>OY288203.1:19239973-20648854 GCA_958449745.1 Ochropleura leucogaster
GCTAACAAAAGTGTAGTTATTGGCTGCATAGCCTAGTTTCTCTATATCGGCACAAATCCAGGTTTGATCAGCACAGAAACTTGTGAGTTCCTTAAAAAACAGCTCATGAGGATGCGCATTAAAATCACCTAGAATAAAAACACTTTCAACACCTCCACTCTCAACAATTGCACTGATCTCACCTAGGACTTCTGTGAAAATAGGCAAGTTGTCCAATGAGTCAGTTGGCATATAGACTGTTACTATAATAACAGAACGAGCGCCACTAATAGCTTTTATAGCAGCCAGACGGGGGCTTGTGCAGTCTATTATGGACACAGACTCAAATATACCCTTCCTCCAGAGAATGGCCACTCCCCCATACGGCCTTCCTACGAGTAAACCCGCAGTTGTGTCAACAGCTGATTTTCCGGTGTACTCAAACTCATCACAGATGGTTCCTAACAAAGGAATGTCATGAGGGAGAAGCCATGTCTCTTGGAGGGCTACTATATCTGACATCTCACAAATGTTCCTTACACAGTCAATTGAGCGTTTAACAGACTTACAATTAAAGCTAACTAATTTACAACAATTATTATGGTTATTGTTCATAGTGTATGTCATTAAACGACTATAACCTATTACCTTCATCATTCTTTCGATACGTAAAACGCACGAAACGCCTAAAAGTTATGCCATCTGGCCACAGTTCATTATTTAAAAACAAGTTAAGTTTCGTTTTAGAGACATACAACTTATAAGCATTATATTTCTTAGTAGCTTTTATATTAATTGTTTTGAGGGTAACACATTCATTTGTTTTTTCTCGTACGTAACTAATTATATCCTGCTCACTCGTTTCCTTGCTTACATTCGAAATAAACAAAGGCACCTTGATGTCAGCCGCTTTAAACCTACTGTTCGGTGCGGTAGCAGCACATCCTTTCTGTCCAATTAGTTTGTACCGTTTGGATGTTTTGCTCTGCACTAATGTCCACTCTGTATCACTACACTCGTTAACTGCTTGCTCACATTTTGTGCTCAACTGCCGCATACACTTACTCGCTTTAGGTATTTGTAGCTCATTCGTATTACCAGGTAAAACTGTAGCTGCTTGTAGCGACCGTTCTCCATTAGTCGGTGGCTCAACTGAAGTGTGCGCTCGCGCCGAAGGAACGGTTTTGCGCGAAACCGCGGTACTCGCCGCGGCCTCGACACGCTCCATTCGTAGCGCTGTCTTGCTCGAACCATCACAGCCGCCGCGTCCTTGACTATGCTCGCCTATCGTCCCGCTCGCTCGATTCGAAACCGCAGTGCAAGATTGCGCCTCCACGTGTCCTTGAGTCTCTGTTGCGCCTTTTTGCGTACTTAAGAAGGAGACAAAACCATCTTCAGCATTTGACGTTAGTGGCGATGAGTGGTTTACGTAGGCCGGGCAGTCACTGACCTCAGTATCAGCTGATAATTTTGACGCTGTTATGGGCACGTATTGGAGACCTATGGGACCACTGTCATGTTGACTATTTTGTAAATAGGCCCCTCTCCTTCTATTTACATTGACATAAGAGACGTGATCATGTCTCATATTATCAACCTCTAGCTTCAGCAGATCAAACTTTTCCATTGTAACGGTTTTTTCCTCCAGCGCACTGAGTTGGTTTTGCAGCTTTAGTATGTCCTTTAGTAGCCTCGTTACATCGACGTGATCAAAAGTAACCGGTGGGACCTTGTGTAATTCCTTAGCTACAAAGATTGGGAATAAATCCTGATCTGTGGTTTTCATAAGGCAGATTATATCTTCCAGATCACGTAGCACTTTTTTCTTTCCGTCCTTTCGTCAAATCGGCATCTTTCTGGAATTAGGCACCGACTCAAACAGCAGTGTTTTAGCCTGCAGAATATCATCCGCAGAGAAAGATGTAGTACACAACTGGTGTATACTTTGTTCATCCATGAAGCCCAAGACATTTCGCAGGAATGCCAGTACTTCATTAATAACAATATTGCAATTAACGCACTTCAAAGTATTCAAGGTCATTGTCCTCCGCGATGAGTCACCAGTACACGCACTGTCACAACCGCGCTGTGTCACGTACGCACGAAGACTGACACAGCGCGGTTGTGACAGTGCGTGCGTGATAGCCTCTGAACCTGTCCGCAGTCAAAAGATATGGCTGGCTTTTTATTTCCAATTAAATAAAAAAAAAAAATCGCGTGTCACTTACACACAACATAATCTATTCCTGAAACTATTCAACCGACTGGAGTGTTTGAATTTGATTGTAATAATACATTAATACCTTGTAATATTATTTACATATTGTATGCACTGCTGCAAAATGTATTTATTAGTTTATTTCATCTGAATATCTTTATAAGTTTTCAAAAACATACATATATTTGTATTTTATATATTTTTTGTACCCTATCACAATGTTGTCGTCATATACCCAAAGGTTGACTGGTAGAGAATGCCTTATACCACCTACGTACCACTATTGTACATGAAGGTTGTAGAAATAAATAAAAAACATATTTTTTTTAATGGCGAGGAACTGACTTACAAAAAACCAGTACCAAACCTCCTATTAGACGTCACCTCAATTGAATAAAACGAAATTTTCCCAATCTTTAGCAACATGATTCAAGAGTTAATTAAATAATGTCGTAAATACAAAACATTTTAAAAGCTGAAAAAATAATATTTTCCTTTCGGTAACCTAATAAAAAAAGGTCTATGTAAACAACAAGAACGTAAACAAAATTATGAATACAAAAGCAGACGGAATTAAGGGCCGCTTTTTGACCGCAACCGTGAATTAAGATGAAATTCTGAATGTTTAAACAGTCTATAAAGAGAACCTGCGAGATAATTTCAGATTTGAAGAAAATAAAGTCTGGCTGAAAATAAGATTCACGGAGCAAGATGGACTTAAAAATATTACTCAAGTTTGTTCAGAAAAAGATGAGTTGCATGACAACGTCAAATCCTTTCTTGAAGCTTTGTCAAAAGCATGAAGTGTCAATCTGAATCTGCATACAAATACTTTTAGTTTTTCTGTAAGATTTTTTAATACTCAATACTTGCGAAATATTATTACAGGTAATTAGTGTTCCGAAAGTCTGACAACCAGTCTTACCAAGGGGTATCTTGTTACCTAGTTTTAACTGGGTTGTGGAGGTCAGTTAGGCAGTCGCTCCGTATAAAAAACTGGTAGTCAACCCCAATATAGTTGGGAAAAGACTAGGCAGATGATGGTGATGAGTAGCTAAATATTTTACAATGTTTGATAATCTATTGGCAGTTCGCACGTGATATTGGCAAAATTGTGTTGTCTCTTCCACAAAAGTCATTAATGAGAGTTGAAGTTGAGTTATAGAGCTGCATAGAAAATTACAATTCGTCTTGACCTGTATATCGATTGTAAATATTTGAAAGAAAAATACGCATTATGGTAAATACTGCTTTTGAAAAGCATTTTCATACAACCAATATATTTGGAAAAAATATTGGCAGGTAATGATTTGATGAATGCAAAGAATGAATCATTTCAAACATTCTCAGAGAAGCCTTAGCGTTTAAGTAGACGTACGCTCTTATGAAGTCATTTACGCTTTCAATTCCATTCCTTCACCCTTCATAATTCTTGCTCACAAGCATTCTAATTTTCCCCTCATCCCGAAAATCATCATGAAAATTTAACACACAAAATTAACTTCAGCATTTTCTTGAGTTGCTCGAAGAACGTTTTCTCGCATCACTACCATCGGCCAATCTCTGGGAAGTTAATCTCAAAACATCGTGCACTCGCGAGCTATGTATTTTAATTTAGCCAGTTCACAGCGTGACACGTACCTCTTAATTAACTCGGAAGCGAGTTTATTACCTACAACGTTTATTTTATCTTTGCGAAATGGGAAGAAAGTGCGCCGTGGGGTGTTTACGGAGCTAGTAACGAGCACGTCATCTAGGTACGCGAATAGGTAATGTTGGTGTTGTTATGCCGTTTTCTTGTGTGTGTATCGGTAATGGTTGGTAAAATGGTTGTTATAAAGGGATTATGGTAGGTTAAAATGAGCTTAAGAGCTCCATTTGAAGTTTTTATTTAAAAATAGAAATGTTAATCTTGAAATTGGGACTTAAAGGTAGGTCACATTAAAATTCACAAAACAAACATTACTTTTTTTTCTTCAGAATATCAGAAAGAACCCCATGAAAGAAATTTACGTTAAAAAATATATGTACTAATTGAGTTTGTTACATCTGCTCAATTTCTTGTAAGGTAAAATTTTGGAAGATACTGAGTCACCCACCCGGAAGTTGTAAAAATTTGGCCATTTATATCACTCACCAGGTTAAAACTCGTGTAAAATCATGCTACCACCTGTTTTCACCGTCAAACCATAAATTTTTAAACCTTCCATAACTTTATAGCCATTTACTCTCCAATACAAAGTGATCGAAACTATTAAGGGAACGCGCTGGACAAATTTTCAAGTTTTCAGCCTCAGTGAGAACTTCTATTAGGTTTCACACATGAAGAAATGTTGCGATTCCCATTAACAGATTAAGCGAGCAATATTGAACCATAACTGTACCAGCATAAGGTCCCTGTGAATTTTTTTCACCAGCACATTCCAATTTTGTCAAATCATTAACCAGCATACTTGGAAATGCTTTCGGAAAACTAAAATTTAGCTCTTAACATTACAGCGATAAGGATCAATGATAGCTTGATATCTCCACAGTCAAGTTCTGGTAGTCGATCGTTAATAAATTTTAGAAAACTTTTAATGGGCCCTGCCGCCGAGAAGTTTTAATTTTCGATGGGTGCAACTTTTTCCGTTGACTTTGTACTTGGGAAACATTTTGAGCGATGTTATAATTTCGTGTGGTAAGTGCTGACGATTCGGGCGAAGTTTTTAATTTAAACTTGTGATAGTACAAGTTTTCGTGTTATTCGATTTTTTCGATATCATTTGGAGATGTCGGTGATACTTTTGAACGTTGGCAACTTAAAATAGATATGTCGTTAAACTTGTCAGATTAATGTGGACCGTGTTCACCTACCAATTAATTGACATTAATAACAATCCCCAAATTAACCTCATATGAAAAAACAACGACAAAATATTCTCAATTGCCTGCGTGACTCCTTTTCGGAACAAAAGGCAAGAAACCCAGAAACCACTATTTTAAATATTATACGATCGTAGGCCCATAACAGAGATGCAATAATCGAAAAATATGCGGGCGAGGTCACAGCCCAACAAACAAGATACTCTTATAAAATTATATGTTTAAGGTCTAATCTCTTATAGAGGTTTTAAAATCGCTTTCATTATATCAATGTTCCTTATAATGGCACGATATAAGAAGATTTAGCTAATATTACCTTTATTCTTATAATTTGGTTGGGTTAAGCATAACAAGTCCAAATTACATGGTTATTATAAGGATTGAAAATGTGTTATTCTTATAAGAGCATTTACAATGCTTTTAAGCCATATAATATTGAAATCCTTATAAAAGCTTTTCATTTGGCTAATTGTTCTTATAACAGTAATGCATAAGCTAACTATGATACTTTTAAACTCATAAGAGCATTTTATAAGATGTCTACCCAACAAAAAAATTACAGCATTTTATATGGTCTTTACAAGAATGAAAGCAATCCATAATCACTTATATAGTCATTAAAAAGGTATTATTCTCTAGATGGTCATATTAAAATATTTTATCTAACTTGATTTGTCATATTTTGGCCATTTTGGAAATGCAACAGAAATGTTTACTGTTACAATAACATAAAAAATGGATTCACAAGATTGGAAGAAGTTTAAGAGGAGTGGTGGCTATAGAAAAAAAGTTAAACAAGTTTACGAAAACATGATTAACAATACAGCCACCACTTCTACTGTTACGAATATAATGCTACAAAATGACCAAGCTGATACTAACAAATCACTTGAGGGTTCCGTAAATAATTTTATGGAAGATGACAATAAAGTACAGGAAATCAGTGAGGAAGAATATAACAGTAGTAGTAGTGAAGTAGACATAAATTTAATTGAAGAGTTGAATAATATGGATATTTGTGGTGATATCAGAGACTGGGCAGTAAAAAATAATATTTCCCATATGGCTTTGAGTGATCTATTAAAAATATTACATAACGTATTACAATTTTTTCAAGCGCCGTATCTTTTTGGTTTGTCGTACAATTGAAATGACCAGAGTATCTGTTTCCGTTTCAGACTTCTTACACATTTTGTCTAATTCCTTCTCTGCTTCGTGAAAAGTTAGAAAATCAGATCTCTTCACTTTGCAATTCTTTTTTATTTGTTTTCATTATATTTGGGCCAGTAAAGAACGCCATCGATATCCCAATTGCTTGGAACTGCAGATAGTTTTGATTTCCCTTGGCATTATTGATGAATCTGAAAAAAAAAACAACATATTATTATACTAAATACATATTTTTTTTCCAAAAATTGCGGCCAGCTCAATAAACGCGAAAAAACTAGCTGTTCCATACATTTTGGTTGAGTAGGTATTGAACTTCGACCAATCACAAAGTGTGAAGGTATGTTTGAAAAAGTCTGATATTTACAATGAAAACATTTTCTTCGTACAATAAAATGTGTCCAATTCCATGGCCATCTCTTGTTTTGGACAGTGAGATCTTCTCTTTTTTTAAATTTGTAAACGTCCGTAAATACGACCATTGTAATAATACCTAAAATGTAATATAGCTAATATTAATATATCTACGGAATGATGAAAGGAACCCTAACGATAGATAAAATGGCGATAGTATAAGGAACAAATATTGCCATTACAGAGCATATAATCTTAAAGAGATCTAATAGACGATGTGAGAATGCTATTACCCTTGTAAAAGCGTTATAAAAAACATGACCTAATAATTATTCAAATTTTTACCGTAAAACTACTCAAATTCAAGGGCGCGTTGATATAATTACACTTTTTGTACCACATTTTATCATACGTTTGAATTCCCAGACAGTTTTCACAATAAAGAAGCACAATATACTCTCGGATTCAGGTACACTACAAAAAATAAATGAAATTAATGACTTACCGGTTCTTGTTTTCTTTAAAATACTTGTTGCCGCTGCCTAACTGTAAAAAATCACTCAACAAAACACTTGTTGTAGAATCTCAAACACTGGCAGCTTTTTAATAGAATTTGTCTTGCCGCTTTAAGTTTTACTCCCTTGTTGCTCGCCATGATAAAACATGTATAAGGTTGCTTGGCTTTATTAACGCGTTCAACATGTCTCTTATAAGTGTATTAGCCTTTTAAGAGCAATCCTTTTGCTTTTATTAGTTCGACCCCCTTGTTGCTTGCTACAATAAAATACGTATAAGAAAAAGAAGCTTACAATATAGCAATTATAAGGGGGGTATGAGGTTATTGTTCTTGTAATTTGTGCCCAAACGCACCCTTATTAGCGATAATACGGCTCTTATAAGTAAATTATTTTTGGCAATTTTAGCCACTATGAGAGGATTTTTTGTTTGTTGGGAGGCGATGCGAGTGTATCGTAAACTTTTATTACGTCGCATGACTATGAAGATAGTGTTTGAAACTGCTTCCAAGGAAGTTTATATTTTATCGATAAAATGATTTAATACTGCTCGACGTTATCCTATATTGTGTGTTTTGCGCAGCTTTGAAAACAGAGTTATGTTTAGCATTGCCTGCTATGAAGAGCAGAAAGGGGTTTAAACATAGACTATACACCAATAAAGCTATTTTTATTATTATTAGACAAGTGCACGTGTACCAGTACTTTTGATAATAGGTAATGTAAAAAACTAAGAAAATAAAACAACAACCATAAAGGTTAATTATAATGAAGCGGGTACTAAGATACTCGTAAAATCAAGTATCAACAACGGTCAAATAAGTAACAAATTATGAACTAAACTCGACGACGTGAGCTGAACTCATAACCCCTCAACTGCAGGGAATAACACAACCAGTTAGAAACTCATACACAACATAATTTAGAAGGAAAAACATAGCTCTATTTACCATTCGTTAGCGCTAAACAGTACGCCAGAGGACATTCATATTACTTTAATAGTAGAACTAGCAAAGTATGGCGTCAACATCGTGCCACCGAGTTTTTGGCTCCGCGGTAGGAAGAGGATTTTCATGTTTAATGGGAATTTAAATATTTATAATTCGGTGACAACTCCGGGTTTTGTGTAACTGCATTATTTTGCTAAAATTAAGCTATAATTGGGTTGTACTGGATAACGGGTTGGGAGATTTAAGTGTCCTTACTGCATTTATACCAATTTAAGCATCACAATAAACAACAAAAATACGCTTTCACTCTTCTTTTTTGAACTAGACTAAACTACCCATCCTTAGTTAAGGTAAAATGCCAAAGTAAACCGTAAAATCTCAATTTAATGCCACCGTAGGCCAGGTCACCAGGCCTGTAAACGTTGAATGGATAGCTAATCATACGTCTTTATAGCGACGATAGGCCATGTCGACGGCGCGTTCACACGCGCCTCAGAGATGAAATCAAAGCCGAGTGGCCCATCAGCCACTGCCTACCGGGGATGCGGGTTGTTCGAAAGAGTTACCGCGGCGCCGGACCACAAAGGGCAAAGAAGGAACATGAGTGGGTTTTAGTCAGTACAAGTTCTGACACTTGCTTCCGCTCCACCCAGAGCGGTAGAAGTCATTTGGTGATATCCCATCCAAACAAAATGTCAGACTATGTATGTTAATAAAAATAAATTATAATTAATAACCGTTGTACCGTATGTTTACATAATATATAAAAATAAGTAAAACAGCCCTCTTAAGGTTACTCACTATTCTTACGTTAATGTAATTGTATGAGTTTTTTTTTTTGGGTAAACTAAAATAATTAATGAACCCATTTTAGAAAATTCCTTTAATACGTTTCAGTTTTTTAAAACAATGTCTCGTCCTACATTGCCGACAAAGCGACCATCTCCTTTTTATCGCTCGATACTAAAAGTCTGGCGATAACAAGATTTATCTTCGAAATACGTTTAAAATTTGCAAAACGAGGGAGAAGTAATAGATTTAGGTCTTGAAGACCGACTTCAAAGATTCGATGAAAATGAAATCATACTAATCGTTTAAAGCCAATAATGTTATTAGAATTTAATTCTAGATTTGAAAATATTCTTATTTCTATTAGGACTTGGTTGTAATATCTTTTTGGCCCCATTAGAAATTTCTCCTGTATCGTGGGTGCGTTTACAAACATTTAAACTCACATGCACATATAGCCAGACACGCAACTACTAGGTACAGACGCCAGCAGGTCAAGCTACCCGAAACTGTCAATTTTTCCCAATGAACCTTGAACCTAATACTTTAGAAATAAAGTCGAAAATCTATCAAAGAAATCTGACAGATTGTAGTAGCTTGATGTGCAGGCGTCTGTACCCATACGCCATACAAATATTTGTTTCGTAAGGCAATCGAACCCATGACACGCAGCGCAGCAGCCAATCCCGTTTATAATAAGCATTTTGTTTAGAGTTTCTGACTTATTGACAAGCTTCTTCATGTGATCTATTAATTAACTTCTAGATTAGTTTGACAAGTTTTCCTATACGTAAACATGTGGCTAAGTATGTTGAAACATAATCGAAGTTTTGATTGATCCGGACATAATGCTGTTGACGAAGGTTTTTGAAATAACTATAAAATGTGTTTTACAACTATGCGAAATTGTTGTACAATTGGTATTTTCGTGAATTATTATTAAAAAAAAGTTAGTTTAGTGCCAAACATGTTTTCCTAAAAACAAACGTTAAAAGGACATAACGAACTTTTGTTATTTCTAGTTGCAAAAACCTACCTAAATATACCTTGCTTTTTAAGTGTTGGCTTCCAATCTTACCGATGCAGCTGAATACCAGTATTTTTTTTGGTGCGACTGCCCATCTGACCTCTACAACCCAGTTATCATCATCATTTTCCTACCCTTGTGCCATTCTACTTGTGGTCAGCTCAACACATTTTCTTCTTCCATTCTATCAGATTATACCCCTATCAGAGGTCACGTCAGCATTTACACCATGATACATCCATCTTTTTTTTAGCCTTGCTTTCGCTCTCGCTCTCTCTCTCTATAACCCAGTTAGTACTTAGCAAGCTAATTGGTAAGCCTGGTTGTCAGCCTTTCAGACTTGTCACAAGTTCACAACTGTCAAAGATCCACATATGACAGCCGGAACTAAAGGTTAAACGCGTTTTCTGATTCACGGAACCCTTTATTAAATAATCGACTATATGTACTAGATGGACAGCATCGATGATGTAAGAAGCGAACCGTAAGGCTATTTTGATTTGACAGGATAAAAACAGGACGTAGAAGTTATTAGAAGGGGCTTTTAAATACCTTTAAATAAGGGAATTTAAATCCTTTTGCCCAGTGGTAGCTTTAATGGAAATTTTATTTTAATTAATGACTTACTAACATAGAAAGAAAATAAGACGGAAAAGGAATTAGGGGGAGGCGTCTGCCCAGTAGTGGGACAGCACGGGCTAAAAATTATTAAAAATACATACTTATTAAAATAGAACATTACAACACTGATTCAATAATCTTTGCTAATCTTTTTCTTGAATTCTCTACAAGCATAAACGTGAAGTGTTCGTATTTCCTTACATAAAGAATGTTTATATTAAAAGTTTGAAAATACTTCCGTAATAGCCTTAAAGTTAACTATGGAGGCTTCATAAAACGATCCTGAACGATGAAAATTCTAAAACGTGTTCCGCGTCGCGTTTATACAATATCTTAAAACCATAAATTTTAACCAAAAGTATGGAAACGATATTCTTTGAAGACTTTTAAGGATGAAGATTTTTGCTGCCGAAGCGGAATTCATTGTATTAAAAAACGTAGTCTGATTCACGTGCGCATTTATAGCTGCAGCTCTCGGCTCCATAACACCCTCGTTTACAGCTTGGGTGTAAACTCCGCCTTGACCGCAATGAAAAAAATGTTTTAGGAAGAGTAAACAGTGTCTTACGGGTTGTTTTAAAGAGATACCGTGGCCCCGAAAATAAAAGACAAAAGAAAGAACATGGATACGTTTTCTCCTGTAAAAGTAATAATCCACTCCCCACTCAAAGTTATCTGATGATTTCTCTCCTTATAAAAGGAATAGTGAACTCACTCATCCCATATAAAACGTTTTTTTAATATGAATACCTTCTTTATCAAAGTAGGTATATAAGTTCGCTCATATCAATAAAATTATCAAGTGTAATTATTTTTCAATTAATGTATCAAAAACCGATCATTTTCATTGCAGTGAAAGCTCAGTTTTATAAATTATTCATACGCGTTTCATTTGTTCGAATATATAAATGGAATATAAATAAATAAAAATTTAAAACACAATCGCCAGGCAATCGCCCTATCAGAAATGGACGCACCAAATACATAGAACGCTGCAAAATGTGGTCTGAATAATTTAACTTTTTAAACTTGTATGTCAAGAATAATATCGACCGGGGTTGTGGGTTGTTCGAAAGAGATACCGCGGCCCCAGAACGCAAAAGGCAAAGAAGGAACATGGGTGGGTTTTAGTCAGTAAAAGTCTGACACTCCCCCCCGTTCCACCCAGAGCCGGGAAAGTCATTTGATGATTTCCTACCCAAAAAAAGCCTTTGAATCGTGTTTCTTTAACAGGAATATTGTGTTCAAGATTGCTATATTTTTTCTGTTCTACATTTTGTTCAAAACTAAGCAGAAATGTATTATTATATGTCATGCGTTCTAACCAAAACGATTAGTCACGCGTTATGTCTAAAACCGCGTTGGGTTTCACCGAAGTGAAATAATACCTACGTGTGATGCGTCTGACGACGGTCGCGTGTCTCCGCGACGAATGTTTTAATTAGGAGACAGTCAGCTAATGATGGAATGGCTGGCCATTGTGAAGCTTTTGTGAGACCTACAAAAAGTAAATTAATGTCCTTTTCGGCTCTTTTATTCACATTAAGGTAGGTTTTGAATAATTTAGTATTCAAATGTTATCATCATGACGGCAAGGGTGGCGCAGTGGCTAAAGGATTGACTGCTACGCTGCGTACCTCGAGTTCAATTGTCACACGGAAAAAATATTCGAGTTGTTCCAAATCTTGGCCTTGTGTATGCGAAATTAAAATTAAATGTTTCTAATAGCACCCACGTGACCTAAAGAAACCTAAAAGGTTCAACGATATTCTTCACGACATTTTAAACAAATATGACACTGTCCCCATTTTTTGCGGATGGGAAATCATCAAATAACTTCCCCCGCTTTGGACGACGAGAGGGAAAGTGTCAGACTTTTACTGACGAAAACTCACCCATGTTCTTCCTTTTGGCCATTATATTCCGGGCCCGCGATATCTTTTTCGAACAACCCACCCGGAAACCGGAAACCTCGGAGTCAGTCCCCTTTCCATCGTCGTGAATGTTCTCTTTAAAGGAGAAAAAACTATTCACAAACCAAACAGCAGCCTTTGCTAAACGTATAAAATCGTCACGTATCCGTATCGTGCCGTATAAACCCGCGTATCGCACAAACCGCATGGGACTCGTACTGTTCGCCGCTGTTTTGGAAAAATATGACGCGATTAAAGTAAATTCCCTGCGAATGGTAAATGTTAAAACATTGGCGTTGTACGTTGTTGTTGATGTTAAGTGTTAGTGGGAGGATCGTGTGTTCTGGCTTTATGTCTTTTAGGGCTGAACAACGTTTTTTTTTACGAGATACGAAATGTATAATGTCGAATGAGAAGTTAGGATTTAACCTTACTTTTAAATTTTATTTGCTTTCGTACCTTATTATAATCTTGCCTTATTTAACCAAAAGATTGAGGTAGATCCTCTTCCTCAACTTTTAGGTTCCCGACAAGACATCCTTGTATTGCAGCTTATGAACCATTATATGATGAGATCGGCTTCCAGTCTAACCAGATGGATTTTATCCTTGTCACACGGTTTCGCTTATGAACCATAATCAGCCTTGCGTTTTTAACTATGATCACGTTGACTGAATACTAGTATTTGACACGAAGCGATTCTACAATATCGCTAGTCCATGACCGGGCAAATTGTAGGTAGGTATATACTATACATGATCAGTGCGTTGAAACAAAAATCTTGCCACTGTCCTAAAGTTGACACACTTTCGTAACGAACCAGCAGGCTTGAAGTCTGTCTAGCTTAGTGTTGCTTAAGTACAACTTAGAAATATAAGTTGTTGTGGCAAAACTTCAGAGGCTTATCATAAGCTGATTGGTGAAAGTTGGACAGTTCTGTCACCACTCAATGTTATGAGTATTACTATGTCCGACAAGCTTAGAAAATCTTTTTCGTAAGTATTGGATGAGGTATTTTAAGTGAAACGTAAAAGTTATTTTCTATTTTGTTTGATTTATACTTAATAATTATTAAAAAGATTTTCTTTTTGTTTGTATCGAATAGGCTCCTAAACTACAGACTCTTAAACTACAATTATGTGTTATTCCAGACTATAATAGATTATAGAGGATAATGGATTATGAATTATAGAGGTAGACCTCTAAACCAAAGGATCATGACCATCAACGGTACTAGTTTTTCTCATGCATCAAGATAAAAATTATATCACAATTATTTTCTTTATTTTTGAAGATATTCTGCAATTAGAATGCCAATTTTGTATAGGGGTTTATTTTGTAAACTTATGTAATAAGTTATGAAATTGTTTTGATAAAATGAATTACCTACTGCCGGCTATTCTGACGTTAAAGTGTTGTCATAATTAAAATAATTGAGAACTGTAATCGATTTTTTTTTGCATACGATTACAAATGAATATAAATGTAAAGTCATTGGAAAGGTAAATCGCGAGGTTTTTATATATACTAATATTATAAAGCTGAAGAGTTAGTTTGTTTGTATGTTTGTTTGTTTGTTTGTTTGAACGCGCTAATCTCAAGGACTACTGGTTGGAATTGGAAAATTCTTTTAGTGTTGGATAGTCCATTTCTTGAGGAAGGCTATAGGCTATATAACATCACGCTACGACCAACAGGTGCTGAGCAGCGTGGGTGAAACCGCGGATAACAGCTAGTAAATAATAAAGCGAGATGATACTACTGTGGTGTGAAATAATTAGTATTTCACACACACAGTAGTCGTATTAATATTTTGCTTACAAAACCAATTTCACTTTGTTGGCTAACGATACAAATGAATGATTGCATAGATTTTTTTTTAATTATCTTGCTTGATATAAATCGAAACTTTTTAATAAATTAATGATTATAGAACTAAATCAGTCATTTGAAATAATTATGTGTCGAGTGTATTTATTCGAGTAATCGATTTTTATTTAAAATCTAAAGTGGCAACATTAGTGTTGGTGTCTCAATCAAATTGAATTTGTCATTGTCAAAAAGTCCAATGACAATTGCGCGTGGTGCATGCTAAGTTTGTTCATTGCGATTTAAATATTACATTTTTTTTTGTTTTGATCGAGGCAAAGTACTGATTTATTTTTAGTCTCTATCCCATCAGATATGCTAATTAATCTGCTCTCCAAACTACGACCTATAAACTTACCTCTATACACGACGGATATTTCTATTTTGAGGTTAAGTTTCGTTTTCTAAAAAAACTTGGAAATGCGGGTTTTGATTCCAAAAAAGCAATTATAGATGGTTATTTGGTTAATTTATAAACCATCTAAAAAAACTTTGGAATTGATGCAACTCTGAACCGTGGTCCATATTGTCGTGGTCATTCTCCTTTCATTAAAATCCATTCAGTCGTTCTGACGTGCAAGAGTAACAAATATACATCCATCCACCTTCACAAACATTCGCATTTATAATATAGCTTATGTCCGCGGCTTCGCTCGCGTTAAATTCAGGGTAACGCAATTCTCCTTTCCTGATTTGAGGTACCTGCTACCTGCAGTTTTTGCCCTTGCACCTTATTGATTTGTAATAGCAAAGCCAAGTTTGCCCTTTTTTACCCTCGTTCTCCCTCATATTTTTATATTAACCTATGTCTGTCTCCTGGGTCCCAACTATCTCTGTACCAAAATTCATCAAAATCAGTAGCCATTAAGTCGTGAAGAGGTAACAAACAAACAAATTCACTTTCGCTTTTATAATATTAGTAAGGAAGTAAGAACTACAGTAGGAAGCAGTATAAGGATTCCCATTTGATTGCAAAAACCCAAAACACCAGCAAAGACTGTAAAGTCTAGCGAGTTCTAGTCTATATAACTATTATAACTACTAACAACCAAGTACGAAACGAAGACTATGCAGGTCCTATATATTCACAAACACACCGTAAACGAAGAAAATGCAGGTCTTTTATATTCACAAAACACATGCACACGTTTTGCAGCGGCAACGTAAATTATACCTAGAATTTATTTCTTGATACTTTAAGGCGTCGTCTTAACTGGGACAAAGATCGTTTGCTTGCGCTATGCGTTGTCACCGTGCGATAAAAATGGTCAAGCAAAGCGATGGATTGCCCACGCGATGAGTTGCGAGTTTCAATAAAGACACTGTTGCCTGTGATAAAGTGTGGAAAGAAAGAAAGAAAAAAACAAGACTAGGCACTGCGAGATTTTTAAAATAAAATAAAATACCAACTATTTCACAAGTTTCTTTTTAAATACAAGTTTTTAATTCTATTATTTAAACACGCCCCTGTACTATACAATACATCCTGCAGCATAATGTTTTAAGTAAAAAACGTGATTTTACACACAAAAAAACCGAATATTTTTTTACGAAGTATAACTGAGATCGTTGTACACAGTGCATGATTGACGGCTCCCTAAAAGGTTTATTTAGAGCCGTGTCAACGACGCGTTCGTGATAGAGAGATGTCAGCAAAGCAGAGGGGCCTGCCAGGACCACCGCCTGCCGGGGTTGTTCGAAAGAGATACCGCGGCCCCGGAATATAAAAGGACAAAAAAGGAACATGGGTAGGTTTTAATCATTACAAGTCTGACAATGAATTCCGCTTCACCTTATGATTTAATTGATTGACTGTAAATAGGGGTTTGTTTATACTCCGTATATCCGGAGCTACAACGAAGAAGGAGCTGTTTGGTGCAGCTTTATACTACAATTATAGCTAAGCCTACGGTTAACAGGAGCGTCGCAAGTAACTAATTAATAAAGCAACGATTACGGTTATATAAACAAGTTTAAATGCAGCCCATTATTCGTCACATCGTTCAACTGAACAAACCATTCGTATCATAGCGACATACTTTAACAGTTAAACAAAACGACGCCAATCCACATTTCGACAATGCTTCAATGATTAACATACTGTCCAATAGTACTCCAACTACATACGAAATCACCTGTGAAAATAAACAGAACCGCGGAAACAAAAGAGATAATCGCCATTTTGGTTTTACGCCAAGCGATTCCAATTTGTTGCGAATCACACGAGCTTCGGTTGAGGCTAGTGGGCAAACTATCTTTTTTTTGAGGTTTTGAGAATCATACGGTTATCGGAAATGTGGTTTTGTCTCTGATGCTGTATTTTTGAAGTTATTTCTTCCCAGTAATTGAAAAATTGTGCAGTAGTTTGTGTTTGTGGTATTGACATAATATGTGATGCGGAGAAATGAGGATATTCGGAATAATACGCATGTTTACGACCTCCTTAAGATGAAGACTATTACAAAAATAATCGGGAAATAATGCGATTTCAAAGAATTCTAATAGGTTTGTGTATTTGTATAATATACTAGCTTCCACCTGCGAATGCGTCCGCGTAGCATAGTTACATTGGGCTAACGTTAACTTTAACCCACGTTATGATCGAAAAAATGTACATACCTTTCTCTCCCCTTTTCTTTTTTCTCTTTCTCCCCTTTCTCCTCCTTATATCCCCTTTTTTTAAATAAATTAACCTATGTCCGTCTCCAGGGGCCCAACTATCTTTGTACCAACATTCATCGAAATCGCTTTGGCCATTTAGACATGAAGACGTAACAAACAAACAAACTCACTCTGATCGATCGACTGCCGCGCTATGTGTCTTGGGTTCGATTCCCGCGCGGAACAAATATTTGTATGGCCTACAGATAGTGGTCTGACGACCTAAACTTGGCCACCGATCGGATGCCTCGGTCAACTCCACTTCAGGCGCATCGCCCGTCCTCGACGTAGGAAATGTACACACAGTACTCAGTGTTCTCAAAAAAAGTTAAAACAAGACAAACCCAATCCAAGAGCAGTTGTCTTCCTAAGATTACAATTTATAATTGGCCAAGTTTTTGGAGTGGTGCGTAAGGATCAGGGGCTAATTGGCATGAGCAGTGATGACGGGGACCTTGGATGGCAGTCATGACTCAAGAATTACACTTACAAACTCGCTCCACGATAACGCTGTTGGATGTAAAGTTTGTAAGTGTTCGAGAGGGTTGAGTTAGAAGAAGGAGCGATAAAATAATTGCAAAGATTTCACGTGCAGATTTCATTTTGACTGAAAATAATATCATTGTTTTGTGAACCAATACTCAACTGTTTTAGGATTAGATTTCTTGTTCTCAATAGCGACTTTTTACTTAAAAAAAACATCTCCCCGCACTAGAATTATTCCTGAGTGAACATTTAAACTCACATACACAAATAGCCAGACCCAAAATAACAAAAAAATTGTAACGTGCGGGAATCGAAATCGCGACAGGCGGTGCAGCAATTGATCGCTCAGCCACTGCGCTACCCGTACTATTCTAATCTATGCTACTCTAAATTTGTTGATATCCATAACAATAATTCTAATGCCATAGCAGAGTATATTAAAATCTTACACCTAAGTGTAACAGTATCCAGTGTTTTGACTAATCTACGTATAGACCTAACTGTAATTTTCAAATTACTGACGTCCTTAATAAACCGTTAAGCTTATTTTAGGCTGTGTTAGCCAATTCTTTCGTTTGCCGAAGGAGCTGTCGGTCAAAATAACCACCTTGTACTGTCACACAAGGTAACTTGGTAGACCTTGTAGAAGATGGAGCGACGAGCTGGACAAAACTATTGACCAGTGGTTCATTTTATAGCCCTAGAAACAATTGGAAGGCATAGATAAAAACCTATCTTAGTGAACAAGCACGTCCTAAAAGGATCCACCATTCAAAATTTGAAAATCCTAACATTTTTAGTTTCTGGGATTTAGTGATTTGATAGATTTACTTTAAACAAGACTATCTGGTACACCGTCAACAAGGCATCAATGTAAAACTACGAGAATCACTGTTACAACTGACGACACGGTTTGTGCAGTGGCTGAGCGATCGACTGCTGCGCTGCGTGTTGCTAGTTCGATCCCCGCACGGAACAAACATTTGTTTGACCTACAGATAGTTGTTTCGAGTCTGGCTATTTGTTGTATGTGAGTTTAAATGTTTGTAAGCGGAACTACGATACAGGAGAAATTTCTAGTGAGGGGGGCTACGTTTTTGTGTGTAAAAACGACACTACAAAATAAAAGCACTCTTGAAATATGACTTTCAATGGTGTTTAAATCTTCTAACTTGCGCCTTATCGAGGATCAAAGTATAATTCGGGATATTTGGGAAGTAACAACGTTTTCTAAAGACAATAAGAGATTTCGCGAAGTCGGGAATATCGTTTAATACTTATTGCTGGTTTTATTGTTGGAATTCAAAAGCAGGCTATGAAAAACTTTTGCTTGTGTACTCGTAAATTATTGTGCAGTATTACTTTTTGCGAACTGCAATAATTTCTTCTCTTGTCTGTCTTTTTTTACAGATGAGAAAATCAAAACCCACCCATATTCCTTTTGTTGCCCTTTATGCACTTGGGTCGCGGTATCTCTTTCGTATCTCTAATCTGTCTTGATTGATGAGAAATTCAATTAGACTGTAGTAAAAAGAAAAGTGATAAACTAAAAACAAATAGG
The DNA here is from genome assembly GCA_958449745.1 of Ochropleura leucogaster. Lineage (NCBI taxonomy): Eukaryota > Metazoa > Arthropoda > Insecta > Lepidoptera > Noctuidae > Ochropleura > Ochropleura leucogaster. The sequence goes on from OY288203.1 coordinate 19,258,949, forward strand.
AGTTCATAGTCGGTTTAGATATCAAATGCGTATGCGCAACTCTCTATATAAACTATGGCCAGCTTCTATTTTAAGCCGCATGCTCCTACGCATTTGATGATCTTTTGAAACCACTAGGGAAAATAATTTGTGTAGCTGCCTTTAGGGCCAACTGTTTGCAATCGATATGCTAAAAAAATGAAGATTGAACAATGAAACATAAATTTAGATTTTGTACAAAACTTATAATTTCTAAATGCATTTTTACATAAATGGTTTTTTTGGCTTACATTTGGTCAGATAACTTAGTCGTACGCAATACATTAATTCATACAGAGTACATTATTTTTATCAAAAAAACTATACATAAAACATGACCATTGTAAATAAACTAACCTACTAGTACTAGGTACTATAATATTTCTTATCTTATACTATACGGCAATACGGCGTTAATAAAGTAGTAGCAGATATTTTGTAATTTTTATGACGCCATTAATATAGAAATAAACATTATTTTTGTACACGACATGCCTATTTAGCTCTGTTCGCAAAATAATAAAAATAAAATTGAATTTCGCAATTTAGTTTCAATTGTATTAAGGTTATTCGATTTCAGTTCTTCGTTTTTTACAAAATCTACGTACGCATGGAAAGAATAACGACTTATAACAGTATTCATCCATTCCCGATTTTTTTTGTAACGTTGTTTACAGACACTACTTCATCATTTACTTTATCTATTAAAACTATAGAGATCTTACTTTTGTATGTTCCTACAGCTTAAATTGCAAAACGTTAAACTATTACTGGGATATTGAACTGTTAACTTACAATAATGACTAACTGTAACTTCTCAGTCTAACTTATGTTCAACCTTTCTTAAATTCTACCTTTTTAACGGTCCCTGTGCTTGTTTCAGTATCATTGGAGGAACCCGAATTAGAATGTTCTAGTTTTACTGAATCACCTTTGCTTTTATCACTACCCCTTTTACTCTTAGAACTACGGTTTAAAATAGAAGGTGTTCTTATACTTTTCCTTTGTTTTACTTTAACTGCCTTTTCTGGTGGTCTGTTAATACTATCAGTCCTATGCTGTAGTTTATTCAAACCAAAATTTGGCTTTATTTGGGCAGTTTTTTCTAAATCACTAACATCTGGCAAAAATAAATCACTTACGCATACGTAATCATCTTTCTTTTTAGGAACTAATATACCGGTATTAATTTTTACAGGCACAATTTCTAATTTCTTCTCAAAAATCGAGTCTGGGCCCTTAGAATCTAATACATCGTCCATATTTGTTGGTGAGTCAACGCCACCAACCAATTCTTGCAGTAATTTATCTTCAAAATCTTCGTCAATATCAATGTCGTCATCGTCATCTTCATCAGAGCAAAACGAAGAAAAAGATGTGACTGATCCAGCTTGGATGTGGAAATCAGCAGGAAGACGAACTCTTGGCGCGTTTATGGGTATTTCAGCCTGGCTGGGTGATGGTGTGATTACTATTCTTGGTTCTTGTGCTAAAGACATGTCACTAGACGCTATAATCACTCGAGGGATTTCTCTATCTTTTGTCAATATAATAGACGATTCTGCTTTACTACTATCAAATGACGCATTGCGAGATGTTGCAGCAGAATGTAAATACGGTGATAAACTATCAATATTCTCATAATTTTTAACCATAACATCTTCATTAATCCTTTTAACGCCGGAAGCGTCAAACGAAGACATTGGTTTTGTATTTTTATATGCAAGACGTCGCTCCAAAGTTGTCGTTCTCGGTGGAGGCTGCGGCGGGACCCTAGGTCGATCATCCATAGACGCATATCCACGAAAAGTTTGCAATGATGTCGGTTGTAGTGATAACCGCTTTTGAGCTCTTGGTAAATCTGGTAGTACTTTAGGAAAATTCCTCTTTTTGATAGTCAGTAGGGCTTCTTCAGCTGTCATTGGATTGGCTTGCGAACGTTCTTCACGAGAGGTCACATTTATGTCGTTTCTGAAAGTGACAGGTGGTAAGATATTCGCAAGATTAGCAGACTCCATCTTTTCTAGTAGCTTATCATAATTCACATCCGTAACTGGATCAGATGAGGAATGCTTGTGAGAAATTATCAAAGGTTTATCTTGAACTGCTAAAGTTACAACATTTGTAAATGTTCTTTCATCTGGTTTTGGTTCAGTGTGACTTAGAGACTTAAATTCAACCTCCGTAGACTTTTCAACTTTGTTGGAATGTATTTGGTCACCAGCATCGAATGATTTAGATATTTCGATTGGTTCTTGATTTAATATGGAGTGAGTTCGAGCGGCAGGTGTCGCGTCGATCGCTACTGAAACTTTTTTAGACTTAATACTTTCAGTAGCTTTACTTTTTATGGAATCATTGGATTTACTTGTTTGTTTAATACTGTTAAGTGATTGTTTATGACTGCCTATTGAAGAGTGTGAGCCAAGTGCCGATGTGGATGTAGTTTTCTCAGACGTTCTAGTTTTGCTGTTCGTTTTCGATGCTAAGCTCTTAGAATTTACGCTGTCATTCATCTGTAGGTCTTTTTTATTTTTCTTTGTATCTGAAAGTAGTTCTTCTGATCTCGTAAAAGGTCTCGCAACAGTCATCTGCTTTTCATTTAAATCAGAGTTTGATTTTCTAAGTATGCCTGGAGAACAGCGGTGCATCATTTCGTTAGCAATCCAGTCCCTTACTTTAGTATGAGCATCCAAAGTACTCGTCGATAAGTGCCGTCTTAGCTTAAATCTCTCTCTAAACCCTCCCGAGTCATCCGACTTAGGCGTCTTACAGGGATCAGATTTCTTTTTATGTTTCTTTGAATTATTTTTCATTTTATTAAAACTCATCGACTTGATGACGCTGCAACCGTTTTTTAGAGTTTGTAAAGCGCTTTTGTCGTCTTTGGAGCTCTTTTGACCGATTACATCCACTTCGCCTATTTCAGCGCGCGGCTGATGAGAACTCTCGAGTGTTTGTTCCCGTAGTCTGAGCTTACGTTTTTTGAAATACAATATAGAGCAAATTCCCACGTTGACGGCGAGAAAGAGAATTGCTAACGACACTATCAATGTAATAGTTGCACTGGACGTTTTAACGGACATGTTGTTGACTTTTGGTTTTGGCGTGGTAGTGTATTCGAAGGTTTTTTCGATTAATCCTGATGGAACGGGTCGTGATGGCTTCTCAATAGACATAATCTCCTTGTATATAACGTTGGTATCAGGTTTGCGTACTGGCTGTGAATATGGACGCATTCTTCCGTATATTGATGATGAGGAATAGTGTGGTGTTTCCGCCACTTGAGGTGTCCATATTTTGCGGATTGGATCTGTTGAAAATAAATGATAAAGACTTTAAAAAAAATTAAGAGGTGTCAAGGGACACCCGGATGGAACGAAGTTCCTATAAAAATGAAAATATCTGGCTTGCTTTCTATAAGAGAGAGAGAGAGAGAGACAGACAGAGAAACATGCGACGCCGCACAGCTTTTTTCCGTCTAGCCCCCTTTCACAACGCGCGATAAGGAACTTCGTTCCAAAAATAGTCTATCTTTTTGTAATTGTTTTTATAGTTTGTTAGCAACAGTTTTGTCTCAAAATGATTAAAGCTTGAGCATTGCTAAATGTATTTTCTTACCCGTATGACCTCCTGAACTGCCTCCAGCATTCCCAGTATTTCTATGCGTAATCTTTGGCCTCGGCGAGGAAGGAGGTGCAGTATACTCGAAAAGTGGATCTACTACGTATTTACTCATCTTGTTTGGTAGTGTGTCTATCCAAAACTTGGTATAATTGGATCGGTATGACGTATCAACTTCGGGTGGTATATCTGCGTATAAAAATTATAATTTTATTTTTCTAATTATAAAATCAGACACATCATAATGTGGCACTTGAATACAGCTGTTGTGAGCCTTTTTGTTTTTTTTTTATATTTATGTAAAATTAAAAAAAAAAAACAAATCATTGTTTCAGCGTAAACTCCAAAATGTTTTAGTTAGTTTAAGAAATTATTCACATGATGAACTTCAAAAACTATTATTTTTTAGGTAAGCTTGCTTTTTAAGCTAAAAAATCTTGACATCATTGAGAAATAATAATCAAATCAAGTATTATTTTTTATAAATATTTGTTTCGACTTACCAAATCTCAAGTAAGACTGTCGAGTACCGTCATATTCCGGCCAATCGAGGTCATATAGACTCCAATGCCTTCTATCCAAGTTATAAAACTTGACCGGAGCCTGGGAGTTTGGAGAGCTGTGAAGAAAATGACATTAGTCGTCCGTATGTAATCACGTTCGTTAGTATAATATAACTATACAAGCTGTATCCAGCGGTTTCACCCGCTGCTAAGGGTGACCTTTTTCAGAGACCTCTCTGAAAAAGGTCTCTCTTATCACTTAAAAAAGATTAAGACCGATTCTCAGCACAACCAAATTTACATTTGAAATTTCACAAAAATCAGTCAAGTCGTTTCGGAGGAATATGGAAACGAAGATTGTGACACGAGAATTTTATATATTAAAAGAAGATTATTCTTCTAATATATTATAGTAATTATATATTGTAATAGTATATTCATTGACTGCCCCCGTTATATTTTTATATACAAACAACCTTTAGATGGACTGTACGACAGTCCATCTAAAGGTTGTTTGGAAGATATGCCATTTTCAGACAATTAAATAAATTTGAATTTGACATCGCTATCAACGATAAGACCGCCATTGTAACCATAGAATTATATTTTTTTGTAAAAACAGTTATGTTTCAATTTTGGTTTGCAATAACAATTTTTATTTTATTTTTTTAATTTTACATAAGTCATTTACTAACAGATTATTTTATTTTATTTTATATTTTATTATTTTTAATTTAACTACTAACAATTTATGGATGACACTTATCTGAAATAAATGCATAATAATAATAATAAAGTATATTCTATTGTTTCACAAGACAATGAGGTTATATTCACCCATGTTTAACGAAATTGGTCCACATCCGCATGATGACTTCACTAAGTAACCTCTCCTGTTGAGTGTAGTCAGGGCTGAAGTGGGTGTTCGTAGCTCCAAGTGGTACGCCGAATACGTACGGGAGCTCCTGTCCTTGGACGCTTTTGTTGAGCTAGAAATGAGAACAATATAATGATCAAGAAAAATAACTTAAAGAAACTAGCTGGACTAAAAAAATGCGTCAAAACTTTCGTCTTCAATGCTGTCAGTTTGTAAAGTCCTCAAGAGACTGACAGCGTTGTCACGTTGTATGGCAAAACCTCTGGCTAAAATAAAACCAGTCTGTTGGTCATGAAAAGTGTCAACTAAACGTTTAGAGGATTTGACGGCACGTTTGGCGCAGTGGCTGAACGACTGACTGCTGCGCTGCGTGTCGCGGTTTCGATTCCCGCACGGAACAAATATATCGACACCTCTGGGCTCAAAGGTCGTAAAGGACATTTTGGCGAAAATGACTTTTTGATACAGTTTTACTAATTTTTTAATTCTCTATCGATCTGTATATTCCGTTTTACGAAATTCGCAAAAAAAATGCCTTTACGACCCACATAATTTAAGACGTTAAACAAAATGTACCGTAAAAATATGGACGTAAATAACACTTAGTAACCAGAGCGAACTCATTTTGGTAGTAAAGCAAAATAAAAAAACAACTTTTGGGGTTATAATACATTAAAAATGTCAATTGTCCTTTACCTCCTATGGTGGTTAATATAAGTCATTTTAAAAATTTTGATGTAAAGGGCATCTTCTTTGCAAATTGCCCTTTACACCCTTACAAGTTAAAATAAAGGAACAAAAAGTGTCCTTTAACTACCTAGTTTCTTTTCAATTATGTGCTTCCACTAAGGGCGTATTATAAACTTAAGTGAGAAATTGTCCCATAAATCCTAGAATATTCCGAATTTAATCTCATCCTACCAACTTAAAATTAAACAAAACTATTAACTCACGATCTCGTAAAACGTAGGTAGGTAATAATAAACCGATTATCATCAAAATTACAAGGATTTTTAAAGTTTTGGTATCTTCTTCAACCCCTACCTTATTAAAATGACTCTTATACATGTGTTTTCAACATACAATAAATAATAATAATAACACATACATGGCTCATGAGGGTGCTAGAGTCGTATAAAGTTAATGCAACTCTACGCACATTCCTGTTCTCGTGTATGAGGCAATGGAGTACAGTCCTTCGCTATCCAGGATGTCGGCAGATTCAGAGAAATAGTGAACCGATAAGGATAGAGCGAGGTATATTCTAGGGCGATAGTTTGAGTCCACTTTGGTTCTGCTTAGCCTTGAATCCTCTAAGCACGCTGCTGGAGAATTCAGGTCTGGACTATTGATTAATTTTAATTAATTAATTAATTGTAACTGAAACTTTCAGTAGCGCCATCAGGATGGAATTTGGTGTAGACAAATGTGCGGTCATGCATGTAAAGCGAGGGGAAATTGTGGAATCTGTGGGAATCCAGCTCTCAGATTCCATAAACCTTAGACCCCTCTCAGCAACCGAAACCTACAAGTACTTGGGGATGTCGGAAGCGCTGGGCATCAATGTTGCTAACGCAACGTTGCTGAAGCAATTGTTGAAGGAGCGCTTCTTTGGCCGCCAGAGAAAAGTATTTAATAGTCTTTTATCAGGCGGAAACAAGGTGCGTGCTTTCAACGGTTGGGTCATGCCGGTTTTGAAGTACTCTTTCGGCAAACTCAAATGGACTCAAACAGAACTGGACGCCTTGGATAGGAAGGTCCGTACATTATTAACGGCATTTCGTATGCATCACCCACGTTCTTCGGTTATGAGACTGTATATCCCGCGGAGTTGTGGAGGTCGAGGCTTTTTAAATACCAAGACTCCATAATCGCGAGATATGCAGTCTCAGGGAATATTTCCTAGAAACCGACGTGGGAATGCAACGGGATGTGGTTGCAGTGGCAAAGGCCTCCGCTCCGCTCTCCTTGGCCAACAGACGCAAATCTGTAGTGCTTGACACTAATGACCGCAAGGAGGTATGGCACAGTAAGGAGCTTCACGGATGGTTTTTCCGGGCCCTACATGAACCCGATGTAGATCAATCAGCGTCTGTAGCCTGCCTACGTTCCGGGGATCTCTTTGGAGAAACCGAAGGTTTTATCTGTGCAATTATGGATGAAGTTATGATAACAAATAACTACCGGAGATTTATTGTGAAGGACGGCACGGTTGACAAAAGTCGGGCATACCACCGTCCGGGTGTATCAATTCGACACATTATCTCCGGTTGTTCTCGTCTAGCTAACAGAGAGCATTTACATAGACACAACCTTGTAGCCAGGATTATCCATCAGCAACTTGCTCTAAAATATAACCTTGTGGAATCGGAAGTGCCGTACTACAGGTATGAGCCCGAACCAGTTCTCGAATATGGCAATATCCCATTGTACTGGGATCGATCCATTATCACTGACAGGACTATTGTTGCCAACAAGCCTGATATAGTGGTGGTGGATCGATCAGCGCGGCGCGCAATGATTGTTGACACATAACAGTCCCGCATGATGAGAACCTCGTGAAAGCCGAGAAAGATAAGTAAATCAAGTATATTGACTTGGCTCGCGAGGTTGTCGACATGTGGGATGTGGACTCAGGGATCATTGTGCCGATAGTCATATCTGCCAATGGCTTAATTGCTAAGAGCCTCGACTAATACCTGAGGAGGCTCTCGTTAGGCAGCTGGATCAAGGGTTTGATACAGAACGCGGTACTCCTTGGCACGGCTCGTATTGTTAGGAGGTTCCTTTCTCTGGAACCCTGACCGCCGGTAGCTTGGATCCTGTCCCCGATACCGGTGGTCTATAATTTTTTTTATGTTTTTGTTTTATTAAGAAATATTTAATAATGTAATTGTATGTAAAAAAATGAACATAAAAAATATAATAAATACATACAATTACGTGATCCATTTAATTATTAAGCTTAATTATCAATTAATCCTTTTAGAATACCTTAGCGGGTGATCCTTTAGAACCTAAAAAATATTGCACTTGTCCATTATTTCCTTACTTTGATTAATTTTGCACAGTAAAGTAGATTTACGCCCTAAACTAAAATCATAAGATGAAAATTTTAGGGGGGTAAAGGACATTTATTTTTAAATTTGTGGTCGTAAAGGAAATCTATCTCGATAAATAAAGCATTAGGGTAAAATCGTAATACTGCCCAAGAAAGTACTAAGAATTCTAAGCACTTTCCCAAAGTTTCATTTAAATAGCTCAAGAAACAAAAAAGTTAGAGTAAAAATACGATTTTTTTTTCAGTTTTTTGCTTCTCCTGAAAAGTTGCATTTTGTCCTTTACGACCTTTGAGCCCAGAGGTGTCGATATATATGGCCTACAAATAGTTGTTTGTTGGGCTGTTTGTGTATGTGAGTTTAAATGTTTGTAAACGGACCCACGCTACAGGAGAAATTTCTAGTATAGGGCAACGTTTTTATACAAAATAAAAGCCTATGAATTTTAAAAGGTTTTGGCTATGAATGTATTCCTAGTCAAAAAACCAAAAGCTGTTTCGTCTGATCTGATGATCAGAGCTTACGACCGTAGATACCACTCAAAGAAAAAGCTAAAGTGCTGTTCTGACATGTGGGACATAGCTTTAAGTTTATTTTAAATGTGGTTTCTTGCGGTTGGGAAATCATCAAATAACTTTCCCCGCCCTGGGCGGAGCGGGAGGGAGTATCAAACTTGTACTGACTTAAACACAGCCATGTTCCTTCTATTGCCTTTTATTTTCCGCGGCGGCGGTATCTCTTTCGAAAAACCCGCAACCCCGGCAGGCGGTGGCACTGGCAGACGCCTCTGCTTTGCTGACCACTCTTTAAGGCGCGCGTGGAACACTAACGCGCCAACGACACGGCCTGTCGTCAATAGACGGCCGGACGGTAAGCTACCCATTGCTCACCGTTCACAGGCCCGCATCTACAGTGACCGGGAGTTGTCTCACGACGCCAGACGCCCGGGGCGTTTCCCGCGGTGGACTAAACATTCACTGAGGGTTCAATTTACATTTAGATTTAAGTTAGCAATAACAAGCCTAGTGGCGTGATCGTTGGACCGGCACATCATAGATTTCGAGTTCGTTTCACAGACACGCAACTTTGATTTTTCGGTTATATGTGTGTATTGTAAATATCACTGGCTTCTGTGAAAAAGAGATCGGATACCATACCAAACTAGCATGCTAGAGAAATAGTTTTGGCCAGTATGTAGGTACTCGTATAGTCATGTTTATTGACGGCATAAATAAATCTGACGCTGAGCAATAGCCTCACGAGAAAGAAAAAAAATATGATTCCAATATTAAAAATGTATTTTTGTTTATATATTTATTCATGTACAAAGAGGTACATAGGCGGACTTAATGCCATACGGCATTCTCTACCAGTCAAACTTTAGGTTAAATACGACAAAATTGTGATAGGGTACAATTTGTTTTCGAAAAGTTATATGTTTACACAGATGCTTATACAAATATATATATACATGTATGCGAGAAACCTAACAGTAATTGTTTTTTTTTTTAAGGCAACAAAACCTACATAACTACTTGAATAAAACTTAGTTAAATAGAAGATACTTAGACTTATGATGACCCAGTAAGGGATCAAGGATATACTTCATTCATTACATGTATATTAAACCAGTTTAGCTTATCGTTGATGTAACAGCTGATACCAGCACCTGGTCTTCAGTATCTTCACACTAGTTTACGATATCATTATAGAAACTAATTTCATAACCCTAACTTGGAACCCGTACTTATATACTAAGTAGGTAAGTTGTAAAGGACAAAACTAATAGACGTCAGCAACAAAAACCGATAAACACTTCGTCCGTTTTTTCTTAAGTTATACTAGCTTTCGCCCGCGGCTTCGCCCGCGTCTTCGCCCGCGGCTTCGCCCGCGTTAAATTTGGGGTAACACAGTTCCCCTTGCGCCTTACTGATTTGTAATAGCAACGCTAAGTTTTCCCTTTTCTTCCCACTTTCTCCCTCACATCCCACTTTTTAAAAATAAAAATTAGCCTATATCCGTCTTCTGGTTCCCAACTATCTATGTGCCAAAATTCATCACAATCGGTTCAGCCATTAAAGCGTGAAGAGGTAACAAACAGAGGCTTCCGGCGACTGGGACCGCAATTAACTAGGACCGTGGTCCCAGTCGCCGGATCCGTAAAAAATAAATATTTTTCTTCCAGCGACTGGGACCACTCATAGATAACTTAAAAAAATCTTTTATTCAAGCCAAAATTAGTACAGTCAAACGAAAAAAAAAAAATATTTATATAAATATCATTGACTCGTTCTAGACATGATTTTATCTTATGCGCTTAGTAATCTATAACTACAGTTTTGAAAGAACATATAAAGTAAGAGTGGGATTATGCAAGGACAAATTATTCTTAGTGGGTTATAATTAAAGTTGAAAATCCAAGTGTGCTTACTAATTTAGCGACTGTCTCAACACATGACATAATTTACACATGCAGGTAAATACACCCAAAGGGAATAGCATTGTATAATACTATCCCTCTATAACTTTATATTTTAACACAGTTAAGGCTGATTTTGTGATAATTACTTACTTGACTGATTTTGTGTAAAGCCTTATCGGCCATTTCAAACTAATTGTGATTGACATAGATTTTACACGTTAATTATTTTTATTGTGTTTTTTTATTATATTTACGGTACCAGTTAAAGACTGATTTTGTAATAAACAATTACTTTCTGATTGTTAATAATTTAAAAATTGTTGATTGTTATGCACGATTTATGTGTTTTTTTTTGTTGATTGTTGTTAACACGATCTAAGTGTATGTTTTAATAACGAAAGTTTTAAATAACAGAACTGTAGTCAGTGGTTGTTTTTCTTATATCAATAAATGATGTTTTTAAATCAAAAAGGATTTTTCTTCAATTGTTACATTTAAAAACTTTTGTTTGACTGTACATTTTTTTTTATTTCAGTTATTATATAAGTGGTCCCAGTCGCCGGAAGAAAATTATTTATTTTATACAGATCCGGCGATTGGGACCGCGGTCCTAGTTAATTGCGATCCCAGTCGCCGGAAGCCTCACAAACAAACAAACAAACTCACTTTCGCTTTTATAATATTAGTAAGGAAGTAAGGATTATTATTTTTTTCCTAGTCCGCCATCTTTGGCAGTCAGCCATATTGGATTTACAATGTTGTCTCTTAGTTAACTTCTTATTTTTTTTTATATATTTACGGTTGAAGCTAATAAGTGCGTTGTGTGCAAATCTTGCTTTATGATGGTTATGTTTATCTATCATTCCGCCATTGTTAATAGACTTTTGCTGCTGAATGTACTTACGAAAGCGTACTCCAAGGCATTATTTGGCCCAGTAATACTACACTGTCAGAGAGTGCTTGTGCATGCATGATTTGTGTACTTAAGGCTTGTGCACACCGAACATAATTCAGTTCAGTTACAGTGCTTGTCCTGGGTTTACTGTGTGACATTTTAGTACAATGCAAGTCATGCTGTCTGCTGCTTCAGTGATCTTGTGGTCTAGCCTTAACAATACATAAGTAGTAGTAACCCAGGGTTGCGGGTTGTTCGTAAGAGATACCGTGGCCCAGGAACATAAAGGGCAATAGAAGGAACATGGGTGGGTTTTAGTTGGAACATGTCTGACGGTCTCCCTCGCTCCGCCCAGAGCGGGTGAAGTTATTTGATGATTTCCCATCTGCAAAAAAGTAGTGCTATAACAATATGCAATAAAATTTTGTAGTAATTTCAACTGAGTTTCTCTGAATCGAGGATTGATAATCCAAGTGCTATATTAAGTACTTATTCACATTTTTCATTAACTACTCTTGTTTTCGTTTGTCTTCTATTCTTCTGTTTTTTGGTTTCTTCGGTTATCTTCTGTCATTGCGCAATAACAGAAGATTACGTTATAAAATGCTGTCGTTATAAGGTGTATAGTCAGAAGACCTAGGCTTCTGACTTCGTCAAGAAGTAACCCTCAATAATATATAATGATAGGTTTACTTACGATGTTTTCGTACATAAAACCGAAAAACCAGAGGTGCGTGTTTAGGGTTCGAACTCGAGACCATTACTAGACAGTCCGAAGGCCACACCACTAGGCCACCACTACATTCTACTTACCTCTGCTAACTACCTTATAATAACAATTACGATCACAGTCATTAAAACAAGATACCTATTGGAATTAAGCCAAATAATATCGTAAAATCACCAGAACATTAATCACAATGAAACGATTTTTCATTAATATTACTCTAGCACTTGTGGCAACACCGTCCTTTTGAAACTCAAAGAACTTAACTTCAGACCTTTCGAACTTTTTAGTCGGCCATTGTTCAACGAAACAAAAGGCTGTCGCGATACATTTCTTGCAACGTCTACCGTTTTGAAGTAGAACGGGAAAGTCGATTCGACATCAAGAAATACATTTTACTCTTTGAAATCTTTTCATTTGCATGGTCTATTTACTCTCTCTTTGAGATGTTTGTGTAGACGTAGTTTGATTTCATACAAACAATTCATACAAAGATGAAGAGTAGACAAAAGGACACAGACAGAAGGTTTTTTTTTTAATTTAGTTTTTAAATAATATTAGTTTAGTCCACCCGTAATCAGACTAAATACGTTTCTAATGCTAGTATAACAGTGAGATGCATTTTTTTTAATAAAAGCTTCAGCTAATTCTAGCTAGCTAATTCCTAATCGAGGAGTGACACGCGTTCTCAAAAATACAAAATTAAATGGAATACGAACACATTGATAAAATTATTTAGTTAAAATAAAACTAAAAATCATTTAGGTATATTTTCTTTTCATTTTAAAATAGTACACACGACGACACATCAACCTATACAAAACCAGTTTATTCTGCTCTCTCAACAACGGATCGCACAACATCGATTTTAAGTACAATGAGAGATCCGCATAAACTGGTTTTGTATAGGTTGATGTGTCGTCGTGTGTACCTGAATATTTGATTTAAAACTAAGTATGGTAGTTTTCTGGATAAAATTAATGAGTAGGTACTACCGATAAATTTCCGAGATGTGGCACTTTTGCACGAAAGGAAAATGCTTTTAGTTAGTTTGTCGACGCGCAACTCATAGTATGGTATTCGCTCGTTTAAAACGAAAATTCTAAACAAACGGTGACACGGTTTTAGTAATTTTAGTGTATTTTTATTTTTGTGGTAAGTACCTTTGAATTGAAGCAACATTTTGTTAACATCTTATTTTAGTACTTATAAACACAACAAATAAGACTTGTTATTGTTAAACTTACCGCAGCGTAATCAGAGCTTATAGAGTTGTGCCCGAAGACGTAGAAGTAAGACTGTCTGTTGGCCTTGGAGTGGTAGGTGGCGAAGCGCGTGAGGGGCGCCAGCGCACGCGCGTCACTGAACATGTTCAGGATCACGTCGCGGTTCGTCTCCACGTTCCAGCGCTGAGGATCTAGCTTTGATGGAGAATATCTGAAATTATATAACATTTTCAGCATTATCATGTCTAGTTGTCGTTACTTTTGGTATGATGTAAATCCTATTATTATTATAAATGCGAATGTTAGTGAGGATGGTTGGATGTATGGATGTTTGTTACTCTTTCACGTCAAAACGGCTGAACGGATCTTGATTAAATTTGGCACAGAGGTAGATTATAGTCTATATATGTAGTATATATGGATATAAATATAGCATTTTTTTCGATATCACGTGGGCTAAGCCACGGGCGCAAGCTAGTGCAACATATTTTTGTAATTCGACCTTTTATCCTACATTTGCAAATAATACGATTTGATTTGAAATCGCGACTGCTGAGTGGAGGTCTTAGGTTCATTACCGGTTTGGACAAAGTGTTATTGGTCTTCTCGATCAAGATTTTTTAGTAACAGCCACAAAGTCTAGATTTGTACCCTGTTGATGGCAATAGGCTTGCCCACTATTACATGGGACTTGAATAAAACTCATGATATGTAGATGTACTAGGTATTAGTTACACCTCTGTCTACCACTTTGGAGATTACAGGTGTGATGTGTCATTAAAAACATGATACATCTTACCAGCGTGTTAAATTGGGTAATAGACATGATACAAGAATACCTCATCATTATACATATGAACAGGAATACGATCATAAATATTCATCGTAAATAATTATTTTTTTCTTATAAAATTAACGACTATCGATTTTGCTTTATCAAGAAGAAATAAGATGAAGAATAAAGTTAACCAGGACGACGCGATAACAAATACGTTCGTTTGAGAATGTCAAAATTTCGAATTGAAAGGCAACTTTACCAAAAACTCACTCTTTCAATATAGACTTCAATGTTTCTTCCTCCGCTCCTTCAAAGATAATCTTAGCGTACTTCTTGATAAAGTCATCTCTTTGGTTCTCTAGAACTCCGTGTTCTAACTCTATGACACCAAAGTCGTGGTACCTTTCAATTTCTGTTACACCGCTTAGAAGTTGGTATCTGAAAAATAAATAATAAATAAATATCTTGGGACAACTCACACACGGCTATCTGATCCCAAGCTAAGCAGAACTTGTGTTATGGTAACCAGACAACTGATATACATACTTATATAAATTATAAATACATACATATTTTAGATAAATCACACCCAGACACAGAACAAACAATCATGCTCATCACACAAAGTTTGTCCTGGGTGGGATCCCTAAGTAATTAGACTATTTCCGGGGTTGCGCGTTGTTCGAAAGAGATACCGCGGCCCCGAAACATAAAGGGCGGTAGAAGGAACATGGGTGGGTTATAGTCAGTTTCAGACTTATGTCTGACACTCTCTCAGCTCCGCGCAGAACGGGGGAAATTATTTGATGATTGACACTCCAAAACTAAAAACTATCCATATAAGTATACCTAAAACTCTATACTTAAACATAGTGCCAAACATCTGTAGTCTTGGACAATATATTTGGACAGGAATATTGGCAATTACAATTAGCATAACTATTAAACTCCAAGTTTAATTGGAGAAGAGAACTTGACAAGAAAAAGCACGTGCCATGTACCATTTGTAGATTTAGGCCTTAGTAATAAACCTGCCACACAAATTACAACTTTATGAACTTAGCATCAACATCCATTTTTTATACTTTTTGAACGCCAGAGCCAAACGTATGAGGCGCACTTTTTTTAAACATTCACCTCACTAGAAATTTCTTCTGTACCGTGGGAAACATTTAAACTCGCATACACAAACTGCCAGACCCGAAACAACTACTTATAGGTCACATTTTTATTCCGTACGGCTATCGAACCCGCGACATGCAGCGAAGCAGTCAATAGGTCAACCATTGCGCCAACCGTGCCGTCAATTAATATAAAAAAAAAATGAAAATGGCAACTATTTGTGACGTAAGCGTCCAGGCCATGCGCTTGCTTATCATATTTATGTGTGTGTTGTCACATATACGTGTCAATGACGGCACCGTTGGCGCAGTGGCTGAGCGATCGACTGCTGCGCTGCGTGTCGTGGGTTCGGTTCCCGCATGGAACAAATATTTGTATGACCTGCAGATAGTTGTTTCGGGTCTGGCTGTTTGTGTACTTATGTGAGTTTAAATGTTTGTAAACGCACCCACGATACAGGAGAAATTCCTAGTATGCGGCAACGTTTTAAAAAAAAAATACGTTCCAAAGGCTGCCCCGTTCCAATAAACAAAAACGACTCGTTTTGCTTACGGATAGTTGTATTTTGACATAAGTTCTATGACACTTATGTCAAAATTTAACTATCCGTAAGCAAAACGAGTCGTTTTTGTTTATTGAAACGGGGCATAAAAGACTCTCATACCACATTACGAATTCCAAATAAGACACTGTATTATCAAAATAACTTATTCTCCTAAGTCAATCCGGTAAACTTAGTACAAATAACAAACAATGACTAACATAACTATGGCCATCAATATGTGCCTTAGTATAATACTTTCGGTGATAAATTCTTCTGATACACGCCTCTTGGCTATGAATGAAAGTGGGTTTGTTTATTACGTCTTTACGCCTAAATGACAACACCGATTTTGATGAATTATGGTACAAGGATAGTTGGGACCCTGGAGACGGGCATAGCGGCTTATTAAAAAAAAGTGAGAAAAGGGGGAGAAATTTTAAATGGGACTTTTCGCAGTTTTCAAGGTAGGAAGCTATATTTTTTTATAAGAATTGGTACACACTCTTTGTTACCAACGAAAAATACTTGCAAATCAGGAAAATGAGGTCAAAAGCTAGTAAATGATAGTTTATTGCTTAACAAAAGTTGAAACATAAACATAACTTTTTTACAGAAATTGTTAATTCTAGGTTACAATGGCGTATCGCTGATAGCGATATATTCCCGACAACCTTTGAATGGACTGTACGAATACGAGTTTTTGTCCAAATAAGAATTGTTTACGAAATGAACTCCCTTTCTTTGAACAAAAAGTAAACAAAACATTCATTTTTCAAGCGAATCAAAGATCAATCTGTTGAAGGGATTTAAAATTGACAGATTAATTTATTTACGACGTAAAGCCTTGATTTTAATTTATCACTTTCTTAAGCTGATAGGATGATTGGAAGCCTTTACTAAGGATTTCCATTTTTAAGAACGGTTTATTTTGGTGAGGTTTTTAAGGATTTAAGAAGCTAAATTAATTAATTTGAGATTAACTTTTCCTAACTATGTTGGGGTTGAGTTCTAGTCTAACTAAATGCAGCTGATTACCAGTATTTTATATCGAGACTGCCTCTTTGACCGGAATAAACCTGTTCGTACTGGGCAATACGATACCCCTTGATTTACCAAGCCAACCAGTCTTAACTGGTTAGATAGAGTTATTTGTTTTTTTTTTTTAAACGTTGCCCTTACTAGGAATTACTTCTGTATCGTGGATGCGTTTACAAACATTTAAACTCATTTTCACAAACAGCCAGACCCGGAACAATTATCTGTAGGTCATATAAATATTTTTTCCGCGCGGGGATCGATCCCGCGACATGTAGGGCAGCAGTCAAACGCTTAGCCACTATATCAACCATGTCGTCGAATTAAATATGTTATGATTGAATAAATTAATAATAGGTACCAATTATTTCATAGTGGTATTTCTGGCCAGAAACACAGACTCGCAACACAAAGGGCAGAAGTAGGAACATGTATGGGTATCAGCAAAAGCCTGATACTTCCCCCCTGCTCCGCCTAGAGCAGGGCAGGTTATTTGTTGATTTCTCATTCGAAAAAAAGTAGAATGAGCCCATTTACAATAGAAAAAAAAAAGTTTTATACAGTAAATTGCTCACTGTGTGAGTCAGCAAGCCACCTCTTTTATTATACTCACTTGCTCAACAGATTAGGGTACGACTCCATAGTCTTGGCTGGCTCATTTGGTATGAAAGATCCGGCTACAACAGGACCCAGTGGTGTCTCGAACTCTCGAGCTAAGATCTGCACCTTCTTGATTTCTGACAATCTGTAAATTAAAACATTTCATTGAAACAATCTTTTCGTATAACTGTTTGTTTTTTGAACGCTTGTTTATGGCCCACTGTTGGACAAAGGCTTTTCCTTTCTCCTCCTTTTTGCCTCAAATTTAGGATCAGATCATCACTCCACCTTACCCCCGGTCCACACCTCGGCGGTGAATTATCAAAAGAGAGCATTTATAAGATTCCATAAAATAACTGTCTACATAAATAATGAAACATAGAAAGTCAAATATATAGACGGATGAAAGTAGAGTAGAAATAGAAAAGTTTATTTTACTCATGTTAAGAAAAATGCTTTTAATCTAATGTGTAATGTTTGGCAATGAATACAATTTCTTTAAGAGGTTACGTTGACGACTATACTAGTCTGTCTGTCTTTTCTTCACGCCTAAACTACTAAACCGATTTGTGTGAAATTTGGTACAGACATAGTTTGGAACTTGCGAAAGGACATAGGATAGTTTTTATTACAAAAAATAAAAATAAAATTTATTCCTGACATACAGCGCCATCTATTGGTCAGAAGTCGGCATCAATTCAGTACTATAAGGGTGCGTCCACATCTGGCGAATGTGCCGCAAATGTGCAGCACGCGAGCCGATTGCGAGCTGCCCGCAAGCTGCGCGCGTGCAGTCACTGCAATGGTTTGGTGCGCCTCTTTAGCGCAACTCATACAAGGCTCGTATAGAGCGCGCGAGCGGCGCGCGATCTGCGCGCGCTCAGTTCTCGCCCCTATTTCTTGCCACGCATCATTTTTTAGATTTTTTCTATAGTAATCATCGAAATAATCGATCTTTAGGATCCCATACTACTGGAAATCTTTTATATGTTTCAATGAAGCGTAAACAATTCTCCTCCGTCCACTCCATGACAACACGTACTTAGCCTCCAGTAATCAGAAACGAACTGAGCGAAATAACTAGCGCGCCGCCCGCGCGCTGATCGCGTACGGCGCTTAGGTCGCGCGCGAACTGCGCGCGGGCGGCGCAGAAGCGGCGCACAAACAAAAATGCACGCGCGCAGCTCGCGGGCAGGTCGCAAACGGCTCGCGAGCTGCACATTCGCCAGATGTGGACGCACCCTAAAATAAATGTTGAGCTGTTAATATGCTCCGTGCTGCCGGAAGTCACTATTCCACGCGAACGAAGTCGCGAGCAAAAGTTAGTACTAGTATAAACTGTGTGACAGTCGTCAATAGTAGACTTTATTAAGGAAAGTCGCGTTTTTTTATTAGAAAAACAAAACAATGTCTGATTATCCAGTTACAAGAAACAGAAAGGTTAACCATGTTTCCAATATTTATTAAACCTCAATAACTCCAATTAGTCAATACAATATGTATTATATTAGAAACAGCTAGGTAGCTACAGGTACCTTGAAATCCTTTATTTCAAGCAAAATATTATTATAAAAGCGAAAGTGAGTTTGTTTGTTACCTCTTCACGCTTGAATGGCTACACCGATTTTGATGAATTTTGGTACAGAGATAGTTGGGAACTAAAAGACGGATAATATAGTACTTTATTTTTTTTTTAAAGAAAGAAAGAAATTGGGGTGTGGAGGCCAGATAGGCAATCGAGTAGTTCAAATCTAGCCCTAACATAGTTAGGAAAAGGCTAGGCAGATGATGTCTGCAAATCCGACCATCACAAAAATAACCATTAGCCAAACAAATATAATACAAAAAGGTATGCGTATACCCACAACAACTCTGATAGTTGCTCACAAAATCAGTTCGCTCAAACATTAAAACCGGGACGGACTCTACATATTTTATAAGGCTTTTAAAATTTTCTATAAACGGTAAAAGCTTTTAACGTTTGAGATGAGGAATAGGAACTGTTCAATGGTGAATATTGCGTGGTTTATTGTTCGATTAAAGAACAGCTTAGAAGTTATTCTGACGAGGTAGAATGAAAGGGTTGCATTGTATTTTGTTTTGAAACTTTTGATGGTAAAGATTATAAGGTTTAAAATTGATAATTTATGTGTAAGATATTAAGGTCTATGTTTCATTGTATCTTGTTTGTATTGCCTCGTTGGACAACTACTGAACATGAGGTTTTTGGTTCAATTTTAAGTATGTATAATAAATATATAATGTACGAATATATAGTACCTATCCATATACATAAAAACTCAAATTACGGAACTGTCTTACATACGTCATATTACAACTGAAACTTTTTTTTTATAATATTTCTAGCTATGCTTCTTACTTAGGGGTATGAAAAATAGATGTTGGCCGATTCTCAGACCTACCCTACACAAAACTGAATACAACTTGGTCCAGCCGTTTCGGAGGAGTGTATCACGAGGATTTGATGTATTAGATAGTATAGATATAAAAGTACTTACGGTTTCTTCTGCAAGCAAGCCATCATGTTCTTAGAGCTAGGATTGCAGCCCAAACTCTGGGCTACTTGCAGTGTATACGGCGTTGGGTCTTTTGTCATCGCCCAGTCGGATAGCGCAGATCCTGACATCAATATTGCGCGGTGGAATAACCCTGAAAATAAAAAAGATGTCCATATAATTGTAACATTGTCCATGGACTTTCTTGCCCATTCTTCTCCATAGAGATCAACGCTTTGGAATGAGCAACTACAGTACTTTCACAAGTTATTATGCCTTGTCACCGGGACTGTAGCTTATCATTGTGTTTCTTGACATTCAAATGTGCCTGTAATAATCTAATTAAAATAAATGTTTTTGAGTCTGAATTGCATGAATATGAGAAATACTAAAAGGCTTATATTTTATAATTTTATTGGCGGCTCTTCTCCATACGAAACTATCAACTCAAACCGTGCACCTTTTCTCGACCATGTTACCATAAGTTAAAAAAATCTAATCAAAAATAATTTAGATAAGAAACATCGTTCCAACTGGCACTACGTTCTTGTATCGATATCAAAAGATTCTATCGCACTAATGCTCGTTTAGCAAAAGGCATTCAAAGACGCCATGAAGGGTAGTGCGATATCGCATTTGAAACGATAAACGAAAACATGGCGAGAAAACTCATACGTTCACAATAAAATATAGCTTGTGTAATGGCCCGAATACGATGATAGGTAAGCCTCTGAAGAATGAAACATGGGGGCTGTGTGAACACGGCAAGTGTAAGGAATTAAAACTTGTAAGCGGCGCTTTTCTGTTTTTCTTTCAGAAGTTTCACAACAGCTGCATCGTAAACTACGGCGAATGCTGTAGAATTTTACGTTATGCTGGAAATACTAGAACGACTTTTGCAGTCTTTTATTCAGATATATAAAAGAGAAAATCATTGATTCATTCATCGTGAAATCTCAGACACTACAAATGTTAGGAGTCTCAAATTTTTCATGAGGGATCCTTTTAGAACGTAGGTGCTCAGCAACATGGGGTTTGGGGAGGGCAAAGGGTGTATGATGAGGGACAAGGCTTGATTGGCGGGGTTGTCTTGACATTTTGCATAGGCATGCTTTCACAAAATTTATAAAGATTTAAGTGAAACCGCTGGCTACAGCTTGAATTTTATATAGTATGTGTTGACCGTGCCCACAGCGCGAGGTTCTCGATGAGGCATATGTATGCTATCTCGTACAGTTCTATTTACTCTACAGAAAAAGGAGGAACCTCCAACTAGACGAGTATTGTGTCTACTGACTGAAAGGTTGTCTTGATAATACAAAGGCAACCATTGACGAGGTTTCGACGACATCATCGACGTTTTCATGGGATGTCGTTGAGAAAATTAATGAAATTTATATATACATAGCTTATGTTCCGGATTATACAGAGATTACTTTTCCCTTAAAAATGAAGTGTTCTCGTGTAACGAGCAAACAACTCAAATATGGTTTTTTACTGCGGGCAACACAGCGTGGGGCAGGTAGCACAATGTAAATACAACACCAAATACAAGAAATCTATCAAGTTTAGGTCTGTAACGAGTTCTTAGCAAGTTTGTTTTAGGTGTTTAAAAAAAAACTGATGGGAAATCCTCAAATATCTTCCCCGCTCTCGGGCGAGGGAGTTTCCAAGTTTTACTGACTAAATGCTTTCCATGTTTCTTCTTTTGCCCCTTGTGTGCCGATACCGCGGCAGGCAGTGGCCAGCAAGCCCCTCTGCCTGTTTTCAAGTACATTAATAAAATGTTGAACTTACCATTTGATATTGGAGAGAGCATTAAGAAATTAACACAGGCAGCTCCAGTGCCATGTCCCATCAAGGTGACTGATGCTGGGTCTCCGTTCAGGTCCTCGATATTGTCTTTGATCCACTGGAGGGCTGCCAACTGGTCCAGTAACCCGTTGTTACCGTAAACATGTTCTGTTAGACTTGGTTTCATGAAACCTGTAATTATATAGGTATATTTTTTAAACTATGTCCCGCACTAGAAAGTTCTCCTGTTTGACGGTAAAATCTTCGTTTTTCTGAAGGTCTACCTCGCTAAAACGTTACTTATAAATTCGTTGATTTTTCGTCGAACTTTCGCGTGTTGGTTAAGACATTTAACAGATTAAGTCCCAGGTAAAAATTGGAAGTGAAGCTATTGCCATTATATGGACATAAATCCAGTCTCTACTGAGAAATTCCTTATCAAAAAAACCCAAAAACACTTTTATTCCGTACCTCAAAATGAAAAAACGTAACCCGTATTGGCTCACTTTGTTGTCCGTCTGTCTGTCCGTCAAGACCTTTTATATACAGAACACGTAAGTGTATCGAGTTGAAATTAAAACCATAAACTCAACTCTATAGCCTCTTTGTGCTGTGCAAAAATGAACACTAAATTTACGCAGTCAAAAGATAATATGGCTTTTTATGATGCTAGTTGGTCCGGAATGCTCTTGCCTGGTTTTTTCCAACTTGTGCTAAGTTGCTCAACTTTTGCACTTGTAAGCACTCGACCATCGAGGCTGTCAAACATTATTTTAGTATTGTCAAATAGCATATGAAAGTACTAAGTAAATGTGGTCATATTATAAAATACTTACCCAAAATCCCCAGCCTGAAATTGACAGTGATGACCATGACGTTACCGTAGGAAGCCAACATCCTGCCATCGTACGGGTTCCCAGAACTCCACTCGAATGAGTCGCCGTGAATGAACACCAGCACGGGAAACTTCTTTGTCTTTTGTTCTGAGGACAAAAATATCATAATTAAAACATATTTTTTTTAGTCTAGTTCTATTAGGTAAACGGGATAGAGTAGCTAGGAACCCGTTGCAGGATGCATTGACTGAGCGATCGACTGCTGCGCTGTGTGAAGCGGGTTAGATCCCCGCACGGAACAAATATTTGTATGACCTTCATGTAGTTGTTTTGGGTCTGGCTGTTTGTGTTTGTGAGTTTAAACGCACCCACCATACATAAGAAGATCCTAGATTAGGCACCCCTTCAAAAAAAATGTTTGATCTCATGAAACACATCATAGAATTGATACGATAAAAATTCGTTGACTGAGGAATATCGTCACTTACCCATTCTTCTCCATAGAGATTCAAGCTTTGGAATGAGCAACTACAATACTTTCACAAGATAATTATTATGTCTTGTGACTGGGACTGTAGCAGTATTTTGTTTTCGTGATACTCAAAAGTGCCTGTAGTGGTCTAATTAAAATAAATGCTTTGAGTTTGATACTTTATTAACTTTTTAACCTTTATTATTTTTCACTCACGATCCCGTGGGACCATTATCAAACTCCATTCGGGTGGACTCGCGGGCTTAAGCTAGTACTGATCACCAATTCTGTATGGTAACTAAGAAATCGAGAAATACGTTCAAAATATTCCCGTGAAGCACATCCGTACACATCACAGTAGATAACTCCAGCAAGCCTATACAAGAAATATGCAGTTTGCACGCTCCACAGATTTTCCTGATTTAGTGTCAGCGTTTGACCGATCGACCGTTACCATATGCGTTACAGTGAAACTGACCTATTTATTTTTATGTTATTTACTTGACGATCTCGATTTTAGATCAAATATTGAGCTTTTGCAATTTGCATACAATTTGAGGCGGTTACTCAAATTTTGGAACGCTTGTTTGATTTTTGGTTTTAATAAAGTAAGTTTAAGGGCTCCGTTTAAAAATGGCTTTGAAACTTTAGAGGTATGAAGAACAGGGTGTAAAGTTCTTCATCCTCTATGGAAAAGGGAGGATCCTCCGACCAGACGGGTGTTGTGTCTGGCGAGCCACTGCTCGACAGTTGTTTGTCGGGCGCTCGTATATATGCTAACTGCGCGTACAACTTTGCTTGCGCGATGTAGGAATCTTGCCGTTAGTTCTTCCATGGCTGGATAGATGGCGCTGTAGGTCACTTGCATCTTTGTGTCGCTACATCACTCCCCCCCAAATACCCAAGGTCGATTGGGTTCGGGGCCGGCGCTGTAGGTCCATTGCGTGCGTCGGACGTAGTACAGCCCGGCGTCGTGGCTGACTGCCGGCGTCGACCGGGAGAGGATCTGCGTCGACTCTTCAACCATCGGGAGTGCAGTGTGCTGGCGCCATGGTCGCTGATGAGGCTTCGGGGGCTGGAGGGAGTGATATGACGATGGTGACGTCATGATGTTCGAAGGCTGCGTTGACGTCCATTCGGGATCACGTCGGGGTCACCAATGTTGGGGTAATCACCAATGTAGGAGGTCACCGATGTAGGGAATGTGGTAGAGAGATGAGGCAGACTCCAGATCAGAAGGTTGAATGAATTTATTTACAAAAGCTTAACTATATATCTTAGGATAACAGAATCTTATTGGCTACAACTAATCAACAAATCAAAAACCTTAACCAATGAGAACACAGAGATAAAAATACAAAAGTAAAACTAACGACTCCTATTGGCTATAACTATTTTAGCATGTTATCGACAAATTACAAGTGTTGCATTTTTTTCCCATGAACTGTAACTTAGCTTGGTCGATGTCGATAATGGCGTTTTGCACACTTGACATTCTTGGGATTGGTTCTGATTTATAGGTACTTGGAAATCTCTCTTAGCCCTCACTTGACATTCTAAAAATTAGTTAAGATTTGAAGTATCTGGGAACATCTCATATCGTTCACATGTCATTCTTGAGATAATTTACGGTTTGTTTTGGAAATCTCCCATAAAACCCTTATAGATTTGCTTTTCGTTTGTCTGTATGTCCGTATTTCACAGCTAACTTTGAGACTATTGCCGCCAATATTGAAAATATTGGTGGCCCTTCATACATGAAAATGACGGTTAAAAAGAATATCTTCGTATATCGTGTTCCCGAAAATATGTGAATGTCTATCAATGGTCAAAGGGTTTTTAAAATCATTTCAAAATTTATGATAATTATAATATACTTTTTGAGTTAATTATAGAGCTATTTCATCAAGCCGCAAAAACATCTACAATTTGTTTTCCATTCAGTTAGTAATTTAGTTGTTATCAGCTACCCCACCATGACGTGTTAAAGCAGAACTTATTCCGCTGAGGGAAAGGGACAGAGCTATACAGGGTGTCTAGCACCATCTCTTTCACTCAGTGGAATAAGTTCTGCTTTAAGATGTCATAGTAGGCCTACAGGGTTGTTCTTTCAATAGTCAGATAACTTTTATCTGAGAAATAAAAATGGCGGTTTGACAACTTATCTATAGAAAATATGTCAAACCGCTATTTTTATTCCTCAGATAAAAGTTATCTGACTATTGAAAAAACAGCCCTAAGACAGATAGATAGATACCTAGACGTAGACATTTCATGATCGCAAGCGCTAAGCAGGAGGTTCTGTGGTCGATTCCTGGGTAGAGCAATGTTGTGGAGATTGGTAGAGTACCTCCGAAAAAATGTACATATTTACTTGCTCAAACATGGGTTTACATACAGAAACAAAAATGCATATGAAAATGATTTCAATATTAAAATTGTGTCGTCATTAAATAGTTATAGATATAAAAATGTTGCTACTGTTTGGTGCTACGGACAAAGGAGCTCGGCGAATATTCGGTATACTGCCGAATATACTACTCGTTACAAGCCTATAGTCTTGACAGACAGACAAACGTGCAACAAAGTGATCCAATTTTTCCTTTTGAGGCATGGAATAACTTAACTCTCTGTAATTTACTCTTTAAAAACGCTAATCTTTATTTATTTGATAATCTCTCCTCTGAGTAGATGAAAAGGGAAAAAAGCCTAGTTAATTATACCTTAATTTTAGCCTCGGGAATTTCAACTTTAAGGTTTTTAGGTAAGGTCAGTTATTGTGTTGTAGTTGGGTTTATTTTTTTGCTCCGCCAACTGTAATCGTAGGAAAGATCAAAAGGAGCCTTTCCACAAATCAATCCTGTCTAACCTTTTCCGTATCTAAATAATATATGTATCTAAAAAACAGCAATACTTAAACGTATTGCTGTTTTTTTTAGATACTTAATCCAAAAAAATATATATACCTACATACCTACTTTAATTGTAATTTAGATTGTTATATTACTGAATAATGCCGAAAAATAGGTGAAATAATATTTGGCACACCAATGTTTAACCCGATGGGAGTAACGGCCGTGATGTTATTTAATGTGTCTACAAAAAAATCTGTTCTCAAATTATATTTGTAGTAGACATATCAGAATATACTTTTACATTATTTCCAAAGCGGATTTTATTTTTTATTCTTCAAAACAGTACCCCAAAATGAAAAAAAATGTTTCATCAAAGCCTAGTCGAATTTTGGGACTTGTAACGCCATCTAGTATTAGTTTAGTGAACTACTGTCGGTGATACAAAGGTACAAGCCAAACGTCTTGTAATTTACTCCGAATCAGAAACTGAACGTAGCAACCTAAGCAGTTTCACGTTTCATTCATAGATGGCAGTGTTACCAAATGAACATAATTATTTAAATGGAAAAAATACTGCTTAATGTTTCTTCACAAAACCTGAATTTTCAAAATAAAAAGAAAAGTAAAGTTAAATAGTGTTTAATTTCAAAAACGGTTGTTGAATAAATGAAGGATCCTGTGCCCTAATCAGAAATGACCTAATTAAGCACTTAACTAGTAGGTAAAATAAGATAATAATAAACCATAGTGTAGTCTAATATAGAACATCCTTCTTGTTGGTATCGGTTAAAATATTGCGTTACGGTTAACAAAAAAAAATGAGAATTGTATGTAGTGCATAATTAGCTTCCTTCAGACTACAATTTTATTTTTATAAGTAAGCAATTTTTAGTCATGAATAAAAATGAAAATTTCGAATATCTGAAATTCTTATCCTTACTTACTAATATTATATTATATAAAAACGAAATGAGTTTGTTTGTTTTTTACGTCTTCATAATCATCACACAATGGCAAAACCGATTTTGATGAATTTTGGTACTGAGATAGTTGGGACCCTAGAGACGGACATAGGCAATTTTTTTTTCAAATTGAAATAAGGGGGAGAAAGAGGGAAGAAAAAAATCAATAAATAAAAGTTAAAGTTAGCGTTAGCCTAAAGTAACTTTGCCAAGAAAACGAAGTCGCGGGCGGAAGCTAGTTATAAAATAAAAAAAAAGAAATCATTTTAATGAGGATACACTATTATTTATGTGCAAAACCTTGACTTATAATTTTCATGACTATTTAGTCATGAAAATTATAAGTCAAAGCTTTTACCTATGGTAAATCTACAAAAACATCTCAAAATAACTTAAAAGTGAACGCTTTAAAAGGGCATAAACTCAAGCATGAGTAACGCGAGCGGAAATGAGAGAATTCTAGCGGCGACGGCTTTTAGCACATTACTGTACCATTAATAAAGTTACGGTGTGTTTTACGCGAGCACTGCGAACAAAATACATCGCGAGCGAAACTTAAAATGCTCACGATCGCATTTTTTTTTTGTGGTTTTGTTTGTTATACCTAATTAAGTTAGTAATCGTGATGAGAGGTTTAAATCCGGGCAAGTAACACTATGATTGTTTTTATTCATATGTACATTCTAAGGTTTACCTACACAGACAATGGTGAAAGAAAACAGCGTGAGGAATCCTGGACTTATCTATACTAATATTATAAACCTAAAGAGTTTGTTTGTTTGTATGTTTGAACGCGCTAATCTCAGGAACTACTGGTTGGAATTGGAAAATTCTTTAAGTGTTGGATAGTCCATTTCTTGAGAAAGGCTATAGGCAATATAACATCACGCTACGACCAACAGGTGCTGAGCAGCGCGGGTGAAACCGTGGGGAACAGCTAGTAGTTAATATAAGTCTGAAATCGCCTACCCGTTTTGAGCAACCGTGGTGATTAATGCTCGAGCCATGTCTGTATGAGAAGAGGCCTTTGCTCAGCAGTTAGACAGTATCTAATAGGCTGGTATGATAAGTTATGATACTAAGCTAAGGTGTCTTTCGCGCGAGCACGTCAAAAAAAAAACACAAAAAGTCCATAGACTTGAGTATATATATGTTATTGATTTTAACTCGACACCTTAACGCGTTCCAGATATAAGGTTTCTTTACAGACAAACGGACAAGGTGATCCAATAAGGGTTCCGATTTTCCTTTTAAGTAAAAATAGTAATACCACGCAAGCAAAACTTGAAACGCTAACATTGTAAGTTTTGGTTTTAAACGTTACTAAAGCCACAATCTGATTCACGCGAGCATGACAATCCGCATATTCTGTATGTCAATGCAACTTAAAACACTAAAACGGTAATGATTTTTTTTTTGGTTTAATGCACTTTTAGCGTGTATCTGGTGCAGTAGGCCTACTTAAAGTAAACATAAACATATATTTAAATAACTTCAAGACGTTGTTAAAAGGATTAGTGAAAATAAATGTATATTTTATGTAGTGGAGGTGTTAACTACGTGAACTGTTTAAAATATATTAGTGTATCCGTCGAGAAAACTTGAAAGTAGAATGTGCATAATTGCGTGATCGTACTCATTATTTTTTACGAGTTTTCTTAAGTGACATGATCTTCTAAACAAAACGATAAGCACTGGAGATAATTATGGTCAACATTACAGGAGGTGAGCGAGTGAATGCTAGCGGGGGTGACTACCTCTTTCTCGTTCGTTGGAAAACACCAGGATATCCCGCGCAGTAAAAATTTTCTTACGTATAATTCCATTCATCCAGAACATTAAATTAGGATCGCCCAAAAGTAAACTCATCTTTTGCAAACAGATCTTTTGCATTCTTTGCACCCTATCTTTATTCAAAAAGATAGCTGGCGCCCGTGGCTTCGACCGCGTGATGATAAAAAAAGTATCATATATTGTGTTAACCCAGACTATATGTGCCAAATTTCATCAAGACCCTTTCAGCCGTTTTGACGTAAAAGAGTAACAAACATACACACATCCATACATCCATCCGTGCTCACAAACATTCGCATTAATAATATTGTTATAAATTATATTATAAAGTAGGATAGTAGGATTTAGGTTTCTATACCTCAAAAAAAAACGATAACTTTGTCCGTCTGTCTGATAAGACGAAATTAAAACCATATACCTAAGTCTGTGGTCCATTTGTGCTGTAAAAAACAGTCTACGCAGTCACAATTTATGGCCGTTTATGTCGCAAGTTTGTACGGAACCGCGAGTGGCTCATGGCCGGTTTTTTTAATTGGCAGGGCAATGTCTGGCTGCATTTTGAATAAAATATGGCCACACACTACATTACACCAATTAAATATGAATCAGACGGATGTAACCTGTTCATCCGTACACGAGAACATTCAAATTTCTTTGTGCTGATATATCACAAAGAAATCTAAATGTTCGCATAAAACAAACCACTTCCTTACATTCCGTGTAACCGGAATATCTCTATCCTTGTCCGACGTTTCAAAATAAACAAGGAAAGAACATTTTTACGAACGCCGCGTAAATCACTGAACCTTTTGTTCAAATCAAAGCGGTTTGCTTTGACGAGTCAGCGTTAAGCCTTTGCCGTTTTAAGACTATTAAGGTTTTCTGTATTTACATCTCAAATAGAGAGCAATAAAGATGATTAGAAGTGTTCCAGGCGACGGAAACTAGAAAAAGAAACCCGCAAACGTTGCTATAAAATGTATTGAAAATCAAAATCAAAATCAAAAATCAAATCATTTATTTCAATTAGACCATTACAGGCACTTTTGAATGTCAAGAAACAAAATGAATCTACAGTCCCGGTCACAAGGCATAATAACTTGTGAAAGTACTGCAGTTGCCCATTCCAAAGCGTTGATCTCTATGGAGAAGAATGGGCAAGAAACTCCATGGACACTCTTTTAAATTCTAATATTTTTACAAAATAGTATTTACATCATTCGTGTTGAGATTATACAACTATGTGAGAACGATGTAGAAAGACGTGCACAGTAAGAGCGTCCAGAGTAAATAAAAAACAAAATTCAATTTAAATCTAAATAAATTGACCGTGGTAGTTAAAAAATGACCAGTCCCAACTGACAGCGCCCGTTCACGAACATGACGTATGGATCAGCCCCATTCAGCTCGACCATTTTGAAGGGAGCTAAATGACCCGACACACCCGCCACCATCAGCGAGACATTTAAGTGAGCATGACACTATTAACCACCAGGGCTTCGTCAAGTTGAGCAAGACAATTACGATACATTTACCATAGTTATCTTTTTAGTTATTAAAATATATGTTACTAGCTTTTGCCCGCGGCTTCGCTCTAACACAGTTCTCTTTTCCTGGTTTGCAGGTACCTGTTACCTGAAGTTTTTGCCCTAGCGCCTTATTTATTGTAATAGCAATGCTAAGTTTTCCCTTTTCTTGTCTCTTCCTATTTTTTCACTCTTTCTCCAACTATCTCTGCACCAAAATTCATCAAAATCGGTTTAGCCATTTAAACGTGAAGACGTTACAAACAAACTCACTTTCGCTTCTATAATATTAGTAAGGAAGTAAGGATAACTACCTCTGTGACGGGCGTCAAGCAGTACAAACCTGAAGCAGTCATGCTAGCAAAAGAGGTACCGGGCGTTTTAAGGAGAGAACGTCAAGCCAACCACGGGAGATACTCCGGGCGTCGGGTGCCGTGAGACGGATGCGAGTCTGTGGACGGTGAGCAATGGGTAGATCACCGTCCATCCGTCTACTGACGACGTCTTATAGTGTTCCAGCGCGCCTCAAAGAGAGGTCAGCAAAGCAGAGGGGCCTGCCAGGGCCACCGACTGCCGGGGTTGTGGATTGTTTAAAAGAGATTTTGATGTTTTTACATTCGCAAAAAAAACAGTACAATACAGTTTTTCGTTATGTTGTAGATAGAGATCAATGTGGGGTATAAAAAATACAGGGTAAAATATATTTCAAGCTGCTGTAAGATGCATGATGAATGCTCAAAATAAATTGCGGCCAAACGCAAGCCTGTTGAGTATTAAAAAAACAACCGTAACTTACACAAGGTTTGTGAATAAAATATTAAAAAAAAATCCTTAAACTTTAACTCTTCATCAATGGCTTTTGTGGACGAGAGATACCACAATTTTGCCAATAACACGTGTACTGGAAATAAACTATCAAACGCTGGAGAATATTTAGCAAGTAATCACAGTAATCCTTATCCTTAATATCCATACTATAATATTATAAAAGCGAAAGTGAGTTTGTTTGTTTGTTACCTCTTCACGCTTTAATGGCTATACCGATTTTGATGAATTTTGGTACAGAGATAGTTGGGAACCAGGAGACGGACATAGGCTATTTATTTTTTAAAAAGAATGGGATATGAGGGAGAATGAGGGAAGAAACGAATTTAACGCGAGCGAAGCTGCGGGCAAATGCTAGTTAAAAAATAAAATGCTCAGCGACAGCTAAAAGTGAACTGCCAAGAAAGTCACAGAGTAAGTTACTTACAAAAAACTTGTTTAACAGGAAAAACATACATGATACTTTGTATATTATTATACCTTTTAGTTTTATTTTATTACAAGCTTTTATTTAGTTTCACCTGTCCCGTTGTCTGTCGTTCTGTAATCAAATCTTGCAACTTAAATTTGATCCACTTCCCGGTTTCCGATTGAGCTGAAATTTAGAATGCATGTATAAATCGGATGACAATGCAATGTTATTGTGACATAGAGCTGATCTGATGATGGAGCTGGAAGGTGGCTATAGGAACTCCGTAATTAAATGATGCAACCCTATCGAGTTTCAGCTCATTAGATTCGTCTTGACAAGTACTTTGATACTATATGGTAACCAGGGTCTGATGATGGAGCCGGAAGGTGGCCATAGGAACTCCGTAATTAAACGATGCAACCCTATCGAGTTTGAGCTCATTGGATTAGTCTTGACGAGTACTTTGATACTATATGGTAACCAGGGTCTGATGATGGAGCCGGAAGGTGGCTATAGGAACTCCGTAATTAAACGATGCAACCCTATCGAGTTTGGGCTCATTGGATTAATCTTGACGAGTACTTTAATACTATATGGTAACCAGGGTCTGATGACGGAGTCGGAAGGTGGCTATAGGAACTCCGTAATTAAACGATGCAACCCTATCGAGTTTGAGCTCATTGGATTAGTCTTGACGAGTATTTTGATACTATATGGTTAGCAGGGTCTGATGATGGAGCCGGAAGGTGGCTATAGGAACTCCGTAATTAAACGATGCAACCCTATCGAGTTTGGGCTCATTGGATTAGTCTTGACGAGTACTTTGATACTATATGGTAACCAGGGTCTGATGATGGAGCCGGAAGGTGGCTATAGGAACTCCGTAATTAAACGATGCAACCCTATCGAGTTCGAGCTCATTGGATTAGTCTTGACGAGTTCTTTGATACTATATGGTAACCAGGGTCTGATGACGGAGCCGGAAGGTGGCTATAGGAACTCCGTAATTAAACGATGCAACCCTATCGAGTTTGAGCTCATTGGATTAGTCTTGACGAGTACTTTGATACTATATGGTAACCAGGGTCTGATGATGGAGCCGGAAGGTGGCTATAGGAACTCCGTAATTAAACGATGCAACCCTATCGAGTTTGAGCTCATTGGATTAGTCTTGACGAGTACTTTGATACTATATGGTAACCAGGGTCTGATGACGGAGCCGGAAGGTGGCTATAGGAACTCCGTAATTAAACGATGCAACCCTATCGAGTTTGAGCTCATTGGATTAGTCTTGACGAGTACTTTGATACTATATGGTAACCAGGGTCTGATGATGGAGCCGGAAGGTGGCTATAGGAACTCCGTAATTAAACGATGCAACCCTATCGAGTTTGGGCTCATTGGATTAATCTTGACGAGTACTTTGATACTATATGGTAACCAGGGTCTGATGATGGAGCCGGAAGGTGGCTATAGGAACTCCGTAATTAAACGACGCAACTCCATCGAGTTTGGTCTCGTTTGATTCGTCTTGACGAGTCTCTTGCTCTCGTCCCATATTAATTATATATGATTGATTGGATGGATGACCCAATGCCAAGTTAATAAATTATTTATTAAATACGATTTATTAAATATTAATATATATTTGTTAACAGTTAACAAATATTTATTAACAGTTAATAAATATTTATTAAGTAGAATTTATCAAAGTTTTAAAGTAGGTTAAGATGATTTTTGTCTATAAGCAATCTTCATATCATATGACATTTCAAGCGAGACAAATTCACACTCAACAAAATATTTATTAACTGTTAATAAATATTTGTTGACTATTAATAAATATTAAATTTGTTGACTATTAATAAATATTTGTTGACTATTAATAAATATTTATTAAATATTAATAAATGTACTTTTCTCCCAAATAAATATTTATTAAATGTTAAAAAATATTTATTAAAATTTAATAAATTTAAGTATTATCTTTTAATAAATCAAATTATTAATAGTTAATAAATCCTTCTATCAGTGTACCAGGGCGAACCCTGTTGTATTGTAGCCCTTATCCCTCTACAACGGACCTCTGGGGGGATGGACCGTTATTTGTCCTATGCTCGTGGGAATAACATTAAGAAAACAGAAACAACTACACAAAGAAAACGACGTTTAGAGAAGGCGAAATTGAAGAGACAGGAGAAGATTGCTAATGAAAGCGATGTCCACAAGCGGCAACGCTTAGAAAAAATAAGTTTAGCTACTGCTAAACATAGAGAAAACGAATCGTTAGAACAACGCACACATAGGCAAAATACCGACAGAATACATACACAAGAGAGAAAGAAAATCGAATCTCTAGAACAACGCACATATAGGCAAGATATCAATAGAATAAATACACAAGAGAGAAGGAAAAACGAATCTCTAGAACAACGCATAATTAGACAAGATATCGACAGAATACGTACACAAGAGAGAAGAAAAAATGAATTACAAGAAGAACACTTGGCCAGGCTCGACAGGAACAGAATGCTCAGGCAAGCAAGACAGTTATCACAAACAGCAGAGGAACGCATTGTAACAGCACAGAATGAACGGCAGAAAAAGACTAACCAGAGGAATGTGCAACGTGGTAGCATTGAGTACTTTAATAATGCGATAAATACATTACGAAGATTTTTTATCAAAGCATGCTTCCGAGATCGGATTAGACTGCTGTGTACAAGTGTTCACATTATTACAATAACTAACAAGTGATTACAAACTTTCAACATTATTGATATTTAAATCAGTACATATTACATATCATGTGAACGAACTACGGACTTCATAACGGAATAACGCTGCTACGCGCTGCGAACTACGTCGTAGTAAATCTCGAATTAAAAATAGAGGTACTAAAAAGTTAAAAATAAAATTAAAGAAAAAAAAACCTTTTTAAAAACAAGCTTTTATTATTTGTTTATAAAATGAACTAAAAATTTAAAAATAAATTAACTCTAAAACTTTTCACCATACATAATTATTCAATCTCGCCCCCCTTCTTTATCATAATCCCCATTTATAAATGAAAGCGTGTTACATTGTGATATCTTGAGGAAAATGTTGTGTTGTATTAAATGTAACACGCTTTCATTTATAAATGGGGATTATGATAAAGAAGGGGGGCGAGATTGAATAATTATGTATGGTGAAAAGTTTTAGAGGTAATTTATTTTTAAATTTTTAGTTCATTTTATAAACAAATAATAAAAGCTTGTTTTTAAAAAGGTTTTTTTTTCTTTAATTTTATTTTTGATCATCAAACGCTGTTTTTTTTTTTGTTCTAATTAAAAAAAAAAAAAACGTAGTTCGTACCACATGCGGCGTCGGAATAAAAACAGCA
This sequence comes from Ochropleura leucogaster, assembly GCA_958449745.1. Lineage (NCBI taxonomy): Eukaryota > Metazoa > Arthropoda > Insecta > Lepidoptera > Noctuidae > Ochropleura > Ochropleura leucogaster. Next base: position 19,293,756 of record OY288203.1, read on the forward strand.
AAAGAAGGAACATAGGTAGGTTTTTGAAAGTAAAAGTCTGACACTTCCCCTCCCCCTCCCCTGCTCCAACCAGAGCGGGGGAATACCCTGGCTGGAGGTCTTAAATTTTAAGGCACCCACAGGATTCGCCTGGTTCAGCAGACGACAACCTCCTTGGTTGAACTGAGAGATGCCATTCATAAAAAAAAACGTACGGCATTACAACCAGCCTTAATGAAACTTAAGCCTTAATTAAAGTTATACAACTTCTATGGTTCTGAAACATAATAGATATGCATTTCTTTATTATCTAGATGAGCATCGACTTCAAAGAGTTCTTTCAAAGGTAAAACGCTTTTGAGAGCAAGCGAATAGCATCCTTATTTTAACTTACATAAAAATCACCGTGGCTTAGACAGTGATAGAAAATACCTAATTGGACTGTTGGGGCAAGATTTACACAGCGCACAAAGTGATCTTCTCACGAAAATTATTATGAACCATTCCAGTACGAAATTAAGGTTTATATTCAAATAACAATGTGAAGAGGCGTTTCATGATTCTCATAATTATCTAACTTTAACAAGTCTATTTTTGGATGGAAAATCATCAAATAAGTTCCCCTGCTCTGATTGGAGCAGCTACCATACCATGACGTCTTAAAGCAGAACTTCTTCCACCGAGGGAAAGAGACAGCTATACAGGGTGTCTAGCACCATCTCTTTCCCTCAGTGGAATAAATGTTGCTTTAAAACGTCATGGTAGGCCTACTGGTTTTTAATTGGTAAATGATAACGCTACAAGTAAAATAACAATGCATTTGAAATATTATGAATCTTATCACAACTGCATAAGGTTCATATTAGCTTAAGTGAATGTGAGAAAGCGTTTCATACGGGTATTAACGTAAGGGTCAAGACTTACAGAACATACTAGGACTTGAAGTGTGTAAAGTAAAGTAAGCGTTATCGTCACGCGTTTAGTAATAATATTCGTTAACAAGTAATTTTTATAATTTTATTTTAAGTAAGTATATTTTATTTTATCGGGTCCATATGGAATGTTTATTTTAAAAACAGAATGTTAGAAATCGTTTTATTGAATACTAACTTATGCTCGCGGCTTTGCCCGCGTGGTGTTCAATAAATTGTCTCACAGTATCGTATCTACTTACAATCGGAATAAATGGTACCTATCCCATGTACCTATTAATCTAGGTTTTAAACTGTCTGTGTGACGAATTTAAGTTTTAAGTAGTTTTTGCGTAGTAGAGTCACAAAAAAAAATCCATCCATCCATCCGCTTAAACTTTCGCAGTTATTAAGTATCAGCAAGCTATAGACTTCAAGTGTAACATGACCTCGCTTTGTATAGATTTTCCGTATAGCGAGAGATCCACTTAAACTGGTTTTTTATAGCCTGATTGGCTGTTGTGCGAACTGAGTTATACATTCACAATTGTAATTTTTCAAAGCTTAGGTACGTTAGTAAACTGGTTTTGTATCGGTTGTGGTTTTATATTATGTCGTCGTGGGTCGACACATCAACAAATACAAAACCAGTTTACGCGGACCTCTCATCGTACGAGAAATCCACCGTGTACGACTCGTAGTTGAGAGATCAGCACAAACTGGTTTCGTTTATTTTTCTGTGGCTTAGGTAGGTACCTCTTTTAGTTAGGGGTAGTCTCTAATCTTTTTTTTGGGGTGGGATATCATCACATAACTTCCCCCGCTGTGGGTGAAGCGGGGGGGAGTGTCAGACTTGTACTGACTAAAACCCACCCATGTTCCTTCTACCGCCCTTTATGTTCCGGGGCCGCGACATCTCTTTCGAACAACCCGCAACCCCTTAGGCGCGTCGCTCACACGACCAAGAGTCGAGGCGCAGACGGGGCACGGGCGCGTTAGGCGCCTCGACTCTTGGTCGTGAGGGCGACGCGCCTTAGTATTTTAATCTTATGAGGTTAAAACAGCGGGGGGGGGGGGTGGTAAGAAAAAAATGACGGTTAACCATGATGAGGGAGAAGATTTAATGTAGCAATCACGTGTATGTTATCGTGGGACGATAAAAATGAATGTATGTAAAATATTATTTTTTTCCAATAATTAAAACTAAGGACACAGGTAAGCAAGCAATGGGAAATTAGGAATAGTCTACAAACTCGGTTCCGTACCCAAAGTTTAATATTACAAAGACTCCGCTGTCCATTCGTCTGTCATCGGGCTGTAGCTTATGAACCGTGATAGTTTGACAGTTAAAATTTGTCACAGATTATGTATTTCTGTTAAAAAACAGAATAAAATCAATATCAAAAGAGGATCCCATACATTTTTTTTTTTAGTTAATGCTTCAAATTCCTTTATACACGAGTCCGACTTGCACTTGGCCCGTTTTTTTTTTAATAAAACAAATAAAAGTGGTCTACAAAATAATTAGTAAAGACCAGGCTATGAATCCTGCCCTAAAAATGCGGTCGCGGACCTCCGACGCAAACCGCACTCGCAACCACAAACAGCGCGACAGTTCCACGCTACGGACAACCAATTCAAAATGGCGGCGCTATCCACGATCATGCCCTCTCACTCGCACATCGCTCTTCTAACCCACGAGCGAGTGAAACGACACTACCAGTCAACGCAGCTGCCGCATTGCGGTCGACGACACTACGTTCCCTCGCTCAGTACTGACGCGTGCCGCAAACAAAATGGATGTGTTTACCCCCGAAGAAGACGAAAAATTCATACATTTAGTTTCTCAGTATCCTATTTTGTATGACACTAAGCATGTGGACTTCAAAGAGTTGCATTTAAAGGACAATATTTGGAGGGATATTAGTAAGGAACTCAATAAAAAAGGCAAGTGATTTTAGAACTGGTTGTTTTCTCGGCTGTGTTTTGATTGGTCGTTTGATTTGTATGTGTGAACTTGTGTATGTGTGTGTGTGCGGGTTACTTTACGATTCGAGTTTATAATTTATGACATAGGAGTTATTATGCGAAATTAAAACGACAATAATGCAAATCATGATAAATGATTCGCTTCAGTGCCGGCGTTTGTGCGTTCCGATTCTAATTTCAAGTTAGTATTCAAATGTTGTTATTTCCATTTAAAGAAAAAACAACTTTATGTTGGTAAAGATAAAGTTGATTTCAGAATGACTTCATTTATGTTGGATTGCCTTATTGGCTCTGTGGACGTCAGCGGTACTGTATAAAGTCCTGGGTTTGATTGTTCAGTTTTGTAAAATGTGATGTTCTGTTAGGTACTTCTCTGCTTCACCATTTGGGATCACAAGCGTGATGAGAAATTATCTGTTAAAAACGTAATGTTTACAATTATTGTAGTGCAGCGCAAACTGAACCGTATTGTGCACAAGTTAAAGTTTATTTTCCAAAAGCAATTATTTATTTGCCTTAATATTGAAAATGAAATTACGAACACAGGATTCTTAAAAAGTAAATGTTTATAAAGATTGTTATTATCTCTTATTATGTGTGCTTATATTTTATGGACCTAGCAATATTAATTTATTTAAACTTTATGTACAATACTGGTACATAAGCGGACTTAATGCCTTAAGATTAAGACATTATCTACCAGTCAATTTCATAATTATCTTTAATTCTATGTTTTACAAATCCCAAAAATCAAAAGTCATTTATTCAAATTAGGCTGATAATCAGCACTTTTTGAACGTCACATTACAAGAGTCAGTCTCATAAAAACGCCCCTTCGCCATTTCCTAGCCTAAAGATTTTTTGCCCCTTAGTCCTCTTATCTGAATCTTCTCTAATTTCAGATTACATCATCTGCAAGAGACACTGGAGAAATATCAGAGATGGCTACGCACGATTCAAGAAATGTAAAAGCGCGAATTCAGAAACCAAACATCCTAGAGCAAAATGGCATTTTTACAAACTACTGACCTTCTTAGACGGTGTAGCTCAAGATAAATCGGAGGCAAACTATGCAGAAGAATTATACAGAAATGAATGCGAATCACAATCTCAAGACATCTCGTATAGCGTTGAGGCAGAATTCGTCAGTATGGACTCCCTTCAGTCTAACAACACGCCAACAGATTCTACGGAAAATAACACCACAGCCGCAGCTTCGGCTAACTTCGGCAATGATCGGAAACGTCGGCGAATCACTCCGGAGTCGAACGATTTTGACAGTTTGCTGAATTATTTCAAAATTAGGGATGAAAGAAGACAATTGTTGGCTAAAAAGGATCAAGAAAATGATGTAGTGTCTTTTTCTACTCATGTTAAAGATATTTTAAATAAACTTCCTCCTGTTTTACAAATTAAGGCTAAAAAAGATATATTTGATGTGCTTTTCAGGTACGAATTGATGGCTTTGCAACAATCAAAGAATTCTAATTTAGTTTCTGTTGATTAAAAGACTGAACCGTAATTTTAGTTTTAATAATTTGAATAGTTACTCGAAATAAATTGGACCCATTTTTGCAAACAAGAACCAACCCACAGCAAATCTTATGATATGAAATAAAAACATTCCAAAATGGAAGGAAGAATTTTCTAGTAGGCGCTGAATTTTTTTTCAAATGGTCATGGTCACTAACATTGTTAAATAAATAAATAATAAATATCTTGGGACAACTCACACACGGCTATCTGATCCCAAGCTAAGCAAAGCTTGTGTTATGGTAACCAGACAACTGATAGACATACTTATATAATTTATAAATACATACATATTATAGATAAATCACACCCAGACAGAACAAACAATCATGCTCATCACACAAAGTTTGTCCTGGGTGGAAATCGAACCCACGACCTCCGGCTCAGCAGTCAGGGCCACTAACCACTAGACCAACAGGTTCGTCATTGCCATTGCCTTTATTAATTTTTACTGCTTATGTTTTACAATTTTAAAATATTTCTTTAAAAAAAAATCACACATTCACTATTTCGGAAGATATGCTGAAAACAATAGTAGTTCCTACAGTAAAGAACAAATCCAGGAATTCATCTGACAAGCGTAACTACCGCCCAATATTGTTGGCCACTACCGTGGCGAAAGTCCTCGACAGTCTGAACGCACAGCTGAGCAAACACCTTCAGATACATGACTTGCAGTTTGGCTTCAGACCCAACCTGTCAAAGGAAATGGCGATTATGTGTCTGAAACAAACTGTAAGGTACTATACTGATAGGAATACACCGATATATGCGTGTTTTTTTTATCCGTCGAGGGCGTTCGACCTGGTTAATTATGCTTTTCTTTGGCATAAACTACTTGAGGAGACCACTCTGTGCCGAGGGAGACGGTATCCCTCCGCAAGTGCTAAATGATAAATGATGTTTATTTTGCAAGTAGGTTTTCACAAACACTTGTACACGTAATTTTTTTTTAAACTAGATAAGGCCGGTGTTTCGTACCCGACTACTCTGAGAAGAAACAGCCGAAACAAACTCAGAGGTCATAGTCAAGAGACTATGACCTCTGAGTTTGTTTCGGCTGTTGACTTTAAAAGATTAAAGTCCAGACAAAATAATCTTGGTCAACTTACATGAGGACTACCTATGCAGATAGTGTCTGAAATGGTCTTTTTAAGAAAGCACCACACAGATTGAGTGGACCTGTCCAGTCAGTGCAAGCATTTGTTAGTTATCGTGTAACTGCAGTTACAGCAATAAAAAAAATGCGGTCAGATGGGTCAGCTCACTTTCTTTTTTTGCGGTGGGAAATCATCACGGCCATATCTTTCAACTGCTTAAAGGGACTGCAGACTTGAGTATATGGTTGTAACATAATGTCATACAACTTCAACTGTTAGAGAAACATAGCCTTAATAAGAAAAATGTGGATAAACTATAGTACGAAAACCTACACAGCCTTGTTTGATCCCTCGGCAATAACGTGCGTGATGTTCAAATACACGTAAGAACTAAGAATACATTGGAAACGGGTTATGATAGCACTTGTTTGTAATGAGCTATTAATTCGTTAGTGCCTATAAACATTTGCGATCTCTAAACCTAACACATTCACTGCGCTGTTTATGCTGATGAATGATTTTAAAATACCATGCAGCGTGGTTCTGGATGCAGAAAACTATCAAGCAAACCGTTTGGATTCAGGAAAGATTCGTGTCTCAGTGGCAGTTCTTATCTGCCTGCCAACCCCTTGTATGTACGTAGATCTACGCGAGACACAATGCGTTTTTAATTGTGACTGTAATTCCGGCATACAAGCGGTTAAGGTTGGGATAGTATTTCCCTGCTCTGGGCGGAGTGGAGAGTATACTGACTAAGACCTACCCATGTTCCTTATTTTGCCCTTTATGTTCCTTAGCCCCGGTTTCTCTTTCGAACAACCCACAAACCCACCAACTAAGTTAGGGTCGGGTTTTAATCTTACCAGATGCAGCCTATGCCTATCTACCCTTCACAAACCAGTGCAAGAGTAAGAGTATACTCCTTACTAAGACTGGTCGATAAACTTTTTAGTGTGGTTGACGGGACTGAGCTCTGTATTAATTGGAAAACCAAGTTGTGCAACATAGCTTCACTCACATATTTTTGTGTAACGGGGAACGCGTGCTAACAATGTATATTGTTAAAGTATTTTAATTGCGCCTGTAGACCGTGAGCAATGGATCTGTCCGTCTAGTGTCGACAGCGCGTTACAGTTTCATGCGCGTCTCAAAGAGATGTCAGCAAAGCAGAGAGGCCTGCCAGGGCCACCGCCTGCCAGGGATGCGGGTTTTTCGAAAGAGATACATAAACGGCAAAAGAAGGAACATGGGTGGGTTTGGTCGATAAAAGTCTGACACTCCCCAGCTCCGTCCGTCCAGAGCGGGGGAAGTCAATTGATGATTTCTCCACATAAACACAAAAGTATTAATATGGCAGACATTTCCCAACATAAAATGCTACTTACAACACCGTTTCCAATAATTACGAGGCCATGGACTAACCCTCTTTTAAATAGGGTTTTATTTATCGCAGTACTAAAGCATCATTAATACCATGAGTGTGTATACAAATGCGTGCGATAAATCGTCTAACGATTTGTCTACGAGGTTCGCATAACTCGCCGGTCGAGTAAAATCTCTTCATGTAAACGAGGCATAACTGACGAAATGTTTTTATTTAATGTTGCCCTATTCGTGGAGTTTCTCCTTAACGTTGGTACTGTGAAGGTTTTAAGCAGACCTTCAAAGGTGCAGGCTGGTTTGCGTTGACGTTCGAATACTCAGGTTTTTTAAATGGAGAATTAATAAAAAAGATGGAATAGAATAGCTTAGCTTTGGAATCAGTTTGGAAATGATAAATGATTTTTATTTTGCAAGTAGGTTTTTTACAAACACTTCTTTTTTTTTTAAACTAGATGAGGCCGGTGTTACGTACCCGTCTACTCTGAGAAGAAACAGCCGGAACAAACTCAGAGGTTACTCTTTTGAGGTTCAGACAAAAATCTTTGTCAACTTATATGAGCACTATGCAGTTAAGTGATCAGTGGTCTTTTTGAGAAAGCACCGCACAGATTGAGTGTATCTGTCCAGTCAGTGCAAGCATTTGTCATTTATCGTGTAGCTCGACTCAAACCTAATGAGCTTAACGACACTGCTAACATCCTTACTATACTATATACTATACTATATATCCTTACTATATATATATATATATATATGTATATATATTATATAATATATAATTATATAATATTATTAAAGCGAAAGTGAGTTTGTTTGTTTATTTGTTTGTTTGTTTGTTACCTCTTCACGCTTTAATGGCTAAACCGATTGTGATGAATTTTGGTACATAGATAGTTGGGAACCAGGAGACGGACATAGGCTAATATTTTTTTGAAAAAAGTGGGATGTGAGGGAGAAAGAGGGAAGAAAAGGTAAAACTTAGCGTTGCTATTACAAATCAATAAGGCGCAAGGAGAACTGTGTTACCCCAAATTTAACGCGGGCGGAGCCGCGGGCGAAAGCTAGTATATATATATACTAGCTTTCGCCCGCGGCTTCGCCCGCGGACATCCCACTTTTTTTAAATAAAAATTAGCCTATGTCCGTCTCCTGGTTCCCAACTATCTATGTACCAAAATTCATCACAATCGGTTTAGCCATTAAAGCGTGAAGAGGTAACAAACAAACAAACAAATAAACAAACAAACTCACTTTCGCTTTTATAATATTAGTAAGGAAGTAAGGATATAATCCTCCCCAAATTTAACGCGGGCGAAGCCGCGGGCGAAAGCTAGTTACCAATAAAAAGAACATTTGTGTAGGTCACTCATAGTAATCAAAATAAAGCTCGTGGCTAAATAATAGCAGCCGCTCGGGTCGATCTTTAGGTTAAGCCGCGTTTGCCTAGGTTGGTCCGTGGATGGGTGACTACCCGTAACATACCGAGTTTCCTCCGTGCCTCGGAAAGCACGTTAAGCTGTTGGTCCCGGCTGTTATTTGTAGATCTTTGACAGTCGTTACAGGTAGTCAGTATTCCGAAACTCTGACAACCAGTCTTACCAAGGGGTATCGTATTACCCAGTATTAACTGGGTTGTGGAGGTCAGATAGGCAGTCGCTCCATGTAAAATACTGATATTCAGCTGCATCAGGTTAGACTGGAAGCCGACCCCAACATAGTTGGGAAAAGGCTAGGCAGCAGATGATGAGTCATAGTAATCAAAATGCGAGACAATTGTCCAAAAACAACAAATTAAATAACAGTCAACGTGGTGTGGTGTGAGCTATTGCTGAAATGATGAACTAAAATACAGTGCTTTATGCTCTTTTAAAACTAGCTCCTTACGGTACGTTTACAAACATTTAAACTCACATTGACAACATTATGTTCTTTGTAACATCCCTAACAATCTCGGGAATCAATCCTCGGGAAATTTAATCTTAATGTTGTACTAATTTTCTTTTAAAGAGCTAATAATGAAGATGTTATATCTTAGCTACAACAGAATTATAAATAAAAAACAGGAAATGTTTATTTTAACCAACTCAAAATGTTTATTTGTAAAACATTTATTTACTTACGAAATAGGTTAATTAGTACAGCTTGTAGGCAATTAGCCAAGAACCGTCTCCAACGATAAATCGCAATGGCTTAGTACCTATACGTAGTATTATGTCTATTCAATGCTAGCTAAATATGGATATTAGTTTGTTGAGCGTTGTGATAGAAAGGCAGTTTAGAGTTCGTCTAAGGGTCTCAGCACACATATGGGATCGGAAAGGGATCGTAACCGTAACGCCTTTCGCCTCGCTGTCAACCAGGCGTCAACCTACCGTATGCACGTAACGAAAGCGTATCAGCAGCGCCTGTACGTCAACTCGGCTACGGCTAGGCGACACCGCGCTTACGCCTCGCCGCCCCCTGGCTGACCTGGTTGGCAACAGATCAGTTTGAATTATGAAAGGGTGGACGAAGAGATGTGAGCTCGGGTACGGAGAGACGTAAGCGCGGGGACGGAGAAACGTAAGCGCGGGGACGATGAGCCGTAAGCGCGGGAATTCAAGTTCGGAGCCTGTTCCGAGGCGAGGCGATTACGTTATTATTCCGATTAGTGTGCGTTGCAGTAGGGAGTTTAATACAAACCATTCTGAACGGCTCGAGGCGATACGGTGACGATCCCTTTCCGATCCCATATGTGTGCTGGGACCTTAAGCCTTACTAATATTATAAAAGCAAATGTGAGTTTGTTGGTTACCTCATCACGCCTAAATGGCTAAACCGATTTTGATTAATTTTGGTACAGAGATAGTTGGGACTCTGAAGATGATCTTTAAAGAGGCTTTCTTTGAGGCTTTTAAAGATTGAGTTATGGGGGAGAAAGAGGGAAGTAAAGGGAACACTTAGCATTGCTATTACAATAAAAAAGGCGCAAGGGCAAAAACTACAAGAAGCAGGTACCTGTAAATCAGGAAAGTGGAACTGTGTTACCCCGAATTTAACGCGAGCGAAGCCGCGGACAAAAGCAAGCACACAGCAAAGACAAGCGAAGTAGAATATAATCGTGTGGAAATCAATGACAACATTGGTTGACAAAATTCACACAGCGTTTCTCTTATTTTCTATATATATGTATATATAGAAAATAAGAGAAACGCTGCTATATATGCTATATATATACCTTTTTACACACAGAAATACTAATAAATATAAAACAGTTTTACGTCCGTGACATCAGGTCTAAGGTCCAGTTGAAAACCAGCGTCGGGCACTAGCTGCTCGGCAGTTTGCTGAACTGGGCCTATTTGGCGCAGCCGTGAGACACACAATTACGTATTTGTTATTATCGTATTAGTTTTAATTTTTATCTCATTTTGTGTGCACTTGCGGCATGGGCCAAATAAATGTTTTTTCTTTCTTTTCTTTCTTCTACACAAAGATAGTCTTTGGTTTGTGGAAAATGGACATTATCTTCTGCTACTAATTATCTTAAAGCATAATCTGGTGGCTTTGATATCAATGTTTGTGTCTCTTGGTTAACACATCCTACTAATATTATAAATGCGAATGTTTGTGAGGATGGATGTTTGTTACTATTTCACGTCAAAACGGCTGAACGGATCTTGATGAGATATGGCACAGAAGATTTTTTTCAATCATTACGCGGGGAAGCCGCGGAGGGCGCCAGCAAGTTACGTAATATTTTTAAACATTTAGAATAAATCTAAACTACGGAGTCTAGTTAAGTCCACGTTTTGTCTGAATATAATGTAGTTGATGTAGAAAACAGTCATAACATTATCCAAATGGGTAAGTAACGTATGTGAAAGGAAATGTCAAAGATCAGGGAAAACCTCAGGGTTACGATAAATTGTGAATTAAGTTAAATGTACCAAGGAATCATATTTTATATGGAACAACGTGCGAGATGATTGCATATTAAACTGCGACATATATCTTTGTACCCGACTGCGGCGAAGTATGAAAAAGGTACAATTATTTATTTTATTAAAAGGGTTATGATGACCATCATCCTTACTTAATATTTAAAAGCGAAAGTAAGTTTGTTTGTTTGTTACTTCTTAACGCATTAATGGCTAAACCGATTTTGATGAATTTTGGTACAGAGATAGTTGGGAACCAAGAGACGGACATAGGCTAATTTTTATTTTAAAAAAGTGGGATGTAAGGTAGAAAGAGGGAAGAAAAGGGAAAACTTAGCGTTGCTATTACAAATCAATAAGGCGCAAGGGGAACTGTGTTACCCCAAATTTAACGCGGGCGAAGCCACGGGCAAAAAATGTTTTTATTAAAATATTGCTGGAATAACCACAAACAGAAAATTATGGAAAGCTCTAGAAGAGGCCAATGCAAAAGGGCAAGCTGATAATAATGTTTAGTTTCCGATGTCGAAGATTAAAAAATATTATAAACACTTTTATTTAATTACTAGCTTTCGCCCGCGGCTTCGCCCGCGTTAAATTTGGGCTAATACAGTTCCCCTTGCGCCTTATTGATTTGTAATAGCAACGCTAAGTTTTTCCTTTTCTTCCCTCACATCCCACTTTTTTCTAAAAAATATTAGCCTATGTCCGTCTCCTGGTTCCCAACTATCCCTGTACCAAAATTCATCAAAATCGGTTTAGCCGTTAAAGCGTGAAGAGGTAACAAACAAACAAACAAACTCACTTTCGCTTTTATAATATTAGTAAGGATTAATCTAATTACTTGTTCATTAACAATATTATGTAATAACTTATTATTAAACTTATATATGTGAAAAGTAAACTAAACTAATATCCTGTAAAAATAATTAATGCATGTAGTTCAATAAATCGGAATTATTATACAGTGGAAATTATTGAATGGAAATGTATGTTTATCTAAATAATCAGAAATAAAGGCTATTTGTATTTAAATGAGACTTCTAAAGATCTAGTCTACATTGAGGGGGTAACTAATTTAAGATAGATTATTACGGTTCTAGTTGTCTTTATAATGTTTCCCTTTTTTTTTATTCGGGTGGGAAATCATCCAATGACTTCCCCCGCTCTGGGCGGAGCGGGGAAAGAAGAAGAAGAATGTCAGACTTGTACTGGCTAAAACCCACCCATGTTCCTTCTATTGCCCTTTACGTTCCGGGGCCGCGGTATCTCTTTCCAACAACCCGCAATTCTAATGTTACCCTTGTGATTTAGAAAGAATCTTTTCAATACACTTCTTCGAAAACTTGCTCTTAATACAAGGTTCAACATGCAATGTATTTTACACGAGTGCCTTTTTCTCATTAAATTTATCGTAACGAGGGCATTAATTTTTTCTGATTTAACCACGGACGGACAAGAAAGTGATAAGGGTTCCGTTTTTTTCCTTTTGAGTCACGGAACCCTAAAAATTGCGGGTGTGTTCCGCTTCTATCAAGCGTTGCAATTGCTACTAACGCGATAGTAACTGTCGCTCGTTTACGACGCGTCAGAACTAAAAGTCGCAGTTCGCGAAGACTTTTTTATGAATGGCATCTCGCAGTTCCACCAAGGAGGTTGTCGTCTGCTTAACCGGGCGAATCCTGTGGGTGCCTTAAAATATTAAGACCTCCAGCCAGGGTAAAAGCTTACAAACTAAGCGACTACACGCTAAGGGCACCTGTGGGGTACGAGCCTCGGCTTAGGGCGTCGCTAAGGGAAGACAGCAAGGGACAGGCTGGATCTGAGTGACATGGCCAGGTGGGAACGAAGACTTTAAACTATGGAGTCTTACTTATGACTGCAATAGGCATCAAAGATATCTCTCTCTTGCCACACTTCTTTGAAAACAACCAACTCCCTAAATCTTATCTGACATTTTCAGTGGCAGATAATTACAGTTTTTTTGGACATTAAAAAACAAGATTAAAACAATAGTGTCGCACCCTTGCAGTCAACACGTCTACTGCGCATTGTTCACCGGATTTCTTTGTTCCTGAAGGCCTTTTGTTTGTAGGAAAATTACGTGAAAATTTTACTGAGACACTGTGGAGGTGATGGCAGTAGTACAAGTTACATGTTGACTGAATTTAGTTGCACACATATATAGGGTTTGGCGCAGGTAAATTTTTGTTTTGGATTGTTCTTCATTCAATTACTTTTTTTTATTCCAAGTTTTTTTTTAATTTATTGAATCTGATTGAATGTATATCTGTGTATGTGTAACAATATTATTCTAGTTTTAAGGCTTCTATGAGCCTGTGCCACCGAAAATAAAGTACGTTCGATTTAAGACAACGTGTTTATAAGTTGTAGCATAACTTCTAACATCTCTTCTCTGTTTTTTTAATCCAGCCACATTTTTTCAGGCTTGCTCACCGATTATTCCATGATAACTGGGCCGATTTACGTAATTTTTCATTTGGTTAAGAAAAGTTGTGCTACATTTTTTTTACGTCTAATAATGTGTGCGGGAAATAATGTTTCGGGTTCGGTTGTTTGTGTACGTGAGTTTAAATGGTGTGGGGCAATTAAAGAAATAATGTTGCCCGACTCTATGAATTTCTCCTGCAACGTAGTGCATTCACAAACATTTAAAGTCACATAAACAAACGGCCAGTTCCGAAACAACTATCTGTAGGCCATACAAATATTTGTTCCGTGCAGGGATCGTACCCGCGACACGCAGCGCAGTAGCTCGCTCAGCCACTGCGCCAACTATGTTGTCAAATTATATTCTTCTTCTTTTACTAACTTGAGGTTAAGAAAAATTCCTAAGTGAAAAATCGATGGGATTGTTTTTAATTTGGGAGAAATTCTATGAATTCAGCAGGTAAGTTAACACAATGATCTATCATTATAGATAAATTAATTCTTGATATTATGAAGCAAACCTGAATAGTGTTTTGCGTCATAAACTTTTTGAAAAAACCTTCACAAAATAATAGTGTTGCGCAAAATTGAACTACTGCCATTACAATTTCCAATGACTCACGTTTGCTAGGTTTCGTCTGGAGTTGACGGGACGTTTCTTGCTACACGCAAATTTAAACCTTACCGACTAGCCACCAAAGTACAAAATAGACTAGCCATCAAGATTTTGTAATCCCACTTTTTTCCATTTAAGATTTTATCGAGTTCCTTATAACAAAGGTATTATGTTCAAGGGTGCTTGTAGTCCTAACGTTTGGGAAGTGAAGGCTATGTACCTACTTTATCCTAGACTTGACTGACGTGACGTGATCTGTGAATGAAAGGTCTGATTTGGACGACGACGTTGTCGAAGTGGTTTTATAGTGGCTTCGTCTTCCGGACTTTTTCTCTTTTTGTGTATTTTTTCTGTATTCGGGATTTTTTTTACTAAAAATGTATTATAATAAGAAAAAAAAAATAGCCGTCGCCCGTATTAAAACGCTGTAATAATCAAACGTTCTGCTCTAAATTAATTCCTAATCCTTTCCTTAGTATAATCCTTACTTCCTTACTTATATTATAAAAGCGAAAGTGAGTTTGTTTGTTTGTTTGTTACCTCTTCACGCTTTAATGGCTAAACCGATTTTGATGAATTTTGGTACAGAGATAGTTGGGAACCTGGAGACGGACATAGGCTATTTTTTTTTAAAAGAGTGGGATATGAGGGAGAAAGATGGAAGAAACGGGAAAACTTAGCGTTGCTATTACAAATCCATAAGGCGCAAGGGGAACTGTGTTACCCCGAATTTAACGCGAGCGAAGCCGCGGGCAAAAGCTAGTAGGTATTTTTATACACTAGGAGTTTTTCCTGTATCGTCGGCACGTTTACAAACATTTAAACTCACATACACAAACCGCCAGACTCGAAACAACTACCTGTAGGTAATATTAATATTTGTTCCATGCGGGGTTGCTCAGCCACTGCGCCAACCGTGCCGTCAACCCCGTGCTTTAGACATATCCCTAACAATAACATAAAAATACATGCTTTGGGGAAGCATGTATTTACATGTTATTGTTAGGGATTTTTATCAACCTAATAATAATTCGATCGCTGCCTCCTAAAAGTCCTGTCAAATAACATTGATCTTTATTGTTATTACTGTAAAGTTTTTGTTGCAACGTCGTAGTCAGCTGTAAACTAACCGTGAAAAGACTATACCATAAAAACAGCCGCCATTTTGAATCCCGTGACGTCACGTCCTACCCCTATACACACATTACAAGCCACGTCAGCTGCGCACCAATTCCAACTCTAATTCCGTCACTTCCGTCGCTAACTATCTAAATTCTATGACAAAAATAAACATTTCGAACTATTAGAAGTGGCGCGTGAAACGTAACGTTTTTGTTAAATGTTCGTGTGCTAGTATTTTGAGATGCTGTGAAGTTTAACATGAATGGTTTTGCAGATAATGATGTGTGTCAATGGATGTAGGTTAAACTAGCGATTTTTGTGTGCAGTTTTCATTCATTTATGTACCTATATTAACAAGTTTATTTACACAAAATGGCATTACTGCATTATAGTATTACTAGTTTTTACCCGCGGCTTCGCTCGCGCTATATTAAGGATTAGTTCCCCTTTCCTGATTTGCAGGTACCTGCTACCTGTAGTTTTTGCCCTTGCGCCTTATTTATTGTAGATAATAGCAAAGCTAAGTTTTCCCTTTTCTTCCCTCTTTCTCACGCATTTCTCATTTAGCCTATGCCCGTTTGCAGGGTTTCAGCTATCTCTGTACCAAAATACATCAAAATCGGTTTAGCCTTTTAGACGTAACAAACAAACAAACTTTTATAATATTGGTAAGAATAAAAAATAACTCATAAATAACCCAATCAATATACATAAAATCCCTTTAAATTATAAAAAGAATTTTGAAAAACAATCCATAATTTACGGAGTACACGCGTAACAAACATCCAAAAAAATAGTCGAATTGACAACTTCCTCCATTTTTTGAAGTCGGTCAAAATGTTCCTATCTATCTATTGTGACACAGCAAATAAACGCGGT
Organism: Ochropleura leucogaster; assembly: GCA_958449745.1. Lineage (NCBI taxonomy): Eukaryota > Metazoa > Arthropoda > Insecta > Lepidoptera > Noctuidae > Ochropleura > Ochropleura leucogaster. The sequence goes on from OY288203.1 coordinate 19,309,639, forward strand.
TTGATAGCAGAAATAGGGGCCTAACTATAGTTGTTGGCCTTTCGCCCATCTTCCAATTTCTTGGACTTAACATAGAAAACACTTTAAAATGGAATTCACATATTGACAAAGTATGCAGTAAGCTTAACCAACATTCTTATGCTTTGCACATGTTAAGTAAAACGGCCAATCGAGCAACTGTTTTAACTGCTTATCATGGTTTAGTAGCTTCAACATTGAGATACGGAATTATATTTTGGGGAAATGCCACGGGCAAAGAAATAGTATTTAAGTGCCAAAAGAGGTGCATTAGATCTATTTATAATTTAAAGACAACTGATAGCTGCAAACCGTTTTTTAAAAATACAAAAATATTAACCTTGCCCTCGTTGTACATATATGAAACGTCTATGTTTGTCAAAAATAATCCACATAAATTTGCTCGAGTAACTAGTCAGCGCCGTTGTGATCGGATACAAACAGTTGGGTCTAGAACTGCGCTATATGGAAACAGTATTTTTGTAATGGCACCAAGGGTCTATAATAAATTACCAAAATGTATAAGGAATGAAGATAATATCCGCAAGTTTAAAAGTAAATTGTATTTATTTTTATTACATAAGACATACTACTCCATTGAAGAATTTTTAAATGATAAAATATGACATTGACAACTTTTTTATTACAATTTACCTTTGACTTTGACTTGATAAAATATGACATTGCCAACTTTTTTTATTACAATTTACCTTTGACTTTGGACTTTTTAATTGCCTTTTTAATAACAGTACCATCAATTGAAATTATGAATTTATGATAAAGTGGAATTTTGTTCATTTTTGTTTTTTAAATTTAATTGACATTATTTATTCAAACTTGACTTTTTATTGTATTGTAAATTCACACGTATTACTAAAAACAAACAAAAAAAAATAAATAGATTTGTACACCAATTTCATTGGTAGGACATAGAGCTCGACTAAATTGTATACCTACATAAGACCTTTATTGTAATACCTATGTTCACAAATAAAGTTGATTTGATTTGATTTGATTTGATTTCTAAACCAGCACAAACTTAAAGAAAAGTAGATAAATTGCCCTAATTCCCTAAAAAAAACTGTGTAAGCGAATGTCTTCAGTTCTTCACACTATTTCGGTATTTTCGTCCGACATTTTGCATGATGATTGACATATATTTACTCTTACAAATCAACGAGATGGCGCCAAAGTTATTTTTAACAGCGGGAACCTGTATTAGTTTACTTTGCTATGTTTTTTTTTTGGGATATCAGGTTGGATTGGTTCGTTACGGGAAAATTAGCTTTTATATTGAAGTTTAAAAGTTCTATTCTCAATGGACAAAATAGGAAAAATAATATGTTTCACAGTGATCGGATATGCCCGGATGCTAGGCGTTGGTAGTTACAATGATTAGTTTCTAGCACATTTTCTTGACAAAATAAACTACGAACAAATTTATTTTTTAGGACGGGCGTAGGATCTATATACCTGACTTTGAAAAAAATGAGTTCTGTGGCAAAATAAAAACAATTTACAAAAATTTAAAAGGTGTAGGAGGAGGAAGAAAAGGGGAGAGAAAGATTTTTATTTCGATCACTTCGTGGCTTAAAGTAACTATGCTACGCGGACAAAGTCGCGGGCGGAAGCTAGTAATATATAATTCATTATTATTATATAATTTTACTTTAACTATTCTGGGATGGTTTCCAGTCTAGCCAGATGCAGCATAATACAGTATTTTATATGATGTATCTCCCTATCTAACCTCTACAATCCAGTTACCGGACATCCCGATTCATCTCGTTAAGACAAATTTTAAGACATCAGGCGTAACTAACAATGAAATGATGAAAGAAAATTAAATTACAATTTAACTTATTGACAAACCCTGCTAATTAGTTTTCCAACGGCCTCCTTTACTGAATCATCTCATTCCAAAGCTACTTCCCGCTTACAGCATTAAACACAGCAGTCAAAAACAGATCCAAGCTGCAGTCAACAAATCGAGTGCATGGCGCTTGTCATAACTGAGAGATCAAAGAGTCGTCCATTTGTAATGAACCGGTACAAAGCTATTAGCTGTCGTGTTACTAACGTCGCTAGTTCTTGAACTGACTTAGTCTAGTTTTAGATAGCAAACCACTATAGTAAACAAGTTTAGTTGAAATCACGCCAAATATTGCAACAAAAAAACCACGGGAGCCGTGGATTTTGCAAGACGAGTCCGGACAACCGTAACTCGTGTCGCAATAGAAGGAACATGGGTGGGTTTTAGTCAGTACAAGTCTGACACTCTCTTCAGCTCCGCCCAGAGCGGGGGAAGTTATTTGATGATTTCCCATCCCAAAAAAAGGGTTGTGGTCGGGTTGTTCGAAAGAGATACTGTGGCCCCGGAACATAGGAAGAACATATATTTAGGGTAAAAGACAGAATATGGATAAGCTTTAGTCAATAAAAGCCTGGAACTCCCCCCAGTGATGATCAAGTTATTCGATGAATTCACATCCGCAAAAAAACGCAGATTTTCCTCAGTAGCCCGTCCTTGAAACAATCTCGAAGTAAACGGTGATTATATTTCTTGACGAATGCGATACGATTAGATGTACTTAAAACTTTTCGACGCTCCTCTCTGGCGCTAAATAGGCAATCCAACTTTTTGATGAACACACCATCCATTTAGGCCTGTTTTCTTAGAGGATGCAAATTTCTGGAAGTGGATGAGTACTTTAGCCATTAGGATTAGTGGATAAGGACTAAGTGGCAGTAAGTTTTACGAAGTTTGGGTCTAAGTGGGCAGACTTATTGTCTGTTAGAAATCCTATTCCGTTAAAACTTTTCTTCAACGTTTGTTTTTATGCCCGTTTTAATGCGTATTTCTTAGTTTCATCCGTTATTTTTGCGCTGAGCCGTTGGTCCTGGCTTTTTTTTAGATCTTTGACTGTTATTACAAATTGAAAGTGCCTTGAAAGACTGACAATCTTCATTCTAACCAAGGGTTACTTATTGGGTTGTGGAGGTCAGATAGGCAGTTGCTTCATATAAAACACAAGTTAAACTGGAAACCAATACCATGGTTGTTTTTTTAACTTTGCCCCACACTAGGAATTACTCCTGTATCGTGGGTGCGTTTACAAACATTTAAACTCACATACATAAACAGCCAGACCCGGAACAGCTATCAGTAGGCCATAGAAATATTTGTTCCGTGCGCCAAACTTGTCGTGATAAAGGAAAAGGTTTGGTACACACGACGACACATCAACCTATACAAAACCAGTTTATGCGGATTTCTCATCGTACGAGAAATCCACGGTGAACGATCCGTTGTTATGAGATCAGTATAAACTGGTTTTGTATAGATAGATATGTCTTCGTGTGTACATATTGATGATGAGAAGCTTAAAATATTGATCATATCTTGTATAGAGTTATAATTAATTAAAACTATTACTTACATATATAAATTAAAAAAAGCTTTAATACACTAGTCAAGTGCGAGTCAGACCGAACGCGCCGACAGTTCCTTTCAAACTTTCTACTATAACAACTAATATCATTTGACTTAATGTCAAAGCTTTCAGGGACTGAGAGAAACATATACTCATAGACTTAAGTATATGTTTTTAATTTCAACTATGTATATATATCATTTAATATAATTATGGGTTTTGTGAAACAGACGGACAGACTGACGATGAAACGAGCTGCGAAACCCTAAAACAAGCTATTATTGCATATTTGTTAATAAAAAAGTTACGTCAAAAATAAATTAATATAAATTATTTTTGACGTAACTTTTATATCCCAGTTTATTATATAGAAGTAATATTCAGCATATAAATGTAAATGTACGTGTTTATAATATCTACTGGTGCGATCATAAAATATACATTTATTTAACAGTAAGGTCCCTTGTAATTCAAAAAACACCAGAATAATGTAACACAATAAAAAATATAGCCAATCACAAAGCAAGAATCTTTTATTTAATAAATCAAAACTAAAAGACAAAGATGACATTTTCGAATTGGATTTTCAACAAATTCTTGTTGTAATTTATACGTTTTTAGCACGTGTTAGGCCGTTCACATTCCTAAATGATTCACTCGGGAGAATTTGAGATATTTAAACGCAAGTGCCAGTTCTGTTTATCATTGCTTTTCTTGGTTTAGGAGGCGGACAATTAGAGCATAAATTGTAAGCCAATCTATACTAATATTATAAAGCTGAAGAGTTTGTTTGTTTGTTTGAACGCGCTAATCTCAGGAAGTACTGGTTCGAATTGAAAAATTCTTCTAGTGTTGGATAGTCCATTTCTTGAGGAAGGCTATAGGCTATAAAACATCACGCTACGACCAACAGGTGCTGAGAAGCGTGGGTGAAACCGCGAGGAACAGCTAGTTTTAAATATTTTGCTTTGTTCCGTGTTGTCTAAGTATTCTTGTAATGCGCGATAGTAATTGTTACAGTCTTGAAGAGTGATGAAATATATGTTTATATTGTGATATGTGTATGATGGCAATGCTAGAAATAAACAACTAGTACCATCAAAGTACAAACGCACTACAGCGACAAGTACAGAACGTGTTAAATAACATCAATTCCTAAATGGCGATTTTGAAGTTCTCTGCGACTTGAGGACATATAAAAACCTGACTCTAATAGTTAGTGGTTCCTGTCTTCGTATAAAGAATGTCATAAATGATAAGTCATTTTTTTTAAACAATATACATTGAGAAAAAATATTTAAAAAATTTAGAGGTGTCAAGGGACACCGGGATGGAACGAAGTTCCATAGAAATGAAAATATCTTGCTTGCTTTCTATAAGAGAGAAAGAGAGACAGTCAGACATACAGAGAAACATGCGACGCCGCACAGCTTTCAATAGCTTACTATAGCAAAAAGTGTCGTGACAACTTTTCGTAAGAATTTTTTCCGTCTAGCACAACAACGCGATAAAGAACTTCGTACCAATGAAAAAAACAATGTCTTACAATTATTCGTTTAGTCGAAGATATAACTTAAATTACATAATAGGGATGCCAAATATAAAATCAATACTAATTAAAAAAAAACAAGGGTTGAACAAAAGAGCAAAAGCTCTTAACACCCTTTTCTTCATATCGATAAACTCCACCGTTTATCAAGCCTTTGTTATATTTATTCCTAGGCCTCAACAATACGTGGAGCATATTCCATTGGATTACAAGCAACGCCGTTATTAAAAAAAAAAACTCTTTTAATAAAAGTTACAAAAATATGGATATGATCCGATACGACAGAGCAACAAAGAAATCGTCATAGCCTTAGGAATGAGCAGACTGAAGTGGCTTTTAACCGGCTTTATTACCCGTAGAACCTACGCAATGGTCGTAGGTTCTACGGCTAATATGTTCTTGAGTGGAGACCACAAATCGGGTACCGTAAGGTAGAATATCCTTAGACTAGAGGGAGCAACGGCTTTAGTGACTTGTAGCATCTACACTTCAACAAACTTAACTGTGCGTGTGGTAAAATATAGAACTAAAATAAATGTAGTAAGTTTGATATTTAGATAAAAAATTCTGTGGGTCTTAAATGACCGTTTTTTTTGGGTAGGAAATCATCAAATAACTTCTCCCGCTCTGGACGGAGCGGGGGGAGTGTCAGACTTTTACTGACTAAAACCCACCCATGCTCCTTCTATTGCCCTTTACGTTCCCGGGCTGCAGTATCTCTTTCGAGTTATTATTTCACTTATATCGTTTTGACAGGTAGGAAATTCAATACAACAATTTAGTCCCAATTTCCACACAGAGACGCCATTCGGAAACCAATTAATAATCACCTACATCGAGGTACTGTTTTTAACAGTCATAATTTGACTGACAGGGTCTAAATTCGATGTATGGTCAGTGATTAACAAGTTCCATATTACGACTCCGAGTATACATAAGCACCACTCACTACTTCACTTCACTCACTTGTAGTCGAGTCAGATAGCTTACGTGTCCAGCTATGCCCAACAATGAACTACTCTAGAGAAACGTCAAAAAAATAACAATCAAGCAGAAAAATATTTTAAAACCTTAGTTTTTTTCAGTTGCTTCCATTATTTTTATGATTCATCTGAAGCATGTGAAAACTGTGGAACTCCTGCCAATTTATGTGATAGTACTAGCGTTGTGTACTATTGCCAATAATAGGCGCCGAGAGAATTCTAGTTCAATACTTGACAGATATTATTAGAGCCACGTTGTGCAACCGTCATCGTTTTGCTATGATACTGTACAAGTATTTGAGGAAAACGTTGTGTGATAAGAGTAGAGGAACTTTAAAGAAACGTTGCATGGATTGGATGAAGAATGTTATGTCAAGAAAAGAAGTACGAGTAATACACGACACGGTTGGCGCAGTGGCTGAGCGATCGACTGTTGCTCTGCGTGTCGCGGGTTCGATTCAAGCACGGAACAAATATATGTATGACCTGCAGATAGCTATTACGGGTCTGGCTATTTGTGTATGTGAGTTTAAATGTTTTAAACGCACCCACGATATATAGACATGCTTAGTGTGAAGCAACGTTTAAAAAAAATCGAGGAATATGAGAAAAGAAGACAAGCTACACACATATTTGAGTGGACCTGTACAGTCAGTACAAGCGTCAGTTACCGTGTAACTCAAGATATCATAATTTAGGGACCACAACGACACGACAAAAGGAACATTTGTGTAGGTCGCTTATAGTACTCAGACTACCAGCTAACGATGAAAACAAAAATACCTACATGGTCCTCACATTCCTGACACAACTGGTCTTGACAAACAGACAGGTAGACAACAGAGCTATCCAATGAGGGTTCCGTTTAATAAAATAGAACCCTTTTTGGATTACTTTGTTCCCACTAAAACCCTAAAATTCACGATTTTTGAGTTGTCTCAGTTTAGATCTAGACGTGTGTTATCTGTGAAACACTTGAGCATTGCATACTACGAATTGTACAGCAAATAAAATAGTTTTCATACCATCAAATTATTTGTTCATTCATTTTCTTGCAATACAAACAGCGCTTTAAAGAAAATTGAAACCAAAGAAAAGAAATAGTTTCCCCAGAAACGAACAGTTCGTTTTCATAACAAGAACTAAATGTTCCACTCTCAGGTAGAATATTATTTTCAGTGCAGTCAACTCTGAGGAATTTACCAACTGAAAATATTTTTAGATACCGTTGCATTGGCTGCGTTCGCATTTCCATTCACAACGGTGAAATTATGTCACTCAGCAAAACGTTGTGGAATTGGCAGTTCCATTATTTAGTTAATGGTGAGTTTTTTTTTTTGTCTAAAGCTTGGATGAATAATTTAAATGAGTAATTCCTGAAGACAATACAGTTGGCGCAGTGACTGAGCGATCGACTGCTGTGTTGCGTGTCGCGGGTTCGGTTCCCGCATGGAACAATTAATATTTGTATGGCCTACATACGTATAGTTTTTCCGGGTCTGGCTGTTTGTGTAAGTATGTGAGTTTAAATGTTTGTGAACGCACCTACGATACAGGATAAATTCCTAGTGTGGGGAAATGTTTTGTATAAAAAAAATATTGATCTGAATAAATTGTAAGCACTTTTGTGTAACACATTGTAAATATGTGATTTGTAATTATGTAAAAGCTATAGCCTATTTCTTTTAAAAGTAGGCAAAATTATGGAACGCACCTGCTACGATCCTTATAATCGTCGTCGTTATCCTTTTGCCTCATTGATTATCCGCTTATAAATTTATATATTTATAAATAATATAACTTTTAATTTAATAAATTATATTTCCAGAATAAAGAAAACATTTATAAAATGACTTATACTAATGTCCAAAGAATTTGACCAAAAATAGATGTGGCATTTTTTCGTCCAAAATACATTTAAGAATTTATTTTTATACAAGATTTATTATTCTTTCACTGTTTAAATAGTCAAAATAGAAATGAAATGCAAAGTTGCAGTCTATTTGATTTCCTCAGACTTCCTCAATTTTTTCAGCAAAAACGAATATTTTCTAGCTGAACTTACATGAAAGTTAGTCAGACAAATACACAACATTGATATGAACAATTTTTATTTTTAGTCGAATCTAAGCGACCTTGTGACGTCATTTTGGCGCCACTTTATGTCACTCTAATCACACAACAGAAATGAGCAGAAAACCTGCTTCAGTAAAATCGAAAAAAAGTGAAACATATCATTACGACTGTAACTCTCATGAAGTACGGTAGAGGAGAAGGTACCTAACATGGCCTGCCAGGGCCACTGCCAAAGGTTAAGATGGAAGATGTTTATTTATTTGTATTGTACAATAAAAGCAATGGCTGGAAAAAAATAATGGCTTTCATTCCAAAATACTCTTCTTTATATTTAAAGAGCTTTGTCAGACATGACTATGTCGCTCTATTGCAACATAACAACATGTATACAAAAAGCATCAATACATTACATCTTATTTGTATCACTATGCTTGTGACCGTCGTCGCAAGCCTACTTCAATAATCGCATAAAGCAGTTTATCGTTTTCCAATGAAATTAACTTCAATAGATTATTTTAAATTATAAAAGCATATTCAAAGGGTTTCTTCTCACAAAAATGTATTGATTTCTTGCATTAACAAAGCATCCGAGTTTTTGTAAGCAATTTTGACCTTTAAAGAATTTGGATAATCATTATAGTTTATATTTAGAATATGACGTTATCGTAATTCGCTTGCTTGTTTTGTGATATTTTTTATGCTATGATCCTTTTGTATGTAACTATTATGTGATACAATGTACAATATTCTATTTGCCTAGAAGAATTTATTTTCACTATAGTGACGTAAATTAAGTGCTGTTTTTTTTATTTGATTAATTTCTGGATGATGACATAAACTTTGCGTCTCAATCGTATAGTTTTTGTTTGTATAATTAATGGAAGACAGTTTATATTATAAGTGATACTTTATAGTTAAAACCAAGCGCTAGCAAATTCTAGATGAAAACAATGACAGCAACGTTAATTTCCAATTATGTAATAATTTAAATTTAAAAAAAGTAATCTTCAGAAATTTTTAAACTATTACCTACTATTACGCAGGACCTTATATTTTTAAAATGATTGTCCTTCAGTTCATAATCATTTAAAGCGTGTGTTACTATTTATTTGAAAACTTTACAAACGTCAAAAGAAAAAAAAAACACGTTAACGTAAACAAGAAATATTATTAAAACCAATGCAAAACTATATTACCGGACTGTCACTTCTATCTCGCGTCATACGGCGGCCATCTTTAAAAGTAAACAGTCATTACTTATTTATATTGATACTCCTCTAAATTACAGAATATCTGTATTTATTTTTCTAAGATCAAAGGGATTATTAAAGAGGGACGCTGGATTTCTCGAAGGAGATCAATTCTTATGAAATGGATGGATATTGTAAATATTTCTTTTCATTCAGCGGTGTTTATTACGGAGTGCGTTGATTTACGGGGGCTGTTTGATCAGCTAGGCTACGCATTTCAATCTGTCTTAGTTTAGCTTAGGTTTCTCATTTAAGAACTAGTAAAGATTGATAGTTTTCACAGTAATTTTGTTGTAGCTATAAGTTTTGGAAGGAAGATTAACAAAAACTTTATTTTGGAGTGTGACTAAAGGGATAGCAATTTTGTCTTTGCAGTTCTGATACTTACATAAATAAACAAATAGTATGTTTCATGAAATGTAGAAGAAAACACATTTCGGTAATAATTGCATTAAAAGAGGATCTTAGAGTCTGTTCAATGTTGAAACCCTTACTCGACAGTAAATTATTAACTTTCTAGACATTAACCCTAAGTCATTCAAATATTTCCGAGCGATAGACGGGACAAGATGGATCAAATCGTAATTTAATACTTTTAAAGCTGCTTTTCCACTGGAGTTAAGCAAAGATGCATAGCGAGGGATGTGTGGTAAACTAGCCAAAAAAGACGCTTATTTTTCACAGCTACAGCTAAGTTAATTATTATGGTTGGTTAGGTGAAACTAACCCTTGCTTTGCATCCTCGCTCATACCCAGTGGAAATGCAGCTCAAAAAAAGTCTATCAAATATCATTGGCCGCTTAAAACAAAAAAAAGAAAAGTTTGAAGTAAAACCAAATATTTAAAAAAAGAACATGTAACAAAATAACACACACAGGCCGAAAAAGTGCCTATCTCAGCATGGTGCTGTTACATTTAATAAAAAAAAATACAGCGCTGGTATTCTGATATAGCTTGTCAGTTAGTATTCGTGTGTCAAAATCAGAAATATTCGAAATCAAAATTCTGTATGGCAACATTTCCATTGCTTGTTTTTTTTTGAAAAAAGTATTTCTATGTTCATATTGACTTACCTCTGTATGGAACATAAATATTCAAATATAGACAGTCTTCAGACTCATTGGTGAGGAACGCCTTCAGCTGGTTCATGTAGTGCTGGCGACCTGATGATGGCGGGTTTCCTTTTTTGATGGGAGGGAGTGACTGTGGGCAGACGGGGGCGAAGCGCGTCGCCATCTTTACTCCTGGCCAGGGTGGGGCGCTGACTGTAACAAGAAGTTTGAGATTCAGTTTACGATATAAGTGCTTCAAATATTATGGATACGAAAGTTTGGGAGGATGTATGGATGTTTGTTACTCTTTCACGCAAAAACTACCAAACAGATTTTGATGAAATTTGGGGCCCAGAACCCCTGGAAATCATTCGTTCTTTCCAGAACTACACTAAATACAGACATTATTCATTACGCGATCACTTATATAGCAATGATATCCTGGTGGTGTGACCATCGGATTGGCATGTCGCAGTTCTCGGGTTTGAACCCAAGGTACGCATCTCTCGCCTCCTTCTGCGAAGCAAACCAAGCCAGCCGCCGCGGGAGACGCCCCGGGTGACGGGCGCCGCGAGACGGCTCCCGGCCACCGTAGATGCAGGCCTGTGGACGGTGAGCAATGAGTAGCTCACCGTCCGTCCGTCTATTGACGAGAAAGGGATGTCAGCAAAGCAGAGGGGCCTGCCAGGGCCTCCGCCTGCCGGGGTTGCGGGTTGTTTAAAAGATATACCGCGGCCCCGGAACGTAAAGGGCAATAGAAGAAACATGGTTGGGTTTTAGTCATTATAAATCTGACTTTAGGCGCGCTTTAGCCATTTCGGCGTGAAGACGCATTAAACAAACAAACTCACTTTTGCTTTTATAATATTAGTAAGGATGAAGAGCAGAACATGTAGCTATTTTTTCTAAGCTGTGCATAATTATACCGTTTCATAAACTACACAGCGCCAAAACCACTAAACGAAAACTGCTGACACGATATCATCGTCATAACACTAAACTTGGAGATCATTTGCGAAACAACTCACTTTCCACCTCTATAAAATAAAATGCCAATATTTTTATTACACTAGGAAGAAAATATCGAATCCTTGGAATCTCTTAAAGCCCCACTAAAGTGTTTTGCTTAAACGCCAGCGGATTTTCTCGGAAAACTGCAGTACATTCGAGATACTCGCGTGATAACTGGTTTTGCTTTACTATTCTAGAAGCCAATCAAATGAAAGCAATTCAATTATTATTATAGCCTGTTTATTTTGTGTCGATTCAACATCGGGCCTATTGGTCTAGTGGTTAGTGGCCCTGACTGCTGAGCCGGAGATCGTGGGTTCGATTCCCACCCAGGACAAACTTTGTGTGATGAGCATGATTGTTTGTTCTGTGTCTGGGTGTGATTCATCTATAATTATGTATGTATTTATAAAATATATAAGTATGTATATCAGTTGTCTGGTTACCATAACACAAGCACTGCTTAGCTTGGGATCAGATAGCCGTGTGTGAGTTGTCCCAAGATATTATATTATTATATCGAGCCTCTATTTCTATGAGGGTAAGCTGATTATGGTGTCTAACATCATCTGCGTAGCCTTCCAATCGGGTACGATTCCAGTCTTACCAGATTCAGGTGACTACGGACCATTATTTATCATGGAGTGACTGCCTATCTGATATCCACAACCCATTTAAAACTGGGTAGTACGATACTCCTTGGTAAGACTGGTTGTTAAACGTTCGAGCCACTGATTACCTGTCACGACTGTCAAAGATCTACAAATGTCAGCCGTGACCAACAGCTGAACGTGTACGAAGGTACGGTGGAAACTTGGTAGCGATTGGCTGTTGCGATGCGTATTGTGGATGCAATTTCTAATATGGAATTAATTTTTGTATGGTCTACAGGGAGTTGTTCCGGGTCTGGCTGTGTGTATGTGAGTTTTGATGTTTGTTAACGCACTTGCAATTAACTGATAGAAAGGTGTGTGGCAAAGTTTAACGATAATTAATATTCACCTCCTCGTATCTCAATTAAATAAAGCTAAACAGAACATAAGGACCCTAATTACAAACTCTAAAATACGTACATATACAGAAAACTAAAAAGCCATTTCAACATGATCTCTCAACTACGGTATGCGATCCGTATTGGAGAGATCAGGTTATAAAAGTTTTGAATAGGTTGACCTGCCGTCGTGTGTACATAATTATCATCATTAAAGTCTTTGATCTTTTAAGGATTCTAAATTCTAATATAATTTACAAGAGAAAGAGTATCCATCATAACTGATAATGAATGTAGGTGGAAGGTGACTCAATAACTTCTTTATTTTGGATCGTAGCCAAACTTCTATTCTCACTCTGCGTGAAGGGAAAATTCAAACTGAACTTTGTATTAAAATAGCTAACAGTCGAACTAAAAACTATTCCTAATATTGCCAATTAATATAATTTCTTTCTGACAAATTATTAGTTTGTTATTTTTTAAGCATATAATTTTTCAATAAAAAATGTAGTCAACGTGTATAGGAAACTGGGTCCAAGCTAGCCAAGATAGCTAACCTAACAATAAGATCCGTGACCAAGAGAACCGTTTTCTGAATTAAACCCTTGTTCCAGCTATATAACGGGAGCCTCCTCAGGTTGTTCAAGGCTTTGGTAATTAAACCATTGACACTTCGCCTACTTCCAATAACCAAAAAACGATCTGTTTTGCTTACGGATGGCAGTATTCTGACATACGCTTCGTAGAAAATACTACTATCCGTAAGCAAAACGAATCGTTTTTTACCGGGCGTTAATCTACCTATCCAATAATCATTATAATAAGCCTTCAGTTGTTTATTAATTTCCATACCTCTCCCATTTGCAACCATCTCAATAAAATCACGTACAAAATAACTATGCAATGAATAAAAACAGTTTTATTGTGAAGGAAATAAGGTTTATTATCATTACACAGTTAAACTTCTTGCTTCGTATTTAGCGTCGGCTTAATATGAAAAAATAAAAGGTAAAAAACGAGAAACTCACGAGCAACAATACAATATATCATTTAGCTCGCAATACTATGTTAAACAGTGGCTTGATAACCACCATTTTGCATTCTAAGGCACCTGTTCTACTGTAGACAAAGAAGCGACAAGATAATGTAGCTGTTAAGAATATTGGAATGCAACCATTTTAGAAGTAGATATGTATAACGACAGAGAGACTCCTGGAGGTTTGAATAAAGTATCATCATATACTATCAATTTGTTGTCCGTTTGTCTGTGAAGATTGGAATTATATGTTAAAACTATATACTCAAGACTGTGGTACCCAAATCTACGCAGTCAAAAGAAATGGTCGTTTATGTCACAATTTTATACGGAACCCTCAGTGCGCGAGTCTGACTTTAATAACTGGATTTTAAAATAATAATGTGATGTAAAATACGTATAATACTTATACTTATAACTATACAGGGTGTTTGGAAGATCGATGCAAAGCCGTGAAGCAGACCTAGTATAGACTATTTAGAACCATTTGAACCTAACTTGTCTTCGGCGAAGTGTGACTATTTTTTTTAAATCAAATTTTAATGATTTTTGATGATAATCCTAAAATTTTGCAGTTATTTGCAAATAATTAGTCAGTTTGAAAGATAAATCATTTATTTTTTTAATTTATTTTATTAAAGTAATGTCTGAACAATCAAACGAAACATGATTAAGGCATCTGTGTCATGAGATTTTTTTTTGTTTAGACAGTTGAAGTTAATACTTCTGTTTTTAGATTAAGAAAACAGATTTTTGACAGTTTAAAATAAAATCACGGATCGTGCTTTTTCTGTTCAAACATTTTTAAAGACATGCCTAGTTATTAGACTTTCTTTTGAGGTATCAATTACGCAGATAGCTTACAAATTATTGAAATTAGGATCTACAAACTAAAGTGAGGGAGAAAATTAAACATTTTAAATAGGGTGATAAAACGAGACTAGTGCTTTAAAATAATAACATTTATTATTATACTTATTAAAAAATAGATTTTATGTTAAAAAAAAATAAGAAGATAACTTTAATTTTAGACATTCGAAATAAAATTTAGGGGAGACTCTCTAACACTGCCGACGCGTGACGCGAGCGATAAGATGGCGATAACTTTGACAATTTCAGGTAGCGCCCGCGCACCCCTAGTTACGTGAACACATTTCACAGCAAAAACGACTTTATTGGTAAGACAATAGGGTCGTGTTTCTTTAGATAGGGTCAGTAACTACCTGTTTTTTTGAAGGGACGCCAGTTTACTCAGTCGAGTAACAACTGCGCTTGTGACTAGACGTTATCTCCTTTTTCGTGACAATTCATCGTGTTCAGTTGTAGCCCTTTGCGCTCCTGCACGTGACTCTTGAACTTTTATTTTAAGTTGAACTTTTAGTGCGTTACCAGCCGTTTTTGTGAGAACTGACTATGGCTACTTTCTCGAACGAGGAATATGCTGACATCGTTTTTATGTATGGCAGAGCAGACGGCAATGGATCTTTAGCACGACGGATGTACCAAGAACGCTATCCTAATCGGAGAGTACCGAACGTAAGAGTGTTTTACAACACATTTCGTCGGCTTGCTGCAGATGGGAAACACCGTGTGGAACCTGGAGTCAATCCAGGTAGACATGGTACTGACATCGAACAAGATATCTTAGCGGCATTTCAAGCTGATCCACATACCAGCACTAGAAAAGTAGCTCGAAATTTAAACATCTCCCATTGGAAAGTGTGGAATACAATGCACCAAAATAACAGGTATGCGTATCATGGCACGGGCGTTCAAGGTCTTGAAGAGCGAGATCCTCAGAGAAGGATACAGTTTTGTCGTTTTCATCTTAGCTCTGACATTGAAAATGCATGGTTTCTGAAGTCAATCTTGTGGACAGACGAAAGTAAATTTTCTAGGGAAGGCATAACTAATTTCCACAATCTTCATCAATGGGCTGAAAAACACAACAATCCACATTGGAAAAAGCAGAAGTCATTTCAAAGGAAATTCTCGGTCAACGTGTGGGCCGGAGTGATCGGCAGAACACTGGTTGGGCCCCATTTCTTACCGGATAATTTGAATGGCAATAGTTATTTGGAATTCTTACAAAATGATTTTCCAGAGCTTGTAGAGGAATCCGGGGCCCTAATATTCACAGGAGACCGAGAAATTATTTTCCAACAAGATGGTTGTCCAGCGTATTGGACATTGAATGTACGCGAGCACTTAAACAATTGCTTCCCTGACAGCTGGATCGGCAGAGACGGACCAATCCCTTGGCCCGCCCGGTCACCCGATCTAACGCCGCTTGACTTTTTCGTGTGGGGTCGGGCCAAGGAACTAGTTTATACAAACGTAGAGATAAATACTAAAGAAGAACTGATTGCGAGAATAAATTCAGCATTTGAAACAATGAAACTAGAGATGAAGTTGAAAATTACAACAACGGAAGTGAGAAGACGGGCCCGTGCTTGTGTTAGGAACCGCGGCGGACATTTTGAACATGAAAAATAAATGATTTGTATTAAAATTTTGTTTTAATTATTTCACCGATACATTTTAATTTTCTCCCTCACTTTAGTTTGTAGATCCTAATTTCAATAATTTGTAAGCTATCTGCGTAATTGATACCTCAAAAGAAAGTCTAATAACTAGGCATGTCTTTAAAAATGTTTGAACAGAAAAAGCACGATCCGTGATTTTTTTTTAAACTGTCAAAAATCTGTTTTCTTAATCTAAAAACAGAAGTATTAACTTCAACTGTCTAAAAAAAAAATTCTCATGACACAGATGCCTTAATCATGTTTCGTTTGATTGTTCAGACATTACTTTAATAAAATAAATTAAAAAAATAAATGATTTATCTTTCAAACTGAATAATTATTTGCAAATAACTGCAAAATTTTAGGATTATCATCAAAAATCATTAAAATTTGATTTAAAAAAAATAGTCACACTTCGCCGAAGACAAGTTAGGTTCAAATGGTTCTAAATAGTCTATACTAGGTCTGCTTCATGGCTTTGCATCGATCTTCCAAACACCCTGTATAATATTCTCAAATGAAATTTAAATCCTACTACATATATCCTTACTAATATTATAAAAGCGAAAGTGAGTTTGTTTGTTTTTTACCTCTTCACGCTTTAACGGCTAAACCGATTTTGATGGAATTTGGTACAGAGATAGTTGAGAACCAGGAGACGGACATAGGCTAATATTTTTTGGAAAAAAGTGGGATGTGAGGGAGAAAGAGGGAAGAAAAGGGAAAACTTAGCGTTGCTATTACAAATCAATAAGGCGCAAGGGGAATTGTGTTACCCCAAATTTAACGCGGGCGAAAGCTAGTAATATTATAAATGCGAATGTTTGTCAGAATGGATGGATGTATGGATGTCTATTACTCTTTCACGTCAAAACGGCTGTACGGATCTTGATGAAATTTGGCACAGAGGAAAATTATAGTCTGGAATAACACAAAGGTTTTTTTTTAAATCACCCAGGCGAAGTCGCGGGCGCCAACTAGTTAACTAATAAATGGTTTCTAACTATCAATTTAATTTGAAAGCATCCATCGATTTCTAAGAAAACGTTAATCATATATTTTGCGGCTGTATACTTACTTAGGTATAGTGATTGTATATGTTACTGTAAAAGCTCGAGCTACTGTAAAACCTAAGATTTACCGATATGACTTGGTAAATGTAAGTATTTATTATAAAGGGACGATTTTTTCGGACTTTTGCCATTCCAATTCAGTACATGCTAGGTTTTACCAATGTGGACTGATAAATGTTGGTTTTAGTTTAATACATCTCTAATATTTACAACTGATTACCACCTGCCCTAAGATGCGGGCCTCCTATTTCTGGGTGGTTTGAAAAATAAACCACAAAGGTTAAGACCTAAGCCTTCCAACCTAACCTATCCGAGTCGGGGTACTCTGAGTCGTGAGTGAGAGAAAGTGATAATTTTTTTTTTAGACATTCCTTGAATGCAAATCCTAAGATTTACCAAGTGAATAATAGTAAATGTTCAAATCCCAAACTTTTATGGATATTAACCACTCATAGTCGGTAAATCTTAGATTTTACTGGAAAATCTTAATATTTACCGTAGTTCGAGCTTTTACAGTGACATATTATTTACCTTCACTTCGTAGCGCGAATTTCTTGACGTTTTATTTTTTTATAAGTTAGCTGTTTTCTTTAAGTTATTAACATTTATTTTATTTTAAATATGATTTATCGTTTGAAATTAGAAATAATAATAAGAAAATTTAACATTTTCGTTCTTATTAGGGTTTCGTACCTCAAAAGGAAAAAAACAGTACCCTTATTGGATCCAAGTCCATGTCCGTCTCCTAGTTCTCTGTACCAAAATTCATCAATATTGGTATAGCCATTAAAGCGTGAAGAGGTAACAAACAAACAAACTCACTTTCGTGTACGGAATCCTCTGACTAGCTCTCGGTTGGTATTCTTGATACTTCATCTGCCTTTTCCCAACTATATTGGGGTCGGCTTCCAGTCTAACCGGATGCAGCTGAATATCAGTATTTTACATGGAGCGACTGCCTATCTGACCTCCACAACCCAGTTAGTACTGGGTAATGCGATACCCCTTGGTAAACTGGTTGTCAGACTTTCGGAACACTGACTACCTGTAACGACTGTCAAAGATCTACAAATGACAGCCGGGACCAACGGCTTAAAGTGCTTTCCGAGGCACGGAGGAAACTTGGTATGTAACAGGTGGTCACCCATCTACAGACCAACCTAGGCAAGCGCGGCTTAACCTAAAGATCGACCCGAGCGGCTGCTATTATTCAGCCACGAGCTCCTCGGTATTTTTGATACTTGATTGCTGAATGTTCCTACCATTGGCAAAAACTCTATCAAACAGGCACAATGTTTTTAATTGCTAACTCTACTCCTTTCCCGCCAATCGCATACGGTGGAACATGCCACCAACGCTATGCAGTGGCATGCTCATTGTTTTTAATATTTATGTTGATCCTCGCTTCTCAGTTTTTATATTGAAGTTATAATTCAAGTTTATTTGATTCAATTTGCATCTGTTTATGACGTGGATTCTTCTGCGTGGAATCAGGATGTTTAATTTTGCGTGTCTAATTTTTATTTGGGTATGAATAAAGAAGTTAGTTTCGAAGGCTTAGAGAAGTATGTAGATGAAAAAGTTTTTTTAGGAATCGAAACCCTTACTAATATTATAAAACCGAAAGTGAGTTTGTTTGTTACCTCTTCACGTTTTTTTTGATGAATTTTGGTACAGAGATGGTTGGGAACCAAGAGACGGACATAGGCTTACTTTGAAAAAAAAAAGTGGAATGGAGGGAGAAAGAGGGAAGAAAAATGAAAACTTAGCGTTGCTATTACAAATCAATAAGGCGCAATGGGAACTGTGTTACTCCGAATTATAGATCCGAGATAGAATATTCTTTATTATGTAGACCATACAAGTAACAAAATTAACACTAGACAAACTTATAAATAGGGTGACACAATGGGCGGTCTTATCGCTAATTTAACGCGAGCGAAGCCGCGGGCAAAAGCTAGTCTTGAAATAATTTTATTTGATACTGCAATACTAACTCCCATGGGACTTAAACATAACTAGCGACTTGTGGGTGTACTATGGTGATTAGGTACACCGCTGCCTAACTCTTTGGGGACTACAGACATGAAGTTGTGTTAGTATGTATTATAATGAAAAACTTTTGGGACTCTGCTCCTTTTTATCCGATTGGAAATCGTAATGGCACCCGCTCTGGGCGGAGAGGAAAGGAGTGTCAGACTTTTATGGAATAAAACCCATTCCTGTTCCTTCTTTTGCCCTATGTGTTCCGGGGCCGAACTTTTTTTTAATCTACCCGCGGTCCCACTGATCATTACACCTAAGAGTAATATTACTTAGTTGAATATATAATGAGGGTGAGAGCCTGAAGATCTGTCATACAGGTCCCTAACCCAATATAGACTTCAGCTCTCAAAAAAGCTACAAATCTGATTTGACGTAATATGACATGAACCAAAGACCTGAAAAACCCCCTTTTAAGAGAAAATAAAAATCTATTCTAATATGGTGAAAAACAAAAAAGAAACCGTTCTTCTTCTTTTCAATACTTTTCAATTTGAGCATGACAAAACATAAAATGTTAGATTGTTAACAATTACACAAACATCTCACCAGTTAAGATAACTTTCAAGGAATCGATTTATTACGAAATTTACGAACCATTGTTTCCCAATTCCTCCATTTTAATAGAACCATGCTCTACTAAGTATAACCGCATTCATTTATATTTTTAGATACACAGCTTTTCTATGAAATAATCTTTAAAGCATCGTAGTCTGATTGGCATGTTTAAAATAGATGAAACCGGTGTATTCTTTGCATTCCAAAGCATGTAATTTCCAGTTAGTTCCACAAAACAGAAATATTTTTATTATTAGTTTGTGTATATTTATAAGTTGTATATTTTTATTTAGTAATTAATTTAATTATAATATGATGAATAAAGCCAATGTATGTTTGTAAAAAAAAGGTCCATAAACTTTATTTAAAGCATACGCACAGAACAATCTAGTGTTACGTTTTATGGTACATAAATTGTTAGCTCCTAAACTAAGAACGGAAATGGAAAATGTATGAGTATACAAAGTATTACAAAGGATTGTAGGAAATTGGCAACTAAAAACAAATGTAAGTGTTTGTTCTGACTTCCTTTGTCAGTAATAAAGTTCAAATTACAAATGAACTAAGTATTTCATTTATGAAACAAAACGTGATGTCATACCTGTTATTCTTATTTAAATGTATCTTTACTATACTAACTTTTCGTCACTAATGTTTCTAATTTAATATTTATTCATTAACCGGTCTAAACTCCAGATTCCGAGATGCCAGTGAGAAATTTGTCGATGAAAGATTTCAAAACGTCTATCTCAACTAGAGATCAAATCACAGACGTCATGCTCAATAATAGTGCTTGGCAACTATTAACCAATGAGGCAGTTAGCTGTATCCACGTTCCACGTACGCTTCAAAGAGCCGGCAACAAAGCAGAGAGACCAGCCAGGGCCACTGCCTGCCGAGGGTTGCAGGTGGTTCGAATGAGATACCAGAGAGAAAAAGAAGGAACTTGGCTGGATTTCAGTCAGTACAATTCGGACACTCCCTTCCGCCCCGCCCAGAGCGGGTGAAGCCATTTGACGATTTCCAATCGGTAAAAAATAAGAAAAGTCCCAGATTTTTTTTACTAAAATACATACTAACACAAGATCACGTCGTAATCCTCAAATAGTTAGTCAGAGGTGTACCTAATCAACATATTACACCTACTATTCGCCAGTTATATTCAAGTCCCATGAAACGAACCAATTATTTGACGACACGGTTGGCGCAGTGGCTGAGCGATCTGCGTGTCACGGTTTCGATTCCCGCACGGAACAAATATTTGTATGGCCTACAGATAGTTGTTCCGGGTCTGGCTGTTTGTCTATGTGAGTTTTAATGTTTGTAAACGCACCCACGATACACGAGAAATTCCTAGAGTGGGGCAATGATGTAAAGAAATGTTATCAACTATGCACAAACTCCAGACTCCGAGGAAATTCCTGATGAAAAAATCCAATAACAATTTGCCCTATTTGGAAATGGAAACCAGCAGCAGTTGCGCTAACGACCTCCACGCCAACAAGCCAATCACAAGCAAATACAGATAGACACATACTTGGTAGACGCTTATCCAGAAAGTATTTAAATTTGAAAGCTATGTCAAAGGACATGTCTAAATCCTTTCACTTCAAAAATCCAAACAGTAATAACAAAGCTTGAGATAAGTACTCTAACATGTTTGCATAACAATAAACTCGTACGAGAATCGTATCGCTAGATCAGGCTTGACCTGGCACTGATCCCAAAACTGATCTTATCGTTTGAATGGAACTGCCATACTAAATTGCTAACTACCGACAAATCTGATGTTAGTACAACAGTACTGAATCTACACTAATGTTTTTTTACACGCAAAGTTTGGATTTGGATCAAAATTAAGAATGAAGAGGTGATCTATTTGCCGGGGTTTTGTAGGTTCTTCGAAAGAGATACTACGGCCCCGGAACATAAAGGGTAAAAGAAGGAACAAGGATGGGTTTTAGTCAGTAAAATTCTAACAACTACCCTCATTCGGGACTCCCCCTCCGCTGGGAGGAGCCAGAGTGAGCTTACCCAGAGTAGAGTGAGAGAAATTATTTGACGATTTCTTTCCCCAAAATAAAATGTAAGCTACTAAACTTCTAATACGATTTAAAAAAAAAAACTTTTCCGACATCATCATTTCCTGCCTACTTTTTTTTCTAGCCATATCACACACATACTTCACACAGTCCGTCCATCGTTACTTTGGTCTTACTACTCTTATGACTATCCACATTCATACTCAAAACTTTTCTCACGACAAATGAGGAAAATGTTGTGGTCAAATCGTCTTGGTATAGGCACTAGCCGGGGATCGTGGAAGGCACTCGTATTCCCATGATCCCTGGAGCAAGAAGAGGGATGGGAACACCGGAGGGGGGGGGGTTAAAGTCAGTCCAGACTGACTGTGACTTTGACCCCCCCCCCTCCCCTTCGCAAGTTAGTTTGGACCAAAATTGTGTTGTGCTCTTCTTACCTGGTGGCATAAATCTTAGGTGTCCCGTCGGCGCAGCAGCATATGGAATACCAAGAAACATTTCCACATACTGAAAGTCATACTGCCGACTTGGCTTCACTATCAATCCTCTTAGAGCACCCTGTCTCAGGTGGTATTCCCTCGTCAATCGTTTCCCTCCGTCATCGTTCAGAAAACTTCGGCTGTCACCGTACACATTCGCGGCACCTTCGTTCGCCATCGGCAATAAGAGCGAGACAAAAATACAAATAAACATATTGTGATTTATAAACGAAGTCGCGTGCCGGTTAGTGGCCATTTTGTTTATGAGCAACGGTTTGCTCGTTTTATGCTCAGCGTTCTCAAAATAGTTACTGTTTTATTGTTTTGCACTCAGCTTTTATTGTCCACTGTACTCTGTGAGTCTGCGATCTTAATCGCGATTTATTTTTAACTAGTGAACCATCATTTCCAATAATTCCACACAACACTTAAAAATAAACTACCGTGCTATTTTAAATTTTCGAAAATTCTAATTTTGACGTTTAATTTTTTTACCACTTTTAGTTTTAAATAGTTTTGTTTTCTAATTATGAAAATTGTTTTAACCTAAATGTTGCCACTGTTTATTTTTGTTTCGAGATTTTTTTTGACGATCGATAAACGGCGTTTGCGCGTTCCCGGCGCGTGATTCCAACTGGATGGCGTCCAAAGTTGTCCCCGCGAGACTCTAATACCGAAATACTACGGCATTCAAAGCAGAGGGGATGTGCATTGCTAAGATTGTTTCTAAAGACGCAAACATTCCTTTTGGTAGCTCTCTTTAGTGTCAATCTGGACTTAGTCGTGAAAACAACTGCTATAAGTGCTAGACGCAATTTTATTTAGGACTTCTGAGAACGCGCTCATAAATGCAAAACGAACACAATTCTGTTGTTTTGTCAAACTTGGTCATGTGAAATATGAATGTTCTGCGAATCTGATATTTTCATATCATTAATTTAGTAAGCTGGTTAATGGAGCGTGTCTTTTATTAATGTAATATTTGAAATGGCTTAAAATAAACCCTAATTAAATAATAATTTATAATATTTGATGAAATGAACGTAATAATATGTTATTACCAAACTGAAAATAATGATTTTTCGTAGTGGAATTTAATAACGCAGTTATTCAATTCATTAGTTTAATATTATTTCGCTATAATTTAACCGAAACCTATTTAAAAGCTCTTTGTAAATAGTCAATTAGCATCGACACGCCTGGCTTAAAATAAATATATCTTTGTAATTTTATTATTTTGTGTATTTGTATTTATTGAAAAACGTGAGTTACGTTACGTTTTATTACGACACTAACTTTTGCCAACGGCTTCGCTCGCGATAATTTAGAATGTAACAATCAATTCGAGTTTTACTCATTTGGATTGGAAAGACACGTGGTGCCATCTAATAAGAAGGTTATTGTTGTTTTCTCAGGAACAGTACTTTTTTAGAATGATAGGGTATGTGGTAAATATACAAATTATCTACTCGTCATGAACATCCACAGCCCGCCGACTTCACTCTCTCTCTCTCTACAGGGTGTGGCTCTTTGTTCTGTGCGGCACTTTGCTCTGTGCGGCATTTTGCTCGTGCGGCTATTTGCTAATGTCCACGCCAGGAGCATCCAGGTTTTTGGCCTTCAATGTATTCTTATTGATTATTTGATCTATCTCTTGACTTTAATATTGTCCAAAGACAGATCTGAGGTCAACGATGGATCGAGGTTAACTAAACCAAGCCTAATTTTAATACTAAAACCCAAGAAAATAACGACTCTTACATTAAAAAAAACCACTACAACACAAAATCTTACAACGACATAATTATATCTCCCGATCTATCCCCACAACGCATCTCGCGTACTCCCGCATCTTTCATCGTCGCACGCGCATCATTATAACCGTTGGACTAACGCTCGTCTATTTATGTCGCCGCACGTGGCATTCCGGATAATGACCGGCCAGGAAGGAAACAATGCTTTGATCCGGATGTTTGGGGGCTTGAAAAGGGTAAGCAGAAGATGTTGAAAGACTATAATATTCACAATTTTTTTTTGTTGAACTTGTATTTATTTTTATTAGAGATGGGCCTAATCTTGATCCCAATCATCTCATGTATGCATAAGTCTTAACATCTAGGCTCTGACTGAAAACTTTTTAATGGAAAAATCCAAGTGTGCTTTTGCCCGACTGGGATTAATTTTTAACAGATTTCGAAAAGTAGGAGGATTTTGTCTCGACCGCATTTTTTTATGTATGTCAATACAAATCAAAATCAAATCATTTATTTCTTTGCATACATGGCTATAGTGTATAGGTATTTTTTGTGCTAAAGTTCTGCATATTTTACCGTCACATGGGCATGCAAAGTTATACAAAGTATACAATTTTCAAATTAAAATATGTGACAGATTACTAAAATCCAAAAAAAAAAAACAAAACTCAGACACAATCAAATATCAGCATTGTCACAGTAATAAAGAATAATAAATTAATGCGATATAATGTTAAATAAAAAAGAAAGCCAGCCAGGATTACAATTTTTATGTCAGTCAGAATAATGTCAATCAGTTAAGGAAATTAAGAAAATCGTCAATCGAGTAATAACACTTCACAATTAAAATTTCAACGAAACAAACAAACACACAAACCGTTTTGCGTTTTGTTTCTGAAAACAATATTTCAATATTCCTTTCTAGATACTTCAGTGAACTTGACTAACACAACCACAGATATAGATTGACATAGATAACGCAAGTATCACGATTTGTATGTAAACCCAGCGTGCCATTTGACTACCTACTATGACGTCTTATGCACTACATTTTAGTGATGTGACAGTTTTTACAATATATTACACTCAATTAACCATTTTAAAGATATCTGACGTCCAACTAGTGGCACACCGATGTAGACTGACCACGAAAGTAGCAGCTTGCGATTTTTCATCGTAAGTTGGGCCCGTGAAGGGGCATCCGAAACTACCCTTGGCGTTATCTATGTCTATCTATATATATATGAACCCAACGAAAAACCAAGATCGACCACTGCCGTACTACTACTCTTTGCGTAGGAAGGCACACCTGGCTCACAGTTCCTTTGTTCCCAGATCTAAATATTTGGTACCTGTTAGGAATTCTAATCTATTTGTGTGGGAAGATTAAATGTCACTCTTTGATTTATTGATAGTGTTTTATTTTCTTTTGTCAACACGTAGGCAGACTTTATTTTTATTCGTGTTTTTTTTTGTTTCTGGAATGTAGAGTTGAAAAACAACCGGCCAAGAGGGAATCAGATTCGCCCATCGAAGTTTTCGAAAAACCTGCGACATTATTACTATGAAAACAATTACATACCTATGCAAAACTAGGTATCAATTTTAAAATATTTTTAATTTAATTAAATCAAAATATTTTTATTTCACGTAGGCCTACATGTTCACTTATAACGTCGAGAAAAGATGCACTGTTCGGGATGGTCGTTTCCTATGGAGAAGAACCGGCAAGAATTTTGAATTAATCAATCAATTACGTTTGCTCACCGCGTTCTAACTAGGCCAACAGATGGATCAAGTGTAAATGATTTTTTTTAAGAATGCAATGGGTAGTACCACATCGTTAGAAAATCACAATAAATTGTTTTGTAATTTTAGGAAATTTTTCAACGAAGTAGGGTAAAATTGTCATAACTTTACCCTACAAGTTCTAATAATAAGGAATGCAAAACTTCTTTAAATACATTCTAAGAGCATTATATCGTTTATTTATTTGTAGATATATAAACAACTCCGTTCTTAGCGTGGCTGAAAATAAATTGGCAAAGAGTGAAACTTTTATTGAGTTAGGCTTATTATGTCACTGGTTTTTATAAGCATTTATAAAATACTAGCTTTTGCCCGCGGCTTCGCTTGCGCTAAATTCAGTAGCGCCTTATTGATTTGTTATAGCAATGCTAAGTTTTCCCTTTTCTTCCCTCTTTCTCCCTCACATACCACTTTAAAAAAAATTAGCTATTAAAGCGTGAAGAGGTAACAGACAAACAAACTCACTTTCGCTTTTATAATATTAGTAAGGATATCGAGGCACTTTGTTTCAGAACAAGTACATGAACTTTACTGTAAATTACATAATTATCCTAGCTGGTTGCAAACGTTACTGGTGCCCGACTTAGGGCTCTATGCCCAGGTTTTTTCGTTTTTTTTTTTACTTTTAGTAGCAGTCACATAGTTTGAATTTGCCCAACCTGGGGTCTATGCTCAGGTTTTTCCGTTTTATTTCCATTTTTAGTAGCAGTCACATAGTTTGAATTGATGTCGAGATAATGGCAATAGGACCGCCCTATATTACATGTGACTTAAACATAACTAAAAAATTGTGGGTGTACTTTTATAGCGTACCTACATCTCTGCCTAGCCCTTTGGAGATCTTGCTGACTATCCTAATGGGGAGTCACCGTATTTGTCGACGCGGAATCGGCTTGAGCAAGTTAGAACGTTAAATGCTTATGCAATAAAAGTGAAAACTCATTCGCTTCATTTTTTGTACGACTCAACTCGATGACGCACTAAACAAGTGCTACAAAATGTGCTTATAAGCTTAAGCTGATTCTATGTCCATTGGTATAGCCATTCTCAATGTACCTAATCTATAAATTGTTATTGTTTATGTAATAACATTCATTTAAATCAATACATCGACAAAAGCATATGTGAGAGCCGATCATTGCAGTTTAATCTACAATGAATACCTTTTCAGCTTTACTATTCTCTTCACATCTTACGATATTATAAACAACATAAGTTTGACTTATGTGGTTATGTCTGCCGAACCCAGATATAGTCTACTAGTTGTGCCCAGCGGTGTCACCCGCAAAGCGTGATGTTAAAAAACGTGAAAGAATGTCTACGCATAATTTGAAGTCAATCCGGTCAAGGAATGGCGATCTCCCATGCAAACTGTGTAACCCTAATTCACCCCACATAAGGCTGAATTTTGCAAAATCCCATTTTAGTGAGCATTTACGTTCTAAAAGAATCCCCAATCAAAATTTGAGATTCCGTGATAAGACTCAGTGATTTTCTCTCTTTATATATCTAACTAACTTTTCGCTTTTACCAACAAAAACTCATTCTTACCCAGTATCAGAAAGACACGGCAACGGCAGACGCTCCTCGCATTTTAAAGGTCCCAAAACCGCTGTCAACTTATTAAACACATAAATATGTCACATCTGCATAATTTCGCACTTGATCATTGTCAGGCCGCTCCGCCATCTTGGATGTACAGAACAGATTTCCAGGAAAGTCGAAGATGAATCGTCTAGTCGGTTCGCCAATTACGGAATTAATTTTATGTTTATTTTAAGTGCAGTGATTATTCAAGTGAACAATAAAGGAGTTTTTTTTTTGTTTAAGGTATTTTTTTCTCATTTAGCACAACTACACTGTACATTTTTTTCTGTATCACCACAGATAAAAATCGGCAAAAGCCGGCTGTTTTTTTTTAGAAAAAGTAAGTGATTTTTTAAGGCCTCATATTTATTCTAATTTTAAAAAAGTCTTATCAATTTATTGACCATTTATAAAATAATTTGCCTAAAACAACAAATTGATATTTATTTGAGTTCTAAATTCAAAAATTATTTGGATTTCTTATTTTTATTATTAGGCTATTCAGCGATGTCATGCCGTTGATTCTTCTTCAGTATAAGAAGACAAAGCGCAGGAAAAATCAAATTAAATCATAGTTTCATATTGATTAATGACCAAATTAGTTTTTGTTCTATTATTAAATTTCTCCGAAGTGTATTGAAAGACGTAGTTTAATTCGCGTGATAATTTGTCTCTGCTGTTCTCGGCTCTATAACACTCTCGCCTGGCGGCTCATGCGTTAAATCCGCCTCGTCTGCAATGACAAAGTTTCCTCACTTCAATCAGAATGTACTATCCCTACGCCTAGTTTAACCTCTCGCGCGTTTCTCGTACACACGGGTGTACGAGAGTGACTTGCACCGATTGGCTATTTTTTCTGTGACGTATATTTTCAAGTTGCAACCCGTTCTTTATTTGATTGAACAGAATAGTTCATTCGCTTTCTATTAAAATATTTTCCATTGACAATATCGATACATGGAATGAAGAAGATTGAAAAAAATAAAGTGATCCGTCATTCAGCTATCAGTCACTTTTCGAGCCATTTTTGCGTGTGGTTGCGTGCGGACGAAAATCATGTTTCCAATTAGAAAACGGAGAGTAATCTTATAAGATTTATATAGAATTACTGAGAAATAAGTGTAGATTACGTTGCAAGTGTTTATTTTTGGAAAAGTAATAAATATGCCAGTGAAAAAGTGACGAAACTTGTGAAGATGCGTATTTTTTTCCGTCATGGCCGTCGTGTTTCGACTTGTTTTAGTGCAAAATTTATCTCGAAATGCTTTGAAATCTACATAAGTTGTTAGTTTATTTACCTATAAACATAATGAAGTTACTACAAAGTGATATAATTGCATATTGTTATCATAATAGTTGTTGAAAGAAAATAAACCGGTAAAAATGGCGCCAAAGTCGTAAACATTGCCTATAGTACAGACAGCGGCGAATGCGGCAAGAATGGCCGCTTTTTGTTGAGTTGCGGAAAAAGTGATAGTGTCGTGTAATTATTGTGTTTTGATGTGATATGATTAATATTGTTTTTGCGCAAATGTATGGACTATCGTATTCAAGTGTTTTTTTCGAGAATATGTGTGTGGTTTTGGTGTAATGTGAGAAAGTTAAAGGATATGTGTAAGAAAATTTGCAAAATGCCAATTTATCTCGTCGCTACGAAGTCAGGTCAGTTTCATTTATTTATAATCTTACACCGTTCGATAGGAAAACTAATGGGCTTTCCGGGAAGGTATAATTTATTGCATATAATTATCAATATAACCACGAAATTGGCGTTTGTCTCAAGGTCAAACCAAAAAAAAAGAATAATCGAAAAATCCTCGACGCGTGAGGCATCTTGGGTGAATATTCGCGAACGTTCGAGGGGTTAATATCAGGGATACGATATAAAAAATAGCTTAATTAACTGTTTTTTAAGTCGATAATGTCTTTCTAAGTCTTCTTTTAGTGATTTGGGTTTGATTGCAACCTCTGGAATCACAACCAAAAAAATTGGTACAATATTAAGTCAAGTCACTTAAGCAACAGACAAATTGCTTCAAAAATAATCAGTCACAACTTTGCGCTAGCCAGGTGCTTCGTCTTGGAGGACAAGAATAGTCACGCGGGAGTTACGAATATAGCAGTTTGCGCATATGGCTTTAATTGTTTTTTTTTTTTTCTAAGACTAACTATGATTCACACTGAGAATATGATGGGAAAGAAGTATTCGTGTTGGTAGAATTCGCAATGATTCATTTTTAGTTTATTGACGAGTTTTGGTACATTTGGTATTGAAAATAAGTCGGTAATCACGGTTTCTGAATTTTGTCGATGGTTTAGGGACTTATTTTGTTTAGCAAAACTATCGAGGTTACAGCATTAAAAAATATGAAATTATTGAAATTGAATTTGCGTCGAGTTAAGGAAGAGCCTGCCAGGGCCACCGTTTGCCGGAGTTGCGGGTTCTTCGAAAGAGATACCGCGGCCCCGGAACGTAAAGGACAAGAGAAGGAACATGGGTAGGTTTTAAGTTGCATCCACATCGAAGTTACCTTTTGAGAGCAACGTAAAAAAGTGTTACCGGACCTCCACGCAGAACAAAAAAAGGAATATCATTTTGCTACATGTTAAATAAATAAACACGCCTGTAATCCTCAAAGCTGTAAGCAGAGGTGTGCCAAGGAGTACACTCACATTTTACCATTATGTGTATAAGTCCCATGTTATTACATGGGGAAAATTTATTGTCATAAATTGGGCACAAATCTAGAATGACTATACAATCACCACTGCTCTATACTTTTGTCATTACAAGGAAAACAAATGAAAAATGTCTAATCCTTCCACTTAAAGCGGCCAGTACCAAAATCCCACAAAAATGTACTAAATAATAAATAAATATCTTGGGACAACTCACACACGGCTATCTGATCCCAAGCTAAGCAGAGCTTGCGTTATGGTAACCAGACAACTGAAATACATACTTATATAATTTATAAATACATAAATATTATAGATAAATCACACCCAGACACAGAACAAACCATTATGCTCATCACACAAAGTTTGTCCTGGGTGGGAATCGAACCCACGACCTCCGGCTCAGCAGTCAGGGCCACTAACCACTAGACCAACGGGCCTGTAATATTCCTCCACCGTGATTAAAATATTCCTTCCTGATATTCTCGACACAGTTAAAACCGGCTAAGATCTCAGCAACTCTGACGGCCGCTCGGCCGGTCACCTGTCAACCTGTTTTCATGCGTCGCCAATGTTATGAGGTAGGACAGTGCTAGCTCCGGATTTAGAAGTGTTTATGCTCGAAATATAACTACGACATGATATTATGGGTAGGGTGAAGGAACTTGGTTAGTTATTACCGTACACATCTATTAAGTGATGTTTCCTGGGGGGTAATGTATGTCTTGTATTGTTTTTACAACAGCTTCTTACTCTTATATTTTTTTTCTTACTCTTATATTTTTACGAGGCGATATAAAACAACAAAACAAGGACTAAACTACACATCTACCTTCCCTTATCTAATAGCACTTGTCGATACCTATGCCAGGGACACAGAGGTGCTGAAGATGTCCTTTTCACGGTAAATCATTCGCTTTTTATTTCAGTAACTAGTTTTTGCCCGCGGCTTCACTCGCGTTAAATTCGGTTTAACACAGTACCTGCTACCTGCAATTTTTGCCCTTGCGTCTTATTGATTAGCAACGCTAAGTTTTCCCATTTTTTCCCTCGTTTTCCCTCATATCCTAATTTTTTTTTAAATAGCCTATGTTCGTCTCCTGGTTCCCAACTATCTCTGTACCAAAAACCATAAAAATCGGTTGAGGCATTAAAGCGTGAAGAGGTAACACACAAACATACTCACCTTCGCTTTTAAAATATTTTAGTAAGGAAGAAAGGATTATTATCATCACGTGCCTAGGCTTTTCCTAACTACGTTGAGGTCTGGTTTCAGTCTAACCAAATTTAGCTGAATACCTGTGCAGTGCGCTATGTGAAACGATTGCCTTTTTGAGCTAAAGTACCTAGTTAGTCCTGAGTTTTAATTATGTGAATATGGTTCGGATTTATTTAATTTATAAAATGTTGTTGTAACGGGGAACATAATTATTCAGAGGATTTATAAATATAAAGGTGTGAGAATAAAGAGTTTTAATTATAACCAAATGGATACTATGTAGAAAGCACTAGGAAGTGATAAACCAACCAAAAAAGCTACGAAATTAAATTCTTAACATTTGTAGCATTAGTCAAGTCAAGCTTAGTTTTTTAATTATCGAAGTATCTAAAACCATTTTCAAATGAGTTTAAAAGTATCTAAAAGCACAAAAATAACTCTTGTGGAAATTAATGATTCAACTCCTTGCATAAAAAGTCCTTGTCAAAAGTCTCAAGAATCGATGTTACCAACTCTGATTCATTACTTTTAACATCTGTCAAAGAAAAAGAGATGGGCAAAAAGGCAGAAAGCCCGAATAAATGAACTCATATCGGAAGAACCAAATTCACCCCCCAATCTGCAACATAAAATCCCAGCTCAATAGCTTATCAAATGTTCGCACAGGCAAATAAAACAAAAGGGCGAACGTATGCATCCAGAATTTCAGAACGTCACTCGAGAAATCCGTTTCAAAATATCACAGGCATGAAGGACAGAAACAAAAAGTTATGTCGCAGTCGCCACAGCTGCTCGTTTCCAGAGATATCGATTGCAAAAAGTACAGACAAACAGACAAGCTAACGGCTTGTACACAAAGGGGATCGTGTTTCGTGTGATTTTCGTTTTTGGTCTTTGCTTTTCTGACCATCGTTGGCATTGTTCCGGCCAATTAGGTGGTTGGATTTGAAGTATTTGTATTGGTTTTAATTGAATTCTACTGTGTTCATTTTATTGTGTATC
This sequence comes from Ochropleura leucogaster, assembly GCA_958449745.1. Lineage (NCBI taxonomy): Eukaryota > Metazoa > Arthropoda > Insecta > Lepidoptera > Noctuidae > Ochropleura > Ochropleura leucogaster. The sequence goes on from OY288203.1 coordinate 19,341,809, forward strand.
CGTGTTTTAAAGGCAACAATGTGGGGCTTTGTTATTTATGATGTTTATTTAGGGTAAGCAGTTACCTGCTGTACATACCTCGAGTTGGTTTAAATGAGTTTACAGTTTGCGTTGTTCGACTGTGTGTCTGCTTAGGTATTTTGTCAACAAACCCTTTTCATTCAGTTCATATTATCTAAAATGTTGGTTTCTAGTCGAGTCTTACTGTTGAAATAGTTATTTGAAACTGATACTTGGGGTTGGTCCAAGACGTTTTTTTTCCGTTCTTCCCAGCCTGTCAACCGTCACACAAATCATTTAGGTACTCCTTTTCTAGACAACTTCAAAATTCGACTGTTTTTTTTTGGATTGTATGTTTCCGATTATTTGTAACCGACTTCCAATAACAAATAAAAAATGTGGAAAATATATTAGCTTTCGGAAGTGACGTTTGATTGTTTCATAAATTTTTGACAGTTGGTTCTTTTTGTTTATTTAAAATATCTAAGGCCGTGCGCTGCGTTAGAATAGAATAGAATAGAATAGAATAGAATATTCATTTATTTGCTCTGAATGTAGGTATTTACAATGAGGTGGTTACAATAATTACGGAGAATCCTTGTACATTCTACCATTTCGGCATGCAAACATTGATGTAGTTCATCATCAAAACATATTATACTATAACACAGAAATCTATACAACTAAAAGTTATCAGACAGAAATTCCGATACGGAGTAGTAACATTTGGTTAATAGGAGTGCAGTTAGTTTTTTTTTGAAGGTTGTTACTGGTTGTTCTTTTATACAATTAGGAATGTGGTTAAAAATAGTCGGTGCCATACCAAAGATACTTTTTTTTAACAGCGCGGTCTTATATCCACCTGTGCGTAACACGTTCTGGTATTGAGATCGCAAAGTTACATCCCGGTATCTGCTCTCAGAGAAAGACGTAAATAGGTGAGGATTACATTTTACGAAAAGTCCAGTTTCCAGGATATAAAGACACGGAAAGGTCAATAAATTATGACTTTTGAAAACTGGAACACAGCTGTCAGTTACCTTTAAACCAAATATTGCTCGTAGGCAGCGTTTTTGGGCTTTAAAAATACTTTCTCTTTCGGTACAATTGCCCCAATATATTATACCGAACCTTAGGATAGAAACGACAAGACTATGATATGCCAGTAATACTGTTTTGATATTAACTTTTTTTTTTAAATTATAAAGTGCATATGCAGATGCGCTGAGTTTTTTACTGATCGCCTCTGCCTGTGCCTTCCATGTTAATTGACTATCAATTAATATTCCTAAAAATTTTGTAACGTCTACTCTTTCTACATTTTGACCGTTAAAATTAATACTTAGGTCCTTGGTACGTAGTCTTTGATAAAAATGCATTATTTTGGTTTTTCTAATGTTTATTTGTAAGTTGTTACTATTTAGCCAATTTATTATAATTTTAAGGGTGTAGTTTATATCTCCTTCATAATTCTCATTTTTGTCGCATTTTATTACTGCTGTACTATCGTCAGCAAACAGTACCATGGGTTGGCGGACTTGGCGCGGGAGGTCATTAATATAAATTAAAAATAACAAAGGTCCAAGGACGCTTCCCTGTGGTACACCGAATTTAACTTCTCTATAGGAAGACACGTGTTTTTTTTCTAATTTGGTCTTTATACATATTTCGTAAATTTCTGTCATCTGTTTGCGATCAGATAAATATGATTTTATTAGGCTTAGGATGTTACCTCGGATGCCGTAGGCGTTTAGTTTTTGAAGCAGAATGTTATGGTTAACAAAGTCAAAAGCTTTTGACATATCTGTAAATAAAGCACATATAGGCGTTTTAGTGTCAACATTCGACATAATAATATTCAACAGGTCAAAAATTGCCATGTTTATATTCTTATTTTTAGTGAACCCGTATTGTTCACTGCAAAGTATATTAAATTTAGTCAGGAAAGAGGATATCGCTTCGTATATAACTTTTTCTATTATTTTAGAAAAAACCGGAATTAATGCTATCGGCCTGTAGTTCGACATATCTTCTTTACTGTCCTTTTTATGAATTGGCTTCACAATTATAGTTTTTAAGTTGTCAGGAAATGTACCTGATGATATGCTAACGTTAATAATATGAGTTAAAGGGCCAGCTATACTATTAGCAACAAATTTTATGACTGGAGTGGAAATCCCGTCGTTACCGAAGCTTTTTTTGTTTTTTAGTGATTTAATTATTCCAATTACGTCTTGCGGTATGACTGGTGCCACAAATATTGAGTTTGGGTTATGATCTATGTTCTTAACGTTATTATTATTAGGTACAGTAGTAGTTTGGTCTATGAAAAAGTTATTGAAGGATTCTGCTATTTCTTTCGGATCCGTTATTATGTGATTATTATGTCTTATCTGTGAAATTGGTTCCCTATTCATTTTAATGTTATTTATTATTTGCCATGAGGTTTTTGACTTATTCTTTGAGTTCTTGATCAAGTAATTATTTTGAGCTTTTTGCGTTTATTTAATGATTTTTTTAAACCTTTTAGAATAATTAACAAAGGCGTTCTTATTTTCTAGTGATGGTCTCAATCTATGCTTCCAAAGTAAATTACGTTGCTTTTTACTGCATAGTCTTATCCCACGCGATAACCACTTAATTGGTTTTTCTGATTTTATTGTTACTAGCTTATACGGAAAACATAAGTCATGTAGGAGCTTAAATATTTCAAGGAAATTATCATAGGCTTTATTTGGATCTTCAGTTTTATATACATCAGAAAACGATAGGTTTTGCAAATACTTATTAAATTTAAGGAGATTTTCTTCACAAGTATCTCGAATCTTTGTTCTCCAAGTTTTAATCATGCATGTTTTATTTACTTTTACTTTAATTATTTGTGCTGTATGATCTGATAGCCCGAAGTCTATTACTTGACAGTGGCATTTTTGTCTGGTGTTATGCGCAAAATTATCCAAACAAGTATTACTAGCAAGACGTGTCGCTTCATTAATTTCTAAAACAAGGTTATAACCCAGGAGGAAGCATTTAAATTCCAGAGTAATTCTATTATATTTTAAAACGTCTATATTAAAGTCGCCGCATACAATGACTTTAGCGTGACTATTAGTACATACATGTTTTAGAATAATATCTAAATTTTCATAAAATTTACTCAAATTAGACAGCTTGGGCGGTCTATAGATACATACTATAATTAGCTTATGCTGTGTCATTTTAATGGCGCAGCATTCTATTATTCCTGGAACCGAGTGTTTCATTATGTCGGGTAATTCTTTGTACTCATGACCCTTTTTGACCAGAATACAGGCTCCTCCGCGTTTTATGTTGGGTCTTGTATAACATGCGGCGAGTTTATAATTAGGTATATGAAGAAGATGTTCCTGGCCCGACATTATAAAATGCTCGGTTATGCATAGAACATCTACAATTATTTGTTTATTTGATAGCTCCTGAATGTACACGGTTAATAGATCAGATTTATTTATTAGTCCCGCAATATTCTGATGCATTACATACATATGATCAAAGAAAAAACTGGGTATGTGTGACCGCGTTTGTGTTAAAATTATTTGTCAGATCAAGTTCCAGTTCAGAAGGTGACATTGAGAAATTATTATTGATAAGTAACAGCAGATTTTGAAAAATATTTCTCATACCTTGGTTATTTAACTTCCTATTATATTTTGAAAACATTGTAAAATCATAAGATAAGCCTAGGTTGGAGTCTAATACTGTTAAATAATTATATGACTGTAAATCTAAATTAAGTAGGTTGTTAAACGTTTCGAGGCGCCAGTTAAACATTGTTGAATAATCGCTTAGTTTGAATGTAGGTAGGCACAAAATAATATTTGTATGATGAATTGTTTCCAGTGTTTTCCTTAATTCTATTACGATTTCTACGTAGTTCTTGGTTTTTTGAAAGTCTTCTTCGCCAATTAAAATTACACAATAATCGCTATACGAGTAATCCACAAGTTTTTGGTGCAAATTGCTAATAAGTTGAAGCAATCCGCAATGTGGTGACACATAGTGACAGATCTGTAAGTTTTGGAAAGTCTTTTGTGCGATGGACAAAATATTATTTGTTTTGTTAGCACTGACAATGCATAGCCTATTCCTGGTAGATTTCACATTATTCTCTATTTCTGTCGTTTGGGTGGTTTTCTTTCGTATTGAGTCTATGGTGCATGAAGTGTGTGTTTGTTGTTTTCCCGTTGTGAACTGCTCGCTGCTTAGCTTCTTTGTTCCTATATCGGATTTAGGTGTTGAATTTTTGTTTTGTTTCTCGGTTTTATTTCGTTTTTGAAGCAAGTAATCTTCTTCATGAGAAAAATTTAGTTTGCCTTTATTTATACTTTTCCTCTTATTTACGGTTGAAACTCTTTTAGGTGTACTATTACATATTTTTTTTAGGTTGTATATTACTTTCTCGTGGTTAATTATGACATTTTTAAGTGAAGTATTTTCTGTTATTAAGTTTTCAATTTCACTATCAGCAGAAGCCAATTTCTCTCGTAAGGTGTTAACTAATGCACCTAGTTCTGTTATTGTTTCGTTTTCATTAAGTTGTAAGTGGGGGCAACTTGTGTTTTGTTTGTCATAAAATGTAATAGATGGGTATTCGTTATCATCGTCCACTGACAAGGACGCAAAAGAATTTTCCGTACTTACGGTTATTTTGCTTTGATGTTTCCTAGTGGTTACGTTATCAGTTTCTGGTGAAGACAATTGTAAGTCAGAGTTGTTTGACATGGTAAATACGGAGGGAGTCGCTGTAGATTCAAAGTCGGCACGGATTGACACAGGCGGGCGCACGGCGCGGGCGCCCGCGTGGCGTGCTGTTTCATGTAATCTCATAGATCAGCGCTGCGTGCAACGGGTCGCCCGCCGCCCGCAGCGCTCGGCCAATGGCCGTGCGCTGCGTTAAGAATCAGCACGCCAAGCGGGCGCCCGCGCCGTGCGCCCGCCTAACGCAGCGCACGGCCATAGATCAGCGCTGCGTGCAACGGGTCGCCCGCCGCAGCGCTCGGCCAATGGCCGTGCGCTGCGTTAAGAAACAGTACGCCAAGCGGGCGCCCGCGCCGTGCGCCCGCTTAACGCAGCGCACGGCCTAACAGAATCCAGCAAATACATAATAATATAATGGAGTAGCAACATAAATAGAAGAACTTACTTTGACAAAACAGACTATGAAGTGTAGTTTAATAGTATTTACTCAAAAATGCATGTAATGTTGTCATTATTTTGACAACCTTGTTTGAGCAAAGTCGACCTTGCCGTTCTGTTTCAAGGAGCGGCCGGCAAAGTTTTGCTGGCCGCTCTAACAGGCCGGCAATGTTTTGCCGACCGTTATTTTGACGTTTCAACGTTTTAAAAAATCAAATCCAAAAAGATTTTATTTAAAACACAGCTGTTTGTACGTCTAAAGGTCAAAAAAAAAATTAAAAGATTTTATTCCATATAAGGCTGTATAATTCCAACTACCATTGATAAAAAAAAAAACACCGCATTGGAATTATCGCAAACTATCAGTAATATCAAACCGGGAAAGTCGGTGTTGAATTTAAGTAACTGTACTTTTATAATTTTATTTTAATCATAATTAAAATTCTAGTTAACTAATATATTTTTTATTTAAATTACTTGCTGGTTTTATTTAGATTAGGTACTTGCATTTTTGAGTAAAGCACTATATAACTTTGGCCCACAATGACTGCTTCGCTGGTCACGCTATTATTGCCTCGAGCTAGCCTAGCTACGCTCTAGGCCTTTCAGCTTGGCCATCATTGCAGCTCTTGCTGTCCTCGCTGTAAAGGCCTCGACCTACGGCCTCGGCATTTATCTCAGCTCGTCCATCAAGTGATGCACGCTGACCGCGCTGTGTCGGCCTGGAGCTGCGCTACGCTGCGCTGTCGGCCATCATGAGCGCAACCAGCAAAGTAGTCATTATAGACCGCGGCAGTAATGTACTATTTTTTCTTTATGTTTTATTGTAGTTACTATTTTAATTTTAATAGGTATTGTTTTTATTTAATTTTTGAATAGGAATAAAGTGTAGAAATGTGGACTTTAAATCTAAAATCCGGCTCACGCAAAATCTGCTGAGTGGATTTAAATGAAATTTAGCAAATAGACAGTTTATAACTAGTATTAACGCATATAATTCGTTTTATCTGGGTGGTACGATCCTGTGGGACAAATATAAAATCTTCATTTAGGCGAAGTCAAGGGCATAAGCTAGTCCTTACTAATATGTATTATAAAAGCGAAAGTGAGTTTGTTTGTTTGTTTGTTACGTCTTCACGCCTAAATGGCTAAACCAATTTTAATGAATTTTGGCACAGAGATAGTTGAGAGCCTAAAGACGGACATGGGCTAAAAAAGGAAGAAACAGGGAAGAAAGATAATTATATTTCGATCATAAGGGGCTATTTAAAAAAAAAGATTGAGATATGAGGGAGAAAGAAGGAAGAAAAGGGAAAACGTAGCATTGCTATTACAATAAATAAGGCGCACGGGCAAAAACTACAGGTTGCAGGTACCTGTAAATCAGGAAAGTAGAACTGTATTACCCCGAATTTAACACGAGCGAAGCTGCAGGCAAAAGCTAGTATAAAATAAAACTAGCACTTTTGACTGAGCACAAGTACCGTATGGTTGTCAGCTACTATTGCAACCACAAGTTTTATAAGGCGATCAATGGAGGAGAACTGTTATATATAGCGTTCGCAGGAAGTATCAGTAAATCATTTTTATTACTTGTTCTACTTCTATTTCACTTTAAAAGAAAAATAATGTGCCCATCTGTTCAAGTTCTTGTAACAAAATATCGATAGATGATAACAGTTTCAAAGAGGAAAGGAATTTTACTTACTATAAGTTAGGAAATCGGAAACTTATGCTCCATACGTGATAACAGAGAATCCGTACTAATATTATAAAAGCGAAAGTGAGTTTGTTCTTTGCGTCTTCACGCCTAAATGGCCAAACTGATTTTGATGAGTTTTGATACAGAGATAGTTGGGACCCTGGACACGGACAAAGGCTAGAAAAAGGGGAGAGAAAGATAATTTTATTTCGATCATCACAGGTTAAAGTAAGCGTTAACCCAAGGTAACTACCACGCGGACGAAGTCGCAGGTGAAAGCTAGTAGTTTATAAATGAAACTAAAGACACGCTTATGTAAGGATATAGAGGCCGTATCAACGACGTGTTTGTTTTCCACGCACGTTAAAGAAATGTCAGCAAAGCAGAGAGCCTTGCCAGGGCCCCCGCCTGCCGGGGGTTACGATTGTTCGAAAGATATACCGCGACCCCGGATCATAAGGGCAAAAGAAGCAACATAGGTGGGCATTGATCAGTAAAATTCTAACACTCCGCCTTCTCCGCTCAGAAGTTAGATTAGAAAAATAACAATTAAACAGTAAGTGGTGGACTTCCCGATGCTGGCTGCAAACCACTATACGACTGCATGCAGCCGTATCCAGCGAGCCAGCATCGGAGAGTCCCATCGGGCAGCCAGCATGCACAGGATGGTGTTGGGACCGTACGGCGCATGATGGAAGCGCACCGTTTGCGCATGTAATGTAATGTATGTAATGTATTTTGTGATTATTTAAATGTTTTGTTTTGTTCTAAAACTTTTTGTGTTGGTAAAGAGATTAACCTTCTTTAATTAGAAGATTAGAATGACGTTACTCAGCTTACCACGTATTGTCATTCAAACCCAACATGGTTAATAAGAAAGATGGTCTAATTCAATTTTTAAGATTTGCTAACATAGTTAAACTACAAAAAACGTGTAAAAATGCGCATATTTTTTACAGGTTTCAACGTTTCATCATCTGTATCTTTTTCAAAGCATTTTCCGGACTCTGTTGGGGTAGCCTTCCAATCTATCCGGATGCAGCTTAATACCAATATTATAAACGTATTGACCGACGTCCGCAAGAAAGCGTCTATACAAATAAATATAACATCGCACCGGAATAGTTTAGGTAGAGGTGAACCTTCTAGAATACTTACATATTCCAGTTATTTTTGAAGTCCTATGGACTGGCGCAAGTATTGTTATCAACCGGGACCGAATCCAAACTACGGAGTTTGGATAGCCAATACCCACGGGGCCACTACTAAAAAATCTCTGATGGAAACACCCATAGAGATATCACCTCCCTGTCTCACACCTCGCTGCATTTGGATCGGAATCGAGCTCTGATCCGGTACCGGGAAACCCATCACCAGGACATATGACGTGGTTACGAAGAGTAGCTGGATACAGGCAATTCCAGATCACACGTGGCCGAGGTTAGGCGAAGAGCCGTAGTCCATCAGTGGACGTTCATAGATTGAAATGGTGATGATGATGACGACTGTTACAGATTTGTTCTTAGAAACAAAAAGAAAGCTCATGTACCTATTATAAGTTATTGGTTCAGTAATCTACTAACGGTGATTACTTTGACACTCAATAAAAAAAGACACTACAACAAAATAAAAATTAAACCAAACCAAATCGTCCTTAAATCCAGAAATCCAGTGAATACAATACAATCGTATACAAAAATATAATCATATTTCCCGACAATGCAATATCAGCTTAAGAACAAATCCTTAGCTGCCATCTTCGCCAGATTGTACGCACCCTAATAGGATGGTATAATAAATATTTGCCCACAGATTTGAGCAGATGCGTCGTGGTTCGCGTTCGCCTTTACTTGGCTTTGATATGAAACATGGCTGAAAAAACTCTTGTCTCTGAAACAGATTATTTTGCCGCTTGACGAGGATTTATAATATGTTTTTTTTTGGTCATGATGGATTGTTTTCTTTTTTAACCACTCTGCACGACAGGTTTTTGACACATGACACATCAGCTGAATCGGCGGGGTGACGCGAATTGTCATGAAATTCAAAAATTTTCATGAATTTACAGCATTCAATTTTGTTATTAAAAATAAGTTACCGGGGCTGTATCATATGATAAGTTTGAGGTTTATATTACCAAAAACCTCATAAGGTCGATAAAACGGCGTCAATCTATTGTAAAATGTGTGTAAAATGCATATTATTACACCCTTCCAAAAATTAGGTACTTTAAAAACGCTGGAAATAATGCACATACACAATACAACCCTTTGAAAATAAAATCGGAAATCCAAAATCAAAACAGTGACATTCCATCTGCATTCTTATTTTTGCCATTTAACATATAAATTCAAAATAAAACACGATACAAATCTCGACAAAAAAATACTAAAAACTGTGTTGCGACATGACATTTCTTAGTGCTGACCGTAAATCTAAGTTTCATCATTACGATTAAAAAGTTGCATTCAACCTAATCGATAATCGAAATGAAGTAAACTTTAAAAAAAATTTTGGGACCATTGAGGAATTTACCTTAAGATTGCATATTATTCTACTATTGATATTATAGTTGTTCAAATATCTATGATATCGATAAGAAAAGAAAGACAACAACATTTTGTCACGTGCTTTTTTGTTATGCTATAATTATTTTCTTATGCGCCAAGATTTGAGGTACAGACGCCTGCACATCAAGCTACTACAATCTGTCAGATTTCTTTGATAGATTTTCGACTTTCATTTCTAAAGTATTAGGTTCAAGGTTGATTGGGAAAAATTGACAGTTTCGGGTAGCTTGACCTGCAGGCGTCTGTACATTTTGCTGTCAAACGGTTTCGCGGTAAAAGATTTTGGCTGTTTTCTTGAATGGATGAATGAAAATGGCGGCCATTTTTGTAGGAGGTCATGCTAATTCTGTAGGTAACTAGTCAGGCACCCCAGCCGGCACAACCATACCGTACCGCACCTAGAAAGCCATGCCTCCGCAGTAGAGCCTTGTTTTAGACGGACAGGGACTCCGCACACATTTGGGCCCTAAAATATTGATATAGACACCCGACGCCCGACGCCCGATGCCTGTAGCGTCTCCCGCGGTGGCTGGCTTGGTTTGAGGAGCGCCTCACTTCCCCCGCTCTAGACGAAGCGGGGGGGAGTGTCAGGGTTATGCAATAGAAGGAGCATGGGTGGGTTTTAGTCAGTACTAGTCTGACACTCCCCCCCGTTTTGCCCAGAGCGGGGGAAGTTATTTGACGATTTCCCACCCAAAATAAACCCCGGTACAGGACATCGAGAAAAATCCAGGTTCAAAATGAAATCATTTTGAACCAGGAGTTTTCTTGGTGTTATGTTTCCATCTCAATTGTGCTCTTCCTCTATAGGCCATTTTTACCCCAAGGCTTCCACTCCAAGAACACTTTGGCCTACGAGCCATGTTTTAGGAAAGAATGAATACGCTTTTCCAATAACCAATCCAACCAAATAATTTTGTCAAACAAATGTAATTTATCTTAGCTGATTTTTTTAATGTGCTTACCAAGATCATAATTGGCGCGTTCTATATTCAACCTTATTTATTTCTATTTGCAATTCACATTCAAATAGTAGGTAGGTACAAAACCAAATTATTAATAAAATAGCAAATTAACATTTTAATATAAATTTGAACAGCGAGCGCATTCCTTTTTTGAATTTTTATCTGAAAATAAAATTGGCGCGAATTTAGCCATAGATCAGTTGGTACTGTTTGTTTTTGAATCGGTTGTAGTGGCGTAAAAAATATTATAATCAATATTTATAGTAATTTACACGTATTACAAAATTAATTTTTATTTTCGTCTATCAATTTCTGATATTCCTTAATTTAATTATTCGAGTTGATTGATTTACAAGAAAATAATCGATTGAAATAATCGTATTTACACATCACAAAATTAAAAAAAAAGAAATGGATGTCAATTTCGAAAGTGAATTTAGTAGTGATTATGAATATTCCGTGTTATTGGTCCTATTATTGCAAATTACGATAAGATCTGGGCATTGTCATGTTATTTATAATATTTGAAATGATATTTGTGTCAGTTGTTATAGAATCTATTCGTGAATATATGATATAATGTGGAATTAAAAATGTAAACAAGCACGATTGGCGCGAAACTTCGACTTTAAATTTCAAAATGTATCATTACCACTACTAATATAAGTTCAATTACGAATGATTTCTTCACGTAATAAAAGGACACGTTAATCATGCCCAATAATGTGGAGTTTAAATGTTCGAAAACCTATTTTTTTATGATTTTTTGCGTCGACCTGCACTGCCATCAAAATGGCGACGATCGTAATTTACACATTTGGATTTTATAAGACTTAATTAAGAAACTTCCTCAATAATTAAAGAACTTCTAATGACGTTTACATATGAGTTTTTTATTCTACTATCTTAATGAATGCACACCCATATTATTTATTAACCAGAAAATAAAATATTTACAAAAGTAATGAGGAGGTCATATGACTTAAATGTCCGACCCCTTTCGGGGCCAGTACCGAGCCAGCGGAGGTTTGAATGTCGAGCCCCCGAAGGGGTCCGTACCGAACTATACGGTTAATGGTGTACCTAGCAATCTGTCCAAATTCAAAATTGGAACATTTATTTCAATTTATTGGCTCAAATTGATTGTCAGTCTTTTAGTGCCAACTGTAATTTACTGATGTCGTGACGTGCCATTTTATCTATGAATGAATATTTTTTCAGTTAAATGAACAAGACGATTTTTTAATCACTCTACATTTATGAACAAAACAGTAAAAAAACGGTAAAAACGTAAATTTTAATACTAACATGGTCATTACGCCTTCTTTTGCGTATGGGAAATCATTAAATAACTTCCCAGTGTGACACTCTCCCCCGCTCTTGTAATGACTAAAACCCACTCATGTTCCTTCCTTTCTCCTTCATGATCCGGGGCTGCGGTATTTCTTTCGAACAACCCGCAACCCCGGGAGGATGGTAACTATGCCTTGTCATCTAACATCACTAGCACTGTCATAATTATTTCCTTTTTTGATTTATCTTACAAATTATTTTCATTTTAAAATACTACCTTCTCGCTCTACTCGTATCGGCAACAGGCACTAAGCTACCGGCGCGGCGGTCAGGGCTTCAGAGAAAGGTACAAACAAGACGAGGCGTTTTCAGAATTATACGAAATGGAATTTTATAGTTTCCTGTAGCATTAAAACGCGAGCGTATCTAAATAAAAGTTTATAAAAGTCAATTTAAAAAATATTTTTATACTCCAAATAAGGAAAGAAGAAGAGTTTTTCTTATAAAATCTTTCATTCCAACAATTACGACAAAATTATTTATGTAGTTAATTGTTAATTTTGTTGGAAATAAGTCCATGGTTAACATAACAACACGCCTGTCATCCCCGAATGGCTGAGGTATGGTATAAGTAGCCCCCAGCCAGGTGTTGCCAGGTGTTAAGACTCATGTTAAATAGGCTGTTCAAAGTGATCATATTGCCCTTAACATGACACGCACCTAAGATTACTTTGTTTAATCTTGTTGCTTTAGTGGAAAAAAACATCGAGGTATATTTCCCGCATACGTAATGAAATCCGCACGATTTAGAAACACCCTAAGGAATTTAATGTTAGTTATTCATTTGTATCATAGATGGCACTGAAGTACTTTTGTTATAATGTTGTTAAAATGTAAGAGGGCATTATAACTTTCTTTTCAAGAAAAATATTGGATGTTAAAGGTTGCGTAAAAAAAAGGTTGGTGTGGTTTTAAAACACTACGGTAAAAGTGAAACTTTTTTTCACATATATAGACATTTAGACGTCCCTAGTCCGCGGCCAACCGTCACGCGATATGCAACACACAGACGAAAAAGTTTAAGTTGATGTAATAAAAGTTTTAATTTTAAAATCCGAATTCCCCGAGGAGTTACAGGAAACCTACTAGAATAAAAAAAAAAGTGTGTGTGTCAGCTCCGATGCACGACTGGAGTTTACTCCTTAAGTACGAGTATCTAACCATACGCAAAAAGAGTTTATTCAACTGAAAAAAGATTAATATCATATGAAAGGGTAAATTCACAAATTAATGAAAAAAATAGCAATATAAATACATCGACACTGATAGAAACAAACAAGCCCAATAACATATAGTATATAGGTAGGTATAGTCGCTTATATAATACAGCATACCATATGTACGTCTTAATACACTCCCAGCCAAATTAGAAAGTTGCGCACTAAAGGTGCGCACCAAAAACGTGACACATTTTCGTTACTTTAGTAGGTTTTACCCTTTGGATTTTTCTCATACCGGGCGCCTTATATATGAAAAGCGATTCTTAAGGAGTAAACTCCAATAAAAAAGCTATCTCCATACTTCATTGCTCTATGATCGCTGAATATTAAGTGCCACATTGCAAATCCCAGTGGATTTCAGCAAAACTTTTTTTGTCCGACCAATAAGTGAAAATGTTCGTGAATATTCTAGAATCGTTTGAATGAAAGCAAAAAACGGAAAGTTAGAATTAATTTCCCGGCGTAATTGTTAATTAGGATTTTTTATTAAAATTATGACAGAGTGGACAACAAAGGAGTTCTTCTTTATCTTTTTTTTTCTGTTTCAGTTAGTTTGTGTCTTTGATTTTTTTTGTTTTTCTTTTTAATTATTAAGCTGAACGTTTCAAATTAGGAAAGTCTCTGTACCTGTTTTGTTTGTTTTTTCATTGGAAATGAGAATTAATAAATTAGTGAAACAGACTGTTAGACTGACCCATTTCGGGAGTACTGTTGCCAAATTGCAAAAGCGGATTCCTAAAAGAATTGCCCTGTCCGTGTGTCTTTTTGTATATCACAGCAGTATTATATGATATTTGGAGAATAGACGCCTTTTATGACCCACTGCACAAAAAAAAATACCTATAAATATTGGTACCTAACGGTAGACATCCCACGTATGGGCCACGTGGGATTTCTAACACCATATTATGCCTAGCCTTTTCCCAACTATTGTTGGGGTCGGCTTCCAGTCTAACCGGATGCAGCTGAAAATACTGATAAGTATGTTACATGGAGCGACTGCCTATCTGACCTCCACAAGCCAGTTAGTAATAAGTAATGCGATACCCCTTAGTAAGACTGGTAGTCAGACTTTCGGAACAGTGACAACCTGTAACGACTGTCAAAGATCTACAAATAACAGCCGGGACTAACGGCTTAACGTGCTTTCCGAGGCACGGGGGAAACTCGGTATGTAACGGGTGGTCACCCATCCGCAAGCCACCTAGGCAAGCGCGGCTTAACTTAAAGATCGACCCGAGTGGCTGCTATTATTTAGCCACGAGCTCCCCGCCGCGGATGTCTATCGTTAGGTCTTAAAAATCATTTCGACACTACTCATATTACTTTTTTCTGAAGTAAATGGTCGACATGATATTTGCTTCTTTTTCAAATAACTACAGCCGTAACTTTGTTTTTCACTGAGATACATAGTATACAGGAAAGCTTAAGTTTTTCGATTGATTAAATTTGCATTTAATTTTAATGAACGATAAAAATCACATTAAATAAATACGTTTCCTCACACTAGGAATTTCTCCTGTATGAGTGCGTTAACAAATATTTAAAGGTCACATGCACCAACAACTACACCCACAACAACTATCTGTAGGCCATACAAATATTTGTTCCGTGCGGGAATCGAATCCGCGACACGCAGCGCAGCAGTCGACCTGCGTCAACCGTGCCGTCATATTGTATGATGCATCGGAACCCTGTCTATCGCACAGACAGGGTTACGGTTTTCTACTTATTAAGTTATTACTTACATTTTATTCTTCTTCTAACATTACCTCACGCCTGTAATCACTGAAGGGTAAGGCAGCGGTGTACCTAATAGTATACCCACACTTTGTCCGTTATGTCTAAGTCCCATCTAATAGAGCGAGCCAATTGATATCACCCAGGCACAAATCCAGACCCCAAGGGTGCTACTGTAAAATTCCTGTTGGAAAAATACAATAAGACTGCTCAATCTAGGCATCAAAACTAAAAATGAGAAATTAATTGTAATTCACCCATTACAGCATATTAATTTAGACTAAAATTGCAATCAACTATTCTTAAATTTAAGGTTTTAACCAAAATTAGTGGTTTCCAAGCTAAATCGGAATATCTACAATCGTGACTAAAATTATGTGAAATAGAATTATATTTGACTAGCATTCGCCTGCGGCTTCGCCCGCGTTTTCGAGTAACACATTTTCCCATGCGCCTTATTGATTTGTAATAGCAACGATAAGTTTTCCCTTTTCTTCAATCCTCTCCCTCACATCCCGCTTTTTTAAAATAAAAATTAGCCTATATCCGTCTCCTAGTTCCCAACTATCTCTGTACCAAAATTCATCAACATTGGTTTAGCCGTTAAAGCGTGAAGAGGTAACAAACAAACAAACAAAATCACTTTCGCTTTTATAATATTATATTAAGTAAGGATAGTAAGGATTATGTATGTAATTTTATTCGTAGTCTAGTTTAATCCAGTGGTTCTTTACAATCGGCACCATTGTTTCCTATTGTCTCAATTTTAACTTAAAACAACACCAACTATAAATCAAAAGTTTATCTTTTAACAGTTTCACACACTCACCTATGACAATGATAAGCCACAAAAATTCAACGAGACCGTTACAAGAAAAATATATGGCGTTCAACCTCACAGTAGTAGTATTTGGTATTCAAATGTTATTCAACAAAAATGATAAGAGGAGAAAACCAGGAGGTGTGAACTGTCCCTTAAACGTTAAGCAGCCATTACTGATGGTAGCCACAGATAAAACAGGGACAGAATTTCAAATGTCCCATTAAAGGAACTGTATTTTTGTGCTCCCTATATTTATTCAAATTAATTGCTTTTTTATGGCAACCGTTGAAAATCTTCACGTTTTATTTTTTTTTGACGATGAATTTTTTTTATTGTTCGCTTGCGAAAATTTGTGGCAGATGTATAAAAGATTAAGAGGGATTTTGTGTTTTGAACTTGGCTTTAACAATAACAATATGTTTTATACTTTCATTGTTAAGAGTCATTATAATCAGCCTTTTGCTCAACTATGAAAGCACATGTGACTAAAGAGCGATGGATCTGAATGTTGATGGACGGAGAGCGAGAGGAAGGCCAAAAAAAAAGATGGATGGATTTTGTAAGGAATGATATGAAAGAGAAAGGAGTAAATTATGCCGTGACGTATGTGAGGGGAGAATGGAAGAAGAAAACTTGTTGCGCCGACCCCAAATAGAACGGGACAAGGGCTGGAAAATGATGATAATCAGCCTTTTCTCAAACATGTTTTGAGTGACTCCCAGTTTAACCAAATGTAGGTAATACCAGCTTTTTACATGGAACAACTCTTTATCTGATCACTACAACCTATAAAATGGGTAATATACGTTACGATACCCATTGGGAAGAATGATAGTTATAATTTCTTGTGACTGTACTCGTACATATAAAAGTGACAGCCGGGACCATGAGTTTAACGTGCTATCGGATTCACGGAGAATCTCGGTATGTACTGGATGATCGCCCATCCTCATTCTAACCTCGGTAAGAGTTGCTTTACCTCGAATTAAAAGTAATTCCGAAAACAATACAATTTGACTACAGTTACTTTTTGTAGCATTTTTTGTAAAGGTGTACCTATTTAATATTCTTTCAACATTTCCCCGTCTAGTTTCAGCAAAAAAAGAAAACAAATCTCGATTTGCAGTGAAATTCCATTTCGTTGAATAAAATGAAAAGTAAATAATTAATTACAATTTTAGTCTTACGCTACCTTTTTTGTCGACTGTAACTACACAAATAAATTCTGTTTATTTTAATAAGTACTTAAATTAGTCGTAGTCTAGCGTAAATAATTTCAACCCTCTCGTTTAGGTATTATAAGTGTTGTAACAGTACTTTTTCAAGTTAGAGTTAGTTTATGCCAAAAAAGAAGGCCAGGAGCGATTCAGAGTCGCGCACCGATAATAGGGTATTTTACTCTATATGAAAGAAATTCTAAAAATATACAATTCAGATAGTTTAGGCAACAAGCAGTCGGAAAATGTTAAATTTAGTTAATAAAATAACTAAATAAATTTTTAAATTGATTTCAAAGTTTTCACTTTTTTAGTCTGTTCTTTTACTACGCGAAACAGTGTCCGCCATGATTATTACGTCATATGGTCATGAGAACAAAAAGTGACAACTGTCAACTGAGCAACTATTACTATTTTAGTATTTTAAAACTTTACTTTTTAATTTTTATTGAAATAATAGTAATCATACCATGGAAGACATAAATACTACCATATAATAATACCATAAAGTATAGTGAAAAATACAACTAAACAGAAAGACTAATAACAGCGCATTTGTTTACTCAGGTCATGACGTCAGTTGGTCATCAACTGACGTCATGACCACAGAGTAACATGGCGTCAAGCGTTTTTGTGATTTTACGCGCGAACATAGAAATTGTAAAATTGAAATGCAGTTTTATGGCACTTATCGTTTGAATGTTATTTTTTTGTTTTTTTTGGTGGTTTAATAGGACCCTAGGATCAAAATGAAATACTTTTTAAAAATGGGTGTAAAACCGTATTCCGTACAAACTTGCGAAATAAAAGTCCATATCTTTTTGGAGCGTAAACTTAGAGAGTTAATAAATAAATAAATAAATATCTTGGGACAACTCACACACGGCTATCTGATCCCAAGCTAAGCAGAGCTTGTGTTATGGTAACTAGACAACTGATATACATACTTATATAATTTATAAATGCATACATATTATATAAATCACACCCAGACACAGAACATACAATCATGCTCATCACACAAAGTTTGTCCTGGGTGGGAATCGAACCCACGACCTCCGGCTCAGCAGTCAGGGCCACTAACCACTAGACCAACAGGCCCGTCAGGAGTTGATTGTTTTACAGCACAAAGGGACTACAGACTTGAGTATATGGTTTTAATTACAACTCGATACCTCGACGAGTTTGACGCAGTGGCAGAGCGATAGACTGCTGTGCTGCGTGTCGCGGGTTCGATTCCCACACGGAACAACTATTTGTATGAGCTGCAGATAGTTGTTTCGGATCTGGCTGTTTGTGTATGTGAATATGAATGTTTGTAAACGCACCCATGATACAGGAAAGTTCCTAGTGTGGGGCAACGTTTTTTTTTTAAACAAGAAAAACAAGTTCCCAAGATAAAGGCACTTGACAGACAGACGGGCAAACGGACAACAAAGTGATACAATAAGGGTTATTTTCTTTAAAAGTACGAAACTCTAAAAAAAGCCCAGTGGCACAAAAACGTGCCAGTAAACAAGTATTACCGTTGAGCCCCGCTGACACAAATTTGTGCTACCAAACCCCAACCGATTTAACCTGTATTTGTATTAAAGATAAGTCTTAAAATCAGATTACGCTTACGATAGAGCCCGCCCGGCGGTGCTTGACGGATAGTTGACGTAATTAATGGCGGTCCTCTTAAAATCAGATTACGCTTACGATAGAGCCCGCCCGGCGGTGCTTGACGGATAGTTGACGTAAATAATGGCGGTCCTTGAGAGGTTAATCTTACTACCATTTAATAATAATGTTTTATAATTTATTCGTAGATTAATGTTTTCTATCTTATTAAAAACATGCCAGGCAAACAGCAAACATTTACGTAGCTAAGTACGAAAAAAAATCAAATCACAATTCCTGTTATCGACACAATGTAAAAGTAAATTGACTTTGAACAACGCTTTATCGGAAATCAGTAATTTCTATACAATGAGTGAATAATCTCGTTTCTGTATCGACTTATAAATTGACGCATTTTGCACGTAGAATGATCTTTTTCTGTCGTAAAGCTTAAACCGTAGGTAAATAAATACGTTGTACAAAATCTGAGAGTCGGTCTGTGAATTCATAAGAAAGCGATTTGAAACACAAAAAGGACAATATTTCATTTAGTCTGAAACAGATTTTGTTTTTATTGTGAACTAGCTTTTGCCCGCGGCTTCGGTTGCGTTTAATTCGGGGTAACACAGTTCCCCTTGCGCCTTATTGATTTGTAAAAGCAACGCCAAGTTTTCCCTTTTCTTTCCTCTTTCTCCCTCACATCCCACTTTTTTTGCCCATGTCAGTATCCTGGTTCCAACCAAGGACCAACCAACTATTGCTGTACCAAAAAAACATCGAAATCGGTTTAGCCATTAAAGCGTGAAGAGGTAACAAACAAACTCACTTTCGCTTTTATAATTAGTAAGGATTTCCAAAAGTCAAAGAACATTTAGGTTTTTAAATGTGATGTAAATCTGTAGGAGCTTGTTAGTTTTTTTTTTTTTAAATACGGTGTGTAATCAGCTCTCTCATTTACATATTAGGTATCAAAATGTTCATGATTTTATATGACGCCTTTTATATATATTTTTTTTATTCGTGATTAGATTGTAGACTCCATGATGTTCCGTATCACATATTTACTACTGCATGCTGTAATTCACTGCAATTTCTGCTTTAGGGACCTGTCCGTGCTTTAAAAACCGAC
The DNA here is from genome assembly GCA_958449745.1 of Ochropleura leucogaster. NCBI lineage: Eukaryota > Metazoa > Arthropoda > Insecta > Lepidoptera > Noctuidae > Ochropleura > Ochropleura leucogaster. The sequence continues at coordinate 19,361,305 of OY288203.1, forward strand.
CAAATGCGAGTCAGTCTCGCGCAGTGAAGGTTCCGCACAAAATTGCAACATAAATAAAGCTCTAACTAAAGGACCATAGACTTGATTTTATGGTTTCAATTTTAACACAATACCTACCTCTACCTAAGAGGGTGTCGTTTTTTCCCTTTTAAGGTACGAAAAGCTCAAATCAAATTAATTACAATAGGTTACATATAGTCTAGGAAGAGAAATAGTCGTGAAGGTCAACATTTATATAAAAAGCAGGCCATTTTAATATCTATTCTAATAAACATTCAGCTGATAATTGAAAACTTTTTTACCCGCTTACGATTTGTAACTTATACCGCACCAAAACTCCTACATTGTCGAATCTTCATTATATGAAGTTGTTTGCTAAGGGCCGAGTTAACAAGACATACAATTTGACTGCCCGCACACGTTCGTGTTTTGTACTTGTCGACTATTTAGCTTAGGTACCTACAGTGAAGGTACACTGATAAGCTGATATAACGTCGCCGAAGGTCGCGATTCCATCGGAGATGAGCTAGGATGCGTTGCGAGGAATGTGGGTGCCAATAACTAGTTCCATTGGTAATTTAGCTCAAACTGTAATTAATAAGCTTTACTATTGGTAGTGGCCTAGTAAAAATAGATAATTCAGTTTGCAATTATTCGCATAGATAAAAAGAAAGAAAGAAAAACTGTTTATTAGACAAGCCAAGAAAATAAAACAAAAATAATAAAAAAAAATATATATACAGTCAAATTAGTCCTGAACGAGGCCAAAGAGCTATCTCAGAATAGTGCTGCAACAAGGCAGTCATGTCGCAGCGCTGAAATTCTAATACGGCCCACGCAAGTGAAGCCACGGTTAAATACGATATAAAAACATATCAAGAATAAATCCACTAAATAAATAAACGAAATCTAATTTATAAATAGATTCAACTTAACTTTTTTTTGCACAAGTCGAATCGTTGGGAACTATGGATATTCCTTTCAAAATAGTGTATAAAATGCCGTCGTGACGATTTGGAGTCGTTCCTACTGGATTAGCCAGAGGATGTAAACACCGAGAGAGTATATTATAATAGTCTTATAAAAAATAAAATAGTGTATGTAAGAACACTAGAAAATCCAGACTCCATACCAGCCTAAACCACCTTACCAGTGGAGTCTAAAATGGTAACTTTAGTAGACAATAGGATAATAATAGGCATAACGTTAATATCCTTAAAATGATGTCAAAACGAGTTAATATTTAGAATTGTCACTTAGTGACCATTTCGCGAATATAAGCTGAAATATGGAGCACTTCTAAACCACCAACACACAAAAACATAATCAAGAATAACTCACCAACGATAAGTACAACTTCTGCTGGTCCCTTTTCGAACTATCAGCGCAACAGCCATCTCCAGTTAACGAGAAAAAGCGTAATAACGTACAAATACACAAACAAACTGACCTATTTCTTATACTCATTCGCGATATTACAGAAACTGGATGGCAAACACATAAATCTATGTTATGCTGTTACTTTTAGTTCAGGAGATAGTGTAGGAAGTTGCAGAAAGAAATATTCTAGTTTTACCTTGGGATTTGTTACTTAAATGTTAAGCAAAGAATTAAAGAAAAGAGTTGTCATTCTGTCTCAGAAAGGAAGAAAGCGTATTTTATTTCCGTTCTATTTCTCTGTACTTTGTATTTTAATCAAAGCTTTAATAAAAGCAGGCTTTTACTTAGTATGACACGGTGATTGGCTCACGAGGTTACAAAAACGCAGTAAAGTAATTAAAAGTGACGATGTGGGCTAGCTTTTTTGTTAGCTTTCTGGGCCTATGTTTATCATCTTTTTCCCTTTGGCAGTGTCGTGGACCAGTTTTTTGATGCCCTGGAATTTTTTCCATTTTGAAAAATAATTATATTTTTATATATTTCGTAAAATACAAAAATAGTATCCCACCGGTATCGGGAACATGTTCTAAGCTATCGGCCGGGTGCCAGAGAGAGGAACCTCCTTACTAGTTGTATTCAGGAGTACCACTTTAGAATTAAATCTTTCATCCAGCTACCTAACGAGAGCCTCCTGTTGGTCGAGGCTCTTGGCAATTTTGGCAATTAAGCCATTGACTGTAATAACTATCGTAACAACGATCGCCGAATCCTCACCCCACATGTCGACGACCTCGCATGGCAAATCAATATACTGCATATGCATATATTTTTCTTAATACTGTTAGTACATATATTTGTAGTTTATTAAAAGTTCATAGTGAGAATTCAAAGTTAGGTCGCAAATGTTTATTTACTCATCTTTTATACTGATCTATTCAAGATTTACAGATAATATCGCGGATAGTTTCTGCTTTGTGTTCGGTTTTCCTAATTTCACGAACTGAATAATATTGAAATCAAAGTTTTTTTTTCAAACAACACTTTTTGACAGCTCATCAAGATACTCTTTTTTAGTATGCTGTATAAAAAAAGCTTAAACGAAACTCTATCCTATGAATTTAATTAACTTAGTAGCTGACAATCTTCAACAGTTTATTAAACTACAAACCGACTAAATCCTCAACATTACGGCTCTTAACTATCTAACTCCACAAACGTCAAACTATCACTAATACAATCTTCGATGGCGTAGCTTAGAGTGTGTCTGTCTCCTGAACTAGTCGTGTTTGGACAGCGAAACTGCAAATCGACCGGATGGCTGAGTAATTATGTTGGATGTTTTGCATGCTGAGATAAACAGTTCCTAATATTGAGTGATCTGTTTAGTAGTATTTAGTGGAATGTAAACAAGGAGTTGAGTGGTGTACTGAACATCGAAATGGTTATTGGCAAAAACGTCGGTGATTCGAACTTAATAGATGCAGCTTGAAAACTTAAGCTGTTTTCTTTTTTAGCTAATGTCGTTTAAATTTTATAATAATAATAAAAAGATTTCTATTTCATTTATTGGTTTTTATACATATTATTACATTTTTAAATATTTCAAAAAAGCATAAAAACATTTAAAAATATGAAAATAGTAGCCCACCGGTATCGGGAACAGGGTCCAAGCTACCGGCGGTCAGGGCTCCAGAGAAAGGAACCTCCTAACAATACGAGCCGTGTCCAGGAGTACCGCTTTCTGTATCAAGCCCTTGATCCAGCTGCCTAACGAGAGCCTTCTCAGGTGTTGGTCAAGGCTCTTAGCAATTAAGCCATTGGCTGTAACGACTATCGGCACAATGATCGCTGAGTCCACGTCCCACATGTCGACAACCTCGCGAGCCAAGTCAATATACTTGATTTGCTTAAAAAGATTTCTTATTATTATTAAATCTAAATGACTTTTCAAACCATTTGTCCATAATTATTATGGCTTGTCTGCAATGACCTGAGGGATGCTGTTAGTGCTACTCCAGACTCTGTCTATTAACGTTGCGAGCCGCTTGCGCACTATGGCATGGAAGCCATCTACCCTGGGTTGCACAAACTTACACACATAAAAAAAATGCCTGTGCCTTCTAAACATTATGTCAATATATTGTCCTGTGTTTGTGTGTTTCTTAACAAGGAACTCGTGGATAGATAAAAACAGCCGCTCGGTTCAATCTTTAGGTTAAGCCACGATCGCCTAGGTTGGACTGTGGATGGGTGACAACCCGTTACATATCGAGATTCCTCGGTACCTCGGAATTCACGTTGAGCTGTTGGTCCCAGATGATGATGATCTACAGGTAGTCAGTGTCCTGAAAATCTGACAACAATTAAATTCTTACCAAGGGGTTTCGTATTGCCGGGGTTGCGGGTTGTTCGAAAAAGATACCGCGGCCCCGGAAGAGCGGGGGAAGTCATTGGATGATTTCCCACCCGAAAAAAAAAAGGGGTTTCGTATTACCCAGTAGGTACTAACTGGGTAGTGAAGGTCAGATAGACAGCCGCTTAAAATATTGGTATCCAGCTTCATCCGGTTAGACTGGAAGTTGAACCCAACATTGTTGGGAAAAGGCTAGGCTGATGATGTTGTTTTAGTTAGAAAAAAATAATACAACAGTGTTTTAAAGGATAATCAACAGTTCTTAACCATAAATTTAAACTGGCAGATTTTTTACAGTATTAAACAATTACGTCACAAATAGTCACACAAAACCGCAAGTAAAACTGTAGGCGTTTCACTAACCATTAATTTACTACTCGCCCAGTCTGTGTGAAGAATTCTGTGTGTGTTATTTTTCTCCATTAGACTTCGAAGCAAAATAATAGCTACCGTTTTAGAATTTTCGTTCCATCGTAGAACTCATCCATCGCCTTCCTTCGAGCAAGATCTGCTACCCTACTATGACGTGTTAAAGCAGAACTTATTCCGCTGAGGGAAAGGGACAGAGCTATACAGGGTGTCTAGCACCATCTCTTTCACTCAGTGGAATAAGTTCTGCTTTAAGATGTCATAGTAGGCCTACTGGTCTAAAGGCATGCCAATATTAGGTTCGGGTTAGCTTTGGGTTAGCTTCGGGTCAGCTTCGGGTTAGGTTCGGTTAGGTTCGGGTTAGGTTCGGGTTCGGTCTGGGTCAGGTTTTGTTTTAAATATGAGTGACATCCTGTAATACGTTTAAACAACCTGAAACGCGGTGATGCTCTGCGAATCGAGCATCACCGAAAATAAGGAGGAGTACACCGACTATACCAAATTCTTACCACAATTTCTTTGAATGTATCTTTTCAGCATTAAATACAACAAAAGAATCTTCTGTCACAGCTTATCCGTAAAAACAAACTGCGGACACACATAATTCGGCTAACACAAGCCCTGTGACGTGATTGAGGTCCATTTTCCTTGAGGAGTCCGACAAAACTTTGTTTCTTGTTAACTCTCAAAGTGGGATTTGTCGCAGATAGAGCCTCAGAACGACACGATAAGGACTGTCTTATCTGCGTCTGATTTAATATTATACCATGTCTACGCGGCGGCGGGATCTGGTTCATCTGATAATATGTTTGACTTTTTTTTCGTTTTGAAGTAAATAAAGCCTTGAATTGGTCTTGTTTTGTGGGTAGTGGCATGTCGTTGACATATTCAAAGGGTTTGCTATCATTAATGATCAAACAAATAATTTGATTTCAGCCTTTTTTGCTTTACTATGTTTAACATGAAGAAAATTCGGTATGAGCATTTTTCAAAAATTAAGTGTTATTATTTTTTTTACTTTTTTCCACATCAGGAATTTCTCCTGTATCTTGGGTGCGTTTATAATCATTAAACTCACATACACAAACAGCTAGACCTGGAACAACTATCTGTAGGCCATAATAATATTTGTTCCGTGCGGGGATTGAACCCGTGACACGCAGCGCAGCATTCGATTGAGTGTGTCGTCATATTACATTATTTCAAAGTATTAGGAATGACGTTAGATACGTTTTTACGTCACATAATGAAATAATGCATGGTTAAATACTGCCATGTCGGTTGAGTTACAAACGAAGCTGAGCATGAAGTTTTGCATTCGATTCCAGAGTCGGGCAAAGTATTATTGGGTCTTTGGGTCGAAGTCTGGATTTCTGCCCAGTTGATGGAAACAAACCCGCCACCTATTTCATGGAACATAAAGTTTAATGCTGGTGCACTATTAGAAACACCTCTGCCTCACCCCTAATGGGATTCTAAGCGTTATTTTGACATGTAATGTATCGTTCAGTTTATTTTTTAACATTAACCTGTCAAGAACCGCCAATTTTTAAGCCACTTACCGTCAAGCACCGCCGGGCGGGCTCTTATCATAAGCGTAATTTGATTTTAAGACTTATATCTACTACAAATACAGTTTTAAGTCGGCTCAACGGTAATACTTGTTTACTGGCACGTTTTTGTGCCGCTGTGACTCTAGAGGTTAAACTGTGTTTATAAATAGACACCCTTAAAGTGCCACAAGTTGTACAACAAACAAAAGTTTGGCCACTATCAAAATCGATTGTACCGTCACTCTGCTAACCTTCAATCCTCATTCCACACTGACAAAGTGTCCACTAGATGAATAATGAAAACGTAAATGGAGCAACGGACATATAAAATTGACAGAGGAATGTTGGAGGCGTCCGAATTACAAGTAGGAAAATGTTTGGTTGTTCCGAGTTGTACACTCTTTAGTAACTTTTTTTTGTCGATGTGGAAATCCTCTATGGATGTCCCCCGCCCTGGGGAGGACGGAGGGGTCTATCAGATTCGTACTGAATAAAAGCACACCGGTGTTCCTTCTCACACTTGCGTCGGGGGGTTTAACAAATGCGACTTCTGCTGGTGCATAGATTGTATTGTATTTTGCTTTATTTCAAACTGAAATCCTTATCCTTACTCCTTACTGATATTATACAAGCGAAAGTGAGTTTGTTTGTTTGTTACCTCTTCACGCTTTAATGGCTTAACCGATTTTGATGAATTTTGGTACAGAGATCGTTGGGAACCAGGAGACGGACATAGGCTAATTAAAAAAAATGTGTTGTGTGAGGGAGAAAGAGGGAAGAAAAGGGAAAACTTAGCGTTGCTATTGCAAATCAATAAGGCGCAGGGGGAACTGTGTTACCCCGAATTTAATGCGAGCAAAGCCGCGGGCTAAAGCTAGTCAATTATAAGTCACCGACATAAATAAATTTATTATCTCAGTTTTACTTTATTTTTGGAAATCGATGGAAACGGTGGTTTTTTAGAAATAAAATCTATGTTTTGCTTGCTCCGGGCATTAAATTATGGATTTAAATTGAAAATGAAACTACAAGGTTGAAAGCTTTCAACGTAAAATCATTAACGAAGATCAGATACATGAAGGTATAAAATATTTTCATTCATATATTTGACAACAACCACGATCGGGTTTCGATGATGCCATTAATTCTGTGAAATTACGTCGGGTCAGATAATAAATAAAAACAATTACACTCACGTGGAACTCCACGCTTTCAGCTGAAAGCGTGATAAACGTCAGTATAACCACTTTTTTCTCGGTAATTTGATAAATAACCGAAATAAACCGGTTCTCGGAAAACTCAATCACTGGTGCTGACATACTCATTACAGTATTGACGACATAATGTTTCAGGCGACAGTATTGTAATAATTTTTTAGTTGTTGTTTTGCAAAACATGTTGGAATTTGTGTTTCAGACTTTTTGAAGTTATAATTTTTTTGGCGCGATGGAGAAAAATTATGAGATTGAATTTTTACGATGACAGCGTGAAGTTAGTTGCAGGTGGCATGAAAATCGATAACTATGTTCAAGTTGTATATTCTAATATTTTTATATTTAAAACACGTGTTTCGTAACAGTACAATTAAACAGTGTGAATAAATAAATATTATTTTGGTGTGTTTATTAAATCAATTCCACAAACGACGGTAATTGTATTTACTAATAATTTAATTTAATCTTTGATCTTAACTATTTGGAAAAGAATCATGACCATCAACGGTACTGGTATTTCTCATGCATCAAGATAAAAATATATTACAATTATTTTCTTTATTTTTGAAATCATTCTGCAATTAGAATGCCAATTTTGTATAGAAGTTTATTTAGTAAACTTAATAAGTTATGCAATTGATTTGACAAAATGAATTACCTACTGCCGGCTATTCTTACGTTAAAGTGTTGCCATAATCAAAATAAGTAAATATATTGACAACTCGAATCGTTTTTTTTTGTAACTGTACTTTGATAAAGGAACTAGGTATGTACTTAAGCTATCAATGTTGAGCAAAACTTTGAAATTTCAGACAGTCACCAGAAAACAGTCGTCGTGACCGAAGAAGCCCCAAAATAAACGTTGGTGTGACGATTTGGACTCGTTCCTGCCGAATTGGGTAGAGATGGCTAAACAGCGAGTGAGTTGGAAAAGAAGACAAATTTATGTTTTCATATTTATGTAGAAGTCATTCATCATTCTGGTTCAGCTACTTAATTCAGATCACTGAATCAAGTAGCTGAACCAGAATGGTCACGTACGGCAAAAGATAGCAATGAATGGAAAACCTTAGAGGAGGCCTTTGTCGAAAGACAAGCTGTTAAGAGGAGAGTAAAACCGAATGTCGAGAACATGTTTTAGTTAATAAATTTTTGTTTGTTTTACCTCTTTATTATATATTGTTCCTATATCTTAAGTGATGTTTAGTTATGTAAGTTAAAACTCTAACAGCATTAAAGGCTTATTTTATTTTCTCCTTTATTTACTTTACATGTTATAATTACATTTTTAAATATTTCTTCGAAAAAAAAATAAAAAAAAACATTTAAAAATATAATTTTAATAAAATTTTATTTTATTTAATACTACATCTTTGCCAAAAGTTGTTAAAAGTGTGTTTTCCCGTACGCACCTTCAAATAAATCTTCACCAGATCTACTTAACGCCAGGCATTAAGACAACAGTACAAGTCATGTACAGTCGAAATCAATAAAAAACTCAGCGTTGTTCACAGAGAACCCTCATCAACATCTCTTTATGTTTCTGACTGACGAACACACAAAGCACTTTTTTCCCCGACTGTCAACGAAACACGACCGTTTGAACGTTCGTGCGTTTTTCAATTTAGTGTTAGAATTTGTTTTTTCGGTTTTTGTACTGGAAAGTTTGGGTCCGGTGACGGGTACGAATGGAATTGTTTCATTTTGAGGTCAGTGGGGTAAATGGTGTGGAAAACCAGTTTTTCTCATCACGTTTAGTCGAGATGTAACATTACATCACGTTTGTGAATGGGGTAGTCTGTGATGATTAAAATATATATCACTTATGGAGTACTAGATGTCTTGCGCGGTTTCACCCGTATCTTTAGTTGCTGCCCCGCTCCCGTGGGAAGTAGCGCGATATTTTGTAGCCTATGTTACTTCCTGATAATGTAGCTTTCTATTAGTAAAAAATGGTTGAAATCGGTCCAGCAGTTTAGAGGCTATTCGATACAATCAAGTCTTTCTTGTTTATAATATTAAGAGCGGCCAACCCGTCGGTCTTTTCATACAAACGCTCGTACGTGATTATGGCGTTGTAACAGATATTTCTTTGCAACTTTTGGACTAATAGGTATCTTGTGCACTATATCTAGGTTTCTATTGAAACGCAAAATCAAAATTTAAAAAATCAAATTCAGTACAAGCCTTCAAAAATCAGCTTTTTTGCACATATTTTATCTGAAGTTTGGGCGTTTATATTGTACTCATTAATTGTAACAGGAATGAAATATTTGCATAGAAACCTTGCAAATGTAATGGAGTTTCTAAATGTAAAACTTTTTTTTCAAAATCTTGTAAGGCTTACGAAAAAACACGTATTTCTTGGAACAAGTTTTATGAAATTTCCGCACACTATTTTTCTTTCAATGTTATCGCGTTCTCACTTGCGTGTTAGCGATTTGGCGGAAAGAGGTAGGCGGGGGACGTGTCGAGCGGGGTCGGGCGGGGTGAGACGCGAGAGTTGAATGGCGAACGTGGCACGGCGGCGCGGCTCGGCTCTCGGGCCTCTCGGAATTGTTAGTAGGTATTGAATTTGGTGACTGCGCGTACGTGTGTGCTGTTGCGTTTTATTTTTTAGTGAATTCTGTTTACCTACTACAACGATTTTGTTTTTTCATACCGGACACTGATTTTGCTTGCGAAAGAATTATTGATTTATAATGTGAAACGAACCTGGCACTAGTGAATACGGACACTTTGACTTTTGTTTGAATAAATAATTTGAAAGAGAGTGATTTTATTACTTAGCAAAATGGGTAAGTCGATTTTTTCACATAATTATATAAGAGCTAAAATAAATAGCTAAGTATACCAATTACTTATATGACAGCCCACAGACATACCTACAAGACGATACAGATAAAAGGCAAGCTAATATTGAGTGTGGCAAATAGGTACTTACCTATACACAAATGCAAACGTGCAAAACCTGTGCATGATCCAGGGGTTTAGACAGGGCACGCCACAATAGTGGCGGTAAGTCCCCTCTTTGAGGAGTGGCTGGAGAGGCGTCATGGCGTCCTCACCTACCGCCTGACGCAGGTCCTCACCGGACACGGAAGTTTCGGGAGGTTCCTGCACATCATCGAGCGGGCGCCCGGGTGTCACCATTGTGACGATCGCCCGGAGGACACGGTGGAGCACACAGTGGCGATCTGCCCAGCGTGGGCGGAGCACCGCCGTGCCCTCATAGAGGTGATCGGCGGCGGCGATCTCTCGCGTCCGGCCCTGGTCCAGGCCATGGTCCGGAGCGAGAGGGAATGGGAAGCGGTCACCACCTTCTGCGAAGCAGTAATGCTAGCAAAGGAGGTGGCCGGGCGTTTGAGGGAGAGAACATCTGCCTAACCCAGCCGCCGCGGGAGACGCCCATGGCGCCGGGCGCCGCGAGACGACTTCCGGCCACCGTAGATGCGGGCCTGTGGGCGGTGAGCAATGGGTAGTTCACCGTCCGTCTGTCGATTGACGACAGGCCGTGTCGACGGCGCGTTCGTGTTTCACGCGCGCCTCAAAGAGAGTCAGCAAAGCAGAGGGGCTTGCCAGAGCCTCTGCCTGCCGGGGTTGCGGGTTGTTCGAAAGAGATACCGCGGCCTCGGAACGTAAAGGGCAAAAGAAGAAACATGGGTGGGTTTTAGTCAGTACAAGTCGGACATGCCCCCCCGCTCCGCCCAGAGCGGGGGAAGTCATTGGATGATTTCCCACCCGAAAAAAAAAAAAGGGGTTTAGACGAAAATAATTCCTGCCATTGCAACAGTGTTTCACTATTGTATTCGTACCTGTGGCCTTAGTCTGCTATTACAATAGTGTTAGAATGGTCGATCACTGATAGCATATTGGTCGATTTTTTTTTTTTTTTTTAATCGTTTATTTCAAGAAAATTACATAATTTTTTTTACAGAAATCTTCTGCCAAACTGCAGTACAGTTTATCGGCAGATTTTGACAAGTTTAGTAGGTAGGTATGTAGCAGATTACCAAACTTGTCAAAATTAACCATTATGCGATTTCATTGTTACTTGTGTTACATTTTAATGTTATAAAGAGTAGGTACCTACCTACTTCAGAATACTTTTGGAAAAATTGAGTTTACAAAGTGGCGGCTTACCAAATGCAGCTTTAAAATATGACACGTGATGACTGAGTGAGTGAATGTAGCCACAAGTACAACAAGTACAAGATGCTGCCATTGAGTTTTAACTAAGTAGGTATGAAATGGATAAAACATTTACCTAGTGTTGCCATATATAAATGTAACGAGTAATTACCTTCCGTCTGTATAAAAATAAATTATTATTATTATTGTATCGTCTTGTATGTCTGTGGGACGGACACATTTTTCAAACGACAACAGATCGATGTTATATACCTATACCTACAAAACTTTACAGATAACACTCAGCCAGACTACCGAAAAGGCAATAAAAAGCGTTTACGTCTTTCGGCTCGAAGGAAAAAAAGGACTGGACCCACAAAACAAGAGAAGAATCATGCGTAAGAATTTATTATTTACTCTAAGTAGGTTTTTTTTTTCTATTTTTGATTGCTGCAAACAGGACGCAGGACTATTTAGGTACATAAAACCTATCTTAATTTTAGCACAGTAAAAACATGTTACAGTATTATAATAATCGTCACAGAAAACGGTCGAAATGAAAAAGGGGGTCATTGCACTCATAATTTTTACTTACTTTTATCATAATTGAGCATTGGATCAAACATGAAATAGAAATAAAAATTGAGTACATTTTATCGAGTGTTTTTAATTTACTTAGGTGTTAGAACAGCTTATTTTTTCACGATTTCAAGGTTGATCACAGTGAAAGATATTCTTATTAGGTTTATTTGTAAATTGAGCTGTTTTCGTGTTTAGAGTACCTACAAAAAAACACAAGGAAATGTTGTAGAAAATAATTATATCAATATTTTATTTTCCAGGTTTTTATATGAAAACAAAGAAAACATTGACAATAATGATGTATCACGGCTTAGGTAAAGTGAAATATATGTATAATTATTATATACCTAAGTTTATGATTATAACGGTGACTGATATGTTTACATTGACAACCTACCTAATTTTGATTCATTTTACAGAGCTAACTCACATGTTGAACCCTTAGAAGATGTAGAAGACGTTCTTGTGGATGATGATATATCTTTTGTAAAGCTTGAAGTCCAAGCAATTTTACATAACGAACAAAGACGCGAATGTCAAACTAGGTACAGTCGGTAATAATAATGATTACGCTACCTATACAAACACAAAGCAAACCTTTGCACAAAACAAAGTTATTTGTATTTTTGTATCAATAATAAATAGATATATTTATTTGTTTTAGCCTTACCCAGGATAGGGTACCACTTCAAGATGTTACTCTTACATATAAAGCACAGAACAATGTTTTTGATGAAAATGAGATCGTGCCATATGACCAATACTATAAAAATATTGATCACAGTCTACCATGGTGAGTGATTTCTTCACTACTGTGATCTAAAAATAGTCACGTATTGTTTGTTTTTTTCATGATGGAGATCTAAAAATGTGTATGTTTTGTAGGCAACCTCTTCAACAAAATAACGATGAAGAACTAGCAGAACAAGAAATTAACTATTCGACCAACTTGAGCACACCATCTTTATCAGACGACGAACTAATTATTACAGAAGAACAAGAAAAGATCAATGTTACACCGTTATTAGAGGGGAATCGAGTTGTCGACATCGGTTATCTTTTCAGTCAGCTTGCAAATATGTCGCATCATCCATTTGACTGTAATTTCACCTCTATGGATTTTATAAAAGAAAAAAGGATAGGGTTCATGTCAAGTTTTTATTTTGTATGTAAAATGTGTAAGATAGAAAAGATAATTTATTCTCAAGAACCTAACAAAAAAGATTATATAAATGCCAGTGCAGTAGAAGGTGTTTTCCAAACTGGGAATGGATATGCCCAATTGGACGAAATATGTGCTTGTTTAAATATGCCAAATATGTCTGAGCGTTATTATATCAAAATATGTAGTAAGTTAGGTGATATACACAGAGATGTCTCTCTGCAACACATGCTGGAAGCAGGCAAAGAAGAAAAACAATTGGCGATAGATCAAGGAGATATCGACACGGACGGAATACCGTATATAACCGTAATAACAGACGGATCTTGGGGTAAACGAAGCTACGGGACAAATTTCAATTCCTTGTCGGGTGTTGGTTGCATCATAGGGTTTAGGACTAAAAAAATATTATTCATTGGGGTCAGGAACTCTTATTGTTGCATTTGTACTGTAGCTGCAAAGCGGAAAACTGAAGTACCTGCTCACAAATGTTATAAAAATTGGTTTGGCCCTTCAACTCAAATGGAAACTGATGCGATCGTAGAGGGATTCAAAATTAGTGTTAGTATGCATGGACTCAAATATACAAAATTGATCGGCGACGGTGATAGCAGCGTGTGTAATGCTTTGAGAGATGCAATGCCCTATGGACCAAATGTCTATATAAGAAAAATTGAATGCTCCAATCACTTGATGAGGAATTACTCAAATAAGTTGAGGAAAATTGTAAAAAAGACCGAAAATAGGAACGGACCAGTACCTGTCACTCTACGCAAAACACTGAGTGACCGTATTCGACGTCTCCATAAAGCAGTCACTGGAGCCATAGAACATTCTGCAAAGCTGGACTTACCCTTAGAGGAAAAAATAAAAAGCTTGAAGGTAGACCTACTGAACGGTCCATGTCACGTTTTTGGTTTTCATAATTCATGCAAGGATTATTTTTGCAAAAATATAGTGGAGATAAATTTAGTCCCTCAACTGAAAGCGTGCGGCATATGGGCTGACATTTATGAAAATCTGGGATGGTTGACACAGAATGCAGAAAGTCTCCTTCTAAATGAAACTAATAACCCTGCAGAACATTTCAACTCAATAATAGCAAAATTTCTTGCTGGGAAGCGAGTGAACTTCTCCCTTCGAGGAACGTATGAAAAAAGGTGTTACGCAGCAGTTTCCGAATACAACACCAAAGACTACAATCTAGTGCAAGAGATACAGAAAAATATTAGTAGTGACGACAACATTAAAAATACTTATACTAAAAAATATGTGGCAAAAAAACAAAAAGTAATCCAAAATAAAAGAAAACGGAGAGCTGAAGATGCATTACTAGGGATAAAGCGAGCAAAGCGGTCAAAGCCGGCGGACCAGCATTACGGCAACGTCACAAGTGAGCCTGATATGCCGATGGACGAATTCATTGTAAAACAAAATGAATTACTAGAGTCGCTAAAGAAGACACATTCGGAAATATTTTCACTAGAAAGAGATACTGTTGGCCAATCTAACTCCGATATATGGATTTTGGAACGCAGGAAAAGAATTACTGCTTCAATGATTGGACAAATTTGTAAAATGAAGCCTACAACTCCTTGCACATCAATAATCAAAACAATGCTTTAATCAACATTTACTGGAAATGATTCCACCAGATATGGAAAGTCAAATGAAATAACAGCCCTCAAAGAAATTGCAAACGAGCTAAACATGGCCATCACTCCTTGTGGGTTATTTGTTGATGAAGATAATTGCTTCCTTGGTGCAAGTCCAGATGGTTTGATTGGAGACGACGGAATTGTTGAAATAAAATGTCCATCTTCGGCTTCTGCGTTGACGCCTCTAGAAGCAATAAAAAGTAAAAAAGTTGTCTTCTGTACAGAAGATGGAGGTGGTATAAAATTGAAAAGAAATCACAATTACTTTTACCAAGTTCAAGCCCAAATGAAAATTGCAAAGAAGAATTTTTGTTACTTTGTTCTTTGGACGCCAAAGGGATTATTATATGAAAAGATTATCAAAGAACCAACCTTTTGGTCCGATGATAAAATGTTAAAACTAACGCAGTTTTATTTCAAATGCGTTCTGCCAGAAATTATTGACCCACGTTTCCCACGCAAACTGCCAATAAGGGATAGATTCGTCAACGTCTGATGACCACATAACGCGTAACCTTTCCAACAGTGAAACATTTAAAAAAAAATGTGTTTATTCGTATCAAACATATTAAAATATAACTCTTTTCTCTTTCCAATATTAGTGGGATAATATTTTTTTTACTAAACTTTCAAACACTTCTGAAAAACTGGTGTTTGGAAGAAATCGAAATCTTCTCGACAACCTATATGTTTTATGTATTTTTTAGTAAGTGTAACAAAGTCGTTTAGAATAAAAAATATATACCCAACTTTATTTACTGTTTTATTTGATCAACCGCCTTTACTACGGTGCAAATATTTGTAGATATTCACATACTGTATGTGTATTGTATACAAGTAGGTACGTTACCTACCTACCTAATTTGAGCAACCTCACTACAGACTGGGTAGATATGTTATTCTGCTTGTACCTACTGCTACTCTATAACTACAATAAATTATACCTATACATTTTTGTGCTCTGTTTAGGGTACCTAGGTATATCATGGGTGCTCGGACTTATTTTATTACCGTGACCCTGGAATGTAAAGGGCTGTTGAAGGACACCGTGGATTTTAGTCAGTACGAGTCTGAAACCAGCCACGAAAAGAAATATAGATGTAATGTGAGTGTTGACGTTGTGCGTGACGAACAATGAATCTATGCAAAACAGTTTAGGTAGATATTTCATTGTACGGGAAATTGATACAAAGCGAGGCCAAGTTATAGTGGAAATGTGTAGTTTGATGTGACGATCTTACAGCGAATTAGACGACTCTTAGTAGCGCATACTTTTTACTAGAAAGATTTTATACCTTTCTTTGTTCGCCCATAAGGTACTTAGGTATTTGCAAAAATACGAAAATAATTATTATGTTATGTATGAATAATTTCCATGTTGTAAAATAGCACGTGTACCGAACGTGGTAGATTAGATTGGTAAAAATACACAACACACACACACACATATCTACGAAGCTAATAATAATATGTAATAAAAATGTAGGTTTCTATGAACCCGCATTTAGAGAAATGCACAAAACTAAAGATAATAATGCGCGCGTAGCGAGGCACGGGCACGATACGATATTATTTTTATGAATGACTCGCTACCGGCCGAGCGCCCACGAGCGCTCAGGCGCTTTCTCTCTCTTTTCGCGTTGCCTCTTGTTCTGACATTGCGTTGGATGAAACAACAAGCCTTTTGGCCATGCTTGCGTAGCCGTTCGTCGGTCGGGAAAGGGCGCTCTTAATATTATATTTCTACTACTAGCTGGCGCCCGCGGCTTCACCCACGTGATGGTAAATAAAAGTATCCAACTGCTGCAGTTTGACAAAAAAAGAACTGTATCTCAAAAAAATTAATATCAAATCTTGTTTAAACCTCGATATCGTTGTTAAAACCAATTATTAGATACTCCATACGGTTATATACGGTTATGTTTTTTTTTTCAACCATAATATATTTAGGAGATTGATAGAAGACACCAACTCTCCCAATTTCAGATATGTGCGCGCTCACAGTCACAGAATAAAATGACTACTAATAACATGACATAAAGACGTGTCGACGGCGCGTTTGTGTTTCACGCGCGCCTCAAAGAGCTGTCAGCAAAGCAAAGGGGCTTGCCAGAGCCTCCGCCTGCCAGGGTCGCGGGTTGTTCTAAAGAGATACCGCGGCCCCGGAACGTATGGGGCAATAGAAGGAGCATGGGTGGGTTTTAGTCAGTAAAAGCCCGACACTCCCCCCGCTCCGCCCAGAGCGGGGGAAGTTATTTGATTTCCCACCCCAAAAAAAGTACTATGCGAATCTATAAGGGTTCAATTTTAAAATTGCTAGTCCTAAACATGACCCACGGTCTAGAACAATACGGTATTACACTCTTTTTTAAAAAGTATCTCATTTTGATCCTAGGGTCCTAGTAAACCACCACAAAAAATAAAAAATAAATATTCGATCGATAAGTGCCATAAAACTGCATCTCAATTTTACAATTTCTATTTTCGCGCGTAAAATCACAAAAACACTTGACGCCATGATACTCTGTGGTCATGACGTCAGTTGGTCATGTCAACAAATGCGCTGTCATTAGTCCTTCTATTTAGTTGTATATTTCACTTTAATTTAAAAATGAGTTATTACCCTTACCATTGGTTTGCTGTTCCTGAATGTAAAAACACTAGTGTTAAAACACCGGGTAAGTTGTGGATTCAAGTGCCAACTGATTTAAATATAAGAAGAACTTTGTTCAAACTTCCGAGAAGGGATCCAACACAATTGTCCGAAATCTCGTTTGTACTTTTGTGAAGATGTAAGTATTATACCTATTCATTACTTATCTAAAATATTTTTCACAATAGAATACACGAAAAGTATATATTTTTGGAAATTTGTTCATATTTGAAGGTTATGCAAGCTAGAACCTAGAAAGTTGCTAATTTATGTCTTATTTTTCTTTAAATTTGTACTGTCTCCTTTTACGAAACCGTCTTCCATGGTGTTATTACTATTATTTCAATAAAAATTAAAATGTAAAGTTTTTTAGTACAAAAATAACAGACGTTGCACAGTTGACGGTTGTCACTTTTTGTTAACATGACCGTATGACGTTATAATCATGGCGGACACAGTTTCGCTTAGTAAAACAACAGACTAAAAAAACTGAAATCTTTGAATTCAATTTTTAAATTTATTTACTTATTCTATTAACTAAATCTAACTTTTTCCGACTGCTTATTGCCTAAGCTATCTGAATTGTATATTTTTAGAATTTCTTTCATATAGAGTAAAATACCCTATTCAATCTCAATTGATCTAAAATTGCAATGCATTGAAAAGGATTTTAATTTTGGGGACCCACTTAACTTTTGCTAATTTTTACTTGTTCTTTAGTAATTTGTGAAGAAGCAGTTCTCCATTAATTAAATCAATCTACATCGTCCATAGTAATCAAAATCAAGAATCATAAAATGTCCAATATTTCATTGTCTAACTTACTTTATCTTCTACTATTAAATTTGAACCTTCTCGTAATTAAAATAAAGGTGATTTCGTTCTCAAGTCCCTTATAATTAATAGAGGGTCAAAACTTCGCCCACTTTGCGACATTTTCGTTGAGAATTGACGATTGTACTTGTCTCAAAAATTAATGTGACCTGTAAGAAATATTCGTATGGATTGAGAGTCGAGTTGAAAGCGATTTTGTTCAAAATCCTTACTAAGTCCTTATTAATATTATAAAAGCGAAAGTGAGTTTGTTTGTTAGGTCTTCACGCCTAGATGGTTAAACCGATTTTGATGATTTTTGGTACAGAGATAGATGGAACCTTTTTTAAAAAATATTGAGATAAGAGGGAATAAAAGGGAAAACTTAGCATTGCTATTACAATAAATACGGCGCAAGGTCAAAAACTACAGGTAGCAGGTACCTGTAAATCAGGAAAAGGAAACTGTGTTACCCTCAAGTTAATGCGAGCGAAGCCGCGGGCAAAAGCTAGTCAATAGTATAAGACCTAAATATACCACACACGAATAAAAAATATACTATTCTTACCTTTAGCAGCTTCGCTTCAGTGATCGCCGGATTCAGTGATATCGGACAGGAACGTGCAAACGGGATAAAATAACCAATATTCTAACCAAGATTGTGTTCTGTCTGTGTCAAATTTCACTGAATCCGTCAAGACGTTCCGCCGCGGGAGCCATGTGATGACTGCCGGCCACCGTAGACGCTGTGGAAGGTGAGAAATGTGTAGCTTACCGATGGGTTTAATGACGGCAGGCCGTGTCAACCGCACGTTCTTGATCCAGGAGTGCCTCAAAGAGATGTCAGCAAATCTGAGCAGCCGACCCATACCTGCCGGAATTACAAGTTGGATCGAAAGAGATACCGCGGCCCCGAAAAAAAAAGAGCAAAAGAAGGAACATGGAGACGTTTTAGTAAATACAAGTCTGACACTCCCTTCCGTTCTGCATAGAGCGGGAGGAAGTTATGTGGAGATTTCCCAGAGACAAGTAGCTTAGGGGCAATGAGGGAATGGATGTGCATACAAACATAGCTTGTCAAAAACATAACCCTCCCTTGTCTTTGCCGTAATCGGGTATACTGAAACTGAGACAAATCAACGACTATCTGATTAGTTTAAGTTAGAATAAAACCAAACAGAATCTTTTTGTGTAGTTAGATTTAAGATTTATGATAAACTAGCTTTTGCCCGCGACTTCGCTCGCGTTAAATTCGGGGTAACACAGTTCCCCTTGCGCCTTATTGATTTGTAATAGCAACGCTAAGTTTCCCTTTTCTTCCCTCTCTCTACCTCACATTCCACCTTTTTCAAAAAAATATTAGCCTATGTCCGTCTCCTGGTTACCAACTATCTCTTTACCAAAATTCATCAAAATCAGTTTAGCCATTAAAGCGTCAAGAGGTAACAAACAAACAAACTCACTTTCACTTTTATAATATTACTAGCTTTCGCCCGCGGCTTCGCCCGCGTTAAATTTGGGGTAACACAGTTCCCCTTGCGCATTATTGATTTTTAATAGCAACGGTAATTTTTCCCTTTTCTTCCCTCTTTCTCCCTCACATCCCACTTTTTTCAAAAAAAAATATTAGCCTAAGTCCGTCTCCTGGTTCCCAACTATCTCTGTACCAAAATTCATCAAAATCGGTTAAGCCATTAAAGCGTGAAGAGGTAACAAACAAACTCACTTTCGCTTTTATAATATTAGTAAGGATAGTAAGGATTTGTTTGTGCAAAAAAGAGTCTCCATACAAAACATGCAAGATGTGAGTTAATAAAAGATCTGTCGTTTTGCCTTTCAGCATAAAAATATATCCTGGCTTGGCTTTGATCAGTTTTCATTCGATTTTAAGATACCTTATAAGCCTTTGATCGTCTTCGGCCATAGCGATCAATCTGAGCGGAGACCAGTCACCGGAGAGAGTGCAACTCTGGTTACAACTTTATGATACCTATCATCATGATGCAACTACAGTTGCACTGTCTAGTACCTCACTTTCATAGCTATACAATGTCAAGTGGTGTCAGTGGCACCTCGCAAAACAAATAGATGTCCATTTTACGAAATTTCCAACAATCCTACTTATGACTATAACATAATAGGAAATATTGAGGACATTGTCACAATATTCAATACATGTGTGATTATTTGTTACTCTTTCACGGAAAATCTACTGAACGGATTTCGATGAAATTTGGTACACAGATAGTTTATAACCCAAACTAGCATTTTGAATAATTTTGATCGGAGTAGAACTAACCCATGGGGAGTTATTTAACTTCACACGGGCAACGCCGCGGACTTGAGTTGGTGTTGTAAAAGTGATACAATGTCGAAATTCGCTAAAATATTTGTTGCAAAACCGTTTTGCAACCTCTTCAAAGTTAATTGTTCTATTCATCATCCTTTACTTAATCTCTCGGGTCTATTTCTCCTGCGGCTTGTGTTGTTGTTTGTATCTTTTTCATAACTTGGACCATTAAAATTTCTAAGTCGCCAGAAAACCCAAGAGTTTCGGCGGATTAAGATAATTAAAATACTTGATGGCAAAGTTACGCTCCCGCTGCCGAGATTAACGAAAACATGTATTTTTTATCATCCATCGTTAAAATTTGAGTGGATTATATTTTTTGGGAATAGTAACTGTACTTCTTGATTAATATTGGCTTGTTAATATTAGGGTTGGAGATGAAAATGGTGGTTTAAACGAACGAAATGTTTTGATGCTGCTCTCAGAAATTAATAAAAACAGTTTAAAAGCAAACTAAAACTTTTTATCTATACTATCTATATTATATAATTTATATTTTTATATTAATATTATAAAGCTGAAGAGTTTGTTTGTTTGATTGTTTGTTTGTTTGAACGCGCTAATCTCAGGGACTACTGGTTGGAATTGAAAAATTCTTTTAGTGTTGGATAGTCTATTTCTTGAGGAAGGCTATAGGCTAAATATATAACATCACGCTACGACCAACAGGTGCTGAGCAGCGTGGGTGAAACCGCGTGGAACAGCTAGTTTTAATCATAAATATCCTACTAAATTAATTTTATGAATGCGTATGTTTGTGAGAATAGATGAATGTATGTTTGTTAGTCTTTCACGCCAAAACGGCTGAGCGGATCTTGATGAAATTTGGCACCGAAGTAGATTATAGTCTGGAAACACATAGGATTTTTTTTCGATATCACTCGGGCTAAGCCGTGGGCGCCAGCTGGTTATAATATGAATTGAATAGAGTGTGACATAAAATCACCCCGTAATTCTTGTAGAGTTGGACAAAGGATTTGACCATACTCAAACCCGCACATTTCGTCCAGTTATTTATAAATCCCGTATTATAGGAACAAGTATATTACTATAAACTAGGCACAAATCCAGACTCCACGGGCTTCAAGAACAAAATATGACATAGGTTTCATCCGAAAATGCCGTTGAATTTTCTTGGAATCAAATAAAAAGGGCCTTTGTAGTCAATCAAACTGAGGTAACTCCACTGAGTGTAAAATTGAATTTATTTCAGTAATCCAACACACAGCCGTTAGTAGGTACCCTATTTCTTTTGACTTACAAAACAACTACACAACTCAACGGATTGGGAACAACTGAAACAAGAAACAAATGCAGACGAAGCGAAAGGGTCGAACGGGTTTCGAACACAAAGTGACGTAATGAATACGTCGCTCCTAAGTGGTAGGTGACGAGACAAGGGTCATGGAGGTCAACACGTATTGATAATAGTACAAGGCAAGGGGTTGAGTGGAAACGGGCCTGAGATCCTTAACTTGAGTTTGACATTGAGTGACCTTTGGACATTGCTTTGTTTAGCTTAGGGGACCTTCATCTCTGTCACGCGAATAGCTCTTGTAAGGCAATAAACTATACTTAAATGTACTGTGTACTGTACCGCCCGTTATCTAATATACAGGGTGATAAATGAAAAGAGGGATATACTTTTGCGGAAGTTTCATCTCATGAAAATTAAAAACTTTGCTAACGCTGAAATAAAGTAAGGAAGTGATTCATATTATTAATATTACTATTGTGATTCTGCTAAAGTGACCATTTTAGAGCTCCAGGAATTTTCTCAATATAATGCTAACAAATGGGCACAAAACCAGACTACTGTAGTCTGGGTTTATGTCCAGTTGATAGTATCAGGCTCGCCCCTATTATCCATATGAAGAAACGTGGGTGTACGATGATTGTTTCTGTACACCTTCTTGTTTCACTTCTGCTTAACCCTTCGGGTATTAAAACTTCAGTAACTTAAGTACTAAGGCTTCAACATATTCAGTTGAAGCCGTTATCATTATGTAAAAAACCCGTTCGTTTCTAAAAATAAACAACGAAAACACACAACAATCTCGTTCGGCCTGTCACTTCGCTATTCCCTTTAAACACTTGGGCGGCTAAATCGAATTTGTCAAAGTTTCTCATCGTGAAACGTTATCAATCAAAAACACTGAAACTAACTTGCGAAGAGACAATTTTCTCTAGATTTCACAGGAAATCCTTACTAATATTATAAAAGCGAAAGTGAGTTTGTTTGTTTGTTTATTTGTTTGTTTGTTTGTTTGTTTGTTACCTCTTCACGCTTTAATGGCTGAACCGATTTGGATGAATTTTGGTACATAGATAGTTGGGAACCAGGAGACGGACATAGGCTAATTTTTATTTAAAAAAAGTGGGATGTGAGGGAGAAAGAGGGAAGTAAAAGGGAAAACTTAGCGTTGCTATTACAAATCAATAAGGCGCAAGGAGAACTGTGTTACCCCAAATTTAACGCGGGCGAAGCCGCGGGCAAAAGCTAGTTATTAATAAATCCTCTTTCGAGTTGTGGCAGTAAATATTTATAAGGGAAATTGAAAGTTGCAAACAGAGTTATGTAGCTATTGATGAACCGGTATAAATCCATTGGTAAGTATAATATATTTATGGGTATTCGCTTCTTAAGAAATGCGTCAGCCAATTTAACTTGGTGAGAATATTATATTGACAGCATAGTCTCTTTAAAAAAAAATTACAGGTGTCAAGGG
The DNA here is from genome assembly GCA_958449745.1 of Ochropleura leucogaster. Taxonomy (NCBI): domain Eukaryota; kingdom Metazoa; phylum Arthropoda; class Insecta; order Lepidoptera; family Noctuidae; genus Ochropleura; species Ochropleura leucogaster. Next base: position 19,384,312 of record OY288203.1, read on the forward strand.
ACACCCGGATGGAACGAAGTTCCTATAGAAATGAAAATATCTGGCCTGATTTCTATAAGAGAGAGAGAGACATACAGACAGAGAAACATGCGACGCCGCACAGTTCACAATAGCTTACTATAGCAAAAAGTGTCGTGACAACTTTTCGTAAGAATTTTTTCTGTCTAGCCCCCTTTCACAACGCGCGATAAGGAACTTCGTTCCAAAAAAACACCGGTTAAGTGAGAATCGGTCTCGCGCACCGAGGGTTCCGTTCAAACTTGCATTTATTTATTTGCTACACCAACAGCAATACACATTAAAACTTAAAAAACTATGCAAAAATACGAAAGTGCAGATATGTATGACTATTACAGGTATACGCAGCATTCACAAAAAAAAGTTTACAAATAAAATAACACCATGATCCTTACTAACATTATAAAAGTTAAAGTGAGTTTTTTTGTTACGTCTTCACGCCTTAATGGCTAAACCGACTTTGATGAATTTTGGTACAGAGATAGTTGAGACGGACAAAGGCTATTTTTTTTTGAAGTTGGAAATGAGGGAGAAAGAGGAAAGGAAAAACTAAGCTTTGCTATTATAATCAATAAGGCGCAAGGGCAAAACTACAGGTAGCAGGTACCTGCAAATCAGTACCAAAATTCATCAAAATTGGTTTGGTCATTTAGGCGTGAAGACGTAACAAACAAACTTACTTTCGCTTTTATAATATTAGTAAGGAATACGATTTCTAGCTATAATTATTTTCGGTACATTTCAAGTTAAAATACAGCACAAACTACCACAGATCTTAGCTTTGAAATCAACATTAAAACGTCAACTACTAACTTGTAGAGATAACGATAGTTCAGCTTGCCCCACTTCGTTTAGTAAATAGAGCGCGATAAGTGCTACAAACTTACTTTGATAACTTAAGATTTGTACTGGATATGCTTGATTTATATTTAAGTTATAATTTAGACTTTTAACTAGAAGACTAGAGGAGCTCGTGGCTAAATAATAGTAGCCATTTGGGTCGATCTTTAGGTTGACCTGCACTTGCCTAGGTTGATCTATGGATGGGTGACCACCCGTTACATAGCGAGTTTCTTCCGTGCCTCGGAAAGCACGTTAAGTCATTGGTCCCGGCTGTCAATCGTAGATCTTTGACAGTCGTTACAGGTTGTCAGTGTTCTGAAACTCTGACAACCAGTCTTACCACGGGGTATCGCATTACCCAGTACTAACTGGGTTGTAGAGTTCAGATAAGCAGTCGCTTCATGTAAAATACTGATATTTAGCTGCATCCGATAAGATTGAAAGCCGACCCCAATTTGGGAAAAGGCTAGGCAAATGAGATAATGAAACTGTTTAAGTCACTTAATAAGGAGGAGAATTTTTTAATGTATGTTCATCGATTTTCATTTTTTTTAAAGGTTATATTTTTCAGGTGGTCCCACAATAGAAATTTCTCCTGTATCGTGGGTGCGTTTACAAACATTTAAACTCACATAAACAAACAGCCAGACCCGAAACAACTACCTGTGGGTCATACACATATTTGTTCCGTACATATTATGTCGAACCCGTGACACGCAGCGCAGCAGTCGATCGCTCAGCCACTGCGCCAACCGTGCCGTCAGTTAAACAAAAGACAATCAAAGTTAACCGCATATCTCTCTAGTAATATCAGAGAACAACCACCAGATACTTACTGAAGGCTTCCATAAATAAACATAGCTTGAAGTACCAACGGTTCAAGTTTTATAGCTCCCTGCATAACAACACAGAATAAATTAATTATTACCTGTTCGCTTGCATAATTTCATGGCTTCAAGTTTATTTAGGACTTAAGGGACGTTTTTACTGTGTAAGGTACACAGCTCAACATTAAACATTTTGTAATTTGGTTTTTGTATACTTGTATTATGTTTTTTGATGATGTAGAGGTATGGAAAATTAATTGGTATAGCTTTAAATTTTCGTGATACGGGTTCAAAACTTCCAAAATGGCAGTAGTGATTCTTAGGGTTCCGTATCTAAGGAAAAACCGTCCAAGTACGAGTCAAACTCGCGGGCCGAGGGTTCCGTACAAACTTGCGACATAAACTGCTATATCTTTTGACTGCGTAAACTTGGAGGGTTGTTTTTTTCATAGCTCACAAAATTAAATGGTTTTAATTTTAACGCAAAACTTTTGCGCGTTCCTTAGATAAAGGGTCTTGACAGATAGACTGACACACAGACAATGAATGTCTTTTCTTTTTGATTTTCAGAACCCTAAAACTTGGTATACAGTATGTCAGCATTGGGACGTCAATTAAACACCAAGATGGATAGCTGACTGGTTTGTTGATAGTAACATCTACCCGCATTGCTCATATAATGACAAGTAGACACAAATACGAGGAAAATATATGTAACTTAACCGCGGCTTTGCTCGCGTTAAATTCGGCACAACACAGTAAATGCTACCTGCAGTTTTTGCCATATCGTCTTATTGATTTGTAATAGCAACGCTAAGTTTTCCCTTTTCTTCCCTCGTTCTCCCTCATATCCCACTTTTTTTTTAAATGACCTATGTCCGTCTTCACAACTATCTTCGTACCAAAATTCATCAAAACCGGTTCAGCCATTAAAACGTGAAGAAGTAACAAACAAACTCACTTTTGATGATTTTTTCGGAAAAAATAATGAGATTTAAGGTTTCTATTTCGATTAAATAAAATTATCTGAATTATTTAATTCAATGTTAATAATTTAACAAAGGCGTGACGTTAACTTCGAATACATGGTGCCATCGATTTATGATTTAATAGCGGGGGGAGTGTCAGACTTTTACTGACTAAAACCCACCCATGTTCCGCCTTTTTGCCCTTTATGTCCCGGGGCCGCGGAACCTCTTTCGTACAACCCGCAATTCCGGTTATTTTCCCTCATTCAGTTCTTTTGTCTTCATTCACAAGACACAAAAACATTAATTGTCATAAATCTCAAAAGTTATGTCCAAAATCATTTGGAACGTGTAAAACTTTGCCAATATCCACGTCCTATGTGATGAAGGTGGCGAACATGCGCATAAAATGTTTCTATTCGCTAATAAACAAGCTTGGTTCAGTTCATTTGTCAGTGGCGCCACGGCATCAGTTTTGGGATGGTCCAAGTGACAAGTTATGGCTATTTTAGATTTATCTTGTCAATTTATTTAGCTGAAAATTATAGTACTAGATGCGGGTTTTCTTGTACTTGTAATACCATAGAGTTTCAGAACTCTTTAAGCAGAAGATGGATGGAGAATGGACAAGCTTTTTTATGCAGATGGGAAATTATCAAATAAACTTCTTCGTAGATTCCCGTAGATAGATGACCATTCCGAATTTCCTCCGTAGCTCAAAAAAGACGATCAGGCGTTGTTGCTGACTTTTATTTGTAGACTAGTTTCCGCCCGCGACTTCGTCGGCGTGGCATAGTTACTTTGGGCTAACGCTAACTTTGATCCGCGTGATGATCGTAAAAAAAATCTCTCTCCCCTTTTAGAAAAAGGGGGAAAGGGCCCAAGAGAATAGGGTGACTAGCATATGTCCGTCTCCAGTCACAATTATCTCCACCAATATTCATTAAAATCGGTTTGGCCATTTAAGCGTGAAGACGTAACAAACAAACTTACTTTCGCTTTTATAATATTATATTAGTAAGGATTTTTAATATAAGTTACAGTTAGTCAGTGACTGGTAAGTCTGACAGCCAGTCTCACCAAGGGATTCGTATACCCAGTACTAAACCAACACTAGGCAGATATATGCGTGTATTTCAACTATCCCGTCTTAAGTAAGCTAAAAGAGGGTCCTCCTTTGAAGAATCCTTACGTATTTGTAGGAACATGGTACAAGAGATCGTGTAAATGAGTTTTGTGACACGATAATTTAGGTATCTACAATGTATGGGTTAATTTTCTTGGGAAAGCGTGTCTATGTTGAGATAGCTTTAGGTGGAATGAGGCTCAATAGCGCTTTACTCTCTTTGTTGGAGTTACTTGTAAATCCCAGGTACCTATATAGATTACAAAACATGGGTCGTGTAGGAGTAATATTTTCTGACAAAATTATATAAATTGGATCAGGCTATTTGATCTGAAAGGAAGAAAAAAATATTTATTAGTCGCAAATGACAAGGAGAACGCAAAATCGAAAAATAAAGATACTGCCAGGGCCACCGCCTGCTCAAAAAAGACAACATAAAAGGCAATAGAAGGAACATGAGTGGGTTTTACTCAGTATAAGTCTGACACTCCCCCCGCTTCGCCCGGACCGAGGCAAGTTATTTGATGATTTCCCAACCGCAAATAAATCAAGCCAATATCCTTACTTCCTTACTAATAATATTATAAAAGCGAAAGTGAGTTTGTTTGTTTGTTACCTCTTCACGCTTTAATGGCTGAACCGATTTGGATGAATTTTGGTACAGAGATAGTTGGGAACCAGGAGACGGACATAGGGTATTTTTTATAGTGGGATGTGAGGGAGAAAGAGGGAAGAAAAGGGTAAACTTAGCGTTGCTATTACAAATCAATAAGGCGCAAGGGGAACTGTGTTACCCCGAATTTAACGCGAGTGAAGCCGCGCGCAAAAGCTAGTATTATATATTTCCTAAGTCAAGAAGGCTACTCAAATTAATAAACTTAAACAATTCGTGCACAAATTAATATTTTGGTCTATTCTCACAGGCACAGGCACATAGGGAAGTTTCCAAAACGTACAACAATTCCAATTGTCATTAACATAGTCTGAAAGCTATAAAAGGCGATTCTATCAGTTCCAAGTTCTAATCTTGCAACTTGTACCATGAAATAAACACAACGGTGCGGTCTTGGTCGCGTATGTGCAAATTACACTCGAAAATTTATTAGAACATTTCGTTTCAAAATTATTGTTGCTGTTTTTGGTTTCAACGATAATGTTAAGTCAGGGAAAATAATTGCTAAGCAACTTGATTAGCAACCTAAGAAGTATGTAAATAGAAGTCATAACTGTCATTCTTTGACAGTTATGGAATGAAATAGCAATAACAAGGCAAAGTAACATTGGATGTGTTTTGTTTTTTTTATTTATAATTCTCAACTCTGTATTTTATACTTCTTGGTGAATGTGAAAACGGTGCAAGCCTTTTAGATTAATAGATCTTTAGATATTTAACTTTTACTATCAATAAAAATTTTATTATTATACTTAAATTCTAATTGTAATGTTGAACCCTGGAGTTTCTTGTAATTTTTTTTCTATAGGACCACCCCGTACCGTTCATTTATGTTTAAACATGCATATTTTAAATTGTTTCTTGACAATAATTATTGATGGCTCTTCAAAAACCAGATGCGTAATTATTATATTAGTTGTAATTATCAAATTGTGTTTAATTTAGTAATTTAATTAAACTAGACGAGGCCGGTGTTTCTTACCCGATTACTTTGAGAAGAAACAGCCAAAACAAAATCAGAAGTCATAGTATCTTTTAAGGTATAGACTAAAAACGTAGTCAACTTACATGAGGACTACGCAGATTAGTGTTTGAAGTGGTATTTTTAAGAAACCACCATAATATACATTGAGTGGACCTGTACAGTCAGTGCAAGCATTTGTCAGATATCGTCTAGCTCGACTCAAAACTAATTGAGCTTAACGACACGACGAACACTACCAAAAAAAAGGGACATTGCCATGCCACGAAACATAAGGTAAGCCGTTGATCCTTGCTGCCGTTTGTAGCAAATTTTTGTTAGTCGTTCAGTGCAGTCAAACCCGAAAGTCTAATAACTGTTCTAAAACCCAGTGATTCGTTATCCCTTGGCAAGAACCAAGGAATAATGAATCACTGGGTTTTGAAGGTAAGACAGGCAATCTCTGACTGCATGTTAAGCTTATCTAATTAAGAGCTTATGGAGTGATTTTTTGAATATTTTAGGTGCCATTCGCAAGAAACTTTTTAAGTGTTGATGATGATAGTAATAGTTAAACCAGGGAGTAGAGCCAAAAGTTTAAATAAATGTAGCAAAATCCTTCCTTACTAATATTATAAAAGCGAAAGTGAGTTTGCTTGTTTGTTTGTTACCTCTTCACGCTTTAATGGCTACACCGATTTTGATGAATTTTGGTACAGAGATAGTTGGAAACCAGGAGACGGATAAGGGTTTTAAAAAAAATAAGATTTTAATAAAAAAAAAGTGGGATATGAGGGAGAACGAAAGAAGAAAAGGGAAATCTTAGCGTAGCTATTACAAGACAGTATTCGAAAATGCCTCAGGCATTAAGTCTGCCTTTGTACAGTTTTTTTAAGTATAAGTGTTAAATAAGGCGCAAGGGGAACTGTGTTACCCCGAATTTAACGCGAGCGAAGCCGCGGGCAAAAAACTAGTCAATTATAAGACACCGACTTAAATAAATTTATTTTCTCTGTTTTTTATTTCAATAAAGTAGGATGTGAGGGAGAAAGAGGGAAGAAAAGGGAAAACTTAGCGTTGCTATTACAAATCGATAAGGCGCAAGGAGAACTGTGTTACCCCGAATTTAACGCGAGCGAAGCCGCGGGCGAAAGCTAGTAATAGAATAAGTGAATGTATACCAGTTAGACTGTAAGTTGGGAACTGTTTGGATATAGCCAGGTAAATACGTCACAAAATAGATTGTATATCTACTGAAGTACTTGAGTTGTAGAGATATTTAGTTAAGTAATTCTGCTCTGTGGTAAGTATTTAGGAAACTATCGTAGCATTAGTCTGAAATGGATGCTTTTGAAATGTTAATTTGTAATTTAAATGTGATGATAGATTAGCTGCCATAGTGTTAACGCAAATTGAATCGGAGCTGTTTGTTGATTCACGCAAATTGTTATTGCTCTGTGTATAAAGGGACTTATGTGTTTGGCATAGATTTAATTGTGTTATGTGTAATTCAGATTTCAGATCCGTGATTGGTGTTTAGAAAATTATAGGTTGAAATAGTATTGAAATAATGCTTTTGTAATTTTAGTTTGTAATTAAAATGCTAGTTTACACTAATATTACAATGTACCTACATCTACACTTTATTCACAATTAATCTAATATAAATAATATTATAAAGAGGAATTATTTGTATGTTTGTAATGAATTAACTCAAAAACTGATCAGCGGGTGAAACCGCTGGGCACAGCTAGTATAATTATTAAGTACTCGCTAATGCCCGCGGTCGCGTTAAATTAAAACAGTTCGCCTTTCCTGTTTTACAGGTACCTGCTACCTGTAGTTTTTGCCCTTACCCCTTATTTATTGTAATAGCAATGCTAAGTTTTCCCTTTTCTTCCCTCTTTCTCCCTCATATCTCAATCTTTTAAAAGAAATTAGCATATGTCCGTCTCCAGGGTCCCAACTATCTATGTACCAAAATTCATCAAAATCGGTTTAGCCATTTTTCAATGGGAATACAATAAGGAGAGAACATAAAACCATGGCATATTATAAAAAAAGGTATTTCTCAAGTTAGAAATAACAGCAACGTTAAAAATTAAACTAAATTCTCTAAGCAAATGAAATCTCGCAAAATTATAATTCCAGGAGCTTTTGCAGCGTGTTTTTTGCTGGATCTAAAGTTCAGAAGTGACTGTACAGGCTTAATCTAGAATTAATTACTAAGCGTTTGTGTTTAGTGCAAACGCAATTAAAGAGGCCGCATGCCCCGCATAATTGCGGAAGTAGGGATGTGCTTTGATTGTAGGAAGTTTATCGATGTTTTTTTTTATTATTTTATAGTTTACCGTGACTCAAAGGCTGGTTTTGTCGTGGCTAGTGGCTAAGTTTTGTCCGACAATGCGGAAACGTCGCATATATTTTGGGGTAACGGGTAGTGAATCCTTGACAGTAATGAGCAACGTTTTTGTGACAACAAAACTTCGAATAAAACCCTTTCATGTTCCTTCCTTTGGGTTCTGAGAAGCTGCGTTATCTCATTCGCAGCAGCCCCAGCAGGTAAAGTTGACTCTGAGACACCATTTCTATAGCTTATTTTTCATTTGTATGCTATGAAATGTCGGCGGTTGAATTACCTGTTGGTTATATAATATTATCAAGCTTAATGCAGAATGATTTGAATATTTTAAAAATAAAACATGATCTATCTACCGCGGATATTAATACCGTGCGGATACTGCGTTACATCACTACGCGGAAGCAAATATCCGCCCGCTACTGGTTGCTCGCAGAGTGTTTTATTTTTTAATTCAGTGCACCTTAAATATGTTATTATGTGGTTTATTATCTTAACTTTTAATTTATTTATATTAATTGCTTTTGTGGAAAAAGGAAAAAGTAATTTTCATGCTTGAATCTCTTTAAAATTTGTGGGGTATCCTACTTGTAGCATATTATAATATACAAATGGTCGTCCTTAAGACTTAACTTAGTGTATTTAACCGACGAAAAAGAAGGAGGTTCTCAATTTGACATGTTTTTTTTCCTAGTTATAATTATAACATTTAATCCAGTCTATACAGAATGCATCAAAAAGGAAATAAATATATAAAAAAAAACTGTGCAAACGATAAGGCAACCCGATCACCATGACATTATGCATGTATCATCGAAGAGTTAGCCAGAGGTATACCTATTATACAACCATTTTGTTAGTTATGTGTAAATCCCATGTAACACGGGGCGAGTCTATTGCCTTCAACTGGGCACTAATCCAGACTTCGGGGTTTCTACAGATGTAATAACTCAATAACAATTGCCCCGATCCAGGAATCGAACTTAGGACCTCTTGCCCAGTAGTCACGCTTCTGACTACGTTTAACTTTTCCATGTGAAAATTCCCAAAACCCACGTCAGTGAAGCCGCATGCATAAGTTGGTATATCAATTTATCATCATAAATGACTTAAAAACAGAGACCTAAGCTAGCTTAGGTCACGGTAGGGTATGATGCAGCTTGCAGTTACAATGAGTATTTACCCAACGGCGCTACTGGCACTCCCAAATCCCCCGAGAAATAAGACGAAGAGCAAATGTAGTACATTGTATTACTTTGACCGTGTTGGTTCCGTATTGGTTATTTGAAAAGTTTGGCCGACGCTCTTTGAAAATGTATGTCCGAAACGTGGAAATTTTAAACTTTCGGATACAATTTTAATGTTACCGACATGCCGTATACTTTTGCCGCGGAATGTTGGAATTACACTTGGTAGTTTACCACGATTTACCTACAAAATATCAGTAATACAGGAGTATTATTGATTTCTTCAGCGAGCTACGAGCTACTAGCCGTAACCTCCTGATTACCTCCTGATTTGACGACACGGTTGGCGCAGTGGCTGAGCGATCGTCTACTGCGCTGCGGGTTCGCTTCCCGCACGGAACAAATATTTGTATAGCCTACAGATAGTTGTTCCGGGTCTGGCTGTTTGTGTATGTGAGTTTAAATGTCTGTAAACGCACCCACGATACAGGAAAAGAGCCTAGTGTGGGCAAGGTTTTCAAAAAACAATGTCAAATTTCAAACCCCTCGAACTATTTCCCTAAAAACCAAAACTTTATTAGAAAAAGTCTAAAACAAAGAACTTATTTCTTCCATATTTCACCGTCAGAGATAATCCAACGCCACTTACACGTATTTCCTTTGGGAATCGATCGCTGCACCGTGTTATGTGAGGAATATTTTCTATATGTCATAAATTCCACATTGATTTGTATATTCGAAGCAAGAATTTAATATCGTATAGTATCATTGGGGTTTCATGTGATCCCGTGGCTAGTTTGAAGAGGTCAGAAACACATCCATGTAATAAACATTAAGTTAGCTACTTTTGGTTAGATAAGAAATTTTATCAAATATAGGCTAAGGCTAGTCATTCGTCTATTAACGACAGGCCGTATCGACGGCGAGTTCGTGTTTCACGCGCGCTTCAAAGAGATGTCAGCAAAGCAGAGGGGCTTGCCAGAGCCTCCACTTGCCGAGGTTGCGGGTTGTTCGAAATAGATACCGCGGCCTCGGAACGTGAATGGTAATAGAAGGAACATGGGTGGGTTTTAGTCGGTAAAAGTCTGATTTCAAAAACATATACTCAAGTTTGTGGTCACTAGGAGCTATAAAAAAGCAACCTTTTAAGTCTACGCAATTAAAAGATTTGGACATTTATGTCGCAAATTTGTACGGCACCCTCGGCGCATGTGTCCGACTCGCACTTGGTCGGTTTTTAAATATTAGTATTCAGTTGCATTCTATTAGAGAAGCAGTCGATGTTAATAAAGGAAAATGCTAGGAGCAGAAATGGATGTTGGAACTTAGGAATATTCAATGAGATTGGACATAGTTGTACTAAAGTTCTAGATTCTAGAATATGGGAATGTAGTACTTATCTGCAGGTCTGTCAAGCATGCTTGAACTATAGTTTGGTCCTGAGTTATATGAGCAGCTGCAGTTGACGCTTCGTTTGTATGAGAGGTTTGGAGGATTTATTTTGTCTTTAATAGAATACTAGCTTTTGCCCGCGGCTTCGCTCGCGTCAAATTCGGGGTAACACAATTCCCCTTTCCTGATTTGCAGGTACCTACTACCTGTAGTTTTTGCCCTTTGCACCTGAGTTTGCAAAGCTAAGTTTTCCCTTTTCTTCCTTCTTTCTCCCTCATTTCTCACTTTTATTTAAAATATAATAGCCTATGTCCGTCTCCAGGGTTCCAACTATCTCTGTACTAAAATTCATTAAAATCGGTTTTGCCATTTAGCGTGAAAAGGTACCAAACAAACTCACATTCGCTTTTATAATATTAGTAAGGACTAGCGCAAGCTTGCAGCTTGGTAGGCTATGGCAATCACAAATAACGTGGCTTACTATTAGTAAAAGAATTTTCAAAATAGGTTCATCAGATCCAGATTATCCTCTGAAACCTAACAAACTCACAAACTATACTTCAACATAATATGAAATAATACTAGTTTTGCTCAGAGGTTTCACTCACTGCTCAGCTTCTTTTCTAGAGAGAGCCACCCTTCCTACATTCATATTCAGACTTACATTTTAGTGTAACCGTTCACTCCAACTTTTCAGTCTAACTCATTTCAGTCTACATAGAGCGAATGCCTATCTGACCTCCACAACCCAGTTAGTACTGGGTAATACGATACCCCTTGCAAGGCTAGTTGTCAGACTTTCAGGACATTGACTACCTGTAGGTAACGACTGTAAAAGATCTACCCTATGATAACCGAGACTAACCACTTAACGTGCTTTCCAAGGCACGGAGGAAACTGTATATAAGGATAAGTCAGCCCCACATAGACCACCCTAAACAACCGCGGCTTAATCTAAAGATTGATCCGTGCGGTTGCTTTATTTAGTTCAGACTTCACGAGCTCCAAATTCCAAGAGAAATTCCTAGTAACAAAAAAAGTTTATGATTGACCTGAGATGATGACTTAGGTATATAGAAAAAGAAGTACGACAAAAAACCTCATTTCAAACAAAAAACTTTTGTTAAAATCTGCTTACCATTCATGGCAGCATGAAAAATAATACGCAGTTTCATGCTTGATTGCGCCCAAATTAAGTTTAAACAAGCGAGCTGTATACCGTGGTCGAGCACAATGAAAAAATATGCAGTTATTATGCAATTGTAACTGGTAAAAGAAGTATAAAAAGTTTAATAACTGAGTAATCGGTGACTGAAGTAAACCAGAAGGAGTTCGTGACTAAATGATATCAGCCGTTCGGGCCTACCTTTTGGTTAATCTACGCTTACCTAGGTGGTCTGTGGATGGGTGAACACCTGCTACATACCGAGTTTCCTCCGTGCCTCAGAAAGCACGTTAAGTTGGTGGTCCCAACTGTCATTTGTAGATCTTTGGCAGTCGTTACAGTGGCCCAAAAGTTTGACAACCAGTCTTACCAAGGAGTATCGTATTAACCATTAGTTAAAGGGGTTGTGGAGATCAGATAGGTAGTCGCTCAACAACAACATAATATTTAAACTCACATACACAAACAACCAGACCTAAAACAACTATCTGTAGGTCAAACAAATATTTGTTCGGTGCGGAAATCGAAACCGTGCCGCGCAGTGCAGCAGTCGATGGTACAGCCACTATGCCAACCGTTTCGTCTATCCATACTATATTATATTATAAAAGCGAAAGTGAGTTTGTTTGATAAGTCTTCACGCCTAAAAGGCTTTACCGATTTTGATGAATTTTGGTACAGAGATATTTGGAACCTTGAAGATGGACATTAGATAGGTTTTTTTTAGGTGAAAATGAGGGAGAAAGAGGGAAAATAAGGGAAAACTTAGCATTGCTATTACAATAAATAAGGTGCAAGTGCAAAACTACAGGTAGCAGGCATCTGTAAATCAGAAAAGGGGAACAGTGCTACCCCGAATTTGACGCGAGCGAAGCCGCGGGCAAAAGCTAGTAATCAATATACGTAGGCCAATATCTGATCAAACAGACTAGCATTTATAAATTGAAATAGGTACATTTAAAGGCGTAGTTACAAAATACTCTCTTTTAATTGCCACTTTTAGAAGGAAATGAAACCAACAGCTGTCCTAATATACGAGTTACCTCAACGTTCCTCGCGGGAAGCGATAAAGTGGTCCTCTCGACAAATTATACAGGTTTGAAAACTTGCTTTAGTTCTCCCCAGGCATGCATTCTAGGAGCGTTAACATTATGCCATTCAACGTACAACAAGTGAAGTTAGTACGTGTATTATAAACTAAGAAAGTTGATACATGTGCAGTGAACGGACGTGGGACTATCGCGGCCTCAGACAGTTTAGATAACAGTTATCACGAGTTCTCGAACGAACATTCTAATTCACATTTAGTTTTTGTCGGATAGAAAATCATTAAATAACTTCACCCGTTCTGGGCTGAGCGGAGGAAGTGTGTCAGACTTTTACTAACTATAACCCACATATGTTATTTTTTTACCTACGTCGCGGTACCTCTTTCGAACCATCAACCGCAACCCCGGCAGGCGTTGGCCCTGGCAAGCCCCTTTGCTTTGCTGACATCTCTTAGAAACACGCGTGGAGCACGATCGCGCCTTTGACACGGCCTGTCATAACTAGACGTACGGACGGGGAGCTACACATTGTTCACCGTCCACAGACCCGCTTCTACGGTGGCCAAGAGTCGTTTTAGACCTAAATAAGACTAAATAGCTTGGTAGTCATGAATATGAGGTTCTAATCCCATATCGGTCAGTGGATTATTGGGATTTTCTTAGTAGCTTAGCGTATTACTTTTGCCTCACCTTTCGGGGAATACAAGCGTGATGTCATGATCGATGAAATCAAATTAAGAAAAAAAAAGGTATAGAAAAGATAAAAGTTCGATTAACCCAAAGACAATTAAACACTTTGACACATCACATACCTTCATAACTACTTGACAATGCGTATTTTGTTACGTCATCTCGATTAAAACTCACATACCAAAACCTTAGTACACCCCCACACTGCAAGTTTCAATGTAAGCTTGTGAAAGGCGTCTCATGGCTAAAGTTGTAGATAAGAAGTTTGTACGAGCACGTGAAGGGAATACTCTCGTAACTCGACTTTTTGAGAATCCACACGGGTAATTAATTTCGCCCCAATATTTGTTTGTGTTTATATTTCGAAGTTACGTGTTTGTGGGTTGTTTCGTGTGTGTGTTATGCCTGGATATTGAATCTTAAGTATAACCTTTCTCGTCTGTGTTGTTCACAAATAAAAACAAGAGGTTCCTCCGGCTAGACGGTTGTTATGTCTGATGGGCTACCGTCGCCTGCCGGGGTTGCGGTTTGTTCGAAATAGATACCGTGTCCAACATAAAGGGTAAAAGAAGGGCAGTGGTAGATTTAGGTCAGTACAAGTCTTCTTTTTTTTTTTTTTTTTTTCGGGTGGGAAATCATCCAATGACTTCCCCCGCTCTGGGTGGAGCGGGGGGGCATGTCAGACTTGTACTGACTAAAACCCACCCATGTTTCTTCTATTGCCCTTTACGTTCCGAGGCCGCGGTATCTCTTTCGAACAACCCGCAACCCCGGCAGGCAGAGGCTCTGGCAAGCCCCTCTGCTTTGCTGACTCTCTTTGAGGCGCGCGTGAAACACCAACGCGCCGTCGACACGGCCTGTCGTCAATCGACGGACGGACGGTGAACTACCCATTGCTCACCGCCCACAGGCCCGCATCTACGGTGGCCGGAAGTCGTCTCGCGGCGCCCGGCGCCATGGGCGTCTCCCGCGGCGGCTGGGTTGGGCAGATGTTCTCTCCCTCAAACGCCCGTCAGTACAAGTTTAACACTAACCTCCCGCTTTGCCCAGAGCACCATCATCTGCCTAGCTTTCTCCCAACTATGTTGGGGTCGGCTTCCAATCTTACCGGATACAGCTGAATACCAGTATTTTACATGGAGCGACTACTATCTGACCTCAATAGCTCAGTTAGTACTGGGTAATACGATACCTCTTGGTAAGACTGGTTGTCAGACTTTCGGGACACTTAGTATCTCTAACAACTTTTAAAGATCTACAAATGACATCCGGGACCAACAGCTTAACGTGCTTTCCGAGGCACGGAAGAAACTTTGTATGTAACGGATGGTCACCCGTCTACAGACCAACCTAGACAAGCGCGGCTTAACCTAAATATCGACCTGAGCGGCTGCTATTATTTAAGCCACGAGCTTCTCCTCGATTTGCCCAGTGCGAGGTAAGTTATTTGATGATTTCCTAAAAGAAAGGGATAGACATCAACATAGTTTCATATTTTGCAGGGGACGATTTGATTCCCATTCACTGGGAAAATCATCTAGTAAATTTGGGTTTAAATAGTTCAATTTACAATTACTTATCCTATATTTCATCGTTAATAGAATTAACGGAGCAGGAAACAAATCGAATTTCTAAGCTGAATAAATTAAATTCTCAACATTTAGGACTGCAAGTATTTGTGGTAACATCGACCGGGCGTGGTTGCAGTTTATTCCCCTAACGGATTTGTTACCGTTTTACAGCATTGTTTCAGAGGTTTCGCACCGTTTTATTTATTATCTACAAGATGTATTTTGTGTATTTTCTAAACTGTATTTTGTTGGTGATAGCTTCTTTGGTCTCTCGAAGAAGATATCACAAAGAAGTTAAAATATCGAGAGAAAGTATTTAAGATAAAATTTAATGTTAGTTTAGTTTCAGAAAACGAACGGTGTGCCCCCTTTATTGCGGATGGGAAATTATTAAATAACTTCTCGTCGGAGCCGGGGGGAGTGTCAGACTTGTACTGACTAAAACCCACCCATGTTCCTTCTATTGCCCTTTACGTTCCGGGGGCTGCGGTGTCTTTTTCGAACAACCCGCAACCTCAACATAGCAGGCCCCTCTGCTTTGCTGACATCTCTTTGAAGCGCGCGTGGAACAGTAAAACGCTGACGACACGGCCTGTCGTCAATAGATGGACGGACGGTGAGGTAAGAGACCAATAGGAGTTTAAAAAAATGAAGTAATGATTTTTGTAGACAAAAGAAAAGAATAGCCATGAAACTTTTTTCGGTTCTTCTTCGTGAGAAATGACAAATTTGAACTGTTAAAGTGCTCATGTAGGCTTATTTAAACTAAAATATTTTGATTTTGATGATTATTTCAATATGTGAAAGTAGGTAGTTGTTGTTCTTAAGTTTAATCGTAATTCCCAAAGTGTTAAACAGAGGTGTACTTATTAGCACACCCACATTATTAACCGACAGTGAAAAAAGAGGAGGTTCTCAATTCGATATGAATATTATATATTTAACTGGTTAGGTTTAAGTC
This sequence comes from Ochropleura leucogaster, assembly GCA_958449745.1. Lineage (NCBI taxonomy): Eukaryota > Metazoa > Arthropoda > Insecta > Lepidoptera > Noctuidae > Ochropleura > Ochropleura leucogaster. The sequence goes on from OY288203.1 coordinate 19,400,102, forward strand.
TCTTGTAATACAAAATAACTGATGCTGACCTTACAGCTTCTAGGTTAAAATGGAATTGGGCTGGTCAGGACTGCCGCATGTCGGAGGAGTGATGGGAGAAACTAACCACTTAGTGAACACCAAAAAGCAAGAAATGACAACGCGGTTCACAACGAAGGAGATGGGATGAGCTGGACTCTTTCTCAAAGAATTGCTTACTATCACACTAGATTGCGAATGGGAAGAGGTAAGGAAGTGGAGTCTCCCACTGCTAGTGAGAAATTCCTGATGAAAAATTCCAATTCGAAAATCGAAGCTAAGACCCTATGTTGTTGGAATCGCGTCGTAACGTCAACTTTAAGGCGTCTGTACTGCGAGTATCTGCACCTCGTCTTGGAACAGGAGTTTTGACCGCAGGGAGTGGCGTTCTGGCGCTTCCACGGACAAGTGCCACATGAACGCGCAGTGACACAGTGCAGTGAAGTGTTACTAACATGGTTATTAAGGATTAATTTACTAACACAAATTGTATCAGCGTATAGATAGACCTTAGAGACAATCATTATACATATATTGCATATGATTGTCTCTAAGGTCTATCTATCTATGGGCCTAAGATATCTGAAAATAAATGTTTTATTTATTTTTTTATAAACAGCAATCACGTTTGCGACCACTAGGCCAAGAAAACATGCTTAAGTTTATTCTCACACACCTACACCTTATTCTAAACATAACAGTACACAAAAACAAACGAAAAACAATAACAAAAACACAAATAACATTACTCGTATAACATTTCAGATGAAGAACTACGAAAACTAAAGATCCGCAAAACGGCTAGGGAATAAAAAAAAACAATATGCTCAGTTAGCACGGAAAAGTTTTTGATTTCTCGAGGGAGAGACAGTTGAAAAATATGATCCTTAAATGTCTTGGAGACTTCAGAATTTATTTCTGAAGGGTATTTAATAGAACGAAGAAAGGGTTGGTAGTGTTTTGTGCGATGATTGATGATGGCGTCGATTGTACAAATAAGGAAAATTATAGTTTTACAAATCAACCACATGTAGTCGGCGAATCTATACTACTTTATTTATTTATAATATTATAAAGCTGAAGAGTTTGTTTGTTTGTTTGTTTGTTTGAACGCGCTAATCTCAGGGACTTCTGGTTGGAATTGGAAAATTCTTTTAGTGTTAGATAGTCCATTTCTTGAGGAAGGCTATAGGCTATATAACATCACGCTACGACCAACAGGTGCTGAGCAGCGTGGGTGAAACCGCGTGGAATAGCTAGTCCTTACTAAAAAGTGAATGTGAGTTTGTTTGTTACCTCTTCACGCCTATACCGATTTTGATGAATTTAGGTACAGAGTTAGTTGGAACCCTGGAGACGGACATAGGCTATTTTTTAAATAAAAGGGAGAAATGAGGGAAACAGAGGGAAAACTTAGCTTTGCTATTACAAAAAAACAGGCACAAGGGCAAAACTACAGGTAGCAGGTGCCTGCAAATCAGAAAAGGGGAACCGTGTTACCCCGAATTTAATGCAAGCAAAGCCGCTTTCAAAAGCTAGTTCTACATAATTCTTGAGAGTTTTTTTGTAATTTCGGAAAATTCACGTTTTACTAACGTAGCCCTACACTAGGAATTTCTCCTGTATCGTGGATGCGTTTGCAAACATTCACAAATAAATAGCCAGACTCGGAATAACTACCCGTAGGTCATACAAGTATTTGTTCCGTGCGGGATCGAACCTGCGAAACGTGGCGCGGCAGTCAATCGCTCAGTTACTGCGGCATCGAATTATGTCCATTCCTTTGAATATTGCCTGTCTGTACCAACACAAGATGTGAATGCATTGAAAAATATTTTTAGCTTTTTTTTAGGGATTGAAAAACAACTTAGAGGGGGAAGAAGTGTCAGACTTTTATTGACAAAAACCCATCCATTTTCCTTCCTATGCGTTTACCTACAGCAGACATTGGCAAAAACAAAATATCCTGGAGCCGATCAGTTTCTACCTCAAAGATATATAAATGGTATAAATAACATCTGAAATAGATTTAACATTTCAACAACAAACAAATGTTAAGACAATAAAAAAACCTTTTAACATCTAAAATCTGAGATTAACACTACCAGCTTCTACTTAAATGTTTATCCGCACTTTTAATAAACGAGCTGTGGTCTGTGATAAATATTATAACGCTTTTACAAAGAGCAAAGAGCACTGCGCGAGTTCCATCCATTAATCATGTTAGTTCGCGAACAAATGCCAGCTGGGGCGAGTTGGCGTGACTATTCAATATCGGTACACATACCCTACATGCTCGACACAGCCGAAAAACTACCCAAACAAAAACTTAATCAACTGAAAATAAAACGCAAAATTTCGCTCAACTCTTTTAGACTGTGTCAACGACGTGTGTAGGGTAAACGCTCCTGTTATAAGCAGTGTGTAGAAGTTTTCTCGATCACAACCGCAAACATACCGTCGTGCAACTCCAGCAATGATGGATTGCGACAGTTTTGTGTGGATTTATTTATATATTTCATTTCTTTGTGTTTTTCTGTGTTTCATACTTCAAGTGTTTGCGTGACCGCCGCGTTATTAGATTTAAAATATTTTTTTTTTACTGTAAAATTTATTAGGCATTTTTATTCATGAATGAGGATAGATGGCGTTTTCAAAGTTTCAAGGCAGCGATTTATTACGACTGAATCTGTATACGCGTGTATAATTTCCTTACGTGAGCGGATTTCCAAGAGGTTCTAGAACAAATTGCTTTGATATCGCTGGAGCCACGTACGGCAATAATATGCTATGTATGCATGGAGATAGTTCATATGGCATTCATAGGAGCCTCTATGGCAGCTATTAATATATTTTATTGAAAGGTTACATCTAAGATAACTGAGGAGCTAGTCCTTTCCGTGTAGTTATGTGAATAAAGTATTGCTACAGAACTATGTTCTAGGTAGCAGCAATTTGTTTGTTAACTTTGGTGTTTAAGAATTCGAATATTCTAATGCCAAAGTCGATATGAAACGAAGTGATTATAATTAAGAAATAAGTTTTTTTTTTAATATGCACGGTAGTAGTAGATAATTATATGTACCAAAATAATGACTTAGCAGACAAATTAAAAGTCATTTCATCTATTTCAACAAATGTTGATAAGTTCAGTATAAGCTTCCCGCAAAAAAAAATCGGACACAAAAAAAAACAATTTATTCACTCATTTACTTTACGAAAACCAAATTCTAATTGTTATCTCCAGCTTATCACATTCAATCTTCCATTATCTACCAAAAAGTCATTGAAAGTTATATCACGTACACACAAATAAGTTCCAATAAAAATCCAGCACGTTGTATTTCACGACACATTTGCTATTCCCGCGAATTCACCGTATGAACTTACCGCTGGAGCAAAACTTGTAAAAAGTCACGTATCAGCCAAGCCCGACAAAGCATTTTTATACGTTTTTAAAAACTGTAGAATAAAATTAGTAAAGGTAGACACCGCTGTTTCACAAAGTGTTGCAAATTTTGCATGACATTTTATGTTCTCTATTTGAATTTTATCTCGATTTTACTCTTGTAGTTTTTTTTTGTTATCTAAGTGGACAGTTGTTGGTGTTTTTACCTTGTTGTTTGATATATTTTTAGGTAGTTCCGTGAATCAGATAGGGAAAGAGAAATAGGAGAATATAGTAACATTCGTTCATCTTCCCACGCTAATTGAAGGATTTCATTGAGAAAAAAGGTTTTTCTCATGTTCCTTTTAAGGAACGTGATACCTATATAATGCAGTACATGTATTTTTTCAGACTTGCCCGGTATAAAGTGTCTTTTTATGAGTTATTTTTTTATGAAGGATAACAAGGTTATAATTTGTTATTATAGGTAGTTTGGGTTGCTGATTTTTAAATTAACGTTCCAATTATAATACCAATCCTACTAATATTATAAATACGAAAGTTTGTGAGTATGGATGTATGTTTGATTCTCTTTCACGAATTAACTACAGAACGGATCTTGATACAATTTGGCAATTGGTGTCTGGAACAAAACATAGGCTTTAAAAAAATCCTATTAAAAAGAAAAGCGCATCATATTCCATTTTCCTCTTTTTTAACACAATTAGTGAAATGTGGACGTACTATCAGGGACACCCCTACCTCACACTTTGGGAAATGCAGGTGTGATGGTATGCGTTATTTGTGACTGACAATTATTTCAGAACAAAGTTGTTTCTGAAATTAAAACGGTTATTTTCAAGCACAAACAATTTCATAGATATACCTATCCAAAAACGAGCCAAGTCCGAGTCGGACTCCTTACCATCTTACTAATATTAAAAATGCGAATGTTTAAAGGATGTATGGATGTTTGTTACTCTATTACGTAAAAACGGCTGAACGGATCCTGATGAAATTTGGCACACGGGTAGATTATGGTCTGGAATCGGGCGAAGCCGCGGGCGCCAGCTGGTTATTTATAAAAACGGCAAATAATCATGTTTATTGTATGGAAGCCATGTTTAATATTTATTTTTTAGCTTTTGCTGTTATAGCGGCAACAGATATGGAGGAGCTCGTGGCAAAATAATAGCAGCCGCTCGGGTCGATCTTAAGGTTAAGCCGCGCTTGCCTAGGTTGGTCTATGGATGGGTGACCACCCGTTACATACCGAGTTTCCTCCGTGCCTCGGAAAGCACGATATGCTGTTGGTCCCGGCTGTCATTTGTAGATCTTTGACAGTCGTTACAGGTAGTCAGTGTTCCGAAAGTCTGACAACCAGTCTTACCAAGGGGTATCGTATTACCCAGTATTAACTGGGTTGCGGAGGTCAGATAGGCAGTCGCTCCATGTAAAATACTGATATTCAGCTGCATCCGGTTAGACTGGAAGCCGACCCCGATATAGTTGGGAAAAGGCTAGGCAGATGATGAGCGGCATCAGATACACTCCATATATAAAAATTTAAACTGCCTAACTGTAACGGTTTATGAGATACAGCCTCGTGACAGACGGACAATCGGATGAACAGCAGAGTCTTAGTAATAGGGTTCTGTTGAACCCTAAAAATGCTAATACACAATTATAAAAAAAAAAACACATTAATTGCACGACCAATCTGTCTGTATTATAAAGATATCTTCAAATATCTTTCAATAGAGACTATGAAATATCACTAGATACTGAACTCCGTACATTAGTATGGGTGTGTGGCGCAATCACTGCCCTGATATATTGAGGAGGGAACGAGGCACGTGAGAAGACTGTCTCGAATATACGGACTAGTATTTTGTTGAATATACAAGCGTTTGGGTGAAAACTGATATTTATTTCTATTTTTTTTTAAAACACGACACAATGTTTGAAAACTAGATGAGGTCAGTGACCGTCTACCCTGAGAATGAATAGCAAAACAAACACAGAGGTCGTAATACTTGTAAAACTAATAATGTTATGCTTTTATGTCTCCAAATTAAAGTCCAAAAATGTGGAATGTAGTGCAATTATAAAGAAAAAAAACCAAACAAATCTACTAACTATCTCTGTACCAAAATTCATCAAAATCGGTTTAGCCATTTAGGCGTGAAGACGTAACAAACAAACTCACTTTCGCTTTTATAATATTAGTAAGGATGTATTTCTTTCCAAATATGTAAACCAATTCTTCTTTCTCGATCTAACGAAATTCTCTCCCGTATAATCGACGACCAGGTAAACACGCTCCGTCTGACGCCTCGCCAAATTTGAATTGACGCGGTGGTGATAAGGATGCCATAAATCATGGCGGAAAAGAATCCCCCTTTAATCCTGCCACTTGGATATTATTTGCCATGTTAACGTACGAAGAATTTATTACTTGTACAAGTATGTTACGTGTGTATCTTCGACTCCTCGGCTCAGTCTAAGGTAAGTTAGTACCTTTTTTTTGGGCTGGGGAATTCATCAAATAACGTCCCCCGCTCTGGGCGGAGCAAGGAGGAGTGTCAGACTTTTACTAACTAAAACCCACCCTAGTTCCTTCTATTGCTCTTTACGTTCCGGGGCCGCGGTATCTCTTTCGAACAACCCGCAACCCGGAACTGTAGTACCTTTGGAAAACTATTAAAGTTTCCAAAATGTATTTGCGTTTTGTGCTTCCTTTGGAGGCCATTTTTTTTAGAACCTAGATGCATCACAGTCAATGAATTTAGGACAATGTCGGACACACCGTGGAAATAAGGGGTGTGTCAGACTTTAACTGATTAAAACACCCAAGTTCCTTCTTTTGCCGTTTATTTTCCGGGGTCGCGGTACCTCTCTCGACCAACCCGCAACCATATTACCTATAACGACACGATTGGCGCAGCAGCTGAGCGTTCGACTTCTATGTCGCGTGTCGCGGGTTCGATCCCCGCACGGTACAAATATTTGTATGGCCTACAGATAGTTGTTCCGAGTCTGGCTGTTTGTGTAAGTGAATTTAAGTGTTTGTAAACGCACCCACGACACAGGAGAAAGTCCTAGTATGTGGAAACGTTACTTGTAAAAAAAAATGTCGTACCCCTAAGCAAGGGCTAAAACAGTATACATAAAATGTAGGTAGCACGTTTTACCTGCCTCCATCAGTATGCAAATTGAGCTTCGAACTTAAGACTTTAGTCCTTTTTATTTACTCACTACGTCGATGAATATTTACTGATCTGCAAAATTAGATTTCGACTTAAGACTAGATAAAATATAGGGACTAGATTTAATCAATTTAGTAATACGATATTTTATTTAGATTAAACGAGTAATTTCGTTGGGACCACGAACGATCGCAGAGGTTTTTGTTTTAGTGAAGTTTGGTTAATGGATTATATAATTTAATTATTTTAGTTCGTTTGATAAACTATTTTAACGTTGTACTCTTTGGATTGATTGATTGTGTAAATATTTTGATTTTATTTTGAGACTAGCTGTTCCACGCGGTTTCACCCACGCTGCTTAGTGCCTGTTGGTTGTAGCGTGATGTTATAGCCTATAGCCTTCTTCAAGAAATGGACTATCCAACACTAAAAGATATTTTCCATTCCAGCCAGTAGTCCCTGAGATTAGCGCGTTCAAACAAACAAACTCTTCAGCTTTATAATATTAGTATAGATTAGTATAGATAGTATAGATGACAGATATATTAAATTGCTAGGCCGTGCCCAGCGGTTTCACCCGAGTAGACCGGGATAAAAAGTAAGTAGGTACAATCCAGAACTTGTATTACAGAACAAGCTGTGGAAATGAATACCACCATGAACTTGACGACACGGTTGGGGCAGTGGTTAAGTAATCGACTGCTGCGCTGCGTATGGCGGGTTCGATCCCCGCACGGAACAAATATTTGTGTGACCGACAGGTAGTTGTTTCGGATCTGGCTGTTTGTGTATGTGAGTTTAAATGTTTGTAAGCGCACCAACGATACAGGAGAAATTCCTAGTGTGGGGCAAAGTTTTTTTTATTTAAATAAAAACAACCAAGGTATCACGTTCAACCATTCAAACTTTGCCACCCTGTTTCATTCCCTTAGGGGTTGAATTTTACAACATCCCTAAAAAAACCTTACGCAAACATTCCTACCCCACTTGTACTTTCCGAGATGATGAGCAAATCAGTGATTTCTTTTTTACTATATAGAATTAGGTATAGCGAGTGTAAAAAATTACATAAATATTGAATACTTACCTTACTTGTTGCACAAATAACAAACAAAAATTAGAGGTGTCAAGGGACACCCGGATGGAACGAAGTTCCTATAGAAATTAAAATATCTGGCTTGCTTTCTATAAGAGAGAGAGACAGACAGACAGACATAGAAACATGCGACGCCGCACAGCTTACAATAGCTTACTATAGCAAAAAATATCGTGACAACTTTTCGTAAGAATTTTTTCCTAGCCCCCTTTCACAAAGCACAAAAGAAAAAAAACAGCAGGGAGTTGTGTTGGAAGTTTCCTAAATATAAAACTAGTATAATCTAAACCTATCTTTTCTTTTGTTAAGAAGACATGCCACACAAGAAAACTTTGTAGATATATATATATATATTATTGTGACCTGTATCGTGGTTGCGTTTTCAAACATTAAAACTCACACACACAAACAGCCAGACACAAGTTGGGCATACAAAAATTCGTTCTTTGCGGGAGTCGAACCAGCAACACGCAGCGCAGTAACTAATCGCTTAGCCACTGTGCCAACCCTACTGTCTATCTAAAATAAATGAATAATAAAATAAAAATTTGGTTTTTTTCTGGAATGAGAAATGGTCATACATTATTTATTTAATAAAATGTAAGAAACACTTGCAGTTAACAAAACAGATTATAAACAGTATGTGAGACTGATTGCCAATAAAGAGTCTTCATTTAAAAAAAAACACAAATAAGATAGTGTTCATAATTAACTGTAGTTGGTGTAGTGTAGCTTAAATTTGATCTACATGCAAAGAACCGTGTACTTTGACATGATTCTATGTATGTTTTTGATGTATTTTATTTTACGTTTTGTAAAGTAAGCAATGACTTATTGTCGGGAATACGCTGTCCTCTCATACATAAGTACTAACGCTTTAACAACAACATTGTTAAACCAAATGATTTTAAAAGAGTAACCATGGAGTTTTTCTTCTCCATAGGAAACGACCAAACCGAACCGTGCATCTTTTTTCGACGTTTTAGAAGTGACCGTAGGCCTATGTGTAATAAAAATATTTAGATTTTTTGGCACCGATTTATTGCTTCCGCAAAATAAAATTCAAAAGTAATAAATTAAATAAATATCTTGGGACAACTCACACACGGCTATCTGATCCCAAGCTAAGCAGAGCTTGTGTTATGGTAACCAGACAACTGATATACATACTTATATAATTTATAAATACATACATATTATAGATAAATCACACCCAGACACAGAACAAACAATCATGCTCATCACACAAAGTTTGTCCTGGGTGGGAATCGAACCCACGACCTCCGGCTCAACAGTCAGGGCCACTAACCACTAGACCAACAGGCCCGTCCAATCCTGTAAGTTATAATTTAAACAAGTTATGCCTGCAACTTTTAAGGCTTTTCGCAGAATTTCAACATGCTAACATTTTAGTCAAAAAGTTAAACTCAATGTTCGGGCCTACTCGTGCAACTTTTTCAAGTTATGCGTTCGTTTCATGTCAGTTGACGTACGCTGTAACTTAAATGATGTATTCTATACACTTGTTGAAGAATAAAAACACGAATTTATTGGATTTTGAGTCAGCGTTTGCCAATCGGTTAAGTTGGATATCTAACCTCGTTCTGTCATGTTCGGGTCGGTTCGTCACTCGGCAGTTGCTTTTTGCACAAACAAGAATGTACATATTGCTTGATTTTGCCAAACCGTACCGACTTGAACACGTTTCTAGCTCTTTGAAAATATGATTAGTAAATAATTAAAAATGTTGTGGTAAAATAAATTGCACTTACATTCTTTACTACTAAATATTCTTTTGTATTTTCAGTTCCGGAAATAATATGCTTACAAAAACAATTGATTAATTACTTTCTATAACCGCGCCATGCTTTAACCAATCATTACCAAAAACATAATATTCCAAACAATGTTAGCCTTAAGACTTATTACGCATTGAAAGATTAAAGAAAATAAAACTGCAATAAAAATAAAAATGCAAGACTGAAAAATAACTTCAGTCTTATTCAAACAAACTTGAAATAAAGAAAATATTTTAACCCGTACAACAATAAAAGTAGAATTAAGTATGAATAAGTTACATTGTGCGTGCAAGACTCCTCTATATTCACAAAGAAAGAGACATAAAAATCCCCGGCTTTGCTTGGAGTGAAAATGCAATCTCTGAGTAACTAAAAACTTTTCAAGAAAACGATCTTGGCGCAACGCCTTATGTGATACAAAGGTGTTGGAAGTAGCGAACGTAATCCTTTTTAGCTGTCTTAATGTTGGTACTTTTTTAAGTTTTTTTTTTTTTAGCTGCCATTGTTTGTTCTTTCTAAGATTGCTTTCTTTTTTACTGATAAGTTGATGACTAGACAAGTTAAGAAAGGAGTGTACTGGCCACTCTCTGTTGCTGCAAAAGTATTTGAAGAGATAGGCAAAGATCGTCAAGGATCCAGTGATTCGCCATCAAGGTAGACCAAGGCAAAGACGACGATCAGCTACCCTACCATGAGGTTATATAGTAGAACTTATTCCACTGAGGGAAAGAGCCAGAGAAAAAGGTTTTTCCACCAATTTCTTGATAGCAACCGAGACACAGGACTTGCAACCGATTGTTGTACAAATTAAGCTTGACTACATTGGTTAGATGTTACTGTGATGCGGTCTAGGACTTTGAAGAAATCTAGACTATAGTAATTAGAAACAGGGAAGGCAGCAGTGAATCCCACAGACTGGTAGTATGCAAACTAAATGAACCTGTGCTGTACTGACTCGCCTGTACCGCCTCTCTCTTAAAGCCGGAGTGGTGCCCAAGTCCTGGAAGCTTGCTAATGTGCAACCGGTACCCAAAAAGGGTAGCCGTGCTGATCCTGTCAACTATAGACCAATCGCCATCACCTCCATTCTCTGCAAAGTGATGGAAAGGGTTCTAAACAATAAGCTGCTAGCAAACCTTGAATACAATGAGCTCCTCAGCGACCACCAGTATGGCTTCCGCCGTGGTCGGTCGACCGGGGATCTTCTCGCGTATGTTACGCATCGTTGGGGTGAGGCCATCGAGAAACACGGCGAAGCTCTTGCTGTGTCTCTCGATATATCAAAAGCCTTTGACAGGGTCTGACATGATAATCTGCTTGGCAAGCTTCCCGCATTTGGTATCCCTGCTGACTTCTGCAACTGGTTATCGGACTTTTTGAGTGAACGATCGATCCGAGTGGTCATTGACGGCTGCGCATCGGATCTCATGGCAATCAATGCTGTTCCTCAAGGGTCTGTTCTCTCTGCTACTCTATTCTTGCTGCACATCAACGACCTGCTTCAGCTGGGAGCTGTTGGGTACGCCGATGACAGCACAGTCTCAGAGAGATACATTTCCAGTGCAAAAGCCGGTAGGGATGAGATAGTTGCTCTTAGAAAGGCCATGGTTGAGCGGATGAATGTGACCTTAAACCTTGTCTCCCAATGGGGTGATGACAATCTGGTCAAGTTCAACGCCCAGAAAACACAGGCTTGTGTTTTCTCAGCCAAAATGAGCCCATTTAATTTATCCCCTACTTTCCGAAGTACATCTGTACCCATTACCGACCGTCTGGAGCTCTTGGGCATGGAGTTGACGTCAGACTTCAACTTCGGTTTGACCATCGAGTCAAAAGCACAGACTGCAGCTAAAAAGCTGGGCATCCTAAATAAGGTGAGGCGATACTTCACACCTGGACAGCTTTGTAACTTGTATAAAGCACAAGTCCGTTCCTGTATGGAGTATTGCAGCCACCTATGGGATGGCTCGGCAAAATACCAGCTCGCTGCACTCGACTCGGTGGAATGCAGAGCCAAAAGGCTCATAGGCGATGAGATGCTTGTGTCCAAGCTTCATAGCCTGACGCACAGGCGTAACGTTGCCAGCTTGTCAGTTTTCTACAGATTGTACTTCGGAGAGTGTGCGCTGGAGCTCCATGACCTGATCCCACCATCTCATTAAAAAAAATGATCTGACTCCTAATAAATGGAACTTGGAGAATGCAAAGAAAAAATGAAAAGCTACAATCCCAGCCACAAAGTATAATAACAGTGAAAGTGTTATTGTACTGTAGTTGCCGATTTCCCTGCCGGGGTTGCGGGTTGTTCGAAAGAGATACATGCCCCGGAACGTAAAGAGCAACAGAAGGAACATGGGTGGGTTTTAGTCATTAAAAATCTGACACGCATTTGATGATTTCCCAACCCAAAACAAAAAAGTAAACAAGATCTGTTACACTACAAATTATATGCATAAGCGACATATTATGTTCCATTTCTAAACTGCAGTTCTTCATCGAACTCATCTGTATGTCACATGTTAAAGTCAACCTGCCAATGTTTACAGTAGACTTTGAAGGGGAAAGCTTTCACATTGCCCCCAACCTGTCTGTTTGCCACCTCGCGATTTGTGTTGTGCCGTATATTATGTGTACGTGTGTAGCTAAGTGGGCTTAAGAATGTTTGTTCGGGAATATTATCAGTATGTTGTGGGGTAGTCTGCTTACTTTTACATCTATAGCTAGATATTGTGATGATCACATACTTTTAGCTTAGCTCTTTTTCATTTGTTTAGGATTAGTCCTTGTGCAAGGTTAACGCAGTTTTATTTTTTAAGATATTTTTATACAGAAGCTGTTGGTGACCTTTTTAATAAATAAATAAAATAAACGCAGTGGCAGAGCGATCGACTGCTGTGCTGCTTGCCGCAGCTTTGATTCCTGCATGGAAGAAATATTTGTATGGTTTACAGGTCGTTTATAGGATCAGGTTATTTCAGTATGTGACTTCAATTGTTTGTAACCCACGATACAGGAGTTATTCATAATTCATTTGCAACTTAAAAATAAATGAAAATAAGAACTATATGTGACTAAAATTACTTCAACTAGAGTCTTTATTTAAATTTCCAGTACTATTGTGGACGCCGAGCTACCACTAAGATAAAAGCGTAAAACATGTTCATATAATTATTATGTAAGATTTATGTTTGAAGGAATATTGTGAAACAAAACGCATTTTATTTTCTTTATAATTTTTTTAAATATTATTAAAAAAAAATACTAATACATTCTACTAGTGGTTAAGGCTCCAGAGATAAGATCCTCCTCACAATGCGGGTGGCATCGAGGCCTATGTGTTATATATTCAATTCAGACAAAACATTTTCTCGGTCAGTCAATCTTTGAGTTAGCAGGTTTTTAAAACGGCTATGTGAAACTTCTTAATATATTCATGCATTGTATGCATCGTCTCGAAACGCACCCATGAATGTTTTAAAAATACTAGTTTCTAAACCTATCAATTTTCAACTGAATTCAAAATAGGAATCTCTTCTCAATTCGATTGCGTCATGTTCGTGAACGGGCGCTGTCAGTTGTGACTGGCCATCTCTCAGTTGTCCATGGATTTTCTTGCCCGTTCTTCTACATAGAAATCTACGCGTTGTAATCAGCAACTACAGTCCTTTCACTACAGTTATTATGCCTTGTGACTGAGATTGTAGCTTAATTTTTATTGTTAATATTATATTGACAGTTCAAAAGTGCCTGTAACTGGCTGACTGTACTTGAAATAAATACTTTCGATTTGATTTGACGGCGCGGTTGGCACAGTGGTTAAGCGATTGGTTGCTACGCCGCGTGTCGCGTGTTCTATCCCCGCACGGAACAAATATTTGTGTGGCCGACATGTATTTCCGGGTCTGACTGTTTGTGTATGTGAGTTCAAATGTTGAAATGAGAAATTCCTAGTGTGGGGCAACGTTTCTTTATTTTTTTTATTGTTTTATTATTTTTCGCATTTAATTGACGTTGTGTTGTCTCCATCAAGATGTATGAACTTGGATGAAACAAAAAACGGAGCAAATAATTTAATCGAAACAAGTAGCGTTCTACATTTACTGCTTACCCCTTAAAGAAAAAAAAAAGTATATTTTTGTTGATTAGTAAACTTTTTATTGCCTCCCTATACGAACCAGTTGGCCGACGAATAGTCTAATAGCACCCTTAAAACTTTACAACAATAAAAAAAGTTTTTGTTTACCTTTGAAAGTGCCATCATCTGCCTAGCCTTTTCCCAGCTATGTTGGGTTGGCTTCCAGTCTAACCGGATGCAGCTGAATATCAGTATTTTACATGGAGCGACTGCTTATCTGACGTCCACAACCCAGTTAGTACTAGGTAATGCCTTGGTAAGACCTCCTCCTCTTGGTAAGACTGGTTGTCAGACTTTCGGAACACTACACTAACTACTACACGACTACCTGTAACGACTGTCAAAGATCTACAAATGACAGCCGGTACCTTCGGCTTAACGTGCTCTCCGAGGCACGGAAGAAACTCGGTATGACCTCGGTATAACCTTCGAAAGTGTAATAGCCTCAAAATGCATTACAAATTCCTCGTCACCAACAAGTGGTGACGTCAGTCAAGCGAGCTGTACCAGCAAAGTTTCTTACTCAATTATTAACGAGTGTGCACTTACTACCCCGTAAACTAACGGGTTTGCCTCAATTTAGCTGAAACTTGCACTGACGGTAAACCGAGGTAGGTGATGCGATTTTCAATTAACCTTTTAAGAAAAGAGAACCAATTTCATAAATAAATTCAATTCATTAATTTATTACATCTCTTATCCATCTGTCCTATCGTAGGTCTGCTGGAAGTAACAAATAGTTACATAATATATTTTGTTTTAGTATAATTTTTGCACCCTATCATAATGTTGTCGTATTTAACCCAAAGGTAGACTGGCACAGAATGGCTTTTGTCATTAAGTCCGCCTATCCTCTATTATATTGTCTCATATTGTAAATGTAGTTTTAATAAATAAATAAACAAGAGACTTTTAAATTAACCCATTACTTCCCACTGTCCTATTTACGGGGTTAACCCTTTATTTCCCACTGTCCCATTTTTAAGACACTATATTCAATTATTTTTTTATATATTTTTTAAAATTGTTTTTTTTTATCTCCATTATTCTAATAAAATTAAAAAAAAATGTTTCCAGTACATTTGTGATAAAAGAAAATTGGAAAAGATTTTAAAGTCTTACCGTATATTCATGACAGTCACATAGAATCACATAACAAAAAACCGGTCAAGATCGAGTCAGGCTCGCGCACCGATTATTCTGAACAAACTTGCGCCATAAACAGCCATATCTTTTGACTGCGTAGATTTAGAAAGTTGATGTTTTCACAGCACAAAGGGACTACAGAATTGAGTATATGGTTTTAATTTCAACTCGATACCTTCACGCGTTCTTGAGATAAAGGGTCTTGACAGAGACAGGCGGACAATAAATTCATTCTTCAATTCTCTTAAATCAATCTTTTTTGCTTTTGAGGTACGAAAGCTTGTAAGGGACAAGCTGATCCTACTAACCGTATATTCATGACAGAAACAAAACAAAAAACGATCCACAGCCGCTTAAACATTCATACACATTTTTCATGAAAACTGTTGAGCAAAAATCTCGCTTTAAACCTTGTGAAACAATAACACATGACCCTAACGTAGCTGGAGCGATTCACAAAGGCATGCACTAAATGTGTTCCCTGAAATATGAAACGCTTGGCTCATGATTACCGAGGCTGTGGTTGGCTGGATATTCTTTGCTGCTGACTTTAGCTTTAGTTATGCTGTTGGCTTTAGTGAGGCGGTTTTGTCGCTTTTTAAGCTGTAATTCAAAGGATAAAAAGCTAATTTAAACATTTTAATCGTGTTTTCGTTTATCCATACGGAACCTTTTGGTAACTAGAGTCGCCGCGGGAGACGCCCCGGCGTCGGGCGCCGCTAAACGACTCCCGGCCACCGTAGATGTGGGCCTGTGGACGGTGAGCAATGGGTAGCCCACCGTACGTCTATCTATTGACGACAGGCCGTGTCGACGACGCGTTAGTGTTTATATCAGAGATGTCAGCAAAGCAGAGGGGCCTGACAGGGCAACCGGCTGCCTGGGTAGCGGATTTTTCGAAAGAGGAACATGGGTAAGTTTTAGTCATTAATAAAAAAGAGTACCTAGAGTAATTTTTGAGTACTTGTAGTTTTTTGTCAATAAGTACATTATAACTGCTTTGTCGGTTTAGTGGGTCATAAGCGCGACTGCTAACCATGAAGTTTCGTGTTTAATTCCTAAGTTTAACCATCTGTATTTTTCAGAAAAAACCACGGGGTCTAAAGGGGGGCTTAAAGGCCTTTCCCCATGAATTCTAGTAGGTACAATTTTTTTTAGCTAGATGAGTGCGTTGTCTCTTCTCTGAGAAGAAACAACCGAAAGAAGCTCAGAGGAGCTCTTTTAAGATCTAGACAACATCTGTTTACTCGCTTCATACGCATTACTAAGTATTATTTTATTGAAACAAAAAGAAGCTAACATTACTTCGAACTAACACAAAAAAACGTCTACAAAATAAAATAAAAAATCTTTTCTAACACCCATGAAATTATGAACAAATATTTCATCAATTTTCCCGTACAACAGATCCTAACTAACCAAACTACAAGGATATCTCGCGCAATGTTTTATTCAGGGCGTATCTACGTCATAAAGTATGCAGTAGGGATCCAGTTATGCTGGTTTTATCCGTTTAATATCTAATGGCTACCGGTTAATAAGCCGAGAGGTTAAATATAGATTCGCAATCGTGTAGATTAGATGAGGGTTGAATGGTGGTGAGATGGAGTTATATAATTATTAATAGGTAGTAAAATATGATCCCCCATGTTATTCCAGCGACTTGTCTGATAGCATCGTCCCATCTTTTCTGGAGTCAACCCTTTTTTTCCTTCTCTCGGGTACAAGACCACTACTGGAATAGGGTAGCCCAAGAAAGACAGGAATGGAAATGGTTTTAGGAGGCTTTGGCCGACTGGCAATCCGATCTGCAGAAAACAAAGAAGAATCAAATAATAGGACGGGTAATAGGACAAAGTAGATTATAGACTAAAAACTATTTATATTTACTTTTGTTTATTGTTAGTTATAACATTATATAGTAGCAGTTACTTTGTAAGCAGCTCCGAATAAAATACTTTTTTATTTATCTTTATTAATTACTAAGGGAAAACTTAGTTAACTTAAATCAATAAGGCGCAAGGGGAACTGTGTTACCCCAAATTTAACGCGGGCGAAGCCGCGGGCGAAAGCTAATAGCCTATATTTCTAAAACGTGACAATTTGGAGGATTTTGTCACATACTTGTTACATTCATTTCTGTACAATAGATTGAATAGAAAACTAAGTATCTTTAAGTTAAACTATTATACCTGTAAAAAAACAATAATTGAATTGTTTCAAACCTTGTTTTATGCACAGACAGAAGATTTACTTGTTGTCTGCAAATAAAATGGTCACTTGATTTTGTGTAATTTTTAAATATTGGAACTCTAAGTTTACATTACTGGTAATTTATTTATTTTAAGTTAGTATTAATGCTCTTTTTCGCTTGAAACAGAGGTCCAACCTAGTTCAGGCAATTAAGCAATTGTGCTCTATTGTTTGTTTCAATGCTTTATTTTATTATGTGTGCCCCCCTTTTTATAAATAAACGTTTTTTTTTTAAACATTGTTTGTGTTGATATCAACTATTGTCATAATTTAATGCGTATTACCTACCTTACCAAATTTCCGTCATTTTGAAAACCAAACGGTGGAGTTTCGATAAGCCACGCTTCATACAAAAATCTTTCAGCCCCTTAATAACAATACACAGTAACAAATCCCTAACCTCTAACCCAGTGAATTATAAATGCCTCTTAACCTTAGCAATATCGAGTATCAGGAAACATTGACAGCTCTCAGAGGCAAGGGGTGTGACCACAACTTGATGGTTACTCCTCCACTCACGATGCTCTCCGCGGCCGGGAATACTACGTCGAAAGCAGTAATGAATACTCGAGATATCGAGAAGTAGTACGTATTAGCGGTGTTACTAGTAGATTGAACTTTGAGTTGAAAATGGCTTTGTTAAACACTAGCGTTGTAATTAGCATATTATGAAAGATGACTGTTTTGAATATAATAAACGGAATGGTTTGGAAAAATTGTCTACCTCTGCTATTTGTTTGACTATTTATAAAAAATTTATTTACTGATTTCATATCCCTAGGACGATTTAAGTGTTATCCTGTTATTTCACTGTGAATTTTTGAGAAGCTCCTAGAAGTGTAATTTGTGCTTGGTTGGTGGCAATAGGGTCGCGTCTTTAAAATTTTAACACAACTGTATGTTCAATGGGGGTTGCAGGGTACACCTCTGCTTCAAATCCTAATAATAATATACTACGGCGTAGCGCAACGGCGTAGACCTCCTAGACTGTAGACTTAGGCGTCTCCCTTCTTCTGTGAAGCAGGAATGCTAGTGAAGGAGGAGGCCGGGCGTTTGAAGGAGAGAACCTCAACCCAACCAAGCCGCCGCGGGAGACGCCCCGGGCGCCGGGCGCCGCGAGACGATTCGTGGCCACCGTAGATGCTGGCCTGTGGACGGTGATCAATGGGTAGCTCACCGTCCTTCCGTCTATTGACGACAGGCCGTGTCGACGGCGCGTTTGTGTTTCACGCGCGCCTCAAAGAGATGTCAGCAAAGCAGCGGGGCTTGCCAGAGCCTCCGCCTTCCGGAGTGGCGGGTTGTTTGAAAGAGATGCCCCGGAGCGTAAAGGGCAATAGAAGGAACATGGGTGGGTTTTAGTCAGTAACAGCCTGACCATCCCCCCTGCTCAGCCAG
Source organism: Ochropleura leucogaster (assembly GCA_958449745.1). NCBI lineage: Eukaryota > Metazoa > Arthropoda > Insecta > Lepidoptera > Noctuidae > Ochropleura > Ochropleura leucogaster. Next base: position 19,418,541 of record OY288203.1, read on the forward strand.
AGCGGGGGCAGTTATTTGATGATTTCCCACCCCAAAAAAAAGGCGTCTACGATATTAAAAAAGGGAGACAAACATCGACGATAAAAATGTATATTAATAGTAATGAGTACAGATTCTTCAGACAAACGCAAAAAAGAGCCAAAAATGATTATTAGCCAAAAACATAAGAAATAAACATAGTAAAGCAAAACGTCTCCTATCCGTCAAATACCACGAAAACAATATCTGAGTTTTATGCGATGTACGTGATTCTTGAAGTAATATTTTTCTGTTCATTTATTCAGTCTTAAATCAGAACCATTCGGACGAACAAAAAAATTACAACCAATAAAGTATAAAATCCCTTACAATATTATTGTATGAGCTGTTTCATGTCTGGGTTTGCATATTGGTCAAATAAGATACCGCTGGGCTCGGAACAAAAAGGGCAAAAGAAGGAACATGGATGGGTTTTAGTCAGTATAAGTCAGAGCGTGACAATTTCGCTAATAAATAGAGACTAAATGTAAGTGTACTATTAGGTTTCTGCGTGACCCTCTGGGGATCACAGCCGTGATAATATATAACTAGCTTTTGCCCACGGCTTCGCTCGCGTTAAATTTGGGGTAACACAATTCCCTTTTTCAAATAACCTGCTACCTGCAGTTTTTGCCCTTGCGCCTTATTCAATTGTAATAGCAAAGCTAAGTTTTCCCTTTTCTTCCCTCTTTCTCCATCATAAGTCACTGTTTTGATGTTGGGTTTCGACTATCTCTGTAACAAAATTCATCAAAATCGGTATAGCTATTTAGGCGTGAAGACGCTTTTTTTAATATTAGTAAGGGTTTCAGTTTAATCTAAGTAATCACTATGTTTAACCATAGGTAACTTGTATGATTTACAATGGTCAGGTGCCGCCAACCAATCGTCTGCAGTCCAAATGTCGTATTACTTTCCTCAATAACAAACAAACTAGCTGCTATCTAGCAGATAATGAATATCAGAACGGCCTCCAGCTACCCTACTATGACCTCTTAAAGCAATTCTTATTCCGCTGAGGGAAAGAGACAGAGCTATACAGGGTGTCTAGCACCATCTCTTTCACTCAGTGGAATAAGAATTGCTATAAGATGTCATAGTAGCCCCACAGTAGGTTCATATTTACTTAACATGTGATATGATGACAGACTCGTCCCAAAATTTATTTGTTGTCAGTTTTTCTTCACTTTTTTTAGTTTTACCTCTACTATTGTATTTTGTCTATGTATGTTTAAATGTATTTTTTTATTTTGGCATTTTTTGTCTCTTTGGTATAAGGTCCAGTCAGTCAATACCAGTCATGGTAGAAAATGACCAAAGCAAGTCCTTTTTAAAAAAAAAAAACTTTTCCCTGCACTAAGAATTACTCCATTAAAATAGGTGCGTTTACAAACACTTAAACTCACATGCACAAACAGCCGCCATTTTCCACTGTTTTTTCAAATGTGCATGTGATGATGAGATACTTCTGAAAATCACAACCCTTCCATAATAATTGGATAGAAATAAAACCAAAATCTCTCCCATATCAACGCCTTCCTGCCTACGGCACACATGTACAATTTTACATTCCTTTTCTTTATTGGGTCGACAAAGTTATAGCGAATTTACGAGTACGTACTGTGACAGAGTGGCTCTAAAGCACCTATTTGTTTGGTTTAGTGTCCATAATTTACTTGGGTAATGTATCTGGGTCACAGGCGGATTTGGAAATTTTCAAAGGCTTAGGCTGCTTGTAAAACTTAGGGTGATACGAGACTTTTTTAGTATACTTTCGATCTTTTTAGGGTTTCGTACCTCGAAAGGACAAATGGAATCCTTATTGGATAACTTTTTTGCTCGTCTGTTTGTGTGTCTCTTTATCTCGGAAACGTGTCGAGGTATCGAGTTGAAATTAAAATCTTTATATACTTAATTCTGTTGTCCCTTGAAGTTGTGGAAAAAACCCAACCTTACCGAAATATAAAGCCTACGTAGTCAAAAAATATGGCTGTTCATGACGGAAGTTTGTACGGAACCCTCGGTGTGCGAGGTTGAAAGGTACTTGCCTTGTTTTTGTGCCCAGCGGTTTCATCCGCTGTTCAGCTCCTATAATTTGCGTTTATTATTTAAAAAACCACATGTAGCAAATTGCTCTGTGTTCTAATTTCATCCTACCACATTTGATTAAAAAAAAAACACAGTTTTGGGATTTGATGAAAGGGATTCATAAAGCACACTTAATTTAAAAGTAAAAGAATGTGTAAAATTACCGCTCAAACACTACTCATGACCTCAGAATATTTAATGTTAGTTAAAAAAGTTTCAGCAATTTACCACATACCTCGAATGGCTAAATTACTTCGTTGGCTTAGCAGCATATTTTATATGACACTAACTGTACCACGCGGTTTCACCCACGCTTCTCAGCACCTGTTGGTTGTAGCGTGATGTTATATAGCCTATAGCCTTCCTCAAGAAATGGACTATCCAACACTAAAAGAATTTTCCAATTGCAACCAGTAGTCCCTGAGATTAGCGCGTTCAAACAAACAAACTCTTCAGCTTTATAATATTAGTATAGATAACTACTTTTCATTATATATAATACATTTTATTAAACATAACCATTTAAAATATGAAAATTAGTAGCCTACAGGTACCGGGAACAAGGCCCAAGCAACCGTCAGTCGGCTCCATATTGTTTTCATTTTTCCAAGCCTTCACGACAATACCAGTACATAAAAATTCCAATGTTTGTACATCTTGTACCTACTGTCTCTGTTTCAAGACTAACAAATCTCATTACCCCACCTTTGCCCTTGGGCGCGGGTTTAAAATATTAAAATTTAATTTGCATGTAACGGAGGTTCACTTCGGGGCCTAAATTATTCTCACTGCGTGGCTAGACTAAGAGGAACTGCATTAATTAGGGCGGTCAGAGTCACTACCGTAATTCACTTCATTTACATCAGCAGGATATAAAGGGTGGGAAAAGTACCTTCAACAAAGTCAAAAGGCTCTTGTTTTTCTCGTCATTGCCATAGTTTTTTAAGCTATTGCTTAACTTCTATCACGGGCCTTGAGCGTGGAGACCGAAGCCAGAAATTTTGTAACGAAAAAACCTAACACTTTTATTACGAATACGATCAGTTATTTCAATCACGACTCCAAGTTCTATTATCGTGTTTGATAGAGAATCGGATAGTCAATCGTCATTACGCTAGATCAAACCCAAGGTCTTGATTTTCTTTTTGCGACTTCTTTTCATTGGAAGTACTTTTAAAATATTATATTTAGACTTTTTTAATTGTTTTTTTTTTTTTATTGCATAAGTTGTTTTACTATATTTACTTTTAAAATATTATATTTTGATATATTTTTTTATTTATTGCATAAGTTCCGCGGCAGTCCCCGAGTGCCACGCGTATTTTTTTGTTCTAGTTCATTCCTGGCAACCTTCTAGTTACGGAGATATTGGCGGTCAAATCTCCAAACTCAAACTCATTTTGTTTCAATAAAGCCATTAAAGATCTTTTGAATGTCAAGAAACAAAAGAATGAATGAATTGCGAAGGGCCTGTTGGTCTAGTGGTCAGTGGCCCTGACTGCTGAGCCGGAGGTCGTGGGTTCGATTCCCACCCATTATAAACTTTGTGTGGTGAGCATGATTGTTTGTTCTGTGTCTGGGTGTGATTTATCTATAATATGTATGTATTTATAAATTATATAAGTATGTATATCAGTTGTCTGGTTACCATAACACAAGCTCTGCTTCGCTTGGGATCAGAAAGCCGTGTGTGAGTTGTCCCAAAAAAAAAATTAAGCTACAGTCCCAGACAAAATGCATAATAACTCGTGAAAGTACTGTAAGAGGTTGTATACTTTAGCCAAATCCGAGTGCAGGCTGGTTTTTTTATTATAATATTCGACTACTCAAAGTTTTAATTAAAGAATTAAGAAGAAGTTACCTATTGCAAAGCGTTAATATTTATGGAGGGAATGGGCAACTTCTTTCCAATTTCATCTCGTGTTTTTTTTTAAATGCACGTTATTACATTTTGAATACCTCCCTAACCTATTCAATGTATATATCAGTACAATGAAATGAGTACGTAACATTGTCTTCTACCGTAGCTATAAAGTGATTTTTCACCCCAAAAAAAGGCGTTTACCAGCAATATTTTTTGCGTAGAGTTACTTTGATGTACATAACGCAAGGTTGACGGGTTCGTTAAGGGTTCGTTTACACCCTGTATTTGGTTAGGTATAGATTTTTTGGAGCCAGCCTTTGGTTCACGGCTTATTTCCGTAATTAAGTGTACTCTCCATGGCTGTGTTTCTGAGGGATTTTGCAATGTTGCATAGTACTGCGTTGGATGCATATTTAGGGACTAGTTGCGTCCTGCGGTTTCACTCGCGTGGTGATAGAATATTCAAATTTTATGTTATTCTAACACGTAAGCCATATTAAAAGTTACATTAAAATCCAATTTGTAGTTTTTGCGTGAAAGAGTAACAAACATCCATCCATCCTCACAATCATTCACTTGTGTGTGTTTCTTTTTTCTTTTCATCTTTTTATGAATAATTGGTTTAACTGTTTTGTCCTATGCGATTCAATTTTTTTTTCTTTCATGTTCTTGCTCCTATTATATGTGAAATAACCATACTGATGAAATATAAACGTACTTTAAGGCTGTTTTTTTGCTAATGGAAATCTAACCCACCCATGTTTCTTCTTTTGCCCTTTGTGTTCCGGGGCCACGGTATCTCTTTCAAACAACCCGCAACCCCAGCAGGCGGTGCCCTGTCATCACTAGACGCACTGACGGTGAGCTACCAACGTACTATAAGGATCTGTAACTTTTCAGGGAATCTTATGCTGTATGTCTTTAGCGACAGATATAGCTAGTGGGAGTAAATTTTATTTTTCTATTTTTGTAAAAAACATCAACGACATTATTGACATTATTCGATTGATGTCACATAACCTTATAAAATGTGATGTGTATTATAATCTGCCTACGAAGATTCCAATTTGATAGGGAGATTAGATCAGTACGATTAGATTGGTCGCGAAATTGAGGTTTCTGCTGATTTTACATATGGGGTGGTGTGCATACATACCTAAATATTCACGCGGTATTCATAAGGGCTAGCTATCGTCACTTAATCCGTTTGTTTTGTCCACGTTCTTACGTCTAGTCATCTGGTTGCAAGAACTATACACCTAGATTTACTGAAAAACATCTTTACTTATAAAAGTGAGTTTGTTTGTTTGTTACCTCTTCACGCTTTAATGGCTTAACCGATTTTGATGAATTTTGGTACTGAGATAGTTGGGAACCAGGAGACGGACATAAGCTAACATTTTTTATAAAAAAGTGGGATGTGAGGGAGAAAGAGAAAAAGGGAAAACTTAGCGTTGCTATTACAAACCAACAAGGCGCAAGGGGAACTGTGTTACCCCGAATTTAACGCGAGCGAAGCCGCGGGCAAAAGCCAGTCTAATTATAAATGCGAAAGTCTGTGAGAACGGATCTAAGATATTTGTATGTGTGTTTGTTAGTCTTTAATATGTAATCTATCATTTTGTCCGAAACAATAGAAATAACACTAAAATTCTAAAATGATACAGTCATAATCCATTCTGAAATAGGGGACACAGAGTTTCTAATGTGGAAGAAGTGCGAGTACCGTAGGACACTTTTTATCCCAGAATGAGAACCACGTGGGACAATTACCGAGCTACACATTCGGTAAAACCGCGGGAATAAGCTAGTCGCCAATATCCTCCTTTTTGTGATATTAACACAAATAACATTAGTGTAGAAAGTACAAAAAACGAATAATCTTACCAACACCAAGATAATATCTTTATTATTTAATTAGTTTAAAACTTTATGCACATAATATTGACGAAACGGTTGGCGCAGTGGCTGAGCGATCGACTGCTGCGCTGCGTGTCGCGGGTTCGATCCCTGCACGGAACAAATATGTGTATGACCTACAGGTAGTAGTTTCGGATCTGGCTGTTTGTGTATGTGGGTTTAAATGTTTGTAAACGCACTCCCGGTACAGGAGACATTCCTAAAAAAAAATCGGATGTGAAATCATCAAAATCTATCTTTTCCTTTTCTGGACGGAGCGGACGGAAGTGTCAGACTTGTACTGACTATTTACCAGCCATGTTCCTTCTTTTACAATTTATGTGCCGGGGCCGCGATATCTCTTTCGGACAACACGAAAAGGAAGGTTTAGGCATATCTTCTATAGGCTGTTTATAGTAGGTGCAGGATATCAAAACTTTATGCCATAATATATTTATGCCTTTAGTTTCAATCACATGTAGAAGTTTAACATTAATTCAACACAACTTAATTTAATACCATCTTTCAAAATAAAACTCCAACAAGAAAGACGTTTCATATTCATCATCCATTCGAAATCAGCATGAAAGTAAAATATGACCGGGAATCTAAAATTCTTTCAAACAATATGTTCTCGAGGCCACGACTCGAAACTTTATACTAGCAATATAAAAGTTTCAGACAACCGTAAACTGCAGATATTGGGGCAATATGAGATAAACGCCGGAGGCAAACCACCTACGTTTTATTGTGGACTATTTCAGTTTTCTTCTGCAATGAAAATAAACATGTTTTTGAAAGAAACCACAGAGCCAAGCACCATGGTAAATGGTTATGTTTTTTAGAAAGTCGCCAGTCGCCTGTGGAATTCACTGTGGACTTCTTTGTTCCATGACCTTATAATTTGAATCTTTTCAAAATTCGAGTAGATTGATTTCTTCTAGGCAAGCATTCTCTAGGCCGCATCAGCGCTTCATACAAGCTAGCTACAGCCGAACAGGTTAGTATAGAAAAGGTTTGGTGCGCAGTAGCCCTACAGGAGTACGTGGGTGTCCAGTTGTATGATCATGGACGACAGAAGAGGACTTAGTTGAAGTCATTGAAGATATGCTGAAGTTGTGTTAGTTCATTTAATCATGTCGCTATACATTGTCACGGCTAAATAGGTATTATCAGCCGTTTGTTTGGTGATGTTTAAGTTATTGTGGTGACCTCTCATTACATACCGAGTTTTCTCAGAGGATCTTTGATAGTCGCTACAGGTAGTCAGTGACTAGAAAGTCTGACAACCAGAGTTACTAAGGAGTATCGTATTACCCAGTTGGCAAAAAGGCTATGCAGATGATGATACATTTAAAAACTAGCTTTAAAGGCGATCAGTGCCAAAAACTGTGCGTCAAACGTAGTTTATTAGATGACTAGCCATTCGAATAAAAACGTACCTTCAGTGCTTTAAATTTTATTAATACTGCCAACTTTAGACGCTGCCGAGCGACGCCGTCGTGGCGAATTCGTCCTCTATAAAAGAAACTTCCCTTTGGGGACAAAAAATAGATTCAAAGACAATTTTCATGACGCACACTTTAATGACTGCTGTATTAATATTCCACATTATGTCAATAACTTCACTGGCACTTAATATTTGTGGAAATGACTTGTTAGTATGATTTTGGCGCTCACAATTTGAAAAGCGGAAAAGTTTTAATAATAATACGAGATACGGCCCACATTGTGCGAAGGTTCCTGTCTCTGGAGCCCTTAAAACCGGTAGCTTGAACCTTGATCCCGTTACCAGCGGAAACTTTTTTTTTTAATTTTTAAATGTTTTTTTTTTAATGTAATTTTAAGATGAAAAGTAAATAAATAAATAATACGAGGATATTAAAATCTGGTTTTTAAACCTAACAGACAGTTATGTTGCTGAGGAAAAATATTGTCATGAAAAATTTATATGGAACTATGACATACAATTTTTCTTTTAATAATTCTAGCGCTGCGTTCTTCGCAACAAAAGTCGAGACAGTATCCAAACAAAACCGCCATATTTGTGAAGCAGGAAGTTTAACAAAACTGATCTGTTTCCATAACGGATCGCTGGTTTCATGGCAAATACCGGCACAAATATTTGTAACTTGTTAGTAAGGCTCATGGGGCCAACGTTGGACGTATGTCAAAGTAATCCTTCGGCTGGTAATGCTTATTATCCTTACTAATATTATAAAAGCACAAGTGAGTTTGTTTGTTTGTTACGTTTTCACGCCCACATGGTTAAACTGATTTTAATGAATTTTAGTACCTACAGAGATAATTGGAACCCTGGAGACGGACATAGGCAAAATATTTTTTTAAACTGAGAAATGAGGGAGAAAGAGGGAAGAAAAGTTAAAACTTAGCTTTGCTATTACAATGAATAAGGCGCAGGGGCAAAAACTACAAGTAGCAGGTACCTGCAAATCAGGAAAGGGGAACTGTGTTACCCCGAATTATACGCGAGCGAAACCGCGCGCAAAAGCTAGAGTTTATTATATATGTTGTATCTGTAAAACAATTCTTCAAAAAGTTCTTGGGTTTGGTTCTTGAGAGAGGAACCTCCTAACCATACGCGCCTTGTCCAGTACTGCTGTCTGAATCAAGACCTTGATCCAGCAGCCAAGCGAGAGCCTCCTCAGATTTTGGTCTAGGCTATTGGCTATTAAGCCATAGGTCGACACGACTAACGGCAGAGTCACTGTTATATTCAAGCTGTCATGCCACCCGTCGACAACCTCGCGAGCCAGATACTTGAATTGCTAATCTTTCTTTGCTTTCACGAGGTTCTCGTAATGCGGGATCGTACTTGTCACCACCGTGTCAGGCTTGTACTGACTAAAACCCACCCACGTTCCTTCTATTGCCCTTTACGTTCCGAGGCCGCGGTATCTCTTTCGAACAACCTGCAACTCCGGCAGGCGGAGGCTCTGGCAAGCTCTTCTGCTTTGCTGACTCGCTTTGAGGCGCGCGTGAAACAAGAACGCGCCGTCGACACGGCACCACCATGTCAGGCTTACATATAATGATTATTAATCTTTGTTTCAGAAACATACTTATTTCTCTGACATAGAATAAAAAGGTAAACAAAATTAAAAAAGAAACAAAACAAAAAAGAATTGAAAAATGAGCCAAACAAATTAGTCCCGTACTAAGCCAGGCCCTTATCTCAGCCCGGTGCTACGTTTATTAAAAATATTTAAAACAAATGTCAAAGCTCTGGTAACCTATTCTGATAGGGCTCAAGTGATGCCACGATCAGAGGCCGAGTTCGCGGTGTTAACGTAACGTAAATTTATAAAAAAGTACCTGTTTCACCTACATTTTCATTATTTTAAAAACTTTTTCATATCTATAGATGATACCGATTGTGGTTGTTGAAAACAATCCTTACTTATTTTATAAAAGCGAAAGTGAGTTTATTTGTTACGTCTTCACGTATAAATGGCCAAACCCATTTTGATGAATTTTGGTACAGTCATAGTTGGGACCTTGGAGCCGTCTCCAAGGTCCCAACTATTTCTGTTCCCGTTTCTTCCCTCTTTCTCCCCCTATGTCCGTACATAGGGGGAGAAAAAGGGAAGAAACGGGAAGAGAAAGATAATATTTTTCGATCACCACGCGGGTTTCAGTTAGCGTTAGCCCAAAGTAACTATGCCACTCGGACGGAGTTGCGGGCGGAAGCATGTTAAGTATAAAACGCTTTTTAAGAAAAAAACTATTAACAAACTATTTTCTTTTTTATTACCTAGCCTTTTTAACTATATTGGGGCCGGCTTCCAGGCTTACTGGATTCAGCTGAATTCCAATATTTTACACGGAGCGACTGCCTATCTAACCTCCACATCTCAGTTAGTACTGGGTAAAACGAAACCCCTTGGTAAGACTAGTTGTCAGACACTCGGGACACTGACTATCTGTAATAACTGTCAAAGATCTACAAATCACTAGCGGCTGCTATTATTTAGTCAAGAACTGTTTTTTTTTTTTAATAAAGAATGTTTTTTTTTTAAATAAAGAATGTTTATTTTGCAGTAGTAGTAAGTTTTTACAAACAATTATTTTTTATACGTGTTTTTTTAAATCGTGAAGCTCGTGGCTAAATAAATATTAGCCGCTAGTGATTTGTAGGCCTTTGACAGTCGTTACAGGTAGTCAGTTTTCCGAAAGTCTGACAACCAGTCTTACCTAGAGGTATCGTATTACCCAGTATTAACTGGGCTGTGGAGGTCAGATAGGCAGTCGCACCATGTAAAATAATGATATTCAGCTGCATTCGGTTAGACTGGAAGCCGACCTCAACATAGTTGGAAACAGGCTAGGCAGATGACGATGACGTGTTTTTTTAACTAGATGAGGCAGGATTTAAGAAAGACTGCTATTTTGAGCCTGAGAAGAAACAGCCGAAACAAAATCAGAGGTTTTTGAGTTGTTCTTGAGGCCACTAGACCAACTACGTCATTGATCAGAATAAAAAGCTGGTGTTTCGTACCCGACTACTCTGAGAAGAAACAGCCGCAATAAACTCACATGTCATAACCCCGAATACTGAAACGTCACTCAAAATGTTAAGCAGCCCTCAAATTTTGAGTGACGTTTCAGTATTTGGGGGATAGTCTATTTTAAGGTCCAGACAAAAGTCTAGCCAAAATACATGAGGGCTATGTGAACTAGTGTCTGAAATGGTCTTGTAGCTTGACTAATGCCCCGTTCCAATGAACAAAAACGACTCGTTTTGTATTTTGACATAAGTTCAATGAGACTTATGTCAAAATACAACTATCCGTAAGCAAAACGAGTCGTTTTTGTTTATTGGATCGGGAAATAAGTAACAATAACTACGTTTAAAACTTGATTTGTGTATTTCTAAAAGGGTAATCTCCCCTAAGTTTGGTTTCTGAGTAATGTCCTCATTATTTTGAGCAACAATATCTCTAAAAAAAGTAAAACAAGACATACCTTGACAACATGTTGTTTCTTTGTAATTATACCTAAGTATTTGTACTTTAACATTATATACCTACATGAATACAATGTAATGAGCTTCAAATTGTTGGTGTTCTCATGATAATAAGATTTTAATTTTGTTCCAGAATGATTTTTTGGAGCCTTTCGATTCGTCTCTCTTATAATCTTAAAGCCTACGTTCACAACCTCGGATGATCATTTTCGATGACCATAGTACCTACTTTGTTATAATTACCATGTGTTTTGTTTTGTGCCAGACATTGTATGCAAAGAGATCATATATATACTTTATCATATACCTGAGATAAATTAACATCCAAACTTAACATGTCTACAAAATTAAAGTTAAATTGGAAATCGAGGAGTGAGTCAAATTTACTACTCGACTCTACTAAATAATTTTAATACCCAGATGCAACGGAAGTTATCGTCTACCTTGCTTCTCCCAACGATGGTGAGAACGGCTTTCAGTCTAACCAGATGCAGTAAAAATAACATTTTAAACGGAGCGACAGAACATTTAACCTTTACGATACTGATTTCAGACTTTTGAATCACTGACTACCTATAGCGACTATCAAAGTTCTACAAAGGAATCTCGAGTTTCCCAAGTTCTCTCAGTTCCTCGGAAAGCAAGTTCGGTATGAAAAGTAGTATAGATAAGGCTGGTGTTTCGTAGCCGACTACTCTGAGAAGAAACAGCCGAAACAAACACAGAGGTCATAGTCTCTTTTAAGGTCCATACAAAAAAATTGGCTCAACTTACATGAGGACTATGCAGATTAGTGACTGAAATGGTTGGTCCTTTTAAAAAAGCACCACACAAATTGAGTGGACCTGTACAGTCAGTGCAAGCATTTGTCAGTTATCGTGTATTTTCATCTCAGCCACGTACAAATGCCTCTTAGTCATACCTGTACAAGTAAGTATTTATTCAAAAAGCCATTTAACAATACTTTCAGAGCTAGACAACTAAATGACACCTTATTTTCAGCTCATCAAGAATTAACGGTAGAATGATAACAGGTTGCTTTAGAATTCAATTTTCGGGTTTGGGGTGTAGGTATAAATTTCCCGAGGGACCGCTATGTCAAATACACGGTAATGTGATGGGCTGGAGCGGACAGCAGGGTCAAGTCACTAGCGAGAGCGGGCAGCGGACATTCAAGACAATAACAGCTGAAATTCTTCGTCTTTGTAAGTATTATCCTTACTAATATTATAAAAGCGAAAGTGAGTCTGGTTGTTTGTTTGTTACCTCTTCACGCTTTAATGGCTAAACCGATTTTGACGAATAGGAGACGGACATAGGCTAATTTTTATTTAAAAAAGTGGCATATGAGGGAGAACGAGGGAAGAAAAGGGAAAACTTAGCGTTGCTATTACAAATCAATCAGGCGCAAGAGCAAAAACTGCAGTTCTGCTTGGTGTGTTATACCAAATTTATCGCGAGCGGAGCCGCGGGCGAAAGCTAGTTGTTTATAAGTTTAATTAATATAATATTTTGAAAGTTCCTACTATACGTGATATATTCTGCAATATAATTTTCTTAGTTTTAAGTCATTTTGCTGCGCCCTAACAGGGTTACGTACTCACTAGTTATAAGCCCAGCGTGTAACTTTTTTATACATTGTGCATTTAATGAATAAATAAATATTCAAGGAAAATATATATTGTCATTTGGATAAATATACGGAAAATTTGGAAAAAATTGGTTCAATTAATTACTATTTCATATTAATATTAACTTTTGCCCGCGGCTTTGCTCCCTTAAAATTCGGGGTAACACAGTTCGCCTGTCCTGATTTGCAGGTAGCTGCTACCTGTAGTTTTTGCGCTTGCGCCTTATTTATTGTAATAGCAAAACTATTTTTTTCCTTTTCTTCCCTGTTTCTTCCTCATTTCTTTTTAGCCTATGTCCGTATCCAGGGTCCCAACTATCTCTGTACCAAAATTCATCAAAATCGGTTTTGCCGTTTAGGCGTAAAGACTTAACGAAGAAACAAACTCACTTTAGCTTTTATAACATTATTAAGGATAGTAATTAAATGTACACATTTATTTTTTCGCATGGGAAATCATCAAATAACTTCTCCCGCTCTGGATGGATCGGCAGTAAATGTCAGACTAGTACTTCTGTGTTTTTCCTTGTACTCTTTGTGTTCCAGGGCCCTCCTCTGTCTTTCGAACAACCCGCAACCCTGGCAGGTTATTTTGTACCTTAACCATTCATCAATCAGTGATTAATAATCTACTAATTTACAGGAAAAAATCCTAGAGTGGGGCAAAAATGATATGTTTAAAACTGAGTTTACGTGAGATACAGGATATTATTTAAATTATAATTTATACTATATACAAAATAAAAATAGCTTGTACGTCGTGACTGCGACAGGTAGGTCACCACACACATGATGCTGTACTATGGGAGCCCACTGCACAGCGCTGGTTTAGACCAGCGACGCTTCACGGATAGTTTGTTATAAAATGATATGAACGCCAACGGTTACTAGAATTTTACATATGAAATCATCAGCCTTGAGATCAGATCTTGGAAAAGCCGCCAATTGTGGCAATATTAAGCATTTTCATAACAACTTAACTGAGTTTTTTTTTTTGTTAAATCTTTGCCTCACACTAGGAATTTCTCCTGAATCGTGGGCGCGTTTACAAACATTTAAAATCACATATACAAACAGACCCGAAACTGCAGGCCATACAAATATTTGTTCCGTGCGGGAATCGAATCCGTGACACGCAGCGCAGCAGTCGATCGCTCAGCCACTGCGCCAACCGTGTCGTCAAGTTGAGCATATAACTGAGGTCCAGACGTTTTAATTTGACTGCGGCTAATCGCTACTAACTTATAACTTACGCTCGACAATTTCCAACACGCAGCATGATATCTAAAGCTAATATCTAAGGTGTTGCCTTATCATTGTTTCCTGAAGTTTATGTGAAGTTTATTTTTATTCATAGTTTCTTCGTAACCTAGTTTATTCGTTAAAGTTTTCGGTAAAACAAACATTTGGGGAATCTATCTATAATGGTGGTAAAACACTCTTAACAAAGTCAAAATACAATTTTCTTTGCGGTTATTCTTTAGATGCCAAATTATTAAATAACTTCTGCTCTGGGAGGGAAGGGGACTCCTTTCCCTGCAGGTAGTCAGGTCTGACTAGACCTGACGTGAGGGCCAGGCCAGGACACTTATCCACAGCCCCAGAGTTTTAAGAACCTTGGAATCGTCTAGTAAATTGGTTTTTGGAAGCCCTGGGAAATAAAATATGTTGTTGTATGAACGTTTTCCCCATAATCAAGGTCTAAGATTCACAAAAACACACATTCTCAATAGAAACTTTATGTGCGACACAGAATTATTATACCGACATAATAAAGTTAGCCATAAATTGAAGATAAAATGTGGATATGGCTTTTATAAGGAACTAATAAAAAGTTTTCATATTAATGCCTTCAGTTAGTTGCTGTTAGGAGTTATTCAGTAAGTATGTACTTGTGCTTTGATGCTATCTTTAATTTCATTATTTCTGCAGGCTTTAAAAGTCTGACCCTCCCCCTTCCACTCCACCAGAGAGCAAAGAAAGCTATTTGATGATGTTCCATCCGCAAATAAAATATGATGATAGGGAGTGATTGTGATTGATATCTTAATTAGGAGGCTCGTGGCTAAATAAATTGCCTAGGTTGGTCTGTGGCTGGGTGACCACCCGTTACATACCCAGTTTCCTCCGTGCCTCGGAAAGCACGTTAAGTCGTTGGTCCCAGCTGTCATTTGTAGATCTTTGACAGGTAGTCAGTGTTCCGAAAGCCTGACAACCAGTCTTACCAAGGGGTATCGTATTACCCAGTATGAACTGGGTTGTGGAGGTCAGATAGGCAGTCGCTCCATGTAAAATACTGGTATTTAGCTGCATCCGGTTAGACTGGAAGCCGACCCCAACATAGTTGGGAAAAGACTAGGCAAATGATGTGATGGTATCTTAATTATATATCGATATAGTATCTAAACTTCTTTGTTTAACAAACCCTATTAGGTACTATATAATAATAAAGTCTTTCCTTTACGTTTTGTAATAAAACATGTAACACATTTCCCTTGCTTAATATAACATGTACTTACGTAATTAAGGTTTCAAATTAACGCTAAGTTTAATTAAAGTTGTTAAAATTAACAGGTGCTGCTTTTATAGAACTTATTTCGATACATACGAGTATGTTTTACGATTTAAGCATATTCATTAGGGGATAAGCAGAGATTATGACCTGTATTGCCATCTCCCGAACCGTCTCAGTTTTTTTTTTAAAGAAAAAACGTTGCTGCTCTCTAGGATTTCTCCTGTATCGTGGGCCATACAAATATGTGTACCGTGCGGGAATCGAACCCGCGACACGCAGCGCAGCAGTCGCTCGCTCAGCCAATGCGCCAACCGTGTCGTCAACTCCTTGACGCGGTTGACGCAGTGGTTACGCGTTTGACTGTTGCACTAAGTGTCGCGCGTTTGATCCACTCGGAACAAATATTTGTATGACCTGCAGGTAGTGTTGTTCCAGGTCTGACTATTTGTGTTCGTGAGTGTATAATATATTTGTAAACGCACCCACGATACAGGAGAAATTCCTAGTTTACACTAACGCTTAAATAAGAATTTCAGGGTAAATTGTTGTTGTGTTGTCTGTATAGGAGCCCTTATTTTTGTCGCGAAGCAGTTTTACTGACTAGAAAAAGAAGTGCGTCCTTATATGCTCATTACAGCCTGTCAACTCCTATCTTCTTGTAATAAACATCATATTGTATAAAAATATTAGAAAAAGCCACCTAAAAAAAAAACAGCCAAAAGAGGTCAGAGTCGTGCACCGAGACTTACGTAAACTAAGACATAAACACATATCTTTTGATTGCGTAGGGTAGTGGGTAGGGTGGACGGTGAGCAATGGGTAGCTCACCGTCCGTTCGTGTCGACGGCGCGTTAGTGCTCAAAGAGGTTTCAGCAAAGCAGAGGGGCCTGCCAGGGCCAACGACTGCCGGGGTAACGGGTTGTTCGAAAGAGATACCGCGCCCCGGAACATAAAGAGCAATAGAAGGAACATGGGTGGGTTTTAGTCAGTACAAGTCTGACACTAACCCCGCTCCGCCCAGAGCTAAGGAAGTTATTTAATGATTTCCCACCCCAAAAAAAACGGTTTCGTTTTTTTCTTTTGATGTATGGAACCTAAAAAAACATAAAAATTTAAACACCAACAAACTAAATCTGCCGTACAGCGAACCGTACAGCATCACTCCTAAAATATCTCCGAGCAATTTAAGTTAGTTGCAAACTGTCGTGGTACGAATTTATGTTGTATCTCATACGCCTGAGGGCAAGTAAGGGAGCTCACAGAGCCATGATTTATTTTGTTACATTTTAATTTCGCCAACCTATCTCATCACCGACCCGTTTCCGAGCAACGGCGAATTTATAACCCTCTGAAATTCGCTTAGGGGTCGTGCGTGAAACTATGAGGTACGATTTTTTTTTTGTAAGAAAGAAATTGTGTATTTCTCTTTAAGCTGGTTCTTTCAACAGTTGATTTCACAATGAGTGCTAATTTCTTTATTGCTTAAAACTAGAGTGTGATTATACCTATCAGTCTCGTTGTTTGGAATGTTAAGCGTTTTTGGTTGTAAATTATTCATCACTAGCTTTCGCCCGCGGCTGCGCCCGCGTTAAATTTGGGGTAACACAGTTCCCCTTGCGCCTTATTGATTTGTAATAGCAACGCTAAGTTTTCCCTTTTCTTCCCTCTTTCTACCCCACATCCCACTTTTTTCAAAAAACTATTAGCCTATGTCCGTCTCCTGGTTCCCAACTATCTCTGAACCAAAATTCATCAAAATCGGTTTAGCCATTAAAGCGTGAAGAGGTAACAAACAAACAAACAAACAAACTCACTTTCGCTTTTATAATATTAATCTTAATATATATAAATCTCGTGTCACAATGTTTGTCCTCAATGGACTCCTAAACCACTTAACCGATTATAATAAAATTCGCACACCATGTGCAGTTCGATCCAACTTGAGAGATAGGGTATGTAGGGTTGGTAGGGTATGTAGGGTAGGTAGGGTATGTAGGGTAGGTAGGGTAGGTAGGGTAGGTAGGGTAGGTAGGGTATGTAGGGTAGGTAGGGTATGTAGGGTATGTAGGGTAGGTAGGGTATGTAGGGTAGGTAGGGTATGTAGGGTAGGTAGGGTATGTAGGGTAGGTAGGGTATGTACGGTAGGTAGGGTAGGTAGGGTATGTAGGGTAGGCAGGTAGGTAGAAAGGTAGAAAATTGCATTGCAACGCAGCCGGGGCACAGCTAGTATATATATATATATAAGTAAGGAAGTAAGGATTTTTCGGTAGGAAATTATTCATTGTACTATAGCTGTAATGTGCGATTACCTTAACCAGGGATTAAGGTACTCAATTCGAAAAACTTCACAATTTAAAAATGTCTTGTTTATTTCTTGAAATCAGTCACCTACATAGCGCTGAATAAAAACTTTCTCAATTTTGTTCCAACTAAATAAAAGAACAAGCCTCATTCCCACCTGTACAGTCGCAGCAAGCTTTCTTTACCGTTTTTAAAATATTCTAATTTTCAGCCAAAATAAAATTGGATTTTAAATTATGTTTTCTGAGCAAAATCATAGTATGGACGTTCTAGGAAATGTTTTTGTCAACAAGATATTTGTAGTAAAATGGAAACTCGTTGGTTTCAGTGGCTGAAACACCCTGCCGGGGAGTGTCAGACTTTTACTGTACGTGTTCCTCCTTTTGCTCTTTGCACAACCCGCAACCCTGGCAGGCGGTGGCCCCGGCCTCTCTGCTTTGCTACAGCCACCGCCTGCGGGGTAGACATGATTTTACAAAAATTCAACACTTAAGGGAGAAAACAAGCTGGAAAAGTTTGATTGACTTATTTATGTACAATTTATAATTTATCGGATTCATGAATTACGATTTTATTTAACATACAAACCATACTATGGCTTATGTTAAAATTTCATGTAAAAATGTCAGTCTTTATCATCCTAACTAATATTATAAAAGCGTAAGTGCATTGTTTGTTTGTTTGTTACGTCTTCACGCCTAAATAACTAAACCTTTTTTGATGATTTTTGGTACAAAGATAGTTGAGACCTTGGAGACGGACGTGACTATGTGCCACTTTACATTAGGACGTTAGCAGCGCGACAGTAGCGCAGCAGAAGCGCATTCCTTCACATTATAAGAACTCGCTCATTGTGTAGTCTATAACTACATACGTTTGCAACACTGGCTTATCGCCGACTAAGCACACGCGGCGGCCGCGGCGACAGCGCGCGACTGTCGCGCTTCTGTTCAAACTATGATATTCTGAGAGCGCGACAGTCGCGCGACTGACGTGCGACTGTCGCGCTGCTAAAGTCGCCTAAATGTGAAAGCGCTCTTACTTTAAAAAAGAAGTGAGAAATGAGGGAGAAAGAGGGAAGAAAAGGGAAAACTTAGCATTGCCATTACAATAAATAAGACGCAACGGCAAAAACTACAGGTAGCAGGTACCTGCAAAAAAGGAAAGGCGAACCGTGTTAGCCTGAAAAAGCTAGTAAGTTATAAGTAAAAGCTACTTTTTCTCTGTCCTAACAAAATAAAAAAACCTCTTTAGAAAATATATCTTTTAAACAGAAAAACTAGTAGCAACACTTGCGTCCTCACATACCCGCCTCTTGCACTGACAAATCTTAGAAGACGGTTGCACCATAAATCAAGTTTACCGAGGGCTACCCCACAAAGAGCTAGCACTTTATTCTTTTGAAAAACTGTAAGAGCTTCCCTGACATTCGCATGTGGAATGAGCTCTTTTGTACCGAAGACGTTTTTGCTAGACGGGGTCTCAATAGAGATCGAATCCACGATCCTTTTTGTCTGTTCACAGTCGTAGGACAGACTGATACGTGTTTATGTAAGTAGTGTCTTTAGAGGGGTTGAAAAATATATGAAGTAAGAATTTTTGTCTGTACGTTAAATGAGTACTAGTCAGCCCCGCGATTTCGCCGGGATAAGAAGTAGCTCGTGTGTGTTATTTTCTAGGGTACAAGTTACATACCAAATTTTATACAAATCGGTTCAGACGTTTGAATGCAAACGAGTTATATAAATACACACACATACAAACTTTCGCCTTTATAATTGTTGTGTGTGAAGCAATGGGATACATTTCATTTTTTTTGTTAATCGACCGTTTAATTTGGATTTATATATAACTAGCTTTTGCCCGCGGCTTTGCTCGCGTTAAATTCGGGTATCACAGTTTCCCTTTCCTGATGTATAAGTACCTAATACCTGTAGTTTTTGCCCTTGCGCTTTATTTATACAGTTTTCCCTTTTCTTCCCTCTTTCTCCCTCATATCTTATTTTTTTAAATATGGCCCATATCCGGCTCCAGGGTCCCAACTATCTCTGTATCAAAATACATCAAAATCAGTTTAGCCATTTAGGCGTGAAGACGTAAGAAACAAACTCACATTCGCTTTTATAATATTAGTAATAATAATACCAGCCTACCACTGTCCCACGGCTAGGCAAAGGCCTCTTCTCACGAAGAGACGGGACGAGAATGGATCACCACGCTTGCTCAAGACGGATTCGCGAGTTCAGACTTATATTAATTAGAAATTCAATTGTTTTCCTTACGATTCCGTTAACCGATGTCTGTGATGTTCAAAATGAACTTAGAAAAGTACATAAATGAATCAAAAAAGTCACATTTGCACTTGACGGGATTTGTACCCACAACCTCGTTCATAAGAGGCGAGGCTTTAACTGGGCCATCACGACATCTAATTTAGATTATCACTTTGAACGTCCACATTTTTTAGATTTGTAGGTAACCGATTATTGGTGACGAACAGGTTTCATCATTATAAACATTGTATACTATGGGGCCAACTCTGAAATCTCTTAAATAAGGTATCAACATAGCTTATTTCTCTCTCATTCGGTCCACCTCCATCACTAGCATAACTGCTTCGCAGAAGGAGGTGACCGCTTCCCTCTCGCTCCCGGATCATGGCCACCAGGGCCGGACGCGAGCGATCGCCACCGCCAATCACCTCTACGACCTTTCTCCCTTTACCGTGATCGCGGTGTCATCCCTCCTGATTTGTCATTTTTTTTAAAGACGTTGTCCCACTAGGATTTTTCCTGTATCGTGGGTCGACAAACATTTAAAATCATATACATTCAAACAGCCACACTCGAAACAACTATCTGAAGGCCATACAAATATATGTTCCGTGCGGGGATCCAACCCGTGACACGCGGCGTAGCAGTCGATTGCTCAGCCATTGCACCAACCATGTCGTCCAAATGATGTATTTCCAGTTTGAAACAGTGAAACAGTTATGCAATAAATAAAAACAATCTAAATAAAATATTTAAAAAGTACTTCCAATGAAAAGAAGTCACAAAAAGAAACATTTTATTTTATCAACTTAGACAATAAATAAAAAACTAAATATAATATTTAAAAAGTCTTTGGGTTTGATCCAGCGTAATGTCAATTGACTATCCGATTCTCTACCAAACACGCTATTAGAACATTAGAATCGGAATTGAAATAACTGACCGTATTGTGTAAACGACGTTACCACACCTCCGTGTTTTTAAGCTATGCAATAGTTTAAAAACATTTTTAGTCAACACCATACATTTGAACCGAAAATGCCACAAATTTTCTATAAGAAGATGGTATCGGAGATTGAAATCTTACTCTTTAGTACAATATAGGCATACATTCCGCTCACGACCGAGCCACTTAGGCGAAACACGGTGCAGCACGTGCCTATGTAAGGCTGCTTTCTTACTGTTTGATATGGAAAAATAATGGTATACCTTGAATGTTTCAAAGTGTCCAGACAATGTGAAAATAGCTTAAAAGGGAAAACTTAGCGTTGCTATTTACAAATCAATAAGGCTCAAGGAGAATTGTGTTACCCCAAATTTAGCGCGGGCGAAGCCGCGGGCGAAAGCTAGTACTAGATAAAACCATACCCCTTGGTAGGACGCCGACTATTGTCTGTTGTGTAAGAAATTACTGTCGGGACCAACAGCTTAACGTGTTTTTTGAGGCACGAAGGCAACTCATATTGTTACAATTGTTCACTCATCTACAAGCCAACCTAGGCAGGCGCGGTTTAACCTAAAGATAGCTCGAAGTGGTTGTTTTTATTAAGCTACTAGCTTTTGCCCTTGGCTTTGCTTGCGTTAAATTCGTGGTAACACAGTTCCCCTTACCTGATTTACAGGTACCTGATACCTGTAGTTTTTGCCCTAGCGCCTTATTTATTGTAATAGCAAAGTTAAGTTTTCCATTTTCTTCCCTCTTTCTCCCTCATATCTCAATACTTAAAAAAATGCTAGCCTATGACCGTCTCCAGGGTCCTAACTATTTCTGTACCAAAATTCATCAAAATCGGTTAACCATTTAGGCGTGAAGACGTAACAAACAAATAAACAAACTCACTGTCGATTTTATAGTATTGGTAAGGAAGTAAGGATTCAGCCACTATATTGCTCTAAAGGTGAATTTTTCAGCCTGTGTAACCAGCCTAACGTGTACTGCATCTCCTAAGTGCACAGTTTCGTTGCAAATTTGTCGCTGCGCCCCAACGTCTTGGGGACAATTTGGGCTAATTACACCGAAACAAAGACACGTTCCTTGCTGAATAATTAATGTAGTGCACTTTTGTGCGGCCTCGACCGAACTAAAAAATTGCGTCAGTTTGTGGAAGTTTCTAACGAGTTGTGATTATGAAAAAAAAAATAGTCACCCAACTGAGAGGCAAAAAGTGTTTATGCGGGACGTAGCAGTAGCCGTTCTATGGTACCTGTCTACCCTCTCTCATTGAGAAAAATGCGTGAATTCATATATGTGTGTATGTTATGTCAGTATCGGCACTAGGCGATATAATTTTATATTAGGGTAAATACCATCATAATTGGGTAAAGGCTAAGTAGATGCCTATTCTTCTCCACTGAGCAACGGTTTGGAATGGGCAACTACAGTACTTTCACAGTTATTATGCCTTGTGACTGGGACTGTAGCTTCATTTTTATCGTTGTCAATGTTTCGACAGTTCAAAAGTGCCTGTAACTGGCCTACTTGAAATAAATGCTTTTGATTTTATTTGTATTATTTATTTATTCCAATAGGCATCAAACCCAACACAAATCAAAACAATTACAAAATACATAAAAAAATTAAACATATCTGAATACAAATTAAATAATTAAACTTAATACGACATTAAATATTGAGATTTGATTTAATGATGATGACGTTATCCATAGATAATCTAGATATACCAAAAATATTAAAGCTAAAACTCATGAATCCAATCACTAAAATGCTAGGAAAAATAAAAGTTCAACACAAATCCAGATTAATCCAAGATCAGAGGCATTAGGAAGTCTTACAGCAAAGAAAGCTAAACTCCGATAGAAAATTCATGCTCTGTTGAACAGAGTTAATGCAGTTTAGACACTGCAGCTTGTGATTATCTTAGACGAAACAATTTCTATTCAATTACAGGGAAGATTTTGTTTGAATTTTAATGCATAAGGTGTCTACTGTACTTTTACTGACTTAAACCCTTCCATATTTTTTCTTTTGCTTTTTGCGTTCCTTGGCCGCCGTATCTCTTAAACCTAGCAGGGCAGGCAGTGACCCTGGCAGGCCCCTTTGCTTTGATGACATCTCTTTGAGGCGCGCGTGGAACACAAACGCACTGTCAATACGGCCTGTTTGTACTAGATGGGCGGACGGTAAACTACCCATTGCTTGCCATCCATAGACCCGCGTCTGATCGTCTGTCCCGATGCCCGGAGCGTCGGGGTTGGTTTAGGGTTCTCTCTTTCGCCAAAATGACTGCATCGCAGATCGCAGAGGTGACTGCTTCCCATTCCCTCTCACCTCAGACCATGGACTAAACTAGGACCGGACGCCTCCAATCGCTTCTACGAAGATGCAGTGATGCTCTGCGAGATCCTACTACTATATTGATTAACGTTTTAGGGTTTCACGAATATAGTATTTTCTAAAAAAAGTCTCATAATATCAATTTTTTTTTTTTTTTTTTAATTTTGGTAAATTTATACATGTTTTTGCTTAAAACTGTACATGGTTACACAATGTGTACGTTAGTTACAGTATTAATGAACAAGAAGCAGTGTCATAGCGCGTCATTTGCACGTAAACTGTTGAGAACATGCTCCACAGAATAAATATTTCGCAGAAGCGACAGTTAAATACTAACGATTTTCTATGGATAGATAAAGCAGAAAACACACGGACTTTGGTGCGGTTTGTTGTATGACATTATGTCGATTGTTTTGTTGTACGAGCTGCCCGTTTTTACTGCTTACCGTTTTGAACAAATTGTGAAATTGTGCAACTGTAGGACCATGTCTTAAAGCAGAACTTATTCCACTGAGGGAAAAAGATGGTACTAGACACCCTGTATAGCTCTGTCTCTTTTCCTCAGTGGAATTAGTTCTGCTTTAAGACGACATAGTCGCGTAGCTGTTCTTGTCAAACGTCCACTATTGCTCTTCACATACAACACAAATGACATCAGTTAAGCTTGAAGAGACAGAACATGTGATTTCTTATAGCAGTCCATTTTAAGTCACCCTGCCTCAAACAAAAAACGGAACCGTTGTAGTATTACTTTGTTGTCCGTCTATCTGTCTGTCTGTCAAGATCCTTTAACTCAGGAGCACGTAGCGGTCCATCATTTACCTAGCCTTTTCCAACTTTGTTGGGGTCAGCTTCCAGTCTTACAATGCAGCTAAATACCAGTATTTTACATGGAGCGACTGCCTATTTGACCTCAACAACCCAGTTAGTACTGGGTATATCCCTTGGTAAGACTGATTGTCAGACTTTCGGGTCACTGACTACCTGTAACAACGGTTATAATCTACAAATGACAGCCGAAACCAAAGTGTGTGCTTTCCGAGACACGGAAAAAACTTGGTATGTAACGGTGGTCACCCATCTACAAACTAACCTGGCAAGCGCGGCTTAACCTAAAGTTAAACTTGAGTGGCTGCTATTATTTAGCCATGAGCTCCTTCGTACACGTCCACGTAGAGGTATTAAAACTATATACTTAAATCTGTAGTCCCTTGGAGCTATAAAAAACATTATCCTCTCAGTCTACGCAGTCGAAACCCTCGGTGCGCGAGTCTGACTCGCTCTTAGCCGGCTTTATTTATCTTTATTCAGAACGGAAAAGAGATGACACTAGACCCGTATAGCTCCATCTCTATCCTAAAGAAACATGAAAGTAATTTTTCTACAAGAGGTGTAACAGTCTTGCGGGTTGTTCGAAAGAGATACCGCGGCCTCGGAACGTAAAGGGCAAAAGAAGAAACATTGGTGGGTTTTAGTCAGTACAAATCTGACATGCCCCTCCGCTCCGCCCAGACCGGGAAAAGTCATTGGATGATTTCCCACCCGAAAAAAAAAGAAAAAAGAGGTGTAACAGTCCAAGATATACGAATGAATGAATAACACTATTGCTTCGAATTGTCGGTAGAATGGTCGTTAACGCGACTGCTCAGCATGAGAACCTGGGTTCGTGTTAATAGATTTTTCAATAAGGATTTTTTAATACGGAGTCAGGATTTGTACCCGGTTGATAGCATAAATCCCTAGTACATTAGGACTTAAAGGTTACATGCGTAATGTCTCGGATTCATTTTTCTTTGAACACCGTTCATTTCATTTTCTACATACTCTTTGACAGAAGACACTAAGAACAAGTTCTGCTTAGCAGTTAACAAGGCAACTTGAAGCTCACTGTTAAGTCGTCACAAACTCCCGCCCTGCCTCGGATTTACTTAGCTGCGTTTTCGACAAAAAATTAAGCTTTTTGTATTATTTTGCAGTAATTAACATGGTTTAGTTCAGTCGAACTAGTCAACTTAGTGATTAAGGTTTTAATAGAGATGAGTCCAGATATTATTTTTTGGTGACAAATTTGGAAAAACGGTTTTTCTAGCTTGGCTTGTTTAAAAAAAAAACGTTGCCCCACTAGGAGTTTCTCCTGAAATGTGGGTGCGTTGACAAACATTTAAACTCACATACACAAATACCCAGACCCGAAAAAACTACCTGAAGGCATACAAATATTTGTTCCGTGCGGGGATCAAACCTGCGACACGCAGCGCAGCAGTCGATCACTCGGCCACTGCGCCAACTATGCCGTCAAATTGACCGATTGATTAAAAAAATATGGTTGAAAACATTGTGATCATGGTAATTAATAACTTTATTTATCGGAATGATAATTGTAAGTACCATTAAAAGTAACAAATAACCAAGTTGATGAGGGTGATGACAAGAGGTTGATATTATCAATGATAAGATTAGATTATAATTATCAAGTTCAAATTTGCCTTAGGCTTATCAATTCAGGCAAAAGAGGCATCATGTTATCTAATTTACATATTTGTAAAATGCGTCGTATTTTTTTTTTTACAAAATTCTCCATTATGTCCAAAACATTTTCAACTATCTTACTTCTTCTTCTAGTCTTACCAGTTTCATCTGATTACGTCCACAATCTACTTAGTAATGGGTAATGTATTGTATTACCCAGTACTCCTTGTGAAATACTAGTATTTTACATGGAGCGAGTGCCTATCTGACCTCTACAACCCAGTACTGGGTAATACAATACCCCTTTGTAAGACTGGTTGTCAGACTTTCGGGCCACTGACTAGGTGTAACGACTGTATAAGATTTTCAGCTGGGATCAAAGGCTTAAAGACCAACCCAGACAAGCGATAACCTGCAGTTTAAGTGGCTGATATTATATAACCTTCGATCGATCATTAGAAAAACTTATTTATAGACAGCAGAAGGTATTAATAAAATGCCCCACTCTAGAAGTTTCTCTTGTATCGTGGGTGCGTTTACAAACATTTAAACTCACATACACAAACAGTCAGACCCAGAACAACCAACTGTAGGTCCTTCAAACATTTGTTCCGTGTGTTGATCGAAACTGCGACACGCAGTACAGCAGTCGATCACTTATTACTAATTAATCAACACCTTAAGCTTAGCATTGCAAATTCAGTGCAGCAATTAACCTTGTAATGCTTCACACTTAATTTTTTTTTTTTTATAAAACGTTGCCCCACACTAGGGATTTCTCCTGTATCGTGGGTGCGTTTACAAACATTTAAATTCAGATACACAAACAGCCAGACCCGTAACAACTACCTGTAGGCTATACAAATATTTTTTCCGTGCGGAAATCGAACCCGCGACACGCAGCACAGCAGTCAATCGCTCAGTTACTGCGACAACCGTGCCGTCAAACTGATTAGGAGTCGATGTTAGAACGAAATCATAGACAAAATTTTCGTTCAATTGCATAAGTTTCGCTAACTAGCGAATCACCCCAGCTTCACACAAGTGCACTGTAAATACTAATTTCTCCTTTTGAATCATTCTATCTATTTCTGCATCTAAAACTGCATTTAAATCTGTTAAGGAATTTAAAAGATCTAAGCGCACTGACGGCGAAAGCGACTTTATTTTATACCATTTAAAGAAAAAAAAAATATGCATGGCCTATGGCGTATGGCCTGACAGTTCTTCTAAGCATATTTTTTTTTTATAATATGGTTGAGCACCAATAATTAAAAAAACTTGTTCCTGGAAGGTACTGGGTAATTAACATTGAACTGAAATAATGACACTCCCCCCCCGTTCCGCCCAGAGCGGGAGAAGTTATTCGATTTCCCATCCGCAAAAAACAAGCTACATGGAGTACGTTTATGTATGTTTTTAACCGACTTTGGCCGTGTTTTTCTATTTTGTATGTTTTTTGCTTGATCATTAAAAAAATATCTTTCTCTCTCTTTTTCTTTCCTGTATCGGGTGATAGAGGAAAGAAAAGGGGAGAGAAAGATATTTTTTTAAAGTGAGATAAGGGGGTCCTTAACTCACTTTAAAAATAAAGCCTATGTCCGTCTCCAGGATCCCAACTATCTCTGTACCAAAATTCATCAAAATCAGTTTAGCCATTTAGGCGTGAAGACGTAACAAACAAACAAAGTCACTTTCGCTTTTATAATATTAGTAAGGATATTCAAGGGCAAATGACTACGTGCGTCTGCACGCGCACACACACACTACACGCGCTAGGTTTATACGTCGTACGTCATTCCTGATTGGGGAGCATCATCGTCATTTCTGATCAGGAAAGGGGAACTAAGTTACCCCGAATTTAATGGAGTGAAGCCGCGGGCAAAAGCTAGTCTCTCATATTATGGTCATGTACCTGGTCTGTGTATTTTTGCAAGAATCTTTTAATTTGGATAAACACCTTAAACTGAACTGAAACTTTAATGACATGAATTCACATTTACTAATTTATTTAAAATTCAATTTGACAATGAATTGTTCCTAAAATATTTATGCTTGTTGAATTGTAATAAAAACTAATCTTTAACGAATAACGATGTTTTAATAAATACCTATTTCATTTTATTTTAGATAGACTTTGAATTTCTTGACCTCTGAATTTGTATCGACTGTTCCTTCACAGAGTAGTTGGGTACGAAACATCGTCCACATCTAGTTTTAAAGAAAAACGACATCTTAAAGTGTTTCTAAAAACTTACTTGCAAAACAAAAGTTCTAGACCTCCTAAACAAGATGTAAATACTCAATCATTTATTGCTTTCCAATATGGTATATACTTCAGTGGTAAGTAAACATTTGTGGACCCCGACGGTTACAGCTGTAAACAATTGTAAGAAGATTTATTTAAACATGCAACTTAGAACATTATTGTAGCAAAAATATCCATAAGGCAGGCTTTTAGCCTTTCGATCAAACTGCAAGCCGTGACCGTTTCACGGCTTGTTGGCTTTATATAACGACTAGCAGATGTGCAGGCGGTTGTGTTAGTCCAGCCTTTTACATGTGCGCTTACAGTAGATGGAGTCAGTAATATGGTTGGAGTGGAAAATAGCTTTGAAGTGACACAGCATGTTTCGTTTGAATTTGTTGGAGTATTGGTTTAACAAACATGTATACAACGTTTGAGCTTTTGCCAGTTTTCACGACCAATAGGCAACATCTATCTTACCTTAATTAAAGTACATTTTTGAAAGTAAAATAGAATTTAGGTAAGTTCTGTTTTGTAACGTCTTGTTTTTATTCTGCTGTGGAACTAGTTGATAATGATTTATCTCTTCGAAGAAGTCATCAACTGATAATTCAACAACATTTAAATTATGTAAAAACAGTATGTATATATTTTTTATTTTTCGTTTCGTTTTCGTAGATATTAAAAATTTTCGTCAAAATTTATATCTCGCATTTTCAATCAAACTTTTGAATTTAGTTTCCTTGCGGAGGTTTTGGAATCAGACTATTAAAGCAATGTTGCCAACTCCCCAACACATTCATAGGTCGTGCAATGTCGTTAGCCTTTACAACTTACGACAGCTGGCAAGTGCCTCCGCAGATTCCAGTACTTCTCAACATATCTTTCAAAGCTGTTAATATTTTGAACTGCTTCCATTGTCCTGACAGGCTTCTGGTATTGGTCCGTACTGAAACAAGTGGTTAAATTATTACTTTACCGCTACAGTAGAATGGATCACATACCACTCAGGAACTTGGCAGTCATAGCACAGATTACAGCATAATGCAACCGGTCAGATTCAGCCGGTCTGGCATGATTAAGTAAATCACTACATCACAACTGGTTTATCAGCACAGTACCAAGCAGTAAATTATCTAGTTAGATAAATAATAAATATCTTGGGACAATTCACACACGGCTATCTGATCCCAAGCTAAGCAGAGCTTGTGTTATGGGAACCAGACAACTGATATACATACTTATATAATTTATAAATACATACATATTATAGATAAATCACACCCAGACACAGAACAAACAATCATGCTCATCACACAAAGTTTGTCCTGGGTGGGAATCGAACCCACGACCTCCGGCTCAGCAGTCAGGGCCACTAACCACTAGACCAACAGGCTCGTCAAGATGACGCCAATTCTAATAAAATTATCTCTTGGTAAGTGCAATAGAGTATGCACTTCAGGATGCGGATAAAACAGCTATAAATACTTCTGTAAATAGCACCGTGGCTAATAGTTTTACAATGGAGCCGATACAAACGTTCATATTTCTGGACTTCGGAACTGTTCCTGGTGATCCGAACACTGTTACTGCAGTAAGCCTGTTAGCTTTGCCCCGCAGTCAATATTTACAACCAAAAAACATTCAAGAACCGTCAGCCAAGGTGGTACTGAAGAACTTTAAAGGTTTTGATTTGAAGAAATTAAATAAGATCAATAATTTCATCAACCAACAACAAAAACCTGTATGCGTCGTCAGCCACAATGGTCACCTGTTTGATTTTCCCATCCTCAAGCGAGAGCTTCAGAAGTTTAATATCAGTTTGTCTGATGATGTTCTATGTGCTGATAGTCTGTATATTTTTTATGATATTCTGAAAGAGGATTCAAATAATGTACTTGACTGTACAAATGCTAAAATTTCATTTAATACAGGCGAAGAAAAAAGTGCTTATCCTGGAACATCAAATTTAAACCATACTTTCGATGTGACAAGCGACCAAGTGACTGATAATATGCAAGATACAGGCAAACAAGAAAATGAAATAAAAAAACATTCAGTTGAAAATTGTCGACTGCAAAATGAAAAAACAAAGCGAAAACTTGGTCCTAATCAAGAGTTTTTTAAAACTGAGAAACCGATATTGAATTTAAAAATTCTAGGTCTGAAAAATGCTAAGCGAAAGTTAGACTTTGACGAGAGTTACCACTATTCGGGTAAAGCTAAAAGGGCAATATTTTATGAAGGTTATCCTAAACCACTAAAGGGCTATCATGAACTTGGAGCCATTTATGATCGAGAAGTGATACACCCACCTGTAGTGCATCATCCAGCTGAGAACGATGTTTACATGAAGTTTAGAATATCACACAAACTAAGCAAAAGATTTTTAGCCTGGACAGAACAAATACAATATAAATTTGCTAATATTGAAGCGAAGGAACTTGTCATAGGTACCTAAACTGGCCAAATGCGAGTCGGACTTGGGCACCAAAGGTTCCCTACAAAGTTGCAACATAAACGGCATTGCCTAAAAAACCGCCCCAAAGCGACTCAGACTTGCGCATCGAAGGTACCGTAAAAACTTCCGACATGTACAGCCATATCTTTAAACTGCGTAGACTTACGCCCGAATACTGAAACGTCACTCAAAATTTAAGTCCCACTTAAGTTTAACAGAGACTCAGAAGTGACGTTCGACCATACAAAATCTAAAGTTTAAGAGCTGCTCAAATGTTAAGCAGCCCTCACATTTTGAGTGACGTTTCAGTAGTCGGGGGTTAGAGCATTGATTTTTCACAGCTCCAAGGGACCACAGACTTGACTATATGGTTTTAATTTCAACTCGATATCTCCACGCATTCGCAAAATAAAGGGTCTTGACAGACAAATAGACACACAGACATAAATACATATAAACAGACATACGGACGGAAAACAAAGTGATCGTAAAAGGGTTTGGTTAATTCGTTTTGAGGTATTAAACTAAGCGCTTAAGTATAAATAGTGCATGTAAATATGTCAATGTGTTACAGTTCATTATTGTATACTAGCTTCCGCCCGCGATTTCGTCCGCGTAGCATAGTTACTTTGGGCTAACGCAAAACTTTAACCTGCGTGATGATCGAAAAAATATCTTTCACGCCCCTTTTCTTCCTTCGTTCTTCCCTTTTTCTAACATTTAAAAAAAATTGCCTATGGCCGTCTCCAGGGTCCCAACTATCTCGGTATCAAAATTCATCAAAATCCGTTTGGTCATTTAGGCGTGAAGACGTAACAAACAATCAAAGTCACTTTCGCTTTATAATATTAGAAAGGATAAGAATGTGTCGTTACCATTCGCCAAATTGGTGTAGTATTTTATTGTGTGACGTAAACATCATTTGTGATTGCCATAATTCATCATCAACACTTTATCAAACCATTTGAAGAGTATACGAAAGGAAACAAGCATTACTCAAAGTTATCAGGGGAACTAAAAATCTTGTCGACGGCATTAAAATCCCAAATAGCCCATCTTTTGAAACAAATTATACCCGTATCAAAATTGATAGAATAAATTATGCAAAACCCGATACAAACATCGAAATACCGATTTCAGTGGTAGCATAGTAAACCACGATCGATGTTAATTTTGTGTAGCGGTAAGTTCATAACGGAAACGTTTTGGACAATGAGCCAATTTAATTTACCGGGGACAGAGTACGGTAACGAGTAAGTCAATGGTTACAGAAAGATGATTCCATACATCATATTTCTAATTTTCTGAACTGCTCCACTGGTCTCTCGGTCGTCACGAAGTCCTGCGTTCAAAGTCGGCTAAAAAGTGTTATTGATTTTATTTAGGACTAGCTTTTGTCCGCGGCTTTGCTTGCGTTAAATTCGGTATAACACAGTACCTGCTACCTGCAGTTATTTCCTTTGCACCTTATTGATTTGTAATAGCAACGCTACGTTTTCCCTTTTCTTCCCTTCTTATGTCCGTCATCTGTCGTCGTCCGGTCGTGTCTGATTGCTGTCCCATCAGTCTATGAGAGTGAAAGAACAGAGAGTACACTTGTGCCTGCACACACATTTGTGTACTATAATATCTCTTGAGCCGATGATTAAAGTAATGCTAGCAAAGGAGGTGGCCGGGCGTTTGAGGGAGAGAACATCTGCCCAACCCAGCCGCCGCGGAGACGCCCATGGCGCCGGGCGCCGCGAGACGACTCCCAGCCACCGTAGATGCGGGCCTGTGGGCGGTAAGCATTGGGTAGTTCACCGTCCGTCCGTCGATTGACGACAGGCCGTGTCGACGGCGCGTTCGTGTTTCACGCGCGCCTCAAAGAGAGTCAGCAAAGCAGAGGGGCTAGAGCCTCCGCCTGCCGGGGTTGCGGGTTGTTCGAAAGAGATACCGCGGCCTCGGAACGTTAAAGGCAATAGAAGGAACATGGGTGGGTTTTAGTCAGTACAAGTCTGACATGCCCCCCTGCTCCGCCCAGAGCGGGGGAAGTCATTGGATGATTTCCCATCCGAAAAAAATAAAGCCGATGATTAATCTCTGCTGACATTGGCTGCCGAAAATGGTCAGGAAGACTTTATATTCCTGCGCTCGTTCCAATTTGTTTTCGGGTCGGCGTAGCATGTAGTCTTCTATATATCTGTATTCCCTTTTAGGTAACTTTTAATTTATTTCAAGTAACAAAACGACTCATTTTAGGTTACATCCAACACAAAACACAAGCATTCCAATTACAATTAAATATATTAATGTCAGAAAAATACATCAAACATAGTCACGGCATAGAGTAATCTGTGGAAAATATTGTGGTTGGTATATTTGTTAAGTTTAATGTTAAGTCAACACTTTTTATGCTCAATGTACTACTGTTTGTTTTCCCAAATGTAATAAATAAATAAAACTATTGATATTACTAGTTGAAATAAGGATAATCAATGTAATCAAATAAAAAAATATTTTTATTTTACATAGGCCTACATAGGTGCATATAAAATAGTAATTATTTTTTTAGTTTATAACATATAGCACTTTTTTAATATTTAAAAATATATTGATATGTGTGAAAAATTAATAAAGATATAAAATAATTTCTCGTTTATTTCTATACGTGACGATTTGTAAATAGGTTTGTAGTAGATATAAAAAACCTCCAACGAAAATTGGTTTGAATTTAAGAAGATTTACCATCATTTTCCTACCCTTGTCCCATTCTATTTGGGGTCGGCGCAACACGTTTTCTTCTCCCATTCTCCCTTATCAGACGTCACGGCATCATTTACTCCTTTCTCCTTCAAATCATTCCTTTTGCTCTCTGTTTATCAACATTCAGATCCATCACTCTTTTAGTCACATGGGCTTCTAATAAAATTATTCATTACATTCAGTTACCTCTCACGCTTTAATGGCTAAACCGATTTTGATGAATTTTGGTACAGAGATAGTTGGAAACCAGGAGACGGACATAGGCTAATTTTTATTTTAAAAAGTGGGATGTGAGGGAGAAAGAGGGAAAAAACGGGAAAACTTAGCGTTGTTATTACAAAACAATAAGACGCAAGGGGAACTGTGTTACCCCAAATTTAACGCGGGCGAAGCCGCGGGCGAAAGCTAGTTTATTTTATAAACGTAAGCCTGTTTAGTAGAATAAATAAGAGGTGAAATACTGTGATTCCATAACAAATATTATAGGCCGATCGATTTATGATTATGTATGAAAAACCCACTTCAGTACACAAAACAAACAAAACTCATTCAAAACAACTAATTGGGATTTAAATAATTCCGGACGGATACGGAATAATTGAGAAAAGATAAAACAATAGGCTTCATCTGCATGCCTGAAACTTTCGTGAAGGAGGGAATGCTCCTGGTTACAGATGAAAAGGGTGAAGTACTGAAGTGGAACAGAATCCTCGTTGGAAGACGGAGTTTAAATGATAGTTCGTTTTAAAACTAATTAAAGTAGATTTTAGATGAAGTTTTATAACAATTAAGAGGATGCAATGATGAGGAGCTCGTGGCTACATATTAGCAGCGGCTCGGGTCGATCTTTAGGTTAACCCGCGCTTGCCTAGGTTGGTCTGTGGATGGGTGACCACCCGTTACATACCGAGTTTCCTCACGTTACCCCTTGGTAAGACTGGTTGTCAGACAAAGATCTACAAATGACAGCCGGGACCAACGGCTTAACGTGTTTTCCGAGGCACGGAGGAAAGTCGGTATGTAACGGGTGGTCACCCATGCACAGGCCAACCTAGGCAAGCGCGGCTTAACCTAAAGATTGACCTGAGCAGCTGCTAACATATAATTAAATAAAATTAATACAATGTCGGTAGATGGCCGGGAGCACTGCTATAGCCCCTAGGTCACGATATTACCAAATAGAGGCATTAAACGCTGTACACTATTGGCACACACTAAAACGCAGAGCAAGAAAATGTAGTAGAACAATGAAAACTTTGTATAGTTTTAGGTTGTTTTTGGTTTTTATTTATTAGATTAATGATCCATGCAGGTTTTTGTTGGTAGAACTAGGAAAAAGAAGTGAATGATAGAAAGACGATTGACACGGGAGAATGGGAGAAAAAAACGTTATACGCAGACCCAAACAAGGGCAAGAAGATGTGTTGCGGGTTGTTGAAAAGAGATACAGCGGTCTTGGAACATAAAGGGCAAAAGAAGGAACAGGAGTGGGTTTCAGTCAGTAAAAGTCTGACTCTCACTATCCCTCAGTTCTCACTCCACTCAGAGTGAAGGAAGTTTTTTGATGCTCTCCTATACTTAAAAGGGCAAGAAGATGATTATGATAACATGATAGTTAAAAGTCATAGTTATTACTGTTGAAGTTCCCGTTTTTATTTTTTTGAATGTATATATTAGTTCATTTGATATGTATTATGTGTATTAATAGCATGTATTATATTTATATAATTTTTGTACCCTATCACAATGTTGTCGTATTTTACCCAAAGGTTTGGGTTTCTGGAGAATGCCTTATAGCATTAATTCCGCCTATGTTCCACTATAGTACACGAAGTTTAAATTAAAAAAAAAATGGATGTATATTTTGTTGGTAAACTGAATAATTTACTCTGTGTCAAATACTCTAGGTATTACTCGCGGTACGAACAAGTTTTATCGGTGTCACCTTTACGATCCTGGCTGGAAATAACTTAGCACGTTTTCCTTGATCAATCCCCTGGATTGAGCACTATTGTCGTAGTGTCCTAGCATTATACTGAGCTAGCATTATAGTGCTTTATTAAAAAGCTTTGTTCACAAGAAAATTAGTTGCATGGTTTGCAAAGTACTAATTATGTAACTTAAACGCACTTGCAATGAGGATATCATTCATTTTGACAACTTTATACAACATGCATTGAATCCTTATTCTTTATTAACTTCTCATCTCAAAATTACATTTTTAAATATGTCTTAGTAAACACATAAAAGAAAACATATTATAAAAATAGGTTTCCGCCGGTAACGGGAGCAGGGTCCAAGCTACCGGTGGTTAGGGCTCCAATCCTTATCCTTATTAATATTGTAAAAGCAATAGTGAATTTGTTTATTTGTTTGTTATGCCTAAATGGCTAAGCCGATTTTGATGAATTTTGGTACAGAGATAGTTGGGACCCCGGAGACGGACATAAGCTATTTTTTTAAAGGGAGAAAGAGGGAAGAAAATGCCAGGCATTGCAATAGCAATGCTTGGTATTTTCTATTATTATTGTAATAACAATAAATCAGGCGCAAGGTCAAAAACTACAGGTAGCAGGTACCTGTAAATCGGGAAAAGGATAAATAAATATAAATTAAATATATTATTACCTATTTTGCAACTACTCCGGTAAAAAAATTACATGATAAAGGAGTTTACTAATGATAGAGAATATGATACATCATTTGACTTGACGGGCCTGTTGGTCCAGTGGTTAGTGGCCCTGACTGCTGAGCCGGAGGTCGTGGGTCCGATTCCCACCCAGGACAAACTTTGTGTGATGAGCATGGTTGTTTGTTCTGTTTCTGGGTGTGATTTATCTATACTATGTATGTATTTATAAATTATATAAGTATGTATATCAGTTCCCTGGTTACCATAACACAAGCTCTGCTTAGCTTGAGAT
Organism: Ochropleura leucogaster; assembly: GCA_958449745.1. NCBI lineage: Eukaryota > Metazoa > Arthropoda > Insecta > Lepidoptera > Noctuidae > Ochropleura > Ochropleura leucogaster. Next base: position 19,454,258 of record OY288203.1, read on the forward strand.
CAGATAGCCGTGTGTGAGTTGTCCCAAGATATTTATTTAGATATTTATTTCCCGGTGCTCATGGTGGGCCCAACAATGTATGACCGCAGAGCAATGTCCTTTAAATATTTTTCAAACTTCCAAAAAGTCTTATCGTAATGCAGTACAGTTTAGTACAAAGCATTAAAATATAGAAACACCACATTCAAATATTTCAAACGCGGGCTGAATAAAACATGACAGTCAATTACGGCATGCAGTTTTATAAATCCCAGAACACAACTGTACAATCATTTCCGCTATCAACATTTGAGCTATAACGTGAGTCAGTACAAATTAGCTTGCTGCAAATATCTGCTGCATTGTGGCGGAATATTTGGCTGGTAACACCGTGCTAAGTTATGGCGCCTGTTTTCATATTTAAAAAAGATTCTACAAAATAGAATAAATACTAACTAGTAGTTTGTCGAAAAGAAACACGTTTTCTCGTATTCTCTTTAAGAAATCCTTTTAATTTCGTTTATTAAAATTTAAAATTTTTATTTCAGACCAGGCACATAAAGTTGAAGATCACTGTCTCAGGATTTGGCTGTTCACTCTATCCGATAACACACTCAAAAGCATGTTGGTGGTACCCTTTACCCGACACCATAAGGAGGCCGTCCTTTTGCAAAGCACCGCCTGGAAGCCATCCGTGCTGTACTCGGCGAACATGCTGGAGGCACTGCACGGCCAGAGGAGCCCCAACATACCCCCAACCGCGTTTTTATATTGGACGTACAAAGCATTGTAGGCTTTTTAGTGTAACTGCTCCACAGGTGCTAGTTGGACTTGTGCATCGAAGGTTCCGTACAAACTGGCGACATAAACGGCCATATCTTATCACTGCGTAGACTTATAGGGTCACTAGCTTTTGCCCGCGGCTTCGCTTGCGTTAAATTCGGTAGTGCCTTATTGGTTTGTAATAGCAACGCTAAGTTTTCCTGTTTCTTCCCTCTTTCTCCCTCATATCCCACTCTTTTTTAGAAAAAAGTAGCCTATGTCCGTATCCTGGTTTCCAACTATCTTTGTACCAAAATTCATTAAAATCGGTTTAGCCATTAAAGCGTGAAGAGGTAACAAACAAACAAACAAACTCACTTTCGCTTTTATAATATATAGTAAGGATAGTAAGGATAGTAAGGATTGTTCTCTTTTATAACATAAAGGTACCACAGACTTAAGTAAACTGTGTAAATTTTACCTTCACGAGTTCTCGAGACCCTTTGTCTTGACAAACAGACAGACGAGAAACGAAGTAATCCTATAAGGGTTCCGTTTTTTTCCTTTTGAGGTACCTACGGAACCTTTCAAAGCTAGTAAGAAATGCGAAGCTACGAAAAAACATGTTAAAATAACTATGGTGGAGTAAGAACTATGATCCAAAGTAGGAAGATTTAAAACAAACCAAGTTTTTTTTAATAGAAAAATTATAAACACTAAAAATTCTTTGTTCTTATGTAACTGTTGGATTCCATAAACCTCAGATCCCTTTACTCATCGTGTATTGGGGTATGTCAAAAGCGTTAAGCATCAACGTAGCTAACACGAAGCAACCGAGTTCTTAAGAAACCTAAGTTTGATTAATTCACCTCTTAAAAAAACCGACTTCCAAAAAAAGACTAAAAACTGGAAAATAATTTTACTTCCGGATTTCGATGACTTTTTTTTATTTCTTGACTTTTTCGCCATCGACTTCCGGAAGTTAAGTTATTTTCACTTTTTAGTTTTTTATCACTACACTACTAAGTAAATACACTACACACTAAGGAAATGGCTAATTTCCACATAAAGTATGGCATAAGCAAGTACAAACAGCATCACATGAATCAGAAACTAGAAAAATTGAAACAAACAAACGTGGCCAATAATAAATTACCTAGTCTACATTAGTGTATTTGTGGTCAACAAACGCTGCGGTCCGTAGAACCTAAAAATTAATAAGCTATTAATTTCATGCGTTGGTTGGATAGTTCTGTGGTTTAACTTGTTCTAAATATTTAAAACTATCTCATACCCGCGGCTTCACTCGCGTCGTCATCGGGAACAGTAAAAATATAGCTGACTGAGCTATAACGACTTCCCTTCAGAATTGGTTCTGTGGATCCGAAGATTATCTTCTTCATACAAACTTGTAATTTTTTTTTTTGAGGTGGGAAATCATCAAAGAACTTCCCCCGCTCTGGGTGGAGCGGGGGGGGGGCGTGTCATACTTTTGCTGACTACACCACCCATGTTTATCCGCAACCGCAACTGACGGGCCTGTTGGTCTAGTGGTTAGTGGCCCTGACTGCTGAGCCGGAGGTCGTGGGTTCGATTCCCACCCAGTACAAACGTTGTGTGATGAGCATGATTGTTTGTTCTGTGTCTGGGTGTGATTTATCTATAATATGTATGTATTTATAAATTATATAAGTATGTATATCAGTTGTCTGGTTACCATAACACAAGCTCTGCTTAGCTTGGGATCAGATAGTCGTGTGTGAGTTGTCCCAAGATATTTATTTATTTTATTTATTTAACCCCGGATGTGTTATTCCTCTGTCTGACTTTTGGGATAATATGGATGGTTTTTGAACTTCATATCCTACAATAATGTTTATTTGTGGGTCATGACATGAAAGTGTTAGTTTGTCTACACAACTACACATGAAACATATCTCTGAAAAATAACATACTAACAAAACTTCGGAAGTGTGTCATAATATTTTTAGTATCGACTTACTTTCAGAAGAAAGGCCATAAAATTGATACATTGAAGTTATTATATTGTATCAATTTGTTGTAGCTTTAGTTATGGATTAATTTAAGTCAAGTAGCTAAAGATTTCCATTTTGTGAATATGCCGTTTATAGAATATACCAATAAGAGAATGGTCCATTAATAGACTACATAATATTATTATACCATGTTAAAAATATGCTGTTTACTGAATCACTAGTAAAAGTTGTAGATTTTTTGAATTGCATCTTCCCTAAAAACGCATCAAAATGTAAAGGGATAACTCGTACTGTATGGCAATTCAAATTTATAATAAACTAGCCTTTGCCCGCGGCTTCGCTCGCGTTAAATTCGGGGTAACACAGTTCCCCTTTCCTGATTTGCAGGTACCTGCTACCTGTAGTGTTTGCCCTTGCACCTTATTTATTGTAATAGCAAAGTTAAGTTTTCCCTTTACTTCTCTATTTCTCCCTCACTTTAAAAAAAAATATTAGTCTATGTCCGTCTCCAGGGTCCCAACTATCACTGTACCAAAAATTATCAAAATCAGCTTAGCCATTTGGGCGTGAAGGCGTAATAAACAAACAAAGTCACTCTCGCTTTTTTAATATTAGTAAAGATTACCGGATGATCTAAATTGCCTTTATTTAAACTCATTCAATAGAAAATTATTCGATTTTTTGTACATATTTCTTATTCAAAAATAAATGAAACAAATAAATATAAATATAAAAAAACAATAGTAGCCCACCGGTATCGGTAACAGGGTCCAAGCTACTGACGATTAGGGCTCCAGTTATTTTTAAGTAAATCCTATTATTCTAAAATAGAGTACCTCAATAAAAATAAATATAATTTTTGAAATAAAATTCGTTAATCTTGTATTTGTTTAGTTCTCATTTATGTTATACCTAATTATAATTGAATTTGTTTGTACCATTTCTGGTCAATCTTAATTGAAAAAAGATTGAGCACTTCCATATAAAATGTCTGTAAAAAAAACTTAAATATAAATAAATAAATATAAATAAATAAATATAAAAAATATTCATGTAATAAATAGTTTCAAATTTTAATTTTTTTTTTTTTGGTGTGCAAATATTTGTAAACCACAAATAGTAGAATATAGTATGTATGAGTCCGTAAGAACAGAATAACTGTAACATCTTTTGTAAGTACTATATTCTGACAAATAAACTCTTCTTTCTTTCTTTACGCTTCGACTGATTTAACCGCCAATTCATTTATTGATTTATCGACGTTCAACCGCTAATACCTTCTAACTGTCATATTTTGACGATGCTATAAATTGTAAAAAAAAACAAAGTCTATCCCACACAATACAAAAACCTGCTAAAGAGAATTAGAATTAATTCGGGTATTTTGTCCATCGTCCCCAATGTGCGTGGAAATGTTAGTGACAATTACTACTAAAACCCACCACCTGTAAAATATTGATAGGTTTACAATAAAAAATACTTTTAAAATCTTTCTTTTCTCTTTCATAAACCAATCAGAAAACAAAACCAAAAAAAGATAATCTAATTATACCATAAGACCCCATGTTCCCCTAAATAGGCAATTTATAGCCGTATCAAACTCAATGGACCCCATCTCACGACTTCGGTGGACACTCGTGATACGAATGTGTTATCCTGTATCGTGGTACAGGGTGTTGCTTTCAATTTAGCTTGGCCAGTTCGTGTCCATTAAAACGGTAATTTCGGCCATAAATATCGCCCGGCTGGCCACTGGGCTAATCGCACCGTCCAAAATGCGTTTTGTGGTCTTAAATATTAATAAGGACAGGATATATGGCGTGGTGTGCCTGTTCGATAGTTCCGTTCTGGGTCGATTGTTTTGTTATTGAGGTAGTTTCGTGAAGGTCGCTTATCTTTTATGAGATTGTCGGAAGTTTAAACCAGTTCATTTTTATAGCTTTATTAAATTGTTTGGGAAAAGTTCTCTCTCAAATGGCAATATTGGGGTTGAAAATTAACTTGGTTCAGTTGCTGTATTACAAAAATTTTCTGATGTATGTGTCAGTCTGTATACGTGCTTCTTTTGCTTATTTATTACTAAGATTCTACTATCCGTCCGTATATTACTAGGCTGTATCTCAAGAACCACGATAGTTAGACAGTTAAAATTTTAACTGTTATATAACAACAAACACTAAAATGCAAAATAAAATATACGTGATATGCTCTTACAAAACATACATGATATTTTTGCCGTTTTTATGGATAATGGCCCTTCGTAAGTCAACTCACACTTTTAACTTAACAAACAAACAAACAAGAGATTCTTTTCAATATTTCCGCATCGAAGTACGTACCTCACACAACGCACTCCCATCTTCACCTTTCAAAAGTAGGTTAAAGACATTTCACCGCGCCTCGGGAAAAGCGCCACAGCCTAAAAAAATCCTGTCGGTTTTTTCAAATTTTTCGACAGTGTTAAATGGAAATGTTTAGGATTAATTTATACTGTGTCGTTATGTATTAAGGGACGACCTCGTTATTTAGAGCCGCCCGATCAGATACCCGAGGGCTGTCGTAAATCATGGATAATGTATTTGACAGTAAAATATGCTTGAAATGATAGTATGTATTGTGTTTGACTTGGTAAATGGACGTACCTACATTATTTTGCGGTTATTGTGGATTCATTGTACAATTTAATTGTTTCATTTGAACATATAACCATATTTCATTGTCAGTTTTATTTGTTTTTAATTTATTTTATCGTTTTTAGTTGTAAAAGCTTAAAGTTAAATTAATAGTACTGACACAGAAGTAATTTTTTTGGTCATTTTAGAATAAGTAAATGAAAATCTTACAACGTTTTTTTCCTAAATTAATTTATATTGACTACCAAAAAGTATTTTTATAAAGTACTGAGATATACTGATGGCTTTTTTTAAAGCCATAAATGAAGGTTCAATCAGAGACGTGTCGACACGTGCGTTCGTGTTACACCTAAAAGAGATGTCAGCATACGAGAGGGACCCGCCAGGGCCACTGCCGGACAAGAAAGAGATGCCGCGACCCTAAAAATGAAAGGCAAAAGAAGGAACACGGAAGACTTTAAGGCAGTAAAACTGACACTCCCGCCCGAGCGGGGGAAGTTATTTGTTAGTTTCCTATCCAAAAATGGTCATTCAGGGGCCTATTATTACCGACCTTATACGTCACAAATGACCACCCACCCCTTTGAATTTTAAATAAAAGAATGCTTGTATTCCTGAAGAAAGCGTCAAAGCAAGAACAAGAGCAGAACTTTCATAAACATAAAAGTTTTTCAATTACTTGTACAGCTACACTTTCTGCTCAATATTTACAACGGTAGTACCCGTTTAGATGCAATCAAAGAATATCCCTTTGTTTCCTAACTGAGAGCAGAAGGGCTACTATGACATCTTAAAGCAATTCTTATTCCACTGAGGGAAAGAGATGGTGCTAGACACCCTGTATAGCTCTGTCTCTTTGCATCTAAACGGGTACTACCGTTGTAAATATTGAGCAGAAAGTGTATGGATTTGTATTAATTGTTCTTTTCTTATATTGAGCTGGTTATTCGAGTTTTTTTATTTATTTCAGCCAATAAACATAGTGAGGACTCTATACTTGACATGGTTGGCACAGGGGCTGAGCGATCGACTGCTGCGCAGCGTGTCACAGGTTCGATCCCTACACGGAACAAATATTTGTAAAACCTACAGATAGGTGTTTCGGGTCTGGCTGTTTGTGTAAGTGAGTTTAAATGTTTGTAAACGTACCCACGATATAGGAGAAATTCCTAGTGTTGGCCCTTCCGGTAACTATTTGTTTATATTTTTAAATGATTGTTTTTATTAATTTATATGTAAAAATGTAAACTTGTGTAGAAGTAAAAATAAACGAAAAAAAATAATATAAAATATTTTTTGCCAGATTAAAGCTTACTTGCCACATATGTATACCATCATGGTAATGAATACCATCCAATCAGCCACATTACAGTACCATCTATAATGATATGTAAGGGTGTAAATTATTGAAACTTTTTTTTTTAATTTTTCTCTTGCCAAAAACATAAAAACAAATGCCAGTGCTGGGGTATGTTCATGTGTTTCCGTACTTGAAACCAGAGTACTTCCTCACACACTAAAATTAGCAAAAATTTTCAATATTCAACTTTTTTTTGCAATGATAAACAGCCTTATTTGGCGCGGCTTCGTTGCTAGGCCATTCTTTAACATCTGGAACCAATCCAGAAACTATTAAAAATAGTTTTGTGGGAAGCAAGACTTTGTAGGTGCATTGAACCCTTATTAGTTTTGTAAAATAATTATATTCATTCATATAATTTTTGTACCTTATCACAATGTTTTGGCATTTCGCAGAAAGTTTGACCCTTAGAAAATGCCTTATGGCATTAAGGCCCATAGCGCACGGCGTATTTTAAACGCGCAGAAAGAACACGCGTTTCAGAAACGCGCGTCTTCGGTGCTGTGGACACTGATTGTTGCGTTTGCATTGATATTACAAGCGCACGCATGAAGCACGTACACGCGCGTTTGAAGAGATACAAACGCGCGTACAAAGGAGCGGAGTATTGGCAAGGGGAGTGCGCTAACGCACCACTACATCGCCCGGGCTTCAGTTGCAATAATATTTTATTGTGTACTGCGACTATAGCGCGTCTGTATCGCTGTATCTGCGTGTAAACGCGCAGTTGAGGTGCGTTTCACAATCCCGTGTGCTGAAGTTACAAGATTGCGATCGAATCTCGTTTGAATTGCGTATACGCGCGTAATCTGTGCGTCGTCTGCGCGTTTAAAATACGCCGTGTGCTACGGGCCTAAGTCTGCCTATGTAACAATATTGTACATGAAGTTTAAATTAATTAATAAATGAAAATAATAGATCTTTGTCTCTTTTTAAAACAAAAATAAACACACCGCGTATTTTTTTTGTTTTCGAAGAAGTAATAAAAAATTAACGTGAAGTCATTATTTCGCTAGTAACACAAAATAGGAGATTTAGTGATTCCTATCAACTGTTCAAAAATCCGGACTCTATACTGCAATAGTTTATTTCATCCAATCCAATAACACTTTGTTCAAACTGGGAATCAAACTTCATGCACAGTAGTAGATCTAGCAACCACTGAACTAGCACGGCAGTTTGTTTTCTTCATTAATGTTCATTTATTCATGTTTATTTTGAAGCCAAATAACAACTGCCGACTGACTCTATTACCAAATATATCTCATACCTAACTCCAATATGTTTTCCTATACATCAGAGGTCAACATAAACTGGTCACATTATTATAAACATGTACTTCATTATAAGCAAGTAAGAGTTACCTTTCTGGATGCCTTTTACGTTATCGGTAACCGATATTCAATTTTTGTGTGTTTACATAATAGGGTATTTTATTATTTGTGTAGGTAATTCAATTTACCGTAGTATTGACCATTCAGGGCCTGCGTAATATTATTTGGATACTATCACAGTTTTCTAGGCAAGAAAGATACATTATAGTACATTACGATATTAGTGCGTTAAGATGGTTATAACATGCGAGTCGGAATTTCAGCCCGAGCCGAAGGCGAGGGCGTAATTGAGACGAGCATGTTATAACCAATACGCACGTATATCGTACGACGTTTTTTTAACACATTTGCGAGGAAACAGAAAAAAAATTAAATAAACTCAATCTGTGAATGCACACTGTTGCTTTCTCCGCCATTTTAACAGCGAGCTAGCGCTGCCTACTTTCAAATTAGTTCGAAATTTAAATAGTAACAGCGCTAAGCGACAAAACCCTTTAAATAAATTAAAAAAAAAGAATAGTAACAGCGCGCTGCTCACTAGCAGCCTGAAGTCGTGCGGCGGCGATCAGTTCCAAATTTGAAATGGCAAATATGCTGTTATAGAATTTGTATCGACTATAACTTAACTATTTGCTTTGAAAACACACGCGTTTTTTATGATTCTCTTTACATATTTAAAACCGATGGAATTATATCAGCTTTACGAGCAAAGGTGTTAAAAAAATATAATAATACCTGCCTATAACTGTCCCACAGCTGGGCAAAGCTCTCTTCTTATACAAAGAAGGCATTGATCACCACGCCCACTTAAGACGGGTTAACGATTTCAGATTTATATCCTTACTAATTTAATAAAAGCGAAATTGAGTTTGTTTGTTTGTTACGTCTTCAAGCCTAAATGACCTTAACCGATTTTGATGAATTTTGGTATAGAGATAGTTGGATTAGATTATATTATAAGAAATAAGGCGCAAGGGAAAACTATAGGGGAACTGTGTTAACCCGAATTTAAGCTAGTTAATTATAAGTCCAGGTTTCCTCACGATGTTTTCCTTAACTGATACAATTGAAAAAGTAATATTGGTGATTGCCCGGATTTGAACTCTCAACCTCATACATAAGAGTTGAGGCGCTTAACCTCTAGGCCATCATGACTTAAATAAATTAACCATATAAGTATCATTTCAATACCGGTTTATTTATTTTTTTAAACCTTCATTTTCAGTATTAGGGTATTGATGAAAGAAATTGTGTTGACAATTAATTCACGCCTGGAGACGTGCTGTGACAGACGTGAAACATAGAGCCGAATTTGGGCAGGTTTCTGATCTGTGCCTCAAAATATGTAGTCAAAATGACCTCTGTGCCACTAATAAAAGACTCGAAGTGGCAATGACACAAAGAAGAAAATAAAATTTTAAAAAAGAAATGATGAAGTAGGCTTTCACAAACACTTTTACACGTCTTTTTTTAAAAACTAGATACCCGGTGTTTCGTACCCTACTACTCTGAGAAGAAACAGCCGAAACAAACTCAGAGGTCATAGTCTGTTCTAAGGTCCAGACAAAAATCTTGGTCAATTACATGAGAACTAAGCAGATTAGTGTCTGAAATGGTCCTTTAAGAAAGCACCACACAGATTGAGTGGACCTGTCCAGTCAGTGCAAGCATTTGTCAGTTATCGTGTAGCTCGATTCACAACCCAAGGAGCTCATCAACACGACAAACAATACCAAAAATAGGGACATTTGACTTTTTTAATTTTACTCCTTCGTGTTTTTTAAGTCGGTTAAAAATGTTAATGCAAACTCAGACCTCCTTCAAAAGCGTCACCACATCGTGTTTGATATGTCCAGTCCTTCCTGAATCGAGTGGCTTCTAGCGAATTGCTTGTTTATCCAAAAAGACAGTCTTGTAAAGTAAAAAATACTTAAGAGAAGGATTTTCTTAGGAATCAGTACTTAAAAGATCACTTCAACTGGAAAGTTATCGTGTTCCTGACCTTAAGCTGTCAGAGCCACGCACCCACCCGTCTTTAAAGTCTTTCCGAGAAACATTTCGGAAGAAAAAAACCGTTTGAATGTTGACTATCCCTGCTTTTTAGTTTCCAACCATGTCAACAAATATGTGTTTAAGTAAAAACTACTTTAATACATATAATTAAACTTCAGATTGTTCAATTAACGTTTTTTTATGACTTCTATAGAAGTTTTTTTTTAAATAATCCATTTTCCAGGACGATAAGGTTGATTTTCTTTTAAAAAGTAACAATACCAATTGGAAACAAAGATTTGAACGGAACGTAAGTGAAAACGTCAATACTGACTTAGAAAGTTTTATCTGGACCAATCGAAACTTCTTAATTAGCGTTGGACCGAGAACAAACGTTATCGAATTAGATTTGACGTGAAATAATTGGAGTTTTTGTGGTCCCTCTTAGTTTTTGTGCCCCCCTTCAGAATTGGGGGTGAGACATCAGTGTTATTGGTACCTACTGTAATTAACAGACGTTATATATGTATAATTTCATGAGAAGGTCGTGGCTAAATAATAGCAGCCGCTCGGGTCGATCTTTAGGTTAAGCCGAGCTTGCCTAGGTGTCTGTGGATTCGAGTTTCTTGAAAGCATGTTAGGCTGTTGGTCCCGGCTGTCAATTGTAGATCTTTGACAGTCGCTATAGGTAGTCAGTGTCTCCACATTCTGACAACCAGTATTATTAAGGGATATCGTATTAACCAGTACTAGCTAGGCTAGGCAGATGATGATACAGTGAAACCTGGATAAGTGAGACTTGAAGGGACGAGAGAATTAGTCTCACTAAAAGAGGTATTCCACTAAACCAGGGTCTCCACTAACAGAGGTGATTCAGGGCCAAGGTGTCGGGACCTCAGCATGAGGTCCAGTTATGGAGGTTTCTCACTTACCCAGGTCCCACTTAACAAGGTTTCACTGTATATGGATAATTTCAACATGGAGATGTAACCGCACGCGTGAAAAATTTAACAAATTAAGTAACAAATGTGAATACATTGCACAATCATATTTTGCGTCATTAAAACCAAAAAATGTTATTTATTTTAACATTTTTTGGTTTAATGACGCAAAATATGATTTTCAAAAGTGCCTGTATTGGTCTATTTGTGTTGCGGGTTGTTTGGGTGAGAATCCGTGACCCCGAAACATAAAGGGCGATAGACAGAACATAGGGTTTTAGTCAGTACAAGTCTGACACTAGGGGGCTCCGCCAAGAGGGCAAAAAACTCCGCAAAAAATTGTGACCCTATTTATAAGTTGTATATTGTTATTCTTGCCATTTGTATGGTGCACATTAATACTAATTTTAAAGCGCAATTACAATGTTAAATCGACACTTTTCCACTTCAGACATTACAAGTTTGATTGAATCATCTTGGCCGATCACTGTCTCTTAAGATACAGGTCTCCTAGATTAAGAGGCAGGGTTCATAAGTTTAAGTATGCATAGACTAATTTATGTACCATAATTATCTTTGCTCAAAAACATAATAATATGCCTATATTATTGTATATTCTTTTAGTTCAAACTGTTGTCTGTGTCTATTATTTGGATAAATAAACATTTTATTATTAAAAAAAAAAAACATAATAAAGAATTTTCTATCTATCTTACTTGGATGTTTAGTAGACAGTCACTCCATGTATGTAATCTATAACACTGGAATCAAACCCCAACTTAGAATTTGGGTAAAATGAAAGATTTTAATATTATTATGATGATATTAATCACATTTACTCTTCCCTCAAAATAGTTTTTATTGAAATAATCTTTATTAATTTTGGCTCAAAAATAAGCATTCAGCAAGACATTGTAAGGTGGGTTTTTGTTTTATAATTAATAGCAAATCATAATTATGTGAAATTATTTGTAACTCGTATTTTATTTCCATTCAATCTTGATTACACAAAGTCCTACAAAGTGTTGTTCTAATGAATACAAATTCCTCTACAAACAACAACCCGAAATAGCTACGAACTGAAATACCTGTACATCCACCCGATTAATTTACTTTCCGAACCAGTTTATTAAAACCTCTGATATGGCTCGAGACAAATTACTGAGGGTTCATTTTATACTGGTTTTTAGTACAAAATGAAGTTTTGTTGCTAACAAAAGGAATAGCGATGACATATAGCGATTTATGCGGGTTCGCTTTACCGGGACCCTTTGTGATACTGTCGTTGCGGTATTCAATGAAAAACTGTGGAGGATGCTGCGAGAACTTTTTTTTTCCTCAAATTAATGGTTTGACGATCGGGATCGGGTGTTAGAGATTTGAAGGGATTTACTATGGTAACTTAAATAAAGTATTGTGTAATCAAATCCAGCTTTTCTAATTTTTTATGCAATTAAATAGAACTAACTAAGCATACAAACTAAAATAGACACAAACTAATTATAATAATATGTACAAGTAAAAAATGGTAAATTATAGAGCGTCAAAAAATTCGTCCGCATCGCAGTCGACGGGAAAAGTCTTTAAACTGGTTACTAATGTTATAATTAAAACTTGAAACGGGATATTTACCCATTTTTTTTTATTTTATGTTTTTTAGGGAAATATCGGAAACTCAATATAAATAATAAACATGGTAAATATCCCGTTTCGAGTGTTAATTATAATTACAGGAAAAGTGCCCAGAAGGCTGGCAGCCTTACCGCGTTAGATGGCAATGCTAATTTTTTGGGCAAAAAACAGGCCAGCCCTCTGGTCACGAGAAAAGACGATTGTTTCATGTGCCTTTTATTTCCCACTGCTGAGAAAACCCCCATTTCTTTTTTACACGTACCCTTTTTTTATTTTATTACTTGTATAGTATATTTGGCAGTTTTAGGTAATCTTATTTTATAGTCAACATCAATTCAATTGACAGACATGTATGTTGAACAGAAAATAGTTTTAAAATCCTTACTTAATATTATAAGAGCGAAAGTGAGTTTGTTTGTTTGTTACCTCTTCGCGCTTTAATGGATAAACCGATTTTGATGAATTTTGGTACAGAGGTAGTTGGAAACCAGGAGACGGACATAGGCTAATATTTTTTTGAAAAAAAGTGAAAAGAGAAAGAGGGAAAGAAAAGGGAAAACTTAGCGTTGCTATTACAAATCAATAAGGCGCAAGGGGAACTGTGTTACCCCAAATATAAAGCGGGCGGAGCCGCGGGCGAAAGCTAGTAATAAATAAATCTAGTACAGCATTCAAAAATGTTTAAATTTTATTTTCAGTAGTTTACCCTCTAAAATAAAATACACAGAATAAAAAACAATCATGTCTAAAGCAGATAAAATATTATTACGAAAGACATGTTACAAAAAATATTATCTTGTCTAAATACACGTCGCGACACGTCAATCCAAAAGCACTCAGCGCTTGATGCGGTGCAAAAATACGAAATATTAAAAAAAAAAAACACGATCGCGCAAAACAGAATACTTTTCAAGATTGTACGCTTGGCTTTTTATTTAATTGAAGAAAGTATGAATGTGTTGCTTGTCAAATGGGTTCCGTTGAGTATGTTTTAGTTTTCGCCTGTATAACCCACACTGGTAAAAAAAATGTGAAGCTACAGTTTTTGTCACAAAACATAATAATTTGTGAAAGTACTGTAGTTGCTCATTCCAAAATGTTGATCTCTGTGGAGAAGAATGGGCAAGAAACTCCATGGACACTCTTTTTAATCATAATATTTTTACAAGATCATAGTTATATTATTCATGTCGAGATTATACATTTATGTGAAAACGATGTACTTTAGAGTAATAATATTATGGACTAAATTTGCCTAAAAATAAATGAATGTCTGTTGTTTTTTGATGCACGTTTTAGGTAACATATTTTATAACTGATCCGGGTTTTCTTAAACTTTCTTTAAGTTCAAGAAAAACATTATTAATGAAGATAACTCAAAAATAATTGATGATAACTCAGAAATAATTTACCCAAGCAAAATACATATAAATCAAATGGGGTCCCATTTGAATTTCATCTAGCTTTTTCGGAAGTTTACCCTTTCAATTATAAAATTAATTTTATACTGGGCCACAATCGGCGTACAAATCGCAAAAAAATAAGTAAATTCAGTCGAACCACCTATTTTTGAAGTCGGTTAAAACACCTAAATTGTATACTGTGTACTGTAACAATCTTTATACTATAATAAAACCATTACATGACCCCATTGGGTATACTACCAACAGAAAACTCGGGGCATATTTTAACATCCTTTCATATCCTGCTACACAAAGAGATTTTAATCCATTACATGTTTTACGTTATCATCATCTGGACGAGCATGCGTTTGTGAGAGAAAACTTGTGTGGCTATAAAATTCGCGGATCATACCCGTTTTAGCATTTCCCTTATTTTAGAGATCTGCTACCCTACCATGACGTGTTAAAGCAGAACTTATTCCGCTGAGGGAAAGTACAGAGCTATATAGGGTGTCTAGCACCATCTCTTTCACTCAGTGGAATAAGTTCTGCTTTAAGATGTCATAGTAGGCCTAAAGATTGCACTTTTTCCCATATTTTTTTGCGGGTTGTTTGAAAGAGATACTGCGGCCCCGGAACATAATAGAAGGAACTTTTTAGTCTGTACACGTCTGACACTCTCCCCCACTCCACCCAGAGCGGGGGAAGTTATTTAATGATTTCCCATCGGCAAAATAAAAGGTGACAGTTTTTGAAAGCTTCCCAGTTGTTGATATTTATTGCAGACCACACACAACTTATAGGCCTACTTCAAAAATACTTTCTGAGTCTTCTATTACACACCCATAGTCAAAAATCATCCCATGATCATCAATCTATCGATGATATTTTAACTTATTCCGCTGAGGGAAAGTACAGAGCTATATAGGGTGTCTAGCACCATCTCTTTCACTCAGTGGAATAAGTTCTGCTTTAAGATGTCATAGTAGGCCTAAAGATTGCACTTTTTCCCATATTTTTTTGCGGGTTGTTTGAAAGAGATACTGCGGCCCCGGAACATAATAGAAGGAACTTTTTAGTCTGTACACGTCTGACACTCTCCCCCACTCCACCCAGAGCGGGGGAAGTTATTTAATGATTTCCCATCGGCAAAATAAAAGGTGACAGTTTTTGAAAGCTTCCCAGTTGTTGATATTTATTGCAGACCACACACAACTTATAGGCCTACTTCAAAAATACTTTCTGAGTCTTCTATTACACACCCATAGTCAAAAATCATCCCATGATCATCAATCTATCGATGATATTTTTTAACTGCAAACTAAGTGTAAACTACACCTAGTTTTTTCAATATTTATAGCATTTTAGATGCGTTTTGCATTGTAGCTATTACTTGGAATAAGTGTAAATCAGGTAATTTAACCAGAGAATGAATTTTTCGTTTAACACTGTTTTTTCTTTACATAAATAAAAAAATGTTTTAATAAGTCTCATTATTTTAATGGCCCCAACGTTAGGGAACGGTGCATTATTGAATTAATTTTATTTACTTTGAAGGACTAACCGAGTCCAAAATTATCTTTGTTTATTTCTACGACATCAGAATTGTTTATTTTTCTTGTCCTAAAATAACAAATTTTAGGCTTAAGGCTAACCAAAAATGTGTTATTTTAAACAAGTCATAATAAACAAGAGGTCGTGTTTTGATAGTAGAATACTGTTTTAATTAACCAAAATAATCTTCAGGACAGCTTTTTCACTAATATGTTTTCTAGAAAGTTTATTAAAAGCAAGTGTGAGAGGAAATGTCGGGAGGGGGCTTACACTGCCTTCATGGAGGTGTTGTTATTCATTTAATGCACAATGTACAAATAGTTACACGCTAGGCTTACAATTAGTGAGTACGTGTCCCTGTTAGGGTGCAGCAAAATGTCTTAAAACTAGTAAAATAATAAAACAAAATTGTTGTTTAAAAATCATTGTTTTTTAATTTATTGGTTTTTATACATATTATTACATTTTTAAATATTTCAAAAAAGCATAAAAAACATTTAAAAATATAAAAATAGTAGCCCACCGGTATCGGGAACAGGATCCACTCTACCGGCGGTCAGGGCTCCAGAGAAAGGAACCTCCTAACAATACGAGCCGTGTCCAGGAGTACCGCTTTCTGTATCAAACCCTTGAACCCTCATTGTTTTAATTATAAGAACAAAATATTACACATGTCATAGTCACACTAAGAACATTAATGACAATAACATCATAAGACAATACGTATATTTTCCATAGGGGAGGGAAACTGCAGAATGCCGGTACTATCCTTACTCCGTTTACTTTGTCCAAGTCTACATGAAAAAAAAATCTCCCCCCTTTTCTTCCCTCTTTCTCCTCCTTATCTCACTTAAAAAAAAAAACTTATGTCCGTCTCCAGGGTCCCAACTATCTTCGTAGCAAAATTCATCAAAATCGGTTAAGCCATTTAGTCGTGAAGACGTAATAAACAAACAAACTAACCACTTTCGCTTCATCACTACATAGTATAAAAAAATTAAAGAAAAAAAAACCTTTTTAAAAACAAGCTTTTATTATTTGTTTATAAAATGAACTAAAAATTTAAAAATAAATTAACTCTAAAACTTTTGACCATACATAATTATTCAATCTCGTCCCCCCTCTTTATCATAGTCCCCATTTATAAATGAAAGCGTGTTACATTTAATACAACACAACATTTTCCTCAAGCTATCACAATTTTTTTTTTCTTTAATTTTATTTTTAACTTTTTAGTACCTCTATTTTTAATTCGAGATTTACTACGACGTAGTTTGCAGCGCGTAGCAGTGTTATTCCGTTATAAAGTCCGTAGTTCGTTCACATGATATGTAATATGTACTGATTTAAATATCAATAATGTTGAAAGTTTGTAATCACTTGTTAGTTAGCGGTGCGTTAGCGGCAAGACATGTTTATACACCCTCATACCATTCAGCCTTTGGCACGTGCTCACCTTGGCATTGGGTCATCCATCCAATCAATCATATATAATTAATATGGGACGAGAGCAAGAGACTCGTCAAGACGAATCAAACGAGACCAAACTCGATGGAGTTGCGTCGTTTAATTACGGAGTTCCTATGGCCACCTTCCGGCTCCAACATCACACCCTGGTTACCATATAGTATCAAAGTACTCGTCAAGACTAATCCAATGAGCCCAAACTCGATGGGGTTGCATCGTTTAATTACGGAGTTCCTATGGCCACCTTCCAACTCCAACATCAGACCCTGGTTACCATATAGTATCAAAGTACTCGTCAAGACTAATCCAATGAGCCCAAACTCGATGGGGTTGCATCGTTTAATTACGGAGTTCCTATAGCCACCTTCCGGCTCCATCATCAGACCCTGGTTACCATATAGTATCAAAGTACTCGTCAAGACTAATCCAATGAGCTCAAACTCGATAGGGTTGCATCGTTTAATTACGGAGTTCCTATGGCCACCTTCCGGCTCCAACATCACACCCTGGTTACCATATAGTATCAAAGTACTCGTCAAGACTAATCCAATGAGCCCAAACTCGATGGGGTTGCATCGTTTAATTACGGAGTTCCTATGGCCACCTTCCAACTCCAACATCAGACCCTGGTTACCATATAGTATCAAAGTACTTGTCAAGACGAATATAATGAGCCCAAACTCGATGGGGTTGCATCGTTTAATTACGGAGTTCCTATAGCCACCTTCCGGCTCCATCATCAGACCCTGGTTACCATATAGTATCAAAGTACTCGTCAAGACTAATCCAATGAGCTCAAACTCGATAGGGTTGCATCGTTTAATTACGGAGTTCCTATAGCCACCTTCCGGCTCCATCATCAGACCCTGGTTACCATATAGTATCAAAGTACTCGTCAAGACTAATCCAATGAGCCCAAACTTGATGGGGTTGCATCGTTTAATTACGGAGTTCCTATGGCCACCTTCCAACTCCAACATCAGACCCTGGTTACCATATAGTATCAAAGTACTTGTCAAGACGAATATAATGAGCTGAAACTCGATAGGGTTGCATCATTTAATTACGGAGTTCCTATGGCCACCTTGAAACCGGGAAGTTGATCAAATTTAAGTTGCAAGAATTGATTACAGAACGGCAGACAACGGGACAGGTGAAACTAAATAATAAAATAATAAAAAATAATAAAAGCTTGTAACAAAGTCGCTTTCTCTGTCCCTATGTCCCTTTGTATGCTTAAATCTTTGAAACTACGCCACGGATTTTGATGCGGTTTTTTTTAATAGATAGAGTGATTTAAGAGGAAGGTTTTTATGTATAATACATACATATTATAGTAGAGAAAAGTGGGCATTGTCAAAGATTTGTAACACCCGTGCGAAGCTGGGACGGGTCGCTAGTTTATAATATTAGTAAGGATTTATTTAATAAGGATTAGTACCTATCTAAATTGAACCCGTGCGTATCCGGGGTGGATCAATAGTATTATTAAAAATGCGGAAGTTTGTAAGGATGTCTCGATGTTTGTTTCTTTTTACACAAAACATGTTTAACAGATTTAATTGGAATTTAGCACACAGATATAAAGTACCTAGATGAACACAGTGAGTTATTTTGATATCGGTAGAATGATTCAGTTTTGGGTCAATGGTTCAGTTACCAAACGCAGGTAACGACGCAGGCGTGAGCTAGTATTAACTTTATACATTACTTACATGAGCTTGGCAGTATTTAGATATTTTTTCTTTGCTGTAAATATTCATAATTGTTTTGGCACTATGTTAAAAACTGTTTCACATTATACTTTACAATGTTTTCTTGTTTTGTCTTTTTTTGGCATTACATGTATACCTAAATACACAATCTAAATTGTTAAAGAATAAAATAAATGAAATGGCACGGTCAAAACTGTTTTATCGAAAAAGGAGACCCAATCATTTTACATACAAATAAAATCGGAAATTAAGCAAAACCGCGCGTCAAACACATGCCTCCACCCGCTATCAGTTGCGAATGGCACACATACAGTGATCGATGGAATTGGGAAATATTTCATTTTCATACACCGCCCTGTTTTCGTTCCGTCACGCGTTCAATTTGTACACTTTTAGAGTTCCGTGTGACGTAAAAGAAAACGTTCCTGGCTATATTTTTTCTCACAATATTTTAATGAAAAAATAGTAATAAAGCAATATCGATAAACTTGTATGTTACAATTAATAACAAATATCAGCTTATTAAATTTGAACGTTATTAAATTCCTACAATATTTTCCTCTTCCTTTTTCTTCTGATGTTGGTCGAGGTAGCAATAAAGTAAGGTACCTATAACGTTATTGATCCTTTGGTGTTTACAAATGAAAGATTAAACTAAGACCTTCTCATCCTTTGCAACTCCTACGGAAAAAAGAAAAGAAAGCATCTTGGTGACAAAGATATTAATATTTTACACAGATTGACTGTCTATCTGACCGCAACTCAGTGTTGGATACCCTTTGGATAGACTGGTGGGCAGACTTTCTGACCACCATCTTTACGACTGCCGTATTACCTACAAATAACAGCCGGGACCAGCGGCTTATCGTTCGGTCATTTAGCTCCCTTCAGAATGGTCGAGCTGAATGGGGCATACGTCTTGTTCGTGAACGGGCGCTGTCAGTTGGGTCATTTTTTTAACTACCACGGTCATTTTTAATTTATTTAGATTTTAATTTGTATTTTGCTTTTTATTTACTCTGGACGCTCTTACTGTGCACGTCTTTCTACATCGTTCTCACATATTTGTATAAACTCCACACGAATGATGTAAATACGATTTTGTAAAAATATTATATTTAAAAGAGTTTCCATGGAGTTTCTTGCCCATTCTTCTCCATAGAGATCAACGCTTTGGAATGGGCAACTACAGTACCTACTTTCACAAGTTATTATGCCTTGTGACCGGGACTGTAGATTCATTTTGTTTCTTGACATTCAAAAGTGCCTGTAATGGTCTAATTGAATAAATGATTTGATTTGATTTGTTCTTTTTGAGGCATGTATGTAATTAGTCACCCATCCACCGTCAAAGACCAATTTAGGCAAGCGCAGAGGTTTTTAATATTCTATGGCATTTATACAATAATACAATTTTAACGAACGAACAGCGAATATTTTTATTTATTTATTAGATCTTTGTGCACATGTATAAAAAAGCACTGTACAAGGGCACTTAATGCTTTGGGCATTTTCTACCTTTTAACATCCTAGACAGAGGGGAGGGGGATGTCAGACTTTAACTGACTAAAACCCAACTCATGTTGTGGGGCCGCAGTATCTCTTTCGAACAGCCCGCAACACCAGCAGGCGGTAGCCCTGGCAGACCCCTCTGCTTCGCGGACATCTCTTTGGGGCACGTATAGAATTTATGCATGCAATTTTAAGAGCTACAGAACCCGATGGGACATTTGTAAATGTTTGCCAATTTAACGTTTTGTTTGTGTCCGCCTCATATTTGTACAGCTGGTTTTACTCATAACGTTATACCACGGAAATAAGTTTTCCAAAAACAATATTGTGCGAGCCTCCTTTTTTTGGGTTGATTAGTGAAGCTGCACGGGTTGCTACCAGTGGCGTGTTGCCTAGTGATTGAATTGCGTAGGTAGTAAAGACAGTCACTTCATGTATTGTAATTATTTTAAACTACCTATGCCCAGCGGTTTCACCCGCTGTTTATCACCTTTATCATTTAGGGGTTTAAAAGTTAGATAGTCTTTTCTTAGACTTAGAGAATAAGCATTAATATTATGAATGAATAGATACATAGTAATATACAGTAGGATATTGTAGTGTGTATTAATATACATTAGATTTAGTTTTATGTTTTTTACTTTGTTTTCTTTCTCTGTTTGATGTTGTGTGTACTTGTGGGAAGTGCCATATAAACTTATTTCTTTTTTATCTATTGCAGTGGTATTTAGTAGCATTCAGCCAAACTGGACAGTCTACCACATCAGTTATCGTTGGGCTTTCATCTGGGCCTTGACCAGAGGACAAATAGAATGAGGTCATGGGCTAAACTAACCCACAAGAAGCTTATCAACTCGCGACATAAATGGATTAATTATTTAAGTATGTGGAATATCCGATGATAAGCAGCTGTAGGACTAGACTGCCGAGAATCAGTTTCTGGGTTTGATTATCGGGTTGTGCAAGGTGTTATTGGGTTTTGCCATTCATGGCAATAGGCTCGCCCTCCATAACATGGAACTAAGCAATAACTTGAAATTGGAAGACAAATGGTGGTAAATAATCTGTATATTAAGTCATTTACTTTTTTGCACATACCATTTAGTTATGAAATTTATACAGCGAACGCGATATTAGACTTTTTGCACTTTTGATTTACACATTTCACACTATTGATTTATAATCATTTGACATCTATCCTTACTAATATTATAAAAGCGAAAGTGAGTTCGTTTGTTTATTTGTTTGTTACCTCTTCACGCTTTAATGGCTTAACCGATTTTGATGAATTTTGGTACACAGATAGTTGGGAACCAGGAGACGGACATAAGCATATTTTTTTGAAAAAATTGGGATGTGAGGGAGAAAGAGGGAAGAAAAGGGAAAACTTAGCGTTGCTATTACAAATCAATAAGGCGCAAGGGGAACTGTGTTACCCCGAATTTAACGCGAGCGAAGCCACGGGCAAAAGCTAGTAATTAATACAATGACTATTAACATCGGCATAATTTTTATAATATGGCTTAGTGTTTTTTTATTAATTATATTTTTTTGTTTTTTACCTGTTATAAATTAATTAATTAGGACTATTATTTAATTAACTGTTAATTATTGTAATTAAGACACAATGCAAATTGTTATTTAATAAAATAATATGAAAAACGGAATTGTAGGTGTACTAATAATATTAACTACACTTCTGTCTAATCTTCCGAGGACTGCAAGCGCAATCCTATGCTATATATTTACAATCCATCCACTAACTATTGTATAAAGAATCATATCGACTAATCAACTGAACCCTGAAAGAATTTCGTTGGAACAAAAACATTCCCAAAGTGGGATGAAATAATACATAGCGTATCGGGAAATAAAACTCTTGGGTTGAGCTCGCAATACTCCAAACATATATAATGCAGACAACGAATCTAGTTTCCTTATGTTTTAGTGATGGTGGATGTCGATTTGTGATGGATAAAATATTTTTACCTAAGCTACTGAAGCTGGTTGATGATCTTAACCCAAAGGTAACCAGAGATATTGTTTAATAATAAGATTTTGGCTCGCGAGGATGTTAACATGTAGGATGTGGACTCGGCGATCATTGTGTCGTATCTGCTAATGGCTTAATTGCCAAGAGGCTCGACCAGTACCTAAGGAGGCTATCGTTAGGCAGCTAGAGCAAGGGTTTGATACAGAAAGCGGTACATTTGGACACGGCTTGCGTTATTAGGAGGTTCGTTTCTCTGGAGTCCTGACCGCCGGAAGCTTGAACACTGTTCTTGTTTTTTGTTTGTATTTTTAAACAATTTTTTTTTAAGTTTCCCCACATATTCTGTTGGTTTGAGAATCGGCTACTATCAAACCTCTAAGCGAAGTAAGCAGCGGGTAAAACCGCTGGGCACAGTTAACGTAGCGTACTATTCGACGCATAGATTAAACCCACTATGATTAGTATCCATGGACCAATACAAGAAAGCTGTGTGGTTTCTATTATTTAGCATTCGTGATAAGTACATAATATCGTTTGCATTTTCCATAAACGATATTACATTTCGATTCTCTGTACTACAATCTCTTTTCTCGGAAAAACATACCTTTTTACTTGCTAAACTATTTTTCAATTTAGCCGCGAGGGTTCCCAAGCGATTTAAATGGCTTCAGTTGTTAGTGGTCTTAAAGGAAAACATCACTATTATAGGGGTACTAGCTTTTGCCTGCGGCTTCGCTTGCGTTAAATTTGGGGTAACACAATTCCCCTTTTCACTTGCGTCTTATTTATTGTAACATTCTCATTTTTTTTAGTTAAGTTAGCCTATGTTCGTCTCTTGGGGCCCAACTATCTCTGCACCAAAATTTTTCAAAATCGGTTGAGCCATTGAGGCGTGAAGACGTAACAAACCAACAAACTCACTTTCGCTTTTATAATATTAGTACCTAAGGTATTTTCGGTAGAAAAGAGTTCGGGTGAGTAGTGTTAACCATGAATTATTAAGTTTGTTTCTGATCTTTGGATGACCCGTCGGATTTCCGCGTTGGTCCAGCATGCGATCCTAGAATGGATTCTCGGGTCGAACAAAGTGCTAATGGCTTTGTTCATCGGGGTTCTGTCTTCCAATCATCAATAAAGCAGTAGAAGAACTGGGGATCTAAAAAGGCCGCTTTAGAAGAATCAATAATATATGAATTACGTTAAAATTCTTAAAATGGTCATGGACGCAGTTAATGTTGTGAATAATCACTTTATGACCAACTTCCGAATGTTAATGTTATTCATACTATTTTGATTCTGCTTAAGCGCCCATTTTAGAACCTCTGATCAAAAATCATTCTCATGTCTATGGTGGCGATCTGGGGCCTAAGTCTGCTATTACAATAGTGTCAGAATGGTCGATCACTGATCGCAGAATAGTTAATTTTGACAAGTTTGGTAATCTACTAAAGTACGGCCAACGAGAAGCGATACCAAATGTAAACAAAACCCATGCTAAAACCCCATCTTAAATGGCCGCCGGAATGTTTGGCGAAAACGTCTTAACGTTCTCATGTTTTTGCCGGGAGAACGAGACATTACGACAAAGGCACAAGATGGAAAGAGCTAAATATTAGATTGTCAACGCCACAGTTGTTCTTTACGGCCAACGAGAAGCGATACGAAAGGTCATTAACCTGACCTTTCGTATCGCTTCTCGTTGGCCGTACTGTACATACTAAACTTGTCAAAATCAACCATTGTGCGATCAGTGATCGACCATTCTGACACTATTGTAATAGCAGACTTAGGCCCCTGGTCACAATGTATCCTTCATTTGTGACTAGAGCGACACCCTGTTTACTGAAGTCAATGTCCGATTTCTACATCCAGTCTACAATCCGACATTACCGTTTTAACAGCACCTTAATCACGATGTTCATGCAGTTTAGAAATCCGCTCATCCCGTTAAACAAAACATGAAATGCGCAGAGATAAGTTGTAACTTTAAAATTGCAGTTTAAATCCACCTTCTTATTTCATCCAAAGACTGGTTTGCTTTGCACATAGACCTTATTTGTTTGGTCATAAGGCTGCTTGTCGTGTGTTTAGAAGTTATTAATACTACATTTGCAGAGTGTATTGTTACTGCGGCTATTTACACTGTCGTCGAGGTTGCTGCTCTTTTTTGGTTGTTTGTTATAGAAACGATGATAAAACGTTAACAAAACGATATGTTTATTTCCTTGTCATAAGGTTGCTTTTTAGTTGTTGTCAGATGTAAAATAAAAGGACTGTGGAAGTCTACATCAATACAATAGCTACCTTTTTGTAAAACTAATAGAGATCAATGTGATTCAGACAGCGATGCAGAATCAGAGCTAGAGATCGCTTCTTGTTTTGCTTGCTTGCGATATTTTTGTGTGAGTGAATCTAGGTACCTAAGTAGGAGTTGAAACTTATTCCATCGCACCCATATAGATAATATCTTGATGCTCTTGGCTTGGTAAACATAACATCATGCTTCAAATGTCCTTTTTTATTTATTTAAACTTTATGTGAGATAACGATTGGCGATTGACTGCTGCACTGCAAGTGGTTGGTTTGATTCCCGCACGAAACAAATATTTTTATAGCATACATGAAGTTATTTCGTTTCTGTGTGTTTAAATGTTTGTTAACGCACTCAAGATACAAGAGAAATACCCAGTGTGGGGAAAATGTTTTAGGCAGACTTAATGGCACAAAGTATTTTCTTCCAGTCAACTTTTGGGTCATATAGGACAGCATTGTGATCGAATATAAAAAATAAATCCTAGTTTTTTGAAGAAACATACTATTTAGTTGACATAAATTGATAAATTGAAATGGGTACCCGAACTTTGGCCAATTTAAGTCCCATGTATCAGGCCGGACCGGACCGGAGACCGCATTCCAGATATAAATGAAATATGTTTTTTTTTTTTTATGAGAACAAAAAGACTTAATTTAATTTGTTACAGAAAGGCAAAAGACAGAAATGAACAAACAACACTACCATTGAGATGATAATAAAAATATCACTGATCTATGCGTCATGTTCTTGAACGGGCGCTGTCAGTTGGGACTGGTTCACACTATAAGTTAAATAGATTTGCATACAATGTTAGTAAAGAGAGGAGCTCGTGACAAAATAATAGCAGTTGGTAAGGTGCATCTTTTGGTTAAGCCGCGCTTGCCTAGGTTAGTCTGTGTATGAGGGACCAGCACGTGCTTAGTTTCCTCCGTGCCTCGGTAAGCACGTTAAGCTGTTGGTCCCGGCTGTCATTTGTAGATCTTTGACAGTCGTAACAAATAGTCAGTGTCCCGAAAGTCTATCATCCAGTCTTACCAATCGGTACCGTATTAACCAGAAAATACTAACTGGGTTGTGGAGGTAAAATATTGGTTTCCCTTACGGTTAGACTGGAAGCCGATCTCAATTTAGTTGGGAAATAGGCTAGGTAGATGAAATTTAGATCAACACATTTGCGACATTTGTCAAAATCAAGTTATTTTAATTTCACATAGGCACTTATAAAACGTCGAGAAAAGATGCACGGTTCGGGTTGGTCGTTTCCTATGAAGAAGAACCGGCAAGAAACTCGATGGTTAATCCTTATTAAATCGTCATTATAAAAGTCAAATAAAGATACTTTTTCTTTCTTTATATCGTTTTATAGCCATTTCTCAGAATTCCCACAATTTGTTAGGGGACAAAATTTATTTTTGTGTTTGCCCCGCTCAGCAAACAATGTGCTCGGTCTCCAAGTAATGTAGAAGAGTAAAAAAGCCAACGCACTACCCTTCTCGCTTCTTCGTCCGGAGGGGAGGTATAATGAGATAAATACACGGAGACATCCCAGCGGCTGCTGCCAAGTGTAGCGATTTCATGATCTGTGGAAAAATATAGCACAAATGAATTGCAAAGAAACTTTTCAAGTTATACTTTATTTTGTTTGCCTTTGAGTCTATTATAAATGAGGTATTCTGACAGTGTACAAAGTCGGGAAAAATGTTTTATAAACTTGCAGTTGCATTGAAAATTATTTATTAAGAAGGTTGAGTTCTACATCGTTTGACATTATTGACAAGGAATTGCTTGTTATTGCTCTGTGTTTTGTTTTTAGCCCATACTGTCCTACTTCTCAGTAACAGCTTTCCTTAAGATTTTTCATATTTTTTCACTTAAAACCAAACCTCGCGGTATGCAGCCAGATCACGCCACCACTTCATGGGTCCCTTGGTACCGCCGTCCTTAGTAGGCAACCATAAGTTTGTGGAGACCATTGCTCAGCGGTCATGGTGCAGGTGCGGCTATCGTGTCTTCCAAGTTCAATCTTGCTTCTTCTTACTAATATAATATCATAAATGCAAATGTTTATAATAATATAAATGGATGTCTGTTGCTGACACGACAAAGCGGCTGAACGGATCTTAATGAAATTTGGCACAGAGGTAGATTATGATTTAGAATAACACATAACGTTTTTCGATATCATGCGGGCGAAGCCCCAGGAGCCAACTAGTTACCCATACTTGTGAAAAATTTAACGTTTTAGAGACATTTAAGTAACCAACGTCATGTAAAGCCAAGTCAGAAGCTTATGGGTGGCATATAAACTGATGCCAGGTTGAACACTTTATTTCGGTAGGATGTTCCCATGGGATAATTTTCGACCTCCGAAGGACGGGAGGCGCGGACAAAATACAACAAACAAAGCAAAGGTGAACAATACGACATTACACGAGTTATATTTAGTACCATTTCCATCAACCAGGCACAAATGTAGACTTCGAAGTAGCTACTGAGGAATACGTGATGATAATATACATATACTTAATGACACTTATCCCCACCGGAAATCGAACACAGATCCTCATAGTTAGCAGACGCTTTAGCAACCACAATACCCGTTGGGCGTTTAGACGGCAGTACGTTATATTTAAAAAATCGAGTCCGAAACAGTGTGGACCAAACACTTCCATCAGGAAGATCCAGTAATCTTTAAAGGCTCGCTGTTACCAATCAGTAGGCATTGAATTCCCACACTGGATACCTCCTTTAGGACACTCAATTAACTCAAACAAGACTCAAAGGCCTCCTTTGTGTCTCACAAGACGTGACAAAAGGATTAAGCCAGGTGGATACGTCCATCTCCCGGTACACTGCGCCCATACATAAGATGACGGTCGCTTTACTTCGGATTAGGAACAGAGAGCTAGGACAAAGTAACATTGAAAAATTATGGCGATATAAACTGTACGTAATGCTTAGCAGTTAGTCCCATAGCATACGACGTATTTTAAACGCGCAGTCGACGCACAGATTACGCGCGTATACGCAATTCAAACGAGATTCGATCGCAACCTTGTAACTTAAGCACATGGGGCGATTGTGAAACGCGCCTCTACTGCGCGTATACGCGCAAATACAGCGATACAGACGCGCTGTAGTCGCAGCACACAATAAACTATTATTGCAACTGAAGCGCGGCAATGTAGTGGTTCGTAGCGCACCCCCCTTGCCCCTACTCCGCTCCTTTAACGCGCGTGTACGCGCTTCATGCGCGCGCTTGTAATATCAATGCAAACGCAACTATCAGTCTCTACGCCTTACGCTTGTGACCAGTAGATAGATTAACGAGACAGTCAAAAAATTTTCAATGAGTTGTTATTTGTATAACTAAATTTGTATAATTAGTTTGTTTGGTACGTCCTCACACCTAAATGGCTAAGCTGATTTTGATAAATTTTGGTACAGAGATAGTTGGGTTGCTATTTTTTTTTAAAAGATTGAGATATGAGGGAGAAGTAAAGTTAAAACTTAGCTTTGCTATTACTATAAATAAGGGGCAAGAGCAAAAACTACAGGTAGCAGGTACCTGTGAATCTGGAAAGGGGAACTGTGCTACCCCGAATTTAACTAAAATTCGGGGTAGTAAAAAAAATATATTGTTTTAACGAGGCGCAAAATTTTCAAATTTATAGTAAAAGGATAAAGAGTAACAGCCTTCATCGATTGCCTCAAACCAGCATACATACTTACCGAAAAAGGAAGCGAACCAACTGACCCCGCACTGACTACTCTAAATAATATAAATCCTGGGTCACGTGATACAACCAGGACAACTCGATCTGGTCGGGTGGTAAGATTCCCGGATTATGATCACCCCTAACCACAACCAGGTCTCTAGGAGGGAGTGATGTAGCGGCACTAATCACATTTACATTCTTACAAACAAATCGACACGGTCCTAATTCGTGTGGTAAAAAAAACACAGTAATTTGACTGCCTTTTTGTTCCGAACAATTTCCCAGGATGGCTACATTTTCTCTTAAACGGCTGATGCCGATAAAATAAAAAAAAACAAGATATTCCCACAAGTCAGTTGTAATTTAAGCTTATGCGAAACTTTTTAACCCAAATCTTCGTTAAAATGTAAAACAATTTAATGAGGCGGGGGCCTAATCAAGTGACGGTTAAGCGATCCCTATTAGAAAGGCAACGTGACGATAATCCCGGATTATCTCGTTAACTTGTTTTACAGGGCCATTGGACAAAGGGTGGACCCTTAGTTTGAAATACACAGAGCACGGCTAGGGAAAATAATGACGAAAAGCTGAAAAGTTCAGTCTTTTGCTTGTGTTGTGAAAATTGAACGAAATTATCTTTGGGAATGGCGTCCGAAATTTGTGTTGATGTATCTAAATGCGACTAATTGTTTTAAAACTGCTAAAGTTTTATTGCTTATTATCTGTGAAAGTCAATTCAACTCAAACTCAAAGCGTTTATTTCAATTAGACCATTACAGGCACTTTTAAGTGTCAAAAAAATTAAAACTAAAACTACAGTCCCAGGTAAAATGCATAATAACTTGTAAAAGTACTGTAGTTGCCCATTTCAAACTCTATGGGAAAAGGCAAGAAACTCCATGGACAATCTTTTAAATAAAAATAATTTTATAAGATCATGGTGACATCATGAGATTTTACAAATGTGTAAGAACGATAAAGTTAAACGTGCACATTAAGAGCGTTCATAGAAAAAGCAAAAATGATAATAAATAAATATTTGTATATTTATTTATTTATTGTCATTTTTATATATTTATTTAAATTTAAATATTTATTTATTTATTTCCGAGTTTCCTCCGTGCCTCGGAAAGCACGTTAAGCTGTTGGTCCCGGCTGTCATTTGTAGATTTTTCACAGACGTTACAGACAGTCTGTGTCCAGAAAGTCTGACAACCAGTCTTACCAAGAGGTATCGTATTACCCAGTACTAACTGGATTATGGAGGTAAGATAGGCAGTCGCTCCATGTAAAATACTGGTGAGACTGAAAGCCGACCCCAACATAGTCGGGAAAAGGCTAGGCAGATGATGATGTTATATTTATTTGTTGTTCTTTCGTTAAAATAAACCGTGGCAGCTAAGAGATGACCAGTCCCAACTGACAGCGCCCTTTCACTAACATGACGTATGGATCAGCCCCCTTCAGCTCAAGTTAACAGTACTGATCTTATTTACACAAAGTAACATCACTGTGTCATCATGGTGTCCATTAAGATGCGACAGCTCAACCGAAGTAATTAGATTTGCCAAAATCATTTATTGATAGGCTGTAATAGTCTGTCGCTTAATTAATGATTAAGGAGACAATGAGACGATTAATCGAGAGCACAATCAGCTTAATTGGTTGGTACTAATACCATTATGTTGTGCCTACAAGCTTATTTACCAACACAAGTATTTTATCAGGGACTAGCTGTGTCCAGTGGTTTCACCCGATGCTCAGCTTCTTAGTGTCGTTGTCTGATGTTATATAGTCTATAAATTTCGTAAAAAATGCTTATGCAAAATTTCCACATCCAAACTTTGTTTCACCTTCCCTCAGGTTTTGAATTTTACCACTGTGACAACCGTCCGGAGGATATGGTGGAGCAAACTGTGGCGGTTTATCCCACGCAGGCGAGCACCGCTGTGTCCTAGTAGAGGCGGTCGGGGCAAGACGGAATGGAAAGCGGTCACCTCTTTCTGCGAAGCAGTTATACTAACGAAG
Organism: Ochropleura leucogaster; assembly: GCA_958449745.1. Classification (NCBI taxonomy): domain Eukaryota; kingdom Metazoa; phylum Arthropoda; class Insecta; order Lepidoptera; family Noctuidae; genus Ochropleura; species Ochropleura leucogaster. Next base: position 19,484,593 of record OY288203.1, read on the forward strand.
GAGATAGCCGGACCTTTGCGCGAGAGATCCCCACACAGTTCCCTTTTCTTGTTTTGCAGGTACCAGCTACTTATAGTTTTTGCCCTTGCGCCTCATTTATTGTAATAGCAAAGCTAATGTTTTCCTTTCTCTGTACCAAAATCGGTTTAACAAAATGGTTAAACCGATTTTGATGTTTTTTTTTATTCTACGTAAAATAAAAAAAAAAACATACAAACTCACTTTCACTTTTATAATATTAGTATGGATTATAACGCACATAAATTTTAACACCAAGATTTGAGACCTTCTATTAAAAAGTGGAAGGTCTATAATAGTTTTTGGAGTCCCGCCAGCTAAGTTAAAGAAGAAATAATTCGTTGAGTTGTGAAATAATGTAAATGATATGTTATTATTTATAGAACTCATGCTGATAGTAGAATTACGAGGGACAAATTGCCTGTCATCATTTGTTAGCGTTTTCTTAGAAAAATTCTAGTTTTTATTTGCACACCAAGATCTAACTGGTCTGGATCTGTTTGTTTGGTATACTAATAAATATTAAAGTTTATAAACAAGTGGAAGTCGGACTTACACACCGAGGGTTATGCGGGCATATTTTGACTGCGTAGCCTTAGAGGGTTGATTTTTTACAGATTCTTGTGGCCACATGTATACTTAAACTAGTACTAGTACAACTAACTAGTAGTAACTAGTAGTAGTTTACTTAAACTACTACTGCAAACTTCATGCAAGATAAATGATCTTGACAGACAGACAGACAGACAGATAAATGAACCGTCAGAAAAACAGAAAGACGGACAGCAACGAAGGGCAGGGCGTTATTGTGGGACTGTTTCTTGTAATGTGACGTTCAAAAAGTGCTGATTATCAGCCTAATTTGAATAAATGACTTTTGATTTCAACTCCTATAAGGGTTCCGCTTGTTTTTCATTTGCAGTACGGAACTCTAAAAAAATATAAAACAGGTTTAAGTAAGGGTTAAATAAATGTCAATTTGTACCAACATAAACAAAACACAGTCCAATAATGCGCACTGCGCTCAAACAATGCCCGTAGAGCGCAAGAGAGAGCTGCAGCTCAGACCGATTGTATCACATCGACGTTGGTATTCTCCTATTTCATCATCTGCCTAGCCTTTTCCCAACTATGTTGGGGTCGGCTTCCAGTCTAACCGGATGCAGCTGAATATCAGTATTTTACATGGAGCGACTGCCTATCTGACCTCCACAACCCAGTTAACACTGGGTAATACGATACCCCTTGGTAAGACTGGTTGTCAGACTTTCGGAACACTGACTACCTGTAACGACTGTCAAAGATCTACAAATGACAGCCGGGACCAACGGCTTAACGTGCTTTCCGAGGCACGGAGGAAACTCGGTATGTAACGGATGGTCACCCATCCACAGACCAACCTAGGCAAGCGCGGCTTAACCCTAAGATCGACCCGAGCGGCTGCTATTATTTAGCCACGAGCTCCTTCTCTGCTCGAGCTCTGGTATTCTCCTTTTTCTCCTCGAACAATTTGCCGATTCAAACATTTTTCCCATCAAAATTTTAAGGAAGACACTTACTAGGTTTGTGTGACTTTCTTTTATGTTAAAAACTTTTCGAATTTCTCTGGTAATCACGGCGTTACTCATTAATAGCACCGGGATTTTTTTGTAAATTTTGGACAACCAATAAAAGAAATGAAACAGACATACCTCATAAATAAAATTCTTATAATTCTGACAAAATCCAATTGGTTTCTTTATAGTGTTAGTACTTACATACCAGAAAAAAAAATATACCACAGCGGCATGTAGGCGCATCCAATGCCCCTATATGGGCCTGTCTCACCTATCCGCTATAGTTCGAAGGACGCTATTGGAGCTGCTGTATACCCTGAGCATGATTGAGGAGGCGTGAAAGTCATCTATGCGCGTTTGTGCGAACAGTGCGGCAATCCCATCAGCACCATGAATTGACCCGACAAGGTTGGTGCAGTGGTTGAGCGATCGACTGCTGCGCTACGTGTCGCGGGTTCGATTCCCGCACGGAAGAAATATTTGTATGGCCTACAGATAGTTGTTCCGGGTCTGGCTGTTTGTGTATGTGAATTTAAATGTTTGTAAACGCACCCGCGATACAGGAGAAATTCCTAGTGTGGGGCAACGTTTTTTTTTTTAAAGAAAAAAGAATGCATTGTGGTCTTGTATACGCAGAGTGCTGTATGTCAGACTTTTATTTTCCACAATGCTCCTTGTTTTGTTTTCTTCAACGAGGACACAGCGGTACTCTGCCCAACCTGGGCAGACCGGCACATTGTGCTCCACCGTGTTCTCTGGGCAGTCGTCACAGTGTTGACACCCAAGCGTTTCCTCCCGCCCGATCAACAGCGTAGCTTTCACTTTAGTCGACCATTTCGGAAATCTATGAGCCAACATGTTGCAGCCGACAACGCTCTATTTTTAACTTCCATGAAGAAGAAAAAATAAATGCTATGCAATATTCATGAAGAAAAATACGAATACATTAGTAATGAGAAGCTGCTGCCCCTGTTTCCTTTACAGCTATGAAGAAGGCGATCCTAATACCATTGACAGAGTTTACCAATCTCTGGAGCTTAAAGTCTTAAACCACAACTCGCAAAATCTGACCAGCATATTTTTGTCGGTTCTATCAGTACTTAAAATCTCAAACAATGTAACGAGCACCGAAAACAGACTGAATGAAATTTAAGTTTTGCGCAGAAAAATAACCAAAACATTCTCCCTTGGTAAACTCAGACTCATAACAAACAAACTATTGTCCCATAACATAGAAGCCGATATGGAACCACTTTCTATATTTTGTTACCTCAATAAACTAACCGTTAGCTTAAGGGGTTGACCACCGAAGTGTGGCCAAACCTTACGCGGATAAAAGTCCGCAGAAATTTTACTAATGTGTTGACAATAGAACCCCGGGACGTCCAACCCAAATTATTGGGGTACGTCGTACCCTAAAGTGAATTGGCAGTAACTGCTTGTGTTAGGAACTATAATCTTTGTGATCCGGGTTTTTATTCGTGTTTCTATAAAGTGAACGGTGTATTTTGTCGCGGTTTTGTTAAGATGTGTGAACTTTATTCATATGTGATAATTTGGCTCCAAAATTAGTGTTAATTAACTTCTTGATCCAGCTGCTTGACGAGTGCCTCCTCAGGTATTAATTGAGGATCTTTGCAATTAAGCCACTGGCTGAAATCAACCTCGGCGTAATGATCGCTAATACACACTACACAATATGTCAACAACCTTGCGAGCGAAGTCCAGACACTTAATCTGCTTATCAGTCTCAACTTTTACGAGGTTCCCGTCATATGGGGTCCTTATGACAACAATGATTGCGAGCTGTTCCAACCGATACAACACCACTATTATATTGGCTACAGGATTCCTGTCAGTGTCGGGCACATACCCACTTTCGATACTACAAGATGTATTTTAGAGAAAGTTACCGATTAATAATCCTGGCTTTGATGAGAGAATATAATAGAACTTTACGACGTAACTCATAATACCCATACTAACGGTCTGATTTTACTTTTCCACAAAACACATTAACGCTGATATCATAATATTATATTATTCCTGTCAGGAACATTATTGTAGAAATTAGAATTTATTTTCATATGAGATATGTATGAATTCGCAATAGCGGTCCGAAGCCCTTTTGTAACGTTACATTACACTAAAATTTTCATATCATGAATGTAGAAATATCTGTAACTTGTAGGTATATTGTTGAAAAATGAGAGTCCTAAAAGGGCAGTTATGACCCCCCCCCGGTCGTAACTACCAGAGCTGCTTTGTTAATAACTGTCTTTATGATAATTATACTATTTTAATATACCAGACTGTATCTGGTATGTCAATTCTGACAATAATGCAAGTTTTACGGTACGTTATTTCTGTTGGGTTTATCATTACTTTTGAGTATAACATTTGACATTGTGTTTGAGTAAGTACAATTTTGTAGTATACTTTATGGACTCCTTTCCGAGGTAAGGGCTTTGATTCAAGAATTCGTATTTTTTTTTATAGACGTCCCCGCGACTACCGTGGCTGTCAGTCGTCTTGCGGTGGATAGGTTGTATTGAGGTTCTCTACCTCAAACGCTACCTCCTTCGTTAGCATAACTGCTTCGCAGTATAAGACAACTCTTTCCCATTTTCTCGCTCGTTAATGGCACTTAATCTTTCTTTTTGTTGTTTTTTTTTTTTAATTTTGCTCCACACTATGATTTCTCCTGTATCGGAGGTGCGTTTAAAAACATATAAACTCCCATACACAAACAGTCAGACCCGGAATAATTATCTGTAGGCCATAAAAATATTTGTTCTGTGCGGCGATCGAACTCACAACACGCAGCGCAGCAGTTGATTGCTCAGCCAGTGCGCCAACTGTGTCGACAAATCTCAATTTCTGGCATCATAAGTTTGCGGTGGATTTCTTGTTTAGGTACTTACATATAAATATTGATGACGTTTTCCATTTCATATACTTTTTATGAATTATAAATAATGTGTGAGTTGTCCCAAGATATCTTGGGACAACTCACACACGGCTATCTGATCCCCAGCCAAGCAGAGCTTGTGTTATGCTTACCAGACAACTGATATACATACTTATATAATTTATAAATACATACATATTATAGATAAATCACACGGAGACACAGAACAAACAATCATGCTCATCACACAAAGTTTGTCCTGGGTGGGAATCGAACCCACGACCTCCGGCTCAGAAGTCAGGGCCACTAACCACTAGACCAACAGGCCCGTCAAGTTACGTCACAATATTTTCAAACAGTCCTTCCACATTTTAACACAAAAAAAGAAAAGTTCCTTTACCCGTTCACAAACGTATTGTGTAATTAAATAATCGTCCCCTTTGAATCTATTTGAAAATCAAGTTCGTCCGGAAAAAGTGACCTCTCCTTGCTTCGAGTACCAGGTTAGGAGCAGTCCCCATACATTAACTGATTCTGTGCTCTAGTGGGAACTAAACTGCTCAATTAGTCCGCCGTCCGGCCGGACACAGCTAGTCTTGTACAAACGAGCTGTGGCTAGTGTGTGCTGTTTCAAGCGCTTTTTCTGCTTTTTTGTGTCGCGCAGTGTATAATAGGACAATGTGTCAACTGGGATGTATAAAGAATTATGTATACACACGTATGTTGTTTGCAATGAGTTTTACCACTGGGTTTTACAATAGACTTGCGTTTAATTACATGGGACTTAAAATAATTAACAAAATGCATCATGCAAAATATGACAATTGTATTGAATAACGGACTGGTATCCGTCTCCACGTCATCATAATTTTCCTGCCCTTGTGCCTGATTGCCCCGATTCTATTTGTGGTTGGCGCAACACGTTTTCTTCTTCCATTCTCCCCTATCAGACGTCACGGCATCATTTACTCCTTTCTCCTTCATAATCATTCCTTACACAATCCGTCCATCTTTTCTTTGGTCTTTCTCTCGCTCTTCGTTCATCAACATTCAGATCCATCACTCTTCTAGTCACATGTGCTCATCCCTCCTCATTACATGTCTATACCAAGAAAAACAACTCCCAACAACTTGACAATATCAAATGATGGCACGGTTGGCGCAGTGGCTGAGCGTTTGAGTAGTGCGCTGCGTGTCGCGGGTTCGATTCCCACACAGAACAACTCCACGTCTAATTGGCGTATTTTGCGTACGGGTGGGAATATTTCTTATCCGCCCCAGCTCCACGAGAAAAACCAACGACCCCTTGGTGTTGCTGACGATCTTGCAGTGAGTACCTGGATTACTAGGGGCAACCTCTGGGCAGTGCAGAGCAACTAACTACAAATAAAAACTGCGAAAAGGCGGCTTTGGATATTTTCTAGATAATACACCAGTAGGTGCAATAACAGAAACAAATACAACAGAATCCTATAGAATTCCCACTGATATTCCCAATATTGGGAGATAAGCTTCCTCTCCGTAAAGCGTAGTAGCCCGATAGTCATCACGCGGGCCCAGATTAAGTTGATGAAGGTCACAGATGACTTTGAATTTTGTGCTGCAGGGATTAAGGTAGATGTTACAAACAGGCTTCAAATATATGCTCTCTATTCATAGTAGATGTCATTATGATTTGTGATTGAGCGATCGACTGCTGCGCTGCGTGTCGTGACTTCGATTCCCGTAAGGAACAAATACTTTTATGACCTACAGCTAGTTGTTTTGGGTCTGGCTGAAAGTGTAAGTGAATTTCAAAGTTTGTAAAGGCATCTACGATGCAAGAGAAATTCCCAATTTAGAGCAACGTTGATGAATTATATAAAGCCCTTGTAAATGCTTCAAAAAATGCTTACAAATCTATCACAGTTTTATAAAAAAAATAACTGACAGGCTACAAGCGAGCCGAAATTCATGAAAAAACGTTTGTAAACAATTACACATGGCGTGAAAGATGTCAGATATGAAAAATGTATACCCTAATGGAAAAGCAAAGAAATGTTTAACAATTTGAATAAATAAAACCCTGACTGGGTAGGTTTCCGAGAACGTATTTGTGGCAGCTATTAAAAAAAACTTAAATATATGTCTGATAGCATCTAAACATCACGGCTGTCTTTTCCAGGGTGGTAATGCAGAGGCATGAATATTTAAGGTGACGTATGAAATTACCAGGGTCATTTAACGGACATATAATTTAAACTACAAGCTACCACTGAGAAACTCCAATGATAAAAAGACCCAATATTAACCTCTCAAGGACCGCAATTATTTACGTAAACTATCCGTCAAGCACCGCCGGGCGGGCTCTTATCGCTCCTATAGCTCTGATTTTAACACTTATTTTTACTACAAATGCAGTTTCAAATCGGTCGGGGTATGGTGGCACAAATTTATGCCAGCGGGGCTCAACGGTAATACTTGTTCTCTGGAACGTTTTTGTACCGCTGGGGCTCTAGAGGTTAAATTTTGAAGTCGAACTTTGGACCTCACGCTTAGCAGTATCACTCACGACCACTAGATCAATAAGGCATTACATTTTGATCAAAATAATATAATTTAAGTAAGCGGAACAGTGGGTGGGAGCGAGCAAGCAAGGAATCAACGTCTCCATCTACTAGAACTGCTTGATTCTGCAGTGTCAATAACGAGGGGACAGATGAAAATTACAAAAATTAACTGGAAGCGAGAAACATAGGGCTGGTCGATGTCGTGAGGAAACTTTTGGCTGATATTATGACTGCATTCATTACAGTAAAGTTACATTTTGGCGCAGTGGTTAAGCGAATTTTCTTTGGAATTAGTGTACATTATGTATTGCTGAAATGATAAACTAAAATACTTATAGCCTTAAGTGTTTTATGCGTTTTTTAATTACGAATATCTGAGCGATCGACTGCTGCGCTGCGTGCCGCGGGTTCGATCCCCGCACGGAACAATTTTTTGTGTGACCGACAAGTAGTTGTTCCGGGTCTGGGTATTTGTGTATGTGAGTTTAAATGTTTGTAAACGCACCCACAATACAGTAGGAATTCCTAGTGTGGGGCAACGTTAAAAAAAACATCTGGGGCAATGTAAAATAATCATTTTAATAATGGAAATAAACCATTGAATTGCGAACTTTATAACTTTTGAGCTAAAGGCCGCATTGGAAATACATATTCAGTTATTCAGTATTCCAGTCTTGTTCCGAGAGTGTAAAAAAAATGGTGAGGCGTAAAGTCACACATTCCATTTCAACCCTTTGTCTGCCGAACCCTAAAAACCGACGAAAAGTAAAATGTTGAATAATTCAAGCGATCCGGGTGACATCCAGGAGATCGCGTGTTAGTTAAAAATGTAAGGCAGTACTTATCGTCATTATTACATCTAACTTTGCCGTGTCAGCTATGGAATAAACCATGTTAGCGAAATGTTGACACGTTTCATGAAAGTTATCAGACCAAAACGATCTTCTTAACCGACTTAAAAAAAGGAGGTATTTGTGTTTGTTCGTAGATTTTCAAAATTCTTTTTATTATCGAAACCCTATACTCTCGTAGATGTTCCAAATCAATTTTGTGTATATTTCTTGGGTAGTGTATGAGTCATCTTCTTTAGTATGTATATATAATTATTTTCTTCGGTATCAAAACCGAAATTCATTAAAAAAAAAGTCAAGAGTATGATAAGAGTATAAGCAAAACAATAATGAGTTAAAACAAACCGTAGCAGCTTAGAGATGACCATGACAACTGACAGCGTCCAGGAAATTAAATCTATACAACGCAAAGATAGTCTTACAATCTTCTGCAGCTTCCACAATAACTTCAGAAGCAGCGATCAAATCTCAAGCGTAACTATATCAAGATTTGTTTCCAACGTAACAAGATGAGCATGACCTTGACCCAACCATTATTTCTGAAACAATGTAAACTAGAGATATATGTAAGGAGACCTATTTTATCCTCGGTAAAGGCGCGGGCCCACCGCGGTGCACGGAGAGGCTACGCACGTGTATAAAGCTTCGCTTTGTAAGAAAATGTATGTAGTTGTGTCCACTGCAACCAACGGAGAGGCTACGCATGAATTGACGTTATTAATACATGCGTGTCTTGCTCGAATAGGCGGTTACATAGCTCAACACTGTCAACGTGGGTCTACGTTTCCACTGGAGTACACAAATATGACCCATGACTATGTACAACTCGCTTATCGCAGAGCGGTTTTCCTCCGTGGATTGCAGTGCCTCGTGTGTAGCCTCTCCGTGCGCCGTGTCACTTTATACATAGTGGTGGGTTTCGTGTAGGTACTACAGTGCTAACGTAGACCCACGACCCACAATTTTATACACGCAGCTAAAATGTGCCGCGTGCCCGTGCTCAGCATGCGCCGCGGTGGGCCCGCGCCTTAACAACCAACCCGTTTCCAAAAAGGGCCAAATATTTCATTGTCCTCCGTCAATCTATAAATCTATCCTTTACAAGACAGATAGATGTTATCAAATCCGATGTGGAATTACTGAGTAGTTCTAATGTCCCTCTGAAACCCTGAAGCCATTCATTGGGCTGTTAGAGGATCCGTTCTGAAAAAGATTGATTGCCCGTCGTCATTGGCAAAGTTGGGCAGTGACAGCCAATTGTCTTCTAAATTACAGAATTCTGTTTTGCTCTATCTAGATGATTTAATCGTTATGTTGGTTAATGGTTCTAGTGGCTATGGGGATTTATTTATTTAAATATTAGAACTGTAAGCTGCAATAAACTAAATTAGAGTGTAGAGATGAACATAAACGTACACACAGTGTGTGTGCTAAACAGTTAAGTAATAATAAAATAGTTTATTTATCCAAATAATAGACACAGACAACAATTTGAAATAAAGCAAAATACAATGCAATATACATGCATATTATCATGTGTTTGAGCAGAGATAATTATTGGTACTTGGTACACAAGTCAGTATATGCATACAAAATATTATGAACCCTGCCTCTTAAACTAGTAGACCTGTATCATAAATATCATATGATGTGTGTCTGATGTGTCTTTTAGGCGCGTCGCCCACACGACATTTGTAAAGAAAATCTAATTGCGGCGTGTCTCGTATGTGCCTGCGCCTCGACTGTGCCTCGACTGTTGGTTGTGTGGGCGACGCGCCTAAGAGACACATCAGAGTAGTAGCAAATAGTATAAAAACACGGATTTTATCCCCCTAAACGCATTACCAGAATGACTTACAAACCTGGAAAAATAGTAGTCAGTGCAATAATATAATAAGTTATAATAATGTTCTTTTCGTTTGCAGAAATTTGGGCACATTGCAAAGAATCGTGGAAACGGATTGTTTTTCTAACATTCGTTAAGGTCCGCTGGTTACTCGGCCCTTTCACGCTTCCGTGCGTGGAATGTAAGCGACAAAAACAAACCATTTTTATTTTTGTAGACTATGCACAAACGATATAATGGAAAAGCCAAATACTTGTTCAATCACTTGAACAAGAAAATACGTTTGAGGACAAGCAAATTATCCTTACTAATATTCTAAAAGCAAAAGTGAGTTTTTTTTTGTTTGTTTGTTACGTCTTCACGCCTAATTGGCCAAACCGATTTTGATGAATTTTGATACAGAGATAGTTGGGACCCTAGTGACAGACTTAGGCTTTTTTTTAAGAGGATTCGCTCTAAAAAAAGGGTTATGCTATTACAATAGCATAGCTAAGTTTTCCCCTTTTCTGCCCTCTTTCTCCCTCACCTCACTTTAAACAAAAAAAATAACCTATGTCCGGGCAAGGGCAAAAACTACAGGTAGCAGGTACCTGCAAATCAGGATAGGGGAACTGTGTTTCCCCGAATTCAACGCAAGCGAAGCCGCTGGCAAAAGCTAGTATTTGAATAAATAAATTCTCTCTTATAATGACTGCTACAAAATCTCCCGAAACACCCAATAATACCAACTTTAATCCTCTATACATCAAAAAGGGTACAATCCGCCCCAAAAAAAAGTTGGACAATTAAAATTTCCCGACGAAAAAATTTTGAATAAATCCGTGTGATGGCTTCATTTAACTTTTCACATGCGGCTATTAAAACACACATGAACTTTTCCAACGAGTTGTTATCACAAAAAGTGAACATTGCATTGGTCAACAGTGCCCACTATTTTGTCCTTTGTTGCATTTTAGAGTAATATTTTGTTGCTGACCGTTTATGCCGTTTTGTAGCTTGGTGACGCCCTGATTTATTTAAAAAAATATATATTTACTAGCTTTTGCCCGCGGCTTCGCTCGCGTTATATTCGGATATCACAGGTTCCCATTCCTAATTTGCCGGTACCTGCTACCTGTAGTTTTTGCACTTGCGCCTTATTTATTGTAATAGCAATGCTAAGCTTTCCCTTTTCTTCCCTCTTTCCCCCACATTTCTCACTTTTATTTAATTAAAAGCGAAAGCGAGTTTGTTTGTTTGTTACTTCTTCACGCCTAAACTCCTACCGTCCCGTCCGTTTCCAGGGTTCCAACTATCTCTGTACCAAAACTCATCAAAATCGGTTTAGGAATTTAGGCGTGAAGAGGTAACAAACAAACAAACTCACTTTCGCTTTTAATTAGTAAGGATGATTTTACTTCGAAACCTACGATATTTCCCTATAGTACGTTCTTTCGTTATACAGTGTGGAAGAAAAGTGGCCCTGGAGAGAAACTAAGTTAAATCCTTAATTTGGCTTATTTCACTTAAAGGAGACATTCCTTTATTTTTGAAAAAGAAACAAAACTGCATTCAACGATATTCTAAAACTAGTTTGCCTCGCCCGGGACTCGAACCAACTAAAATAAAAAAATACGTGTGGCACTCGGGGACTGCCGCGGTAAATCTATTGCATAGCATTTTTCATCAAGTTATGGAATAAACAAAAAAAAAAAACGAAATATAAAAAGTACTTCATAAAAAACTATAAAATTTAAAAAGTAGGTACTTCCAATGAAAAGAAGTCGCTAAAAGAAAAACAAGATCTTGGGTTCGATTGACTATCCGATTTTCTACCAAACACCCTAATAGAACGTCGGAATCGTGTTTGAAATAACTGACCGTATTCGTAATGAAAGTGTTAGGTTTTTTCGTTACGAAGTTTCTGGATTCGGTCTCCACGCTCCAGGCCCGCGATAGAAGCTATGCAATAGCTTAAAAACAAACAAATACTAGCTTTTTTATTGTACTAATCGATAGGATATATAATTCAGAATATTTATAACTTCTGTTCCGTTTCCGTAACTTCAGGTTTTTTCCTTTTGTGGTTCCGTACCTCTAAAAATGGAAAAGAAGATCTTGTTTGTTTTTCACGGTCACACTTTGTACACAATATCCTAGTTTGCAACCCAAATACTAAGTGCATATCCACATTAAGGTTTTAAAACTGAGAGCTAACATCACTTGCCAGCTGTCAAATGCAACATCTAGTGAACTACTTAGTTCCATCTCGCTCGACGGCTGAAAGCATTTCGGACATCCCTGTTAGAGAATAGAGGTACACTTGTTCTGGGTAATTGTAGTGCTGGTTAATTCACGACAAGGTGCATGTTACCTTATAGTTGTATCAAATCCTTACTAATATTATAAAGCTGAAGAGTTTGTTTGTTTGTTTGAACGCGCTAATCTCAGGGACTACTGGTTGGAATTGGAAAATTCTTTTAGTGTTGGATAGTCCATTTATTGAGGAAGGCTATAGGCTATATAACATCACGCTACGACCAACAGGTGCTGAGCAGCGTGGGTGAAACCGCGGGGAACAGCTAGTATAATATAAAATGATCAGGCAGCTTTGTACCACAGTTGCTAGATTAGTATCCAGCATAAATATTTATTTATTAAAACTTTACGGGCATGTAAAAACTATACAAAGACAGACTTAATGCCTTAGATATTTTCTACCTCTCTACCTTAGGGTGACGCAAAAACAAAACACAGTAGGCGCGATTACAGAAAAAGGGATATCAGCAAATAAATATTTAAAAAGTAATAATATATCTACAAATATAAATGACTATACATACATAAAACAAAATTATGTTAAGTTAAGACACCGTATCAAGACAACAACCACAACTTAATTAAGAGACGAATCTACCAACTTCTTGTAACCATCCTGATATTCTGAAGGAGCTCATTCTAAAGGAAGACTGCCTGTATGAAGAAAGCAGATTTTATAAAAAAAAAACAGAGCGGTGAGAAGGTTATCGTAGAAGACAATTATTAGCGGAACGAAGATTCTTGCTGTGCGCAGAGCATAAATATTGACAATGAGAAGACAAATAAGAAGGTGAAGTAGGTTTGTTCAAAAGAGAAAATGATAGGATATGCATTTCAGGTATAATGAACATAAAGCGTTAAAGAAAAATAAAATTGATAAATATTAGTTTGAAATTACATTCTATACTACATACAGACAGTCAACTTCAACTCTTCATTAATGGCTTTTGTGAGCCAGAACCACCACAGTTATGCCAAATCACGTGCAATCTGATACTAGACCAGCGAATTGAGAATATTAAGCATGTAAAAAAATAGAAAAAAAAAAATCTTTGTAGATTGACAATTCACGTCAGAATGACAGAAACAGGACAGAAAACTAAAGAAAAAGAAAGCTCTTTGTGACTTATTCTGTTCCTCAATCATAAAATAAGCCACAAACCAACCCAGCCGCCCCTGAAGACACCCCGGGCGTCGGGCACTGCGTGACGACTCCCGGCCACCGCAGAAGCGAGCCTAGTAGCCTGGTACCACACTGTCTGTCCATCTATTGACGACAGGCCGTTTCGACGGCACGTTAGTATTCCACCCTTACCTCAAAGAGATGTCAGCAAAGCAGAGGGGCTTGCCAGGGCCAGCGCCTGCCGGAATGCCGGGTTATTCGAAAGAGCTACCGCGGAACGTAAAGGGCAATCGAAGGAACATGGGTGGGTTTTCGTCAGTACTTACAGGTATGACAGTCCCCCCCCCGCTCAATCATAAACCATAAGGTATTTATGATTTTCCATCCACAAAAATAAATAGCCTCTTTTAATTAGATTGTGACATTAAAATCTTGAGTTACCAAAGAGGTTGTTCCACTACTATGTAATCCTGAGCGTAATTTGAATGCATCTCACACATTGGATCTAGAAGACGGTACACAGCTTACCTATATTGGTTAGCATCAACAACTAAAGACCTAACGATGTCGTCAATCATTGTATACGAAACTATTTCTATGTAATCCAAGTACTCACTAGCATGTCGTAATCAAACAATGTAAGGTATACAAAAGGGATTTCTAAGAGATGCACCCAGCTACCATTGATAGACATCTACGATGATCTGTTTTTCGTAAATTAAGAGCGGTTTTAGAATAGCGTATTTTGTAGCGCGTAAAAGTCCAACACAGACTACGCGCGTAATAAAAATAACGAGCTGCAAAAAATTTAATGCCTGTGGAAGCGTACACGGTGTCTTCGGTTGCGTCTACTAAGAAGTGGCACGCGCGTAGACATCTCTCGCGACTCATTTTTACACGATTCATATGAATCAGTCGTAAAACAAAAATGCAATAATACGCGCTTGCACGTTCCAAAAGCGAGCTCAAACCTTGTCCGCGCTAAAAATACGCATGTGTATGACTTGTATTTAAAAGTTCCGATTATAAATTACTCAGCTGCCCAGTTTAACTAAGGTAGACTGGTTGTCAGACTGTCGGCACATTGACTATCTGTAAAGACTATGAGAAATCTTTAAATGACAGCTAGGACCTACCGCTTAATGTGCTTTCCGACGGACGGAAGAAACTCTACCGAGTTTCTTCCGTCCGTCGGTTTATTGGTGGATAACCACCCTTTACGTACCCGTAATGGGTGGTTATCCCCGAATCAACCTTGGCGAAAATCAAACCTTGCGGTAGTTATCATTTAACTCATCCAGATTTCATCACATCATTCATTTTCGGATTTGGCTATAATTCTTCCCCACCCATTTTGTTTTCGTCACCCATCCAGCAATTTTATTTTGAAAAAAAAAAGAATGAAAAACCATTTTCTTCAATATAGCGATGCAACAAACAAACCTTTCTGGTTTGCCAGCACATACAGAGGTAGCAAACTTTTTTGTAATTTAGCTGTTTGCACGCAACAACGTGACAGCGATGTTCCCGTATCGTGTAGCCTGTAGCAGCCTATTGGGCGCCATAGAGCATCACCAACGACACATACACTTCAACCGAACGATTTTCAACTCTAAATGTTGCCTGTAAAGGAGTTCGGGACTGTAAAACTATGTTGGCATCGTTCATTGACTCAATTTCTTGAGCAAACGAATCGTCGAGATATCTTCGAGTCTTCGACCTGACTGGGAGGGTGCGTGATTTCTGTATTACGTTATCAAGCATTGATTGTTGATTAGTTTATTTGGAGAGATTGTTGTACTCTATGTTTGCAGAAGTTGAAATTTTAATGAAAAGTCTCTGATTGAGTTTCGGGATAACTGTTATTGAGCGCAAAATAGTATGCATTAAATTACAGTAACGATCCAAGTAACGATTGTTTGATCTTAGATTAATTTAAACGCAATCATTCTGCAACATTATCATATTTATCTTTCTTCTAAAAAAAAATACTTTACATTTAATACCAACTAATTTAAACTAATGAACTTTAAAACAATAGTTAGTACCGTGCAACTACAGTACATACGAATCCCGTAAAACCAACTATACTAAGTAAATTCCAGTGTGACCTCACATCCAACTAGTTTGGGAGGTCCTAATTGATTTCCAATGTTTACTGAATTTGGTCCCCCAAACAATTGCGTTAGGTAAACAGAGGATAGTGTTGGAGATGTCGCTTCGAGAATTTCATGTCTGATTATTAGATACTGTTGTGTTTTGATTCTCTTTTGTTTTTTTTTTCAAACATGTTTCTAGAATATTTAGCGCTTGGGAGCAGCTTGATTCGATTTAGGATTTTGGAAAATCTGGTACAGTGCAGTACAAAGACTGATTTGAAATCCCTACTATTATTATAAAAGTGAAAGTGAGTTTGTTGGTTTGTTACGTCTTCACGCCTAAATGGTCAAACCTATTTTGATAAATTTTGGTACATAATATAAATATGATAAGCTAATTTTGAAAAAAAAAGTGAGAAAAGGGGAAGGAAGAAAGAAGAGGTAACATTTTTTTTACGATCATCACGCGATTTAAAGTTAGCGTTAGCCCGAAAGTAACTATGCCACGGGGACGAAGTCGCGAGCGAAAGCTAGAACTTTCATCATTTGAACAAAGCATTGTATTCTAAGGTTTATGTCTAACTTTGTGTTGAACAAAGATGTGGAAGAAAATTAATATAAGAAGTTATTACACACACACACACACGCACACACACACACACACGCACACACACACACACATATATATAGAAGGCTGTTACGTAACTGTATTAATGATGATTGTATTGTATGACGTATAACGAACTAATGATTGCTTGTCACGAAGATACAAAACCAAGAATAAAATCAATAATCTTATTTGCTTTTTAAAACCATTGAAATAATAATAAAAAACAATACTGAAGAATTATTAATGTTCAGTTTAATAAAATAACGTTATGGTTTTGGCTTAGCGTTGGTTATTAAAAACATTTGATTTCGAGAATATATTATACTAGCTTTTGCCCGCGGCTTCGCTCGCGTTAAATTCGGGGTTCAATTCCCCTTTCCTGATTTGCAGGTACCTAACTACCTGTAGTTTTTGCCCTTACGTTTTATTGTGTGTGATAGCACAGCACAGCTAAGTTTTCACTTTTCTTCCCTCTTTTTTAACCTTTCAAGGATCGCCATCATTTACGTCAACTATCTGTCAAGCACCGCCAGGTGGGCTTTTATCGTAAACGTAATCTAATTTTAAGACTTACCTTTACTACAAATTCAGTTATAAATCGGTCGAGGTTTGGTGGCATAAATTTGTGCCGGCGAGGCTCAATGGTAGGTAATACTTGTTTACTGGCACATATTTGTGCCGCTGGGGCTTTAGAGGTTTAAATAATAAGTCTATGTCTGTCTTCAGGGTCCCAACTATTTCTGTACCAAAATTCATCAAAAATCGGTTAAGCCATTAACGCGTGAAGACGTAACAAACAAAAAAAGCTCACTTTCGTTTTTATAATATTAGTAAGGATTAATATAATAGATACACAAACTCAAGCCCTTGTTCCTTTATGATTTTTCATACGAAAAAGAAGTGCGTCCCTCAAGTTGCCACTACAACTCATCTCATCTTATTTTGCAAATATAATCTACAGAAAAACCAAAACTGAACCTCAACCAATGCTAGAGAAAATCCAATCAATCAAAGAACGTCCTTTTCGTCGTACAATTTCAACGTAGCTGAATATTTTATTAGTATACTACTTAGCCGTGCGGAAAGTTTTATAATGGTTCTGGAACTCAGCCAGATATGAAGCGAGCTCGCTATTATATTGTATAACGTTCCCGTTTTAACCCAGTCTCGTATTGTGAGCAAACTTGGTGCAACCGTCGTGAGATAATTGTCTGACTGCTATTCGGAGGATGTCAAAAAAGTTTTTTAGACTGCTTAAAGTTTTTTTTTTCTTTTTTGACTGACTGTCATTTGTCTTTTTTTTGGTTCTTATGAGATCTGAAACTCTGTCATTTTGTTGGCTTACCCAACATTTTATTTTACATTTATTTAGTCTTGCAACACTGCAGGTTATTTGACTATACTTGGTCAATGTAGACCACTTTGATTTAATCTACAAATAAAACACGTTTTATATTCGCCACGAATCCTTTACTTCAATTTTATCATGCACACTGACAACACTAAATTATTGCGAAATATGACGAGAAAAATATGACGAAGACTATGTTCTTATCCTGATACTAATAACAATGAAAAAGCTGATTGTAAAAAATATGTAGTGATGTCTAATGGCATTAAGTCTGCCCATTTATAATCCTTACTAATATTATAAAAGCGAAAGTGAGCTTGTTGTTACCTCTTCACGCTTTAATGGCTAAACCTATTTTGATGAATTGTGATACAGAGATAGTTGGGACCCAGGAGACGGACATAGGCTAACTTCTCATTTTAAAACTGGAAGAAAAGGGAAAACTTAGCTTTGCTGTTACACTCAATAAGGCGTAAGGGCAAAAACTACAGGTAGCAGGTACTGTGTTATACCGAATTTCACGCGAGCGAAGCCGCGGGCAAAAGCTAGTATACTATACATGAAAATAAAAAGCCAAACAAAACTATAAACAAGTTGAACAACTAAACAAAGCAATTCACAGCCAGTCAATGTTATACCATCAAATCAAATCAAATCAGTTCAATGCAATGCAGCGTAGTAATAATAGCCGAGTTGAAATCAGAGAGCTCAAAACACAAATGAACGTCGACGGATTCACGATACAAATAGATACGTATTGGATGAAGCAGCATTTGTTTAAAATGTTTTGCTAACAACTGATTTTGATTTACGGGGTGTTATATTGTATTTAAGACGTGTGACGACAAAACTCAATGAATTAGAAAATGACAATCACTTATTTTTGTAAATCCTTCTATCGTTCATTTATTGGTTTTTATACATATGATTGATTACATTTTTGAATATTTCTTAACACTCTCACTGCCATGGGATCCGCTAGCGGGCCCCAAGTTTTTGAGTGCAAAGGGCCGTTTTTATTTTAAAGAAACATTAACAGCAGGCCGTGGGTGTCGCCAGCCGCCCCCAAAACATTTTGTCCGTTACGCCGCTTGTAATTTTCTAGAATTTACCTGTGACGCCAGCTATAGTAATTGTCAGTTGCCCGCTGGCCGCCCCCTTGGCTTGCTGTGTACGTAGTTTTCGCGCGCTTTCGCAACTTTCGGGATTAGAGGCAATTTTGTTGCACAGAATATTATTTTATAGTGTGTAAAACATGTCGGACGACTCGGACTATGATCCTGATTACGTGCGTTTGTCGGAATCTAGTTGTAGTACCGATATTGATGAATACACCGATAGTGACAACGCCGACGAAGATGTCACTGCTTGTATTGCTGTCTTGTTTTGCCAATAAACACAGCAAAATTTAATATATTTTTTCTCATTGTAAGTTTTTGTTTTATAACAATAAAGATTCGTCAATATAATGTTTAGTCCTTTATTTTTTTCCCCGCCATACAGAACTGTTATTTTTGCTCTGATTCACTTGATTTTTTTTTCAACATGTAGCTCACTGTATGCGCATGCCAATACTAGACATATATTTTTCCTTATTAACAGGCCAGTACTACAAAAATCTATTTGAATTTAGGGGGTCACAGCGGATCCCACGGCGTGCTCAAAGCATTATTAACTAGCCACTGGCGGACCCCATGGCCTGCTGTAATATTTTTTCATTTTAAGTGACGGCCTACGACAACAGATTTGTTGGCACCCGCCGGCGGACTCCATGGCTTGCTGAACTGGAACCATACTATATATTGCTGGCAGTGAGAGTGTTAAATAAAAAAAGCATTAAAAAAAATACGAGCCGTGTTCAGGAGTACCGCTTTCTGCATCAAGCCCTTCATCCAGCCTAACTAGAGCGTCCTCAGGTATTGGTCGAGGCTCTTGGCAATTAAGTCATTGGCAGGTAAATAAATCCTTATCCTTACTAATATTATGAAAGCGAAAGTGAGCTTGTTTGTTTGTTACGTCTTCACGCCTAAATGGCTACACCGATTTTGATGAATTTTGGTACAGAGATAGTTTGGACCCTGGAGACGGACATAGGCTATTTTTATTTTTTTAAAGAGTAAAAACTGAGGGAGTAAGAGGGAAAACTTAGCATTGCTATAACAATAAATAAGGCGCTAGGGCAAAAACTTCAGGTAGCAAGTACCTGCAAATCAGAAAAGGGGAACTGTATTATCCCGAAGTTAACGCGGGCGAAGCTGTGGGCGAAAGCTAGTGATAATAATAAATAATAATAAAAGCCTTTATTAACAACTGTGTATATGTTACATTTCACTTATATGCCTATTATAGTCTATATAATAAAAAAAACGTATGTCTTTCTTTTTTAAAGCAACGTAATTATAAGACACCGGTTTCATGATTGTCTTGCTGTTTGGCATAGGCCTCCCTAAGTTTTCTTCACAACGATCTATCTCTCGCTTTCCTCATCCAGCCTGGTTCTGCTATCTCCTTTATATCATCTTCCCATCTTCGATGCTGCCTGCCTTTACTTCTCTTTTTATATCTGGAGCACCATTCCGTTATTTCATTCGTCCACTTTTCTATCTTACTTCTTGTTAGGTGACTTGCCCATTCCCACATAAATAATAATATTTATGTGGGAATGGGCAAAAAAAAACAATAAGAAAACAAACTAAGATCATAAGATCTTAGTTTGTTTTCTTATTGTTTTTTACCTAATTTTGTCCTTTAATTTAATGTTGAGTATACTTATTTCCATTCAGTGTTGACAGGTTTCTAGGTAAATGATAAGATGGCTTCAAGTGAAGTTGAAGTAACGACACAATGAACTAATAAGCAAAAGGTATGTAATTTTGTGAACCAAGACGCACACAAGCCTGGGCCTGTGGACGGTGAGCCGGGCCTGTGGACGGTGAGCAATGGGTAGCTCACCGGCCATCCGTCGATTGACGACAGGCCGTGTCGACGGCGCGTTCGTGTTTCACTCGCGCCTCAAAGAGAGTCAGCAAAGCAGAGGAGCCCCTCTGCTTTGCTGACTGCCAGAGCCTCCGCCTGCCGGGGTTGCGGGTTGTTTGAAAGAGATACCGCGGCCCCGGAACATAAAGGGCAACAGAAGGAATATGAGTGGGTTTTAATCAGTTAAAATCTGACATGCCCCCCTGCTCCACCCAGAGCGGGGGAAGTCATTTGATGATTTCCCACTCACTCGCGACACATCACGAAGAAGATGGCGGCACGAACAGTTCGACGGTTCCTAAGTACATAAGTAAAGTTAAAAACCAAGGTTTACAGGAGAGCGTAATTTGTGTTCAACACGCCTACAAATAATTCTATGAGCTATAATAAATATTTTCTTTCTACAATATTTCAACAGTTTTAAGAGCTTTATGATGCTATTAATACATAAGTATTTTAGATTTTCACGTTTTTTTGGAAAATCTGATAGATGACCGTTTATACGACACATATTCGTTGTATTTATAATATTTGTTCTCTTATACGATTTCTAACACAAGGTAAACAAATTAAATAAAAATAAAAATCGTATATACGATCGATACAATAAAAAAATGCCATTTTCAACATGTCTGTATATACTTAATGACCGTTACGTTGATTCTTACCTTTCCTACAGAGTATTACCAATTTAAACATGTTCTCGCACAACCTCAAAAAGACCACAATTGACAACAAATAAGTCCCCGAGCAACTTGTTTGTTGATCATAGTCTCGTTTTTTTTTACGTCAGAAACTACACAAAACTGACAGTACATGCTTTTTTCGCGACAAAATCATGTATTTAAAAGATTGAGGCAAACTTGTGGTTTTGTTTAAATCATCAGGTGCTTATTTTTTCATGCCCTTTCTCAACTTTTATCGGGGTCGGCTTCCTGTTTTACTGAATGCAGATTCTGTTCTGGGTAAATAAAAGGCTAAATATATTTGATTATCAATTTTTCAAAGAATATATTTTAACAAATAGAGTTTAGTTTAGCTGCAACACCATGACATCTTAAAACAGAACTTATTTCGCTGAGGGAAAGAGACAGAGCTATACAGGGTGTCCAGCACCATATCTTTCTCACACAGGAATAAGAACTGCTATAAGATGCCATGGCAACCCTTTAGATCTTGCAGATACTCTATGCAATACAAACTATTACATCTCCGTTAAGTATCTCAGCGGTTGTAATTAGATTATGTGTTGTTCAATACAATCCCCAAACTTATTTGCTTCATATCCACGTGGGCAGTGGCAGAAGCCCCATTTTTCTGCATAGTCGTCATCAGCAGATCGTCTATTCAGGTGAAAGTGATGATGTCTGTAATGGTTTCGTCGAAATGGCTCGATCCGGCCTGTTCCATAGATGTCGTTGTACTGACATTTAATTTCAACAAGAATTACTAAAAAAACAAAAAAGAGAATAAGTTTTGACATGTTGTTTTCGACTTCAGTTTTACTTTATTACTGATTATTTAGTAGGCCGTGTTCGTATATATATACAAAGTTAATCAAATAAATCAGTTGGCTACACTCGTTCATTAATATAATTTCACTTGTTAGAATAATGAGCCTAAATCAATTATCCTACGTCCAGTGAATGCAATTTAACCTTAAAATAAATCAGTTTTTTTGTATTATTTAATTGTATTTTATTAAAACTATAAATAGTTACAAACTAATGATAAAAATATGTACAAGTAAAAACTGGAAAATTATAGGGCGTCAACAAATTTGTCCGCATCGCAGTCAACAGGAAAAGTGCCCAGAAGGCTGGTAGCATTACCGCGTTGGATTGCAATGCTTATTTTTTACAGGCCAGCCCCAGTCACGAGGAGAGTGAACCAACCGCTTAGCGATTTCTCGAAATACTGTGACCGGGTATTCTGGGGTTGGGTCCTAGTGTTTCAAACTCAATTGGCTCAAAAACATAACTACCAATCAAATTGTGATATTTGCGCCGTTTGAGGTTTTCGGCACCTGCAGCAGCGCAACCCACCGTGCTAGGGAGATGGGATGGCGCAAGGGTGTCGACACAAGTTGCATCCCACACCAAAGATCTACCCAAATTCGATTGCATTAAAATAAATTGTATTGTGGCAATGCTGTCGGCCTTCTGGGCACTTTTCTTATTGACAGCGACGTAGATGAAATTTATTTATATCCTATAGTTGTCAACCTTTTTGAGACTGGTACATATTTAGTTCGCTAGTAACAATTTATTATTATACAATGCTGCCGATAAAGTTGTCATAAACTTAACTAAAACTACTCCTAACATCATTAATATTTAGTTAAATACTGTCAAACGATGTTTCTTCTTCTTGAATTAAAATGACACAACTTAACCAAAAATACTGGTTATCAAGCTTAATCGGACTATCTTTGATCGCGATTAAAATGATGTAGTTTAATCCGGTGGTTCGTTAGAATCGGCCCCATCGTAAATCCTTATTCTTACTAATATTATAAAAGCGAAAGTGAGTTATTTGTATGTTACCTCTTCACGCTTTAATAGCTAAACCGATTTTGACGAATTTGGGTACGAATTTAGTTGGGACCGTGGAGACGGACATAGGCTTTTTACCAATTGTTTTAACCTCTAGAGCCCCAGCGGCACAAAAACGTGCCAGTAAACAAGTACTGCCCCGCTGGCGCATTTTGTGCCCCCAACACACCCAACCGATTTAAAACTGTAATTGTAGTAAAGATAAGTCTTAAAATTAGATTACAGTTAGCTGGTACCTGCAAATCAGAAAAGGGGAACTGTGCTACCCCGAGTTCAATCGAGCGGAACCGCGGGCAAAAACTAGTTTGTTAAATAAAGATAAATAATGATAAAGAAACTTATTATTGAAAGAAATCTAAACTGTTAACTACGCAAAAAAATCACATAAGATAAGCTCTTTTCCACAATACTCAGGCACAAACCCACGTCCAAAAGTGCCAATAGCGTTGCACCGACACTTCAGTGAATGAAATATTCATTTTTGCAACGATAGATGTTTGCTTTGCCTGGCCTGTGCAAATACGGATTAGGCTCAATTTTCATAAATAAATACGACGCCTGAGCCTTCGACAAACAAAGGCAATTCGTATTTTTTCAAAAGTCTGTCCATAAAACCTCTGTGAAGTTTTTAGGACATGCGTTTTATTTCGTTCTGATTGCTGCATATACTGAAGGCCATTATCCCCTAATAACATCTATTTTAACTTTCTTAGCCCACTCATCATCTGCCTAGACTTTTCCCAACTATGTTGGGGTCGGCTTCTAGTCTAACCGGATGCAGCTGAATATCAGTACTTTACATGGAGCGACTGCCTATCTGACCTCCACAACCCAGTTAATACTTGGTAATACTATACCCCTCGGTAAGACTGGTTGTCAGACTTTCGGAACACTGACTACCTGTAACGACTGTCAAAGATCTATAAATGACAGCCGGGACCAACGGCTTAACGTGTTTTCCGAGGCACGGAGGAAACTCGGTATATAACGGGTGGTCACCCATCCACAGACTAACCTAGGCAAGCGCGGCTTAACCTAAAGATCGATCTGAGCGGCTACTATTATTTAGCCACGAGCTCCTCTTTCTTAGCTTACTATTGGTATTATTATACGATTGTTTAAAAAAATAATCGTCCGGCCAAGTGCGAGTCGTACTTGGCACTGAAGGATTCGTCGTACAAACTTGCGATATAACCTGTCGTATCTTTTGACTAAGAGGGTTGAATTTTTCTCAGTTACAAAGAGCCACAGATTTGAGTTTATGGGCCTCCACGCGTTTCAATTTAAATTAGTTTTATTTATATTGCTTGAGTAGTTTAGGAGTTGTTGTTTGATATACATATCGTCGACCGTAGGTTCAATTGCGGTAAGGGACAAAATACGATTTTTCAGGACAGGCCGACAAAGTTTTTTTTCGGACTAAATCGCTTATAACTTTTTTTCTTATTAACCTTTTTCGGGTCTGATTTCACACATAATCTTGTATTTTAGTGCTCTATCTACACATGTAACATTTATTTAAATAAATTAGCTATTTAAAAAAATAGATGTCCCTTACAACAACGTATTTTGTTAGTAATGTCCCTTACTGACCAAGTATCTTGTAGTCTCGTCCCTTACATTAAATTGACCTCTGCGTTGGATTCAATTTATTAATAAAAAAATAGTGTAAAGCACTTGTTGAAAAAAAATATGGAAAAAATACGGTGTAAAGAGATTTTTGACATAAAATAAAGTACACACTTTTGACGTACGGATATCATAAATTTGGAAATCGTTATTATTGTTACAAGAAATCATTTAAGAGACATGAAAATGTATTAGAACCGTGTGTCTGTTTTTTGTGTGTTGCTTACATAGTACAATGAAATGAAATGTTTGTACATTGTAATAGCTAATTTGTATAGATTATATAATAAAACAATTTATATTTCATTTAATATGTTTATTGTAATCAAATTATTAAAAGAAATGGTAATAATTTTACCTATAATTACTTTGAATTTTATTCAAATAAAAAAGTAGCTGCAAATAATCGTAATAGAGCTTCTAAGCTTAAGCTTCTTCTTTATTCCTTGTGGAACAGATTAATGAAAACACGTTCGCTCAGGTAATTTATCTTTTTCTGTTCGCATGATTTTCGGTATAGGCGGTATAAGTTTGTCAACGTTTTGTATTCTTGTGGTAAATACAGCCTATTGCTTGATTGCCTACAGTTATGTGAAGGTAGTACTGGAAGAGACTCAATGTACTCCTTTGCCGCATTTACAGTAGCTTCTTCATATTTCATATAACCAATTGGTTTACTTCGTTTAAACCTTTTGCGATAAACCCTCTTCTTGTGCATTACACAGTGTATATAACAAAAACTGCTGTGTAATATTTATAGTCTTTAGCAAAAAAAAATATACAAATTTGTCTCTGTCCTTCTCCTTCATTTATATAGTACTCATATGTACCTTGTCTTTTACTTTCAGTCGAATCAGTCCTTTTCCGTTTAATTGGTACTCTTAGTGTACAGTGCACTAACCAATCTCTTTTTTGCTGAATATCTAAATTCCAAAAGTGGTCGAAAACTCTTTGTCGCCTCTCATCTAAAAGCTCATAAATTTGCCTAGGACATTTTCCTGGTTGACAGGGATTAGGCTGTAGTTTTTTAACGTCTTTAAGTTTTCCAGATGACGTTTCGTAAGCATCGCCCTTTACTCTTTTCGTTTTCATCATGTTTCGCTTGTTCATCAGTTTTTCCTTTTTATATTTAACAGTTTTCTCTTGCTCGTTCGATTCGATCGGTTTTATTTTCTGTTTAATTATATTTTTCTTTGTATGTGATTTACCTGATGTATCAGATACCTCGCTTTCTTTCACTGACCACACATCAGAACTACCAGCTGAAAAATCTTCATTTTCGGGAAATTTGAATAGAACTCATCATCCGACATAAAATCAATATGTGCCCTCTTAAATCCTTTCTTACATTTTCTCTTGCGACGCTTTTTTACTTCAGAGTTTGATTTGTTCTTATCAGGACTGCTAACAGGCTTTGAAGATCCTAGTAAATCAGCAGCCACTGTATAGACACGAGAAGTGCCTGGTTGATTCGAGTCTTCAGTTACGTCATAAGAAGTGCCTGGGTGATTCCTAGGTACTATCATACAAGAATCGATATCTATTAAAATAAACGAACAAAATTAGCAATAGGCATAGATAAACCCACAGACAGTTTAGAACATGTAACAATGATTTTAGTAGGTATAACAAAATGTATGTACTTACTGTGTTATCTTATTCACTAATTGTAGTAATTTCTGTCTGCGTCGAAGCAATTGGTTTAAATGGTTTTGTTTTTCCATTTTTACCACTGTTTTTGTCAAAAACCGTGCACAATCCTGACCAAACGACAGATGAACTCGCACTGATAGCGACTTTTTTGTTGCCCGCGCGATGCTTTCGCATTGGTATCATCCTCTTTTTCGCACAAAGAAAGACGTTGTGAGATAGAAAAGGATGGGAATAGTGCAAGTACGTGCTATCTTGTGTTATGAAGTTAGAAGTGTGTGTAAATAAAGGTAACAGGGATAAACAATTCAATACTTCTCATCAGCAAATTAGTGTAACGGACACCGAACATAAATATAATTCGATTTAAATTGCTGTAACGTTGACACTGCTTAAAGTATGACAATGCAAATTGAGGTAAGGGACAACTATGTCAAAACTCGTGCAATCCATTTAAAGTATAGATGATATTAATTTTTTTAGATAACAAAAACATTAGTGTAAGGCCAGTTTTATTATTGTTTCTTCAAAAATAAACCATGTAATGGTAATTTGTTTATTGGGAAGACCCTTACCTTATTTCAAGTGGATTGGCGGCAATAATTACATCATTTCAAGTTCCTATTTTGCAAAGTTTTTCAGATACATTGTTATTATGGGGCTGATTTGAAATTTGGATCCAAAAATCATTAGGGTAAGGGACATTTTTCTTAAGCTAGAATTTTTTCAAATACACCATTCGATAGAGCGAAAAATTCTGAACAAAACTGTATACTTAACTCATTTTGGGTATTTTGTCCCTTACCTCAATTGAACCTACGGTCGACGATATTTTTCTTCTATGTCTTTAAGGTTCAGAATCAGAATCTTATTTGTAAAAATAAGTATTACATAAAGGTCTTAGGTTAAACATATGGGCGCTATGTTTTGCCGTGAAGGCGTACAAATATTGATAAACATAAATAAATTGACAACAAACGATAAAACTTAAAAAAAAAGTTGGTTGATCTTCTTACTAATATCTTTTAGTAACTATGGAAATTGAATATTCGAAAAAAATACATTGTGTGAGATATTATCATACCAGAACTAAAAATACTGAAATAAAAAACTAACCGACTTAAAAAAAAAACACCTTCAAAAAAAATGTCATCATCATTTTCCTGCCCTTTTCCCAGTCTATTTGGGGTCGGCGCAACACGTTTTTTTCTTCCATTCTTCCCTATCAGAAGTCACGGTATCATTTACTGCTTTCTGCTTCATATTATTCTTTACACAATCCATCCATCTTTTCATCGCTCTCCGTCCATCAACATTCAGATCCATCACACTTTTAGTCACATGTGCTTCATCCCTCCTCATTACATGTCCATACCAACACAAAGGAATCCCTTTAACCATGGCCAGCTGGGTGAGTCCCTTGTCCACTGCGACAACATCTCGGTGCATACTCATTTTGCTTTTTAAAAAATATTCCCCTTTATTATTATACTAGCTTTCGCCCGCGGCTGCGCCCGCGTTAAATTTGGGGTAACACAGTTCCCCTTGCGCCTTATTGATTTGTAATAGCAACGCGAAGTTTTCCCTTCTCTTCCCTCTTTCTCCCTCACATCCCACTTTTTTCAAAAAAATATTAGCCTATGTCCGTCTCCTTGTTCCCTACTATCTCTGTACCAAAATTCATCCAAATCGGTTCAGCCATTAAAGCGTGAAGAGGTAACAAACAAACAAACTCACTTTCGCTTTTATAATATTAATAGCTTTCGCCCGCGGCTTCGCCCGCGTTAAATTTGGGGTAACACAGTTCCCCTTGCGCCTTATTGATTTGTAATAGCAACGCTAAGTTTTCCCTTCTCTTCCCTCTTTCTCCCTCACATCCCACTTTTTTCAAAAAAATATTAGCCTATGTCCGTCTCCTGGTTCCCAACTATCTCTGTACCAAAATTCATCCAAATCGGTTCAGCCATCAAAGCGTGAAGAGGTAACAAACAAACAAACAAACAAACAAACAAACAAACTCACTTTCGCTTTTATAATATTAGTAAGGAAATAAGGTAAGGAAATAAGGTATTAGTAAGGTAATATTATATAATATAATATATAGTAAGGAAGTAAGGATAGTAAGGAAGTAAGGATAAGGATTTTTTTTTTATTTACAGACTACAATGTGGTCCAGTGTATTAGTAACAATATGCCTTAGCCTATGTTAGTACTTAACAACTAGAAGAGATCGAGTGCGGTAAGTTAGCGCCCACATTAGCGGACTGTCAGCCCGGTCAGCTATGGATTGCAGGATAGTGTTGGGACTGCCACGCAGCCTGTGAAGTAGCGAGGCAGATTTTTGTCGCCACAATGCATCAAAACTGACAGACCTTTAACTTGAGGGGCATCCGTGGGTCACAAGTTGTTCCAGTGCCCTGTTGCTATTTCATCCTTCCTGCGTTGATCCGGTGAGTTACGTCCCGGTCTACCGCCACCCCAACAAGCGACCCGAAAAATTTAAAAAGTGGAAAATAACTTTACCTCCGAAATTCGGAAGTAGCAAAAAGTCCACGAAATAATAAAAAATGACCAACTTTCAGAAGTAAAATTATTTTCCACTTTTAATTTTTTGTGAAGTTTCGCTTATAAAACCACGAACACTGATTTAAAACACCTCAGAAAATGCCTCGAATAAAACAAGTAATAACTCCATCAATGAAATAGCAGGACTATTTCG
The DNA here is from genome assembly GCA_958449745.1 of Ochropleura leucogaster. Classification (NCBI taxonomy): domain Eukaryota; kingdom Metazoa; phylum Arthropoda; class Insecta; order Lepidoptera; family Noctuidae; genus Ochropleura; species Ochropleura leucogaster. Next base: position 19,513,334 of record OY288203.1, read on the forward strand.
CATGCAATAGAAATGTATGAAAAATCGCGTGCCAATTGAAAATAATGCTGAACTGCACTGAACTACATATAACTGCGTCATGAGAATGAACAAAAAAAGTGATTTTTAAACTACAGTCCGATTGCACAAATAGCGTGTTACTTCTTTTTAATTTACGCTCAACAATATCTAGTTTTGAAATACTAACGTGACTCAATACTACAAAATTTTCTTTATTTATATATTTTTTTAATTTTTCAAAAAAATTTTAAAAATGAAAAAATAAACAACAGTTTGCAAGTATCGGGAGCAGGTTTCAAGCTACCGGTTCCTTCTTTTCCCCTTTATGTTCCGGAGCCGCGATATCCGGTACCTATTTCGAACAACCCGCAACCCCAGCAGGCGGTGGTCCGGGCAGGCCCCTCTGGAGCCAAGTGCTTATGGAGAGCTTCGACAGATGGACGTCAAAAATAATAAATCAATTAATTAATCCTTACTAATATTATAAAAGCGAAAGTGAGTTTGTTTGTTTGTTTGTTTGTTTATTTGTTTGTTTGTTTGTTACCTCTTCACGCTTTAATGACTAAACCGATTGTAATGAATTTTGGTACATAGATAGTTGGGAACCAGGAGACGGACATGTTTGTTTGTTTGTTTATTTGTTTGTTTGTTTGTTACCTCTTCACGCTTTAATGACTAAACCGATTGTAATGAATTTTGGTACATAGATAGTTGGGAACCAGGAGACGGACATAGGGTAATATTTTTTTGAAAAAAGTGGGATGTGAGGGAGAAAGAGGGAAGAAAAGGGAAAACTTAGCGTTGCTATTACAAATCAATAAGGCGCAAGGTGAACTGTATTACCCCAAATTTAACGCGGGCGAAGCCGCGGGCGAAAGCTAGTAACATGATAAATGGTTGAAATCGCCAATGAGTGTCCTTGAAAGGAATTAAAAAGTTTTTTTCATGGTTTTTCTTTAAATAAAACGAATGCATGATGTTTAGGATTGAAGATACAGATTAAGTAAAGAAGTTTCGTGTTTATTAGATAGCAAGTTTCATTCTATAGTTAGAAATTATAGAAATTTGAAGTGATAAAGAAATTGCCTTCTACATTAACGAGTAGGTATAATAAATCAGGCTTAAAAATCCTACAATAAAGTAAAATAATTTCTCTAAAAGTTAACCCGAAACCGTGCAGTACAGCGTAACCACTAATTAACTATCGTCAGTGGCACCGGGCCGAAATAAATCAAGTGACACTTGTCACGGACGTCCCATAACTTGTAAGTTATGCGGCGATCGCGTGCGTTGGACCCCGAACACTGCCGAACAGTCGCGGAGACGTGTGTCGCACTGTGAGTGGTCGATGATTTGCTTTGGTTCATTAACAATAATTTAAAATATTTCCTTCAATACATCACCAGGCGTGATGATTAACTCATCAAGGGTAAGGCAGAAATCTACCCCATAGTACAAACTTGCACAAATTTAGACCAGAGGCCCCGGGGTCGCGGGTTGTTCCGGGGTTGCGGGTTGTTCGAAAGAGATACCGCGGCCCCGGAACGTAAAGGGTAATAGAAGGAACATGGGTGCGTTTTAGTCAGTAAAAGTCTGACGTGCCCCCCCGCTCCGCCCAGAGCGTGGGAAGTCATTAGATGATTTCCCACCCGAAAAAATAGGGTAGTCGTTTAAATTTAAAATACATTGTAATTGTGACATTTTTAAGAATAATGTTCATTGCGTCAAATTGGGTCACAAAAGGGATGTATGAAAAGTACGTGGCCGCGATGAGAATACTAAAAAGGATATGTATGTACAAACAAACACCACATCATTTATTTTATACTAGTTTTCGCCCGCGGCTTCGCCCGCGTTAAATTTGGGGTAACACATTTCCCCTTGCGCCTTATTGATTTGCAATAGCAACTTTAAGTTTTCCCTTTTCTTCCCTCTTTCTCCCTCACATCCCACTTTTATAAAATAAAAAATTAACCTATGTCCGTCCTCTGGTTCCCAAATATCTCTGTACCAAAATTCATCAAAATCGGTTTAGCCGTTAAAGCGTGAAGATGTAACAAACAAACAAACTCACTTTCGCTTTTATAATATTAGTTAGGATATAGGTATATAATAAGGTAGGTATAGTATATAGTAAGGATTATCAAAAATCAAAACAAGGTTAATAAAAGGCTTATGATTACTAATTTATTCAAAGAATATATTTTAACGAACAGGGTCTACCATCTCTGTTAAATTGTTTGCTGGCCAATCTGATTTAGAATTTTTTAAATCCTCTTTACTTAAACATTCCCCAGTGTAAGCATTTAATTCTAATCCAAGTGGGCAGCGAGTCTCGATAGGGACTAGGTCATCATCTCTTCTATTAAGGTTTCGTCGAAGTGGATCAATCTGGTCAGCATTGTAATACTGACATCTTATTTCAAAAAGAGATACTATGCAGACAAAAAAGATGATAAGTTTTATCATTTTGTTTTCGGCTTTAGTTTCACTTCACTACTGATTATTTAGGAGGGCGTGTTCGTATATATAAACGAATTTATTAAAATAAATCAGTTGGCTACACTTGTCCATTAGAATTTACTTGTAAGAATAATCAGACTAAATCAATTATTCTACGTCCGGTGCATCTAATTTAATCTTTAAATAAATTGTATTGTGGCAATGCTGTTGGCTTTCTGGGTAGTTTTCCTATTGATCCTACAATTCCATTTCTATAATTGTTTTATCGTTTTGAGACTGGTACATATTTAGTTCGTTAGTTATAATTTATTATTATACAATGCTGCCGATACAGCTGTCACAAACTAAACTAAAACTACTACGAATAATTATAATATTACTCCAATTTTGTTTAACCCTGTCACACGATGTTTCCTCTTCTATAATTAAAATGACAAAACTTAACCACACTATAGTTTGATAACATTAATAATAGTTTAGTTACTCAATTTAGAGAATATGGTAATCTCGCTATTCTGCAATTATTGACGTTTCTCACCATTAATAGTGGTGTGTCAAGCTTAATCGGACTATATGTAATCATGACTAAAATGGTGTGGAATAAAATTAGTTGCGATTAGGTATTTCATTTTAATATTAGTCCAGTTTATTCCGGTGGTTCATCAAAATGGCCACATTGTATAATAAATAATGATATAGAGAAAAAATCCGAATTAATGACTACAAGCACAAAAAATTACAAATGAAAGCCGAGATCAAGATCTGTATGAAACGCTTATGATAGTCACCCATCCACAGATCAATCTATGGCTGCCATTACTAATTCTCGACTTTATTTGTATGATTATTAACACAACAACAAGAGCTCAGAATGATAACACATCACGAAATGATATTTCAATGTTCCATCTAAATTCTAAATGACTACAAACAAAATTAACAGTGTCAATAATATGCAATATCTGTCCAATCAACTAGAACGTAATGCAACGATTAATCAGTATTTTGATGATCTGCGTCGTCATGGTTTAGAATGAAACTACATATCTATACTAATATTATAAAGCTGAAGAGTTTGTTTGTTTGTTTGAACGCGCTGATCTCAGGGACTACTGGTTGGAATTGGAAAATTCTTTTAGTGTTGGATAGTCCATTTCTTGAGGAAGGCTATAGGCTATATAACATCACGCTACGACCAACAGGTGCTGAGCAGCGCGGGTGAAACCGTGGGGAACAGCTAGTTAGTTATAATTACTAAATGGCAGTGCTTTGAATTTAAAATACATAGGCGTTATGATAGTTTTAAGAATAATGTTCATGGCGTCAGATTGGGCTAGAAAAGGAATGAATGAAAGGCATTTGACTGCGATGAGTATGCATAAAAGAATGTATAGTGTTACGTGAATGGATAAAATAAGAAAAGTGACAGAAAAAATGAGGGGAAATCGGTTTGCTTATGAATTTCCGAGTATGAATGTAGATGGAAATAAAAGAACAGCTTTACCACAACGTCTTTAAGAGGGCTGTCACATTTTTTCTTGCATTTCAGCGTTTTATCCGATTTTTGACGTGTGACGATGCTTTAGATATAGCCCTAAAAAAAAAACAAAAATATGGCTAAGAAAGTTTGATAACTTATCTTGGGAGTGCTTTAAATAAATATTTGAATTTGTTTACCTAAATCAGTAAAATCGTTGTCTCCGCAAAGGATGTTTTATAAAATGTTGCTTTTAGGTATCTTTTGACGCCTTGGTACACCGAAGATATTAAAGTTTATTCATTTATAAAAATGTCTATGATACAACTGTATCTTCTACATTGGAATGCTGAAACCACTTTTTTACAATTCATACAGTTATACACTGACTACACCACCCATGTTTTCCTCCAACCCCGGATGTGCTATTCCTCTGTCTGACTTTTGGAATACTATGGATGGTTTTTGAACTTCATATCCTACAATAATGTTTATTTGTGGGTCATGACATGAAAGTGTTAGTTTGTTTACACAACTACACATGAAACATATCGCTGAAAAATAACATACTAACAAAACTTCGGAAGTCATAATATTTTTAGTATCGACTTACTTTCAGAAGAAAGGCTATAAAATTGATACATTGAAGTTATTATATTGTATCAATTTGTTGTAGCTTAAGTTATGGATTAATTTAAGTCAAGTAGCTAAAGATTTCCATTTTGTGAATATGCCGTTTATAGAATATACCGATGAGAAAATGGTCTATTTATAGACTACACTAAAAATATGCTGTTTACTGAATCTATAAAAATGAATATTTAATTGCATACCAACGCACCAAAATGTAAAGGTATAAGTCGTACTTTTTGCCCGCGGCTTCGCTCGCGTTTAATTCGGGGTAACACAGTTCCCCTTTCCTGATTTGCAGGTACCTGCTACCTGTAGTGTTTGCCCTTGCACCTTATTTATTGTAATAGCAAAGTTAAGTTTTCCCTTTACTTCCCTATTTCTCCCTCATAACTTTAAAAAAAAATATTAGCCTATGTCCGTCTCCAGGGTCCCAACTATCTCTGTACCAAAAATTATCAAAATCAGCTTAGCCATTTGGGCGTGAAGACGGAATAAAGAAACAAAGTCACTTTCGCTTTTTAATATTAGTAAAGATTACCGGATGATCTAAATTGCCTTAATTTAAACTCATTCAATAGAAAACTATTCATTTTTTTGTACCTATTTCTTATTTAAAAATAAATTAAACAAATAAAAATACATATATAAAAAAAAAACAATAGTAGCCCACCGGTATCGGTAATAGGGTCCAAGCTACTGACGATCAGGGCTCCAGTAAAAAATATATTTTTATTTTAGAATAATAGGATTTACTTAAAAATACTTAATTTTTATTCTAAAATAAAAATATATTTTTTGAAATAAAATTCGTTAATCTTGTATCTTTTTATTTCTCCTTGATGTTATAATTATCATTGAATTTGGTTCTACCATTTCTGGTGTGCAAATATTTGTAAACCACAAATAGTTGAATATAATATGTATGAGTCCGTAAGAACAGAATAACTGTAACATCTTTTGTAAGTACTATTTTCTGACAAATAAACTCTTTTTTCTTTCTTTCTTTACGCTTCATTTATTGATTTATCGACGGTCAACCGCTAATACCTTCTAACTGTCATATTTTGACAATGCTATAAATTGTAAAAAAGAAAAACACAAAGTCACACAATACAAAAACCTGCTAAAGAGAATTAGAACTATTTCGGCTATTTTGTCCATCGTCCCAATGTGCGTGGAAATGTTAGTGACAATTACTATTAAAACGCGCCACCTGTAAAATATTGATAAGTTTACAATAAAAAAGACTTTTAAAATCTATCTTTTCTCTTTCATAAACCAATCAGAAAACAAAACCAAAAAAAGATATTCTAATTATACCATAAGACCCCATGTTCCCCTAAATAGGCAATTTATAGCCGTATCAAACTCAATGGACCCCATCTCACGACTTCGGTGGACACTCGTGATACGAATGTGTTATCCTGTATCGTGGTACAGGGTGTTGCTTTCAATTTAGCTTGGCCAGTTCGTGTCCATTAAAACGGTAATTTCGGCCATAAATATCGCCCGGCTGGCCACTGGGCTAATCGCACCGTCCAAAATGCGTTTTGTGGTCTTAAATATTAATAAGGACAGGATATATGGCGTGGTGTGCCTGTTCGATAGTTCCGTTCTGGGTCGATTGTTTTGTTATTGAGGTAGTTTCGTGAAGGTCGCTTATCTTTTATGAGATTGTCGGAAGTTTAAACCAGTTCATTTTTATAGCTTTATTAAATTGTTTGGGAAAAGTTATCTCTCAAATGACAATTTTGGGGTTGAAAATTAACTTGGTTCAGTTGCTGTATTACAAAAATTTTCTGATGTATGTGTCAGTCTGTATACGTGCTTCTTTTGCTTATTTATTACTAAGATTCTACTATCCGTCCGTATATTACTAGGCTGTATCTCAAGAACCACGATAGTTAGACAGTTAAAATTTTAACTGTTATATAACAACAAACACTAAAATGCAAAATAAAATATACGTGATATGCTCTTACAAAACATACATGATATTTTTGCCGTTTTTATGGATAATGGCCCTTCGTAAGTCAACTCACACTTTTAACTTAACAAACAAGAGATTCTTTTCAATATTTCCGCATCGAAGTACGTACCTCACACAACGCACTCCCATCTTCACCTTTCAAAAGTAGGTTAAAGACATTTCACCGCGCCTCGGGAAAAGCGCCACAGCCTAAAAAAATCCTGTCGGTTTTTTTAAATTTTTCGACAGTGTTAAATGGAAATGTTTAGGATTAATTTATACTGTGTCGTTATGTATTAAGGGACGACCTCGTTATTTAGAGCCGCCCGATCAGATACCCGAGGGCTGTCGTAAATCATGGATAATGTATTTGACAGTAAAATATGCTTGAAATGATAGTATGTATTGTGTTTGACTTGGTAAATGGACGTACCTACATTATTTTGCGGTTATTGTGGATTCATTGTACAATTTAATTGTTTCATTTGAACATATAACCTGATATTTCATTGTCGGTTTTATTTGTTTTTAATTTATTTTATCGTCATTAGTTGTAGAAGCTTAAAGTTAAATTAATAGTACTGACACAGAAGTATTTTTTGGTCATTTTAGAATAACTAAATGAAAACGTTACAAAACAGGTTTCTTTTCTAAATGACGACTGCTAAAAAGTATTTTTAGAAAGTACTGAGCTATACTGATGGTGTTTTCAAGGCCATAAGTGAAGGGTCAATCAGAGCCGTGTCGACACGTGCGTTCGTGTTACACCTAAAAGAGATGTCAGCATAGCAGAGGGACCCGCCAGGGCCACTGCTGGACAAGAAAGAGATGCCACGACCCCAAAAATAAAAGGCAAAAGAAGGAACACGGAAGACTTTAAGTCAGTAAAACTAACACTCCCGCCCGCTCTGCCCAGAGCGGGGGAAGTTATTTGTTAGTTTTCTATCCATAAACGGTCATTCAGGGGCCTATCATTACCGACATTAGGTCGGTAATGATAGGCCCCTGAAAGACGTCACATATGACCACCCACCCCTTTGAATGTTAAATAAAAGAATGCTTGTATTCCTGAAGAAAGCGTCAAAGCAAGAACAAGAGCAGAACTTTCATAAACATAAAAGTTTTTCAATTACTTGTACAGCTCTCAGTCAGGACACAAAAGGATATTCTTTAATTGCATCTAAAGGAGTTCTACAGTTGTAAATATTGAGCAGAAAGTGTATGGATTTGTATTAATTGTTGTTTTCTTATATTGAACTGGTTATTCGAGTTTTTTTATTTATTTCAGCCAATAAACATAGTGAGGACTCTATACTTGACATGGTTGGCGCAGTGGCTGAGCGATCGACTGCTGCGCAGCGTGTCACGGGTTCGATCCCTACACGGAACAAATATTTGTAAAACCTACAGATAGGTGTTTCGGGTCTAGCTGTTTGTGTATGTGAGTTTAAATGTTTGTAAACGTACCCACGATATAGGAGAAATTCCTAGTGTTGGCCCTTCCGGTAACTATTTGTTTATATTTTTAAATGATTGTTTTTTTTTAATAAAAAAATATGTAAAAATGTCAAATTATATGGGTAGAAGTAAAAATAAACATCATGGTAATGAATACCATCCGATCGGCCACATTACAGTACCATCTATAATGATAAGTATGGGTGTAAATTATAGAAACTTTTTTTTTAATTTCTCTCCTGCCAAAAACATAAAAACAAATGCCAGTGCTGGGGTACGTTCATGTGTTTCGGTACTTGAAACCAGAGTACTTCCTCACACACTAAAATTAGCAATAATTTTCAATATTCAACTTTTTTTTGCAATGATAAGCAGCCATATTTGGCGAGGCTTCGTTGCTAGGCCATTCTTTAGCATCTGGAACCAATCCAAAAACTATTAAAAATAGTTTTGTGGGAAGCAAGACAAGGTGCATTGAACCCTTATTAGTTTTGTAAAATAATTATATTTAATCACTAGCTTTTGCTCGCGGCTTCGCTCGCGTTAAATTCGTTAAGTTCCCCTAGCACCTTATTGATTTGTAATAGCAACGCTAAGTTTACCCTTTTCTTCCCTCTTTCTCCCTCATATACCAGTTTTAAAATAGCCTATGTCCGTCTCCTGGTTCCCAACTATCTCTGTACCAAAATTCATCAAAATCGGTTTAGCCATTAAAGCGTGAAGAGGTAACAAACAAACTCACTTTCGCTTTTAAAATAATATTAAGGATATAATTTTTGTACCATATAACAATGTCTTCTTATTTCACAAAAAGTTTGACTGGTAGAAAATGCCTTATGGCATTAAGTCTGGCTATGTAACAATATTGTACATGAAGTTTAAATTAATTAATGAAATAATAGATCTTTGTCTCTTTTTAAAACAAAAATAAACACACCGCGTTTTTTATTGTTTTCGAACGAGTAATCAAAAGTTAACTTGAAGTCATTGTTTCGCTAGTAACACAAAATAGGAGATTTACTGATTCCTATCAACTTTTCAAAAACCCAGACTCTATACTGCAATGGTTTATTTCATCCAATCCAATAACACTTTGTTCAAACTGGGAATCAAACTTCATGCACAGGAGTAGATCTAGCAACCACTGAACTGACACGGCAGTTTGTTTTCTTCATTAATGTTCATTTATTCATGTTTATTTTGAAGCCAAAAAGCAACTGCCGACTGACTCTATTACCAAATATATCTCATACCTAACTCCAATATGTTTTCCTATACATCAGAGGTCAACATAAACTGGTCATATTATTATAAACATGTACTTCATTATAAGCAAGTAAGAGTTACCTTTCTAGATGCCTTTTACGTTATCGGTAACCGATATTCAATTTTTGTGTATTTACATAATAGGGTATTTTATTATTTGTGTAGGTAATTCAATTTACCGTAGTATAATTATTGACCATTCAGGGCCTGCGTAATATTATTTGGATACTATCACAGTTTTCTAGGCAAGAAATATACATTAAAAATATAATAATAACTGCCTATAACTGTCCCACAGCTGGGCAAAGCCCTCTTCTTATACAAAGAAGGCATTGATCACCACGCCCACTTAAGACGGGTTAGCGATTTCAGATTTATATCCTTACTAATTTAATAAAAGCGAAATTGAGTTTGTTTGTTTGTTACGTCTTCAAGCCTTAATGACCTTAACCGATTTTGATGAATTTTGGTATAGAGAGAGTTGGATTAGATTATATTATAAGATATAAGGCGCAAGGGAAAACTATAGGGGAACTGTGGTACCCCGAATTTAAGCTAGTTAATTATAAGTCCAGGTTTCCTCACGATGTTTTCCTTAACTGATACAATTGAAAAAGTAATATTGGTGATTTCCCGGATTTGAACTCACAGCCTCATACATAAGAGTTGAGGCGTTTAACCTCTAGGCCATCATGACTTCAATAAATTAACCATATAAGTATCATTTCAATACCGGTTTATTTATTTTTTAAACCTTCATTTTCAGTATTAGGGTATTGATGAAATGTGTTGACAATTAATTCACGCCTGGAGACGTGCAGTGACAGACATGATCTGCTGCCTCAAAATATGTAGTCAAAATGACCTCTGTGCTACTAATAACAATCTCGAAGTTGCAATGACACAAAGAAGAAAATAAAATTTAAAAAAAGAAATGATGAAGTAGGTTTTCACAAACACTTTTACACGTCTTTTTTAAAACCTAGGTACCCGGTGTTTCGTAGCCTACTACTCTGAGAAGAAACAGCCGAAACAAACTCAGAGGTCATAGTCTGTTCTAAGGTCCAGACAAAAATCTTGGTCAATTACATGAGGAATATTGCAGATTAGTGTCTGAACTGGTCCTTTAAGAAAGCACCACACAGATTGAGTGGACCTGTCCAGTCTGTGCAAGCATTTATCAGTTATCGTGTAGCTCGATTCACAACCCAAAGAGTTCGTCGACACGACGAACAATACCAAAAATAGGGACATTTGACTTTTTTAATTTTACTCCTTCGTGTTTTTTAAGTCGGTTAAAAATGTTAATGCAAACACAGACCTTCTTCAAAAGCGTCACCACATCGTGTTTGATATGTCCAGTCCTTCCTGAATCGAGTGGCTTCCAGCGAATTGCTTGTTTATCCAAAAAGACAGTCTTGTAAAGTAAAAAATACTTAAGAAAAGGATTTTCTTAGGAATCAGTACTTAAAAGATCACTTCAACTGCAAAGTTATCGTGTTCCTAACCTTAATCTGTCAGAGCCACGCCCGTCTTTAAAGTCTTTCCAAGAAACATTTCGGAAAAAAAACCGTTTGAATGTTGACTGAACCTGCTTTTTAGTTTCCAATCATGTCAACAAATATGTGTTTAAGTAAAAACTACTTTAACACATATATTTAGAGTTCAGATTGTTCAATTAACGTTTTTTATGACTTCTATAGAAGTTTTTTTTTAATAATCCATTTTCCAGGACGATAAGGTCGATTTTCTTTTAAAAAGTAACAATACCAATTGGAAACAAAGATTTGAACGGAACGTAAGTGAAAACGTCAATACTGACTTAGAAAGTTTTATCTGGACCAATCGAAACTTCTTAATTAGCGTTGGACCGAGAACAAACGTTATCGAATTAGATTTGACGTGAAATAATTGGAGTTTTTGTGGTCCCTCTTAGTTTTTGTGCCTCCCCTCCAGAATTGGGGGTGAGACATCAGTGTTATTGATACCTACTGTAATTAACAGACGTTATATATATATATGTATAATTTCATGAGGAGGTCGTGGCTAAATTAATAATAGTAGCCTCTCGGGTCGATCTTTAGGTTAAGCCGCGCTTGCCTAGGTGTCTGTGGATTCGAGTTTCCTCCATGCGTCGGAAAGCATGTTAGGCTGTTGGTCCCGGTTGTCAATTGTAGATATTTGACAGTCGCTATAGGTAGTCAGTGTCTCCACATTCTGATAACCAGTATTATCAAGGGATATCGTAGTAACCAGTATTAGCTAGGGTAGGCAGATGATGATACAGTGAAACCTGGATAAGTGAGACTTGAAGGGACGAGAGAATTAGTCTCACTAAAAGAGGTATTCCACTAAACCAGGGTCTCCACTAACAGAGGTGATTCAGGGCCACGGTGTCGGGACCTCAGCATGAGGTCCAGTTATGGAGGTTTCTCACTTACCCAGGTCCCACTTAACAAGGTTTCACTGTATATGGATAATTTCAACATGGAGATGTAACCGCACGCGTGAAAGTTTTAACAAATTAAGTAACAAATGTGAATACATATCATATTTTGCGTCATTAAACCAAAAAATGTTATTTATTTTAACATTTTTTGGTTTAATGACGCAAAATATGATTTTCAAAAGTGCCTGTATTGGTCTATTTGTGTTGCGGGTTGTTTGGGTGAGAATCCGTGGCCCCGAAACATAAAGGGCGATAGACAGAACATGGGTGGGTTTTAGTCAGTACAAGTCTGACACTAGGGGGCTCCGCCAAGAGGGCAAAAAACTCCGCAAAAAATTGTGACCCTATTTATAAGTTGTATATTGTTATTCTTGCCATTTGTATGGTGCACATTAATACTAATTTTAAAGCGCAATTACAATGTTAAATCGACACTTTTCCACTTCAGACATTACAAGTTTGATTGAATCATCTTGGCCGATCACTGTCTCTTAAGATACAGGTCTCCTAGTTTAAGAGGCAGGGTTCATAAGTTTAAGTATGCATAGACTAATTTATGTACCATAATTATCTTTGCTGAAAAACATAATAATATGCCTATATTATTGTATATTCTTTTAGTTCAAACTGTTGTCTGTGTCTATTATTTGGATAAATAAACATTTCATTATTAAAAAAAAAAACATAATAAAGAATTTTCTATCTATCTTACTTGGATGTTTAGTAGACAGTCACTCCATGTATCTAATCTATAACACTGGAATCAAACCCCAACTTAGAATTTGGGTAAAATGAAAGATTTTAATATTATTATGATGATATTAATCACATTTACTCTTCCCTCAAAATAGTTTTTATTGAAATAATCTTTGTACATTCTGGTTCAAAAATAAGCATTCAGCAAGACATTGTAAGGTGGGTTTTTGTTTTATAATTAATAGGAAATCATAGTTATTTGAAATTTATTTGTAACTCGTATTTTATTTCCATTCAATCTTGATTACACAAAGTCCTACAAAGTGTTGTTCTAATGAATACAAATTCCTCTACAAACAACAACCCGAAATAGCTACGAACTGAAATACCTGTACATCCACCCGATTAATTTACTTTCCGAACCAGTTTATTAAAACCTCTGATATGGCTCGAGACAAATTACTGAGGGTTTATTTTATACTGGTTTTTAGTACAAAATGAAGTTTTGTTGCTAACAAAAGGAATAGCGATGACATATAGCGATTTATGCGGGTTCGCTTTACCGGGACCCTTTGTGATACTGTCGTTGCGGTATTCAATGAAAAACTGTGGAGGATGCTGCGAGAACTTTTTTTTTCCTCAAATTAATGGTTTGACAATCGGGATCGGGTGTTAGAGATTTGAAGGGATTTACTATGGTAACTTAAATAAAGGATTGTGTAATCAAATCTAGCTTTTATATTTTTTTTTATGCATTTAAACAGAACTAACTGAGCATACAAACTAAAATAGACGCAAACTAAGAATAATAATATGAACAAGTAAAAAATGGTAAATTATAGAGCGTCAAAAAATTCGTCCGCATCGCAGTCAACAGGAAAAGTGCCCAGAAGGCTGGCAGCATTACCGCGTTGCATGGCAGTGCTATTTTTTTTGGGCAAAAAACAGGCCAGCCCTCTGGTCACGAGAAAAGACGATTGTATCATGTGCCTTTTATTTCCCACTGCTGAGAAAAACCCCCATTTCTTTTTTACACGTACTCTTTTTTATTTTATTACTTGTATAGTATATTTGGCAGTTTTAGGTAATCTTATTTTATAGTCAACGTCAATTCAATTTACAGACATGTATGTTGAACAGAAAATAGTTTTAAAATCCTTACTAATATTATAAGAGCGAAAGTGAGTTTGTTTGTTTGTTACCTCTTCGCGCTTTAATGGATAAACCGTTTTTCATGAATTTTGGTGCAGAGATAGTTGGGAACCAGGAGACGGACTAAAAGGCTAATATTTTTTTGAAAAAAGTGGGATGTGAGGGAGACAGACGGAAGAAAAGGAAAAACTTAGCGTTGCTATTACAAATCAATAAGGCGCAAGGGGAACTGTGTTACCCCAAATATAAAGCGGGTGGAGCCGCGGGCGAAAGCTAGTAATAAATAAATCTAGTACAGCATTCAAAAATGTTTTAATTTCATTTTCAGTAGTTTACCCTCTAAAATAAAATACACAGAATAAAAAACAATCATGTCTAAAGCAGATGAAAAATTATTACGAAAGACATGTTACAAAAAATATTATCTTGTCTAAATACACGTCGCGACACGTCAATCCAAAAGCACTCAGCGCTTGATGCGCTGCAAAAATACGAAATATTAAAAAAAAAACACGATCGCGCAAAACAGAATACTTTTCAAGATTGTACGCTCGGCTTTTTATTTAATTGAAGAAAGTATGAATGTGTTGCTTGTCAAATGGGTTCTGTTGAGTATGTTTTAGTTGTGCCTGTATGGGACTTTTGGTAAAAAAAATATGAAGCTACCGGTCACAAGGCATAATAACTTGTGAAAGTACCGTAGTTGCCCATTCTAAAACGTTAATATCTATGGAGAAGGATGGGCAAGAAACTCCATGGACACTCTTTTTAATCATAATATTTTTACAAGATCATGGTTATATTATTCTTGTCGAGATTATACATTATTATGTGAAAACGATGTACTTTAGAGTAATAATATTATGGACTAAATTTGCCTAAAAATAAATGACTGTTGTTTTTTGATGCACGTTTTAGGTAACATATTTCATAACTGTAGCCCTGCTATGACCTCTTCAAGCAATTCTTATTCCGCTGAGGGAAAGAGACAGAGCTATACAGGGTGTCTAGCACCATCTCTTTCACTCAGTGGAATAAGAATTGCTATAAGATGTCATAGTAGCCCTTCAGATCCGAGTTTTCTTGAACTTTCTTTAAGTTCAAGAAAAACATTATTAATGAAGATAACTCATAATTTACCCAAGCAAAATACATATAAATCAAATGTATCATCATAATGTATAATCATCTAGCTTTTTCGGAAGTTTACCCTTTCAATTATAAAAATAATTTTGAAAACTGGGCCACAATCGGCGTACAAATCGCAAAAAAATAAGTAAATTCAGTCGAACCACCTATTTTTGAAGTCGGTTAAAACACCTAGTTTGTATACTGTGTACTGTAACAATCTTTATACTATAATACAACCATTACATGACCCCATTGGGTATACTACCAACAGAAAACTCGGGGCATATTTTAACATCCTTTCATATCCTGCTACACAAAGAGATTTTAATCCATTACATGTTTTACGTTATCATCATCTGGACGAGCATGCGTTTGTGAGAGAAAACTTGTGTGGATATAAAATTCGCGGATGATAGGTACCCGTTTTAGCATTTCCCTTATTTCAGAGATCTTAAAGCAGAAGTTATTCCGCTGAGGGAAAGGGACAGAGCTTTACAGGGTGTCTAGCACCTAGGTAGGTAGGTAGGCCTACAGATTGCATTTTTCCCATATTTTTTTGCGGGTTATTTTAAAGAGATACTGCGGCTCCGGAACATACCAGGGTATAGAAGGAACGTGACTGGGTTTTAGTCTGTACACGTCTGACACTCTCCCCCGCTCCGCCCAGAGCGGGGGAAGTTATTTGATGATTTCCCATCAACAAAATAAAAGGTGACAGTTTTTGAAAGCTTCCCAGTTGTTGATATTTATTGCAGACCACACACAACTTATAGGCCTACTTCAAAAAGACTTTCTGAGTCTTCTATTACACACCCATAATCAATAATCATCTCATCATCATCAATCTATCGATGACATTTTTATCTGCAAACTAAGTGTAGTTAGAAACTACACCTAGTTTTCTCAATATTTATAGCATTTTAGATGCATTTTGCATTGTAGCTATTACTTGGAATAAGTGTAAATCAGGTAATTTAACCAGAGAATGAATTTTTCGTTTAACACTGTTTTTTTCTTTACATAAATAAAAAAATATTATATCATATAAGTCTCATTATTTTAATGGCCCCAACGTTAGGGAACGGTGCATTATTGAATTAATTTTATTTACTTTGAAGGACTAACCGAGTCCAAAATTATCTTTGTTTATTTCTACGACATCAGAATTGTTTATTTTTCTTGTCCTAAAATAACAAATTTTAGGCTTAAGGCTAACCGAAAATGTGTTATTTTAAACAAGTCATAATAAACAAGAGGTCGTATTTTGATAGTAGAATACTGTTTTAATTAACTAAAATAATCTTCAGGACAGCTTTTTCACTAATATGTTTTCTAGAAAGTTTATTAAAAGCCGATGTGAGAGGAAACGTCGGGAGGAGGCTTGCACTGCCTTCATGGAGGTGTTGTTATTCATTTAATGCACAATGTACAAATAGTTACACGCTAGGCTTACAATTGGTAAGTACATGTCCCTGTTAGGGTGCAGCAAAATGTGCGAAAATGTTGTTTGAAAAATTAATCATTGTTTTAATTATTTGGACAAAATATTAAATACTAGCTGTTCCCGCGGTTTTACCTGCGCTGCTCAGCACCTGTTGGTCGTAGTATGATGTTATATAGCCTATAGCATTCCTCAAGAAATGGACTATCCAACACTAAAATAATTTTCCAATTAGTCCCTGAGATTAGCGCGTTCAAACAAACAAACAAACAAACAAACTCTTCAGCTTTATAATCCTTACTTCCTTATCCTTACTATATACTTATACTTATATAATATTATAAAAGCGAAAGTGAGTTTGTTTGTTTGTTACCTCTTCACGCTTTAATGGCTAAACCGATTGTGATGAATTTTGGTACATAGATAGTTGGGAACCAGGAGACGGACATAAGCAAATTTTTATTTAAAAAAAGTGGGATGTGAGGGAGAAAGAGGGAAGAAAAGGGAAAACTTAGCGTTGCTATTACAAATCAATAAGGCGCAAGGGAAACTGTGTTACCCCAAATTTAACGCGGGCAAAGCTACGGGCGAAAGCTAGTATTATATATAGTATAGATAGTCACACTAAAAACATTAATGACAATAACATCATAAGACAATGTATATTTTCCGTAGGGGAGGGAAACTGCACAATGCCGGTACTATCCTTACTCCGTTTACTTTGTCCAAGTCTACATGAAAAAAAATCTCTCCCCTTTTCTTCCCTCTTTCTCCTCCTTATCTCACTTAAAAAAAAACTTATGTCCGTATCCCGGGTTTCAACTATCTCTGTAACAAAATTCATCAAAATCGGTTAAGCCATATAGTCGTGAAGACGTAATAAACAAACAAACTAACCACTTTCGCTTTTATAATATTAGTAAGGATTTATTTAATACGGATTAGTACCTTTCTAAATTGAACCCGTGCGTATCCGGGGTGGGTTAATAGTATTATTAAAAATGCGGAAGTTTGTAAGGATGTCTCGATGTTTGTTTCTTTTTACACAAAACTTATATAACAGATTTAATTGGAATTTAGCACACAGATATAAAGTACCTAGATGAACACAGAGAGTTATTTTGATATCGCTAGAATGATTCAGTTTTGGGTCCATGGTTCAGTTACCAAACGCAGGTAACGACGCAGGCATGAGCTAGTACTAACTTTATTAATTACCTGCATGAGCTTGGCAGTATTTAGATATTTTTTCTTTGCTGTGAACATTTATAATTGTTTTGGCACTATGTTAAAAACTGTTTGACATTATATTTTACAATGTTTTCTTGTTTTGTCTTTTTTTGGCATTGCATCGGTGCAACACAATCTAAATAGTTAAAGAATAAAATAAATGAAATGGCACGGTCAAAACTGTTTTATCGAAAAAGGAGATCCAATAATTTTACATACAAATAAAATCGAAAATTAAGCAAAACCGCGCGTCAAACACATGACTCCACCCGCTATCAGTTGCGAATGGCACACATACAGTGATCGATGGAATTGGGAAATATTTCATTTTCATACACCGCCCTGTTTTCGTTCCGTCACGCGTTCAATTTGTACACTTTTAGAGTTCCGTGTGACGTAAAAGAAAACGTTCCTGGATATATTTTTTCTCACAATATTTTAATGAAAAAATAGTAATAAAGCAATATCGATAAACTTGTATGTTACAATTAATAACAAATATCGGCTTATTAAATTTGAACGTTATTAAATTCCTACAATATTTTCCTCTTCCTTTTTCTTCTGATGTTGGTCGAGGTAACAATAAAGTAAGGTACCTATAACGTTATTGATCCTTTGGTGTTTACAAATGAAAGATTAAACTAAAACCTTCTCATCCTTTGCAACTCCTACGGAAAAAAGAAAAGAAAGCATCTTGGTGACAAAGATATTAATATTTTACACAGATTGACTGTCTATCTGACTAGATAGACTGGTGGGCAGACTTCGTGGGTGGACTGACTTGTTTCGTGACATTCAAAAGTGCCTGTAATGGTTTAATTGAAATAAATGATTTGATTTGTTCTTTTTGAGGCATGTATTTCCGGTGTTGCGGGTTGTTCGAAAGAGATACCGCGGCCCCGGAACGTAAAGGGCAATAGAAGGAACATGGGTGGGTTTTAGTCAGTACAAGTCTGACATGCCCCCCCGCTCCGCCCAGAGTGGGGGAAGTCATTGGATGATTTCCCACCCGAAAAAAAAATAGGCATGTATGTATTTAGTCACCCATCTACCATCAAAGACCAATTTAGGCAAGCGCAGGGGCGCATCTTTAATATTCTATGGCATTTATACAATAATACAATTTTATATATAACAAACGAACAGCGATTATTTTTATTTATTTATTAGATCTTTGTGCACATGTATAAACAAGCAATGTACAAAGGCGGATTAAATCCCTTGGGCATTTTCTACCTTTTACCTACCTAGACGGAGGGGAGGTGGATGTCAGACTTTAACTGACTAAAACCCAACTCATGTTGTGGGGCCGCAGTATCTCTTTCAAACAGCCCGCAACACCGGCAGGCGGTAGCCCTGGCAGACCCCTCTGCTACACTGACTTCTCTTTGGGGCGCGTATAGGATGTATGCATGCAATTTTAAGAGCTACAGAACCCGATGGGACATTTGTAAATGTTTGCCAATTTAACGTTTTGTTTGTGTCCGCCTCATATTTGTACAGCTGGTTTTACTCATAACGTTATACCACGGAAATAAGTTTTCCAAAAACAATATTGTGCGAGCCTCTTTTTTTTGGGTTGATTAGTGAAGCTGCACGGGTTGCTACCAGTGGCGTGTTGCCTAGTGATTGAATTGCGTAGGTAGTAAAGACAGCCACTTCATGTATTGTAATTATTTTAAACTAGCTATGCCCAGCCGTTTCACCCGCTGTTTATCACCTTTATCATTCAGGGGTTTGAAAGTTAGATAGTCAATTCTTAAGACTTAGAGAATAATTATTAATATTATGAATGAATGGATACATAGTAATATACAGTAGGATATTGTAGTGTGTATTAATATACATTAGATTTAGTTTTATGTTTTTTATTTTGTTTTCTTTCTCTGTTTGATGTTGTGTGTACTTGTGGGAAGTGCCATATAAACTTATTTCTTTTTTATCTATTGCAGTGGTATTTAGAAGCATTCAGCCAAACTGGACACCCACATCGTTTATCGTTGGGCCTTCATCTGGGCCTAGACCAGAGGACAGATAGAATGAGGTCATAGATGGGCTAAACTAACCCACAAGAAGCTTATCAACTCGCGACATAAATGGATTAATTATTTAAGTATGTGGAATATCCGATGATAAGCAGCTGTAGGACTAGACTGCCGAGAATCAGGTTCTGGGTTTGATTATCGGGTTGTGCAAGGTGTTATTGGGTTTTCCATTCATGGCAATAGGCTAATGACTTGGAATTGGAAGACAAATGGTGGTAAATAATCTGTAAATTAAGTCATTTACTTTTTTGCACATACCATTTAGTTATGAAATTTATACAGCGAACGCGATATTAGACTTTTTGCACTTTTGATTTACACATTTCACACTATTGTAATCATTTGACATCTATCCTTACTAATAAAAAGCGAAAGTGAGTTCGTTTGTTCTTCTTCACGCTTTAATGGCTTAACCGATTTTGATGAATTTTGGTACAGAGACAGTTGGGAACCAGGAGACGGACATAGGCTAATTTTTATTTAGTGGGAAGAAAAGGGAAAACTTAGCGTTGCTATTACAAATCAATAAAGAGAAGAGGAACTGTGTTACCCCAAATTCAGCGAAGCCGCGGTCGAAAGCTAGTTTATAATAATTAATACAATGACTATTTACATCGGCATCATTTTTATAATATGGCTTAGTGTTTTTTTATTAATTATATTTTTTTGTTTTTTACCTGTTATAAATTAATTAATTTAGGACTGTTATTAACTGTTAATTATTGTAATTAAGACACAATGCGAATTGTTATTTAATAAAATAATATGAAAAACGGAATTGTAGGTGTACTAATAATATTAACTACACTCCTGTCTAATCTTCCGAGGACTGCAAGCGCAATCCTATGCTATATATTTACAATCCATCCACTAACTATTGTATAAAGAATCATATCGACTAATCAACTGAAGCCTGAAAGAATTTCGTTGGAACAAAAACATTCCCAAAGTGGGATGAAATAATACATAGCGTATCGGGAAATAAAACTCTTGGGTTGAGCTCGGAATACTCCAAACATATATAATGCAGACAACGAATCTAGTTTCCTTATGTTTTAGTGATGGTGGATGTCGATTTGTGATGGATAAAATATTTTTACTTAAGCTACAGAAGCTTGTTGATAATCTTAACCCAAAGGTACCTTTTTTTTTTATTAGTGATAGGTTCGCGTTTGACCACTATCTCACCTGATGGTAAGTGATGATGTGGTCGACGATGAAGCACGCTTACCTAGAAATAACCTATTCACTCTTGACTTGAAGACCCCCAGGTTATAGCTGTCAGGAAATACAGACTCCGGCAGGGAATTCCACTCCTTAGCAGTACGCACAATGAAAGTATTCCCAAACCGTTTAGTGCGTGTGGGTGGGATGTCTACCATGTAACGGTGGCGCATCGCCGTACGTCTTGTTGTCCTATGATGGAACGGGCTTGGCGGAATTAGACTGTGCAATTCCATCGCACACTCTCCGAAATGTAACCGAGAGAAAACCGAAAGGCTGACAACGCGCCGGCGATGCTCCAGGCTCTGGAGCTTTGACTCAACCAGCACGTCGTTGCCGAGTAGTACTACTACTCGGCAACGACGAGTAGTAGTACTACTCGTTACTTACTAGTTTAAAAATAACATTTTTGCTCTCGAGGATGTTGCCATGTAGGATGTGAAGTCAACGATCATTGTACCGTTGGTCGTATCTGCTAATTGCTTAATTGCCAAAAGCCTCGACCGGTACCTAAGGAGGTAGGTCTAGGGCTTGATACAGAAAAAAACACTCTTGGAAATGGCTCGTATAGTTAGGAGGTTCGTTTCTCTGGAGCCCTAACAAACATACACAAACAATCAGACCCAAAACAACAACCTGTAGGTATATACGATAATTTTTCCGTGCGGGAATTTAACCCGCGCCTTAGCCACTGCGCTGTTGTGAAGGTAGAAATATAAAAAATATGTATGTAAATGAATAAACAAAATAATAAAAAATCATACTTATTTGTTTAATGAAGAGATTCCTGTCTCTGGAACCTTAATCAAAGATATTTTGGACTCTGCTCCATTGGAACAGAGTCCAAACTATCGGTGGTTAAGGTGGTTAATCAAAATATATAAGAATAAATAAATATCTTGGGACAACTCACACACGGCTATCTGATCCCAAAGCTAAGCAGAGCTTGTGTTATGGTAACCAGACAACTGATATACATACTTATATAATTTATAAATACATACATATTTTAGATAAATTACACCCAGACACAGAACAAACCATCATGCTCATCACACAAAGTTTGTCCTGGGTGGGAATCGAACCCACGACCTCCGGCTCAGCAGTCAGGGCCACTAACCACTAGACCAACAGGCCCGTCAGAATAGAGGTCCACTGGGTGTCCACCAGCGGTCCTCTTATATATTTTCTAAAATATTTAAATTTTATATTTATGTACCTACACCTAGTCTTTTCTTAACTAATATAGAGTGGTGAGTTACAGTCTAACCGAATGCTACTGAATACTTCAATTTGCATCTCTGACCTTCACAACCAAGTAGCTCGGTAAGACCACTCGTCAGATTTTCGGGTCACTAACTTACCTGTGCCTGTTACAGCTGATCAAGATTTATCCAATCTAATATATAAAATTCTCGTGTCACAGTTTTCGTTCCCATACTCCTCCGAAACGGCTGGACCGATTTAAACGAAATTTTGTGTACATATCGGGTAGGTCCGAGAATCGGCCAACATTTATTTTTCATAACCCTAAGTGAGCAGTGGGTGAAACCGCTGGGCACAGCTAGTACTATATAAAATTTACTTGTCACAATGTTCGTTCTTAAATTCCTCCGAAACGGTTGGACCAATTCTCATGAAATTTATGCGTATTCTGTAGGTCTGAGAATTGGCTACTATCAAACCTCTAAGCGAAGTAAAAAGCGGGTAAAACCGCTGGGCACAGTTAATATATCTACAAATGACAGGCGGGACCGTAGCTTACTATACAAGTAAGTAAGGCCAACTAGCAGCGATACGAAAGGTCACTAACCTAAAGAACAACTGTGGCGTTGAAAATCTAATATTTAGCTCTTTCCATCTTGTGCCTCTGTCGTAATGTCCCGTTCTCCCGGCAAAAACATGACAACGTTGAGACGGGTTCGCCAACATTCGGGCGGCCATTTTAGATGGGGTTTTAGCATGGGTTTTGTTTACATTTGGTATCGCTTCTCGTTGGCCGTACTGTAGATTAAACCCATTATGTAATGTATCCATGGACCAATACAAGAAAGCACAGCTGTGTGTTTTCTATTATTTAACAGTACATTACATATCATTTGCATTTTCCATAAACGATATTACATTTCGATTCTCTGTATTACAATCTCTTTTCTTGGAAAAACATACCTTTTTACTTGCTAAACTATTTTTCAATTTTGCCTCGAGGGTTCCCAAGCGATTTAAATGGCTTCAGTTGTTAGTGGTCTTGAGGAAAACATCACTATTATAGGGGTACTAGCTTTTGCCTGCGGCTTCGCTTGCGTTAAATTTGGGGTAACACAATTCCCCTTTTCACTTGCGTCTTATTTATTGTAACAGCAATGCTAAGTTTTCCCTTTTCTCACCTCTTTTTACCTCATTTCTCATTTTTTTTAAAGTTCGCCTATGTCCGTCTCTTGGGGCCCAACTATCTCTATACCAAAATTTTTCAAAATCGGTTGATCCATTAAGGCGTGAAGACGTAACAAACAAACAAACTCACTTTCGCTTTTATAAAATTAGTACCTAAGGTATTTTCGGTAGAAAAGAGTTCGGGTGGGTAGTGTTAACCATGAATTATTAAGTTTGCTTTTGACCCGTCGGATTTCCGCGTTGGTCCAGCATGCGATCCTAGAATGGATTCTCGGGTCGAACAAAGTGCTAATGGCTTTGTTCATCGGGGTTCTGTCTTCCAATCATCAATAAAGCAGTAGAAGAACTGGGGATCTAAAAAGGCCGCTTTAGAAGAATCATAATATAATACAATAATAGTATGAATTACGTTAAAATTCTTAAAATGGTCATGGACGCAGTTAATTTTGTGAATAATCACTTTATGACCAATTACCGAATGTTAACGTTATTCATATTATTTTGATTCTGCTTAAGTGCCCATTTTAGAACCTCTGATCAAAAATCATTCTCATGTCTATGGTGGCGATCTGGGGCCTAAGTCTGCTATTACAATAGTGTCAGAATGGTCGATCACTGATCGCAGAATAGTTAATTTTGACATGTTTGGTAATCTACTAAAGTACGGCCAACGAGAAGCGATACCAAATGTAAACAAAACCCATGCTAAAACCCCATCTAAAATGGCCGCCCGTATGTTTGGCAAAAACGTCTTAACGTTCTCATGTTTTTGCCGGGAGAACGAGACATTACGACAAAGGCACAAGATGGAAAGAGCTAAATATTAGATTGTCAACGCCACAGTTGTTCTTTACGGCCAACGAGAAGCGATACGAAAGGTCATTAACCTGACCTTTCTTATCGCTTCTCGTTGACCGTACTGTACATACTAACTAAACTTGTCAAAATCAACCATTGTGCGATCAGTGTTCGACCATTCTGACACTATTGTAATAGCAGAGTTACGCCCCTGGTCACAATGTATCCTTCATTTGTGACTAGAGCGACACCCTGTTTACTGAAGTCAATGTCCGATTTCTACATCCAGTCTACAATCCGACATTACCGTTTTAACAGCACCTTAATCACGATGTTCATGCAGTTTAGAAATCCGCTCATCCCGTTAAACAAAACATGAAATGCGCAGAGATAAGTTGTAACTTTAAAATTGCAGTTTAAATCCACCTTCTTATTTCATCCAAAGACTGGTTTGCTTTGCACATAGACCTTATTTGTTTGGTTATAAGGCTGCTTGTCGTGTGTTTAGAAGTTATTAATACTACATTTGCAGAGTGTATTGTTACTGCGGCTATTTACACTGTCGTCGAGGTTGCTGCTCTTTTTTGGTTGTTTGTAATATGAACGATGATAAAACGTTAACAAAACGATATGTTTATTTCTTTGTCATAAGGTTGCTTTTTAGTTGTTGTCAGATATAAAATAAAAGGACTGTGGAAGTCTACGTCAATACAATAGCTACCTTTTTGTAAAACTAATAGAGATCAATGTGATTCAGACAGCGATGCAAAATCAGAGATCGCTTCTTGTTTTGCTTGCTTGAGATATTTTTGTGTGAGTGAATTTAGGTACCTAAGTATGAGTTGAAACTTATTCCATCACATCCATACAGATAACTAACTTTAGCCCACGGTTTCGCTCGCGTTAAATTCGAGGTAACACAGTTCCCCTTTAACAACACTACCATTGAGATGATAATAACAATAGCACTGCTCCATGCGTCATGTTCGTGAACAGACGCTGTCAGTTAGGACTGGTATATACTATAGGTTAAATAGATTTATTTATTTGTAAACAATGTTAGTAAAGAGATGAGCTCGTGGTTAAAAAATAACAGTCGGTACGGTGATCCTTTGGTTAAGTCTCGCTTGCCTAGGTTGATCTGTGAATGACTGACAACCTCATATTGAATTTCGTCGGAAAGCACGATACACTGTTGGTCCCGGTTTGCATTTGTAGATATTTGACAGTCGTTACAAATAGTCAGTGTACCGAAAGTCTATCATCCAGTCTTACCAATCGGTACCGTATTAACCAGTAAATTCTTACTGGGTTGTGGAGGTAAAATATTGGTTTCGCTTACGGTTAGACTGGAAGCCAATCTCAATTTAGTTGGAAAATAGGCTAGGTAAATGAAATTTAGATCAACACATTTGCGACATTTTGTCAAAATCAAGTTATTTTAATTTCACATAGGGACTTATAAAACGTCGAGAAAAGATGCACGGTTCGGGTTGGTCGTTTCCTATGAAGAAGAACCGGCAAGAAACTCGATGGTTAATCCTTATTAAATCGTCATTATAAAAGTCAAATAAAGATACTTTTTCTTTCTTTATATCGTTTTATAGCCATTTCTCAGAATTCCCACAATTTGTTGGGGGACAAAATTTATTTTTGTGTTTGCCCCGCTCAGCAAACAATGTGCTCGGTCTCCAAGTAATGTAGAAGAGTAAAAAAGCCAACGCACTACCCTTCTCGCTTCTTCGTCCGGAGGGGAGGTATAATGAGATAAATACACGGAGACATCCCAGCGGCTGCTGCCGAGTGTAGCGATTTCATGATCTGTGGAAAAATATGACACAAATGAATTGCAAAGAAACTTTTCAAGTTATACTTTATTTTGTTTGCCTTTGAGTCTATTATAAATGAGGTATTCTGACAGTGTACAAAGTCGGGACAATTAAATGTTATATAAACTTGCAGTTGCATTGAAAATTATTTATTAAGAAGGATGAGTTCTACATCGTTTTACATTATTGACAAGGAATTGCTTGTTATTGCTCTGTGTCTTGTTTTTAGCCCATACTGTCCTACTTCTCAGCAACAGCCTTCCTTGAGATTTTTCATATTTTTTCACATAAAACCAAACCTCATGGTATGCACCCAGATCACGCCACCACTCCATGGGTCCCTTGGTACCGCCGTCCTTAGTAGGCAACCATAAGTTTGTGGAGACCATTGCTCAGCGGTCATGGTGCATGCGGCTATCGTGTCTTCCAAGTTCAATCTTGCCTCTTCTTACTAATATAATAGCAAATGTTTATAATAATATAAATGGATGTCTCACGACAAAACGGCTGAACGGATCTTAATGAAATTTGGCACAGAGGTAGATTATGATTTAGAATAACACATAACGTTTTTCGATATCATGCGGGCGAAGCCCCAGGAGCCAACTAGTTAACCATACTTGTGAAAATTAACGTGTTAGAGACATTTAAGTAACCGACGTCATGCAAAGCCAAGTCAGAAGCTTATGGGTGGCATATAAACTGATACCAGGTTGAACACTTTATTTCGGTAGGATGATTTAATGGGATAATTTTCGACCTCCAAAGGACGGGAGGCTCGGACAAAACACAACAAACAAAGCAAAAGTGAACCTTACAATACGATATTACACGAGTTATACTTAAGTGCCATTTCCATCAACCGAGCACAAATGCAGACTTGCAAGTAGCTACTGAGGAATACGTGATGATAATACTTAATGACACTTATCCCCACCGGAAATCGAACACAGATCCTCAAGGTTAGCAGACGCTTTAGCACCCACAATACCCGTCGGGCGTTTAGACGGCAGTACGTTATATTTTAAAATTGTAGTCCAAAACGGTGTGGATCCTCTAATCTTTAAAGGCTTGCTGTTACCAATCAGTAGGCATTGAATTCCCACACTGGACACCTCCTTTAGGACACTCAATTAACTCAAACAAGACTCAAAGGCCTCCTTTGTGTCTCACAAGACGTGACAAAAGGATTAAGCCAGGTGGATACATCCATCTCCCGGTACACTGCGCCCATACATAAGATGACGGTCGCTTTACTTCGGATTAGGAACAGAGAGCTAGGACAAAGTTACATTGAAAAATTATAACGATATAAACTGTACGTAATGCTTAGCAGTTAGGCCCATAGCATACGGCGTATTTTAAACGCGCAGACGACGCACAGATTACGCGCGTATACGCAATTCAAACGAGATTCGATAGCAACCTTGTAACTTAAGCACATGGGGCGATTGTGAAACGCGCCTCTACTGCGCGTATACGCGCAAATACAGCGATACAGACGCGCTGTAGTCGCAGCACACAATAAACTATTATTGCAAACTGAAGCGCTTGCGATGTAGTGGTTCGTAGCGCACCCCCCTTGCCCCTACTCCGCTCCTTTAACGCGCATGTACGCGCTTCATGCGCGCGCTTGTAATATTAATGCAAACGCAACAATCAGTGTCTACAGCACCGAAGACGCCGTGTGCTATAGGCCTTACGCTTGTGACCACTAGATAGATTAACGAGACAGTCAAAAATTCTCCAATGAGTTGTTATTTGTATAACTAAATTTGTATAATTAGTTTGTTTGTTACATCCTCACACCTAAATGGCTAAGCCGACTTTGATAAATTTTGGTACAGAGATAAATTTGGGTTGCTATTTTTTTTAAAAAGGATTGAGATATGAGGGAGAAGTAAAGTTAAAATTTAGCTTTGCTGTTACAATAAATAAGGGGCAAGGGCAAAAACAACAGGTAGCAGGTACCTGTGAATCTGGAAAGGGGAACTGTGCTACCCCGAATTTAACTAAAATTCGGGGTAGTATAAATTGTATATTATATATTGTTTAACGAGGCGCAAAATTTTCAAATTTATAGTAAAAGGCCTTCATCGTTTGCCTCAAACCAGCATACCTACATACTTATCGAAAACCAACTCGCCTCGGAACGCCTCTCTGAATCTTCTTACGTCATATTTGAGTGGTAGGATTCAGAGAGTTGATGTAAACGGGAAAAGATCTCCCGGATCTGTAGTAAGCATGGGAGTACCACAAGGGTCCATTCTTGGCCCTTTTTTATTTCTTATTTATATTAATGACTTGCCTTACCTCATAAAGGATAATCATGATGTAGTGTTGTTTGCAGACGACACTTCTTTTTTATTTAAACTAAAACGTCAGCAGCTAGCTACTGACGATGTTAATGGCGCTCTGGCAAAGGTCGTTAATTGGTTTAACGTTAATAATTTACTTCTAAATGAGAAAAAGACCAAATGCATTAAGTTTACGTTACCTCATGTTAGACAAGTGGAAACTAGTGTACTAATCAAGGATGAAGAGTTGAAACCGGAAGATAATACAGTGTTCCTAGGCTTAACTTTGGATGCTAAGCTTCAGTGGGGCCCTCATATAGATAAGTTGTCAAAAAAGCTTAGCTCAGCAGCATACGCCGTTAAAAAAATTCGTGATTTGACTGATTTAGAGACAGCCCGTTTAGTTTATTTTAGTTATTTCCACAGTGTGATGTCGTATGGTATTCTCTTGTGGGGCCATGCCGCCGATATTCAGACAATTTTTATTTTGCAAAAGAGGGCAATTCGTTCAATGTATAAATTAAGTCCTAGACACTCCCTCAGAGAAAAATTTAAAGAGATTAACATACTAACCGTGCCCTCTCAGTTTATTTACGAAAACCTTTTGTACGCGCATAAAAATATAAAATTGTTTAAAAAATACAGTGATATCCACGACATAAATACAAGGAACAAACACAAATTTGTTGTTCCTGCAACGAGGCTCAAAAAAATAGGGGGTACATTCACATGCCAATGTATACGTTATTATAATAAACTGCCAAGCGATATTCAAACACTAAGCCTCAATAAATTTAAATCTTTTATAAAACGTAAACTATGTCTCAAAGCTTACTATAATATTAATCATTACCTTGAAGATAAAAAGGCTTGGGATTAAGCTGCTCTAATTTAGTCTACTCAGTGAGTGTCAAAATTTGCCTTTGTTTCATTTATTTATTGTCTATTCCTTTATTCTATACACTTTGACATTAATGTTTACTTTATTTTTACATTCTTTTTATTATTATTATTATGATTAGTGACATTTTATTTTCTTATTATTTTATGACATTTTATGATTTCATTATGATCTCATTAATTATTTATTTTTTTATTTTATTTGTTTATTGTAAATGTGAGGACCATGTGGATCATTTCTTTTATTTACTTTGTTTTTTGACGAAGGTCTGGCAGTTTGAGTGCTATAAGCGACCTACACAAATGTCCTTTTTTTGGTATTGTTCGTCGTGTCGTTGAGCTCCTTGGGTTATGAGTTGAGCTACACGATAACTGACAAATGCTTGCACTGACTGGACAGGTCCACTCAATCTGTGTGGTGCTTTCTTAAAAAGACCATTTCAGACACTATCTGCATAGTCCTCATGTAAGTTGACCAAGATTATTTTGTCTGGACTTTAAAAGAGACTATGACCTCTGAGTTTGTTTCGGCTGTTTCTTCTCAGAGTAGTCGGGTACGAAACACCGGCATCATCTAGTTTTAAAAAAATATGACGTGTAAAAGTGTTTGTGAAAACCTACTTGCAAAATAAACATCATTTATCATTTATCATAACTGACCTCGCAATGACTACTCTAAATCTATACTTAATATTATAAAGCTGAAGAGTTTGTTTGTTTGTTTGTTTGTTTGAACGCGCTAATCTCAGGAACTACTGGTTGGAATTGGAAAATTCTTTTAGTGTTGGATAGTCCATTTCTTGAGGAAGGCTATAGGCTATATAACATCACGCTACGACCAACGGGTGCTGAGCAGCGTGGGTGAAACCGCGTGGAACAGCTAGTAATAATTATAAATCCTGGGTCACGTTATACAACCAGGACAACCCGTTCTGGTCGTTTGTTAAGTTAATTCCTGGATTATGATCACCCCTAACCAGGTCTCTAGGTGGGAGAGATATAGTGGCACTAATCACATTTACATTCTTACAAACAAATCGACACGTTTCAAATTCGTGTGGTAACAAAAACACAGTTATTTGACGGCCTTTTTGTTCCGACCAATTTCCGAAGATGGCTACCTTTTCTCTTAAACGGCTGAAGGAGATAAAATTAAAAAAAAAAGTTGTAATTTAAGCTTATGGGAAACTTTTTAACCCAAATCTTCGTTAAAATGTAAAACAATTTAATGAGGCGGGGGCCTAATCAAGTGACGGTTAAGTGATCCCTATTAGAAAGGCAACGTGACGATAATCCCGGATTATCTCGTTAACTTGTTTTACAGGGCCATTGGACAAAGGGTGAACCCTTAGTTTGAAATACACAGAGCATGGCTAGGGAAAATAATGACGAAAAGCTGAAAAGTTCAGTCTTTTGCTTGTGTTGTGAAAATTGAACGAAATTATCTTTGGGTACGGCGTCCGAAATTTGTATTGATGTATCTAAATGCGACTAATTGTTTTAAAACTGCTAAAGTTTTATTGCTTATTATCTGTGAAAGTCAATTAAACTCAAACTCAAAGCGTTTATTTCAATTAGACCATTACAGGCACTTTGGAGTGTCAATAAACAAAAAAACTGAAGCATGAGATAAGACCCAACCCATAATAACTTGTGAAAGTACTGTAGTTGCCCATTTCAAAGCGTAGATCTCTATGGAAAAAGGCAAGAAACTCCATAGACACTCATGAGATTATACAAATGTGTAAGAACAATAAAGTTAAACGTGTAATTAACAGCGTTCATAGTAAAAGAAATAAATAAATTTATAAATTGTTATATTTATTTATTTGTTGTTGTTTAATGAAAATAAACCATTGCAGCTAAGAAATGACCAGTCCCAACTGACAGCGCCCGTTCACGTACATGACGTATGGATCAGCCCCATTCAGCTTAAGTTAACAGTCCAGGTTTAGTCAGTACAAGTCTGACATGCCCCCCCGCTCCACCCAGAGCGGGGGAAGTCATTGGATGATTTCCCACCCGGAAAAAAAAAAAAAAAAAAAAAAAAAAAAAAGGGGCCTAAGTCTGCTATTACAACAGTGTCAGAATGGTCGATCACTGATCGCATAATGGTTGATTTTGACAAGTTTAGTATGTGGTAGATTACCAAAATAATCAAAATCAACCATAATGCGATCAGTGATCGACCATTCAGACACTATTGTAATAGCAGACTTAGGCCCCATAGTAGCATTACTGTGTCATCATGGTGTTCATTAAGATGCGACAGCTCAACCGAAGTAATTAGATTTGCCGAAATCATTTATTGATAGGCTGTAATAGTCTGTTGCTTAATTAATGATTAAGGAGACAATGAGACGATTAATCGAGAGCACAATCAGCTTAATTGGTCGGTATTAATACCATTATGTTGTGCCTACAAGCTTATTTACCAACACAAGTATTTTATCAGGGACTAGCTGTGTCCAATGGTTTCACCCGCTGCTCAGCTTCTTAGTGTCGTTGTCTGATGTTATATAGTCTTTAAATTTCGTAAAAAATGCTTATGCAAAATTTCCACATCCAAACTTTGTTTCACCTTCCCTCAGGTCTTGAATTTTACCACTGTGACAACCGTCCGGAGGATATGGTGGCGCAAACTGTGGCGGTTTATCCCACGCAGGCGAGCACCGCTGTGTGTACAGAGAGTACAGAATTTTGGTACAGAGATAGTTGGGAACCAGGAGACGGACATAGGCTATTTATTTTTTTAAAAGAGTGGGATATGAGGGAGAAAGAGGGAAAAAACGGAAAAAGTTAGCGTTGCTATTACAAATCAATAAGGCGCTACCGAATTTAACGCAAGCGAAGCCGCGGGCAAAAGCTAGTATATTATAAAACAGGCATAAGCAAGGGCTTAGATAAATGTCAATTTGTACCAACATTAACAAAACACAGTCAAATACTGCGCACTGCGCTCAACCAGTAAGAAGAGTACAAGAGAGAGCTGCAGCTCAGACCGATTGTATCACATACATCGACGTTGGTATTCTCCTATTTCTCCTCGAACACTTTGCCGATTCAAACAGGCGCATATTTTTCTAAAAGTCATCTATGCCCGTTTCTGCGAACAGCGCGGCAACCCCATCAGCACTCTTAACACGTTCACTGCGCCATCATTTTCAAAGAACTTTCAGCTGGTGCTTTGGAGACCTCGAAACTAATCTGCCCTTTGGTGCGTTTGAGACCTAATCAGTCTCCTAAAAATACAGTTTTGAAAATAACTTATATCTTCGAGAAAACCAATGACACATATTTTAAAGTTTATGTGGGTGAATGATAGCCTATTGCTCTATATTTTGCTAGGTTCGCACGCAGTTATGACATTTGAATAAACAACAAATACCAAAAAAAAATTAGGTATCGATTGTATCTCGTACCGCAACCGAAGATAGTTCAATATGTGTAGTAAGTAGTGATGGGAATAAAATAATATCTCAGTTGTCGATTGAAAAAGTTTTATTAAATTTTTATATTCAATTCTTATTTCAATATAATCAATTACAACAAATCAATATAAAACAAAAACAGGATTAATTTCTAGTGCGGGGAATTGTCTTTAATAAAAAATAAATAAATAAAAAATTCAATCAATCAAAATCTGAATCACTGTCATTATTAGCCAATGGGGGGCAAATTTGAATATTATCCAAAATTCTATTTTACTGGTCGATGTAGCGTTATAATCCGGTGTTGATTTTTCGTTGGCAACCTCACCAAAACAAATAGATTTTCTACACTTTTTTCTTCTAAAATCACTCATTGTTAATAAAAAAATAATCAACACGTACACGACGTATATACGCGAGTATTATTTCCAAAACGTGCGCGCGTCCCCCACCTCCCACGTCGAAGCTAGGACAACACTAACACGAGTCACGGAGCGCCCGCACCGCCCTCCCTTCCTCTCTTGCGTCTACGAGGCCTATGATTCCACGAGTATCGACATATCTCCTAACGCAAGAAATGAAAATAATTATTATATAGTACTGTGCGTTAGGGACCTGATCCATCTCTAATTTATTTATTAATGTCTTAAAATTCAGTTTTAAGTAGAAAGCAAATATGTATATTTGTCTTACTCATACATAAAGAAATTTACAAGTTAGATCCTCCCGCAAGGAGTGAAACAACACGATTTTATTCAACGCACAATAGAAAAGTCCTGCAAGAGATCTGATAGATCTCGTAATGCAGCGAACGTGTTAATGCATTGTAGTCTTGTATACGTAGTGCTGTATAACTTTTATTTTCCTCAATGTTCCTTGTTTTGTTTTCCTCAAAGAGGACATAGCGTTGCTCTTCCCAAGCTGGGCAGACCGCCACAGTGTTCTCTACCATGTTCTCTAGGCAGTCGTCCCAGTGGTGACACCCAAGCGTTGAACAACAGCGTACCCTAGTTCACTTTAGTCACAGTAAATCTGCGAGCCAACATGTTGCAGCGGACAACCAACGCTCTATATATATCTTACATGATAGAAAAAAAATTGTGCTATGCAATATTCTTGAAGAATACAGGCGAATACATTAGTAATGAGAAACTACTGCCCCTGTTTCCTTTAAAGCTTTGAAGAAGTCGATCCTTATCAGAGTCTGCCAATCTCTAGAGCTAGTTTAGAATTTGAAAAGTCTTAAGCCATAAAGCGCGAAATATGTCCAGTATATTTTTATCGGTTCTATCAATACTTAAAATCTCAAACAATGTAACGAATACTGAAAACCGACTGAGTGAAATTTAAGTTTTGCGCAGAAAAATAACCAAAACATTCTCCCTTGGTAAACTCAGCCTCATAACAAACAAACTATTGTCCCATAACATAGAAGCCGATATGGAACCACTTTCTATATTTTGTTACCTCAATAAACTAACCGTTAGCTTAAGGGGTTGACCACCGAAGTGTGGCCAAACCTTACGCGGATAAAAGTCCGCAGAAATTTTACTAATGTGTTGACAATAGAACCCCGGGACGTTCAACCCAAATTATTGGGGTACGTCGTACCCCAAAGTGAATTGGCAGTAACTGCTTGTGTTAGGAACTATAATCTTTGTGATCCGGGTTTTTATTCGTGTTTCTATAAAGTGGACGGTGTGTTTTGTCACGGTTTTGTTAAGATGTGTGAACTTTATTCATATGTGACAATTTGGTTCCAAAATTAGTGTTAATTAACTTCGTGATCCAACTGCTTGACGAGTGCCTCCTCAGGTATTAATTGAGGCTCTTTGCAATTTAGCCACTGGCTGAAATCAACCTCGGCGTAATGATCGCTAATACACACTACACAATATGTCAACAACCTTACGAGCGAAGTCCAGACACTTAATCTGCTTATCAGTCTCCTCAACTTTTACGAGGTTCCCGTCATATGGGACCCTTATGACAACAATGATTGCGAGCTGTTCTAATCGATTCACCACCACTATATCAGGCTTATTGGCTACAATATTCCTGTCAGTGATGATGGAATTTTCCCAGTACAATGTGATATTGCCATTTTCAAGAGCCAACCCACTGCCGATACTACAAGATGTATTTTAGAAAAAGTTACCGATTAATAATCCTGGCTTTGATGAGAGAATATTATAGACCTTTACGACGATACTCATAATACCTACCCATACTAACGGTCTGATTTTACTTTTCCACAAAACACATTAACGCTGATATCATAATATTATATTATTCCTGTCAGGAACATTATTGTAGAAATTAGAATTTATTTTCATATGAGATATTATTATGTGTGAATTCACAAAAGCGGTACAAACGCCCTTTTGTAACGTTACATTACACTAAAATTTTCATATCATGAATGTAGAAATATCTGTAACTTGTATATTGTTGAAAAATGAGGGTCCTAAAAGGGCAGTTATGACCCCCCGGTCGTAACTAGCAGAGCTGCTTTGTTAATAACTGTCTTTATGATAATTATACTATTTTAATATACCAGACTGTATCTGGTCTGTCAAATCTGACAATAATGCAAGTTTTACGGTACGTTATTTCTGTTGGGTTTATCATTACTTTTGAGTATAACATTTGATATTGTGTTTGAGTAAGTACAATTTTGTAGTACATTCTATGGACTCCTTTCCGAGGTAAGGGCTTTAATTCAAGAATTCGTCACATTTTATAGACGTCTCCGCGACCACTGTGGCCATCAGTTGTCTTGCGGTGGATAGGTTGTATTGAGGTTATCTACCTCAAACGCTACCTCCTTCGTTAGCATAACTGCTTCGCAGTATAAGAAAACTCTTTCCTATTTTCTCGCTCCGGTCCATGGATTGAACCAGGACTGAACGCGACAGGTCGCCGCCGCTGAGTGAAAAGTTAATGGCACTTAATCTTTCTTTTTGTTGTTTTTTTTTTTTTTTTAATTTTGCCCCACACTAGGATTTCTCCTGTATCGTAGGTGCGTTTACAAACATTTAAACTCCCATACACAAACAGTCAGACCCGGAATAATTATCTGTAGGCCATAAAAATATTGGTTATGTGCGGCGATCGAACTCACAACACGCAGCGCAGCAGTTGATTGCTCAGCCAGTGCGCCAACTGTGTCGACAAATCTCAATTTCTGGCATCATAAGTTTGTGGTGGATTTCTTGTTAAGGTGTACTTACATATAAACTAGCGGCCCGGTACGTGCTTCGCTACGTATTTACAAAAAATGTGATGCAGCGCCATCTGCCGGACAAAATTGTGAATCTAAAGCATTCCCAGATCCCCTTGAACACACACAAAAAATTTCATCAAAATCGGTCCAGTTGTTTGAGAGAAGTTCAGTGACATACACACTCACAGAAGAATTATATATATAAAGAAGATATTGATGACGTTTTCCATTGCATATACTTTTTTATGAATTTTGTTACGTCACAATATTTTCAAACAGTCCTTCCACATTTTACCACAAAAAAAAGAAAAGTTCCTTTACCCGTTCACAAACGTATTGTGTAGTTAAAATCGTCCCCTTTGAATCTATTTGAAAATCAAGTTCGTCCGGAAAAAGTGACCTCTCCTTGCTTCGAGTACCAGGTTAGGAGCAGTCCCCATACATTAACTGATTCTGTGCTCTAGTGGGAACTAAACTGCTCAATTAGTCCGCCGTCCGGCCGGACACAGCTAGTCTTGTACAAACGAGCGGTGGCTAGTGTGTGCTGTTTCAAGCGCTTTTTCTGCTTTTTCGTGTTGCGCATTGTATAATAGGACAATGTGTCAACTGGGATGTATAAGGAATAACGTATACACACGCATGTTGTTTTGCAATGAGTTTTACCACTGGATTTTACAATAGACTTGCGTTTAATTACATGGGACTTAAAATAATTAACAAAATGCGTCATGTAAAATATGACAATTGTATTGTATAATGGACTGTGTATCCGTAACTCCACGTCATCATCAATTTTCTGCCCTTGTCCCTAATTGTCTCGATTCTATTTGTGGTTGGCGCAACACGTTTTCTTCTTCCATTCTCCCCTATCAGACGTTACGGCATCATTTACTCCTTTCTCCTTCATATCATTCCTTACACAATCCGTCCATCTTTTCTTTGGTCTTTCTCTCGCTTTTCGTTCATCAACATTCAGATCCATCACTCTTTTAGTCACATGTGCTCATCCCTCCTCATTACATGGCCATACCAAGACAAACGACTCCCAACAACTTGACAACATCAAATGATGGCACGGTTGGCGCAGTGGCTGAGCGATTGACTAGTGCGCTGCGTGTCGCGGGTTCGATTCCCACACAGAACAACTCCACGTTTAATTGGCGTATTTTGCGTACGGATAGGACAATTTTTTTCTATCCATCCCAGCTCCACAAGAAAAATCAGCAACGCCTTGGTGTTGCTGACGATCTCGCAGTGAGTATCTGGGTTACTGGGAGCAACCTCTGGGCAGTATGGAACCACGTGGGCTGCCAATCAATGGCCTATTTATTAAAACTTTATGTACAAATAAAAACTGCGAAAAGGCGGCTTTGGGCATTTTCTAGACAAAACACCGTAGGTGCAATCACATAGTAACAAATACAAGAACATCTTGTTAACTTGGATATAAAGATTCCCACTGGTATTCCCAATGTTGGGAGATAAGCTTCCTCTCCGTAAAGCGAAGTAGGCTGATAGCCATCACGCGGGCCCAAATTAAGTTGATGAAGGTCACAGATGACTTTGAATTTTGTGACTGAGCGATCGACTGCTGCGCTGCGTGTCGTGACTTCGATTCCCGTAAGGATCAAATACTTTTATGACCTACAGCTAGTTGTTCTGAGTCTGGCTGAAAGTGTAAGTGAATTTCAAAGTTTGTAAAGGCATCTACGATACAAGAGAAATTCCTAGTTTAGAGCAACGTTGATGAATAATATAAAGATATAATTATTTTTTTTCTCTCTTACGTTTGTATAGATTCTTTTCTACCAATTCGTTGTGAATGAGTGGACATGGTTGGCCTTGTAGATTCTTGGACGCTTGTTAACTTATGTTAACGTATTATTTTATTTTACTTTTTGTAAAGTAAGCAATGACTTATTGTCGGGCCTACGCTGTTCTCTCATACTTAAGTGCTAACGCTGTAACAACAACATTGTAAAACCAAATGATTTTAAAAGAGTAACTATGAAGTTTCTTGCCGGTTCTTCTCCATAGAAAACGGCCAACCCGAACCGTGCATCTTTTCTCGACGTTTTATAAGTGCCCATGCAGGCCTATGTGAAATAAAAATATTTTGATTTTGATTTTGAAAGCCCTAGTAAATGTTTCAAAAAATGCTTACAAATCTATCACGGTTTTATCAAAAAAACAACTGACAGGCTACAAGCGAGCCGAAATTCATGAAAAAACGTTTGTAAACAATTACACATGGCGTGAAAGATGTCAGATATGAAAAATGTACACCCTAATGGAAAAGCAAAGAAATGTTTAACAATTTGAATAAATAAAACCCTGACTGGGTAGGTTTCCGAGAACGCATTTGTGGCAGCTATTAAAAAAACTTAAATATATGTCTGATAGCATCTAAACATCACGGCTGTCTTTTCCAGAGTGGTAATGCAGAGGCATGAATATTTAAGGTGACGTATGAAATTACCAGGGTCATTTAAACTACAAGCTACCACTGAGAAACTCCAATGATAAAAAGACCCAATTTTAACCTCTCAAGGACCGCTATTATTTACGTCAACTATCCGTCAAGCACCGCCGGGCGGGCTCTTATTGCTTCTATAGCTCTGATTTTAAGACTTATTTTTACTACAAATGCAGTTTCAAATCGGTCGGGGTATGGTGGCACAAATTTGTGCCAGCGGGGCTCAACGGTAACACTTTTTCTCTGGCACATTTTTGTACCGCTGGGGCTCTAAAGGTTAAACAAATTTTGGAGTTGAACTTTGGACCTCACGCTTAGCAGTATCACTCACGACCACTAGATCAATAAGGCATTACATATTGATCTTAATAATATAATTTAAGTAAGCGGAATAGTGGATGCTAGCGAGCAAGCAAGGAATCAACGTCTCCATCTACTAGAATGGATAGCTGCTTGATTATGCAGTGTCAATAACGAGGGGACAGATGAAAATTACAAGAATTAACTGGAAGCGAGAAACATAGGGCTGGTCGATGTCGTGAGGAAACTTTTGGCTGATATTATGACTGCATTCATTACAGTAAAGTTACATTTTGGCGCAGTGGTTAAGCGAATTTTCTTTGGAATTAGTGCACATTATGTATTGCTGAAATGATATATTAAAATACTTATAGCTTTAAAAGTGTTTTATGCGTTTTTTAATTACGAATATCTATGAGCGATCGACTGCTGCGCTGCGTGCCGCGGGTTCGATCCCCGCACGGAACAATTTTTTGTGTGACCGACAAGTAGTTGTTCCGGGTCTGGCTGTTTGTGTATGTGAGTTTAAATGTTTGTAAACGCACCCACAATACAATAGGAATTCCTAGGGTGGGGCAACGTTAAAAAAAACATCTGGGGCAATGTAAAATAATCATTTTAATAATGGAAATAAACCATTGAATTGTGAACTTTATAACTTTTGAGCTAAGGGCCGCATTGGAAATACATATTCAGTTATTCAGTATTCCAGTCTTGTTCCGAGAGTGTAAAAAAAATGGTGAGGCGTAAAGTCACACATTCCATTTCAACCCTTTGTCTGCCGAACCCTAAAAACCGACGAAAAGTAAAATGTTGAATAATTCAAGCGATCCGGGTGACATCCAGGAGATCGCGTGTTAGTTAAAAATGTAAGGCAGTACTTATCGTCATTATTACATCTAACTTTGCCGTGTTAGCTAAGGAATAAACCATGTTAGCGAAATGTTGACACGTTTCATGAAAGTAATCAGACCAAAACGATCTTCTTAACCGACTTAAAAAAAGGAGGTTGAATTTTTGTTTGTTCGTAGAATGATTTTCAAAATTCTTTTTATTATAGAAAGCCTATACTCTCGTAGAGGTTCCAAGTCAATTTTATGTAAACTTCTTGGGTAGTTTATGAGTCATATTCTCTAAATATGTTTAATACATTATATTTTCTTCGGTATCAAAACAGAAATTCATAAAAAATATGTGCCAAGAGTATGATAAGAGTATAAGCAAAACAATAATGAGTTAAAACAAACCGTAGCAGCTTAGAGATGACTATGACAACTGACAGCGTCTAGGAAATGAAATCTATACAACGCAAAGATAGTCTTACAATCTTCTGCAGCTTCCACAATAACTTCAGAAGCAGCGATCAAATCTCAAGCGTAACTATATCAAGATTTGCTTCCAACGTAACAAGATGTGCATGACCTTGACCCAACCATTATTTCTGAAACAATGTAAACTAGAGATATATGTAAGGAGACCTATTTTATCCTCGGTAAAGTCGCGGACCCACCGCGGTGCACGGAGAGGCACGTACGTGTATTAAGCTTCGCTTTGTAAGAAAATGTATGTGGTTGTGTCCACTGCAACCCACGGAGAGGCTACGCATGAATTGACGTCATTAATACATGCGTGTCTTGCTCAAATAGGCGGTTACAAAGCTCAACGCTGTCAACGTGGGTCTACCTTTCCACTGGAGTACACGAATATGACCCATGACTATGTACAGCTCGCTTATCGCAGAGCAGTTTTCCTCCGTGGATTGCAGTGCCACGTGAGTAGCCTCTCCGTGCGCCGTACCACGTTATACATAGTCGTGGGTTTCGTGTAGGTACTCCAGTGGAAACGTAGACCCACGTTGTCAAACAAATTTATACACGCAGCTAAAATGTGCCGCGTGCCCGTGCTCAGCATGCGCCGCGGTGGGCGAGCGCCTTAACAGCCAACCCGTTTCCAAAAAGGCCCAAATATTTCATTGTCCTCCGTCAATCTATAAATCTATCCTTTACAAGACAGATAGATGTTAACAAATCCGATGTGGAATTACTGAGTAGTTCTAATGTCCCTCTGAAACCCTGAAGCCATTCATTGGGCTGTTGGAGGATCCGTTCTGAAAAAGATTGATTGCCCGTCGTCATTGGCAAAGTTGGGCAGTGACAGCCAATTGTCTTCTAAATTACAGAATTCTGTTTTGCTCTATCTAGATGATTTAATCGTTATGTTGGTTAATGGTTCTAGTGGCTATGGGGATGTATTTATTTAAATGGTAGAACTGTAAGCTGCAATAAACTAAATTAGAGTGTAGAGATGAACATAAACGTACACACAGTGTGTGTGCTAAACAGTTAATTAATATAATAATAATAAAATAGTTTATTTATCCAAATAATAGACACAGACAACAATTTGAAATAAAGCAAAATACAATGCAATATACATGCATATTATCATGTGTTTGAGCAGAGATAATTATGGTACACAAGTCAGTATATGCATACAAAATATTATGAACCCTGCCTCTTAAACTAGTAGACCTGTATCATATATATCATATGATGTGTGTCTGATGTGTCTCTTAGGCGCGTCGCCCACACGACATTTGTAAAGAAAATCTGATTGCGGCGTGTCTCGTATGTGCCTGCGCCTCGACTGTGCCTCGACTGTTGGTCGTGTGGGCGACGCGCCTAAGAGACACATCAGAGTAGTAGCAGAGAGTATGAAAACATGGATTCTATTCCCCTAAACGCATTACCTGAATGGCTTACAAACCTGAAAAATAGCAGTCAGTGCAATAATATAATAAGTTATAATAATGTTCTTTTCGTTTGCAGAAATTTGGGCACATTGCAAAGAATCGTGGAAACGGATTGTTTTTCCAACATTCGTTAAGGTCCGCTGGTTACTCGGCCCTTTCACGCTTCCGTGCGTGGAATGTAAGCGACAAAAACAAACCATTTTTATTTTTGTAGACTATGCACAAACGATATAATTGAAAAGCCAAATACTTGTTCAATCACTTGAACAAGAAAATACGTTTCAGGACAAGCAAATTATCCTTACTAATATTCTAAAAGCAAAAGTGAGTTTTTTTTTGTTTGTTTGTTACGTCTTCACGCCTAATTGGCCAAACCGATTTTGATGAATTTTGATACAGAGATAGTTGGGACCCTAGTGACAGACTTAGGCTTTTTTTTAAGAGGATTCGCTCTAAAAAAAGGGTTATGCTATTACAATAGCATAGCTAAGTTTTCCCCTTTTCTGCCCTCTTTATCCCTCACCTCACTTTAAACAAAAAAATTAGCCTATGTCCGGGCAAGGTCAAAAACTACAGGTAGCAGGTACCTGCAAATCAGGATAGGGGAACTGTGTTACCCTGAATTCAACGCAAGCAAAGCCGCTGGCAAAAGCTAGTATTTGAATAAATAAAATCTCTCTTATAATGACTGCTACAAAATCTCACGAAACACCCAATAATACCAACTTTAATCCTCCATACATCAAAAAGGGTACAATCCGCCCCAAAAAAAGTTGGACAATTAAAATTTCCCGACGAAAAAATTTTGAATAAATCCGTGTGATGGCTTCATTTAACTTTTCACATGCGGCTATTAAAACACACACGAACTTTACCAACGAGTTGTTATCACAAAAAGTGAGCATTGCATTGGTCAACAGTGCCCACTATTTTATCCTTTGTTGCATTTTAGTGTAATATTTTGTTGCTGACCGTTTATGCCGTTTTGTAGCTTGGTTGACGCCATGATTTAAAAAAATAAATATTTACTAGCTTTTGCCCGCGGTTTCGCTCGAGTTAAATTCGGGTATCACAGGTTCCCATTCCTAATTTGCCGGTACCTGCTACCTGTAGTTTTTGCACTTGCGCCTTATTTATTGTAATAGCAATGCTAAGCTTTCCCTTTTCTTCCCTCTTTCCCCCACATTTCTCACTTTTATTTAATTAAAAGCGAAAGCGAGTTTGTTTGTTTGTTACTTCTTCACGCCTAAACTCCTACCGTCCCGTCCGTTTCCAGGGTTCCAACTATCTCTGTACCAAAACTCATCAAAATCGGTTTAGGAATTTAGGCGTGAAGAGGTAACAAACAAACAAACTCACTTTCGCTTTTAATTAGTAAGGATGATTTTACTTCAAAACCTACGATATTTCCCTATAGTACGTTATTTCGTTATACAGTGTGGAAGAAAAGTGGCCCTAGTGAAAAACTAAGTTAAATCCTTAATTTGGCTTATTTTACTTATAGGAGACATTCCTTTATTTTTAAAAAGAAACAAAACTGTATTTAAAGATTTTCTATAACTTGCCTCGCCAGGGACTAGAAACAACTAATTAAAAAAAATAAACAAACCCTCGCTATTTTATTGTACTCTTTATTCATTTGTTAAACTTATAAATATAAACCAATTTTTGTTTATATATAAAAAGAAAGGTTACCACCACGTAGGTATAGGCTGCATTTAAAAAAAATCTTTAAAAAAAGTCGATAAACATATAAAAATAGGTCTCCACCGGTATCGGGAGCAGGGTCCAAGCTACCGGTGGTTAGGGTTCTAGAGACAGGAATTCATTCCTCACAATGTATTTATTGTACTTATCGATAGGATTTACGATAAAATTTCTGTTCCGTTTCCGTAAGTTTCGTTTTTTTTGGCCTTTTGAGGTTCCGGACCTCTAAAAATGGAAAAGAAGATCTTGTTTGTTACACTTAGTACACAATATCCTAGTTTGCAACCCAAATACTAAGTGCATATTCACATTAAGGTTTTAAAACTGAGAGCTAACATCACTTGCCAGCTGTCAAATGCAACATCTAGTGAACTACTTAGTTCCATCTCGCTCGACGGTTGAAAGCATTTCGGACATCCCTGTTAGAGAATACTGTTGGAGAATAGATGTACACTTGTTCTGGGTACTTGCAGTGCTAGTTAAATTCTAGACAAAGTGAATGTTACCTTATAGTTGTACCAAATCCTTACTAATTAAAATTATAAAAGCGAAAGTGAGTTTGTTTGTTTGTTACCTCTTCACACCTTAATGGCTAAACTGATTTTAGTGAATTTTGGTAAGGAGATAGTTCGGACCCTGGAGACGGACATAGGCAATTTTTTTTTAAAAGATTGAGACATGAGGGAGAAAGAGGGAAGAAAAGGAAAAACTAAGCATTACAATAAATAAGGCGCAGGGCCTAAAACTACAGGTAGCAGGTACCTGAAAATTAGGAAAGGAGAACAGCTGTGTTACCCTAAACTTAACGCGGCCGAAGCCGCGGGCAAAAGCT
The DNA here is from genome assembly GCA_958449745.1 of Ochropleura leucogaster. Classification (NCBI taxonomy): domain Eukaryota; kingdom Metazoa; phylum Arthropoda; class Insecta; order Lepidoptera; family Noctuidae; genus Ochropleura; species Ochropleura leucogaster. The sequence goes on from OY288203.1 coordinate 19,556,910, forward strand.
AGTATAATATAAAATGTTCAGGCAGCCGTTTACCACAGTTGCTAGAATAGTATCTAGGATATTATGCAGTTCCGGTATAATAATTAATACCTATAAAGCACGGACAACACGGACGGTTGACGGTTGACGGCACGGTTGGCGCAGTGGCTGAGCGATCGACTGTTGCGCTGCGTTTCGACTCTTTTTGACTTTTTCTGTTCCTTAATCATAAAATAAGCCTTAAACCAACCCAGCTGCCCCAGGAGACACCCCGAGCGTCGGGCACTGCGTGACGACTCCCGGCTACCGTAGAAGCGACCCTAGTAGCCTGGTAGCTCACCTTCCGTCCATCTATTGACGATAGGCCGTTTCGACGGCACGTTAGTGTTCCACGCTCGCGTCATAGAGATGTCAGCAAAGCAGAGGGGCCTGCCAGGGCGGTGCTGCCGGGATGCCGGGTTATACGAAAGAGCTCCCGCGGAACGTAAAAGGCAATCGAAGGAACATGGGTGGGTTTTTGTGTACTTACAGGTATGACAGTCCCCCCCGCTCAATCATAAACCATAAGGTATTTATGATTTCCCATTCGCAAAAATAAATAGCTTCTTTAAATTGACGGGCCTGTTGGTCTAGTGGTTAGTGGCACTGACTGCTGAGCCGGAGGTCGTGGGTTCGATTCCCACCCAGGACAAACTTTGTGTGATGAGCGTGATTGTTTGTTCTGTGTCTGGGTGTGATTTATCTATATGTATGTATTTATAAATTATATAAGTATGTATATCAGTTGTCTGGTTACCATAACACAAGCTCTGCTTAGCTTGGGATCAGTTAGCCGTGTGTGAGTTGTCCCAAGATATTTATTATTTATTAATTAGATTGTGACGGAAAAATCTTGAGTTACCAAAGAGGTTGTTCCACTACTAATCCTGAGCGTAATTTGAATGCATCTCACACATTGGATCTAGAAGACGGTACACAGCTTACCTATATTGGTCAGCATCAACAACTAAAGACCTAACGATGTCGTCAATCATTGTATACAAAATATCTATGTAATCCAAGGACTCACTAGCATGTCGTATTCAAACAATGTAGGGTATACAAAAGGGATTTCTAAGAGATGCACCCAGCTACCATTGGTAGACATCTAAATGTATTTAGAGCAAGTACGATGATCTGTTAATCGTAAATTAAGAGCGGTTTTAGAATAGCGATACTGACTACGCGCGTAATAAAAATAACGAGCTGCAAAAATGTTAAGGCCTGTCGAAGCGCGCACGGCGTCTTCGGTTGCGTCTACTAAGAGGTGGCATCTCTGGCGACTCATTTTTAAACGACGACGAAAACGCAATAATACGCGCTTGCACGCGCTTCCAAAAGCGAGCTCAAACCTTGTCCGCGCTAAAAATACGCATGTGTATGACTTCTATTTGAAAGTTCCGATTATAAATTACTCGGCTGCCCAGTTTAACTAAGGTAAGACTGGTTGTCAGACTTTCGGCACATTGACTATCTGTAAAGACTATGAGAAATCTACAAATGACAGCTAGGACCTACCGCTTAACGTGCTTTCCGAGGGACGGAAGAAACTCGGTACGTAATGGGTGGTTATCCACGAATCAACCTTGGCAAAAATCAAACCTTGCAGTAGTTATCATTTAACTCATCCAGATTTCATCACATCATTCATTTTCAGATTTGGCTATAATTCTTCCCCACCCATTTTGTTTTCGTCACCCATCCAGCAATTTTATTTTGAAAAAAAAAAAGAATGAAAAACCATTTTCTTCAATATAGCGATGCAACAAACAAACCTTTCTGGTTTGCCAGCACATACAGAGGTAGCAAACTTTTTTGTAATTTAGCTGTTTGCACGCAACAACGTGACAGCGATGTTCCCGTATCGTGTAGCCTGTAGCAGCCTATTGGGCGCCATAGAGCATCACCAACTACACATACACTTCAACCGAACGATTTTCAACTCTAAATGTTGCCTGTAAAGGAGTTCGGGACTGTAAAACTATGTTGGCATCGTTCATTGACTCAATTTCTTGAGCAAACGAATCGTCGAGATATCTTCGAGTCTTCGACCTGACTGGGAGGGTGCGTGATTTCTGTATTACGTTATCAAGCATTGATTGTTGATTAGTTTATTTGGAGAGATTGTTTTACTCTATGTTTGCAGAAGTTGAAATTTTAATGAAAAGTCTCTGATTGAGTTTCGGGAGAACTGCTATTGAGCGCAAAATAGAATGCATTAAATTACAGTAACGATTGTTTGATCTTAGATTAATTTAAACGCAATCATCCTGCAACATTTTCATATTTATCTTTCTTCTAAAAAAATACTTTACATTTAATACCAACTAATTTAAACTAATGAACTTTAAAACAATGGTTAGTACCGTGCAACTACAGTACATACGAATCCCGTAAAACCAACTATACTAAGTAAATTCCAGTGTGACCTCACATCCAACTAGTTTGGGAGGTCCTAATTGATTTCCAATGTTTACTGAATTTGGTCCCCCAAACAATTGCGTTAGGTAAACAGAGGATAGTGTTGGAGATGTCGCTTCGAGAATTTCATCTCTGATTATTAGATACTGTTTTGTTTTGATTCTCTTTTGTTTTTTTTTTTCAAACGTGTTTCTAGAATATTGAGCGCTTGGGAGCAGCTTGATTCGATTTAGGATGTTGGCAAATCTGGTACAGTGCAGTTAAAAGACTGATTTGTAATCCCTACTATTATTAAAAAAGCGAAAGTGAGTTTGTTGGTTTGTTACGTCTTCACGCCTAAATGGTCAAACCGATTTTGATAAATTTTGGTACATAATATAAATATGATATGCTAATTTTGAAAAAAAAAACGTGAGAAAAGGGGGAGGAAGAAGGAAGAAAGAAGAGGTAAAATTTTCATCACTTGAGTTAAAGTTAGCGTTAGCCCGAAAGTAACTATGCCACGGGGACGAAGTCGCGAGCGAAAGCTAGTACTTACTTTCATAATTTGAACAAAGCATTGTATTCTAAGGTTTATGTCTAACTTTGTGTTGAACAAAGATGTGGAAGAAAATTAATATAAGAAGTTATTACACACACACACACACACACACACACACAAGCATATATAGAAGGCTGTTACGTAACTGTATTAATGATGTATTGTATGACGTATAACGGACTAATGATTGCTTGTCACGAAGATACAAAACCAAGAATAAAATCAATAATCTTATTAGCTTTTTAAAACCTTTGAAATAATAAAAATAAGAAAAACAATACTGAAGAATTAACGTTCAGTTTAATAACCAACGCTAAAGCAAACCATTATTTTACCCCCGTTATTTTATTAAAAACATTTGATTTCGAGAATATATTAAACTAGCTTTGCCCGCGGCTTCGCTCGCGTTAAATTTGGGGTTCAATTCCCCTTTCCTGATTTGCAGGTACCTACTACCTGTAGTTTTTGCCCTTACGCCTTATTGAGTGTAATAGCACAGCTACGTTTTCGCTTTTATTCCCTCTTTCTTAAAATAAAAAGTTATCCTATGTCCGTCTCCAGGATCCCAACTACCTCTGAACCAAAATTCATCAAAATCGGTTTAGCCATTAAGGCGTGAAGACGTAACAAACAAAAATAACCACTCGCTTTTATAATATTAGTAAGGATAAATATAATAGATAGTACTCAAGCCCTTTTTCCATGAGAAATAACAAAAACTATGAACACGATCTGCCGCGATCCTTTTTTTATTTTTTGCGTATGGTTAAACAAATATCTTCCGCTGCTCTGGGCGGAGTGCGGGAGAATGTCAGACTTTTATTGATCAGAACCCACCCACGTTCCTTCTTTTACCCTTTATCTTCCGGGGCCGTATTTCTTTCAAACAACCCGCAACCCTGGCAGACTGTGACCCTGGCAGGCCCGCCTGCTTTGCTAACATCTCTTTGAGGTGCGCGTGTAAGACGAACTCGCCTTTGACACGGCCTGCCATCACTAGACGGACGGACGGTGAGTTACCTATTGCTCACCACCCACAGACCCGCATTTATGGTGGACGAGAGTCGTGTCATGGCGCCCGACACTCGGAGCCTCTACCACGGTGGCTGTTGGTTTGAGGATTCTGCTGCGATCCTTCCATACTCGTTTTGTTTCAATTCACACATCAGCTACCCTACCATGACGTTCTAAAGCAGAACTTATACCACTGAGGGAAAGAGACGGAGCTATACAGGGTGTCTAGCACCATCTCTTTCTCACACAGGAATAAGAGCAGCTATAAGTTGTCATGGTAACTCTTCTGGTCATACACGCAAGCCATTTACGAAAACAATGTACCAGACTTTTCGACTTTTCTGAATAGCCTTACCGATAAGATTATAAGTGCATGTCCTTCTAGGGGTTATGGGTTGATCGAAATAGATCCTCAGCAAAAGAAGGAACATGGATGGGTTTTAGTCTCTTCAAGTCTGACATTCCCTCCTACTATGTCTAGTGCGGGCGAAGTTCCTTGATGATTTTTCATACGAAAAAAAGTGCGTCCTTCAAGTTGCCACTACAACTCATCTCATCTTATTTCGCAAATCTATACTTTAATATTATAAAGCTGAAGAGTTTGTTTGTTCGTTTGAACGCGCTAATCTCAGGGACTACTGGTTGGAATTGGAAAATTCTTTTAGTGTTGGATAGTCCATTTCTTGAGGAAGGCTATAGACTATATAACATCACGCTACGACCAACAGGTGCTGAGCAGCGTGGGTGAAACCGCGTGGAACAGCTTGTATTTTCTAAAGATAAACCAAAACTGAACCTCAACCAATGCTAGAGAAAATCCAATCAATCAAAGAACGTCCTTTTCGTCGTACAATTTCAACGTAGCTGAATATTTTATCAGTATACTACTTAGCCGTGCGGAAAGTTTTATAATGGCTCTGGAACTCAGCCAGATATGAAACGAGCTCGCTATTATATTGTATAACGTTCCCGTTTTAACCCAGTCTCGTATTGTGAGCAAACTTGGTGCTACCGTCGTGAGATAATTGTCTGACTGCTATTTGGAGGATGTCAAAAAAGTTTTTAGACTGCTTTTAAAGTTTTTTTTTTCTTTGTTGAGTGACTGTCATTTGTCTTTTTTTTTTGGTTCTTATGAGATCTGAAACTCTGTCATTTTGTTGGCATACCCAACATTTTATTTTACATTTATTTAGTCTTGCAACACTGCAGGTTATTGACTATACTTGGTCAATGTAGACCACTTTGATTTAATCTACAAATAAAACACGTTTTATATTCGCTACAAATCCTTTACTTCAATTTTATCATGCACACTGACAACACTAAATTATTGCAAAATATGATGAGAAAAGTATAATGACGAAAACTATGTTCTTATCCTGACAATAATAACAATGAAAAAGCTAATTGTAAAAAATATGAAGTAATGTCTAATGGCATTAAGTCTGCCCATTTATAATCCTTACTAATATTATAAAAGCGAAAGTGAGTTAGTTTGTTTGTTACCTCTTCACGCCTAAATGGCTAAACCGATTTTGATGGATTTTAGAACAGAGATAGTTGGGACCCAGGAGACGGACATAGGCTAACTTCTCATTTTAAAACTGGGCTAACTAAATAAGGCGTAAACGCAAAAACTACAGGTACCAGGTACGGTGTTATACCTAATTTCACGCAAGCGAAGCCGCGGGCAAAAGCTAGTATACTATACATGAACAAATAAAAATAAAAAGCCAAACAAAACTATAAACAAGTTGAACAACTAAACAAAGCAATTCACAGCCAGTCAATGTTATACCATCAAATCAAATCAGTTCAATGCAATGCAGCGTAGTAATAATAGCCCAGTTGAAATCAGAGAGCTCAAAACACAAATGAACGTCGACGGATTCACGATACAAATAGATACGTATTGGATGAAGCAGCATTTGTTTAAAATGTTTTGCTAACAACTGATTTTGATTTACGGGGTGTTATATTGTATTTGAAAGGTGTGACGACAAAACTCAATGAATTAGAAAATGACAATCATATTTTTTTGTAAATCCTTCTATCGTTCATTTATTGGTCATGATTGATTACATGTTTAAATATTTCTTAATAAAAAAAAGCATATTTTTTTTTTAATACGAGCAGTGTTCAGTATTACCGCTTTATGCATCAAGCCCTTCATCCAGCTGCCTAACGAGAGCCTCCTCAGGTATTGGTCGAGGCTCTTGGCAATTAAGCAATTGGCAGGTAAATAAATCCTTATCCTACTAATATTATGAAAGCGAAAGTGAGCTTGTTTGTTTGTTACGTCTTCACGCCTTAATGGCTACACCGATTTTGATGAATTTTGGTACAGAGATAGTTTGGACCCTGGAGACGGACATAGGCTATTTTAATTTTTTAAAAGAGTAAAAACTGAGGGAAAAAAGGGAAAACTTAGCATTGCTATTACAATAAATAAGGCACTAGGGCAAAAACTTCTGGTAGCAAGTACCTGCAAATCAGAAAAGGGGAACTGTATTATCCCGAAGTTAACGCGGGCGAAGCTGTGGGCGAAAGCTAGTGATAATAATAAATAATAATAAAAACCTTTATTAACAACTGTGTATATGTTACATTTCACTTATATGCCTATTATAGTCTATATAATAAAAAAAACGTATGTCTTTCTTTTTTAAAGCAACGTAATTATAAGACACCGGTTTCATGATTGTCTTGCTCTTTGGCATAGGCCTCCCTAAGTTTTCTTCACAACGATCTATCTCTCGCTTTCCTCATCCAGCCTGGTTCTGCTATCTCCTTTATATCATCTTCCCATCTTCGATGCTGCCTGCCTTTACTTCTCTTTTTATATCTGGAGCACCATTCCGTTATTTCATTCGTCCACTTTTCTATCTTACTTCTTGTTAGGTGACTTGCCCATTCCCACATAAATATTATGATCTTAGTTGGTTTTCTTATTGTTTTTTACCTAATTTTGTCCTTTAATTTAATGTTGAGTATACTTATTTCCATTCAGTGTTGACAGGTTTCTAGGTAAATGATAAGATGGCTTCAAGTGAAGTTGAAGTAACGACACAATGAACTAATAAGCAAAAGGTATGTAATTTTGTGAACCAAGACGCACACAAGCCCGGGCCTGTGGACGGTGAGCCGGGCCTGTGGACGGTGAGCAATGGGTAGCTCACCGACCATCCGTCGATTGACGACAGGCCGTGTCGACGGCGCCTTCGTGTTTCACGCGCGCCTCAAAGAGAGTCAGCAAAGCAGAGGGGCTTGCCGGAGCCTCCGCCTGCCGGGGTTGCGGGTTGTTTGAAAGAGATACCGCGGCCCCGGAACATAAAGGGCAACAGAAGGAACATGAGTGGGTTTTAATCAGTTAAAATCTGACATGCCCCCCCGCTCCACCCAGAGCGGGGGAAGTCATTTGATGATTTCCCACTCACTCGCGACACACCACGAAGAAGATGGCGGCACGAACAGTTCGACGGTTCCTAAGTACATAAGTAAAGTCAAAAACTGAGGTTTACAGGAGAGCGTAATTTGTGTTCAACACGCCCTAGAAATAATTCTATGAGCTATAATAAATATTTTCTTTCTACAATATTTCAACAGTTTTAAGAGCTTTATAATGCTAATAACACGTAAGTATTTTAGATTTTCACGTTTTTTTGGAAAATCTGATAGATGACCGTTTATACGACACTATTCGTTGTATTTAAAATACTTGTTCTCTTATACGATTTCTAACACAAGGTAAATAAATTAAATAAAAATAAAAATCGTATATACGATCGATACAATAAAAAAATGCAATTTTCGACATGTCTGTATATACTTTAATGACCGTCACGTTGGTTCTTACCTACCTGCAGAGTATGCCCAATTTAAACATGTTCTCTCACAAACTCAAGAGGACCACCAATGACAACAATAAGTCCCCGAGCAACTTGTTTGTTGATCATAGTCTCGTTTTTTTTTACGTCAGAAACTACACAAAACTGACAGTACATGCTTTTTCGCGACAAAATCATGTATTTAAAAGATTGAGGCAAACTTGTGGTTTTGGGTAAATCATCATGTGCTTATTTTTTTTATGCCCTTTCTCAACTTTATCGGGGTTTCCTGTTTTACTGAATGCAGATTCTGTTCTGGGTAAATCATCATCTGCCTAGCCTTTTTCCCAACTATGTTGGGGTCGGCTTCCAGTCTAACCGGATGCAGCTGAATATCAGTATTTTACATGGAGCGACTGCCTATCTGACCTCCACAACCCAGTTAATACTGGGTAATACGATACCCCTTGGTAAGACTGGTTGTCAGACTTTCGGCACACTGACTACTTGTAACGACTGTCAAAGATCTACAAATGACAGCCGGGACCAACGGTTTAACGTGCTTTCCGAGGCACGGAGGAAACTCGGTATGTAACGGGTGGTCACCCATCCACGGACCAACCTAGGCAAGCGCGGCTTAACCTAAAGATCGACCCGAGCGGCTGCTATTATTTAGCCACGAGCTCCTCAGTGAGTTCTGGGTAAATAAAAGGCTAAATATATTTGATTATCAATTTTTCAAAGAATATATTTTAACAAATAGAGTTTAGTTTAGCTGCAACACCATGACATCTTAAAACAGAACTTATTCCGCTGAGGGAAAGAGACAGAGCTATACAGGGTGTCCAGCACCATATCTTTCTCACACAGGAATAAGAACTGCTATAAGATGTCATGGCAACCCTTTAGATCTTGCAGATACTCTATGCAATACAAACTATTACATCTCCGTTAAGTATCTCAGCGGTTGTAATTAGATTATGTGTTGTTCAATACAATCCCCAAACTTATTTGCTTCATATCCACGTGGGCAGTGGCAGAAGCCCCATTTTTCTGCATAGTCCTCATCAGCAGATCGTCTATTCAGGTGAAAGTGATGATGTCTGTAATGGTTTCGTCGAAATGGCTCGATCCGGCCTGTTCCATAGATGTCGTTGTACTGACATTTAATTTCAACAAGAATTACTAAAAAAACAAAAAAGAGAATAAGTTTTGACATGTTGTTTTCGACTTCAGTTTCACTTTATTACTGATTGTTTAGTAGGCCGTGTTCGTATATATATACAAAGTTAATCAAATAAATCAGTTGGCTACACTCGTTCATTAATATAATTTCACTTGTTACAATAATGAGCCTAAATCAATTATCCTACGTCCAGTGAATGCAATTTAACCATAAAATAAATCAGTTTTTTTGTATTTTATTAAAACTATAAATAGTTACAAACTAATAATAAAAATATGTACAAGTAAAAACTGGATAATTACAATGCGTCAACAAATTCGTCCGCATCGCAGTCAATAGGAAAAATGTCCAGAAGGCTGGCAGCATTACCAGCCCCAGTCACGAGGAGAGTTAACCAACCGCTTAGCGATTTCTCGAAATACTGTGACCGGGTATTCTGGGGTTGGGTCCTAGTGTTTCAAACTCAATTGGCTCAAAAACATAACTATCAATCAAATTGTGATATTTGCGCCGTTTGAGGTTTTCGGCACCTGCAGCAGCAGCCCCAGCGCAACCCACCGTGCTAGGGAGATGGGATGGCGCAAGGGTGTCGACACAAGTTGCATCCCACACCAAAGATCTACCCAACTTCGATTGCATTGAAATAAATTGTATTGTGGCAATGCTGTCGGCCTTCTGGGCACTTTTCTTATTGACAGCGACGTAGATGAAATTTATTTATATCCTATAGTTGTCAACCTTTTTGAGACTAGTACATATTTAGTTCGCTAGTAACAATTTATAATTATACAATGCTGCCGATAAAGTGGTCATAAACTTAACTAAAACTACTCCTAACATCATTAATATTTAGTTAAATACTGTCAAACGATGTATCTTCTTCTGGAATTAAAATGACACAACTTAACCAAAAATACTGGTTATCAAGCTTAATCGGACTATCTTTGATCGCGATTAAAATTATGTAGAATAAAATTAGATGTGATTATGCCAGTTTAAAATTAGTTTAATCCGGTAGTTAGTTAGGATCAGCACCATCGTATATCCTTACTTCCTTACTAATATTATAAAAGCGAAAGTGAGTTTGTTTGTTTGTTACCTCTTCACACTTTAATAGCTAAACCGATTTTGACAAATTTGGGTACGAATATAGTTGGGACCCTGGAGACGGACATAGGCTTTTTAACAATTGTTTTAACCTCTAGAGCCCCAGCGGCACAAAAACGTGCCAGTAAACAAGTATTGCCCCGCTGGCGCAATTTGTGCCCCCAACACACCCAACCGATTTAAAACTGTAATTGTAGTAAAGATAAGTCTTAAAATTAGATTACAGTTAGCTGGTACCTGCAAATCAGGAAAGGGGAACTGTGCTACTCCGAGTTCAATGCGAGCGAAGCCGCGGGCAAAAACCAGTTTTTTAAATAAAGATAAATATTGATAAAGAAACTTATTATTGAAAGAAATCTAAACTGTTAACTACGCAAAAAAATCACATAAGATAAGCTCTTTTCCACAATACTCAGGCACAAACCCACGTCCAAAAGTGCCAATAGCGTTGCACCGACACTTCAGTGAATGAAATATTCATTTTAGCAACGATAGATGTTTGCTTTGCCTGGCCTGTGCAAATACGGATTAGGCTCAATTTTCATAAATAAATACGACGCCTGAGCCTTCGACAAACAAAGGCGATTCGTATTTTTCAAAAGTCTGTCTATAAAACCTCTGTGAAGTTTTTAGGACATGCGTTTTATTTCGTTCTGATTGCTGCATATACTGAAGGCCATTATCCCCTAATAACATCTATTTTAACTTTCTTAGCCCACTCATCATCTGCCTAGACTTTTCCCAACTATGTTGGGGTCGGCTTCTAGTCTAACCGGATGCAGCTGAGTATCAGTATTTTACATGGAGCGACTGCCTATCTGACCTCTACAACCCAGTTAATACTGGGTAATACTATTATTTATACCCCTTGGTAAGACTGGTTGTCAGACTTTCGGAACACTGACTACCTGTAACGACTGTCAAAGATCTACAAATGACAGCCGGGACCAACGGCTTAACGTGTTTTCCGAGGCACGGAGGAAACTCGGTATATAACGGGTGGTCACCCATCCACAGACCAACCTAGGCAAGCGCGGCTTAACCTAAAGATCGACCTGAGCGGCTACTATTATTGAGCCACGAGCTTCTCTTTCTTAGCCCACTATTGGTATTATTATACGATTGTTTAAAAAAATTATCGTCCGGCCAAGTGCGAGTCGTACTTGGCACTGAAGGTTTCGTACAAACTTGCGATATAACCTGTCGTATCTTTTGACTTAGAGGGTTGAATTTTTCTCAGTTCCAAAGAGCCACAGATTTGAGTTTATGGGCCTCCACGCGTTTCAATTTATATTAGTTTTATTTATATTGCTTGAGTAGTTTAGGAGTTTTCGTTTGATATACATATTTTTCTTCTTTGTCTTTATCGTTCAGAATCAGAATTAGACTATTATTGGTAAAAATAGGTATTTACATAAAGGTCTTAGGTTAAACATTTATGGGCGCTATGTTTTGCCGTGAAGGCGTACAAATATTGATAAACATAAATAAATTGACAACAAACAATAAAACTTAAAAAAAAGTTGGTTGATCTTCTAATATCTTTTAGTAACTATGGAAATTGAATATTCGATAAAAACATTGTGTGAGATATTATCATACCAGAACTAAAAATACTGAAATAAAAAACTAACCGACTTCAAAAAAACCACCTTCAAAAAAATGTCATCATCATTTTCCTGCCCTTGTCTCAGTCTATTTGGGGTCGGCGCAACACGTTTTTTTCTTCCTTTCTCCCCTATCAGAAGTCACGGTATCATTTACTTCTTTCTGCTTCATATTATTCTTTACACAATCCATCCATCTTTTCATCGCTCTCTGTCCATCAACATTCAGATCCATCACACTTTTAGTCACATGTGCTTCATCCCTCCTCATTACATGTCCATACCAACACAAAGGACTCTTTTTAACTATGAACAGCTGGGTGAGTCCCTTGTCCACTGCGACAACATCTCGGTGCATACTCATTTTGGTTTTTTAAAAATATTCCCCTTAATTATTAAAATTATTTTTTTATTTACAGACTAAAATGTGGTCCAGTGTTTTAGTAACAATATGCCTTAGCCTATGTTAGTAACATCAACCTTAACAACTAGAAGAGATCGGGTGCGATAAGTTAGCGCGCACATTAGCGGGCTGTCTGCCCGGTCAGCTATCGATTGCAGGATAGTGTTGGGACTGCCACGCAGCCTGTGGAGTAGCGAGGCAGATTTTTGTCGCCACAATGCATCAAAACTGACAGACCTTTAACTTGAGGGGCATCCGTGGGTCACAAGTTATTCCAGTGACCTGTCGCCATTTCATGCATCCTGCGTTAATCCGGTGCGTTACGTCCCGGTTCGCCATCCCCTAAAAGCGACCCGAAAAATGTAAAAAGTGGAAAATAACTTTACCTCCGGAATTCGGAAGTAGCAAAAAGTCCACGAAATAATAAAAAATGACCAACTTTCAGAAGAAAAATTATTTTCCACTTTTAATTGTTTTGTGAAGTTTCGCTTATAAAACCACAACTACTGATTTAAAACACCTCAGAAAGTGCCTCGAATAACACAAGTAATAACTCCATCAATAAAATAGCAGGACTATTTCGCATGCAATAGAAATGTATGAAAAATCGCGTGCCAATTGAAAATAATGCTGAACTGCAATGAACTACATATAACTGCGTCATGAGAATGAACAAAAAAAAGTGATTTTCAAACTACAGTCCGATTGCACAATTAGCGAGTTACTTCTTTTTAATTTACGCTCAACAATATCTAGTTTTGAAATACTAACGTGACTCAATACTACAAAATTTTCTTTATTTATAATATATTTTTTAATTTTTCAAAAAAATAGTTAAAAATGAAAAAATAAACAACAGTTTGCAGGTATCGAGAACAGGCTTCAAGCTACCGGTTAGTGCTTCAGAGTCCTTCTTTTGCCCTTTATGTTCCGGGGCCGCGATATCCGATACCTATTTTAAACAACCCGCAACCCCGGCAGGCGGTGGCCCTGGCAGGTCCCGCTGGAGGCAACTGCCTTTGGATGGCTTCGACAGATGATCGTCGAAAATAATTAATCAAATTATTAATAACTTGAAAGAGGGTAGAATTCGCCAATCGGTGTACTTGAAAGGAATTAAATAGTTTTTTCCATGGTTTTTCTTTAAATAAAACGAATGCATGATGTTTAGGATTGAAGATACAGATTAAGTAAAGAAGTTTCGTGTTTATTTGATAGCAAGTTTCATTCTATAGCTAGAAATTTGCAGTGATAAAGAAATTGCCTTCTACATTATTGAGTACGTATAATAAATCAGGCTTAAAAATTTTACAATAAAGTAAAATAATTTCCCTAAAAGTTAACCCGAAACCGTGCAGTACAGCGTAACCACTAATTAACTATCGTCAGTGGCACCGGGCCGAAATAAATCAAGTGACACTTGTCACGGACGTCCCATAACTTGTAAGTTATGCGGCGATCGCGTGCGTCGGACCCCGAACACTGCCGAACAGTCGCGGAGACGTGTGTCGCACTGTGAGTGGTCGATGATTTGCTTTGGTTCATTAACAATCATTTAAAATATTTCCTTCAATACATCACCAGGCGTGATGATTAACTCATCAAGGGTAAGGCAGAAATCTACTCCATAGTACAAACTAGCACAAATTTAGACCAGAGGCCCCGGGGTTGCGGGTTGTTCGAAAGAGATACCGCGGCCCCGGAACGTAAAGGGTAATAGAAGTGTAATGATTTTATAAAATAAGTTCATAATTACACTGCTCTTCATAAGCGACAGAGGGCGCTATTGGTTGCATAAACTATTTACATCCGTGTTAGTTATAAACTAGTTAAATATAGGTATTTAAAGTGTATTGATATTTTAAAATAAGTGAAATATTATAGTTGAAATTAAAACATTTATTTATTGTTAATAATCTATCTTAATGTATTTGAGTACATCGATTGAGCACACGTACTGTGTGCATTGCTCGGATTGGTTGAATAGCCTGCTGAGTGTTGCCTTACTGGTAGTGTGGGGGAACATTCGGTAGGTGGCTAGGACTCTAGACAAGTGGCAGTCTAACTTGAGACGTTAGAGAGTGAACATATCTTGTGTATTGCTGTTACTGTAGTAATATTGTATATTAGTTATTTAGTGATTGTTATAAATATGATTGTGCCGGAAACAAAGTGATTAAATATATTATTCTTGATACCTAAGTTCTGTGGTTTCATTACAGTTCAGAAGTGGAATCAGCTACCCTACCATGGCGTGTTGGAGCGGAGCTTGTTCCGCTTAGGGAAAGGGACAGAGCTATACAGGGTGTCTAGCACCATCTCTTTCACTCGGTGGAATGAGTTCTGCTTTGACATGTCATAGTAAGCCTACTGGACCCCAATCTAAGGTACGTACAAGTGTGCTTTAGTTACTAGAGGCTATGTATGCCTTCTGAGCCATGTGCGCTTAGTTGTTAGAGGTTATGTGTGCCTACAATAGGAAGCCAAGTGTGCTTTAGTTACTAGAGGCTATGTATGCCTTCTGAGCCATGTGCGCTTAGTTGTTAGAGGTTATGTGTGCCTACAATAGGAAGCCAAGTGTGCTTTAGTTACTAGAGGCTATGTATGCCTTCTGAGCCATGTGCGCTTAGTTGTTAGAGGTTATGTGTGCCTACAATAGGAAGCCAAGTGTGCTTTAGTTACTAGAGGCTATGTATGCCTTCTGAGCCATGTGCGCTTAGTTGTTAGAGGTTATGTGTGCCTACAATAGGAAGCCAAGTGTGCTTTAGTTACTAGAGGCTATGTATGCCTTCTGAGCCATGTGCGCTTAGTTGTTAGAGGTTATGTGTGCCTACAATAGGAAGCCAAGTGTGCTTTAGTTACTAGAGGCTATGTATGCCTTCTGAGCCATGTGCGCTTAGTTGTTAGAGGTTATGTGTGCCTACAATAGGAACCCAAGTGTGCTTTAGTTACTAGAGGCTATGTATGCCTTCTGAGCCATGTGCGCTTAGTTGTTAGAGGTTATGTGTGCCTACAATAGGAAGCCAAGTGTGCTTTAGTTACTAGAGGCTATGTATGCCTTCTGAGCCATGTGCGCTTAGTTGTTAGAGGTTATGTGTGCCTACAATAGGAAGCCAAGTGTGCTTTAGTTACTAGAGGCTATGTATGCCTTCTGAGCCATGTGCGCTTAGTTGTTAGAGGTTATGTGTGCCTACAATAGGAAGCCAAGTGTGCTTTAGTTACTAGAGGCTATGTATGCCTTCTGAGCCATGTGCGCTTAGTTGTTAGAGGTTATGTGTGCCTACAATAGGAAGCCAAGTGTGCTTTAGTTACTAGAGGCTATGTATGCCTTCTGAGCCATGTGCGCTTAGTTGTTAGAGGTTATGTGTGCCTACAATAGGAAGCCAAGTGTGCTTTAGTTACTAGAGGCTATGTATGCCTTCTGAGCCATGTGCGCTTAGTTGTTAGAGGTTATATGTGCCTACAATAGGAAGCCAAGTGTGCTTTAGTTACTAGAGGCTATGTATGCCTTCTGAGCCATGTGCGCTTAGTTGTTAGAGGTTATGTGTGCCTACAATAGGAAGCCAAGTGTGCTTTAGTTACTAGAGGCTATGTATGCCTTCTGAGCCATGTGCGCTTAGTTGTTAGAGGTTATGTGTGCCTACAATAGGAAGCCAAGTGTGCTTTAGTTACTAGAGGCTATGTATGCCTATTGAGCCATGTGCGCTTAGTTGTTAGAGGTTATGTGTGCCTAAAGTAAAACTTAGTGTGCGTATGATTAAGCCAAGTGTGCATAATAAGTTTCAGCCAAGTGTGCTTATGATATTTAAACCAAGTGTGCTTATGATATTTAAGCCAAGTGTGCTTATGATATTTTGTGTGCATAATAAGTTTTAGCCAAGTGTGCTTATGATATTTAAGCCAAGTGTGCTTATGATATTTAAACCAGGTGTGCTTATGATATTTAAGCCAAGTGTGCTTATGATATTTAAGCCAAGTGTGCATAATAAGTTTTAGCCAAGTGTGCTTGTGATATTTAAACCAAGTGATATGATATTTAAGCCAAGTGTGCATAATAAGTTTTAGCCAAGTGTGCTTATGATATTTAAGCCAAGTGTGCTTATGATATTTAAGCCAAGTGTGCTTATGATATTTAAGCCAAGTGTGCTTATGATATTTAAGCCAAGTGTGCTTATGATATTTAAGCCAAGTGTGCTTATGATATTTAAGCCAAGTGTGCTTATGATATTCAAGCCAAGTGTGCTTATGATATTTAAGCCAAGTGTGCTTAAGGAATTACTTTTTGGCCAAGTGAGCCAATACAGACTTCGGCCAAGTGTGCCGAGAATGAATTAAGTGGATATTAACCGCGTAAGTAGAGCTTAAACTTAACCCTTAACGTTTATTGCGTGACTAAGTACGTCCCGATTTAATTGATTTGTTTTTTCGTGAATCAAATGAGCCTACTTTTTTATTTTTTTTATTTTGTATGAATTAAATATTCTCTAAAATATACCAAGGATTATTGAAATATAAGAGTAATATAAAACGAGCTTAATTTTTTTTATTGAGAGTAGTGTGACTATGTTTTGCTAAGGTTAAGTTATTAATTAACTATTTTGAATGCCTTTCGGCGGGACATTGTATGGATCATTTTTTTCTTTTATATACAACATTCTAATATTGTACCTTGTGTTCACAAAATGAATAAATGAAAATGAAGGTATAAACAAAACAGAAAAGTATGAAATAGTAAGTAGTTTTAAACACGTTTTTATTTATTTTTTGAGGCAATGGTAACCCAAGCCAAGCAAGATACCAAAAAGCCAAAGAGTAGCCCCTGTATTAAACAATGGCAAAAAGGCATACAAGACTAAACGAGCAAAGAACAAATCAAAATGGAAACTCAGGAGGTCTAACTCGACCTCCTCATCTTCCAGTTCAACTGTTACTCGGATTGAAAGGTTAATGAATGTGCTGTGATAAACTGGCACGAGAAGCAGACCATAAATTTTGCTCTACAAAAACCTACAGTGCTAAAATGATAATGATTCAAAGCCTTGCCGAGTATAGTATTGAATAGGACGAAGTGACAAGCAAACCTTAAAAGGGCTTTTCCAAGCGAGCAAAACTATGGTCGGCTTTCGAAAGAAATGTTAGCTCGTACGGCTCGTTATAATGAAATCTTAACTGAATATTTTTAGATAAGTTAATGCTCTTACATAGATATGATATAAGTGGTAAAAGTGCCGTAGATTGAATAACCCAGTGTTAATGATAAATCCATAAAAACTAAAAAGCATTTTTCAGTTTGACCATTAAAGGCACTTTTGAATGTCATAAAACAAAATGTTGAAACGGTCCCGGTCACAAAACATAATAACTTGTGAAAGAACTGTAGTTGCCCATTCCATAACGATGATCTTAGAATATTATTACAAAACCGTATTAACATAATTCCTGTAGAGATTATATAAATGTGTGGGAGCGATGTAGAAAGTATTTTTAGCGTATCATTGAACTTGTGTATACAACAACCGAAAAGAATTCCTCATAAAAAAGATTTACATTACCAATATCACATCACGGAACGCCTAGATTACTTATTAAATGATTATTAAGTTTTTTGTTAATTGTTGGTTGTTATCTATCTAGACTGTATCTGTATTTTCCCTAGATCCCTAGGCAAATTACAGAGGTTGGAAACATTTACGATTTTAAAAAAAGGCCTTCCTGAAAATACTAGGTATATGAAAAGGCGGTGAGCGAGTGCCGAACTGACAAACTTTGACTACTTTTTTTTTAAATTGACATTAGAATTTGTTACTTATTTTTATACTTTTTAAAATATTTGTTTATTTTTGTGTTGACATATTGAATTAGAAATATTGAAGTGAAATAATATTAGTTTTTGTTTTTCTTGTTTATAATTGTTTCCTAATTTTATAGAATTTGAGTTTGTTAAAATCAGCATGCTTGTACCAGAATATTTTACCATATTTGTACGCCGATCACGGCTAGACATAGCGTTCATTAAAATTGTCTATGGCTGTACCTAACTCACCTGTGTTCAACAAGTACAAATATTTGTAATTTTTGTTTTGGACTCGAAAACGACGGTTTGACCGCTGTGATCAGAGGGAAGGTAATTAATTTACAATGGATTAATTAAGTAGTCGCAGCAAGAGAAAACACTGTCAATACATGTAGCGCTATTTGTAGTAATTCTGGTTGCCTCCAAAGACACATTAAACAAATTAAATTTTAAAAGAGTTTAGGAGGAACTTAAATTTAAGATAGGTCTTAAATTTAAGTTCTTCTTGAATTTTTGTACTAAGGTACATTTGGCAGTTCCCAGCGAATCTCTGAATAACCGAATGTAATGATTTTGTATAAAGTTTCATTGACGTTACTTCATCAGAATCGTATAACCGTGCGTCAGGAGATCGCACGGTGTCGGATGGCCGAATGTAATGATTTTATAAAATAAGTTCATAATTACACTGCTCTTCATAAGCGACAGATGGCGCTATTGGTTGCATAAACTATTTACATCCGTGTTAGTTATAAACTAGTTAAATATAGGTATTTAAAGTGTATTGATATTTTAAAATAAGTAAAATATTATAGTTGAAATTAAAACATTTATTTATTGTTAATAATCTATCTTAATGTATTTGAGTACATCGATTGAGCACACGTACTGTGTGCATTGCTCGGATTGGTTGAATAGCCTGCTGAGTGTTGCCTTACTGGTAGTGTGGGGGAACATTCGGTAGGTGGCTAGGACTCTAGACAAGTGGCAGTCTAACTTGAGACGTTAGAGAGTGAACATATCTTGTGTATTGCTGTTACTGTAGTAATATTGTATATTAGTTATTTAGTGATTGTTATAAATATGATTGTGCCGGAAACAAAGTGATTAAATATATTATTCTTGATACCTAAGTTCTGTGGTTTCATTACAGAAGGAACATAGGTGCGTTTTAGTCAGTAAAAGTCTGACGTGCCCCCCCGCTCCGCCCAGAGCGTGGGAAGTCATAAGATGATTTCCCACCCGAAAAAAAGGGTAGTCGTTTAAATTTAAAATACATTGTAATTGTGACATTTTTAAGAATAATGTTCATTGCGTCAAATTGGGTCACAAAAGGGATGTATGAAAAGCACGTGGCTGCGATGAGAATACTAAAAAGGATATGTATGTACAAACAAACACCACATCATTTATTTTATACTAGCATTCGCCCGCGGCTTCGCCCGCGTTAAATTTGGGGTAACACATTTCCCCTTGCGCCTTATTGATTTGTAATAGCAAATCTAAGTTTTCCCTTTTCTTAAAAATTAGCCTATGTCCGTTTCCGGTTCCCAAATATCTCTGTACCAAAATTCATCAAAATCGGTTTAGCCGTTAAAGCGTGAAGAGGTAACAAACAAACAAACTCACTTTCGCTTTTATAATATTTTCGTTTACTTGATATAAATTTTTAGCTTTTATGAAATTTTATATGAATACTAGCTTTTGCCCGCGGCTTCGCTCGCGTTAAATTCGGGGTAACACAGTTCCTCTTACGCCTTATTGATTTGTAATAGCAACGCTAAGTTTTCCCTTTTCTTCCCTCTTTCTCCCTCACATCCCACTTTTTTCAAAAAAATATTAGCTTATGTCCGTGTCCTGGTTCCCAACTATCTCTGTACCTAAATTCATCAAAATCAGTTCAGCAAATAAAGCGTGAAGAGGTAACAAACAAACAAACTCACTTTCGCTTTTAAAATATTAGAGTAAATAGTAATAGTAAGGATATATATATATATATATATATATATATATATATATATATATATATATATATACTATATATATATATATATAATGATATATATATATATATCATTATATATAGTATTATTTTCAAAAATCAAAATAAGGTTAATAAAAGGCTTATGATTACTAATTTATTCAAAGAATATATTTTAACGAATAGGGTCTACCATCTCAGTTAAGTTGTTAGCTGGCCAATCTGATTTAGAATTTTTTAAATCCTCTTTACTTAAACATTCCCCAGTGAAAGCATTTAATTCTAATCCAAGTGGGCAGCGAGTCTCGATAGGGACTAGGTCATCATCTCTTCTATTAAGGTTTCGTCGAAGTGGATCAATCTGGTCAGCATTGTAGTACTGACATCTTATTTCAACAAGAGATACTATGCAGACAAAAAAGATGATAAGTTTTATCATTTTGTTTTCAGCTTTAGTTTTACTTCACTACTGATTATGTAGGAGGGCGTGTTCGTATATATAAACGAATTTATTAAAATAAATCAGTTGGCTACACTTGTCCATTAGAATTTACTTGTAAGAATAATCAGACTAAATCAATTATTCTACGTCCGGTGCATCTAATTTAATCTTTAAATAAATTGTATTGTGGCAATGCTGTCGGCCTTCTGTGCACTTTTCTTATTGATCCTATAATTTCATTTCTATAATCGTTTTATCGTTTTGAGACTGGTACATATTTAGTTCGTTAGTTATAATTTATTATTATACAATGCTGCCGATACAGTTGTCACAAACTAAACTAAAACTACTTCTAATATAACTAAAATGTTGTTCAATCCTGTCACACGATGTTTCCTCTTCTATAATTAAAATGACAAAACTTAACCACACTATAGTTTGATAACATTAATTATAGTTTAGTTACTAAATTTAGAGAATATGGTAATCTCGCTATTCTGCAATTATTGACGTTTCTCACCAATAATAGTGGTTTGTCAAAATTTATAGGACTATATAAATTTAATCATGACTCAAATGGTGTGAAATATTTTTTTTTGCGATTAGGTATTTCATTTTAATATTAGTCCAGTTTATTTCGGTGGTTCATTGTACAGACGCCAGCAGGTCAAGCTACCCGAAACTGTCAATTTTTCCCAATGATCGTTGAACCTAATACTTTAGAAATAAAGTCGAAAATCTATCAAAGAAATCTGACAGATTGTTGTAGCTTGATGTGCAGGCGTCTGTACATTTGTTAAATGAAGATAAATATTGATAAGGATGAAATAAAACTGAACTGGTGATAAGCACAAAAATCTACAAATGACAGCCGATATGGATTATGATTATGGTAGTCACCCATCCACAGATCAATCTATGGCAGTCATTAATAAATCTCGACCTTATTTATATGATTGTTAACATAACAACAAGAGCTCAGAATGATATCACATCACGAAATGATATTTCGATGTTCCATCTAAATTCTAAATGAGTACAAACAAAATTAACAGTGTCAATAATATGCAATATCTGTCCAATCAACTAGAACGTAATGCAACGATTAATCAGTATTTTGATGATCTGCGTCGTCATGGTTTAGAATGAAACTACATAATATAAGTTATAAATACTAAATGTCAGTGCTTTGAATTTAAAATACATAGGCGTTAGGATAGTTTTTAGAATAATGTTAATGGCGTCATATTGGGCCAGAAAAGCTAGTCTATGGTATAATAAATATAAATAAATATCTTGGGACAACTCACACACGGCTATCTGATCCCAAGCTAAGCAGAGCTTGTGTTATGGTAACCAGACAACTGATATACATACTTATATAATTTATAAATACATACATATTATAGATAAATCACACCTAGACACAGAACAAACAATCATGCTCATCACACAAAGTTTGTCCTGGGTGGGAATCGAACTCACGACCTCCGGCTCAGCGGTCAGGGCCACTAACCACTAGACCGATAGGCCCGTCGAAAGGAATGAATGAAAGGCATTTGACTGCGATGAGTATACATAAAAGAATGTATAGTGTATACGTGAATTTATAAAATAAGAAAAGTGACAGAAAAAATGTGGGGTAATCGGTTCGCTTCTGAATTTCCGAGTATGTATGTAGATTTAAATAAAAGAACTATTCCACTGAGGGAAAGAGATGGTGCTAGACACCCTGTCTAGCTCGGTCTCTTTCCCTCAGTGGAATAAGTTGACCAAATAAACGATGGATGGACTGTGTGAAGGAGGATATGGCAAAAAATGAGAGAGTGATAGTGAGAAGAAATATAATATCGACGGTTAAAAGGAAATAGGGGATAAGCGACAAAAAGTGAAATGTTCAGGAGAGCCGTTCAAAGTTTTAAATTTTAGAAAAACCGACGTATTTTTGTCATTTATTAAGATATCGTGAAAAATAAAACAGTTATAAAATCAGAAAAAAATGGAGCAGTTACAGGTATTTTTAGGTTTAATCATTTGACGCTATTTAACGTGATTTTTGTCGCTTATGACAATAGCTTTTAATTTTCCAATGAGGAAATATGGCATAAGATACAAATGACAAAATAAAATAATAGAGGATAAGAAGCCTAAGAGACATACTGATTTCTCACATCGCAAGGTAAAAGGGTATAAGAGACTAGACAGTTAAATAAGAGTTATAGGAAAAGAAGGATAAGGTACTTTTCACAGTGGTTGTATAAAAGATAATAGAGCATAAGAAACAGTCGGCTTTCAAAACAATAACAGGATATAAGACATAAGTGATACACAATGTCGCTTGAAAGCAAAGGAAAAGAAGGATAATCAACATTTGGCATTGCATGAGTCTATGGAAATATAGGTGAAAAGACACCCCAAAAATAATGAAGTAGCGCAACCAACACGATCCTTCATCAGAATAAGAGCTAAAACGGGTATTACACTACACTGTAATAATTGGGCCCCTAACTCGTAAAATAGAGTGAAGTACCTTATGAGTATTTAAGGGCGTCGATTTTTATAGAAAAAGACTAAGGTCAGTACTCAAAAAGAGTAAAGTCCTTAGTCTTAGGGGTGAATTTTCACTTAATGGTTGATTTAAAAGATGATAGTTCGTCATTATACTGATTTTCATGTCACCTACCTACCTATTTATTAACAAGCGGATAGTAGGATGTTTTTAAATAAAAAAATACATTTTTGTTAATTTTTTTAATCAAGAAAAATCAAAGCTACTTAAAAAAAGTGGGTAGGTATCAACCTGCTAATCATTTTTAGAAACAATAATACTGCAGCTAGTAAGTAGATGCATCAAGCGACGGCCGACAACATGACACGCGGGGTTGCGATAGTCGCGGAGAGGATCCGGCTACTGGGTCTCGAGGTGGCCTTGCACAAATCCGAGGCCTATGGGCCCGAGTGGTATTTCATGGCCGCGGAAACACGCCACCATCGGGATCCCAGTTGGACGGTAGGAGAAGTTCGCATCGTCCTCGACAGCCGGTGGAACTTCGTGGAACACTTCCGACGTTTGGCTCCCAAACTCGAGCGGACGGGGGCTGCTTTCAAGCGGCTCCTGCCCAATCTGAGGGGGCCAAACGCCTTCTGCCGTAGGCTCTATGCCGGAGTCGTGCGGTCCATGGCCCTTTACGGGGCCCCGGTATGGGCGCGTTCTTTAGGGCGGCAGGCCGCCCACTATCTGAACGCGCCCCAAAAGGTGGTGGCCATACGGCTGATCCGGGGCTACCGCCTGATCTCCGGCGAGGCAGCAAGCCTTCTTGCCGGATTACTACCGTGGGATCTGGAGGTGATAGTGCTCGCGCGCCTGTTTGAGTGGCGCGCGAAGGCACTACACCGCACCGGGGGGAAAACCCGTTGCCGCGGTAGATTGCCGCTCAGCGGACAGACCTCCGGTGCGATTTTATGGTGGCATGGAGAGAGCGACTGTTGCAACCCCGAGCAGGGCACGCTACAATAGTGGCGGTAAGTCCCCTCTTTGAGAAGTGGCTGGAGAGGCGTCATGGCGTCCTGACCTACCGCCTGACGCAGGTCCTCACCGGACACGGAAGTTTCGGGAGATTCCAGCACATCATCAGGCGGGAGGAAGCGCCTGGGTGTCACCATTGTGACGATCGCCCGGAGGACACGGTGGAGCACACAGTGGCGATCTGCCCAGCTTGGGCGGAGCACCGCCGTGCCCTCGTGGAGGCGATCGGCGGCGGCTGTCTCTCGCGTCCGGCCCTGGTTCAGGTCCGGAGCGAGAGGGAATGGGAAGCGGTCACCTCCTTCTGCGAAGCAGTAATGCTAGCAAAGGAGGGGGCCGGGCGTTTGAGGGAGAGAACATCAAGCCAACCCAGCCGCCGCGGGAGACGCCTAGGGCGCCGGGTGCCGCGAGATGACTCCCGGCCACCGTAGATGCGGGCCTGTGGACGGTGAGCAATGGGTAGCTCACCGTCTGTCCGTCTATTGACGACAGGCTATGTCGACGGCGCGTTCGTGTTTCACGCGCGCCTCAAAGAGAGTCAGCAAAGCAGAGGGGCTTGCCAGGGCCTCCGCCTGCCGGGGTTGCGGGTTGTTCGAAAGAGATACCGAGGCCTCGGAACTTAAAGGGCAATAGAAGGAACATGGGTGAGTTTTAGTCAGTACAAGTCTGACATGCCCCCCCGCTCCGCCTAGAGCGGGGGAAGTTATTGGATGATTTCCCTCCCGAAAAAAAAAAGCTAGTAAGTAGATAACTTAAGAATCAATTACGAAAACTTGGTATGTATCCGTAATAGGTAGGTTCATGTATTAAACATTAAAAAAAGTAACGAACATTATAGTTCTCTCGCCGCCGTCACAGCACGCGGCAGTGTTTTTCAGACAAGCGACGCGCTTAAAACCTACTTTTGTGATATCAAATGGCATAAGCACCGACTCGTAATTAAATTTATATTGGGTATTGCAGTATAATTATGTGACGTATGAGAACGACTGTAAAACGTGGAAGTAGGTTATAATCGACACCATGATATCAAATTTAATTTAAATAATAAGGTATTAGCGACACAACTGTATTTATTTTGTAAACGGAAGAAAGGTATAACCAACAGTGTGATATTAAAATAAATTTAGGTAATAGGGCATAACCTACATAGCTGTCATAAAGTACTGAATGGTAATAGGGTATAACCGACAGAGTAATATGAAAATGAATTTTGTATATAGGGTACAAGCGCCACAGCTATGTTAAATTATGAAATGGAAGTAGGCTATAAACAACGTTTGTACTTTTTGAGGGAAAAGCTTAAAAGGCATAAACAACCGAAAGCTCGACACTCTTATGAAGTAAAAAAGCATTACCGACAACAAACCGAAAATAAGTCATTTTTGTAGGGGTACAAGTACCTTTGTAGCAAAAATGATCTAAATTTTCGTCGGTTACGAAAAACAATACTAGTAAAATGATTTTTTTTGCTAGGGCATAAACGCCAAAAAAGTCATCGTAGAGCCATGGGAGTAAGCGCATTTGAAAGAGCGGAAAATTTTACGTATGATGGCATATATAACTCATTTTTGACCAAAATGTCGCTTATGCCCTATTTCCTTTTTACCGTCGATATAAAAAGGGTAAAAGAATGATAGTAATATCTGTTACATCTTAAGTACTGATTTAATATATTTGTGGAAGAGAAAAAAACAAGTTTACTTTCTAAATTAATTATCACCAGAATTAAACACTGGAAGATTACATCACACTACTTTAAGTTGTACCTTTATATACTTGTGACTTCAGCTAAATAAAGAAAAACACATTCAAGAGCTGGTCAAATGTAAAGGTTCTGTGACACCAAACCGTTAATAATTATTTCTAGTAATTGTCGTTGGAAATCATATGTTTTCTGGAGATTTCTTCTTCTGGCATTATTTTTTATTTTTTTATTGGATCTTCAACTGTTCAGATATATTAATGAACACCCTAGTACATACTTAAATATTATATTTTTAATCTTCTGCTACTTGTTTATTAGTACTTTTCTTAGCATTCAAAAGTCCCAGCAATGGTCTAATTGAAATAAATGTTTTGAGTTTGAGTGTGTAAATAACTTTGGAATAAAATTACCGAGACATACGGACATAGCGAATCTAAAAGGTTTCTATTTTTGCCATTTGACAACAGAACCCGAAAAAGGCACATTGCCGTACTGTATAACTCCATTCTGTGTACACTCATTCATACATCTAAACGCCACGTTTTATTCTTGGAAAACGTTTTTACGTACGAGATACATATCATTTTACATTTTGTCCTGTTCCCGGTCCCTGTATTTAAAATACGAGAACAAATTTTTGGTAAATGATTTTTGTACTGTGTCCGTTTTTGTGCAGAAACTGCTTTCAGCTATCTCCTCTTATTTTGTCGGGATTTTGTGAAACGAGGTATTTGAATAGAATATGTTGCAAACGACGGGTTTTGTGGTCGCAACTTGATAGAAACTCGAAGAACATTTATGAGAGAATATTTTTAATGGAATTGTTTTTTGAAAATATTTTTAATAATCGCACCTAAATTATTTTGTCTTTTTTTGCGGATGGAAAATCAAATAACTTCCCCCACTGGACAGAGTGGGGGTGGGGCGTCAGACTTGTACTGACTAAAACCCATGTTCCTTCTATTGCCTTTTATGTTCCGGGGCCGCAGTATATCTATCGAACAACCAGCAACCCCGGCAGGCGGTGGCCCTGGCAGGCCCCTGTGAAATTATTATGCCTTACGTTTCGTCAATATATTATTTTGATATGGTAGGTTATTTAAGACATTACAGGTATCGGTTAAGGAAAACATCGTGAGGAAACCTGTACTTACCCTTTTCTCACCCTACTTACCCTTTTTTGCTCCATGTCCGTCTTCAGGCTCCCAACTATCTCTGTACCAAAATTCATCAAAATCGGCTTAGCCATAAAATCGTGAAGAGGTAACAAATAAACTCGCTGTTATGATATTAGTAAGGATATAAGTCTGAAATCGCCAACCCTTCTTGAGCAAGCGTGGTGATCAATGCTCGTGCCTTCTCTGTATGAGAAGAGACCTTTGCCCAGCCGTGGGGCAGTTATAGGCTGGTATTATTATTAAAGATTATTTATTCAATATACTCACCAATATATTTAACGACAAACAACAAACAATAACATGAAACAGGGTTGCAAAAAAAAAGCCATTAGAGTTCGAATGCACAAACAAAGACTGGCGTTATTATAGTATTGCGTGCCACACGGCTGTACAAAGCCATAAAATGATTCGTACACCATCCTTCCGAACTCGAACCGCTTCCGAACTGTATTCGTACATCATCGGATAAATTCGGCTGATCGAACCATGAATACATTATGTTCGCAATTATTATTACCAAAAAAGATTTTCATTTCTGCATTTTTGTTTATGGTATAACTAGCTTTTGCCCGCGGCTTCCCTTGCGTTAATTCAGGGTTACACAGTTCCCCTTGCGCCTTATTGATTTGTAATAGCAACGCTAAGTTTTCCCTTTTCTTCCCTCTTTCTCCCTCACATCCCACTTTTTTAGAAAGAATATTAGCCTATGTCCGTCTCCTGGTTCCCAACTATCTCTGTACCAAAATTCATCAAAATCGGTGTGTAGCCACTAAAGCGTGAAGAGTTAACAAACAAACAAACTCATTTTCGTTTTTATAATATTATATATATGTCGTAGGATAATTTTGATACTTCGAATCTTCGCGGAAATCCTAGGGGTTTTGCGAAAACGCGGATAATTAGACATAGGCGAAAAATTATCAAATCTTACTGGACAAAGTCAGGATTTTTGCGAAAATACTCGTTACTATAGTAAGATTGCGAAACAAAACGCTGGCTGTTATGAAATAAGAACGCTGATTGGTCGGTCAGCGCGTTCAATAAGAGATCGTCTCTGATTGGTTGACGTCTTAAATGTCAATCATTTGTTGCCGTACGTTATTTGTTTACGTTGTTTCATCCAATTTATGGATTACACCCTAAAATTGGATCATTTTTTTTACTACGACTGAGATCTCCTATTGTCTGTAGAAAACTAAAAACTGTCTGTACTAAAATTTTCAATAAAAAGGTTATAAAAATCAATTTAGTGATTTTCCTTTCTCACCTATTCTAAACCTTCATAACTCTATGATACAATACTTGAAGTTAATCATCGGCAAACTAGGAACCAATTAGAAGTCAGCCAGCAAAATTGTAGCCAATCAGTGTTGAGCACATCAAATCTTACTATAGTAACGAGTATTTTCGCAAAAATCCTGACTTTGTCCAGTAAGATTTGATAATTTTTCGCCTATGTCTAATTCTCCGCGTTTTCGCAAAACCCCTAGGATTTCCGCGAAGATTCGAAGTATCAAATTATCCTACGACATATATATGTATATAGTAAGGATTAATATTTTCCATTGTTACCAGGAGAGAAAATTTGTTAATATAGACATAGAGAAAAAAATACGTGTGGCACTCGGGGACTGCCGCGGTTAAGCTATTGCATAGCATTTTTATCAACATGCGATAAATAAAAAAAAACTTATGCAATAAATAAAAAAAAAAATCTAAATATATTATTTAAGTAAATATTATATTTAAGTACTTCCAATGAGAAGAAGTTGCAAAAAGAAAATCAAGACCTTGGGTTTGATCCAGCGTAATGTCGATTGATTATCCGAATCTCTAAAAAAAATTAACAGAAAAAATAATTATTATAAATGGTAAAGCGTTTATCTAAACGCTTTACCATTTATAATAATTTTTTTTTTTTTTGAAAAAGATATATAATGTACAGGTGTACATTATATATTTTTTTCTCTTTTTTTGCTAATATACCTTTTGTTTTGCACCTAATATCCTAAATTATAATAATTTCAACGATGGCCGCTGATACCTATCTATAATTACAAGATATTAAGTTATCTTAGCTTAGGTATTGGTTGCAACTGTAATATTCAACATTATTTACCTTACCTTTTGGCATACTTGTTTTGTAAATTATATTTGTTTTTTTTTTTATGTCGGATATTGTACAGACTTTCTATTATAACTGTCAGATAAATTGTTCTTATTTAATTCGATCGGCCAATTTTGGTTGATGACATACGACCTTAGTTGGGCCAGTAATGTATTAGATGTACGTGAGCCACGAAGTTTAGCCCTATTTCTGATTCTAGGAATATGTTCAACTTACGATTTGTATGCTTAAGCAGTGTTGAACATTATGTGTGTGTATCGGCTATATTCGACGGGCCTGTTGGTCCAGTGGTTAGTGGCCCTGACTGCTGAGCCGGAGGTCGTGGGTTCGATTCCCACCCAGGACAAACTTTGTGTGATGAGCATGATTGTTTGTTCTGTGTCTGGGTGTGATTTATCTATAATATGTATGTATTTATAAATTATATAAGTATGTATATCAGTTGTCTGGTTACCATAACACAAGCTCTGCTTAGCTTGGGATCAGATAGCCGTGTGTGAGTTGTCCCAAGATATTTATATTTATTATTATTTATTAATATTCTTGTGTAATTCAATAAAGTTATAAAGTTTCAGAACGGTTCAAACTTTTTGGTATTCACTAAGGGAGTTTATGGTTAAATAATGGAAGCCACCCGTCAATCTTTAGGTTGGTCTATGTGACCAACACGTTACATACTGAGTATTGCCTTGGAAAGCACGTTAAGTTGTTGGTCCAGGCTGTCTTTGTAGATCTTTGACAGTCGACAGTGTCCCGAAAGTTTGACAACTAGTCTTACCAAGGGGTAGTAAGGGGATACCAAGGGGTATCGTATTATCCAGTACTAACTGGGTTGTGGAGTTCAGATAGGCAGTAGCTCCATGTAAAATAGTGGTATGCAGCTGCATCTGGTTAGACTGGAAGCCGACCCCAACATAAACCTTAAATCCTTACTAATATTATAAAAGCGAAAGTGGTTTTGTTTGTTACGTCTTCACGCCGTAACGGCTAAACCGATTTTGATGAATTTCGGTACAGAGATGGGACTCTGGAGACGGACACAGGCTATTTTTTTAAAGTGGGAAATGAGGGAGAAACAGGGAAGCAAAGGACAAACTAAGCTTTGCTATGACAATCAATAAGGCGCAAGGGCAAAAACTACAGTATGCAGGTACCTGTAAATCAGGAAAGGGAAACTGTGTTATCCCGAATTCAAACCGAGCAAAGCCGCAGGCAAAAGCTAATAATATTATAGAATATAATATCGACCAGACCAAAAGGGCAAAGATTTCGCAAGCCGTACTAAATATCAAAAGGAAAATTTCCGGATCTCGTCCATCAGAGGTCAACGTGACCTCGCATGAATCAAATTTATCATCACAAAGGTATCCTAAAAGATTCATCAAAGAATTTATCTTGAAAAATCGTCACGTACCTTCAATTTTCAGAATATTTTAATTTCCGGCCGGACAGTTTGTGACATATTGGCTTTCAAACGACGGACTAAAACCGTTTTCAGGGATATTCAGCGGTCGGGAGCATCTAAACGGTATGTCCTATGCGATATGTTGGTGACACAGAGTAATCCCTATTTTTATATAAAATGCTTCAAGTTATAGAAGTTCTATTTATATACATTCTAAAAATAATTTTCGTTCACAAATGTTAGTTCGATATTTTAAATTAAAATTCATTTATTTCAGATAACTCGATCCATACAGTTCCAATTAAAAACGTATAAAATAAAATAAAAAAACAAATAAACAAAAATCAAATAATAAAAACCTAAAGACAAAGAAGACCTTTGTCCGTCTCCAGGGTCCCAACTATATCTAAACCAAAATTCATCAACATCGGTTTAGCCATTAAGGCGTGCAGACGTAACAAACAAACTCACTTTCGCTTTTATTATATTAGTAAGGATTTGCACTTATAAAACGTCAAGAAAAGGTGCAAAGGTCAGGTTAGTCGCTTCCTATAGAGAAGAACCAGCAAGAAACTTCATGGTTACTGTTTCAAAATAATTTGGTTTTACAATGCGGTTGTTACAGGTATGGAAGGACAGTGCAGGTCCGACAATAAGTCACTGCATTAAAAAAAAACAAAACGTAAATTAAGATAAAAAAATGTGTTGCGGGTTGTTCGAAAGAGATACCGCGGCCCCGGAACGTAAAGGGCAATAGAAGGAACATGGGTGGGTTTTTCAGTACAAGTCTGACATGCCCCCCGCTCCGCCCAGAGCGGGGGGCATTGGAAGTCATTGGATGATTCCATACCCGAAAAAAAAAATGTGTTCATATTTCAATCGGAAATAAGTTTAAATTATGAATTGAAGTGACCACCATTTCTTTTTTCATTCGTACTTTATGTGTTTTGTCCCCGTTTTTTCATATATTTAAGCTTTAAACGTTCATTAAATTACTTTTATTCCCGTCCAAACTTCTTTTAACGAAAAGCGAAAGAAAAAATTCTAGAAAAATAAAAGTTCATACGATCCATTCTTTTGACCTTATCTCGTATCGTTTCTACTCCGTTTCAGGGTTTCAATCAAATAAAGCCTTTATTGTGAATGGCATTGGGTCTGATATCAATATTTCCTCCTTCCATCTGTTTCGAACAGCCGCACTTATTATGAGGTACGAGATTTTAATAAGTATTTAAAATCAAGCCACGCCCTTTTACTTTGCTGACTCCATAGTATTTTTAGCTTTAACTCTTTATTGATAGCTTGCAGCATTGTCGAAATACTTCGATATTTAAAAACAAAGATTTCTAGGAGATGCTTTATTACATCAGATGAATGAAACAAGACAATAATGTAATAAATGTCTTAATCCTATTTCTGCCTATTTAAAGCAACCGTGAGACACAATAATAATCTTCTTTTGTGTTTAGTTTTAAATTATCATTATTATTTAATTTTATGCATTAATTTTATTTCCTTTTTTTGTCTGATATTCTTTCTTTACTATTATCACACACACACACACTAACAATTGTAATGCCTGTTAATTCGTGCTACCTATATCGGCTAATTATAATTTTATTTCTGTGTAGGTACTTCGTAATTTTTATATAATAATTTAAATGATAATGTACTGTCAGCTGTGAAGTTACCTTTCATTAAATAAATAATTAGCAATCTTTGCAATACATTCAAAATCAAAATATTTTTATTTCACATAGGCCTACATGGGCACTTATAAAACGTCGAGAAAAGATGCACAGTTCGAGTTGGTCGTTTCCTATGGAGAAGAACCGGCAAGAAACTCCATAGTTACTCTTTTAAAATCATTTGGTTTTACAATGTTGTTGTTACAGAGTTAGTACTTAAGTATGAGAGGACAGCGTAGGCCCAACAATAAGTCATTGCTTACTTAACAGAAGGTAAAATAAAATAATAAATAACAAGGGTCTAAGAATCAACAAGGCATTATCACACATTACATTATTTTATTAAAAGTTTTAATTGTCATCGTTTAGATAGTATACCATCGCTGCTTGAACTAAAGTAAAAGTATTTATTTGACTCACACAGGACAAAACAATAAAGGAAAATATAAAAAGAAAAAAATGTAACAAAAAAAATATAGTCCATAATTATGGACTATATTTTTTTTGTTACATTTTTATATTGCTTGAGTAGTTTACGACTAATTAGTCGTAAACTACTCAAGCAATATAAGTAAATATAATGTGGGACCACCTCGGAAGTGTTTCCCTTTCGAATAATTAAAAAAATCCACCTCTCATTTTAGGAAAGTAGGGGGTTAGAACCAACAAAAAGCATCCTATGTCACTCTCCATCCCTTAAACTATTACCACTTAAAAAATCACGTCAATTAGTTGCTCCGTTTTGCCGTTAAAGACGGACAAGCAAACAGACACACATAAACACTTTCCCATTTATAATATTAATACGGATTAGTGTGATATTTTTGCAAATACAAGTACAAAACGAAGGATTTTAAAACGGTATATTTGCAAAAATAGATATTGTAAATATACCATTTTAAAATCCTTCGTTGGAATGTACCTCTCGCTGTATTTGCAAGGCTCGATGACTGAGAACGCACCGTGATTGGCTCCACTATAGCGTTAAGGCACGGTACTGGCAATTCTCTCGTAATCAGTGTTGGGTATTGTTTATCAATGTTTTCTTGCTTTTTGCAGCCTTATTCCCATCCTCTTTTTGGATAGAAATAATTGGGACTGTGTTCAAAATTTATCGTGGATTTTGTATTCGTTGTTCAGGAAAAAGTATGTTCAAAAATGTCTATCCTTGTATTACAAAAACGCGAAAGTAACCCTGCTGGTCTTTTTAGCTATTAGCAATAGCTGGACATGTTTAAACATAAAGATTGACCACGACCTGGGTTTGAGAACAAAGTGTTATAATACTGGTTCCACTAATGGTTGCAAGAGTACGTGAAGTGCCGTGTCGACGGCGCGTTAGTGTTCCACGCGCGCCTCATAGAGATGTCAGCAAAGCAGAGGGGCCTGCCAGGGCCATTTCCTGCCAGGGTTGCCGGTTGCTAGAAACAGATACCGTGACCCCGGTATACTAAGGGCAAAAAAGTGTGTTATAACATGTATAAAGGCTTTCTAAACTGAGTGAATTAATAACGTCAAGTTTGTTCATCATAATTCATTTAAAGACTGTTTCGCTGGTTTAGTGGGTGCAATCGCAATATTGTTATTGGTTTTTTCGTATTTATAAATATTTATTAGTTGCAAAAGCCGAAAAGCACTTAAAAAAACATAAACATACAAACTAAAGCGTCACAAAACAGCAGCCTCTGAGTCTTAATT
Source organism: Ochropleura leucogaster (assembly GCA_958449745.1). Classification (NCBI taxonomy): domain Eukaryota; kingdom Metazoa; phylum Arthropoda; class Insecta; order Lepidoptera; family Noctuidae; genus Ochropleura; species Ochropleura leucogaster. The sequence goes on from OY288203.1 coordinate 19,590,579, forward strand.
TGTGCCTAGGTGATGACAATATATGCACACACAATACAGATGGTAAATCATCACATAACTGAGCAATCCTTACTAATTCCTTACTAATATTATAAAAACGAAAGTGATTTTGTTTGTTTGTTACCTTTTCACGCTTAAATGGCTAAGCCGATTTCGATGAATTTTGGTACTGAGATAGTTGATGTGAGGGAGAAAGACGGAAGAAAATTGAAAACTTACCGTTGCTATAACAAATCAATTTGGCGCAAGCGGAACTGTGTTACCCCAAATTTAACGCAAGCGAAGCCGCGGGCAACAGCTAGTCATCATATATATCACCAATAACAGAACGGGGAAGTGTAGGAATTTTGCTGACTAAAAGCCATCTATGCTTTTGACCTTTATGATCCGGGGCCGCGGTATCTCTTCCGAACAACCCGCAACCCCGGCAGTTGGCCTTGGCAGGCCTATCTGCTTTACTGACATGTCTCTGAGGCGCGCGTGCACACTCTGCCTTACCCTTTGAGAATCACGGGCGTGATGTTATTCTTAAAACGATCGTGTCAATCGCGTATCTGTGCTTCACGTCAGTTTCAGATACGGCCGGAACACAATTACGGCGGTTGAGCGACAGTTGGGTCGTCATTATCAGCCACAGCCCGATTTCACGCACTTGTTATTTACACTTGCAACGGGATGTTTACATCTTCATGCCTGAATGGCCAAACCGATTTTGATGAATTTTGACGATAATGATAAGATAGGTGGGACCCTGGAGATGGACATAGGCTAAAAAAAAGTGAGAAAAGGGGTAGAAACAGGGAAGAAAAGGGAGAGAAAGGAATTTTTTTTTTCGATCATCTCTCGGGTTAAAGTTGGCGTTTACTTTGGGCTTCCCATGAGGACGAAGTCGCGGGCGTAAGCTATTTATTATTATAAAAGTTATATAACATGAGCAGGAATAAATGTTCTTAGGATATTTGAGTCATGCTTATCTGCATACATCCATCCATCCTCACAAACATTCGCATTTATAATTAGTAGGATAAGATAATTCGATTTCTTGAATGCAAATAAAAACTTTTAACATACCCCACCTATTTTTAACTGTTTCATAAAATTCAAATCGCAATACAAACGCGGAAAATAAACTATATGTGAGAATAAGTACACCTAGCAGAATTAATGTATTCCGTATTTATTTTGCTAATCCCACCGTGTCTGCGAACAGTTCCAAATGAAAACAAAATATTGTTTCAGGCTTGAAACCGGGGTTGGATTTTGTGAAAACAAGTTTTAGTAATTCCTTTAAATACTTGGTTTTGCTTCTGGTCTGCTTATATTAGAAACTTTTCTTACTAATATTATAAATGCGAATGTTTGTGAAGATGGATGTATGGATGTTTGTTACCCTTTAACGTCGAAACGGCTGAATGGATCTTGATGAAAGGCTCAGAGGTAGATTATAGTCTGGAATATTACATAGGATTCTTTTCTTTCGATATCACGCGGGTGAAGCCGCGGGCGCTAGCTCTCATAGTCCGATGGGCCGGCAATCTGATTCGACCGGAGAGAGATCAGGTGCAGGACCAATGGTTTCACGACGACAAACTGTTCAGTACATCATTTTAAACATAGTAAGGGTATTTTATTTGGTAACTAGCTGTTCCACGCGGTTTCACCCACGCTGCTCAGCACCTCATGGTCGTAGCGTGATGTTATATAGCCTATAGCCTTCCTCAAGAAATGGACTATCCAACACTATAAGAATTTTCCAATTCCAACCAGTAGTCCCTGAGATTAGCGCGTTCAAACAAACAAACTCTTCAGCTTTATAATATTAAAGTATAGATTAAAAAAAAATTAAACAAACAAGTGTACGACCAAATTGTAAGGAACAGCTTACTCTATTTAGATTACAGTGGAAACATTTCACGTTGAAGCGTTTGGAATGATGACCATTTTTTGGATGGAAAAGCATCAAATAACTTCCCCCGCCTTGGGCGGAGTGCGGAGAGTGTCAGACTTTTACTGGCTAAAACCATGTTCCTTTTTTACCCTTTGTGTTCCGGGGCCGAAGTATTTTTTTCGAACAACCCGCAACCCCGGTAGGCAGTCTACTTAACACTTAAGTATTAGACAAAAAAACAGCGCCATCTATAATAATATTAAGAACCAAAAACAAAATCGTACATCTCGCAAGCAAATTATCCACTACTTATATATTAGAACCCGATAACACGGCCCGCCAGACACGATACCCGTTTGGTCAGAGGATACTCCCTTTTCTGCGATAAAGAACTTTACACTCTGTTTTTCATACGATTTAAGTTCAAATTCTCACGCCAGTGTCCTTGCGTCTGCCCCGTTCACGACGACCATATTCAGGAACCCACTGGTTTACGATTCTAGCCCATCTATCTTGGAAATGTGACCAGCTCCATCCCAGTTTAACTTTGTAGACTATCGCCAACATCAGCAAGGCCTGTCTTGCATCGTCATACTGTTTAAGAAAAATGATCTGAATTTCAAAATACCGAAATTTTATTATTACACGACAACATGACGTTTTTCGATAAAAAATTACCTCTAAAATAATAAAATTTTGGTCTTTCTTCCATCCTCATAATGTACTGTTTAACAAAAAAATACTGAATTTCAAAATACCGATAACTTATTATTATTGGACAACATCATCACAACTTTATCGATAAAAAAATACAACTTTGTAAAAAATTACAAAATAATATAATTTTGTCCTAGGAAGAAGAAAAATTCTACTTAACCTTAGTACCGTATTTATTTAGTTTAAAGGTGCACTTCAAGTTGCTGTACAAAGTTCGTCGCGTAATTGAATTGGTTGTTAATAGGCCAGCAATTCGCTTGAGTGCATCCATTTGCACTGGATGTGGCCCAATCAGGCTATTTTTAGATCTTGTGAAGGTAATGTATTGGAGTTAAGGTATATAACACTATGTAGATATATTTAAAGTTCTTTTAATTTTGGAATAAAGTAATTCCTATTTTATGTATGTTTTTCTGCAACTTTGAAAAGTTCCACAATTTCTAACAACAGGATAAGGAACATACATCGTCTTTACATAGAAAATATTATCGGGCTATCGAGAAACCTATAAATTTTGAAATGTTGGCACCACTCGCTTTGTACATAAGGATTCCTTGCCTTCAGAATTATGGCTATTAGGCTTTTAGTTTTGGTTTATAAAACTTGTATTTAAATAGTATTTGCATCTTACTTTTAGAATACGATGGGTGATTAATGATACGCTTAAAACTGTAGCCAATCTTAAGCGGGCTAAGCATAGGTAAGAAATAGTCGCATTCAAAGCGATTAATATTTATAGAACTACGTTTAACAAGAATGACGTACGTGTTTTGGTACAGTATCACCACGTTAAATTTTAATGTGCACTTCAAGGTGACAAAAAAATGCATCAATGTGTAAACCTTGGTACGTTTTTATTTTAATTTAATATCTTATGTACATATAGGAGAAAACATAAGAAAATAACATAGCAAAACAAAGGGTACAAAAGCACAACATAATATTTCAAAAGAAATTTTGTACTAGCAGGCCTGCGAAAGGAAATATGAAGCAAAGACACTGAGACAGTAGTGTGTGAGAACAGGAAGAGAATAGTATCGAAAATAATAAAATGTCTAAACCTAAATATAATAAAAACATATAACTATAAAAATATTATTATATACCTGTATAAATACTTAACACTAAAATCTATAAACAAAATGTTAATACAACATTATAAAAAAATAATCTACTTTTAAAAATAGATAATATTATGCTTTTCTAGTGTAAAATGCTAGGTGGAAGTGAGTTCCATAATCTTGCAACATGGACAGAGAAGGAATATTAACTAGTTTTATAAGGGTTTTTTTAGTTCTATTTTCCTACTTCTACCGGACCCACGCGTGTAGTTTTTAAAAATCTACATTATTTTGAACAACTTAAAAGGTGTCAAGTAAATGCCGCTCCAGATGTTTTTAAGAGTTCTTCAAGAGAATCTCAGCATTATGAATGGTGATGATAATTATATAGAAATACTAGCTGTGCCCAGCGGTTTCACCCGCTGCTCATTTAGGGGTCTGAAAAATAGATGTTGGCCGATTCTCAGACCTACCCGATATGTACACAAAATTTCGTTTAAATCGGTCCAGCCGTTTCGGAGGAGTATGGGAACGAAAACTTTGACACGAGAATTTTATATATTAGACAATCTTTTTTTTTACAAGAGCCGTGCATCATCTAGGCTTTTTTAAAGTTGCTTATAAAATATTTTTTTATCTTTTGTTCCTAATTAAATTGGAAGGGAAACATAATATACAAAGTTGCTATCAATAAAATTATTATAACCGTACTTTGAATATCACAAACGTAAGGTAAGATTCAATGTATCTGCTGTTCCTTTTTCGATTTCAACAGAAAATAACACTAATAATCTCTTTCCATCCTCTGACCTACTTTCACACCTTATTAAATTCAAAGACCATTTCGATAAAAAATCTAAACTGCATTATTCATTGCCCCCCTATCGGTATTTTACAGATATACATCAGAGCATAGTCATCGATGTACACACACCAATAGCGTACAGGAAGTGGGAAGCGATAAATTCGTTGCGAAGTAAAATAAAACCTTTGGCTTCGCCCGTTTCGCTGTCTGCATTTATGATATATTGTCTGTACGATTCTGGTTGGTGTTTTTTTTTTACATTTTAGATGCCAAAATATTGTGAAAATTTAAGGTAGTTTTAGAAACGAATAATGTGAATCTCTTGAAGTACTTTGTAGGCGATTTGGGTCGTTGTTCTTCGTTTCCTAGGTCAAGCAGTGTTTTTGGGTTTTTCCTTAACCTCTCAAGGACCGCTATTATTTACGTCAAATATCCGTCAGGCACCGCCGGGCGGGCTCTTATCGTAATTGTAATCTGATTTTAATACTTATCTTTACTACAAATCCAGTTTTAATTCAGTCGGGGTTTGGTGGCACAAATTTGTGCCAGCGGGACTCAACGGTAATAGGTCCTTATTTACTGGCCTCGTTTATGGCACAATCGTGCTATTAACTTAATTATAACGATTCCTTTTGTTTTATTGGTGTTTTAAATTTGTTTGTTCAAATAATCAAAAGTTTTTTTTTTGTTTTTTCAAATATTAAGTGGCGCAGTTCTAAATTTGGCATAAATTGATTTCAACTCACTCTTCTATGTATGTCGGAGTAGTAACTGAAAATCACTTAAATTATTAAAAATAAATTAAATTGCACGACCAATTTAAATAACGAAATTCTATCATGACGATTTTTTTATTTATATACTTAGTGTTTTAGAGTTTAAATACGATACACAACCAGTCAATTATTACATGTGTTCATGAATTCCCAACGATCAAAAGGGTAGTAGTGCAAAGCTCAAAGAAGGAAAATTAACACGTGGAAGGTACTTGTTCAACTTGTCTTAATCATACCCTTGGTTGACGTCCAGTTAGGGATTGCAATCCAGCGGCGTTTTCAATCCAGCTGGATTCTTGCTGGATTGATCTGAATACAGCTGGATCCAGCGCGGATCCAGCAAAATGTGAAATTAAAATAAAAAAACAACATTTTTAAGACTTTTATGTTTAGTAATTTGTATAATAACTTCGTACTATAATCTACAAAATATTTCACTAATTTGCTTTGGTTTCTTAACCATTTGAGATAAAAAAAATGAACTTAAAATTAAATAACATAGGTATCACCTCATACTCGTATAACATTTAAGATAATGTTTCTAAGTAAGCAATATCTTATTACGTTTATGTTTAATGATAGAACGGCTAATCGGTAGCAATCAGTCTTACAAATTCTTTTAAAATTAGCTACAAGAAGGACCGTAATAATACTATTTTAACTTTTAATCTGCAATCTATTTTTGTATTAAAAGAAGTTCCGAATGCGATATAATCTTCCCCGCAATCGTTAATATATGTTATGAAAATCGAAAGCTGATACTTAGGCGGTTTAAAATCTGACGACAAGAGATTGACTATTTCTTTGAAATCCTCTGGAAGTATGACATTAGAAAACAAATTTTATCTATATGTATTATCTCCCAATTTGTTTTGCACAGAACTGCATATGTAACCGAGAATGACCGACCTGAGAATGCCTTTTCGGCCTCTACACTGGTCGGATTTAGGGTAATTAAACAGACAGATAAATGTACACCTCACACTCTTTCGGTCTCTTAAACGCTCATTTCTTGGACTTTTGTTTATTAAAGTTATCATTCTCTCTTTTAAGTTCCATCTCAAGCTCTTGCTCGTCTTTTTCACGGATTATGCGTCATCATCTAGTCTAGACCATTCCGTTTTAAAAATGGCGGCAATTTGGAACCAAACAATAAAAATAGATACGTTTGCGGATCCGCATCGATGGATCCAGTACTGTATGCTGGATCCAGCATACTTAAAAAAGCGCTGGATCCAGCTGGATTGCTCTGCCGTCATAATTGTAAGTGCAGTATTCGACATTTTTGCGATTTTCACTTTTTTGCAAAAATGACACCTCAAGGGGCTAATCTTTACATAAAAAAATAATTTTCATGATTTTTTTAATTATAAACCTGTTTTTTATATAACAAGATACGCAGTACTTGCACCAAATTATTACTTTTGCTAACAGGATATACAGTACTCAGCATGTGCTAGAAGGTTGTGCAGTACTTGCTATGTTTACTGCAACTTTATTAAACGTTCTAGTACTTTGCAACGAATACTAACTAAAGCTTAACGCAGTATTCAACATTGCTGCGTGTGAGAGTAGCAAGTATATTATAGAGCTTTTCTTGCGCCACTAAAACTACAACCAGTATTCGACAATGCCGAGTTCGATTTATACTGGGTAAGTAGTGGGCACTTCCACTAGGACAATGATTGTGGCTTTTTAAAGCCAGAAGAGATACCTGAGTCCTGAGGCTTTTGAAATACTTAAAGAAAAGGTACTACCCAAGGATGCAGTAAAAGTCACTGATTGGTTTTCCAAATATTATATCAATGGAACTTATAAGAAAAGGACTACTCTAAACCACGATACATTACAGACAAAATTGCAAAAACAAAAAGTGCTTCCATTGTTTCCGCCTGACATCTGGTCTGTAAATAGCTCAATAGGGACCACTGTTCCTATTTCACAAAATGAGGTGGAATCATGGCATCACCGCTGGAACCTCAAGAAACTAAAAGAGCAAGGAAAAAAGAAATTAGGGAAGAAAAAATTTAAAAAAAATTGGAAAAAAAGAAACAATGGAGTTAAACCAAACAATAAAAATAGATACGTTTGCGGATCCGCATCGCTGGATCCAGCACTGTATGCTGGATCCAGCATACTTAAAAAAGCGCTGAATCCAGCTGGATTGCTGTATGCTGAATCCAGCAATTGCAATCCCTACGTCCAGTGTTATCCCCTGTTATTTACGCCGACAACTTGGTAAATATAAATGAAGCGTAACTTATGGATTCAAGATCAAAATAACTTGTGAATGTACTGTAGTGGCCCATTCCAAAGCGTTGATGTCCATGGAGAAGAATGTGCAAGAAACTTCATGGACACTCTTTTATGTGCCAGTTGGTAATCCTTATCCTTAGTAATATTATAAAAGCGAAAGTAAGTTTGTTTGCTTGTTACGTCTTTACGCCTAAATGGCCAAAACAATTTTGATGAATTTTGGGACAGAGATAGATAGGATCCTAGAGACGGACACAAAAAAAAGTGTGATAAGGAGGAGAAAGAGGAAAGAAAAGAGGAGAGAAAGATTTTTTATCAACACGCGGGTTAAAGTTAGCGTTAGCCCAAAATAACTGTAACTGTGTGGGGTGCAAAGTCAGAAAACCTCCACGTGTGCCTAGTGGCTGCTGCCCTCCTCGATCCGTTGAGTGGGAGCAGCAGTTGCTGGGCCGGTGCACCCTGGGCGCGGACAGTGGCATTCCCCGAGTAACGGGGAGAAATTCCTATCCCTTGGGGAAGACCACTGTCCGTGGCGAATATTCTGACGTGGGAGGGGTCCAACCCGGACCACCGGTGCGTTGTTCCGCGTGACCCTCTGATAAGCAGAGGGCACAGCGGAGGAGCAAGGGCGGGCTCGGTGTGCACTCACCATGCCCCGAGCAGACAGAGGAAGCACTCCTTCTCTGTCCCCGTCGATATCGTAACCCCAAACGGAGTGTCGTGGATCACGACTCGCGTTGGGACCGAAGGTCTTGGCTTAACCACCCGGACCGCGAGGTAGAAAACCTCTATAAAAAATCACCCCGAATCTCAAGCGCCGGCGCACCGCGAGGAGATGAATGGCTGACGGGTATTTCAGTCGTTAGTGCGCCCCGCCAGGGAACTAGCCGACCTCTGGTGACCACTCGTAGGCTATCGAGAGTGGGAGACAGGGACCTCACCCTTCAAAGGAAAACACAAAAATGGACAAGATGATTGCAAAAACGATACCCCAGGGCGGTACCAGCTGCTTAGCAGTTGGGGAGTCCGCCACGGTTCCTTCGGGGCCGTCAAGCCCTTCGTACTCTGGGGGGGCTAACAAGCATCTTCCGCTTGCCATTGGCAACAAGAGCCGAGGAGGCTCCACTAGGTCACGGTCTGTCGAAGACCTGACCTCTTGTCAGGTGCCCGACCGAGAATCGGGTGACGAAGAGAGGGAGGACATGAATGCGGGGTGCGAGTCCGACACCGCATCGAGTGTGGTGAGCGCGGGAAGCTCAGCGAGCTCCCGCCGCGAAAGGGCCGGAGCTGCTACGAGGGCGGACGCTAAGTCCTACCTCAAGCGGCCCAGGCAGGTGGACGACCAGGGGTCGACCACCGAAGGGGAGCTGGCTTCGGCACGCAAGATCCCCACTAGCAAGCGCGGTGGAGTGCGCGAGCGCGGTGGAGTGCGTGGCCGTGGCCGAGGCAAGGGCGAGGGCCCTCTGACCCAGAAGGCTGGTGAGTCTGGGGGGCCCCCGGACGATTCCGACCCTGAGGAGGTCTCCCCGAGCGTGGAGGCAAGTGCAGATGGCGGCTCCAACCAGGAGCGTAAGGCCAGGTTTGCGGAGGCAGTGGAGGCCGCGGTCAAGGACGTGGCCTACAAAATTAAGAAGTCCACCAAATTTAAGGCCGTGGGCACGGCCGCGGCTACCATAATTGCGGCAGCAGAAGCCAGCTTTGCGCCCCCTCCTGCGTCGGACGAGGTGGCCCAACTGCGGGCGGAGGTGGCCCGCCTGACAGCCGCCACGGAGCTCCTCTTAGAGGAGAACCGGAAGCTCCAGGCGGATCTGGCTGGTCTTCAGGGAAGGAGGTCCCCCGAAACACCCATGGGGGGGCAGCAGACGGAGAGCCATGCCGTTCCGGTTGATGATCGGGTTCTTAACCTGGTTCGGCAAGAGATGGCTGCCTTTCAGGCGCGGTTTTCCGTCCTGGAGGGAATAGTTCTGCGTCCTCCCTTGGCGGCAAGCAAGGGTCCAGTCACAGCAGGCGAGGCCACGGGAACGGCAAAAGGTGGCCCGGGGTCGGCCTCGTACTCGGCTGTTGCCGCTGGACCGAAGTCATCAGGCCGGCCCAGCTGCAGGACTCCGACAGTCCCTCCACGCCAGAATAAGGCAATGCCCGCGTCCGCCCCTGCAAAGCCGGCTCCGGTGAAACCCGCGTCGGTCCCTGCCGGACCGCCCCCGGCAAAACCGGCGCGGGCCGCGCCGAGACCGGCGCAGGCCACGGCGAAACCGGTTCCGGCAAACCCGGCGCCGGCTAAGAAAGCGGGACGGAGAGGCAGAGCGGCAAAGGCACCTGCGCCTGCCACCACCACCACCACCATCGCCCCACCACCTGAACCCCAGACGGCCGAAGCCGGATGGGAAGTGGTCGGGCAGAAAAAAGAGGAAGCGCAAGGCGGCCAAGGCTGCCCACAAGAAGGCGCAGAAGCAGCGGCGAAACGTCGCGGCTAGGCTTCGCGCCCCAAAGACCGCGGCTGTGGTGGTCACACTGCAGCCGGACGCGGAGAAAAGGGGCGTCACCTACCGCGACGTGCTGTCAAAGGCAAAGGCGGCGGTAAACCTAGAGGAGCTCGGGATCACCGGGGGACTCCGGCTCAAAGTCACAGCGACTGGGGCGCGGATGCTGGAGATTCCCGGTGCAACAAGCAACTCGTCCGCCGACGCCCTGGCTGAAAAGCTCAGGGCGTCCCTAGATGCGGACGAGGCCCGAGTGTCCAGGCCCGTCAAGTGCGCAAGTCTGCGCATCTCAGGCCTGGACGACTCCGTGGTGGAAGAGGAGGTGGTGGCTGCCGTCGTCAGGACTGGTGGGTGCCCTGCCGACCAGGTGAAGGCAGTGGGCACCGTGCGTCCTGACTTCGGGGGCATGCGAACCGTAACGGTTAGCTGCCCCGTGGCGGCGGCCAAAACAATCGTGGAGGGCCGAAGGCTCTTGGTGGGCTGGGTATCTGCGCAGGTGAAACTGCTAGAGCCCAGACCTCTGAGGTGCTTCCGCTGCCACGTGGGTCACCACGTGTCACCAAGTGCAAGGGGCGCCGCGAGACGACTTCCGGCCACCGTAGATGCGGGCCTGTGGGCGGTGAGCAATGGGTAGTTCACCGTCCGTCCGTCGATTGACGACAGGCCGTGTCGACGGCGCGTTCGTGTTTCACGCGCGCCTCAAAGAGAGTCAGCAAAGCAGAGGGGCTTGCCAGAGCCTCTGCCTGCCGGGGTTGCGGGTTGTTCGAAAGAGATACCGCGGCCTCGGAACGTAAAGGGCAATAGAAGAAACATGGGTGGGTTTTAGTCAGTACAAGTCTGACATGCCCCCCCGCTCCACCCAGAGCGGGGGAAGTCATTGGATGATTTCCCACCCGAAAAAAAAAAAAAAGCCCAAAATAACTATGCCACGCGAACGAAATTGCAGGCGGAATCTGGTAATTAATACATTGAAGGATGGTACAGTGAAGTAAAAATTGTTTTGTTTGAAATAGAAACTTGTTGTAATGAATCAATTTGTTTTTTTTTCTGCCTATTAGCCATAACATAACCTTTTGCATAACCTTACCTAATCTGAGTACATTAAATAGCCAAGCTACCTACGTGCTCTCCTAATTAGGCCTTTTTCTATGCATTTACATTCAGTTTCCAAAAAAAAAAAAAAATATAAAATAATATCTACGTAAATAAATTAAAAAAAAAAGATATCATTTAAAACGGAAAATTACCATGTTTACTATTTATAAATAACTAGCTTTTGCCCACGGCTTCGCTTGCATTAAATTCGTTCAGTTCACAGTTCCCTTCCTGATTTGTAGGTACCTGCTACCTAAAGATTTTGCCCTTGTGCATTATTTATTGTATTAGCAAAGCTAAGTTTTTCCTTTTCTTCCCTCTTTCTCCATCATTGCTCACTTAAAAATAAAATATATGTACATTGTGACAATTTCGAATTTGACATACATAATACATAAAATAGTATGCACTTATTTATCTAATATCCAATTTATAAGCATGTCAAAGTTAAAGTGGTTACGACATAACGAATGAGTTAAATCTATCGTGACGAATTAACTGAAATAATATATTTCTTTGCATTTAATATAAATACGAAATGCACCTACTGGAATCATATTAAATTCTTCACAATCTTCAGCAGTAGTGGACAACGTTAAAACTAAACTAAAATGGTCAAGTTACTTGTCCTGTTTGTTTTAATATTCAATATGGTTTACGTCGAGTGTCAGGATTCTATTAATAACATGAATAATGATTATTATAATAAGCACGATTTAAGACGACTACTCGACAAACCTGGCTTATCTCGGGATCCAAGTTCTGAATGTATTTGGGACGAAGTTTTGCAATATTGTCTTCCAGTTTAATAATTAGTGCCTGAGAAAAAAATCGCCAGTCATGAGGTAATATTTATTGTTTTAAGAAAAGAAACGAAGAGAATTAATGACTTTGTTTTTATTTATTTTTCACCCTTTCTTGTAGCTAGTCAAAAAAGAAGAAGGTTTTATGATCGACCGTTTTTATTTTATTATTTTTATGTATCTTCACAATTTTTTTTTTTAAATAAACGTTGCTCCACTCTAGGAATTCGCAACTCTTGGATATTGTGTCCCAATTTAACGTTTTTTGGTTGATTAATAAATGAATGAATTTGAATTTGTAAATTTATTACGACTCTTTCTTTTAACATAAACATTTTTCCTTACCTTGAAACTCATCTGGGCTTTGCATTTCCTCCACTGCACCAGAGCTTCCACGCGCTTACACTCCGTTTCAAAATAAAAAAATAAAAAAAAGGTAAAATGAAAATCTTGTTTAAGGAAATTTAAAAATATTATTATGAAATATATATTCATATTAATATTTTTTTAAACAACGTAAATAGCGAAAAGGTTTTAAAGCCGGCTGAAAAATTGACAAAACCATGCTGAGCAGATGTAAATCCTGGACTGAGTGAGGAAGGAAACGGTGTTCTTATTTATTTAAAAAAACGTTGTTCTACACTAGGATTTTTTCAGTATCGTGGGGTAACAAACATAATTTAAACTCACATACACGAACAACCCGGTCCAGCCACGCAGACCCGGAACAACTATCTGTAGGCCATACAAATATTTGTTCTGTACGGGGATCGAACCCGCGGTACGCAGGCAGTCGATCGCTCAGCCACTGCGCCAACCGTGTCGTATGTTTAAAGAGTGTTTGTGTGTGTTTTATTGAGTTTTGCTTTGACTATTTATTTTGCCATAAAATTTAAAATTGTAAACCTGGCGTAGTGCATTATGTGGGTGAATGCTCGGATGTATATAAGATGGAGAGTGGAGTAAGACAGGGGGGATTAATTTCACCTACTATATTTAATCCAAATTTGAATGGAGTTATTGGGAAGATGAGCATTGCTGAAGTCGATTGCTCAGTGGATGGTGTATTTATGAAAAAAAATTGCTATGCTGATGACGTGGTGCTCCTGGGTCCCTAAATTAGTTCCAACATATATATGTATGTGAGCGATATGCATTGGCAAAATCGTGTTTTTAACTTCATCATAACGTTTTCTCTCTCTGTTGGTGTTTTAAATGACTTGGCCGGAATCGGTACCTAGAGAGCTGTGCCCTAACAAAAATATTCATGAACAGTGATGTATAGTATGTCATTTTAAAGCTTACATGGTTTATGATCTGGTAATAGGCGAGAGACACTATAAATACAAAACAAAAATAGCGCCTTAACAATTTGAATAGCAATTATCAAACATTTAAAGTTTTACAGGCGAATTACGAAGGTGACAGCCGAAATACCTACTTTAAATCAAATCAAATCAATCAAACCAAATCATTTATTTCAATTAGAACATTACAGGCACTTTTGAATGTCATGAAAACAAAAAAAAATATGCTGCTACAGTCCCAGTCACAAGACATAATAACTTGTGAAAGTACTGTGGTTGCCCATTCCAAAGTGTAGATCTCTACGAAGAAGAATGGGCAAGAAACTCCATGGACACTCTTTTAAATCATAATATTTTACAAAATCATGAATACAATAATTCATGTTGTGATTATTTAAAAAAATAATTTTACTAATAATGGAATTTAATTATAAGATGGTTTTACAAAATTAACTTATGTCTATGTTCGGACGATGCTAGTACCCAAGTGGTTGATTTAACTTATCTTAAGAGAAAATACAGTTTTTTGTGGATTGCAAAACGTGGGTGCTAGATCAGCAAGAAGTAGGTATATTGCGGCAGCTCGAGGAGTCGAGTCAGCAGTGTCCCTGACTCCAGGTTCCTTTTCCTGTAGTTCTTCAATCTAATTAACGATTGACTCGCATCCATGAGGAATAAGATAATGAGTGCAAATTCAAAATAATAAAAAATCTAAATATTTTTATTTCACATAGGCCTACATGGGCACTTATAAAACGTCGAGAAAAGATGCACGGTTCGAGTTGGTCGTTTTCTATGGAGAAGAACCGGCAAGAAACTCCATAGTTACTCTTTTAAAATCATTTGGTTTTACAATGTTGTTGTTACAGCGTTAGTACTTAAGTATGAGAGGACAGCGTAGGCCCGACAATAAGTCAATGCTTACTTTACAGAAGGTAAAATAAAATAATAAATAACCAAAGTTAACAAGGGTCTAAGAATCTACAAGGCCAACAAAGTGCAAATTTCTTCTTCTCTTCTTTCTTCGATCCTGTATGGTTGGTTCGGTGATGGTTAAGGATGATTGATAGTTTTGATGTCAAGTCTACGACCCAAATACAATTGGTGCTGTGTTAGGAACGAAGCTTTTATTTGCTTGGCGGTATGGTAGAAAGATTGGCCAGTCATACGGTTTTTGTTTGAAAAATGAAATCATTGGAACAATTCCACTAATATTATAAACTAGCTTTCGCCCGCGGCTTCGCCCGCGTTAAATTTGGGGTAATACAGTTCCCCTTGCGCCTTATTGATTTGTAATAGCAACGCTAAGTTTTCCCTTTGCTTCCCTCTTTCTCTCTCACATCCCACTTTTAAAAAAAAAATATTAGCCTATGTCTGTCTCCTGGTTCCCAACTATCTCTTTACCAAAATTCATCAAAATCGGTTTAGCCATTAAAGCGTGAAGAGGTAACAAACAAATAAACAAACAAACTCACTTTCGCTTTTATAATATTATATATACATATATATGTGGGAACGGAACGCAACCGGAAGAGAGAGATCGAGTGCTATGTGTGAGTGAGAGGTGGGACGGAAGGAAGGATATGTTAGAACTGACAGTACGCTCGGTGAAACACTGTAAGACGTTAGAAGATCAGCTATACGAAATATAATAAAAGTAAAGACTGCGAGGACGATTTCTTTTATTGGAAGAACCCTATATCTCACATATATATCCTACTACTATTATAAAGGCGAAAGTTTGTAAGTATGGATGTATGGATGTATGGATGTTTGTTACTCTTTCACGTAAAAACTACTGAATGGATTTGAATGAAACTTTACCACAATATAGCTTATACATCAGAATAACACATAGGCTATAGCTTATACATCAGAATAACACATAGGCTAAAAATTTTGAGGTTTCTAATGTGAGGTCGTAAAAAAACACATTTTTTGCGCTTACATTGCAAACGCTGACTGAATCCTACAAGATAGATCAAAACAATGTACTACAGTATTGTACAACTTAAAAAGGTCTACAAAAAAGTCCGTGATGGTATATGTTTATCTCTTAGGAATAACCCACAATAACCATTTTTTATCCTTTACTTTGTACGAGAAATAATGGCTTATTTACGAAGCGATTTTAAGCTATACAGTATTAATCCTTATCCAATTAAGTATCTTAAATACATTGTGCATTTAATAAAGATCAATATGGCTTTTTTCAGCATGTAAATTAAATAAATATTTTCGAAGATATCACAGATTTAAAATGCAGAGTCATAGCAATTTCGGCGATAAATACCGGCAGCGGTGCCAGGCGAACGGGGCGTGGGGGGAGCGGGGTAGGTGCGGTGGGGAAGAAGTGGCTCATCGCTGTGCGCGACCCGAACGCGGGCAGACGCATGAGGGCAGACGTCGTTGACGGTTGTGTCCGTTTTGCGAATTTTCAAGGCACTAGCGGTTTGGTAAAAACGTATGGTCGCCTACTTTAAGTAATAATAGGCCTAAGGTTAGTTATTGCCAGGTTTCTTTTTGGTTAGGAGTTACACGTACAAAAAGATACTTCATTATTACGAATTACTTCATTGATAATTAAATTACTATATAGATAGGTTACTTACAGTTAATTATAACAAATTATATAACTAGGTTAATTATAACGAATTACTTCATTGATAATTCAATAGGGAATATGCATAATATTTAAATTTGTCTCAAATATTTTTTTCTAGATTCTTTATAGTCTTAACATTATACTTTAAAGGTATTTTTTTTATTTAGTTATCATTTAAACCCAGAAAATATTATTTAAAAAGTGAAAAATAACGGAGGGAAATTCAAACTGTCAAAACGCGTCACTATTGTTCGAAACGAAATGTGACGTCACAAGTTACCTTTACATTTATCGTTGATTTATCGGCGTCGATATTCATACTGTATTAGTATAGTTTTTGTGAGAAAAACTATTTAAAACTGTATTTCTGTGTGGTTACTTCGTGAAATATATTTGTAGTAAATTTATGACGATGACAGAAACTGGTTTTGTCAAAGCACAATCAGATAATCTACCGAGAATAGATTCATTTATAATGTCTGCATATTTTGCATCAAATTTCGATTTTACGAGTGCAGAGATCAATCTAATTATTATGTCACATGGTATACATATTTGAATAAATAACATAGATTTTTGTTTAGGTAATCCTAGAAACATTTTTGGCTATTTTTCAATAACAGTTAGGATGCTACTACACATTAGGTTTTTAAAATGTTTCTCTTCTTCTAAATCATCTTGCACTGAACTTAACTCAGAAGAACAACTTGGTTCATAATCAGCAGATATAACAGAGGGACGAAATGATATAGAAGTGCTATCAACCGAGTTATCAGTGATCAATTTTCTTTTTACATATAGTTTTTTATCGGTGACGTTCCAATATTGTGTGATGAAAGAAGTAATGGTGATAGCCCTACATTTTCTTTTCAGTAGGCATTTTTACATTGATACTTTTACTTCTGTACTGTGGTTTAATATTGACTTGCACAGCTTTGTCACTCTGTAATATAAGAAGTGCAGGGCTCTGTTTGATGATCATTACAACATACTTCAATACGGGAAGTACTGGGTCCTGCTTGATAAATATCACATATTTTTTTATGAGAAGTACTGGGTTCTACTTGATTATTATCATAATACATTTGAATGGAAGATACTAGGACTTGCTTCATGATCAATTGTTTGTGGAAGTTCACCAATTTCTAAAATATTACTACTTTTGATAGCAAACTCTGATAGAGCTTCATTTACCAGTGCTATTCTTTGACTTTTAACTACGGCCATTCTCTTACATGGTGGTGGCATATTCGGTTTTTGACATACAAACATATGGGGAACAATTCTTTTCCTTAACCGTAGATTACGTTTTTCTCCATTCTGTTTCATTATGTTATCCTTACTATTATTATAAAAGCGAAAGTAAGTTTGTTTGTTTGTTACCTCATCACACTTTAATGGCTCAACCGATTGAGATGAATTTTGGTAAAGAGATAGGTGGGAACCAGGAGACGGACATAGTGGGACAGACAAAAAGTGGGATGTGAGGGAGAAAGATTGAAGAAAAGGGAAAACTTAACGTTGCTATTACAAATCAATAAGGCGCAAGAGGAACTGTGTTACCCCAAATTTAACGCGGGCGAAGCCGCGGGCGAAAGCTAGTATACATATATAAGTAAGGAGTAAGGATGCGAATCTTTGTGAGGAAGTATGGATGAATGTATGGATGTTTGTTATTCTTTCACGTCAAAACGACTGAACGGATCTTGATGAAATTTGGCACAGGGGTAAATTATAGCCTTAGATATCATGCGGGCGAAGCCGCGGGCGTCAGCTAGTTTAATATATATTTTTCAAAGTATTAACAAATAGTTTATGAACTTGGCACAGTGCGACAACTTCGAATTTGACATGCATAAATTGATATGCGCTTATAAATTTAATATCTGATTTATTAGCATGTCCAAGTTAAAGTGGTTACGACATAACGAATGAGTTAAATCCATAGTGACGAATGAACTGAAAAATGTTTCTTTGCATTTAATATAAATACGAAATGCACTTACAGGAATCATATTAAATTCTTCACAATCTTCAGCAGTGAACGTTAAAACTAAACTAAAATGGTCAAGTTACTTGTCCTGTTCGTTTTAATCTTCAATATGGTTAACGTCGAGTGTCAGGATGATATTGATAACATGAACATTGATTATAATAATAAGTACGATTTAAGACGACTACTCGACGGATCCGACTCTGGTCCAAAACCAATTGGTAAATGTGTTTGGAACCCTATTGTTGGATTTTGTGTGCCAGTTGACGATTAGTGGTTGAGAAAAAAAAATTGCCAGCTATTAAATTTACTGAAGATTAACATTTTTGTTTGAATATTAAATAAATATATAAAATTTCTTTTAAATTTATTTCCGACATTTCTTACCTTGAAACTCGCCTGAGCTTCACATTTCTTTGACTGCGCCAGAGTTTCTACATTCATTTAAAAATATTACTTGTAATATTTCTTTAAACAACTTTAATAGCGAAAAAGTTTTAAAAGCTAATACTGAGCCGAGAGTCGTAGAGTCAAGTCACTAATGCGAGTCTCAGCTTGAGGAGTAAATGTAATAATGACTGGTATGAGTCGCGGTAAATATCCAGGAAATGGGCTTAGTATTAAGCACCAGGTGAAGCACACGGGTGTACCACGTGCTTCACCTATGTTGAACAACATAGGTAGGTACCTATGTTGTTCACAATGTGTATTAGTCACGCATACTGACCTAGACGATATATGTATATTTATAAAATTAGCAGGAGTTTAATAGATGAATTAAAACTAACCATGGTAGTTAAGAGATGACCAGTCACAACTGACAGTGCCCGTTCACGAACATAACGCATGGATCAGCCCCATTCAGCTCAACCATTTTAAAGGGAACCAAATGACCCGACACACCCGCCACCATCAGCGAGACATTTAAGTGAGCATGACAATCGCTCCACCCCCAGGGCAACCGTCGAGTCAATGAAATTATATAGTCCTCACATGGGCACCACAATTATACAATACTAGCTTTTGCCCGCGGCTTCGCTCGCGTTAAATTCGGTAGCGCCTTATTTATTTGTAATAGCAACGCTAAGTTTTCCCGTTTCTTCCCTCTTTCTCCGTCACATCCCACTTTTTTCAAAAAAAATATTAGCCTATGTCCTTCTCCTGGTTCCCAACTATCTCTGTACCAAAATTCATCGAAATCAATTTAGCCATTTAAGCGAGAAGAGGTAACAAACAAACTCACTTTCGCTTTTATAATATTAAGTAAGGATTAGGAAATTGAGTTATTACAATGCAAAGATAGTCTTACAATCTTCTTCATCTGCCACAATAACTTCAGATGATCTATATATATAAATATATATAGAGGGAGCGCAGACCACTAGCCGTCCGGTGCAACATGTTGCATGCATGCATTTGCTTGGTGTTATATTCACTCATTTTAAGGCCTAATGCCGGAGTCTGTACACGTGTAGTCTATGGGTCAGTTGCACAAAAGTAGTGTATCGGAGATGTTTGCGCAGGCTGAGGGGTTTCAGGCGATTGTGTGCAAAAAAGTGCTGCGCTGGTCAGGTGAGTGAGAGATGGTCGCAACGGCATCCTAAAAACTGTAGCGGACAGATATAGTCAATCCAATTGTAAACTTTAGTATGCAAAGTTTAGGGTAATTGGTACTAACACTATTTATTAAGTTACTAACACTCTATGGATCTTGTTATATCCGAAATTGAAATAAATTCTATTCTATTTACACGACTGCCCCAAAAAAGGAGTGTTATGTTTTTAGGGTTCATGTATGTTTATTTATTCCGTCATAACTTCTAAACGCCTGAACTGATTTACATGGATGGGGTATCGTTAGAATCTTTGCATCGTCCCGAGTAACATAGTCTATTAAAAAAGTATAGAAATCCAATGTGGCAGGTATGATCAATAATTGAACACCCACATACATATTTTTTTAATATTTATTCTGTTAATGCATGTGAATATCGTCTAGGATTTGGCGAGTGGATTCCAAAAACATGTTACATTGTTAATCAAAACTGTCGATAAAAAAAATTCGTATTCATCCCATAGTGGATTCGTTGAAAACAAGCAAGGTGCGCCATCTAGTGGCAATCAGAAGAACTAGTGACGAGTAGATTTATAAATAATCTATTTCTATCCCAGATCCCAAATCATAGTAATGTGTGCCAAACTTAAACTTAATTGGCTCAGTAGGTAGGTTCGAACTTCAAAGCAGATTTAGGCAGTTAAATACAGATAACATTTAAACACGATAAATATTTGTTGAAACTAAAATCTTGTTTTTTTCTTTTTAGAACACACATACATTTTTTGACACGGCAGTCGTGTTTTATAAAAAAAGAAAATTACCATAAAACACAATATAGGTTTTAAAGCATTAAGTAAGAAAAATATAACTTCATCGAGACAGGTCAAACCAAATTTGCCCGAAAAATCTTGTTTAATAAAATGTTTTATTGATTTTTACCTTGACTGATTTTATTTTGTAATAAAGTTTATAATTGTAAACCTGGCATAATGAATAGATGGATGGAGAGTGGAGTAAGACAGAGGGGATTAACCTCACCTATTCTATTTAATCCATAGGTATGTGAATAGACTTATTACGGAGCTGGGTAGTGCTGATGAACATCCCATGGCGGTGTAGTGCCTCCAGCATGTTCGCCGAGTACAGCACGGATAGCTTCCAGGCGGTGTCTCGCTATAAGACGGCCTCCTGATGTGGTCTCGAGTAAAGGGTAGCACAAACACGCTTCTGAGTGTTTTGGACAGAGTGGACAGCCAAAAGGCAGTTGAGGTCGCTAATGAATGTCCAACAAAATAAAGTTGTTCCGGGTCTGGTTGTTTGTGTATGTGAGTTTAAATGTTTGTAAACGCCCCACGATACAGGAGAAATTCTTAGTGTGGGGAAACGTTTTTAAAAAAAAAAACTTTTTTTTTAAGTTATCATCTATTAACATAATTATGGACTTGTATCATTACTGTGCTTGGTTTGAAAAAAAAAGAAAGATTTTCAATTTCAATAGTAGGACAGCCGCGTCACATTAGACACGCATAAAACGATTTGCTCTCATTACTCGGACATCCAATTTACAAGTATGACCAATCACATCCGACATGGAAATGAAAATTATCTTCGTGACGAATTGAAAACGCAAACATTAGGTGCTTGTTAGCCCCTAATTTGTTTGCGTTTACCATTAATACTATATATTAAGGAGTAAATCTTCAGAAATCTTATATATTCTCTACAGTCTCTAGCAGTGCACAACGTGAAACCTTACAATGTTGAAGTTACTTTTCCTGTTCGTCTTAATCATCAGCTTGGTTTACATCAACTGTCAAGATGATGGGGGACAACAACTCGACCAACCCCACTCAGATCCAAAACCAATTGGTGACTGTATTTGGGACGAAGTTCTTCAAATTTGTGTGCCAAAGAACTAAGAAAAACTATTTTTGTTTGAAGAATAAAAATATGTTATAAATGGTTGAAACTGTTTTTTTATTACATCTGACCATTTTTGTGGAGAAGAATAGTTTGTGTTTTCCAACGCCGTCTGAGTTGGAAAACACAAAATATTCTTCTCCACAAAATATTGCCAATTTTTCATCGCGCCAAAAATTCAACATTCGCGCCAAAAAAATAAAAGCATTTTATATTATGGCTAGATAAAATATTCGGTACTTCATCCAGCTAAGGTTGTAAAGATTCGAGAGTTTATGTATGTATATTTCTAAGGTTTACTTCTAATATATCTAAAATAATTATCTTAGGGTTCGGTACGGACCTCAAAAGAAATAAAACTTTAAAAAAAATATCAAAACCCAAAAATACGTCATCATCATCTGCAATCCAAAAAAAAAACATTTAATAAATCCTAGTTTATGAGTGATGGAGAATAGAGGTTATAACCGTGAAGAAAAACCAACTATATAAAACCTTTCAACTCTTTTTGATGAGTTTATTACATATATATAAAATAAAAAAATCACTCATCGCAAAATCGTGAAATAGGGTGACAAAGTTTGTAGCAGAGCGTCGTGAAAACGCATTTTCTTGGCCGAACTGACTTGAGAATAATATGAGTATATAACACCACATTACGGTACTGAAGAAGAGTTGAGCAGCGGATGATACTACTAGATACAGCACGTTAATAAATAAATTTCACAAGTAAATAAATAAAATTCATTTACTTCAGGTATACCATTTACAATTACAAAAACTAAGACAGAACAGATATTATTGTTATTTAGCATAATGTCTAACGTAGTGGATAAGATCGAAACTATTCTTACATTCTATACAGCATTTTTTTCCAAATTATTCCGCTTATTTTTACACATATTTTTATTATATTTCTTATTAAAAAAAAATACAAAAAATAGTAGTCTACCGGTATCGGAAACA
Source organism: Ochropleura leucogaster (assembly GCA_958449745.1). Classification (NCBI taxonomy): domain Eukaryota; kingdom Metazoa; phylum Arthropoda; class Insecta; order Lepidoptera; family Noctuidae; genus Ochropleura; species Ochropleura leucogaster. Next base: position 19,612,809 of record OY288203.1, read on the forward strand.
GGTTCCAAGGAGAAAGGAACCTTCTAACAATTTATCAGCCGTGTCCGAGTACCGCTTTCTGCAAGTTTTGGTCAGCCTCCTCAGGTATTGGTCGAGGATCTTGGCAATTAAAACATTGGCATTATATGACTATCGGCATAATGATCACAGAGTCCACATCCCATATATCAATGACCGTGCGAACCAAGTCAATAAACTTGATTTGATTGTCTTTCTCGGCTTTCACGAGGTTCTTGTCATGCGGGATCGTTTTGTCGTATGTGCGCCGCCACTCTGATCGATTTACTACCACTATATCAAACCTATTGCCCACAGTTATAGTCCTGTCAGTATTTTATATTTTTTTATTTATTCATTTATTTTAAGTAACAATAGGACTCATTTTAGGAAATATCGAACACCAAAATACAAGCATTCCTATTTCGATAAAATTAAATGATGTCAGAAAAAATTAACAAAACTACATCATATATTAATTAAATTACATACAAACTTAGATTATTATTAAAAAAATTAAAATGTAATAATGGATGTATCCCAGTACGATTTGATATTGCCATGTTCGAGAACTGGGCCGGGTATATATCTGTAGTACGGCACTTTCCAATTTTACAAAGTCGTATTTACGAGCAAGTTCCTGATTGATAATCTTGGCTACAAGGTTGTAAGCAAGTTAGGTTGCCTATGCAACTTAGCTAGACGATAGAAGATATCAGGCCAGTTTTGCCAGAGTCGGTTTTACGGCAGCCGTTCAAGCCCTGCTAGTATAGGGCTTGCTAGAGGGCTGGCTAGACGGCCCCAGTTTGGCCGAGGCACCAGGTTGAGGATGGAGGCTGGCTTTCCTGCTTCCACTCATTTCTAGATGCTTCGTGGAAGTCGGTCCTACGCAAACCGGCCAGATCTGGAGTCAGGAGCTCCATAATGGCCGTAAAGTGGGCAATTTCCACCCGCAATTTGTCTATTTCACCCAAAACACCCGGAAAGTCAACCTCAACTGCTGCTTGGATGGCCGTTTCGGGTATACGTTCAGCTTCTTAAACCACTTTATTTGAAGGGCCAGGACCCTAACCGCGCGTAAATTTTGCCTTATGCTCCGGATTGGAGCCACCAGCTACACCGATCTCACCCAGGGGGAGTACATTCTCGGCAGTCATCCGAGCTGTCTGTTCTCTCGCCTTGCCTCGCTTCTGGATCCCACCGTGCTTGCGGGTGGAGAATTTTAGAGCCGAGACCAGCTCTCCTCCTGATGACGACCCTTGGTTATCTTCCAGTCTGAGCTGCTTCCGGAAGAACTTGCCGTCCTTCTCAGTAGGAGCTCCCTGAGCTTTTCGCACTTATTTTAACCGATGTGGTAACGGACTTCGACCAGCATCCTTCTTCTTCCTATATTCGTCTTTTTGTTTTGTGATGTTTATTTTATACATATCTATTACTACAAGTATGGGGAAGCTAAACAACCATTCTGAGGGGCGCTCTCTGTCTCCAGATATACCATAACAATAGTCCAGTAGTGGGTTGGCTGGTAAACTTAGACCCTTGGTCAGGCAGAGTGAGTGCACACCGAACTCGCCCTTGCTCCTTAACTCTGCCCTCTGCGTCCAAAAAGGTCACGCGGAACAACACCCCGTTTGTCCAAATTGGATCTCTTTCATGTCATATTAGCTAAGGACAATGATCCTCCCCAATAGATAGGAATCTCTCCCCATTCTTCAATTTCCGCGCACAAAGTGCCAGTGCACAGCAACTGCTGTTCTCTCTTGGATAATTAAGAATGACTAGCAGGGTGGAGATTTTTTGACCCAATACGCCACATTTTTACACAGTTACACAAATAGTAGTGCTTTTCCATTTATTGATCTCTATACATAAAATTACATTTTTAAATATTTCTTATAATCATAAAAAAAAAAACATTTAAAAATATAAAAATAGTAGCCCACCGGTATCGGGAACAGGGTCCAAGCTACCGGCGGTCAGGGCTCCAGAGAAAGGAACCTCCTAACAATACGAGCCGTGTCCAGGAGTACCGCTCTCTGTATCAAGCCCTTGATCCAGCTGCCTAACGAGAGCCTCCTCAGGTATTGGTCGAGGCTCTTGGCAATTAAGCCATTGGCAGATACGACTATCGGCACAATGATCGCTGAGTCCACATCCCACATGTCGACAACCTCGCGAGCCAAGTCAATATACTTGATTTGCTTATCTTTCTCGGCTTTCACGAGGTTCTCATCATGCGGGACTGTTATGTCAACAATCATTGCGCGCCGCTCTGATCGATCCACCACCACTATATCAGGCTTGTTGGCAACAATAGTCCTGTCAGTGATGATGGAGCGATCCCAGTACAATGTGATATTGCCATGTTCAAGAACTGGGTCGGGCTCATACCTGTAGTACGGCACTTCCGATTCCACAAGGTTGTATTTTAGAGCAAGTTGCTGATGGATAATCCTGGCTACAAGGTTGTGTCTATGCAAGTACTCTCCGTTAGCTAGACGCGAACAACCGGAGATAATGTGTCGTATTGATTCTCCCGGACGGTGGCATGCCCGACATATGTCAACCGTACCGTCCTTCACAATAAATCTCCGGTAGTTATTTGTCATCATAACTTCATCCATAATTGCACAGACAAAACCTTCGGTTTCTCCAAAGAGGTCCCCGGAACGTAGCCAGGCTACGGACGCTGATTGATCTACATCGGGTCCATGTAGGGCCCGAAAAAAGCGTCCGTGAAGCTCCTTACTCTGCCATACCTCCCTGCGGTCGTTAGTGTCAAGCACTACAGGTTTGCGCCAGTTCTCTTTAGCCAAGGAGAGCGGGGTGAGGCCTTTGTCCATTGCAACTACATCCCGATGCATTGCCACGTCGGTTTCTAGGAAATATTCCCTGAGACTGCATATCTCGCGATTGTGGAGAGTCTTGGCGTTTAAAAAGCCTCGACCTCCACAACTCCGCGGGATATACAGTCTCATAACCGAGGAACGTGGGTGATGCATACGAAATGCCGTTAACAATGTACGCACCTTCCTATCCAGGGCGTCCAGTTCTGTTTGAGTCCATTTGAGTATGCCGAAAGAGTACATCAAAACCGGCATGACCCAACCGTTGAAAGCACGCACCTTGTTTCCGCCTGATAAAAGACTATTAAATACTTTTCTCAGGCGGCCAAAGAAGCGTTCCTTCAACGATTGCTTCATGTCAGCAACATTGATGCCCAGCGCTTCCGACATCCCCAAATACTTGTAGGTTTCGGTTGCTGAGAGGGATCTAAGGTTTATGGAATCTGAGAGCTGGGTTCCCACAGATTCCACAATTTCCCCTCGCTTTACATGCATGACCGCACATTTGTCCACACCAAATTCCATCCTGATGGCGCTACTGAAAGTTTCAGTTACCTTCAGTAGCTTCATCAGCTGCAAATCGTTGGGGGCAAAGAGTTTCAGGTCATCCATGTAAAGGAGGTGAGATATAACCTGACCACCTCTCCTCAATCGATAGCCCAGACCTGAATTCTCCAGCAACGTGCTTAGAGGATTCAAGGCTAAGCAGAACCAAAGTGGACTCAAACTATCGCCCTGGAATATACCTCGCTCTATCCTTATCGGTTCACTATTCCTCAGAATCTGCCGACATCCTGGATAGCGAAGGACCGTATTCCATTGCCTCATACACGAGCTCAGGAAGGTGCGCAGAGTTGCATCAACTTTGTACAACTCTAGCACCCTCATGAGCCACGTATGTGGCACGGAGTCATAGGCCTTCTTATAGTCTATCCAACATGTCGACACATGTCTTCGAGAACGGCGAACCTGTTCACTAATGGCCATATCAATGAGGAGCAGCTCCTTAGTACCGCGGGACCCGTTCCTACATCCATTTTGAGAAGCAGACATGATAGAATTGTCATCAATGTGTTTAGTGATTTTAGCTCTCAAAATGGATGTAAGAACTTTATAAAGTGTCGGAAGACACGTAATTGGTCTATAATTTTTGGGTTCCGCCGTACTACCCGATTTATGGAGCAGGTGGGTTATACCAGTTGTCAGAAACCTGGGTAGCGACCCTGACTCTAAGGCTGTCTGGAATAGGGTTGCCAAACAAGCGTGCGACCTCTGAATGTTCTTTATCCAGAAGTTGTGCAGTCCGTCCGGCCCTGGAGATTTCCAATTAGGCAGCGGACGGACAGCACAAGCTACATCTTGGGGGCTGATTGTTAAGGCCCCCATTTCTGGTATGGGGTCACACGCTCGTTCGACTTCCCGAGTCCATTCACCTTCGGTATGACTGACAGGCACCGACCAGATGTTGCGCCAAAACAAACACATAGCGTCATCATCCGGTAGGTGCGTCTCAGACACACCTTGGTCCGGTCGCTCCCAGGCTCTATACACCCACCTTTCATCACTTTGGAATGTGCGATTCAAAGTGTATCGTTCCATCCGCCGCTTATACCTACGAATACGGTTTGCCCATGCATATACTTTCTGTTTCAGGAAGTCGATGCGCTCTGTGATGCGGGACATATAGTCTGGAGGACTTATGTCAGTCCCTGCAAATGCCCGCCTCACAAAGCGCATCACTCGAGGTCGAGTGTTGCCCTCCCTGAAACTGATTAGTTTGCCAATGAGTGCTCTGGCCACACCAATACGCCGCTCAATCCTGCACTGCCAGAATGGAACAGCTGGTTTCGGTCGTGCAGCTCTGTCATCAGGAAATTTAACGTGAGCTACACGACACGCTGCTACAGCCGCACAATACAGGATTGAGTGAGCATCAGTGAGGTTTTCGCAGTTGTCAAAATAGTTTGACAACTGCGAATCCAGAACAGCCACCAGCGCCCTATTTTTATTATGCATGGGCAAACCAGGTAAGCGTGGTCTAAGTTCGGGCGATATGTACCGATATTCTCGAATCGCACCCTCCAAAGCACTCCTCATTTCCTCATTGCACTGGGTACTTACATTAGTAGCCATGTCATTACTTACCTCGTCAGCGTGACTAACTAGTTGGTGGGACTGTGGTGGAACCACAGCCTGCGACGAAGAGGTAATGACCTGGCTACTCTGCATTTCGGTTCGCAAGCGATAAAGTACGGTGTCATCCAACATACGATTACGCTGGATTACCCGCACCTGATCCGACAGTCGTTGTGCCGACACGTTGACAGCTGGCTCAAGCACCTGAAACAGAGAGAGCATCCGAACACGGTACGCGGTCAGGTTGTTTCCTCCCTCTGTAGCCCCATAGTATGAGCGCATGACGTTTTCATTGATGGAACTAGTCCATTGCATGCGCTGCACACTTCCGCCGGGAGCTGGGACCCTATCAGAGGCCGGTGGGCCTCGAAGTCCAAAACCGTCCGGCGGCCGGCGTCCTCCCCGTCGACGAGCAGGTGGTGGCGTCGTGGGCGGGGAAAAATACTCGTCGCTCGAGCTCGACGCAACTGCCACGGCCGGTGTCACAGCGCTCACGACGAGGCTGGGTTCCGGCGGCGGCGAGGCGGAGCTGAGCGACGAGCCCGGAGGTGGATGGCGTGCGCTTCTGGCATGAGCTGATCTCGTCAACATTTTCTTTTTGTCTTCAATTTCATATTAGGTGTATTTTTGATTTTGTAGATGACATTTGTCATTTATGTCACCTTTTTTCTTTTTGCTTCTATTTGAACTATTTAATTTCATTTTGCACTGGAAATCGATTGATGAGGTTCAGCTATTGCAACTTTAGATGTAAGTATTTGTATAAACTGTTAAAAAAATATTTTTTGAATAAAACTAAGATTAAAATTACAGGAGAAGAAATTGAAGTAGTTGACACTTCAAGTGTTGCCAGATTGTAGTGCTTAATTATTATTTTTTACACATTATGTCTACGTGTTTTATTAATCTGTCCTATCGCAGGTCTGCTAGAAGAGATTCCTAAATGAAATAAACAGTACCATTGTGTTTTTTGCCTGCATGTATTTTTTTCATTACCTGTGTTTTACATAAATAAATAAAATAAATTGATTTCCACATACACATTACTAATAGACATAATTATGCATATACAAGGCGTGACCAATTTGGATAGGGTAAAACAGCTCTAATAATCCTTGACGAATCGTTTTAAACACAATCCTTTTAGTATAAATACGATTCACAATCAAACATTTGCTTTGAATTTATTGTTAACAATCTACTGCAGAGCTCAAAAAAGGAACATTAAAATGTGGAAGTTAATTGTGCTTTTTGTCTTAATCATCAATTTATTAAACGTTAATTGTCAAGATGACGAAGTGTACTACAACCCTTACTCAGCTCATTTCAGATACGGTCGACGATTCCTCGCACCTCCAGGCACTCCTCAATGGACTGAATGTTTTTGGGACGCAGCTCATGAACATTGTCTGCCAATTGAGGGTTGGCGGCTATGAAAAAATTGCCAGTCATGAGGTACTATGACGTAAACATTTTTGTTGGAAAAATAAACTTGTTTTAAATTGAATGAGTTTGTTTTTCATTAAGTCTGACCATTTGTTATTAAATAAAAAAATAATCATTCACTTGTTGTCCACTTTCGGTTTTTGTTACGGTATTTTTTTACTAGTGAAATTTATAGTACATGAAAATATGAAACAAAATGTTCGAAATTTAAACAAAATCGTTAACTGCTAGAAACATTGTTGTTTATATAAGATAGTTTTTTTTATATAAATGTGTTAAAAAAATCCAAGCCAAAAGTTTAAATACAATAGCTTAGATTTAAAAAGAGCAAAGAGCTGTTTTATGGGAGTACCACAAGGGAATAAAAAGCCTGACTCTTTTCTAAATCTCCAAAATACAGCATGTATAGAAAAAATGTGACTGTATTTGGAGGACTGGTACAACCCACTGTACCAGGCCTCTAAGCACGGTCACATTTTTTCACTGAATTATTTGCCCCAGTTGTATTATTAGTTAACTAAGGGGGTATCCAATTTGATGATTTCACATCTGCAAAAGAAGGGGATATTTAATTCATGATGCCCTCTATACAAATCAACTTTTAAAATTTACTCGAAGCAAACATACAATTGTGATGTTTGTACTGTGGAGAAAGTTGAAAAAGCTGATTGTACAAGTGGACTACACTTTTGTAATGCACACTGTATAAATTCTAGATCAGTTACATTGCAATATTATTCATAATTATTTTAAAACTCAAGTCATTGTAGGTTCTTTGCGGAAAAAAATCCTAGTGAGTAATTTTGGTACACACCTTTATTACGGTGTGTTAGTGACAATTTCAAATATGTTAGTAACATGACACAGTTTATGAACTTATGAACAAAATGAGGTTATGAAAGATAGGGCAGGTGCCCTATCTTTCATAACTTCTTTCAGTATAATAGTGTTTATAAGTGGACTTTCAAATTATGAGTTACACATTTTCGTTACGCATAAAATAATTATGTACACCTACTAACAATAGAAATGGAGGAAAGAGAATCCTAGTAACGTTGACCAAATTTGTGAATTGGCAGTTTAGTTATATGTTACTTAGTTAAATTATTCATTGTGCGGCTCTATTTATAATCCGCTATCGAAATAATGCGCACGCGCGTACGTGGTCTTACTGATTAAGAGCCCGAGTAAACTAGCAACCGATAGCAAGTCTGCGGGGACTTATTGTATGATACACGTACATATTGCCACATGTACTGAAAATCAAACAAATACCATTATTTTGAAGCAGGTTCCGAGTTCTGGTGTAAAATTGATTTAAAATCGCAATTAGGTTACTGACTAGTCCCAATTGATTGACGTTTGTTACTGTAACTGCCAATTTATTAAAGTGAAAGAGTAAATACAAATTATGACGAATTAATTTAAGTCATATTTGTTCTATAAAAACAACATGCATTGATTCATTTTGCAATAATCTTATTCTACAATCTACGTAAGAGTTCATAGGGAAGAAACTGACAATGTTGAAGTTACTCGTCTTGATTGTCATGATGATTAACGTGGTTGAGATCCTGAGTCAAGATGACATATATTACGATGACGTTCTAGATCATCTTCCTGATGGACGACGTTTTATCAGCGGTATCAAATCACGTATAGGATCAACTGCTAAAAAGCAATGTGATAAGAATGAAAGATTTTGTGTACCAGATTACTAGAAAGATTTTCTAGGAATATGGTACTTAATATTGTTTTTTCGTTTAAATAATAAAAGTATGTTTTAAAACTTTTAAATGAGTTTTACTGAACATAACTTCTTGCAGGAAAACTAATGTTTTACGAGTATGCCTTTGCTAAACAGTGAGATATGACCTTTTAATATAATTTATAAATATTGTAAAAACTGTCAATTGTGTTGGCGAAGCTATATCTTAACCAAGGCCATGGTCTATCAAGGCCATGGTCTATCAAGGCCATGGTCTATCAAGGCCATGGTCTATCCGTGCAAAAATTTTATTGAGCCAGTAATATAGGACTCTTCTGGGGGAGCCCTTTTGCCCTTTATCAAAATCAAGATATTTTTACTTCGTTTGGTCGTTTCCTATAGACACAAACCGGCAAGAAATTGATAAAATAATGTTGTTGTTACAGCGTTACTGTTTAAGTATGAGAGGACAGCGTAGTCCCGACAATAGTTCATTGCTTACTTTACAAAACATAAAATGTGACAAAAAGTTTTTAAGCGCCTAAGAATCTACAAGGCCAAAAATGTCCACTTATTCACAAAGGATTGGTCAAAAGGAATCTATACAAAAAGTATTAGTGAAGAAAAATAATTACATTTTGCAAAAAAAAAACTATAATAAAACGTGACCCAGATGTTCCCATCAGTACTGTAACTATTCAGCACAAAGGCTTTATAAATAACTGATTAGACAACTATTGTAAAAAAGGTGATGAAAGAGATCACAAAAAATAGTTAGAGACAACCAACAACATTTTTTTTATGTTCCGTTGCGGTATTTATACCGGAACGGTAACGCCAAGGTCACGTGGCATTCCCTACACGGGGTTGCGACAGTCGCTCTCTCCATGCCACCATGAGATCGCACCGAAGGTCTGCCACGGTAGCGGAGTTTCCCCCCGGTGTAGTGCCTCCGCGCGATACTCATACAGGCGCACGAAGACTATCGCCTCCAGATCCCACGGTACGGTATGGTTGCGGTATTTATACTGTACATAACCCGCAACCCCGGCAGGCGGTGGGCCTGGCAGGCCCCTCTGCTTTGCTGACATCTCTTTAGGGTCGCGTGAAATACAAACGCCCGTCAACACGGCATTGCGTAAGGCTTGAGTTCGAACCCAGTTAGAATATTTTTATGTAATTCACTTCATCACCTCTGCCTTCAAAACGCTAAAACAACCTCGTATTGGGCACGCCTGGTAGATATCAGTTTATTCCTGTTCGTTAAGAGAAGGCAGTAGAACCAACATAGACTGATGTAAGTGGACCATTCACGGTTTTATATCTAAGCTTCTTAGCAAATGTTGATGAAAATAATAATGATATAACGATACAATTGCATACATTGAACGGTACAAATTGATTGGTGCTGGCTGCTTAACGAGGGCTTATTTGTGAGAATATAATTATTTCAAAATGAAATAAATTCAAATAACTTCGAATTAAAATGTAACGAACTGATTCGATAATAATGGAGTACTTGATTTTGTATATATATACATCACATTACTATCAAGTCCTTAGTGATTTTAAAGAGTCTCACTAAGAACGTTGGTAGCAAGACTCGATAATGTTGAAATTACTTGTGTTCGTTGTTTTGATGGTCACCATGGCGCATATCCACTGTCAGGATTATGACAGTGATGACCAGCCAGACTACATACCTCAACCCATTATTCATACACGACGTATAGTACCTGGGGTATATTATGGGGCTAGAAGATCTAACCCGGATTGTAAAAAGGATTCTAGAAGAGGTGTATCTCTGTTTTGCTGGTTATCAACGACAGATGACGATAAAGATCGCTAAGCCTTTCAATCATAATGGTAACTTTTTGATACCCAACACGACCATATCAGCGATGTATCTCAGAAAATTGTTGTCAAATCATATTTTTTGGTAATAAATTTGGTAAAATTGTAAAACCCCTATTAAATAGCTTCTTTTTTAAATTTTAACGGAACTAGTTTTTCTTTAGAGTCTTAAAAATAAATGTGTGCTGTTTACTGTAAACGCGATACGAAACTGAAAATCGTTGATCCTTTTTGTTTTATTTCAAATAACTTTCCCCGCTCTGGGCGGAGCGGTGGGGAGAATCGACTAAAACCCACCCATGTTTCTTCTATTGGCCTTTACGTTTCGGGGCCGCAGTATCTCTTTCGAACAACCCGCAACCCCTTCAGGCGGTGGCCCTGGAAGGCCACTTTGCTGTGTATTACGGTTTAACCAAAATAATATCCCAAACGTCTCTAATTATTTAGCTACGAGCTCTTATTAAGGTTTCAAATCGGTAAAATTCGTATAAGTTTAGTTATTCCATTTCAAGAGGTGAGTGATGCGTGTGAATGAGGAGCTTTGCAGTAGCAGTCAGGGAGCCATGAGGCCTTGTAGATAGCTCACTCAACGGAGATAAGATGGGCCATTAACACTATTGGAAGCCGTTGGCCGTGGAAGACTCTTCGGCATCGAGCACCGCAAGACGACTACCAGCCACCGTAGATACGGACCTGTGGTCCATGAGCAATGCCTCAAAGAGATGTCAGCAAAGCTGTGAGGCCTGCTAGGTTCAGCACCTGCCGGGGTTGCGGGTTGTTCGAAAGAAATACCGCAACGGAACATAAAAAAATGTGGATTTGTCTAACTATTCTCAATCTTATTTTTTGTGATCTTTTTTTACAATAGTTTTCAAATCAACTATTTTATATAACCTTTGTTCTGAATAGTTACAGTACTGATGTCAAATATCTGTGTCACTTGTTTTATATGGTTACTTTTTTTTTTTTACAAAATTTGATTACATTTATTTTGTAATCATTTTTCTTGTACAGGTGATATGAGAGTGTATTAGAAAGTGCATACATCTGTGTCTGTGAATTACAGGCATAATGTGATCCGTGTGGTGATATAGTGTAAGCAAATCCTTCACGGAACTGTTAAACATGCATTCTGATTTTGCTTAAACTGTTTGTTACTGTCGTCGGTATAAAAGAACCTGAAAGAAACCAAAAGACACTTGTTCTTCCCGTAATGTCTAAACTAAACTCCAAAGTCTTAAACATCGCCGCAAAACTGCAAGTATATCGATGGAATTGCAAAATGTAATTCCCCCATCTCATTCTATCACCACGTTACATAGATGCCATTCCACAAACCCGTACAAAACGCTATGTTTCCATATTTATTGTGAACCGCTAGTCTGTGGAATTAAATAAATAAATATCTTGAGACAACTCACACACGGCTATCTGATCCCAAGCTAAGCAGAGCTTGTGTTATGGTAACCAGACAACTGATATACATACCCCCGAATACTGAATCGTCACTCAAAATTTAAGTCCCACTTAAGTTTAACAGAGACTCAGAAGTGATGTTTGACCATACAAAATCTAATGTTTAAGAGCTGCTCAAATGTTAAGCAGCCCTCACATTTTGAGTGACGTTTCAGTATTCGGGGGATACTTATATAATTTATAAATACATACATATTGTAGATGAATCACACCCAAACACAGAACAAACAATCATGCTCATCACACAAAGTTTGTCCTGGGTGGGAATCGAACCCACGATCTCCGGCTCAGCAGTCAGGGCCACTAACCACTAGACCAACAGGCCCGTCAATTCAAAGCTGGTTTCTCTGTTCCCTGGTAATTATAATCTGGATTTCTTCAAAGTTCTAGTCTGCTGCAGCCTAGGCTGCCTCATCACTGTCTTCGCATCAGGAGAATTGCAGCCAAACGCAAGCCTTTTAAGCATAAAAAATAGCAATATGTTTTGTTGTCGCCTATACGCGGTACTCGTTTAATAACGGAGATATTGAAATCAAATTTCACAATTATTTAAAAAAAAAAAAAATTAATGTTGATGACACGGTTGGATCGACTGCTGCGCTGTTCGCGGGTTCGATCCCCGAACGGAACAAATATTTGTATGACCTACAGGTAGTTGTTTCGGGTCTGGCTGTTTGTGTATGTGAGTTCCAATGTTTGTAAACGCACCCACTATAAAAGAGAAATTCCTAGTGTAGAGCTAAGTTTTTTAAAGAAAAATATAAAAAACTACTTCAATACTACATTCATGACCCTTCTACCAGTAAGTACGTGTCAATTAGTGACACCGTTAACCACACCATCAATGAAAATGTTGGTCTCAGCAATATTTTTTGCGCCATTTTGCTTAGCTAGATGTACTTAATGCTTAGTTACCATAAATAGTCCATGAAAAACATTAGTTTTCTTGCAAAAAGTTATGATCAGTAAAACTCATTTAAAGTTTTAAAAACTTGCATTTATTCTTTAAACAAAAAAAAATAGTACCACATGCCTAGAAAATCTGTCTAGTAATCTGGTACACAAAATCTTTCATTCTTATCACACTGTTTTTTAACAGTTGATCCTCGGCGGCGTGATAAGATATAGTTGAACAAATGTCGGCGTTCAGGAAGATAATCTAGAGCGTCATAATATTTGTCATCTTGACTCAGGATCTCAACTACGTTGATCATCATGACAATCAAGACCAGTAGCTTCAACATTGTCAGTTTCTTCCTTATGAACTCTTACGTAGATTGTAGAATAAGATTATTGCAAAATGAATCAATGCATGTTGTTTTTATAGAACAAATAAGACATAAATTAATTCGTCATAATTTGTATTTACTCTTTTACTTTAATAAATTGGCAGTTACAGTAACAAACGTCAATCAATTGGGACTAGTCAGTAACCTAATTGCGATTTTAAATCAATTTTACACCAGAACTCGGAACTTGCTTAAGAATAATGGTATTTGTTTGAATTTTAGTAAATGTGGCAATTTATACCTGTATCATACAATAAGATTGAACTCTTAATCAAACGTACGCGCGTACGCAACATTTCGGTAGCGGATTATAAATTGAGCCGCACAATGAATATTATAACTAAATAACATATAATTTTGCGCCAATTCAGAAATTTTGTCATCGTAATTAGGATTTTTTCTCCACCATTTCTTTTTAATGCGTAACTATAATAAAATGAATGAAAAAACAAGAAGGAAATAGTCAAAATAATCAATTTGAAGTCACTGTCACAGTGACACACTCCGCTTCAACATTAATAGCATAAATAATAATTAAAAAATAAGTTGAACAGGATGTTTTATTCATCAATTGAAAAAAGAACACAGGTTGAATAGCCTTTTCATTCATCAACATCTTCTTTCCAGCAGTTGTCCCCAACTCTTGTAGTATTCGTAGGACACCCGGCATCAAAAGCATCTCTTCTTGATTCCTTTATTATAACTTTACATCTGCCATCGGGGGTTCTTGCTGTGCCCTCAGGACACCAGTCTGCCTCTAGAACTCCAGCATCGCGTGAGTATACCATAGGAGGGTATGAATCGTTGTAGTATTCCTGACAGTCGATACGCCCCATGTTAATTACTAGAACGAGAAAAATAAAGAGCTTGAACATTTTCAGTTTCTACTAACCAAGTTACCCTGGTGATTCTTGAAGATCACTCACAATATTATAGGGTGTTGTTCTATATTTATGTTATATGAGCACGAACCGTAGCCTTTTAAAATAAATCAGTTTTTTACTTAATAATTCACAATGAAAATGGATTTATTTTTAAGATGAAATTATTAACGCCGGAAAAAACAGCACAAATCAATTTATTATCGTTCGTTGTATCTAATTGTATAAATAATCCAATTACTTTTAATCAACCGTGTAGTATATATAATAATTTTTATATTAGTATGACTATGATACGAGTTTGGTCCCGTTCCAAGTTGGCTTGCAGAGCTAAAAGTCTGGGCTTTAAGCTCTTCAGGACGATCCCTGTATTATTGAATTTTGGCTTTGGAAAAATTGAATGACCAAAAGACCAAAAGCAGTTCAGGCGGAAGACTGGGGTAACTATCGTCCGCATTGCACAATGTATCGGTCCGGATATCTTTAAGTAATAGAAGGGGAAGCTAACGTGAACGTCATGTAGTACTCGCGGAAGAAAACACCGGGAAGTTTGCCCAGACGGCGTGTTTGGCGTCAAAGTAACAAAAATAAGGATCTCGGTTGACGAGAGGTGATTAAAATATCTTACCTTTTGGATGATTAGATAACATTTTGCCTCCAACCTTTTGTAATAAATGGAGCTTCTACTAATCGACGGGCCTGTTGGTCTAGTGGTTAGTGGCCCTGACTACTGAGCCGGAGGTCGTGGGTTCGATTCCCACCCAGGACAAACTTTGTGTGATGAGCATGATTGTTTGTTCTGTGTCTGGGTGTGATTTATCTATAATATGTATGTATTTATAAATTATATAAGTATGTATATCAGTTGTCTGGTTACCATAACACAAGCTCTGGTTAGCTTGGGATCAGATAGCCGTGTGTGAGTTGTCCCAAGATATTTATTTATTATTTAATAACTTAAACTTTCGATAGCGCTATATTTGCCTTTGTAGGCCTATGAAAAATACGAGGCTTTTTAAATGCTATGATTTATTGCAATCGCTAGATGGCAGTCTAGAAATATTGCCAGGAACCTGAACTAAGGGTGCATCAAGATCAATCACCCGTTGGACACGGTGGAGCACACAGTGGCGGTCTGCCCAGCTTGGGCGGAGCACCAAAGTGCTCTCGTAGAGGCGATCCGCGGCGGCGATCTTTCGCGTCCGGCCCTGGTTCAGTCCATGGTCCGGAGCGAGAGGAAATGGTTATTCGTGAGTTCCAAGGATCTGTCGGTCAATGAACTAAAATACTTTTAAGGAAAAATAGCAGATTGCTACAAATGTATTTTACGTTGATAATAAATACTACTAAGAAGTATAGAATTTTATTTTATTTTGATTAATTTGAATTTATTTATTTACCTATTTTGTTTTCATTTATACATTTTTCATGATGCGAAACGAAAATTGTGTTTTCATTTTGACGCGGCCACATCTTGATGCATCCTTTTTTGCGAATGGTTAATCATCAAATAACTTTTCCCGCTCTGGGCGGAGCGGGTGGGAGTGTCAGACTTGTGCTGACTAAAACCGACCCGTGTTCTTCTAGTGCTCTTTGCGTTCCGGGGCCGCGGTATCTGTTTCGAACAACCCGCAAACCCGGCAGACCATGGGCATGGCAGGCCCCTCTGCTTTGCTAAAATCTCTTTGAGGCGCGCGTGGAACACTAACGCGCCGTCGACACGGCCTGTTGTCAATAGACGCCCGGGTCGTTGCTTTGAGGCTCTCTCCCTCAAACGCCATGGCTCTCCTCCTGTGCTAGCATGACTGCTTCGCAGAAAGAGGTGACCGTTTTCGATTCCCCTTTACTCAAGACCATGGACAGAACCAGGGCCGGACGCGGAGATCGCCGCCACCTTGGAACGAAAAGTTATTACTTTGAAGAAATTACAAGGTGTCAAAGAACAGCTAGATCGTGGTCGTATTATAATAATCCCAGTAAAGTTGTTAATAACCAGTTCTAAAACGAAATCGTATTTATATAAAGCACTAACCGTACCGTTTCAAAGTTGGCGCCCGCGGCTTCGTACGCGTGATATCGAAAAAACATATCTGTTTTTCGAGACCTTAATCTACCTCTGTGCCAATTTTCATCAAGATCCTTTCGGCCGTTTTGATGTGAAAGAGTAACAAACTTCCTTACATCTATCCTTACAAATATTCGCATTTATAATATTAGTAAGATAAGATTTTTATTTATTTATCTACACGTCACTTGATGTGATTAGGACATACTCCTCTCGTAACCACGTTCATAAATTTCGTTAAATACTTACACCAGTTGCAAGTACTACGCACCTCCTGCCGGAATTAGGGGTTATCAAAGGGCAAAAGAAGGATATGATCATGGATGGGTTTTCAGTAAGACAGTCAGTAAAAGTCTGACGCACCTTCCCGCTCTGCCCAGGGAAAGATTCACTATACTTACTATACTTAAGGGGTGTCAAGGGTCACCCAGATGGAACGAAGTTATTATTTACTAGCTTTTGCCCGCGCTCACGTTAAATTTGGGGTAACACAGTTCCCCTTTCCTGAATGCTAAGTTTTCCCCTTTCTTCACGCTTTCTCCCTCATTTCTCAGTTTAAAATATAGATATAGCCTATCCATTTCCAGGGTCCCAACTATCACTGTACCAAAATTCATCTTAATCGGTTTAGCCATTAAAGCATGAAGAGGTAACATACAAACAAACTCACTTTCGCTTTTATAATATATATAGTAAGGAAATCCTTACTAATATTATAAAAGTGAAAGTGGGACAAAGGCTATTTTTTTTAAAGAGTGGGATATGAGGGACAAAAAGAGGGAAGAAACGGGAAAACTTAGCGTTGCTATTATACAAATCAATAAGGCGCTACCGAATTTAACACGAGCGAAGCGAAGCAAAAGCTAGTAACAAAATAAAACAATCTATTTATTTCAAGTACGTTTATTGTTATTAAATTTTAATAGTGCACAGCACAACGCGCAGGGCGTTTTCTTGGTATAAATATCCTTTTAATCATCCACTTTTAATTAAGCAATTAACGTCAGTTAACGGTAGTTGTCAAAAGGCGGCACGAGGAATCTTCTGTTGTACATCTCGCATAGACCGCTAGTCGGGTCTCTTTTAGTGCCGGGCGGACACGGATCACCCTTCGTAAAGGTGCGTCTGTGAGGAATTTGCATTGCATCATCAATGTCTACATAGTATTGACAGTCGATACTTCCTATGATGACAGCTAGAACAAAAAGAACAAGCAACTTTAACATGTTTCTATTCAGTGGTTTTTTGTAAACAAGTCAACAAATATCTTTGATTTCTGATGATGACTGATGATTCAACAACTGTGTTTCAGATTTTATATAAAAAATAGGTTTTTTTTAAATTAAATCAATTCGTTTCAATATAATTTGTAATTTTCTGCATTTATTGAAGTCATATTTTTACTAGCTGGCACCCGCGGCTTCGCCCGCGTCATTTAAAAAAGTCCTATGTGTTATATTGTGGCAAATTTCATTAAGATCCATTTAGCCGTTTTGACGTGAAAGAGTAACAAACATCCATACATACTCACAAACATTCGCATTTATAATATTCATTATGAATTATAGTAGGAAGTAGAATTAGTTACGAAATATTAGTGAGATAGCTTGCGCCCGCGTGATACCATGATGAATGTATAGATAACAAACATCCATACTTCCATACATCCATCCATCCCTACAAAATTTCGCAATTATAATATTAGTAAGATAATACGCCATAACGCACTTTTCAAAATAGTTATCAAAAATCAATAAATCATTTATTTTAAAGACCATGACGCGTAAAAACAATAATATGTTCACAGTTTCTTTGACAAGACCGGAAAGTCTGTAAAGTTGCATACTCTGCCGTATCTTCCTGCTATTTACAGTGTCATGCACTACAGGTTTGCGCTTGCGTTCTTAAAACCTTAAGATCAGCCTGTCTTTGTCCACCACAACCACATCTTGATGTACCCACACTTCAACTTCAAGGATTGATTTTCTTTGACTGCACGTCTAGCAATTGCAAAGAGCCGAAGCAGTTAAATATACTCTTATTTCTCATAGGCCTACAAAGACACATATTCCAAACTAATTTGATCCTAATAACGCTACCCGCAGTTATAATTATTACTAGCTTTTGCCTGCGCCTTCGCTTGCGTTAATTCTTGGTAACACAGTTCCCCTTTCCTGATTTGCAGTAGTTTATGCCCTTGCGCCTTATTTATTGTAATAGCAAAGGTGAGATTTCCCTTTTTTTCCCTCTTCCTCCCTCATATCACAATTTTTTTTTAATTATACGTAAATCCTATGTCCGTCTCCAGGGTCCCAACTATCTCTGTACCAAAATTCATCAAAAATTGTTTAGCCATTTAGGCGTAACAAACAGACAAAGTCACTTTCGCTTTTATAATATTAGTAAGAATTAGGCAAACCACAAAAGGTTGAAGGCAACAAGTTTTAAATCCATGTAAAAGAGGTAAAATATTCTAATCATCAACTCGGCGCAAAAGTCAATATATAAAGGAAGATATCATCCGAATTACGGCTAAGTTGGCCTGCACAGCTTAACGGCACTTAAAAAGCAACTTAGAACGAAACCAAACTCTTTAGCATAGACATAATGACACAAAGAAAAATAAGCAAAAATAAAACCTTTATTTTAACCGTTTTTTTTTCAGCATTTTATCAAATACTAGCTGTTCCACGCGGTTTCACCCACGCTGCTCAGCACCTGTTGGTCGTAGCGTGATGTTATAGAGCCTATAGCCTTCCTCAAGAAACGGACTATCCAACACTAAAAGAATTTTCCAATTCCAACCAGTAGTCCCTGAGATTAGCGCGTTCAAACAAACAAACAAACTCTTCAGCTTTATAATATTATATATAGTATAGATTTATTTTGCGTTGTTACTAAAAGATATTAGCAGATCACCTATATAGAAATAAAAGAAAAAATATATAATCGTAGACGATAACACATAACAACAACTACCCAAGCAATATAAATAAAAATAAAATTGATATGGATATACGTACTACGGAAGTATAATGGACCCTTTCGAACAAAAGAAAAATGCTGAAAATATGTTTGAATATAGAAGCTCCTCCTTTTTTGAAGCCGGTTAAAAATAATGCTATACACTTCACGGTTCATTAAAAGTAATTGGATTATTTATACAATTAGATACAACTAACGATAATAAATTGATTTGTGCTAAGATTTTTTCTGTCGTCAATAATTTCATTTAAAAAAAAAATCATCATTACTGAAAAAAATCACTTTGTTGTAAATTATCAAGCAAAAATTGATTTATTTTAAAAGGCTACGGTGCGTGCTCATATAACATAAATATAAAACATCACCATAAAATATTGTGAGTGATCTTCAAGAATCACCAGGGTAACTTGGTTAGTAGAAACTGAAAATGTTCAAGCTCCTTATTTTTCTCGTTCTAGTAATTAACATGGGGCGTATCGACTGTCAGCAATACATCAACGATTCATACCCTCCTATGTTATACTCACGCGATGCTGGAGAGGCAGACTGGTGTCCTGAGGGCACAGCAAGAACCCCCGATGGCAGATGTAAAGATATAGTATCAAGAAGAGATGGCTTGTATGCCGGATGTCCTACGAATACTACAAGAATTGGTGACATCTGCGTGGAAAAAGATAAATAAAAATGCATCAACATTCATCCTGTGCCCTTTTTTAAATTGATGATTAAAACAAGTTGTTCAACTTATTTTTTTATATCCATTATTTTAATATTAAGGTGGAGTTTGTATTTCAATACAACAGTGACTTCGAATTGATTATTTTTGCTATTTAGTCTTGTTATTAGATGATTTCTTATCCGCAGTAGAGGACAAGAAGATGATGATAATGATTGTATGACTGAATTAAACCGAAGTTGGTATTTTGGTGGAGTGAAGATTCTTTGAGCAAAAAAAATAAATCAAAAGAATAACGTGATAATATTTTTGATTTTGCAAAGATTTACATAAATATAAAAACTTCTTAACAAAAAATTGAACCGACGAAAAGTGGAAAATTTCTCTTTTTGGTTTTCTTTTACAACAAATTTTTTGTTGCTTTACTTAATCTAATTTGTGTAAAATTTTTGACTGTTATTCAAATTCAAAATTTTTCGGCTTTTTAAATTAAAATATTGTCTTTTGATACCTAATTTCCTTTTTCGTCGATTTTTTTTGTAAACTTTGACGCTACTAAATATTTCGTAGCTATTATTTTAAACCCACATTAATTGCTTTTGAAATTTAATAAAAAAAATCCTTGATAGGCGAACAGACGCGTAAGATGATATATTCGGGGATGAAGCTTCGTTAAGAATGTTCCTTACCGTCAAACAGGTTGAGAAGTAATATGATGACTACCATGAATTCGAAACACTATCGAGTCTTTGGGAATAGACCTCCAGATATTCTAGTACCTACCAAAAATCAGAAGAATTGTGTTAACAATGAAAGCTAAGGAAAAAGAGTGATAGCAATGACTGTTTTGCTAGACCTCAATTGGTTTCAATTTTCAAAAGAACAAGTACTAGAAATGTTTTTTAACGCATGATGTTGCCCGTAATTCTAGCTGGGCCTTCAATTTACATAAACTTCAAGGGACGACCCTTGATAAAGCATAAATTGACCTTGGACTACATTTTTTCAGCATCATTATCAAATTTTGAACCAAATCAGGTGTTAATCTATCCGCATGATGAGCGCGCTGACTGAAGTGCAGATACTGAAAGGTAAACCCACTATGCACTGCACATATGCAGATATTTAATTCTTGCAGTAATGGCTAAAATACACTTATTAATGTTTATAGGAGTTGCGGTTGTCAAATTAAAGGCACCTTTGCAGTATCGTGGATTTATTGATCTCTTCACAATGTTTACATTGGTTGTACTTGCACTTTATTTAGGTAACTACAAATC
The DNA here is from genome assembly GCA_958449745.1 of Ochropleura leucogaster. Taxonomy (NCBI): domain Eukaryota; kingdom Metazoa; phylum Arthropoda; class Insecta; order Lepidoptera; family Noctuidae; genus Ochropleura; species Ochropleura leucogaster. Next base: position 19,633,448 of record OY288203.1, read on the forward strand.
CTACAGTGAGAGCTAAGAAGGACACGTGGTATCGCTACTTAGCCTCCCTAGACACACTCTTAAAGACCGCTAGGCTATCGAATAAGAGTATGCTTACTAGATGCGAGTGGACTGCGGGGCTATCGCACTCGGATCCGTCGAGCTTACGAATGAATCTAACTGTCCACAGCCGGCCTTTATATAGTCGCCGGTTACGTATGTAGTATGTCGATGTCGTACGATGACTCGGTGATTCGCTCGTTGTATGTGTGCGTGCGCTGGTGGTGATGCGTCATTGCTTGGAGTTGTTTACTTGGTGTGTTATATGTTTTTTTTAAGCCCATATGTGAGTGTTATGTATTATCATTGTCTTGACGAAGCCCTGGTGGTTGACAGTGTCATGTTCACTTAAATCTCTCGCTGATGGTGGGGGGTGTGTCGGGTCATTTAGCTCCCTTCAAAATGGTCGAGCTGAATGGGGCTGATCCATACGTCTTGTTCGTGAACGGGCGCTGTCAGTTGGGACTGGTCATTCTAAGCTACCACGGTTCATTTTTAACTTATTTAGATTTAAATTTTTTTTTTTTTTATTTACTCTGCACGCTCTTACTGTGCACGTCTTTCTACAAAGTTCTCACATATTTGTATGATCTCAACATGAATGATGTAAATACGAATTTGTTAAAATATTATAATTTAAAAGAGTGTCCATGGAGCTTCTTGCCCATTCTTCTCAATAGAGATCAACGCTTTGGAATGGGCAACTACAGTACTTTCACAAGTAATTATGCCTTGTGACCGGGACTGTAGATTAATTTGTTTCTTGACATTCAAAAGTGCCTGTAATGGTCTCATTGAAATAAATGGTTTGATTTGATTTGATTTATATGTTTCAAATTTAAACAAAATCAGTTAACAATTGCAAATTTAGTATGAAAAAAAAAACAATCAACTCCTATTTTTCTATCCTTAGAAGCGGATTTTTTTTTTTCCTTTGAAATGGCACCAACTTTGAAATATACTCTCTCCAATCAAAAAAGAATTTTTCAAATCGGACGTCCCAGTAAAAAGTTATGCGTGGTAATACATAAAAAAAATATATAAGAATTGAGAACCTCCTTTTTTTCGTCGGTTAATAAAAATGAATAGAAACACGTTCAAAATTCGAAAATGGGTTTTACTATTTATTCTTTGAAACAGCTAAATTTATAAACCTCTTCTTCGTGATCTTGTGAAACATTCACTTTGTCCATTTTTACCAACATATACCCATGTGGAATATCAAACACATTCCACGTCGTGTTAGGATACTAACGCACTTGCCTGTGATAGGATCTTTTTCTGTGAGAGGGGGACAGTAACCTTCAAATGGACCAATATTTATATCTCGCCTTCCTGTTATTGGAACACATTCACCTTTATCGTTTAATACTTCTGTATCGGGACAGCCGTTCACTGAATACAATGGATTTTGTCTTCGCCAGCCCCAAAACTTAAGACTTCTTCTCACGACGACAACGCATTCACCAGTGGTAGCGTCTCGTTCAGTACCGGGGGGACAGCCTGCTTTGAATACATCTGGATCTGCATCTCGTCTCCAATGCACAATTTGACGTCTTCTCACGACGACAACGCATTCACCAGTGGTAGCGTCTCGTTCAGTACCAGGGGGACAGCCTGCTTTGAATACATCTGGATCTGCATCTCGTCTCCAATGCACGATTTGACGTCTTCTCACGACGACAACGCATTCACCAGTGGTAGCGTCTCGTTCAGTACCAGGGGGACAGCCTGCTTTGAATACATCTGGATCTGCATCTCGTCTCCAATGCACAATTTGACGTCTTCTCACGACGACAACGCATTCACCAGTGGTAGCGTCTCGTTCAGTACCAGGGGGACAGCCTGCTTTGAATACATCTGGATCTGCATCTCGTCTCCAATGCACGATTTGACGTCTTCTCACGACGACAACGCATTCACCAGTGGTAGCGTCTCGTTCAGTACCAGGGGGACAGCCTGCTTTGAATACATCTGGATCTGCATCTCGTCTCCAATGCACAATTTGACGTCTTCTCACGACGACAACGCATTCACCAGTGGTAGCGTCTCGTTCAGTACCAGGGGGACAGCCTGCTTTGAATACATCTGGATCTGCATCTCGTCTCCAATGCACAATTTGACGTCTTCTCACGACGACAACGCATTCACCAGTGGTAGCGTCTCGTTCAGTACCAGGGGGACAGCCTGCTTTGAATACATCTGGATCTGCATCTCGTCTCCAATGCACAATTTGACGTCTTCTCACGACGACAACGCATTCACCAGTGGTAGCGTCTCGTTCTGTACCGGAGGGACAGCCTGCTTTGAATACATCCGGATCTGCATCACATTTGATTTCTCCCACGAATATTATTAGTAAAACGCAAACGTAAAGTAACTTGAACATGTTGCCGTTTTCTTCGAATTCCTCTACTGACTGGCTATTGAAGAGCAATACAAGCGTGCATATTTATACTTTTAATATAAATAGGTTGGTCATACCAACCAATTAGGTTAATATAAAATTTGATTTCTTTAATAAGGAACACTTACCGCAAGGTTTTTTTCAACGCTCATTAGTTTTGCAGGGGTGTATGTTGACTTCGCAGTCTCGGAATAACAGTTTTGATTTTATTAATTAAATTAGTACCCATTCAAAAAATTTACACATTTTTGTTACCACATCCTTTTATAGAACAAGCTTAATTTATGAAACTTTCACATATATCGTAAGTTAGGGTTTTTTTATCGAGATTATTTTTATTATGTTTTAGATTTTCACATGGCTTTTGACCATTTATGTTCATTCAACTTTAATAATAAATTGATGTTTTTTGTTATATTTGAAGATTTCCATGAGATCAAAATTGAAGAAACTGGAGTGGGGGAGAGTGTCAGACTTGTACTGACCAAAATTCACCCATGTTCCTTCTTTTGCCCTTTACGTTCCGGGGGGGCGCGGTATCTCTTTCGAACAACCCGCAACCCCGGGTGTCGACACCCTTCGCACCATCTTCCTAGCGCGGAGAACTGTGCTGTGGCGGCTGCTGTTGGTGCTGAAAACCTCAAACGGCCAAATTATAAAAACTTAATTGATAGTAATGTGTTTGAGCCAATTGGCAGAAGCAGTTGTTCCATCGTCGGCTCTATCGGTGCCTGGAGGACAATAGTCTGCCTTGATAACACTACGTCGGGGATTAACTAAAGGCTAACCATCTCAAATTTTATAGGCCAAATATCACAGGTGATGTTCCCCATGGAGACCAGAGTTTCTCTTTCTGACTTTTGAAGATCACTGATAATTAGACGGTTGAGTATTTAGTAGTAATAAATAAATAATTTCATGGAAAATCAATTGGTTTCAATTTTCTTTTCCGATAATTATAATGTTGATAATTTGCATCTAGTTCGAATCAATTCATGTATTTTTTTTGCATAAGTAATTGGATCACTTGGTTTATAATATCTCAACTCGCACTTGTTTTTCATCGCTCAAAATTAAATGTCAAAATCAAAAGTCATTTATTCAAATTAGGCTGATAATCAGCACTTTTTGAACGTCACATTACAAGAGTCAGTCCCACAAAAACGCCCTGCCCTTCGTCACTTCCTAGTGTTTTAGTTGGGAAGAAGAAGTGGCGGAACAAACTTCCCAGCAACACCACTGTCTGTCAGGTTAGAAGAACCAGTTTTTTTTTTTGTGTGCGGTATGTGTATAAATGTGGTGATAAGAGTATGTAGGAATAAGTGTAATGTGGTATTGACGTGATTGCTCGCTTCGTTTTTAATCCCTTTTTAAAATATCTCAGTGCACTAAACTTCTATGTTTAAAATTCAATAGATTACATTGTACAGTTGTAGATAAAATTAGTCAATAAGTTGTTTTTGAATGTTAGTTTACGCCGTACTGTGCCAACTTAAAGTTTTGCAAGTTTCTATTATTTTTTTAAATGTATTAGTATTATCTTCGTTATAGATTATAGAGAAAGAAAATGTAGATTTTGTCTCACAAATGAAAATATATATAATGTTTTGTGGAATCCATCGCCAAAATATTAAAAACAGCAGATTTAAAAAAAACAACCAATTAAAATCCAAGATAGCTGTAGCTTTCAAAGTCAAAGTAATTATTATTGTGTGTGTTAAAGTATTAATTAATCTGTCGTTTTAGGTGATTAAGTCATAAAATAATGATTCATTTTTTTTAAGAAGAGAATTAAACAAAAAGGACAGATATCTATAAACATAAATTAAAGCTATGTCTTGCTGTCAATGGTGTGCAAATATTTTGATAATGATTTGTAAGAAAAATAATTTAGAAAACTAATTCATTACTCAAACAATTTAAATAATGAATATCATAATCGCATTTATTTAAATTACCAAAAAGGTTGGTTAGATTTAATAATAAAGTTATCGTAATTTTCCTGTCCTTCTCCCATTCTGTTGTTGTTACTGCCTCATTTCAAATTCCCTGTTTATGGCGGACTTATTCACTTTGAAGATTTAATAGCTAAACCTAAAAGAATAGGCAATAGACTAAAGATTCTTATGTAGTATGTCTGTTTCTATCTTTGTTGTTTGATGGTTTGTGCGAGAAATGATTTAAAAAAAAACTAGTAAATTATTTGTGAAACAAAGTATGCAAGAGTGTCCACTGTTCCATGTTAGTTTTAATTGAACCTAGTGTAAGTTATTTGTTTCTATGTTAGTTATTGTAATTGGTGTTATACCGTTTTAAATAACTATAAATAAATAAATCGGAGAATAGAAAAACGTTTTTCACTGACTCCAAGACACATGAGACAAGAGCAGGAAGGTGACGATGGTAAGTTTGTATTAGATTGAATTTAGTTCTTTGGTTTTGCGAAAGATCGAGTAATAAATTCAAAAGTCATACAAACAAGATAAGATATTTTATTTTCTAAAGATCTACAACTTATTTGAACTTACAATCTATACTCGAAGCAGAAATTTTGCCCGCGAAAAAGAGACACGGTAAATGTACTGCGAGAGAATCGCACTTGCCTGTGATAGCATCTTTTTTTGTGCCAAGAGGACAGCTAGGAGTGAACATATCGACTGCATCTTGAATCCAATTTGGACTTCGTCTTGTTGCGATCGCAAAGCATTCACCAGTAGAAGCATCTCGTTCTGTGCCAGAGGGACAACGAGGCATAAATGCCTGGACCAAATCTGCATGACATTTCTCAACGCCTAATAATATAGATAAAACGCAAAATACGAGTAACTTCAACATATTGCTGTTGTCGTCAAGTTTCTGTTCCGACTGATAATTTCAAAGGCAATATTTGCATATTTATGCTTGGTCGGAAAATTGGTTGGTTATACCAATCAACTTAGTTAATTTGCATAAGTTATGTTTTTTTTTATTATTCTTTTAATTTATGATTTGCTTGTTAGAGCTGTAAAATAACAATTTATCAACGTTTGTTTTACGCAATTGTCCCTTTATAAAATACTAGCTTTCGCCCGCGGCTTCGCCCGCGTTAAATTTGGGGAAACACAGTTCCTTTTGCGCCTTATTGATTTGTAATAGCAACGCTAAGTTTTCCCTTTTCTTCCCTCTTTCTCCCTCACATCCCACTTTTTTTAAATAAAAATTAGCCTATGTCCGTCTCCTGGTTCCCAACTATCTCTGTACCAAAATTGAACAAAATCGGTTTAGCCATTAAAGCGTGAAGAGGTAACAAACAAACAAACAAACAAATAAACAAACAAACAAACTCACTTTCGCTTTTATAATATTAGTAAGGAAAAGTAAGGATAGTAAGGATAGTAAGGATGGAATTATAAACGCGTAAAGTTGTCGTGGCTACATCTATGGTAAGCTATCAGACACAACACTCATTTCATACGGTTCAATCACACACAGCATCAGAATACAAAAGTAGCAACTTACTTTTTTAATGTTTGTTATGCGATTAATTTGTCAATTTTGATTCGAACTAGATGCAAATTATGAACATAAAGCGCAATACACACTGAGCCCGCCGGGCCGCCGACATAGCCCGGCGTCACAACCCAGCGGCATGGATGAAAAGAAGTATACTAAGGGTATCAAAGATTTTTATGGTGGTTTTTTTTTATATTTAACCCCATATATAAATGGTGTTTACGTAAACCACAGGAAACGTATGTTGTCTAAAGCATAGGTGTAATCACGACGACTTAACGAGTTTATAATATTGCATTATCTATACCGGTACAATCTCATGAAACAAACGTTTCAAAATTGATTTGAAACGATATAACAAAGAACATCAAATTATTATTAAAGTTAAACATAACTATGGTCAAATGCTGTGTGAAAATCTAAAAGTTAATTAAAATTAGCCCGATAAAAAAAACACCTAACTTACGATTGTCCAAGATATTATGTCTTGGAGAAGCATGTGAAAGTTTCATAAATTAAGCTTGTTCTATAGAAGGATGTGGTATCAAAAATGTATAAAATTTCAGAATAGGTACTAATTTTAATTAATTATTCCGAAACTGCGAAGTCAACATACACCCGTTCAAAACTAATGAGCGTTGAAAAAAACCTTGCGGTAAAAGTGTTCCTTATTAAAGAAATCAAATTTTAAATTAACCTAATTGGTTGGTATGACCAACCTATTTATATTAAAAGTATATATATGCATGCTTCTATTGCTCTTCAATAGCCAGTCAGTAGAGGAATTCGAAGAAAACGGCAAAATGTTCAAGTTACTTTACGTTTGCGTATTACTAATAATATGCGTGGGAGAAATCAAATGTGATGCAGATCCAGATGTATTCAAAGCAGGCTGTCCGCCCGGTACAGAACGAGATGCTACCACTGGTGAATGCGTTGTCGTCGTGAGAAGACGTCATCTTGTGCATTGGAGACGAGATGCAGATCCAGATGTATTCAAAGCAGGCTGTCCCCCTGGTACTGAACGAGACGCTACCACTGGTGAATGCGTTGTCGTCGTGAGAAGACGTCAAATTGTGCATTGGAGACGAGATGCAGATCCAGATGTATTCAAAGCAGGCTGTCCCCCTGGTACTGAACGAGACGCTACCACTGGTGAATGCGTTGTCGTCGTGAGAAGACGTCAAATTGTGAATTGGAGACGAGATGCAGATCCAGATGTATTCAAAGCAGGCTGTCCCCCTGGTACTGAACGAGACGCTACCACTGGTGAATGCGTTGTCGTCGTGAGAAGAAGTCTTAAGTTTTGGGGCCGACGAAGTCAAAATTCATTGTATTCAGTGAACGGCTGTCCCGATACAGAAGTATTAAACGATAAAGGTGAATGTGTTCCAATAACAGGAAGGCGAGATATAAATATTGGTCCATTTGAAGGTTACTGTCCCCCTCTCACAGAAAAAGATCCTATCACAGGCAAGTGCGTTAGTATCCTAACACGACGTGGAATGTGTTTGATGTTCCACATAAGTGTATGTTGGTAAAAAACAAAGTGAATGTTTCACAAGATCACGAAGAAGAGGTTTATAAATTTAGCTGTCTCAAAGAATATAATATAGCAAAACCCATTTTCGAGTTTTGAATGTGTTTCTATTCATTTGTATATTTATGTAAATCTTTACAAAATTAAAAATATTTGCGTTGCTCTTTTGATTTTTTTTTCTGTTCAAAGAATCTTCACTTAACCAAAATACCAACTTCGGTTTAATTCAGTCATACAATCGTTATCATCATGTTCCTGCCCTCTTCTGCGGATAAGAAATCATCAAATAACAAGACTAAATAGCAAAAATAATCAATTCGAAGTCACAGTTACAGTGAAATACAAACTCCACTTTAATATTAAAAGAATGGATATAAAAAAATAAGTTGAACAACTTGTTTTAATCATCAATTTAAAAAAGGGCACAGGATGAATGTTGATGCATTTTTAGGGTTCCGTAGTCAACTAGGAACCCTTATAGTTTCGCCATGTCTGTCTGTCCGTCCGTCCGTCCGTCCGTCCGTCCTCGCTTAATCTCTGTGACCGTTAGCACTAGAAAGCTGAAATTTGGTACCAATATGTATATCAATCACACCGACAAAGTGGTAAAATAAAAATTGGAAAAAAATGTTTTTTTAGGGTAGCCACCCTATATGTAAAGTGGGGAGTGATTTTTTTTTTAATTTCAACCCTAACGTGTGATATATTGTTGGAAAGGTATTTAAAAATGAATAGGGGTTTACTAAAATCATTTTTTGATATTGTCAATAATTTCGGAAATAATCGCTCCAAAAGTAAAAAACAATGTGTCCCCCCCCCTCTAACTTTTGAACCATAAGTTTAGAAAATATGAAAAAAATCTGAAAAGTAGAACTTTATAAGGACTTTCTATGAAAATTATTTTGAACTTGATTGACACAACAGTTTTTGTACAAAAAAGACAAAAAGTTTTACAAAATAATTTCTGGACTAAGTTTGTAGTATAATCGTTTATGCAAGCTTTTTTTGTAACTTTGTTTACATATTTTATTATCCTGAACGTATCTTTTTCAAACAAAAAAAAAAAATTATTGAAATCGGTTCTCGCAATCCAAAATTATTAAAAAAAGTATTAATTAGGAAATACAATTCTCTAGTGTTCAACGTCAAACCAATAATAAACTCATAAGTGGGAACACTTATTGTGACGGACGGGAAACTACGGAGCCCTACACTGAGCGTGGCCCGACACGCTCTTGGCCGGTTTTTATTTATCTTCTTCCACGCAGATGTCACCAATTCTTGTAGTATTCGTAGGACATCCGGCATACAAACCATCTCTTCTTGATACCGTTACTATATCTTTACATCTGCCATCGGGGGTTCTTGCTGTGCCCTCAGGACACCAGTCTGCCTCTAGAACTCCAGCATCGCGTGAGTATACCATAGGAGGGTATGAATCGTTGTAGTAATACTGATAGTCGATACGCCCCATGCTAATTACTAGAACGAGAAAAATAAGGACCTTAAACATTTTTAGTTTCTACTAACCGAGTTTCCTGGTGACTCTTGTAGTTAATTATTTCAGTAAAGATGATTTATTTTTAAATTTTTAACACCAGAAAAAAACTTGGCACAAATCAATTTATTAGCGTTAGTTTTATCTAATTGTTTAAATAATCCAATTACTTTAAATCAACCGTGAGGTGTATATAATGCCTTTCAACCAATTTAAAAAAAAGGAGGAGGTTCTTTATTTGACCGTACTTAGCTTATCGTCAATCGACGGACGGACGGTGAGCAATGGTAGCTCACCGTCCGTCCGTCGATTGACGACACAGGCCCGCATCTACGGCACCCGGGACGTCTCCCGCGGCGGCTGGGTTGGTTTGAGGTTCTCTCCTTCAAACGCCCGGCCTCCTCCTTCACTAGCATTACTGCTTCGCAGAAGGAGGTGACCGCTTCCCATTCCCTCTCGCTCCGGTCCATGGCCTGAACTAGGAACCCCTCCTACCGTCAGCTGGGATCCCGACGGTGGCGGGTTTCCGCAGCCATGAAATACCATGGCCTCGGATTTGTGCAAAGCCACCTCGAGACCCAGAAGCCGGATCCTCTCCGTGACTAACGCAACCCCGCGTGTCATATTGTCGGTCACCGCCTGGTGCGACCGCCCTCTGAGCCAGAACGAGCGTGTCGTCAGCGTAGCAGACTACGCTGATGCTGCTGGGGAGGTCGGCGCGTCATACACAGCCTTGACAATAACATTTGTAGTGGCTCTTATTCGGGACATGAAGGAGGCGGCTGGCTTACTCAGTACTGCATAAAAACCATCCACCCGGTTTTCAGCGAACATGCCAGACGCACCACACCTCCACGGCAGGTCGAGCATAGCTCTGAAGGCATTGTTGTACTGCACGCGTAGCGCGTGGTACGTCCTCTGTGTGTAGTTCTTCCATAGGGCCACGAAAAGAGTGATCATTACGACTATTATTGGTAACATATTCTTAGAACCGTAGATCAGTCCTTCCTCTAAAGGCATTAAAGTTTTAACTATAATATACTTGTATTGTGGTATTCTGACGATAATACGCAACGACAAGCTTACAAATGCAGTTTTCAAACTCTTAATTTAGGGTGGGTAAATGCGATATTTGTTTGGCACTATAATCGTCTATGTTTGCAGTTACTGTGACCCGTTGCGATATTTGCAGGCTTGTGGCGGATCTGTGTGGATTACTGCCGACTGCGTGGGGTTGTCTCAATCAATGGAATGACTAGGACTTCAGACTCAGCTGTATGGGTGTAATTGATGGGTATTAATATTAGTGAAGTCATTGAGTTAACTAGGTGTGAAATTATATTAGACGTACGCATTCAAATATGGAATTGACTTATTTCTTACCATTTTAAACAAATTGTCTCCAGAATTTGACTAGTCTTCATTGATTAGTCTTGGTGTCAATTCAGTGTAAAGGCTATCTACATATATATTATATAAATTTCATCTAAATCCGTTAAGCGGTGTAAGCGTATAATCTATCCATCCTTACAAGCTTTTACATTTATAAGTTTGATTTTTTCGATTATTTTTATGTATTTTATGACTATCCTATTCTGGATGAGGTCGTATAATTTGTGATATTGTGCGAAAATGACTTGTTCACTTGCAAAAGTGAAGACGACAAACAAACTCACTTTTACTTATATAATACTAGCTTTCGCCCGCGGCTTCGCCCGCGTTAAATTTGGGGTAACACAGTTTCCCTTGCACCTTGATTTGTAATAGCAACGCTAAGTTTTCCCTTCTCTTCCCTCTTTCTCCCTCACAATCCTCACATCCCACTTTTTTCAAAAAAATATTAGCCTATGTCCGTCTCCTGGTTCCCTACTATCTCTGTACCAAAATTCATCCAAATCGGTTCAGCTATTAAAGCGTGAAGAGGTAACAAACAAACAAACAAACAAACAAACAAACTCACTTTCGCTTTTATAATATTAGTAAGGACTAGCGTTTGCCCGCGGTTTCGCTCGTGTTTAATTTGGGGTAGCACAATTCCCATTTCCTGGTGTGCTACCTGTAGTTTTGCCCTTGTGCTTTATTGATTGTCATAGCAAAGCTAAGTTTTCCCTTTTCTTCCCTCTTTGTCCCTCATTTCTCACTATTTTTTTAAACTAAATTAGCCTATGTCCGTCTCCAGTGTCTCAACTATCTTTGTACTAAAATTCATCAAAATCGGTTTAGCCATTAAGGCGTGAAGACGTAACAAACAAACTCACTTTCACTTTTATAATATTAGTAAGGATTATTATCTGAACAGCATTTTGTTATAGACTTGATTCCATAAAAGACTTCCATAAATCCTATCAGTTGCCAAACTCAAATAAACAAAACGCTTCGCAAAGCGACTCGGTAAATGTTAAGCCGGGAGCAGACTAGCAACACCGCTGCCTTGTCGAGTACAAACATCGCGTTTGTTTAGTTGACATAATTAACAATTAGGTAATTCTAGCTCAAAGTGGGCTGCAGTGTAGTTGTTCCTGGCATGCCTTTGCGTAGCTCGGCCGACGACACATTGTTCGACGTGATTTCCCAAGGGGTACAAGTTATGCTAATGCGATATAATTTTGAAGTTATGTGATGAGGTTACGTAATGCTTAGGTAAAATGTATGAAATTTTGTGTTACAAACTGAAACCAGACAAGTATTTGTGGTACATATTGGAAAAACGCAATGAGTCACCTACTGTGAACTAATGACTTTAATATAAATATAAAAAATACGTGTGGCACTCGGGGACTCTCGCGGTAAAACTATTGCATAGCATTTTTTATCAACTTTGCAATAAATAAAAAAAAAACTAAATATGTATAATAATTAAAAAGTACTTCCAATGAAAAGAAGTAGCAAAAAGAAAAACAAGATCTTGGGTTTGATCCAGCGTAATGTCGAATGTCTATCCGATCCGCTACTAAACACGCTAATAGAACATTAAAATCGTGATTGAAATAACTGACCGTATTCGTAGGTAATGAAAGTGTCAGTTTTTTTCGTTACGAAATTTCTGGATTCGGTTTCCACGCTCAAGGCCCGTGATAGAAGCTATACAATAGCTTAAAACTAAAAAAAAATAAGCTTTGCGTTAATAAGGAATTAATCATTTAGTTTAACATTGGTCAGCTGAAAACAGTTAAAAACCGGCCATGTTTGAGTCGGACTCGTGCACCGACTTTGTTGACTTTTCACAGTTTCAAGGGACTACAGACTTGAGTAGGTATATGGTTTATGGTGTTAGGCAGAGGCTACGAAGTCCTGTTGCCATGAACTGGGCAAAGATCCAGGGCAATCCGGGGCTGTTAAACATTAAAAACCCCAATCAAACTTTGAAAAACATTACCCTGCTTTCGGCTGTAGGGTAAAAATAATACAATCAAAACTGTAATACTACTATTTTATTTTTTCTTTTGTTACTTTACTACTTTTTTATTTATTGACTAGCTGTTCCGCGCGGTTTCACCCACGCTGCTGAGCACCTGTTGGTCGTAGCGTAATGTTATATAGCCTATAGCCTCCCTCAAGAAATGGACTATCCAACACTAAAAGAATTTTCCATTTCCAACCAGTAGTTCCTGAGATTAGTGCGTTCAAACAAACAAACTCTTCAGCTTTATAATATTATAGTATATAGTATAGATTTCGTGAGGTTGTCGCCATGTGGGATGTGGAGTCAGCGATCATTGTGCGATAGTATACAAGTCGTATAACAAACGCGCAAAAATTTGACGAAAAATCGTCTAATTTTTTAACTACATTTTAGCGAGGTAGCCCTTCATAAAAACGAAGACCACCGTATAAAGTTCCCCCGTGAATACTTAAGACACTCGTGGCGTTTTGTCTTATGGTCCCCCGTAGGAACTTAACGACATTTAACGGGTCAGCTATAGCTGACCCGTTAAATGTCGTCGGCAGCCGCAACAACAGCCAGCGATCTCTTGGTATACCAAGAGATCGCTGGCTGTTGTTGCGGCTGCCCCGTTTCAGAAGCGCTTAGGAAATGTTTGCCCAGGCCCACACAAATGGCTTTCACGCTATAATACGCAAAAAAAGAGTTATTCAGAGTGCGGAGTAGTCGCAGCCATATCCTGAGAGCTGTGGCGGAGAGCTCCAAATATAGTGCATTTTGTTCGGAGGTCGATCAAGTAGGACACATTGTTCCTGGTTTGTCATCTTTTGTATTCATATTTTATATTTACTGCTACTTACACTAGAGTATAAGCCGTTTATAATACTAACAAATATGGATCTTCGTTGTCCAAAATTAATGAAATTTAATTTATTTTTTAAAGTGCATCAATGTAACTTAATCATGCTCGACTCACAACAATGTGAGCTTAAAGGTGAGTTTCATTCCAACGGTCAGACCACTGGACAATTACTTCAGTACATTATTAATCTAAGTCCGGTGTCTGCAGTCCGTTCCGGAGTACTTGACCGCAATTTAAGCCGAACGGCTTTTTGATCTACATAAATTGAAAATTGCCGAACGGATATGTCGACCATTCCACCAGTGATACAGCTCCCTCTTAATGAACTAGGCGCTCGGGAACGTTCAGGGTAGTAGATATATTTCCTAAATGTGTTTAGACAGCCTCGCCTCATTCCAACCGTACAAACGGTCATTCCATTCGCATAAACAAACACTAGCGTCTTCAATGAAGCTATCGCTCAGTTCAATTAGCATATGTTTGTATTTACTTACACTGTGTGTTGTAACTTAGAAGCATAACTAGATGCGAAACTAACCAAGCAATGGAATATTGCACGTTTCTACATAACAGATTCATTTGGGTACACAAGCGGGTAATTTTAAAAAAAAAACGTCGAGTCAAACTCGTCTACGAAGGACCATACCCTTTTTTTATCAAATAACTCCCCCGGGGGGGCATGTCAGACTTTTACTGACTAAAACCCACCCATGTTCCTTCTATTGCCCTTTACGTTCAAGGGTTGTTGGAAAGAGATACCGCGGTCTCTTTCCAACAACCCGCAGCCCCGGCAGGTGGAAGCTCTGGTAAGCCCCTCTGCTTTGCTGACATCTCTTTGAGGCCCGTGTGAAACACGAACGCGCCGTCGACATGGCCTGTCGTCAATAGACGGACGGAGGGTGAGCAATGGGCAAACCCAAACTGTTACCAAAAAGCAAACTGTGGCCGGGACTCCTCTCGCGGCGCCCGGCGCCCGGGGCGTCTCACGCGGCGGCTGGGTTGCTTAGAGGTTCTCTCCCTCAAGGACCATACCCTTATCTTTTAAAACGGTAAAAACATCATGTTTGTTGCATGGGACTCCCCTTTATTTTCTGTTTTTTTTTTTAGTATTTGCTGTTATAGCGGCAACAGAAATACATGAACTGTCAATTCATTTTTGTGTTTAACAACCAAATAGGTATACATTTAACTTAAGTTTACTAACGTATTACTACAAAGTAAAATAAACTTTAGTACCTACTTAAAAGATTTCCTTCTTTAACAATAAATTCTCCAAAGAAACACTTAAGTCGGGCTAAGATATTAGTTTTAATGAAACTGCTTAACGTTCTCGGAGATTTTAATTAGCTAGTCGCATATGGTACTGGATTGTCGGAGATTAAAACTGAATTACCAATTTAGTTAATGATTTAGTGTACTTAGTATATCCGAGTTTATTTTGAAATTTGGTTGGAGTGAGTTGGATTGGATATACATACGACCAGATGTATGAACAAGGAAAAAGCAAAAGAAGATGTGAATCGTTTTAAACGACTTGCTCACGTAGTACGACGTAATAACGTGACAATTATCTATAGTACGGCCAACGAGAAGCGATACGAAAGGTCATTAACCTAAAGAACAACTGTGGCGTTGACAATCTAATATTTAGCTCTTTCCATCTTGTGCCTTTGTCGTAATGTCTCGTTCTCCCGGCAAAAACATGACAACGTTAAGACGGGTTCGCCAACATTCGGGCGGCCATTTTAGATGGGGTTTTAGCATGGGTTTTGTTTACATTTGGTATCGCTTATCGTTGGCCGCAAAACGGAACTATCTAACTAGTATCTCCTGTATGCTCTGGTCATCCTATCCTACTAATATTATAAATGCGAATGTTTGTGAGGATGGATGGATGGATGTTTGTTACTCTTTCACGTCAAACGGCTGCACAGATCTTGATGAAATTTGGCATAGAGGTAGATTATAGTCTAAAATTACTAATTACTAATACTATTTTTTTTTTATATCATGCGGGCAAAGCCGCGGACGCCAGCTAGTTAATAAAAAAAATACCTAGCAATGGAAAGAACTGATGCTAGCATTATCAAAAAACTCTTAACTCATAAAACATACTTTAGTATCAGCGAATTCCTTACTGAGAAAGAATTTTGTGTAAGTATTGTAAAGTATATGTGTGATTTAAAACTTTTCTATGCCCTAATTTGAAAGCACGGTTAGAGCAGTGGCTGAGTGATTGACTGCTGCGCTATATGTCGCGAGTTCGATTCCCGCATGAAACAAATATTTGTATAATCAGCAGATAATACTTTCGGTTCTAGCTGTTTGAGTATGTGAATTTAAATGTTTGTAAATGCACCCACGATATAGGAGAAATTCCTAGGGTGGGGCAACGTTTTTAAAAAAAAATCCGTGTGGCACTCGGGGACTGCCGCAGAAAAGCTAATGCATAGCATATTTTATCAACTTATGCAATAAAAAAAAACTAAATATAATATTTAAAAAGTACTTCCAATGATAAAAAGTCCCAAAAAGAAAAACATAACCTTGGGTTTGATCCAGCGTAATGTCGATTGACTATCCCATTCTCTACCAAACACGCTAAATTCGTAATCTCTCCACGCTCAAGGCCCGCGATAGAAGCAATGCAATAACCTAAAAAAGAAAGAAAAGAATTGCCTTTATTGTTTTAGCATAAAACCAGAACTTCTGCATGCCTACTAAAATGTATCTGAACCTACCTGTTATTTATTTTTCACCATGTACGTATATTTAATTTTCCAACATATATAACTTACTTACTCAAGTAAAAAGAAGTGTATTTATAAGCAGGTGGCTCTCTGTTGTTTTTGGAACTACCCACTTGGAAAAAGCCGTGGCTTCATGTAAATGTATAAAAACGAAATAATATAGCAATAATTAATCAATCACTGTTGCTGTGCGGTACATTAATACCTTGATACAAATATAACACGGTGTGACGTGGATTTGGTACAAAACACGCGTCATCCTTTATTTATATTGTACACCGCAACTTTGTATACTATTTGTCAAAGGTATAATTTAATTAATAAACCTTGTTTGTTATGATTTGGATTTGTTTTGTGCAATGTTTTTTTGGAACGAAGTTCCTTATCGCGCGTTGTGAAAGGGGGCTAGACAGAAAAAATTCTTACGAAAAGTTGTCACGACACTTTTTGCTATAGTAAGCTATTGTAAGCTGTGCGGCGTCGCATGTTTCTCTGTCTGTCTGTCTGTCTCTCTCTCTTATAGAAAGCAAGCCAGATATTTTCATTTCTATAGGAACTTCGTTCCATCCGGGTATCCCTTGACACCTCTAACTTTTTTTTTTTTTTGTGCAATCTTTAATTAATTGTGTGTCGATATTTTTTTCCGGATGTAAATAAAGTTTCAATATTTGTAAACGCAACCAAATATCGTTTAAAAAAAGCATCGGTCAAGTGCGAGGTTCCATGCAAATTGGCGTCATATGCGGCCAGATCTGTTTACTTCGTTGACATTGAAGGTTATTTTTACAGCTCCAAGCGACCACAGATTATGGTATATAATTTTAATTTCTACTCCATAACTACACGCGTTCCCGAGATAAAGGGTCTTGACAGACAAACAGGCAGATAGACGGATCACAAAGCGATCCTATAAGGGTTCCGTTTTTTTTTCTTTTGAAATACTGAACCCTAAAAAGAAGAAATTTGTGTTCAGACTGGTAAAGTAAAGAGGCATTTGCATTAAACAAATGTGTCTCATTCCAACACAAAATCCTAACAAAACACATCATGTTACTTCATATAAATGATACTAGCTGTTCCACGCGGTTTCACCCACGCTGCTCAGCACCTGTTGGTCGTAGCGTGATGTTATATAGTCTATAGCCTTCCTCAAGAAATGGACTATCCAACACTAAAAGATTTTTTCAATTCCAACCAGTAGTCCCTGAGATTAGCGCGTTCAAACAAACAAACAAACAAACTCTTCAGCTTTATAATATTATATATATATATATATATATTAGTATAGATTAAGCAGTTCAAACCACCATCTCCTTCACACCAAATACTTCAATACGCACAAACGGAAATAATATCTTCCTAAAAGCTTACGTATTTCAAGGAAAGTATGAACGATTACACATCAAACGAGGCGAGCTTCCCTCAGATAGAATTACCAAACGTGCACATACGTAATGTACGAAAATTCGCTGTTTCCCGAAAAAAGTTAATGACAGGAAAAACATGGAAATTCAACAGGTAAAAATTCATAGTAAAAAAGAAATGACGTTGGTATAACGAGAAAATTACGAAAACTCTATTTGCATCCGACGGGTGATTCAGGCCGGAAGTGAGTGCCTAACCGTCTCGCTCGCTCATTTCCGGTTTTGTTTGCCGATCGAGCTGGTAGATGGCGTTGTTCTAAAATAATGTAAAGTCGTTATTGAGTTCTATGCATACTCATGGTTTTTTTTACTTGAATTCAAATTTTGCATGAGTTTAATGTTTGTAATTTTAAGAGCAACTTCGAGTTACAGTTATTTTTATCTTTCTCTGCAGTCTCTGTTATTCTCGATACAGTTGTGTGTGATTTTGGTGTAAAATGTACTTTAAATAAAATCCATTTATTCTTCTGTACCTTATTAATAAGGTACAGAAGAATAAATGGATTTTAACTTTAAAGATATCTCTATTTCATTTATTATATTCTATTCTATAATATAATTATGATATATTTTTTCTTTCTGAAACGTCGGCGTCCAGAAAAGGTGTATTAACAAGAACTTGACCCACAAATTCATTGCAATCTTTATTTAATAAAATCTACTATATTCAAAGAACTTGACCCTCAAATTCCAAGGTTTAGGCCTACATGAGCATTTATAAAACGTCGAGAAAAAGTGCAATAACAGGAGCTTGACCCACAAATTCATTTTAATCTTCATTTAAAATTCTGTTCTATTCAAATAACTTCTATAACAAGAACTTGACCCACAAATTCCAAGGTTTTTTACGTACAAATAATAATAAATTGTTGCTCAAAGCCTTGTACCATGATTTATGTTAGCGTCGCCATCCCCGCAACGTTGATTCATCATTTTCATATGATAAAAACTGTGTTATTTCCCGCGCTGTAATTCTTACGGATGATTTATAGTCTTGAGACTTACAAAATAAAGTTTTCCGGATTTCAGAGGGTTACTTACACCCGGTTATTTAACGTGAGTTTGTCTATTTGATAGTGTTTGTGGTTTTGCTAACGGTTATTACTTATCGTGTTATACAGTAATTAGGTTGTGGAGATCAGAAAGGCAGTTACCACCATATTTGGAGAAGAGAGAGGATTAGTTCGTACTAATTTATTCTATCAGCATACAAATGTATCTATACTTCTATACTATATACTATACTATATATAATATTATAAAGCTGAAGAGTTTGTTTGTTTGTCTCAGGAAGTACTGGTTCGATTTGAAAAATTCTTATAGTGTTGGATAGTCCATTTCTTGAGGAAGGCTATAGGTTATATAACATCACGCTACGACCAACAGGTGCTGAGCAGCGTGGGTGAAACCGCGAGGAACAGCTAGTTTAATATAAAAGAAAGAAAGAAAAAACATTTATTAGTCTCAAATTACGATGAGCAACAAAATAACAAGAAAATAAAAATAAACATTGAAAATGCAAAGTATCACAAACATTTACAAATACATAATATGGGACAAAATAAAAATAGCTTGCACGTCGTGACTGCGATAGGTCACCACTCAGCATGATGCTGTGCCATGGGAGCCCACAGCATAGCGCTGGTTTTCAGTGGTCAACCCGTGAGTAAAACGTACGGAAGTCAAAAAATCAAAAAAGTGCAAAGTCAAAATATGTACATTTATATAAATACTAATATTTATTAATATGGTTTCCGACAGCAAAAAAAAAAATGTTAACTTACTCAACGTTGTCTATGGCATTTAGTCCGCCTACGTACAGAGTTTGTACATGTAATTTAAAAACATAAATAAGTTCCACAATGAGTTTCATTAGTTCTATATTATTTAAAGGGTCCCGTACCTCAAAAGGAAAAATCTGAACCCTTATCGGATCACTTTGTTGTCTGTCTGTCAAGATCCTTTTCTCGAGAACAAGTAAAGGTATCGAGTTGAAATTAAAACCATTTACTCGACCCTGTAGTTTTACGAAGCTATGAAAATCAACCCTCAAAGTTCACGCAGTCAAAAGATAATATAGTAGTCGGGTTTGGGTTGCCATTTCCATAATTAAAAAAAAAACTTGAAGAACTTTTTTTTTAAATCATAATGTTTAAAAACGATCAAAAATCTTAGCAAATATCCCACGAATTATAACAGCAACACAGCCCAAGGTGTCTTTGGAGAAATTCTTTGTGTCGTCAGAATGTTCGCAAACATAATGCATGTTATATGAACGGTGGAGTCTGAATGAGGCGCCTCCGGGCACAGTCCTGAACGAAAGGACACAATTCTTGGCGCTCTCACACGGAAATGTGGGGTTTTTGTGTATTTCGTCCCTTTTATATAAGGAATTCTTGTCTTTTCTCTGATGAAAAGGACGAGGAAGATAGATTTTAAAAAGAAATACAGAGTTTTAAAAAAAACATCATCTAAGAGGCTAAGCAGATGCCTTTTTTTTCAGGTGGGAAATCATCAAATAACTTCCCCCGCTTTGGGTGGAGGGGGGAGGGGGGGGGCTGTCAGATTTTTACTGACTAAAACCCACCCATGGTCCTTCTGTTGCCCTTTACGTTCCGGGGCTGCGGTATCTCTTTCGAGCAACACGCATTTTTATACATTAAAGACGCAAACTTGATTTAACAATTTATGTTAATTTTACGAAGCGACGCTAATTTGTTATGTAATTATTAAATCGAAATTACGCTGGTTGCTCTTTCATATTTGATGAAAAAAAAACAATTTTGATGGTGGTTTGATAGTTTTTTTGTGTGGTAAATCATCAAATAACTTCCCCCGCTCTGGGCGGAGTGGGGGGGGGCGTGTCAGACTTTTACTGACTAAAACAAGCCCATGTTCCTTCTTATTCCCTTTACGTTCCGAGGCTGCGGTATCTCTTTCGAACAACCCGCAACCTCGGCAGGAACGGTTCTGGTTCAGAACTTGGCCACTTCGTCACTACAGCTGCATGTTCTTAGATTAAATAGAGCAGGATAGAAGGTTTAGAAGCACAGTTTCACAAGTACAGTTGCAACAAATCTTTAATTTCAAAATTCGAATTTTATTCTAATTTAAACTCTTTATTGGACACTTTTGTATGAAATCGTACTTATTGTACAAGTATGGCGCCTGCACATAGGGGGTTGTAGTTGGGGTCAGTTTCGGGGAGACACCATTCATTTGAGTCAACCAACATGCGTCGGGAGTAGTCGGGCTGGTCATCGATGTCGTGGTATTGACAGTTGATAATCCTCATGGTGGCTAGCAAAACAAAAAGAACAAGTAACTTCAATGCTCTCATTTTCTACAAATTGCTCTTTTCTGTAAAACCCTTGCAATTGTTGAAGATTACTGACGATTTTATCGTTTCATGCTTATTTATATGTTGTTAGTAAATGTCATACGAAATCAATTGGCTGCAATGTGTGTAGCTTGTACTATTTATTCTTAATAGGTACCTCATTTGATAACTTAATCTATAATTTGTTTGCTTCACGAATCAATTTATGTAAGTTTAGAATATTATTAAATTGGATTATTTAATATCTTTTTATCTAGTATTTCAGCATTTGTGTTTCAACGCTCAACATTAAGTGAAGTGGTTCTAAAATAGCAAAAATATTTGAAGTTGCCATTACTGTCCTACTTCTTTGCAAAAAAATATTTCAAGTGTCAAAGTATTTCTTACTAGCTGGAAGCGCGGCTTTGCCCGCGTGATATCTAAAAAAAATATCCTATGTGTTATTCCAAACTGTAATCTACATCTGTGCCAAATTTCATCAAGATCCGTGCAGCCGTTTTGACGTGAAAGAGTAACAGACATCCATACATTATTTGGTTGGATTATCAAAACTTATTTACGGGCAGAATTAGGATGTACAGTCAGGGGTGTGAAGTGCAGAGGCATAATTACAACGTAACAGCTTGACGTTTAGTTTGACTTACGACCTTTTATATTCAAGCATATAATGTAGTCGTTGTCGTCAACAAGTGATTGTAGCTCATAATTTCAACTTGTAAATTAGAATCAGGATGGCTTACCGGTTAATCGGGTTCCGACAAATGTGCGAATCAATTAGCCGTAAGTTCAAATCTAACGCAAGATGCAGACTTTTTGTAATTTTTTATTTGGTTGGTAGTAATGGGACAGAAATATTATATTCTTTACCTTGTTTGCTTTGTTCACACAATAATTCGTTAAGTTAACGTTTAAAAACTCTTTTTTTTATTACATTGCTATGAACTGTGCGAGCACTATACAGTCAGTGCGTTTACTTGTATGAGTTTTGTCTCAACATTCAACAGATAACACACACTAATAAACTGTAGTCGCACTATATTATAGCGACATTATATTATCTCTTTTGCATTTACGCGTTATAGTGGCTACCCGTTCGTTACATTGCATTGCTAAAATTCGCTAGATATCAGTAAGTACTGCTAGCTGTTTGAGTATAGTCGTGGATTTACGATTATAGTGTCCCGAGTTCGAATATCAAATACAGCGCAAATTAGTTTTTGTTTCTTTGAAACCATAATATGTAAGATTTAATCAAAATTTGTTACGTTTGTGTTAAATAAGTAATATTAACTTCACTATTCATGTGATTTGAAATTTATCTTTGCGGTGTTAGAAGGGGAAATAAAAAAGGCGTGCTGAATGAAAATAAAAATGTTTATTCGTTTTATTATACAATAACAAACTTTTATGAGAATTGTGACGTCACATTCCTACCTAGTAATAAGTTCACATGTAACTTTTTGACTCTTATTTTTTGTTGAGTAGTGGGTATACAGTCAATTATTCATATTAACTTATCAAGAAAAGGATATTTTAAATTGTTGATTACCCACTTATTTTAGTTAAAGGCTCGTTAATATTTAAATATCATTGTGTGTCGGTATTCATCAGAGATTTAATGATAACTAATATTTATGATTTAGACCTTATGAACATGTTTTTTTTTATGTAACGTCACAATGAATGCATTGAGGTTATAGCTTAAGTGTTCATTTTCTTAGCGAAAAGAAGATTGAAACTAAACCTCAACTTAAGAATTATGCATTTATGTTAATGTTACACAATATTTAGTTACACTGCCTAGAATAAAAACCAAAAGATATAGGTATTATTAATATTTAGTGTATCCCCCGTTATTATCTATACAGTCAAGTAGACGTTTGCGCATGGAACCTACAATATTGCCACATATCTCTCATTCCTCTTAAACTTTCCCACACCTCCAAGCAATGTGCTTTTAATTATGGAATACTCCTCTCATCCCGGGAGTCCCACCTTTGCACCATCAAACCCCATAGATTTTCTATGGGGTTGAGGTCGGGTGATCGCGCTGGCCATGGAACAACAATGATCTCCGGGTGATTCTGAAACCATTCACGCACAGTGCTCGCCCGGTGAATAGGACAATTGTCCTGGACAAATGCTAAATGTGTCAGCTCATCAGCTGGGTAAATGTTGCGCACAGTTGGTAGCATGACGTCATTTAATACTTCTACATAAGTAGAACTGTTGGCGCGAGGAAGAATAAAAGCAAGTTCTCCTAACCCTGCTGCACTCATCCACCCTCACATATTAATAGTAATTCGACCTGATTCTGTATTAGGGATTACGTTTCTTTCGCACCAACAATGTTATCCCTGCGCCATAAATGAAGCCTACCCTTTTGACTTGATTTAAAAGTCTTTTCATCTGAAAATATGGTGCTATTCCAGTCAAAATCTAAATAGTCGCGAGCGAAACGTAACCTTTCTTGTTTGTGTCGCTCTGTCAGGAAGGGCTTTTTAGCGGGAATGCGGTGATGCAAGCCTTCAGCGTGAAGGGCACGGCGCACAGTTTTAACTGAGGTGCCGAATAATTCCGCGAAGTGTCGTGTTGGTGTAAAGCCATTCATTTCAAATTCGTCTACCATTTGGCGTCGCTGTGCCTCGCTAATGAGCGGCGGCCTTCCACTTCGCTGTCGACTCGCAAGGCTACCCTCTTCCTCATAACTTTTAATCCACCGACTTACGGTATTCCTCTAAAACAAAAAAGAAAATGATATTAAGCAGCTATATAAAAATATGGCTCCTTTTCTGGAGGGTATAAAAAATTGCTTACGAAATGTTCTCAGACCTAATTAATATTTATTTATTCATAAAACAATTGGCTTTGTTTTAATAACATTACATAACCGTCAATAATAGTCCTACATTAATTAATTTGTAACAGCTAAAAAACAATAAATAGTGAATTTAAAAAAAACAAAAATTATAATCAATAAAAATTTTAGTAAACAATATTGTTGTTAATAAAAATCCTTATGTTATTATGATTATGGTTCTCACGACAAAACACAGTAACATCCTCCGTTTTTTTGATAGTCGTTTAATAAAAAGAATTACAGGTTTAAGTTACAATCCACAAATATAATACTCACATTTAGTCCGGTTTCATCAGATATTTGTGTTCTATTTAGACCACTTCTATGCAGCGCAATTATGGTTGCCTTCGTCTCAATATTAATATTTGAGTGCATTTTGATTTTTGAGAATAATTAATGAGCCACACGTCACTAACCCACAACTACAATCAATCGACAACGTGAATTCCGATTAAGTTAAAAACTCATTGCTACCCAACAGAAACATTAATTCTGTAGATCATTTTCTATGATCTACCATCATAACTTTGCTAATTGTGTGAACAAAGCGAACAAGTTTAAGAATATAATATTTACCCATTACTTCCAATCAAGTAAAAACTTACAAAAAGACTAGCGATTCAACGTAAGATTTGAACTCACGGCTTACTGTTTCACTCATGTAACCGCACCCATTTAACCGTTTAGTCATATGGACTCGAAATTTTTGGTTGAAATTATAAGCTACAATAACTTGTCGACGGCAATGACTTTTTGCTTGAAAATAGAAGGTCGTAAGTCAAACTAAACGTCAAGCTGTTGCCTCGAGAGTTTGCCACTCGAATTCTGGCGCCGACTGTACCTAATTATACTCACATTGTCACATCCTTACCAATATTATAAAAGCGAAAGTGAGTTAGTTTGTTTGTTACCTCTTCACACTTTAATGGCTAAACCGATTTTGATGAATTTTGGTACAGAGATAGTTGGGAACCAAGAGACGGACATAGGTTAAATTTATTAAAAAAAAAAGTGGGATATGATCCCTCGTGAACGAGGGAAGAAAAGGGAAATTTAGCGTTGCTATTACAAATCAATAAGGCGCAAGGGCAAAAACTCCAGGTAGCAGGTTCTGTGTTATTCCGAATTTAACGCGAGCAAAGCCGCGGGCGAAAGCTACTTTATATATTTGGTTTGCATTTGGCTCGTGCTGATCAGCCAACCTGTAGGCCTACAATGACATCTTAAAGCAGAACTTATTCCACTGAGTGAAAGAGATGGTGATAGACACCCTGTATAGCTCTGTCCCTTTCCCTCAGCGAAATAAGTTCTGCTTTAACACGTCATGGTAGGTTAACTGTTCGTCATTTAACATCGCTAAATGATGTTCGGGTCAGCTTTCTCGAAACTCGAACTAAACCGAGTACCTACACTGCCTTGGTTGCGGATTGTTCCAAAGAAATACCATGGCTTCAGAACATAAAGGGCAAAAGAACGAACATGGGTGTGTTTTAGTCAGTACAAGTCTGATGCTCCCGCCCGCTGTGCTCAAAGCGGGGATTTGCCGCAAAAAAGCCAAGTACCTAACTCTATTCCGAATACATATTTAGTCGCCTAGCTAAATACGCCGCACTGAAAATTTATACATCACCCCATATGCACACAATACTCATAAAATTCCCGTCTCTGTAAATACAGTTCAACACATACCTACACACAAAATTACACTCGATTAAAACCGTTTAAAACAGGATTTTCCCCGGAGCCAGCAATAAAACTTCTGGGCAAGACACCAGTGCCGCCCATCTCTCATTTTGTCCTAGAAACCATTTAGATGGGAGGAGTTTGGGAAGCCTTAATTTTTGGCTCTCTGTTAATTTGGTCAGCCGAAATTATGGCCTGTTGAGACTATAGTGCCAATTAGTTAGAAGTTAGAAAAGTTTTTGTTGAAAGTATGAGAGTTTTATAATACTAACTTTAGCTCGTGGCTACGCTCGCGTTAAATTCGGGGTAACACAGTTGCGCTTTATTGATTTGTAATAGCAACGCTAAGTTTTCCCTTTTCTTTCCTCATTCTCCCTCACATCCCACTTTAAAAATAGCCTATGTCCGTCTTCTGGTTCCCAACTATCTCTATACCAAAATTCATTAAAATAGATTAAGCCATTAAAGCGTGAAGCGGTAACAAGCAAATATACAAACTTGTTTTGTCTTTTAATATTAGTAAGGATTTTTAGTTGGACGTAAATTCTCAAGTACTAATGGTTGTAAACTGAAAACTTTTAATTTGAGCTATGTATCTATTTAAATTAAGTTTTGTGTCAATTTTGTGGGAGATTGGTGCCGATTTTGATGAGCCGCCGGATTAAACTAGACTAAGATTAAAATTACATACCTAATCTCATTTAAATTTATTCCACGTTATTTTAGTTGCGATTAATGATATTACGATTTAGCTTGACAACCACACTATTATTGGTGAAAGACGTCAATTTTAGAACATTGTGAAAATAATTTATCATTAATGCTGTCAAACTATATAATAGTTTTTTTTTGTATGTTATGTCCCTGCAATTTTCGGAATAGAAAACGTCATTTGACATTTTTCGGTAATTGATCGTTGTAGTTGTCTATCACAATAGACGGGTTGTTGTACATTCGTCACAAAGTAAATTCGTCACGAAAAAAAGTATGTGTAAATTTGCCACAATTCTAATTTATTTTCAATATATTAATTTTGTTTATTGTAAATTCGTCACATAGCTTTTATTCGCACCGATAGCAAAAAAATAAACAAGAAGTAGAATAAAATGTTGTATGTTCTTCAGAATCACATCAAGTTTAATAATTTACCTCACATCTACTTAACAACAATCACAGTTCTCGAGTGAACGTTTTGCCTAAAACTTAACAATAATAAGATAAACAATAGAAAAAAATTAAATCATAACAAAAATCATATTTTTTTAATATAAATAAATATAATAACCTAACATCTACGTAAAAATCATAGTTCTCAAATTGCTGGTATGCCCGTAACATTACAAATAATAATGAACAGTTAAAATCAAAATCAAAATATTTTTATTTCACATAGGTCTACATGGGCACTTGTAAAACGTCGAGAAAAGATGAAAGTCTTTAATTAACCTAAAACCTACATAAAATCACAGACACAGACAGCGGCTGATTTACGAACAACATTACAATTATAAGACAAATATACATCATAGTTATAATCATTTTTTTTCTTAACCTAAGTAAAAATCACAGATTCTGAGTGGCTGACTTGTTTATCTATACTAATATTATAAAGCTGAAGAGTTTGTTTGTTTGTTTTTTTTTTAAACTTTATTTAGACAAGCTTCATTTTATCAATAAATATCTATACTTATATATAATATTATAAAGCTGAAGAGTTTGTTTGTTTGTTTGTTTGAACGCGCTAATCTCAGGGACTACTGGTTGGAATTGGAAAATTCTTTTAGTGTTGGATAGTCCATTTTTTGAGGAAGGCTATAGGCTATATAACATCACGCTATGACCAACAGGTGCTGAGCAGCGTGGGTGAAACCGCGGAGAACAGCTAGTAACTATATAAACATAATAGTTCTTATAAGTATAGAAACTATGTAAAAAAAACTATATTTTAAGGTAATATATTGATTGGCAATTAAATGTTAAGTACAACAAGTTTTAAAATGCTGCAAAACAAAAAGTTTTTTTAAGAACTTCAGCCAAAGACATGTTATCGTAATTGTCCAAAATAGTTTTCAATTCTTTATCATATGTTAAGTATCGACGTGTTCTCATCTTTAAGGATATATCAAATTTGAAATTCTTTAATTTCTAATCTATATATTCAGCCTTCTTTTTTAGAATATCAAGAAATTGAAACATTTTAAAAACATGTAACATTTAATTACCAATCAATATAATATTACATGCGCTACAAACTTGCTTGCTATCGCTACTTAAAGAAAAAAATATGAACCTGTGACGAGTTTACACATATTTTTTATACATGTGACGAATTTACTTTCAATGTATGGATTTTTCAAAATATGACGAATTTACTTTGTGACGAATGTACAATAACCCCAATAGACACACCAAAATAGTTGTTTTAATTTTCTACTAACACTAATTGAATACTTAAAATACATTTAAGCATAAATACTTTTAATCTGTTAGAGTTTTGGAGTCGCGTTCGAAAGCCAACAGAATGCTTGAATATTTAAGAATTTAACATGGATGTCCGTGTACTATGCTATGATTGAAAATCTTGCAAGTTCATTCTATTTAATTTTAGTTGTTTAGAAAATTGTTGTAGATTTTATCTTTCTAATCTGTATTGAAAACATATCGTTTGATACTAATTATAACCGACAACTTTTTTCCAACACTAGGAATTTTTCCTATATCGTGGGTGCGTTTACAAACAATTAAACTCACATACACAAACAGCCAGACTCGAAACAAGTATTCGAAGGCCATACAAATATTTGTCTCGTGCGGGAAACGAACCCGTGACACGCAGCGCAGCAGTCAATCGCTTAGCCACTGCGCCAACCGTGCCGTCAAATAAACTCTGACAACTTCAAGACATAGTCTATCCAATCATAATAACAATTTTCTTCTAGGCCGTACACCTAACCTATATCCTTATCAATATTATAAAGGCGAAAGTGAGTTTGTTTGTTACGTCTTCACGCCTAAATTGCTAAACCGATTTTGATGAATTTTGTTACAGAGATAGTTGGGTCCTTGGAGACGGACATAGGGTAGGGTTTTTTAAGATTGAGATATGAGGGAGAAAGAGGAAAGAAAAAAGAAAACTTAGCATTGCTATTACAATAAATAAGGCGCAAGGGCAAAAACTACAGGTAGCAGGCACCTGTAAATCAGGAAAAGTGAACTACCCCAAATTTAACGCGACTGAAGCCGCGGGCAAAAGCTAGTTTGACTATATAATATCCTTCTCCAAAAGGAGTAATTAGCACGGCAGCCGGATAACTAATGCACCTCCTGAAGCCAAGCATGGTAATACCGCGTTATATTATAGACTGAAGGTAATATTGCTTAAGTGGTATTAGTTTGCTCACTCGAATGTTGCTCTATAAATGCTTGCTCGTCGACAGATGACGTAAGACGGGTAAGATTGTGCTTATTAGTTAACATTAGGAGACGCATTGTGACAGATTTGTGTATTATCTAATATATTGGCCTTGTTATCCAATGTTCACACGTTGTTATAAGGCATTATTTGACAAAGAGATCCACGTTAATAACAAACAATTATTTTTTTACTAGCTTTTGCGCGCAACTTCGTATGCGTGGCATAGTTACTTTGGGCTAACGCTAACTTTAACGCACGTTATGATCGAAAAAATAATTACTTTCTCTCCCCTTTTCTGCCCCCGCTCTACCCCTTATCTCACTTAAAAAAATAGCCTATATCCGTTTTCAAAGTTCCAACTATGTACTGTAACTGTACCAAAATTCATCAAAATCGATTTAGCCATTTAAGCGTGAAGTCGTAACAAACACAAAAACTGACTTTCACTTTTATCATATTAGTAATACTAATATGACAAACTCAAAAAGAGACACTTATATAAATACACTGCAAGTGTACCTTTTCTCGACGTTTTATACGTAGGTACCCATGAAGGTCTTTGTGATATAAAAGTACTATGATTTTGATTTTTGGCTCAAGACTGAATACTCAAAATCGTTGTCAATAACATTCCTTTATAATCGATATCTGTGTACTGTAATCGTCTTGTGTGTTTATCTAGTTAAATAAAGCGCAAATAATAGTTTAAGGATAATATTTTAAATCAAATTAATTTACATGATTGTCTTATAACAAAGCCGTCATTCTATTCTATTTTCAAAAACGACATGAGCATTTGAACGTTATGCTCTATCAGCCAGCATGGCTTAGGTTATATAAAACCTCTTACAGTACTTATGTTCAATAACTTACAGATTATAAATAAAACAACACTATCAATATTAATTTCATCTTCACAACCAAGGCTAAGTTACGATAACAATGAAATTCAAACTCCAAACGCTGATTATTTGAAACCAAAACATAAATTAGACCAAGAATTTCCGATTCCGAAATGATTTCCTGTAACTCGGGCAAAACAAAGAAACACTTTGGGCTCATACTTCGTGAACAATAACTTATTTACGATAAAACCTTGGCTAACAGTAACAACGCCGTTTCTACGGAATGCCAAGAAAATTATATACATAGAGAAAAATCGAAGGGTAGCGAACAAGACTATTCCATTTGGGACCGAGTTCTAAGTCGTTCTTCATTACTTAGATCCTTGGCTGCAAATCTTTGAGAATTTAAACCGACTTATTAGAAGAGAGATTATTGGTTGTTAGTGCCTTTTGCCGTTTGTACGAGCTTACGAGTTCTTAGAGAATAAGTAAATTTGACAGATCTTTAAGTAACCAATTGAAAATCTTTTTTTTATCATCATTACTTTTTGATGTGCATATCACTTGAAGGCAGAAATAGAAAAGTAAAATAATTAAATTCAGTCTAGATGACATGGCATGGGCTACCTATGCTCTCACGTTGGAAGCATCAAAATCCACTCAGCTTTTAAATAGACGAAGCTACTTTTTCATTTAAAATATTAATATAGATAGATAAGAAATTCCGAAAATACCCTCAACTTATAATAATGCAAACAAACAAAGCGTTAAGTTAGTAACTATAAACATTGACTTTCGAGAAACTAGCCACAGGAGGAGATTGCGCAGCCACCCACAACCCGCTTCGGGTTATTTCAAAGATTAAACTCTATATTGACTTTTCTGCTTGATACAACTTGAAAATTTGATTCATAGTAAATCGGTAAATAACAAACAAAGGTCAATTTTGGGATTATCCGCTGCGAAATTGGGTGGAAGTTACTTTGTAGGAAATTGGGGTAGGCAGGAATTATGGCGGCCTGTCGTCGCCGTAATTTTCTATTTTCTGACCGTTGTGTTTTGTTACACTTTGTGATTTTTATTATTTATTTTTTACCAATTTACTCACCGCCCTTTTTATTTCACTACAAATGATGCAATAAATTATCCGTATCTATTTCATTTAATAAATTGAAGTAACATTTGTCAGCTTATGTGATGGCATTGTCCTTTTTTAAACGGTTTTTATGTGAAAAAACTTCCCTTAGAAAATTCACATTTTTAATAATTTTCATTTTAACAAGTCAAAATCTACGTTGTTTTCAAAATTTGTGTTATTGTTTCAGTAGATTATAGCGTCAATAGTACGCATCCTTCATCCCTGAAATTTGGTCCGCGATCCGTTTACCCAAATTCAGGTTGGGGGTTGATTTTCGAAATTTTTTGCTCAAAAACTAGGTTTTTTGACCAAAACCCAAATTTTTTGTTCATACCATAATAAGTTTTATTCCATAATCAGCTAGCCCGCGCGGAGACAAAAAAATGGATATTTGTTTCGAGAAGACTGTAAGTAAAAGTAAAAGCAGATTTCAAAGGAATCCTACCTATTAGCAAGATCACAAAAGGGTATTTTCTGAGAAGCTTAGACGTAATACCATAAAACTTTACGAGACGTTACGTATATGTTTTTTTTCGTAGTAGACCTTGCGAAATAGCAGTAGCAAATTCATAGCATAGCATTCTAGCTAGCTTAATACTCAAAACTTTTCTTATTTTTATGCAAATTTGTAACATATTTCTTATTAAGACTAAAAAAAAAACAAAATTGTAGCCCACCGGTATCGGGAACAAGATTGAAGCTACCCGGCGGTCAGGGCTCCAGAGAAAGGAACCTCCCGACAATACGAGCCGTGCCAAAGAATACCGCTTTATGTATACACGCATTTTTCACCGCAAAAAAAAAATACTACCCTTTTGACATGATTCGTTCTGCAAATAATATAAACAAAACTAGTTTAGCAGTAAGGAAAACCTAGGATAATGAATGTTCGACACGCATTTGGCCAATTTTTCGCTACAGCTAGGTAGCTTACGTAGGTACGTAATAACTTAAAAAGGTAATTTCGAGGCATTAAAGAGTTTATTTACCCTAGAAGAAATATGAAGGAAAAAAAGAAGGTTGGCAAACTTTTGTTACCTTTTCCAAATTATTTTTTTATGTTAATCAATTTTACGTAGGTCCATTTTGTTTCTTGGTAAAGTCGGGCGGGCTATCTATTGAATCTTAACGCGGTTGTTTTCTTAATAGAATTCGTGTCAAATTTAAACTAAAGTCTGTTGACAAACTAAGATAATAAATAAGCCGGTTGGTACAGATTGTTTTACCTTTTTTATTATACAAGCAAAGTTAGAACAAAGTTATTCGTTATTTAGGATAAATAGTTCAGTAATTAGGATTAAGGCGAGGTTTAACCAATTTTTAACCTTATTGCACCTCTGAAAATCCACAAATATACCAAAGAACACAATTCATATTTATTGTATTAAAGTTGCAAGCATGAAGAAAGACTTTGTGAAAATCAAAACAAAAAAGCCTCTAAAAACAAACCACAAATGTGTCACTAACTTATAAAAAACATATAAAATTCTGTATCGCAAAAGTATGTTTGAAAGTTACTTAAAAAATTTATTTTAAACTTTATTTTTGAGACGATTTTTTTATAAAAACAAAGTTGACTACCCAATTAATTGGCCAAAGGGGCTGAGAAAAAACGACTCAGTAAAAGAAAGCCTCAAAAAAAAACTTCTTATTTAATTATATATTGGTCAAGTAAAATAATTTTGTGCTACTTATTCTTATTTTATTATTCTGAGTGATTGATTAGCCAAAGAAGACAAAATATTAAAAGGTTCAGAAAATAATGGATGAGTGCTTCTAGCAGTTGTGGGGCAGGACAAGATAACAAAAGAATAACTTAATCAATAGTAATGTCTTAGCGCCGAATGGGGTTGAAACACTAGGGCCATGGGGTCCAAGTACTCACCTATTTTTTTTGAAATTTCGCTAAGTAGTTGCTCGACTCGTCAGCCTTTTTTAGCCAACTAATGCAGCATTCCTATCAAACGTGGCAATGCTGCCAGCCTTCTGCACACTGATCCTATTAACAGCAATGTAGATGAATATTTGACGCCTTGTAATTGTTTTCCCATTTTAAGATTTGTAGATATTTTAATTACGAAAGAAATACCGCGACTCCGGAACAGCGTAAATCTTTTACTGACTAAAACCCATCCCTGTTCTTTACATGGATGGGTTTTAGTCAGTAAAAGTCTGACACTTCCTCCTTCTTTCCTTCTTTCAGAGCAGGATAAGTTCTTCGACGATTTCCAAACGGAAAAAATAAAATACTCCGTATGTACCGTGCAATAGGGGCGATTCTATTGCCACCAACCAATCAACAGAAACAATCAAAATTAATTATTCTACTGTACAAATACTAATTATTAGTAACATGTCGCTTGCTATGTATTACAGGCGACATGTATCATGTTTGAATTAACTACTACAAGAATCGAACTTTGTTATACGTATATTATTTCTAGATTTAAACTGTATTTTTATGTACTTGAAGTACGGCCAACGAGAAGCGATACCAAATGTAAACAAAACCCATGCTAAAACCCCATCTAAAATGGCCGCCCGAATGTTGGCGAACCCGTCTTAACGTTGTCATGTTTTTGCCGGGAGAACGAGACATTACGACAAAGGCAGAAGATGGAAAGAGCTAAATATTATATTGTCAACGCCACAGTTGTTCTTTAGGTTAATGACCTTTCGTATCGCTTCTCGTTGGCCGTACTGTACCTAGTTATTTTTTTTGCTGAGCACATAATTATCTAAATTTGAATTTTTCTTAATCAATGTACTGCACCTATCTTATTCGTCTACCATAACATTACTAATTTTATAAAAGCGAGAGTGAGTTTGTTTAAGGGTAGAAGATTTTTTTTTCGATCATCACGCGGGTTAGTTAGCGTTAGCTCAAAGTAACTATGCCACGCGGTCGAAGTCGCGGGCGAAAGCTAGTAGCCCCCTCAGTCCTCATAGACCATCAGCCAGATCTCAAAAAGTAACTGCCTAACTCTTCAGAGTTTACAGCCGTTGTATTGTTGACGGGGCTGTTGGTCTAGTGGTTAGTGGCACTGACTGCTGAGCCGGAGGTCGTGGGTTCGATTCCCACCCAGGACAAACTTTGTGTGATGAGCATGATTGTTTGTTCTGTGTCTGGGTGTGATTTATCTACAATATGTATGTATTTATAAATTATATAAGTATGTATATCAGTTGTCTGGTTACCATAACACAAGCTCTGCTTAGCTTGGGATCAGATAGCCGTGTGTGAACTGTCCCAAGATATTTATTATTATTAATTATTATGTTTGACATCTCACTAATCAGTCCATCAACATCACACGGAAATCCCTTAAGAACAGAACCGTGCATCGTCCTCACAAGTCAGACTATCCGACCTTCCCATCTGTCAGTTCGTCCAACTACTTCATGAGATACAAAAACCCTGGCAGGTCATTAGGAAGTTTTTCTAGTTCAGTTTGCGACGACAATGATGAATTAGCTAGTTCCAGCAAACTGAACACTCTTTGATACTTTTTATTGGACTTTCTTGTTAGGACTTGATTCTATCTTTATCTGAGTTTATAACGAAGTCGGCTTTTTAAGTATGTCTGTTTGTTTATAAAGTTTGATCTTCTAAACTGCTTTATGGATTTTGATAATTATGGAGATTAATTGACCTGATACTTCTTTACTGCACATGTAAGCGGGCTTTTTATTATTGGTGTTTGCTAGCTGACAAGTGACAATGAATGAATTATTTCTTATTTTTTTTCTTTATAATTTCTTGTGATAAACGGAATTATATAAAATCTGGTTCTTCTAACCTGACAGACAGATGTGTTGCTGGGGAGTTTGTTCCGCCACTTCTTTTTCCCAGCTAAAACACTAAGAAGTGGCGAAGGGCAGGGCGTTTTTGTGGGACTGTCTCTTGTAATCTGACGTTCAAAAAGTGCTGATTATCAGCCTAATTTGAATAAATGACTTTTGATTTTTTGATTTTGATTGCTCTTTGAGTTATGAGTAGAGCTACACGATTACTGACAAATGCTTGTACTGACTGGACAGGTCCACTTAATCTGTGTGGTGCTTTCTTGTAAAGACCATTTCAGACACTAATCCAAATCATTATATTATGTCTGCATAACCATGCCGTGCCTATTGCACTTAACTACCCAATTGTTTGACGACACTACCTATAACAGAATTTAAACTTGAAGATATTTTGTTTATTACGCACTAGCTGCGCCCCACAGTTTCACCCGCGTAGACGGGATAAAAAGTGGCCTATGATAACACATAAGCTACTTTTTATCGAGTATATAAGCCATCTACATCCATAAAATTTCATCCAATTTCGTGTAGTTGTTTGAGCGTGAAGGAGAAACAAACACATGCACACATGTAAACTGTCGCTTTTAAAGTATTGGTGGGATTCATACATATTAAATTAAATTAAAAACAAGAAGAGGAATCAGTTTGTCTAACATGACACTACGGCTTAAAGAGGCAGGGACTGATCGCTAATCCTCTCTTAGTACAAAAGAAAAAAAAAACCGATGAATTGAGTACATCCTCCTTTTTGAATTCAGTTAAAAAGCAGCTTTTCATGTACATCAACGTGACCACATCATTATTTTCCTGCCCTTGTCCCATTCTATCTGGTCGGCGCAACACGTTTTCTTCTTACATATTTTCTTTAATTTGCGCATATGATTTAGACATACGATTATCACTGCATCAGCAAAACTCATGCAAAGCAGGGACGGGTTACTAGTATGTAGGTGGTTAATACAAATTGCGACTCCAGTTGTATGAAGTTTTGGTGAGAATAATCGAAGTTTCCGAATCAGGAATGAAGTGATTGATTCGTATTTGCAATGAAGGTGAATTATTCAGGAGATCGGATTCATTTGGAACTGAAACTTCGCGAGTTTAGTTCGTAAGCTGTGTTTTATGTCGTTCTTGTTTTGTGCGGTCCTGAATGCGATAATAAATCAGCTGTTTGAATGTAGTGACTCCATTTTTAATGGATTTGGTCACTCTTGTGAAAAATATATGACAAAGCTTGCTTATCTAAATGACGTCATCGTTCACTCAATATGGCAGACTCCCAAAGATGGACAATTTATTTTATATGTACATCCTTGATTTGAGCATAGGATTTGAACTGAAAGGGTTTGCTCAAAAAATAAATTTATAAGTTGTAATTTAAACTATATTTATTTACTTTTTTTAAATATTGCCCCACTCTAAGGTTGTTTCCTTGATTGTGGGTGCGTTAACAATCATTTAAACTCACATACACAAACAGCCAGACCCAAAACAACTACCTGAAGTACATACAAATATCCCAAGATATTTATTTATTTTTTTATTTTTATACAAATATTTGTTCCGTGCGGGGATCAAACCCGCGACAAGCAGCGTAGCAGTCGATCGCTCAGCCACTGCGCCAACCGTGTCGTCAAAAAGATGTTACAAATAGGTAGGTAAATTCTCCATGTTTTGCCCGGCAACGAACAAATATATTTAATTAACATGACATTAACGAGATTATCAAATTAGAATTACTTGTTTAAAGTAGGTAAATATTAGAAAGTTATGCAAAATTGATCTTTAACACGTAACGTTAAGGTAGGTAAGCTTATGAATACTGTTTAGTCACATGATGAAGTTGTTAATTTCACCAACAATAGGGTAGTTTTTAGGGTCAAAGTAATTACATTCTATTTACAAAATACAAAAATGATTGTCACAGGTTCGATCCCCGCATTGTCCCGTGCGGGGATCGAACCCGCGAGACGCAGCGCAGCAGTCGATCACAGAACCACTGCGTCAACCGTGCCGTCAAAAGCCGTGTCTGTCTGTGTGCGTGGATCGCGTATATAGACCCCTGAATTTCATTCCACTGCGATCGATACAAGCGTAAGTGAAGTATGTCCCAAGTGTTTCACATAGTAATAAGTGCCAACATTAACTACTTATTGCGTAGCCCATTAATCAAACACTTCCACTTCCACACCTTAATGGAACTGGTAATAGACGAGTGAAAGCTGCTGATGAATTTACGAAGAACATACGACCTAGTAAAACGTAATTATACTAGCTAGCACTTCATATTTTGTTGGATGAAGTGATTTAAACATAAATATAAACTAAAAGAATCCTTACTTCCTTACTAATATTATAAAAGCGAAAGTGAGTTAGTTTGTTTGTTACCTCTTCACGCTTTAATGGCTAAACCGATTTTAACGAATTTTGGTACAGAGATAGTTGGGAACCAGGAGACGGACATAGGCTAATATTTATTTGAAAAAAGTGAGATGTGAGGGAGACAGAGGGAAGAAAAAGAAAAGCCGCGGGCAAAAGCTAGTGCGTCTATAAAATTACTGCCTCAATACTGTCAATTGATAACATTATCAATTGTCTCTTGGGGAAAGACTGGCCGCGTTGCCACGTTGTATGGCAATGTTAAACCTCTGGCTAACGTAAAAACTAGCCAGTAAATTGTTAACTAAACGTTTGGAAATATCTTTAAAAAGGCTGTGAGCACAAGGCCGTTTGGTTGAAAATCTGGGATGGAACACCGTTTCAGAGTTTCAGCCCCAAACGGCTTCAAAATATAGTTGCCAATAATGTTAGTATATTTAGTGACAGCGATTTTGTTCGTAGGTGAAGGAGTTTCTATCTGAAAAGAAAGCAAAAACATTTATTGGTCGCAAATTACGACGAGCACACAAAATAGTTAACAAAAAAAAACATGCAAGGCATCACTAACATTACATAAAACATATAAAACTATTGGACAACATAAAAATAGTTTGAACGTCGCGACTGCGAAAGGGTAGGTCACTACTCAGCATGATGCTGTGCCATCGCAAATACGACTTAATTTGCGTTTTCTAGTATCCAAAAAAGTAGTCAGATTAGATTTTTAGTTTTTTTACAAGCAAAACGTAAGTAGATTTCATTTTTAATCTATACTAATATTATCTATACTTACTAATATTAAAAAGCTGAAGAGTTTGTTTGTTTGAACGCGCTAA
Organism: Ochropleura leucogaster; assembly: GCA_958449745.1. Classification (NCBI taxonomy): domain Eukaryota; kingdom Metazoa; phylum Arthropoda; class Insecta; order Lepidoptera; family Noctuidae; genus Ochropleura; species Ochropleura leucogaster. The sequence continues at coordinate 19,671,145 of OY288203.1, forward strand.
TCTCAGGGACTACTGGTTGGAATTGGAAAATTCTTTTAGTGTTGGATATTCCATTTCTTGAGGCTATATAACATCACGGTACGACCAACAGGTGCTGAGCAGCATGGGTGAAACCGCGAGGAACAGCTAGTTTTCAATAACAAGCCTAGCGTTGTGATATTTTGGAACAGAAACATTAAAAATAGTTTATTGGATTGATCTACATACCTCTATGGTTATCGGATATAATTATATTTAATATTAAAGTGTACGAGAATATAATACCTACAATAGGTAAATTTAACTCATGCCACAATAATAATCCTTCCTCCAGAATATCAGGAAAAACTGGAACACGACTCATTATACAAAAAGTCAAGGCAATAAAAACCATACGCCATTATGCTGTATTTCGATAAAACATACTCAAAAGCGTTGAAGAGCTCGTTAAACGTATATTTTTGTATGAAAACTCGAAACGAATTTGTTGCAATCAGCAAAATAAGTGAATGGTTCTCGAAAATAACTGGTCGGGAGAAACGTGATGTTTGATATACTTGTATATGTATTGATACATACCTACGTCACGCTTGAGTGGATCAAATACGCCTTGAATAATTGATACTCAGCTCTTTTGATGTGTTGATAGAAAAGAGGATTTCTCAATTTTCATTACACAACGTCACGTCTGGTTTTGCTTGTGTGTTCTCCACTTGTGTATACATATAGAGGTGTGTTTATACATATTATGGGTGTTTAAAACGATTCGTGATGAACGAAATCACATTTAAATAAAATATAAAAAATATTTTTTCATTTACGTAGTACTTTAACATACATACTTTGGATCACCTTTTAAGCAAAAATACGCTCTTCCACTTCACAGTAAGCAGTATTTGCAATTGAAAACAAAGCAAAGTTAAAGGAAAAATATTATAAAAACAAAATTGAAATACAAAATGTAGCGCACTTATGTGACATATGCAAGTGTGGGTGTGTGCGCGAGTGTGTGTAATAGTGTGAGCCCTAAACCGAACTCCCTAAAAATTTGCTGTTTACTACACAAGTGTAATACCTAGCCTACCATAGTCAAAATGTATGGAGAGGTAGATTTTTTACGGTTACGTACCTCGGAAGCAAAAACTGGAATACTTTGTGGTGCGTCTATCCGTTTGTCAAGAACTTTTATCTCGAGAACGCGTAAAGGTAGCGATTTGAAATTAAAGCCATCAATAAATTTGAAGTCACTGTGAAAAAATCAACGCGTTAAAAGTTTACATTTCAGCTGTTAGTATTTAACCACTCAGCGTGGTAATATTGCTTGTCTTCACGGCACAATTCTAAATGACAGCATTGTGGACTTCTCGGACGCTTAAATGTTCTGTTTTTAATCAGTTGTCAATTTTTTAAATAAAATACTTAAATTAATTGACTTGGACTAATAAATTAATGTATGTCTGAAATCACCAACCCTTCTTGAGCAAGCGTGGTGATCAATGCTCGTGCTTTCTCTGTACGAGAAGAGGCATTTTCCCAGCAGTGGGATTTATTGATGAAATCAAAGAAACAGGCTATACCTAGCCTGTTTCTTTGATTTCATCAATAAATAAATATCAAAAAGAATTTATTAAAAAATATTGTTTTATTCAAAGCTTCTAGCCACATAACAAGTTAGAAAGCTTATAATGGACCTGCCAACTTCAATTCTTTAACAATTGCCTTAGAAGAGGCGGGAAACGTTTTACTCGTGGAAGTGGTGCTGACGCCAACGGTAATAGTGACCGTTATAGGAAAGTATTTCTCCTTTTTAGCTAATGATACAATTTTATGACAGGGGAACTGAAGGTCAAGGACAGAGAGGGTCGGAAATGCGCTGTTTATTAGAAATCGTGTGGCAACAAATGAATGTTATACAGGGCTGGAGGAAACATCGACGCAGAAATGGTTACTTTGGACGAAAAAAACCGGCCAAGAGCAAGTAAGACTTGCGCCCTGAAGGTCCCGGACAAACTTGCGACATAAACGGCTATATCTTTGACTAAGATATTTTTTCATAGTTCTAGGTGACCACACCTTAGTATTTGCTATTAATTTTAACTCGATGTCACGCGTTTTTTCAGATAAAATATCTTGACAGAGAGACGGACAACAAAATAAAAAAAGAACAGAACCATTTGACGACATGGTTGGTGCGCAAACGACTGCTGCGCTGCTTGTCGCCGGTTTAATCTCCGCACGGAACAAATATTTGTATGGCCTACAGATAGTTATTCCGGGTCTGGTTATTGTATGTAAGTTTAAATGTTTGTAAACGCATCCACGATACCGGATAAATTCCTAGTGTGATTCAACGTAATGTCTTAAACAAAAAAATAGGATAAGGGTTCTATTATGTTCTTTTTGAGTTACAGAACCCTAAAAACAACGCATTGTTCTTTATTTGAACCCACATTCCTCCTATCCTTGCGAAGTGAATCCCATAACCCCTGAGCCATCACAAGAGCCATGTCCTAACGTTATAAATATTATATTAGGCTAATAATTCTGATGCATGCAGAGGGTTCGCGCGTGACTGCGCATCTTTCCGCACGACATTAGCTCATCAGGGTGTTGAGTAGCGAAATATTTTGTTTTGTTTATTATTTTGAACGAGACACTTTCGTTGAGAATCTGTTGATCTATTTTGGTGTTAGAATAATGAGGTTGAATAAATAGGTTGGTCAGGGTCCTTGTCGAGTGTAGTTTTGTGGAGCTCGTGGCTAAATAATAGCAGCCGCTCAGGTCGATCTTTAGGTTAAGCCGCGCTTGCCTAGGTTAGCCTGTGGATAGGTGACCACCCGTTACATACCGAGTTTCCTCCGTGCCTCAAAAAGCACGTTAAGCTGTTGGTCCCATCTGTCATTTGTAGGTCTTTGACAGTCAGTGTCTCGAGAGCATGACAATCAGTCTTACCAAGGGGTATTGTATTACCCAGCACCAGCTGGGTTATGGAGGTCAGATAGTCACTCCATGTAAAATACTGGTATTCTGCTGTATCCGGTAAGACTGGAAGCCGACCTAGAAAAGGCTAGGCAGATGATGGTGTGTCTTTGTTTTCATGAATCGTAGACAGACGTGCGGAATGTAAAGGCTGTTTAAAAAGGTAATATAAACATAATTATGTTAAGCAAATGAACAACATCGTCAAAAAAAACGAATAATACTTAATTATGAGGTCAATACACTCATTAAATAATTTTAATTAACAAAAATACTTAGTAATTAAATTAGTATAATTTAAGGTTTTAAACCTACAGATAGTTGTTCCGGGTCTGGCTGTTTGTGTATGTGAGTTTAAATGTTTGCAAACGCACCCACGATACAGGAGAAGGTAATGTTTAAAAATTTAATGCCTTTGTGTCTATTTTTTTAATTTACAAGTACGATGTCTAGCAATTTGCGATAAACAAATGTATCTACAATAAAGCTGTTTTACTTAAGAACAAAGATATTTATTAATTGCTTTTGTTAACCGACTGTATCAGAGTCAAGTCCATCCATAAGAAGATTTTAAATCTTAAGAAAACTTGTCTATCTAAACTAAACCAAGCAAAGTCGAGGTAAAAGCTAGCTTTGGATCGAAATTTAGATATTTATCGAGCCGGAGGCGTGGTAGTTCATGTAGAAAATTACTAGTCTCAACACTAACTTAAAGGTTTAAGTTACACGCGAGACGGTGGCTGGTAACTTAAGCCTATATTGCTTGCTGACACCTTCGTTTAGATTAAAACTGTGTTCAGAGTATGCTACAAGTGCTTTAAGTTCAAGTAATCGGGATTAATTAATTTATTTAATGGGAATGTTGTGTTGGAACGCTGTTAATTTATTGTATTGTATTTTTTGGTTGTGATTGTATTATGATTAATAAATGACTTATTGATATGAGGGAAGCGCTAGGATAACCCGCGAAAAATAAAATTAAAATTTAGTCAGTGTCATGTTTTAATTAAAATGTGACTCGCAACTGTAACACGTCATTGCTTGAAAATCATCACATATAATCCTTATTAATGTTATAAAAGCGAAAGTGAGTTTGTTTGTTACGTCTTCACGCATAAATGGCAAAACCGATTTTGATGAATTTTGGTACAGAGATAGTTGGAACCCTGGAGACGGACAAAAACTAATTTTAATATAAAAGGAGGAGAAAGAGGGAAGAAAAGGGAGAAAAATATATATTTTTTTCGATCATCACACGGGTTATAGTTAGCGTTAGCCCAAAGTAATTATACACGCGGACGAAGTCGCGGGCGGAAGCTTGTATGACATAAAATAAAGATAATTAATTTTTGGGGTTCCGTATCCACTACAAAAGGCAAAATCGGATCCTTATAGGATTACTTTTCTAGTGTGTGTGGCTTTCTGTCTGTCTGACAAAACCTGAGGGAAACGTGGAGGTAACGATTTGAAATTAAAATCACAGCTTCAATGGATCGCAGATTTGACTTTAAAGTTTAAATTACAACTTGATACCTCCACACGTTCCCGAGATTAAGGGTCTTGACAGACAGACGAACAACAAGTGATTCTATAAGGGTTATGTTTTTTCCTTATGATGTACAGAAACAAAAAAAAAACGTATGGCACTCGGAGACTGCCGCGGTAAAGCTATTGTATAGCATTTTATCAACTTATGCAATAAATAAAAATAAAACTAAATATCATAATTATATAAAAAGTACTTCCAATGAAAAGAAGTCGCAAAAAGAAAAACAAGACCTTGGATTTGATCCAGCGCAATGTCGATTGACTACTCGATTTTCTACCAAACACGCTAATAGAACATTGGAATCGTGTTTGAAATAACTGATCGTATTAAAATAAAAGTGTTAGGTTTTTTCGTTACGAAATTTCCGGATTTGGTCTCCACGCTCAAGGCCCGCGGTAGAGGCTATGCAATAGCCTTAAACTTAATATTACATGAGATTTCTGCAACTTAAAACAGAACAAAAATAAACCTAACAAAACTTCAAGAAATCTGAATGCACAAGCAAAGAAACCTATTTCGTTGGCAAACACGAAATCCCAAGTAAATAGTACTTGGTTAGTGCTTATAATAGGCAGTTAGTATTCTAGGCTGAACGCTCTGGAGACTTGCTATAACAACCACTAGTATTTAGACGGTAAATATTCACGACCACTCCGGTTTGGTGTAAGGTTTGAAAATAGCTGGCAATATACTATGGTACAGTCAACAAAAGGATAATTGATAGAGCTAAGAGAAACATAACATATGTTATGTTTCTAAAATAAAAAACCGGCCATGAGCGAGTCCGACTTGCGCACCGAGGGTTCCGTATAAACTTGCGATATAAACAGTCATAACTTTTGACTGCGTAGACTTAGAGATTAGTATTTTTTGAGTATATGGTTTAAACTTCTTGACAGACAGTTGGACAATCAAGTGATCCAATAAAGGTTCAGTATTTTCCTTTTGAGGTGCTGGACCTAAAAATTTTGAACAATTAAGAAATTTCAACTATATTCGACCAACCTGGTTACTTATCTATTTTGTTGACTGTACCACGATGTTTAATCCAGTCGGATTTTACTGTATGCTTGTTTTTTTTTCCACCAGATTTAGCAAATTCGGTTTTTTATTTGTTGTTTGTTTGTTTATCTTCCATTGATTTGCTTTGTGTTACAATTGCTAGTTCATCTGCTACTATTCGTTGTAATGAATTTAAAAGCATTTACTTAAACATAATAACTCGACTAAAATTAATTTAACAGCTTAGAAATCAATCGCAAAAAGGTTATTTTTAAAAATGTTTTCGTTTTAATATCAATTTAAAAGAAAATCTAAGTGAATATTAAAAAAAAAATACACAAAAAGCTTCAAAGCCGCCTTCGAAGCCCACCTCTTCAAAGTTAGCATGAAAAAAAAGGTACTTGATAATAACTAAATAAGTACACCAGGCAGTAAACTTTAAAGTTGTGAATGCAAAATATGACTTTTAAACCAAATCCTGAGTAACTGGCTTTTTGAGCTCATGTTGGTTAAAGAACTAGAGTGTTAGTACCTAATACCCAAAATGACTATGACGTCACTTTCTTATCCTTCATTTCAAAGATTCTAGTTGAGAACGTTCCAAACAAATTAAATAATTAATCGGACCTTTGTGAGAGCTCAAAAGAACCCTAGGAGTGGGGTGCCTTTCTGAAGGACGCACTCCTCGCAGATTTGTGTGTGAAAAGCTTTAATTTTAGTATTCGTACTTCATTTTCAAGGGCTTTTCATGGGTCTACTGTGAAAGGTCACGTTCATATGGAGTAGCTTGAAGTATTTATCATAATTGACGCTAAAACAGGTACGGTACAAAACGGTACGGAATGAAAACGAAATCTACGTTATAATTTGTACGTTCTACGACAAACTTTTCAAATTGGTACACCACAAAGTCCCTATGAACATTAGGAATTTGTAAAGTTTTGAAATAGTACATGCTGAAAATTAAATATTTTTCATGCATATTTAGATACATAAATTAAAATTATGTTTGTTTAATATACATTATATCTATTGAGAAAAACCTAAGCAGTTGTTATAAAACTAGTCACAAGTACCTCTTTCCTCTTTAAAAAAAAGGATGGGTGCGTTTACAAACAATTAAACTCACATACACAAACAGCCAGACCCGAAAAAACTATCTGTAGATCATACAAACATTTGTTCCGTGTGGGAATTGAACCCGCCACACGCAGCGCGGCAGTCGATTGCTCAGCCACTGCGCCAACCGTGTCGTCGAGATAAAGTTGTTGCGGTTTCTGTATCCGTCTCAAAAAGAGTAAAGTAGACGAGAATATAAAACAATAAATAAAAACAAAAAAATCCACATTTGAGCTTCAATGAGATTTCGACCCAAAGGAATTCGAAGTTTTAGTTGGAGTTAAAACTTTATTACCAGCTATCAAGATTGAGTTTTAGTGGTGCAATAGAAAGCACAATGACAAGCAATTTGAACAAATATGAGACACATCAAAGCAGCATTATGTCCATGTAAACATAAGAACTATTTGGAAGCAATTGTCTCTCTGATCTGATAGAGTAGACTTTTAACGGAATTGACATAAAGTTTTATATGGCTTATGTCAGTCTCATACATTTTTTTTTATTATAGTTGACGTTAATACTATATTATTTTGTATAGATCACGATCTTTTCCTGACAAGTTGAGAAAAAAATATCAACTACTAGATAATTTCGTATGTCAAATCTAAAGACCAACTTTAATATTATTGTTAAAAGAACCACCTCAATGTCTGTCTTTTTTTGAGGATGGGAAATGATCAAATAACTTCCCCCGGTTGGTTACTGGGCGAAGCGGGGAGAGTGTTAGAGTTTTACTGACTAAAACCAACGCATGTTAATTCTTTTGCCCGTTATGTTCCGGGCCCGAGGTATCTCTTTAGAAAAACCAGCAACCCCGGTAAACGGTGGCCCTGGCAGGCTATTTTGCCTCATTCTGTGCTTGAACAAACAATTTTGTATAAAGTGTGACATTGACATTATTTTTGTAGCATCATCTGTCTAGCCTTTTTCTATGTTGAGGTCTCATTATTTCTGTTTACTCAATCGAAAAAAAACAACTACCAACATACAACTTTCTACATTTGTTAACTTTATAAAATTCTCGTGTCGCAGTGTTTGTACCAAACTCCTCCGAAACGACTGGCCCGATTTGTATGAAATGTAGTTTACAAATCGCATTGTATTAAGAGTTGGCCAACATCTATTTTTCATAGCCCTCTCCAAAAAAGGAGCTGAGCAAGGGGTAATTAATTTTAAAATAGTTGTTGAATAAATAATTTTCCGACAACTGTAACTTTTTTTGGAATAACCGGAGTTGATGTTAATGCTTTGCCGTGCCTCTAGACGCACGTAGCTGATTATCTTCTACTCCTCCCTCCTCCTTTAATCCTTTCAGAATATGAGTGAGAAAGACAGAACAAACTGCTGAGTACTCTCCAGCGTTGTTAGTTAGTGTCTGTTGTAATTGGACACTTTATTCTTGTCTTCACTAACACAATATTTCCTTCACATAACTTTAACTGCCTGCCTCAGTACAAGTTTATGCCTTGCACCAATACTTGCAAAGCCTCGAGGCAGCTGGATATGCAGGGGCATGGTGTATAGTTTCTATTCAAATGATTGCGGCTGTTCTGAAATGTTAGCCAGCGCTATGGGAATACCGAGTGGCTACGTACATCTTATTGACTGAGAGAATTGATAATCTAGAGGAGTTTGTCTAAAGTGAATAGTTTATTCGAATAGTACCTATATTTTTATTGGTCAATTTTAGATCACTTTTAAGTTCTGTTAAATGTCAAATTGACATATTATCTGGCTTCGGTAAAACCCCGGTGTTTTACTTTTCTTTTTAAGAGAAAAGTCATTACGTTTCGTAATTCCTGAACGTAGGAAAAATTTTATTAAAACATCATATTTTATCTGTAAAAAACTTTTAAATACATACAAATTATATTCAGGTTATATGTAGGTATACATTATATTACGAGAGGCACTACGCAATTTTTGCGAGTAATTTTATACAGAATTAGTGAATGAACTAAACTACAAATTAAAAGTAATTATTGATTAACTAATAAAAGAATATAATTACTTAAAAAAGTTAAAGTAATAATTAATTCATAAATTAAAAATAATAAATATTAACAAATAAAAATAATAATTAATTTTATTCATTGCACTGGTCGATGTTTTTAAGACCTTGTGTTACTCTAGAGGTTTTGTTATTTTCCGTATTCTGTCGTCCACTCAGTCGTAAACCTACCATTCAACAAACCTTCTAAATGACGTCACTATCTAGTTCTAAGGTTTATTAAAACAAATGCCACTTCGTAGAATGCACCACGTGTGACGTCATGCCATAAATACGAACAAAACAAGCCAACAGTTCGCAGTTACAATAGTAACGTATTTGCAAAATAAATCATAAGTCAAGCAGTGCATGAAAGCTGTGCTAAGGGACATAGAGTAAGCCAGTAAGTACATGGTGCACAAGTAAGTACACAGATACATAACAAATCACACATCATCACGCCTGCAATTCTTGAAAGTACAGGTTGAAGGTATGCCTAATTGTACACCCACATTTTGCTAGCTATGTTCTAGTCTCATGTAAAAGGGAGCGAACGAGCGAAATAGATTATAGTCTCGTGTAGTACGGTGGGCTACATCAATTGCTTTCCCCAGTTACATTAAAATAAGCTTTCGAGGGGTAAGCACATTGTGGCGCACACTGTACAAACAAAGGTAGTCCATTCTGTTGCTTAAACATCCACACCAAAATTTCCACGCTAACGAACTCGCGATGAAAAGCTAGTAAAAAATAAATTCTTTCTGTACTAGCAAACGATAACTAAAATCCTTTGAAAATTGCATCGGTAATAAACAACTAGTATGTTTATGATCCACGCGGTATGAATGCATTTTAAGAATTAACACCTGATTGAGAAAATTACCGCCAAGGTAGAGCATACCGAACACGATAGAGAGGTTCGGAAGAAGAAAGGAGTAGGTTGCAGCACTAGAACACTTGATGGCAGCAAAAAAAAACATGTCAAAGTTGTCTCCCCTCTCGCTCATTATTCTTTGGCCACTGCCGCCAGTCTGGGAATTAGGTCAAACGTTCCAGAAATTAACAATTTACTTACACCCCTTACTGCGTAGCCAACATACCGCTTAACAAATGTCTTAGTTCACTAAATGTGTATGAAATAGACTGAAGATGAGAAGAACTTATCTATGACACTATAGTTTTAAACCTATTTTAGAACATAAGTTAGTGTACAAAATAAAATAACCCGACTTCCTAAAATAAAACTAAGAAGTGCAAATAACTTTCAGAAATCGATGGCAAAAAAGCCAATGACTTTAACCAAGTCACCGTCTTTTAAATATTTACTATTCGCTTTTTTTGGAAGTCGGTTATTTCTTTACAACTGCAAAAAGTGCCTAAAAGCGGATGTACAATAGCTAGTATTACCAAATAGTCGCTGTAATGGTTTATGGTTATGTAAGTGCTTAACTTGTATACAATATAAGTGTTGGTGAAAACAGGCGATTAGTTTTCAAGTAGTAAGGTCTCGGTCAGTGGAAAAAAACAACATCAGTAGTCCCAAAACTAAAATAAGTACTGACAAGCGCTAGTGCCACAAACTTCTTCTGGTTAGTTGTTATAGAGAACAGAAAGCCGTCTTTCGACATCTTCAGATATGGCAGTAAATAAATTATTTACTTTTGATAACAATACAATAAGCCCAAACCACCGGTAGCTAGGACCCTGCTCTGGATACCGGCAGAAAATATTTAAAAAATATAAGACCAACGCAAGATCGATGAAAATATGGCGACAGGTCACTGGGAACAACTTGTGACCCACGGATGCCCATCGTTAAAGGGGAAGATACCTATACAAGTCCTTGATTAGACCTGGCGTACTGTATGGGTCAGAATGCTGGGCTGTAAAAAAGTGTATGAAAAACTATAATGTTGAGATGGATGTGTGACAAGAATTTATAAAGTAAGTAATGAGTATATTAGAGGTTTGAAAGTTGCGCCTTTTACAGAAAAAAATAAAAGGAGTCGTTTGGGTTGGTATGGAGATTTAATGAGGAGGAATGAAGCATGTGACTAAAAGAGTGATGGATCTGAATGTTGATGAACGAAGAGCGAGATGAAGGCCAAAGAAAATATGGATGGATTGTGTAAGCAATGATATGAAGGAGAAAGGGTAAATGATGCCGTGACGTGTGATGAAGGGGAGAATAGAAGAAGAAAGTAAAAAATAAAGTGTTGTGCCGACCCCAAATAGAATGGGACAAGGATAGGTTAATGATCATATATATTTATTACAAATTTGAAACGTTTAAAAAAATAAGGTTTTTTTTTTAAATATAAGTTATTTTTAAAGAAAAGTGAATAAAGAAAAAAAATATAAATATCATTAATTATTCTCTCATCACAAAACTAACTTAAACTTAAATGTAGAAAAAAAACTCACAGCTGTATTCCACCTTTACGAAAAACTGAAGGTTTATTTTACCTTTTACCTTATTAATTATGTTATTGTGATGAAAAATAACAATATTTAAGAACCCTGTCTCTGTCTCTTTTGAAGTTGGTGTTACTTGTACCAATAAAGGCATTTGTGTCGATGACAGGGTGCAATATCGAGGTGTGCATCGCGACAGTCAAAGTTGTTTGGTGAATAGATTGAGAAAGCTATCTCCAAGCTAGGCTAGGAACGTAAACGCAAGTAAACAAGACGAACAATCGGTCAAGCCATCTCGAGACCTTAATTAACCTAAATAAATATCTTGGGACAACTCACACACGGCTATTTGATCCCAAGCTAAGCAGAGCTTGTGTTATGGTAACCAGACAACTGATATACATACTTATATAATTTAAAAATACCTAAGTACATATTATAGATAAATCACAACCAGACACAGAACAAACAATCATGCTCATCACACAAAGTTTGTCCTGGGTGGGAATCGAACCCACGACCTCCGGCTTAGCAACCTGACAATAATATGTGACTAATGCTAGTATTGTGTTGCTCTTACTGTTCACAGATGCGTGTCTATATTGCGTCCTAGATTCAACTTTTAAACACGTAAACAAAATTGCTAAAAACTTAAAAAAAACCTAAAATTAGTTCTTTAGAAAATATTACCTACGTTATCTCTTATTCATTTCATCATCTGCCTAGCCTTTTCCCAACTATGTTGGGATCAGCTTCCAGTCTAACCGGATGCAGCTGAATATCAGTACTTTACATGGAGCGACTGCCTATCTGACCTCCACAACCCAGTTAGTACTGGGTAATACGATACCGCTTGGTAAGACTGGTTGTCAGACTTTCGGGACACTGACTACCTTGTAACGACTGTCAAAGATCTACAAATGACAGCCAGGACCAACGGTTTAACGTGCTTTCCGAGGCACGGAGGGAACTCGGTATGTAACGGGTGGTCACCCATCCACAGACCAACCTAGGCAAGCGCAGCTTAACCTAAAGATCGACCCGAGCGGCTGCTATTATTTAGCCACGAGCTCCTCTTATTCATCTATTCTTAGTTATCTCTTATTCATTTATACTCTTTAATGAAAATGAATCATATTTACACAGAACTAAAGTTAATCAGTAATTAGAAAGTGAAATGAAATTTTTGGTTGACTTTTCATTCAACATTTTCGCTCTTTGTTCAAAGTGAATCTTCTGTTCCAATATTTTTAATGATACAGTCGAGGTACAGTCGTTTACATAATTGTTAACAATTTTGTGGAATGTTTTTAATTACGGACGGTTTAGTGATGTCTAATAGACAAGCGTTGGATAGTTTTAACTGTAACCATTAACTTTGGGTTTCTAAGGGCAGCACATTAAGAGCCGTTAAGTGGTTTATTTCATTAACTATGTGTTTATTATTAAGAACAGTCGTTTCGCGAGATTTTATGTTCCTAAGTTTATTTTGAATGGTTTGTAATAAAATAAAACATTGTTGTAATTTTTATAATGAGTTTTTAACTACTAATTGAATATTCTTAAAAAATATTATCACTAGCTGATAACCACGGCTTCAACTGTCACGTGATCACGATACTGGGATAAAAAGTATTCATTATTTGTTGGTTGACTATTTCAATCGCAAATTTATATAGTTTAGTTTTGACGGGCCTGTTGGTCTAGTAGTTAGTGGCCCTGACTGCTGAGCCGGAGGTCATGGGTTCGATTCCCACCCAGGACAAACTTTGTGTGATGAGCATGATTGTTTGTTCTGTGTCTGGGTGTGATTTATCTATAATAATTATGTATGTATTTATGAATTACATAAGTATGTATATCAGTTGTCTGGTTACCATAACACAAGCTCTGCTTAGCTTGGGATCAGATAGCCGTGTGTGAGTTGTCCCAAGATATTTATATATTTTGCAGACCGACAAGAAACAGTAAACATCAATTCCTTGCGTTTATTTTGAGCTGGATAAAATCATTGCCTTACCCAATTGCCTTTACACACGACCCCAAGATATCAAACATCAGATAAAGTCTACATCCCACTACTCGAGACGCATACAAATACACCATAAACTACATAAGAAATACGCCATAACTACGCATATATACCGGTCACTACGAATAATATTTAATCGCCGATCCCCAATCCATATTTAACTTTAAGATAATAAGATTATCATAAATTCATCTTGGGCTTCCTCTCATGCCGGATCAGACCTTCAAGGGACGGTAACAATGGAATTAATTCTATTCGAGCACAAAGTAAAGAAAGATAATTAATTTCTCATATCTCAATGTATAAAAAGGTTTTTTGTGAATCGTTTTATGAATAAAATATACTTATTTAAGTCCCTTCTATTTTTTAAGTACCGTCCGGTATAAATTTTAAGATTTTTTGGTCTTGTTATAGTCTAAACAGATTATTGTTTTGACTTTTTTTCAGAGATCATTAGCTAATATAGACCAGATATTTATACAAACACGTGCAATTAAACCTTGATCCCGGAGTGCTTCTACAGCTTCGATTTAAGTTTTTTTTTTTTGAATCGGCTATCATCAAATAACTTTCATCGCTCTGGGTGGAGCGGGGGAAGTGTAATTTTTTTTACTGACGAAAACCCACCCATGTTTCTTCTTTTTACTTTTTGCCTTTTATGTTCCGGAGCCGCGGTATCTCTAAAATAATAATTTTCTCCTTTTTGTATTTAGAGTTAAGGTTTTGTTTTTGTTTTTCAATATAACTCTATTTTTCTATTTTTTAGTTTTGTTTATTGTTTGATCTTGTTTAATGTTGTGTGCACTTGTTGTATGTGCCAAATAAACAAATTTATTTAACTATTTATGTACACACACTTATTTTCTTTCTTTATTTCGAATAACACGCGACCCTGGTAGGTCGATTTAAATTGAGTTCAATTCAGGAGACTGGTAATTTGTTATGTGGTACTCCGCAGCAGCCCTGGTCTATATTTTTATTACGTAGTGAGGCCATAGGCCTCTTAATTTGGACAAATATTTAAAAAAACTTCTTATTCACAAAACTTCCACTGATATTAAAATTTAAATATTGTTTGGAATATTTAAGTTCATTGTACAGTCAAGAATAAAAGATTTTTGAAATGAAATAAACATTTTTATTTTTAATTCAGCCCATTAGTGTGATGATGTTTTTGATGCATTAAATTGGATTTATATAGGTGTAATCCTTTAGCTAATATAGTTATTTTGCTTATGTATCTACGTTTTGCCCGTTGTTTATATTCTAAGTCAGTGACGTGCTTGCAGTGTTATCATTTTTAGGGTACCGTAAATAAAGTGAGAAAAAACGGAACCCTTATTGGATTATTTAATTATCCGTCAGTCTGTCTGTCTCAAGTCAAGACCCTTTATCTCGGTAAAGCTTAGAGGTATAGTGATGAAATTAAAACAATGTACTCAAGTCTGTGGTCCCTTGAAGCAGTAAAAAACTTTCAACCTTCTAAGTCTACGCAGTCAAAAGATATTGTCCTTAATGTCCCAAGTTTTTATTAATATTCAATGCTTTGATTAAGGTGGTTTAGTTTGTGTCTCAAAAGGAGTTAAAATTGTTCTTAAAAACACTTAGCTGTGCATCCTTTTTCAAGAAATGCTTTTTTACTTCTTCCTTTTGTTAAGTTTTCAAGCTCGTCTCGAAGAATGTTCGTATTTTCTTAGCTTACTGAATAAATCAACAATGACCCGCAACATAAAAGTACATCACGCATTTCCATAGACTTCTAAAAAGCGCGGACAAATACATTTTTTCACAGCACACACATGTTTATCTTTTACTCAAAGAAAGATAGCCGGAAAAAATTCAGAAAAGGCTATCACGGTCCGATTCTTTGCTCACTTACAAATAGACTTTCTTAAAAACAAGTAAAAATAAACCTTGAAAGAAACAACATAGGGTCTTACTAAAGTGTAAACACAACGTGGTCTGACCATGTAACTGTGTACTCATAAAAATAGCGTTCCGTTTACAAGAGCCCGATGATAGCCGAAGACGGCCGAACCTAGCCGAGCGGTTATAGAGTCAACAGCCTCCGGTTTTCGCTGACTTTGGGTTCGAAACGAAAACTTTTTCAGTAAGGCAATTTGGAGTGGAACCAAATTTACATATGTGATTAGATAGTAAAAGGAAATTTGTCTTCAGTTCGGTCTGGGAACTTGGGATTTGGATAATACGGATTGAATCTTTGAGCAGTGACAGTAGGTTGTATGGCTATTGTGCTGGCCAGCTTTCTTGTGGGCGACTTGAGATACCTTTTTATACCAGCCATTATTAGCAAATATGAAGAAAAGTTTAGTTAAAAATCATAAATAAAGTAGCGGTATAACTTGGGCGAAAATTCAAGCGCCTGCATCCTACGTTGGCAAAATTTTGTCGGAGAAAACCGGCGCGTTTTAATTTACCTCAACGCAAATACGTAACGTCGTGTGTTCTCATAAAATTACACAACGCCATTATAAAGCAATACGTATTCACAATAAGCCAACATACCCATAAATCCGTAACACAATAACAGAATTAACTGCGATTTATCGCCGCACGACGTTACGGAGGTACCGTTAACGAGGGCCGCGTCACGGCAGCTGAGAAATATTCGTCACAATTCGGCGTTCGTTCGCTAACAATCGGCACGCGCCATTTTCATCCCTTTTCAGACGAGGCTGCGCGGGCAGGCATGCGCAGTGCCCAGTCCCCGTCAAACGCCGTCAGTGGAGCGGCGCGCCTTGCCGCACCGCGTTATAGCCGCGCCCTCGATACTACCGATGTAAAAATTAACAATAATATTTTAAAATTAGAACACGTTCCCCTTACCGTGTAAGTGTACCGAAATCGATGTAAAAAAATAGTTCCCTTTTTTGTTGAAACACTTTTCTGCGCGATCTCCTCTTCGCGTGGTGTATACGATAATTCGAATTTGTAGTATAAGTGAGTTACTGTGTATGTAAAAGTGCAATGGAGTATGCCGACCGTAGTGTGTGTGTTTAGACTTTTGACGATTGTGTTTGATTGTACTGGGATTATCTCAATGGTAAGTTTTTAAAACGTGACTATTATAATAATTTGGAAGAAATATTATAAGACTAATTAAGATAATTGATACACGCAATTCTGTGTACCTACTTGTTTGTGAATGCTTTTTGTGCGTCGTGTTTCTTATTTCCCAGATTTACGAAGGTTTGACATAGATAAAAACTCGCTACTCGGTGATAAAGATTCTGCGAAGAATTTTTACGATCCATAAATTTAATCATACCTACCTACTATGAAGCGTTTCGTAGATTTTTCGATAAAGTTTAGTATTTAATAAATATTTACGTCACTTTTCGATGGGGGTTTATCAATTTACTTAGTTTAACAATCTTGTATACGAGGGAAAATGATGTGGTTTAAAAATTGAGACGTTTTTTGTTTATGCATGAAAAACTATTTCACGTTTACACGCATCGGAAGCAAAATGCCGAGAGCTGAAAGTAAAACTCACTTTAGAGCAACGTTATCAAAATCTACACTACAATTATCAACCTAATTTACGCTATACTCAATTTAAGCTGTCCAACTTTCGCGACTTTTCCGGGTAACCCTACAAAATCACCAATTCACACGACAGGTCCACATTTAAGTATGAAAAATTGTTTCCTAAAGCAATCAATCCTTTTAATGTAGTAGGCGCAAAACTTGTAAAGTAACTTATACCCCATACTTCATAAATAAACATTAATCATTCCTCCTTTGAAAGTTAATCAACCTATTTAAATTTTAAAAGTAATTAAAATGTCGATGGTACGGTGCGATTACGTTCTTTATTTAAAAAAGGGGTGACGCCTCATTCTCGTCACTCGGGTATTATGCAAGGGGTATTCATTTGGACTGACCCCCCGGTATTTGAACGTCCACGCAAAACAACATAATGGTTCCAATCATATACATTTCTACTTATGTTTCTGCTTATATTTTTTGTATGTTAAATAAATCTTTTAAAAGCGAGGACGCCATCATCCTTTTTATTATTATAAAAGCGAAAGTGAGGTGTTTGTTTCTTACATCTTCACGCCTAAATGGCCAAACCGATTTTGATGAATTTTGGTACAGAGATAGTTAGGACCCTGGAGACAATCTGAGGCTTAAAAAAACTAAGAAAAGGGGGAAGAAAAGGGGAGAGAAAGATATATTGTTTTCGATCACCACTTGTAAACCTTACTATCTGTACAAAAGATGGTCTTGGTTGTATCAGAGTTAAGGTTTAGAATTTTTATGTCCTTATTGGATTATTGTTCACTATCCACTCTTTTCTCGCAACTTTATTATGTACACAGTCCAGGAGAGGAATTCCCTGTTTGCGTCTATGTTCCCGACTTTACATAGCCTAAATCTATTTAAGTCGTGTGTAAATAAGCTGCTTTTAGGTAAGTTCGTTTTTCGTCAACCTCATCTCTGTCCTTTGAACAATTTTATTTGAAGATTGAAGTCAAGAGAAGACCCATTTCACATAAAAAGAGTCGAACACATATACGGCCATATCTTTTGACTGCGTAGACTAAGAGGTTCAATTTTTTCACAGCCTTACAGAATTGCAAACTTGAATATATGGTTTTAATTTCAACTCGATACTTTCACGCGTTTTTGAGGAAAAGGGTCTCGACAGACAGACTAACGGACCACAAAAGGATACTGTAATGGTTCTGTTTTTTCCTTTTGAGGTACAGCTACCCTACTATGACCTCTTAAAGCAATTCTTATTCCGCTGAGGGAAAGAGACAGAGCTATACAGGGTGTCTAGCACCATCTCTTTCACTCAGTGGAATAAGAATTGCTATAAGATGTCATAGTAGCCCTTCAGAACCCTAAAAATAAACAATAATGCTGTTTAGCACTAGCTATAAGAGAAGATTATAGGTCGTGGTACAATCAACATGCAATTGTACACTCAATCTGTTTTCGTTGGTAAACCAGTTGGTTTACCAGTCTTCTACAAAGCAATAGAAGTGTCGAGTACAGAAGTGGTAGGCGTTTGAGAGCATCTCTAACTTCTTAAACAAGTCGTGTAGTTAAGAGTCATTTTGGAATAAAGGCGCGCCTGACTGCCTGGCTGCACTAATTGCACAAAGTGACATTCTACTATCGATATAGCGATGACAATGATGACTCTGTACTGGAGTGTGAATTGGATGCTGGTCTACAAATGATAGGGTTCAAAATCGTTCTACGGTTTTATGATTACAAAAACTTATGTACGGTACTGTAGGCGCCAAACTCATGGCCAAGTTCTGGATTGACTGAACTTAGATTGCCAGTGATACAATTAGAAAGCGAAGCTATAAATCTGATGTTACAGTTTAAAATGAACTGTATTGACATAATTTACCAAAAAACGTGTGTCAATCTTTTTTAAAGTCACTATAAAAATGCAAAATACCCGTTGTTACAATTTATTGATTCTCTAGTTTGATCTGTGCTTCAGCTATTTGGGATTTTTTCTATGAAATTCCAAAGAGCAAAACAAACCTACTGGCATATAAGAAGGAAAAAAGATGCAGATCCGGCTTATAGCTTTGCACAAAGTATAATATCAAGGTTTTTCTGTGGATGGGTGATAATAGGGTAGATAACACCAACAATCAATTGATATAATTTTTATGAGCTGTCAAAACGCGCTTCCCCCATAGATTTTGTATGTGACTCGCAACGATGACGTCACTATTTTGTCAAGTCAATGATGCAACTATTTATTGATTTAAAAGCAACTAAAAATCGAATTTTAAAGTTATTTTGAAATGAATGGAGTTCTCAGGTGTAGAATAAGGTGTTCTTTCAGAAAAATTGTGTTTTTTAATTATTGGTTAATGGTGTCAACTACCCAATTCAATACGTACTGAGACACTTTCGTGACTTGTATGTACAGACGCACATCAACCGACACAAAACCATTCTAACCTGATCTTTCACTACGGTGTTCGATTAATTCGTAGTAGAGAGATCAGGTTATAATAGTTTAGTATGGGTTGACCTGCCGTCGTGTGTACATGAAGTTGATCTCAATCGTAGATTTTGGTCAGGTGCTTTATGTAGTCGATGTGACTACACATTGACACTGACTGTCAAAGATGTCAAGATGTCGAATCGTCTACGTAAAATACTTAAAGTATTTCAGTGGTTGTAAATATAATGGCGATGATTGGCATGAGACAATGGAAGAAAAAAACGTGTTGTCCGACCCCAAATAACATGGAGATAACGGAGAAAGAGGGCTTGCCAGGGCCACCGCCTGCCAGTGTAGTGGATTGTTCGAAAGACATACTGCGGCCCCGGAACAAAAAGAGCAAAAGAAGAAACATGGGTGACTTTTAGTCAGCAAAATTCTGACACTGCCTGCCGCTCCACCCAAAGCGGGGGAAGTTATCTGATTATTTCTAATCTGCGAAAAAAAGGCAGAATGACCATGGTTCAGATGCATCTGTTTAGCCTGTTAAATCGATACCAATATAGAAGGACTTCGCAGATCTAGTCAGGTGCAGAGTGAGATATCTAGAAGTCCAAGTTTAAGAAACGATGCTGTTGATAAGTTTCGAAACAATGTAATAGATGCTAGTTTGAAGTGTCGATACCTTGTTTCCGTATTGTGACATAGTTTCAAAACGTTATTACACTTCAATCTTGGGAGGGACGCCACGGGGGGGGGGGGGGTTTGGTAAGAAGAAGTTCCACCTGCGACTTCTGTAATGGTAGAGAGATAGTTGATACCCTAGAGACGGACATCGGCTATTTTTTTTAAGTGAGTAATGAGGGAAAAACAGGGAAGAAATGAGAAAACTTAGCTTTGCTTTTACAATAAATAAGGCGCAAGGGCAAAAACTACAGGTAGCAAGTTTAACCCCGAATTGAACGCGAGCGAAGCCGCGAATAAAAGCTAGTTTATGATAAGGAGCTACTAACTATATAATAAAAGATCGCCATGATCTTTAGGTTAAGTCGTGGTTTCCTAATATAGTTTTTGGATGGGTGACATATACATTATTATACATACATACCCAATGCATACCGAGTTACCTTTGAGCTTCGGAAAACACGTTAAGCTGTAAAGCGGGGATCAAAGTAATTATTGCAGAGTTTTGACAGTCTTTACAGACAATCAGTGGCCTGCAAAACTGACAACCAGTCTTACTGAAGGGTATCGTACACTGACTTACTTATCACGAATTCTTAGACGCGTCGCCCACAATATCAACAGTCGTGGCTCAGTCGAGGCGCAGGCGCATTAGGCACGTCGCCCACAAGATCAACAGTCGAGGTGCAATTGAGGAGCTGGCACATAAGAGGCACGCCACAACAAGATTTTCTTTACAAATTTCGTGGGCGATGCGCCTAATGCGCCCGCTCCTCGACTGCACCTCGACTGTTGGTCATGTGGGCGACGCGCCTTAGAAACTACAAGTGTTAGGAGTCTCAAATTTTGTAAGGCGGAACCTTTTATAACGTAGGTGTTCTATAAGACGCCATTTTGTAAAATTCAACCGCTTAGGGGGTCAAATGGAGTGACAAGGTTGTATGGGAGAACGTAATTCCAAATCGACAAACACATTTACTCACAAAATTCATAGACTGTATAACATCACGCTACCAAAATAAAAGGTGAGCAGAAACCGCTGGGCACAACTAGTAAAGCTGTATCTAGTAAAACTGGAAATCAACTGCAATCGACTTGAAACCGCAGATCGTGGGGGTTGACTTGTTTTTGAGTGAAGATTGCAAATCGGCATGCGAAATTTGGGACGCCCTCAGGCTCGGTGGAGCGACGATATTCGTTGGCTAGCTGGAAACTATTGGATAAGAGTTGCCGAGAATCAAGTTGAAGGGCGTGTGATTGAAGAAGCCTATATCCAGGTGAGGGCTGCTGTCGGCTGATGATGGTAGTTGACAGAATACTAGCCAGGAGATGATGAGCTTATACTTTAGTCAAAAACATTCCCAGATAATCAGAGAGTGTGGTACTGCCTATAGTATTGTGGGGCCTACGCTGTCCCGTACGTGTACGCTTTACGCTGTCTGTGTTAGACGAATTTGAACCTTCGGCAGTTAGGGGGTGGGTTCGTACGAGCTTATCGAATTAGAATTACTTGTTTAAAGTAGGCAAATATTAGAATACAAAGTTATGCAAAATTGATCATTAACACGTAACCTTAAGGTAGATAAGCTTCTAAATACTGTTTAGTCACATGATGAAGTTGTTAATTTCACCAACAATTGTTGGGTAGGTTTGGTTCATTGGATGCAACAGTGAATCAGCGTCAACACAAATAACAACAGAAATTAAAAACAATCATGATTATAATATCGATTTTATTTAATATAAATACATAATTATTAAACATAAAAGCTAAAACAAAGAAGTTATGACACAGTACTATATATGAAAACGGGCTTCTGCGGGCGAAGCCGCAGAAGCCAGCTTGACGTAAAATAGTAACAAACGTTGATACATCCATACATGCATCCATCCTCACAAACATCCGCATTTATAATATTAGTAGGAGAAACTTGAATTGTTATGAATGTTCTTGAGCGTTTCAATAGTGCTCCAATACCAATTATTATTTTTAAATTAGGGGTCTAGGTCTGGGTCTAGGTTTAAGGAGTAAGTCTGTTACATACTTCACAAAGAGTTTAATGTAGTGAATAAACATGTTATATAATTATTTAGAAATATAATATACTAGCTTTTGCCCGCGGCTTTGCTCGCGTTTAATTCAGAGTAACACAGTGTCCCTTTCCTGATTTGCAGGTACCTGCTACTTGTAGTTTTTGCCGTAGGGCCTTTTTATTGTAATAGCAAAGCTAAGTTTCCGTTTTTCTCTCTTTCTTCCTAATTTCGCACTTATTTAAAAAAAAGTTAGCCTATGTCCATCTCCAGGGACAACTACTTCAGTACCAAAATTCATCAAAATTGGTTTAGCCATACTAAGACGTAATAAACAAACAGCTTTGGTGTTATTGGAAATACATAAATGTAGTATAAACATGTATGTATTTGCAGTTACACAAAGGCTGTTTAACACAATTTTGGACCATAATTTCAACCGTAACATATAACTGCTGATTGTACATACTCACCGAGAGTTTTAGGACACAATATGTACCGGTCACACGATGATGAAACAACTTTGTTTTGGTGATTTTGAATTCTGCAGCATAACTCAATAAAGTCTATTTCCGCTTGCTCACAACATAAATGAACCAGCGTAATGCAAAATACTGGAGGGATTTTAGTTCAGCAGGACTCCATTTAGACAGTATAAAAGTATGCATATATATTACTAGCTGTGCCCAGCGGTTTCACCCGCTGTGCAGACTACCCTTACCAGGGTCTTAACTTCATACCCTTTTATGAAAAATAGATATTAGCCGATTCTCAGACCTATGTACTCGACATGCACATAAAATTTCATAAATCGGTAAAACCGTTTCTGTGAAGTATGGCAAATGAAACTCTGACACAAAGCTGTGCTTACAAATACTATAAAAACGAGAGTGAATTTGCTTGTGCGTTTATTTACTTATTGAACTTAATGTTAATAATTTACCTAGACATTATTAATTTAACAACACTTCATTCAAATCAAATCAAATCATTTATTTCAATTAGACTATTACAGGCACTTTTGAATGTCAAGAAACAAAATTAATCTACAGTCAGTGTCACAAGGCATAATAACTTGTGAAAGTACTGTAGTTGCCCATTCCAAAGTGTTGCTCTCTATGGAGAAGAATGGGCAAGAAACTCCATGGACACTCTTTTAAATTATAATATTTTTACAAAAACGTATTTACATCATTCATGTTGACATTATACAAATATGTGAGAACGATGTAGAAAGACGTGCACAGTAAGAGCGTCCAGAGTAAATAAAACGCAAAATTTAATTTTAAATCTAAATAAGTTTAAAAATAAACCGTTGTAGCTAAAAAATGACCAGTCCCAACTGACAGCGCCGGTTCACGAACATGACGTATGGATCAGCCCCATTCAGCTCGACCATTTTGAAAGGAGCTAAATGCATTGTATGTATAATGATGTTAGTGCGCAAAAATAATCCATACTAATATTGTAAAAGCGAAAGTGAGTTTATTTGTAAAGTCTTCACGCCTAAGTAGTCAAATCAATTTAAATGAATTTTGGTATAGAAATAGTTGGAACCCTGGAAACGGGCATAACCTATAGGCATATATAAATAGGCTAAAAATGTGAGAAAAGGGGGAGAAAGAGGGACGAAACGGGGAGACATTTTTTTTTCGATCATCAGGAAAAAATATTAGAATGGCCTAAAGGTAGATGTCTCGGGTCTGTCTGTTTGTGTATGGACATTTAAATGTTTGTAAACGCACCTACGATACAGGAGAAATTCCTAGTGAGGAAAAAAGTTTTTTTTTTAAATACTGTTCCTTTTTCAAAACGCGATATTTGTTGAAAATCTGTAGTACAGCATACGTGTACGTAGCAAAGCGAACGAACACCACTTGTAACAAACCGTACAAAAACGCTTCACAAATATTGACTCGTACCCAGTGCGTTACCAGTGTTACCGACAAACATTGCCGCTTTACACATTGGTACGTTATTTCCGACGTACAAACAGACTACAAAGAACTATTTCGGGAGCACTTGTTACTTTGATACGGTTGGTACTTAACTTTACATTGTAAACATACACATATCACGCCTGTAATCCCCGAAAGGTTGGGCAAAGCTGTACTAACTACAGTACTTTCACAAGTTATTTGGAACGAAGAAAAAATTAAGACCATAAGTTGTAACGACACTTTTTTGCCTCAGTAATTGTAAGCCGTGCGACGTGTGCGTGTTTCTCTATTCTCTATCTAAGCAAGCCAGTTATTTTCGTTGGTGTCGCGACGATTATTTTTGTTGAGTGTTTACAAGTTTTTTGTTCTTGTGTGTTTAACACAAGAGATAAAACCATGTATATAATCATCAACACTCATCACGAGACGACTCCCGGCTATCGTAGACGTGGGTCGGTGGACGATGAAAAATGGGTATTTGGGTCCGTTCGTCTAGCGACAATAGACCATGTTTACGTCACGGTCGACTTTTACAACGCCTCAAAGCGATGTCAGCAAAGCAAGCTCTGGCAGGGCCACTGCTTGCCGGGGTTGCGGGTTGTTCGAAAGAGATATCACAGCCCCGGAACACAAAGGAACTTGGATGGGTTTTAGTCAGCCCCTCGCTCCGCGCAGAGCGGAGAAGGGTATTTGCATCTGAAAAAAAGCCTAATCCATTGCAAGCCTCTTAGCTCGATCCTCCAAAACTCTCATCCAGTTGCTACCAGTCACCTCATAAAGATCGCCGCTCCACTGAGTCTGAAAGCGTCCTACCAAAAGCTGCCGATTTGCATATATCACAATATTGCATCACAGTCACTTAAGATCTAAGTCATTTTTAGCCAAATTCTCTCATATTCCAATTTGCAATACAGTATTCCACAGTTGAGAAACACCTAACTCGACTAAGTCTTGAAAATACCTACATTATTTGAATGTCTTATGAAATGCACACAACGCATGACAACACCATCAAGCAAGAAAAGTCCGAACATACTCTCAAACAATTAACAACACTACAGCAACACCACTTAAAAACTGCAGCCCTCACCTGTTAGACAAATCGTCGTCCGAATTTCTGCCAACAAATTTCGCGGTCGTAATCGATTCGAGGGCGTCGGTTATTTGCGTTAAAAGCGATACATCCGGCCCCGACGGTCCATTAGCGGGGCGACGATGCGATAAGTGTTCCCATTCTCTGTAAATACAGACAGGTTCGATGCGAGGGGTCCAACAAATTTTCGAATAATTTTTCTCTGTGAAATGTTGGTTTTTATGGTATTTGATTGACGGCAATGTAAGTGGTATTGATAGGTCATGAATCTGGGTGGAAGTAGAAATTTAAACAAACATTGGCGAAAAAATTCAAGAGAATTATTGTTTAAATATAAGAAGATTATCTCATGAAGATATGAATACGTAATAAGTAAAAACAAAAATTAAAACTAAAACAAGTAAACGCAAAAATAATAACCAGTATCAGTATTTTGCACAAGCAGAAAATAACATTTGCAAGACAAAGAGTTTCACTAGAATTTCATAAATCTATTTCACTGAATATTGTATTACTAAAGAAATAAAAGTACAAGTGCGATTTGAAATTCTGAATTTAGTTCGCGTTCAGGCGGGACTAATAGTGATTTACATTTTTACTTAGCTAATACATGCAAATGTCTGCGAACTTAATGTATACGAAGATTTTTTCTTTCGTATCCAAGGTATAAAACACATTCACATTTAATATCATAAATCTCACCACTCTGATGTGATGGATCTGAATGTTGATGGACAGAGAGTGAGAGGAAGGCCAAAAAAAGATGGATGGAATGGGAATGATATGTAGAAGAATGGAGTAAATGATGCCGTGATGTCTGATAGGGGAGAATGGAAAAAGAAAACGTGTTGCGATGACCACAAATAGAATGGGACAAGGGCAGCAAATGATGATGAGAACTCACCACTCTCAAGACATTCGTGTAATCCGACGTTAACGCATAAAGTTACTAGTTTATAGAAATATAAATCATGTATCATGATGAGATTCACAATTTTATTGATGGCTCAAAAGAAAATCCAGAATGTACGAAGCATTTAAAAGAAAATAGTGACGTTCATATTTATTCACAATCATCTGCCTAGCCTTTTTACTTTATTGGAATCGGCTCCCAGTCTTACCGGATGCATCTCAATAGATTTTCAATTGTGAGTTCAATTCAAGTCATGTTAATCACTACTGCAGATATCATAAGCATAATCAACGTGAAACTAATATCTACTAAACAGCTATCTCAATAGAACAAATAATACCAGCCCATAATAGTCCCACAGCTGGGCAAAGGCCTCTCCTAATACAAAAAAGGCAAGAGCATTGATCACTACGCTTGCTGAAGACGGGTTGGTGATTTCAGACTTAAATTAATTATAAGACCAGATTTAGTCACGAAGTTTTTTCTTCTTAATGTCTGTGATGTCCAAGATAAAATTTAGAAATAATATATTAATCGAAAAGGTCAGAAAAAAACAAAACAAGCTCGCAGAAAATACTGATAATTTTCATTGCTTTGACCATTTACAGTTTGACTATGAATAAACCCATCCCGTCTCGATGAAAACAAGGTATTCATAGTCAACATCACACGACCAATAAGGTATAGAGATGAGTAATGAAATTACATGCTTGCTTCACTTAGCCGACTGAAACAAATGAAGGAACGACAAGTGACAGGGACTGACAAGAGGGACACAGTCGTTGAGAGGTTACCAGACGACCCGGAATGGTCCCAAGGCATTTAGATTTTGGCTTTCTGTTGGAACCATAACTGAAAATGAACAAGGTTTACTAGTTCTAAGGAACTTGTCACAGTCCTCAGCTTTTTATTTCTATCATTATTGACAAGAATTTAAATTATCCTATAGTAAATGCGAAATAATTCACGCAAAAACTGCTGAACGGAATCGGATGAAATGAACAAAGGAAAATACGAAATGTTGCTAATTAAAATTGTTTTTACTGTAGAAAGTGGTCATAAACTGTACGAATCACATTCATTCATTTTATTTACATTTTGCCTGTTAATCTCGAACTCCGTTAATGAGTCATTTTCAAACATAACATTCATCTCAGTTTAAGCAGTTTTAGTTCTGTTACTTATCTCTTTGTATTCATGTTTAACATTAATAAATCTTTATAATCCTACTAACTAAAGAAACTCTCTAAATAAAATACATTAATTCAAACCCATTACTCTTCGTTCTCTTTCAGATCACCACACAAATCTACATACGTATTCTGAATTATATGAAAAAAAAAAACTCACAAAGCATTTTCACATTTTAACTCGAGCGGTATTCCTACCTTAAAGCGTACTGTAATTGTTTTGAACGAGAAACATGCGTCCCTCGGGGGTTGCGAACACAAATAAAATTGTGTAAAAGCCTACAACAAAAAATTCACCGGGGAGTGTTTTAAAGACATCGTCCGCGTCAATAGTCTGGTTCACCTGACTGGCTTTCGTGCTGGATATCATTTGTATGTTGCAGGAGGAGGGGTGAGCAGAGTAATCACTCCGGTCCAATCTTGTATTAATGGGAATGAGAGATTTGTTATAATAGTGAAAAATTATTTAAAAGATAAAATGAATCATGGTATGTTCTGAGAGGTGGGATAGGCAGTCGTTTCATATAAAATATTGAAATTCCTCTGCATCGTGGTAAACTGGAAGCCGGCCGTATTATAGTTGGAAAACAGCTCGGCTATGATGATCAGCTGCCCTACCATGACGTCCTAAAACAGAACTTATTCCACTGAGGGAAAGACACGGAGCTATACAGGGTGTCTAGCACCATCTCTTTCTCACACTCTGTCGCAAGGATAGGATTCATTGGTTGGTGGAAGTTTGGTTGTATGGTGGTGGTGTGGATGGTTATAAGGGGGAAGACTATAGGTACGATACATGGACTCAAACTCAAAGCATTTTTTTTTCAATTAGACCATTACAGGTAGTTTTGAATGTCAAGAAACAAAATTAATCTACAGTCCTGGTCACAAGGCATAATAACTTGAGAAATACTGTAGTTGCCCATTCCAAAGCGTTGATCTCTATGGAGAAGAATGGGCAAAAAAATCCATGCACACCCTTTTAAATAATAATATCATTACAAAATCGTATTTACATCATTCATGTTGAGATTATAAAAATATGTGAGAACGATGTAGAAAGACGTGCTTAAGAGCGTGCGAGCGACGAGATTAAAAGCCAAATTAAATTAAAAATCTAAATATTTTCTTAATGTGATTTGGTTGATTAGATTATGTTAAATACTCATTTTTGTAGTCATTATAAAATATAATCATATAATCTTTGACAGTCGTTACAGATAGGAAGTTTCCCAAAAGTCTGACAACCAGTCTTACCAAGAGCAATCGTGATATCCAGTAGTAACTCGGTTGTGGAGGTCAGATGGAGTCGCTCCATGTAAAATACTAGTATTCAGCTACATCCAGTCAGACTAGAAGCCGACCTCAACATAGTTGGCAAAAGGCTAGGCAGATGATGATTATTATTTGAATACTAGCTGGCGCCCGCAGCTTCGCCCGCGTAAAAAAAATAATCTAAAAAGTATCCTATGTTTAATTTCTGACCATAATCAACCCCTGTGCCAAATTTTATCAGGATCCGTTCAACCGTTTTGACGTGAAAGTACCAAACATCCGTACATCCATCCATCCTCACAACAATCGCATTTATTTCGATTTAAGTAAGATTATTTGAATATATATGTCCAGCAGTGGACTAATATAGCCTGATGATGATGATGATTTGAATATTTATATTCTATATAACATCTTTATTGCATTCTATAATGTCTGAGGATCTTAAAATAGGCTAAAATAGGAAAACAAAATAAACAATTATTATAGTTGTGGCAACCCAAAATAGATAGAAATAAGGGTTAAAAGAATGATGCCTGTAGAAACAATTGGTGCTATTACATGTTCACCAATAGATAACAACAACAGAGGTAGTAAATTGGAACAAAGTAAAAGGACGGTGTTACGTTGACATGGGTCAATAGTTGATCCATTCAATAACTTATAGGGAACGCCAATGAAAACAGAAAGCTTTTACTTCAATTAGTTTTTGTTATTCTAGTTCTGAACTGTAGTATTTTTTTTTCAAAAAGTTTCAAATTCATCGTTTTTGATAAAGATAATTGCTTCGGTCAAGGTGATTAAATATCTTTGTAGTTTTATGTTTTTGTTGTTTTATGTAAATAGTCATGGTCAATTTATATTGAGTTTTAACTAACTATTAATAATAATATTTTTCATAATTGTTTATTTTCAGACATACCCTTATAACCAAGTCCCTTATAATAATATCATGTATTGTTAAATAAATGAATTATCACAGTTGAAAATTAAACATATTTATTCATATTATAACACGTCATATTGATGATAATTATTTATCACAGAAGGGAATGGGAAAGGCCTTTGCATAGCACTAAAAAAAATAGGCTAATAAAAAAATACTTTTATTTTTTACATGTTTTTGGATTTATCATCAATCATGAAAATATTTATGACATATTATAGACCTCGACCCTCTGATGTATACAAGGGTTAGTAAGGTCGTATTTTCAAAAATATCCACGAATACACAAATTCCCTAGCTGACTGATATATAAATGTATCTTATACTTATTTTATATATAAAATTGCCGTGTCAAAGTTTTAGTTGCCATACTCAACATGTTCGTTCATTTGGTAGGTCTGAGAATCGGTCGTTATCCATTTTTCATACCCCTAAGTGATTAGAGTGGTCCTCTTCAAAAGGGGACATGAGCAGCGATTGAAACGGCTGGGCACAGCTAGTATTTATATTATAGGACCACCATTATTTACGGCAACTATCCGTCAAGCACCACCGGGCGGGCACTTATCGTAATCGCAATCTGATTTTAAGACTTAAAAAATACAGTTTTAAATCGATCGGGGTTTGGTGGCACAAATTTGTGCCAGCGGGGTTCAAAGCTAATACTCATTTACTGGCATGTTTTTGTGCCGCTGGGGCTCTAGAGGTTAGTCTAAGTTAACTAATATTAATTATTTTGATACAAGTACTTTTGACACTTCTCTATGTATAAGTAATTCACTTAAAATATAACCAGGAACCTACAGTCAATATTTGGGAGTAGGCGATTATATTTTGTAACAGTTTAATGCTTCCACCTACGAGTTCATGAACTTTGGTTTCTTGGAAATTCCTAAGATGTTTTATCCTTATATTTTACCTTTCGGATAAAATAAATAAAAGATCATCATTTATGAAAAAATCCGTAATGATATGTTGGTTTATTTTCCTACATCCATTTATAGAACGCTAGCCTTTTTTGATATTATCTTTTTGCCTTATCCAAACAATTATTTATAATCTGTTTCGTTTCTTTTTTTTTCGAAAGAAGTCGTTTAAATAAGCATTAGCTTTTCATATTGGGCTTGTTAAAGTAGTAAAATGTTAAATATTTAATGATTGTATGTATGGAAGGTAATTATTAAAAAACTTTAAAAATACTCAACAAATGGGTCACTTAGGTCGGTGTAGTATTTGTTTGACTGACAGGAAGTTCCAGGTCTGGCTGTTTATGTTTATGAGTTTGAATGTTCGTAAACTTGTCGTTTTCGGAGAAATTCCAATGTGGCAAAGTCCTTAAAAAACACGTACAGTTTCCTACCTACATAATACCTATTTTATCAAAATAACGCTTTAAAGTGTGGGCGAGTTTAATTCAATACATCATGTTTAACGCTAAATCCTGGACGAAAAATGTATGCAGTCTGTAGATAAAATGTGGACCAAATCATTCTATAGACAAGAAATAAAATACCTTAAAACCTTTAGTAGTAACATCATCAGAATTCGGTTACACAGCTTGTAATTGATTCATCAGCATCTCAGTTTGGAGTGCCTGAGTGCCTGAGGGCCTCCCCAGAGGGCCGTAACAATGACGTAGAATTAATGATCCCTCACCCCTTGTAATTTGTTTCTTGCGAATAAAAGTCGCAAAGTTGCGGTTTTGATGTCTGTTGTCGAGATTTAGTCTTTATCTAGAGTGCTTACATCGTCCTTAAAGTTAGATTAAATTCTGCTTTTGTTGAAGCTCATTCTATTTCTCTTGACTTAATTGCAGATTTAATTTAAACATTTAAAACTAAAACACCGTATTTTTCTCAACGATGCATGATGGCATTCCTTCGCAGTAACGATAATATCATCCATATAAATTATTATAAATCAAAATCGAATAAATGTATTAATACATATATTAAAAAGTACTACATTGCAATGTTTACTGTCCCATTACTTGATATTTATATGTAACAGTAATTCCCTAGCTAAATAATTTAGCTTAAATGTACAAACAAAATGTTAATCTCGATTTGATGGTATCCGACGAGCAATTCTATGTGATATATCTGGTAACGCAGCGGAACAGACGTCCGATGCGGGATTAATCTGTTATCAGTACAGAGCATAATGTTCAGCATTATTAATATTCTACAGATTGAATAGGATTTCTACTAAATAGGTTGGTGTCGTTACATACTTGTAACTGTATTATTTATTAACAGTTTTTCAAGTAAACACGTAAATTTGACTTCCTTTTTATATTTTTCGTGGTTCCAGGTCACAAAAATAAGAAATTAAGTTAACTGGCATGTAAAAAATATAATACCAACAATTTTTATGCAACACACTTAAAGAAAACAACAATCAAATTATCTTTACCACAATTCAGCTTCGCGATATATTATTGTTAGATTAAACGTGAGTTTAGTTCCCCAGGCTTTATCCGACCCCAAGGCAGTTCGAAAGGGGCCTCCCAGGGCCATTGCCTGCCGGGGTTGAGAGTTGTTCCGAAAGAGGTATCATAAAGAGCAAAATAACGAACATGGGTGTTAGTCAATAAAAGGTTGACTGACACTCTCCGCTTAGCCTAGAGCAGGGGAAGTATCCGCTAAAAATACAGTTCGTAAATGATGGGCAAAGTCTAATGGATCACATTGTTGCTCACGCTACAAACTGACGAATCTCAAGCCATTTACCATTATAATCTTCCATCACAATAAAATGCACGCAAAATAACAACGAAATAATCTACACTTTCCTCATAAGAGAGAAACCCGTGAGGGATTATTACCATTAATTTTATTATCTACCATCTAAGCAGCTTACTTACGTACACTGCAGAGTACGTAAATACTACTGAAATATTTATCAGTCGTAAAATATTTCAGTATCTCCTAAAAGTAAGTAGGTTACTGTTGTTCTTATGCAAGATGGGGTAGCACCTTTTATGTACACTAGCGTAGTTTAAGTTTGGTCCATTTTCTAGCTAATATACATGAGTTTGCTTTTTGGTGGGGACTATGGCTTTTTATTTATATACAAAATAAGTCTCAGATCTGAGTATGATGGAGTGAATATTAGTAACGGTAAGATAACATATGTTGCCATGTGACATACCAACGTGGTATAAGTTTTGAACTGACATGGTCACTAACATTATTATTAACACTTAAAAAGGGATATTTACCATGTTTGTAATTTTTTTTGGGGTTTACGATATTACGGCAATGTTGCAAACGCCAAAATCACGGATGAACCTACGTGAGACGAGACATTAATGCATGGACCACTTATAAAGACTACACAAAACAAAACGATTTTCAGCCTTAAACACAAAATAGTACTATCAAAATCCATTTCCATGAATAAAAACCTGCGCAAATATACTATCATCTATATACTCCCACACTCACGCACTCCCAATTACAGTCAACCAACCAAATCTTCCTCAGTTGTTAATATTAAGACATACGTAATCCGGTTATTGTGCGAGCTATTACTGACGAATGTGCGGTCCATTTCAACTATTACACGAGTAATAGGATTACATATCCGTAATTGAAATGTGGGCAACCATAATAAGCAATGAAGCTTAACATCGGACGAATTTAATTGTGTTATTTGATATTTTGAAGGCGTTATGATTCAGTCGGATGAATTAAGGTTTTGAATAGTTTAGAATAAAACGCAAGGGTTGGTCATTATTTTGAAAACAATAGTATGGCAGACAAAACTATATTTTAAGTATTTTCTGTAAGAGCTAGCGCGCACTAGTAACTTTTGTCAGGGTGACATAAATGTTTTTGTCACTGTTATGTCACGTGCCCAAATCAAAGTGCGCGCACGGAGGGAGACTGTTTTTTTATCGAAGTATCATTCGTCGCCTTGGTTTTCGAAGAGAATGATGGTCGTTGTCAGCGAATTTATCTCAATCATGAAAAAAAAACATACTTGAGCGGCAATTTGCTTCTGGCCGAAATTAAGAAATGAACCCTACCCTAGCAAAGGCAGCCCGCGAACGAGCCGCTCTGATATGTGCCGCGAAGGACAAGTGGCTATCGAGAATGACGCCTAAGTATTTGATTTGCTTCTCAAAGGAGATAGGCTTGCCGTACATAGTGATCGGACTGGGTGCAAATGATGACTAGACGTGACACTTTTGTCATCCGTGCGCAAAAATGTCACCCAGTTGTCACGTCGTAACATGCGCGCACCTCCATTACAGAAGAAACAGTTACCCTGAAAAAAGTAACCAGTGCGCGCTAGCTCTAACAGTTACACGTGCTTTCTCAATAAAGTAAATTTGGTTCATTTTAAATCCTGGAATTGTTTGTTTCGTACCACATGAGTTTGTAGGTATTTCTTTTTTACATTTTATCACGGATTTGAACAGAAAAAGTTGACAAATCTAGATGAATTTTGCTTCAAAATGAATTTCTATTTTGCCATTTAGTTTTCAATGGAATTTTACATTCATTGTTGCTATGCATAAAAATGGAGAAAAATCACGCAGGAGACGTTTAAATTAACTGAGTTGGAAAGACTTTTTACAATTCACATCAGATCTTACAAATCAACAAACAAAACGTTATTGTTGTTACAATCGACCTCATTTTTGTCAAAAAGACCGTCACATTCTGAACGAAATGATAAATTGTTTGTGTCTCGGACAGTTTGTCGAGTCATCCTACGCGCTACACTTACCTACGAAGCTCGTCGGCTGTTTGAGCATGGCCACCGCCCATCGTCTATATATTAAGTTCTATATGATCTGTCTCAAGGGCCACTTATACATTACTGTAATTAATTAGCCCCGTGTATAATACAGGGTTTAATTCATTCAAAGGTAATTGCGTGTCGCTTTGAGGAATTTCGGTTATGAGAATACGAGTATAGTTTGTGAAGACTTATGCAAGTAAGTCTTTAGAAGGATTCTATTTTGATCCCTCACAGACCTTTACATATTTTATTTGTGTGTAGATTTTAGTTTATTTACAGAAAACCTTCAGACATAATTCTGAAAAAAGGTATGCCACGATTATTAAGATTTTCGTAACTACTTTTATTATTGGAGTAACCATTTCTAAGTAATACAATCTAAGTAGATATCAAATCTATTTCAGAACATGAATCTTTTTCAAATACAACTCTTCATCAGACGATTTAATCAAGTTCTTGAATACTAGTCGAAATCGAATTCCAATTAACATTTTCTGTGTCCCCCATGCGAAATGAAACTTCTCAATGTCCACTAAACTTACACACGATATCGTCACTACATAAATGGAATCAGAAAGTCAACTACATACAGTAAGCAAAACTGCACTCTACTTTGGTAAGTGCGTACCATTATGAACTTTATTCGTGGAAGAATAATGCTTATATTTTTATAAGCTACTCGATTACAACTGATTCCGGGAATACGTACAGTCACGAGCAGTGTCATGCTTACCAAATATCAAAAGCGATTATCTCGTGATAAACGGTTTCAACTTTGAGATGAAACTCATGTTATAATATGCATGGCATCCAAAATACTATGTTCGTTAAACCGTATAACGTTAATCAAAACTGTAGGAGGAAATTGATTTTAAATAGTAAGTGTTTATATAATACTGCTCTTGACCGTATCATCAGCTACCTAGCTTTTTCCTAAATTATGTTGAGGCCGTCTTCCAGTCTCACCGTAAGCAACTGAATATCAGTATTTTACATGCCGTATACTATAAGTATATTGTAAGGTTTAAGGCCAAAGACGTTAGAAAGGTTATTGTGACCATGTCGCGAGGTAAGTCTCCTGGCCACGATGACCTGAGTATCGAGCATCTTAAGTATGCTGGTGTCCACCTACCAAGGGTTCTAGCTATGTTTTACTCTCTATGTCTAGGACATTCATACTTACCTTCAGCTATGATGCGGACCGTGGTGGTACCGATAGTAAAAAGTAAAACTGGTGATATAAGCGATGCCAACAACTATAGACCCATCTCTTTGGCTACGGTGCTGTCTAAGGTTCTTGACAGTCTGCTTAACTCACTTATGAGTGGCTGTCTCGAGATACATGACAATCAATTCGGTTTCAAATCAGGACTCTCCACTGAGACAGCTATTCTGTGTTTGAAGCAGACTGTCAAGTACTATACTGATCGCAAAACTCCAGTATATGCTTGCTTCCTCGATCTTTCGAAAGCGTTTGACCTGGTTTCCTATGACATTCTATGGGACAAACTGAGCAACACATCCCTACCAAGTGAATGCATTCGTATTCTGAAGTACTGGTATGGGTACCAGGTCAACGTAGTTCGATGGTCGGGTAAGCTGTCTGAACCATACAGGTTGGAGTGCGGAGTGAGGCAAGGGGGGTTGACCTCGCCAACGCTCTTCAACCTTTATGTAAACGCACTCATCGAGAGGCTTAGCAGCACGCATGTCGGGTGTCATGTTGGTGGAGTTTGTGTAAACAATATTAGCTATGCGGACGACATGGTGCTGCTGAGCGCCTCGGTCTGTGGTCTGTCTAAGCTGCTCGGCATTTGTGAGGATTATGCTCTCAGTCATGGCCTGCTCTATAACACCAGGAAAAGTGAGTGTATGGTTTTTCGAGCCAGAGGTAGGTGTCCAGACAGTATTCCCAACATCAAATTAAATAGTGTACCGCTAAAAAGGGTTGACACTTTCAAATACCTTGGGCACCTGGTGACCTGTGACCTGAAGGACGATATGGACATAGAGCGGGAACGTAGGGCGTTGTCTGTGAGAGCGAACATGATAGCTCGCAGGTTTGCTCGATGCTCGCAGGAGGTCAAAAACACTCTTTTCAGAGCGTATTGCACGTGCTTTTATACGAGCGCCCTGTGGGCTAACTATACTCAAAAACTTCTATTTTTGACTCAACTCCAACTTTTAATCTAATATTTTAATGCAATTTTGAACAGTGAAATGTTATTAATGTATTCATAATGTAATGATTTGATCAATGTTAATGTTGTTGCTTATATCAATAATTTTATTTTATTTAACTTACAATTATACCTATTTAAAAGCAAAATTTAAAAATGACATTTGTAATATTATGTATGTGTAATGGAATGTATAAATTGCCACTCAAATTTGTATGGGAAAATTTCCTGAAATAAATGAAATTATTATATTAAAGCCTTATAATAGTAAATTTTCTTTAGCTATTAACGTAAATATTTTTTTCACAGTACTATTTTTGTGAACCCTGTCCATAGACATACGTACTTGTAATCGCCGTTGTATAAAGCTAACCTTCTGTTCTATTCTGTAGCATTGGTATGTGTCTGTGATTGGGTAATATTGTGCTAGGACGGTCTCAAAACGAGTTGTTTTGAGACCGAACGAGATGTTAATGAACGAATACTAGCGTTGTTGGGACTAATTTTAAAAGCAGACGCTGCTTTTGTTTTTACGTGATTGGATTTTATTAAACGTTTTCAGTTTTCTGATTTTAATGTGTTCTATTCGTATTCTTTTGCACTCGATTTAAAACAATTTCAAAACGATTTTAAAACTAAGCTTACTTCAAATAGGTAATCTGTTTTGAAGAGTGATACTGGCCAGTATGATATCTCTAACTGCGACAGATCACAACATGAGTGCTGCTAAAAATATGCACAACTTACTAGCTAGATTCTCCTAGGAGTCGGAGTAGAAAATTTTGTGGCCTCACCCGTTACGGGGAGTGGAATAGTATTTTCTATTATTTGCTAAAAACAACAGTATTTTCAAAATAAAGTGATTTTTAAAAACCCAAAATCCTACTATATAATCTTATTAATGCTAAATACTGTTTTCTTGTAAAATAGCACGCTGTTTGTATGATATCGTCGTACCAACGCATCTTTGGCCTTCCTTGTAGAATTAGCCTTTTTATGAATAGCCTAGCCTATTTACTAAATGACGTCTAAATAGTATTCCTGGTATTGTTATGCCTATAACACTCTGAATATTTGATCATTGCTATTCAAATATAAATTGTTATGGCCCTATATTTGTTTCCTTTTTATACTATCTCTCGCCTATTGTCTGATTATAAAACATAACCGATTGTAAAGCCCTGCATGTAAGCTTTAAAATGACGTACTGAAGGGCTACTATGACATCTTATAGCAATTCTTATTCCACTGAGTGAAAGAGATGGTGCTAGATACCCTGTATAGCTGTCTCTTTCCCTCAGCGGAATAAGAATTGCTTTAAGAGGTCATAGTAGGGCTACAGTACATCAATGTTCATAAATATTTTTTGTTAGGGCATAGTTCTATACCAATTCCGGCCATGTCATATCATTTTGCTTGTCGTCACAACGTTACGTTTTATCATCGTTTTGCAGCACAGAACAAATGTTGACTTATGACGGTTTTGGCTTTAAAATAACTGAAAACCTAAAGATAAACATTATTCTTAGTTAAACTCAGTTGAAAATAAAACACAATAATAACGTAGCGTGGTAACTTTTCGTTTTATTATTAAGGAAGCGAATGGGTACTTCCCACAATTTATTGTTAGCAATATATTAAGTTCTGAGAAAGTACGAAGCAGTCGTTATGGTAGATTTCTTAATAACGTTATGAATTTCTTTCTAAAAGGTGAATTTCTCTCATGAAAATAGTATATTAATATTATTATGAACTATAATTAAAAGTCTCGTATTTTTTTATTATTAGATACCACTAATAATTAGGGTTACTTACCCAAAAAGGAAAAACAACGGAACTCTTATTGGATCAGTTTGCTATCCATCTGTCGGTCTGTCTGTCAAGACCCTTTATCTCGAAAACGCGTAAAGGTAGTTGAAATTAAAACAATATACAAGTCTGTGATTCTAAAATCGTTGCTTCACACTTAGAATGTATGCTATATTATGGGTGCGTTTTCAAAGATTCAAACTCATTTACATAAACAGTATCCGTAAGTCATACAAATTTTCTTTTCCGAGCGGGGATAGAACCTGTGACACGTAGCGTGACAGTTAACATAATCTGACAATGTCTAGTGCCTCTCTCCTCTCTAAGGTGACTCTTGCTGTACTCTCTTGCCACGTGATCAGAATTCTCACTCTACTAAAGACGGTTAAAATTTGAATGACTCAATATACATATTGGTTGTGTAGTATTAGCAGTAGGTACACCATTGACTACGCCCCGTTATATTTTTATATTCGTACAGTCCATCCCAAGGTTGTCTGGAAGACATCGCTATCAGCGATAAGACCGCCATTGTAACCATAGAATTAGCAATTTTTGTAATACCGTTATGTTTCAATTTTGGTATGCAATAAGTATATTCTATTCCATATTAAAGATTATTTACAAAAGGACATTTTTTTACTTGTTTGCCAGACGAGATATACCCGCCTGTAGTAGGTACTCAAAGCTCACGAAGGTCAAGAGTTGTACACTTTTGTTTTTAACGAACCTTGTCTAAAATCATTTATTTTAACTTTTGTGTGAAGGTCATGGATGTAACCAACTTACCTGCTGCTCAATCCCAAGTATTTTTAGACCAAGAACCCAAGGTTAAAAGATTCGTTAAAAGATCATTTTATCATATATGTAACTAAATATATTGTTTGATTTAAGTATCTCAGAAACCATTATTTATAATAGGAAAAATATTTTAGTATGAGACTATTGACTACCTATAGGAACAGCAGATGAATTTGCCGCGTGTCGCGGGTTCGAGCCCCAAACAGAACAAATATTTTTATGACCTACAGGCAGTTGTTTCGGGTCTGGATGTTTATGTATGTGAATTTAAATGTTTGTAAACTCACCCACTATACGGGAGAAATTCATAAAGTGGGGCAAGGTTTAAAAAAAGACGTCTTAAAGCTTTAGAGAAATGAAATAAATATAACAGGGAAATAATGTTTTGTCTGTTCAACAGCTATTGTCACTAACTTCGTCTATTATCTAGAATGGTCTGCCCTTCCCCAAGTCCCAGGGCCTGTCTGTTAAATTTCAACATAGTGTACTTAGCGTGAATAGGTCACAGATAGGCAAAATTATAAAATAAGCATAAATAAGAACAATATAATTTGACCTTAAAATGACCTTTCACTGAAGCTACGAGAAATCGATTAAGACCAAACCTCTATCAATTAGCCAAAGTCCCAGCAGATTCAAATTACGTTGATATCTGTGCCGTCCTCTGGGTGAAGCAATAAGGCGCTCATTTCCTCAATATATATCTACTAACGAGATAGTTTCATTTGACACGGGCAGCGAGCGGCCATGAAATTACTTTCAAAAGATTTATGGTCTAAAATAGTTTGCGCTAGGTTTAGTTTTTTGTTTGTTGTTTTGAATTTAAGTTAAGAAACTTTGCCAATTGAAATTGGAGCTTAAAGTATTTCGGATCTTTTGATAATTTTGTATTGTCGT
This sequence comes from Ochropleura leucogaster, assembly GCA_958449745.1. Lineage (NCBI taxonomy): Eukaryota > Metazoa > Arthropoda > Insecta > Lepidoptera > Noctuidae > Ochropleura > Ochropleura leucogaster. The sequence goes on from OY288203.1 coordinate 19,710,680, forward strand.
TCAGGTGGTTTACTTATGAGTTAGAAGTCTTAATGACAATAAAATCTTATGGATTGTAAAAGCTTTTGTAGTTATTTCTCACTAGCTTTGTAGCTCTTTATATTGATTTATTCTTGAAAAAGTAATTAAAGTTTATAGTATTTTAAACAAATATCTGTTTATGTCGTTGTTTGAAAATAATTGATGAAATTTGATTGTATTAACAGACTGTATAAACAGACATATCTTTCGAAGGCAAAGATTTAGAGGGTTGTGTTTTTCACAGGCCAAATGGACCACAGACTATAGTTTGTGTTATTGGGTTTTAACTTCGACTCCATACCTCCACGCGTTCTAGAGACAAAGGGTCTTGACAGACAGACAGACAGGACGGAACGGACGAGTTACGTATTGAATTGACGGCGCAGTGGCTGAGTAATCGACTGCTGCGCCATATGTCGTGGGTTCGATTCCCGCACGAAAACAACATTTATATGACCTGCAGATAGTTGTTTCGCGTCTGGCTGTTTGTGTATGTGAGTTTAAATGTTTGTAAACGCACCCACGGTACGGGAGAAGTAACTAGTGTGGGGCAGCGTTTATAAATAAAAAAAGACGTATCGTTTTAGTTATAGTATTTTCACACTTTTAAGGTTCCTTCTTCTGAAGAAAACGTGCTGCGCTGACCCCATTTTTGGATAAGAAGGGCTACTATGACATCTTATAGCAGTTCTTATTCCACTGAGGGAAAGAGATGGTGCTAGACACCCTGTACTATAGCTCTGTATCTTTCCCTCAGTAGAATAAGAACTGCTTTAAGACGTCATAGTAGGGTAGAAGGACACAAGCATGATAATAATTATAATTTTATTTTATTTTCGACCCATTCACAACACAGTGTCCTCTTATGTCAACAAAAAGAAACTCAAATAAATTATTTTTAAAAGAGGTCTTTAAAGACCGATTAAGAACCTGTTTGAAGTGGGTGCGACCTTTTTAGTGAAATTACGTATTCAACTCAAATACTAAAAGAGTCCATAGGATTTTCAAAGTACTTAAGCCTAATTTTATTCTGTTTCCACAGATTCTTTTGTTTCAAACGTAAATCTAATGGATGGTAATTAAAAGTGTTTCAAATTATGGTTAATTTAAATAATTATATTTAAAAGGGCAATTAAATAAATTCTAATTATATTAAAATTCTCGTAACACATTGTCGTTCCCATACTCCTCCGAAACGCCTGGACTTATTTGTATGAATTTTTGCGTATATCGGGTACGTCTGAGAATCAGCCAAAATCTAATTGTCATACCCTTAAGTGAGAGTGCAGGTCCCCTTTATCAGCGGATAAAACCGCTAGGCACAGCTAGTAAAACTGTATTTCAGAATACAGCGCCAAGATAATATCGGACAGTCACTGAGGTCGATTTTCAGGTTAAACCGCGCTTCCCTAGGTCAGTCCTAGAATTGGTGACTTTCCTTTACATACCGAGTCTCCTGCGTGCTTCGAAAAGCACCTTTAGAGGTTGGTCCATGAGTTAAAAAAACAAAAACTAAATCAAAATATTTTTATTTCACATAGGCCTACATGGGCAATTTTAAAACGTCGATAAAGGTGTACGGTTCGCTTTGGTCGTTTTCTATGGAGAAGAACCAGTAAGAAACTAAATGGTTTCTTTTTTAAAATCATTTTGTTTTACAATGTTGTTGTTACAGCGTTAGTACTTATGTATGAGAGGACAGCGTAGGCCCAACAATAAGTCATTGCTTACTTTACAAAACGTAAAATAAGATAACAAGAATCATGGGTCAAGAGTGTAACAACCAATCTTAGCAAAGGGGATCGCATAACCCAGAACTGAGAAGTTGTGGGGGTCAGACAGCTAAACCCGATCAGAATGAAAAGGAAAAAAAAACGAAAAAGCCTGGTCAAATGATGATTTCAGAGTACAGTTCATAGTTTTGCCTGTTACGTTATTTTTAGTGAGGCTTGCCATCAAAAACTGGTTAAGTGCGAGTCGGACTCGCACACCGGACCACAGACAATGGCTAATTTCAACTCGATACGTCTATGCGTTCCTGAGATAAAGAGTCTTAATAGACAGACTGATAACAAAGTCATGCTATAAGGGTTCCGTTTTTCGTTTTGAGGTACAGAACCCTAAAAACATCAAAATATAGTAATGTTTCACTATATTGTATTGTATATCGGTCTGGTGTCCGCAACTCACGTCTAAGGAGCGTATTTTGCGTACGGTACTTATTAGCTATATTTTGATGTTTTTACTCTCTTAAGCCATTTAAATAAAATCTGTAAATTTATTAATACGTAAAATTTGAGGTCATCGGAAAACCTAAGCCTGGTGATACCGGTGCATTCTACTAGCTTCTATGTTAAATCCATTACAGTTCAATCTGTACGGCTATGGGATGCCCTGCCCGTGTCTGTAAGGAGCGCTCAAACCTTGTCTATTTTTAAAACTATGGTCAAAAAGTACTACCTCTCTGCTTAAACAACAATATGAAATATTTCTTTGCTCTTCATGATTATTATTTTATATGTATTTATATATGAGTATTTGTTTTTGTAAATGTAGCTATTCGTTCGTAAAATGAAATACCACAGACTACCTACAGTACTGTTCTCCTATTTTAAATCCATCCAAAGGTTGTCTTGAAAATCGCTTTTATCGATAAGACCGCCCATTGTGTCACCCTATTTAAAATTTGTATACTGTTATTCTTGTTATTTTATGGTGTACATAATAAAAAATATTCTATCTACGTACACATACAATAATGTACCTACAGCAGTTTAGCTTTAGGTAGGTAATCCGCTAACCCAAAACACATTCCAGAAAATACATTAGTGTGCACAAAGACATACCGAGAATAACAGTCCCTTAGTACTCCCACGTATTTATGTAAACACACATTTATCTACGTTAGCCCACAAGCCACGAGCGCCACGCTGTTGGGTGAAAAGTGGAGAGAAAACAAATTAAAGAAGTTGCAAATCAACCGCAATGCGATAAAATAATGTTGGTATAACAAAAATTTCGATGCCTGTACTAGGTTAAGTTAAACCTGTATCACAGGCGGTATTTTCTAATAATTAGTGTTAGGACAGTAAATTTCTTAACAATATTTTGATAACATAAGTGAAAAGGGTTAACTTAGTATGAGTTACATATGATATATATTTTGAAACCCATTATAAGATAAGACGAACAAAAAAAAAAAAAAAACATTTATAAGATTACCAAGAAATTAGAAATTATAGGCATGTTGATTCGAAAGTGACTAGAGACCAGCATCCCTACTGGCTTCTATTAATTTTCGAGTCACTCATTGTAAACATAAAGTAAATACGTTGTATTTTAATCTAAAATACAATAATCTCATGATATTGTTTTTTTTTTGCAACAAGAGAAATCAGTGTCATTCAGAGATATAAAGTTTTACTATACCACAGTTATTTAAACTAAATATTAACTAAAATGCTACAGGATAATTGTATTTTTAATAATAAAAACAGGCAAAGCAGAGGGGGTTGCGGGTTGTTCGAAAGAGATACAGCGTCCACGGAACATAAAGGTTAATAGAAGGAACATGGGTAGCTTTCAGTCAGTACAAGTCTGACACCCCCCCCCCGCTCCGCCCAGAGTGGGGAAAGTTAATTGAAGATTTCTACTCCGAAAAAACTACCCTTACTAATATTGTAAAAGCGAAAGTGAGTTTGTTTGTTTGTTACGTTTTCACACCGAAATGGCTAAACCGATTTTCATAAATTTTGGTACGAAGATAGTTGGGACCCTGAAGACGGACATAGGCTATCTTTTTTTAAAGAGTGAGAAATGAGGGAGGAATAGGGAAAAAAAGGGAAAACTTAGCATTGCTATTACAATAAATAAGGCGTTAGGGAAAAAAATACAGGTGGCAGGTATATATTTGGCAGGTTTATTTATTTTATTCCAATATTAGTATTTTATGTTATAGCGGCGTTGTTATAGAAAATATATCATGTGTGATCATCTGTCTGACTATCATGGTTCATGAAATAAAGCCTGGGGACAGACGGGAATAGTGGTATCTTAGAAATAAGGTCTCTACCCAAAGGTTACGGAACCCAAAAAATCGACGTGTTATGTCGAGTAAACTCGTGTTAGAATCTCTAACTTGTAATGTAACAAATTAGCGATCCTTAAAGGATGCTTTTTATGAACGAAACATGAAAAGGCGACTTTTCAAAGTTTTCTAAAATAACAGCAGAAAGAGCAAGCTCAGATAAGGAAGCGAACCATAAAGTGCAGAAGGAAGATTATATAAAATTATACTTACGCGAGTTTGTTTTGAGAGAAAGTTAAGTTTGTATCTCTGCAAGATTCCTGGTAGCCTGGTAGAAATTAATGAAAGATAACATGACTTAATAAAAACACTAACAAAATGGGACGAGATTAATATTCTCATTCAAAGGTCGACTCGTGCGGCTGTTATAAATATAAAGGAACTAAAAGTCGTGATGGCACAGCGCCCGTCATGCATGAGGTTGTGGGTTCAAATCCGGGCAAGGACTAAATGTAACTACTTCTATGAAGACATCACAGAGATCGGTAAAGGAAAACATTGTGATGAAACCTGGATTTTTAATTAGTATAAGTCTGAAATCGCCAACCCGTCTTGAGCAAGCGTGCTGATCAATGGTCATGCCTTCTCTGTATCAATTTGCCCAACAGTGGGACAGTTATAGGCTGGTAATATTATTTTATATAGGTACATCATAATTATTCTATTATTGAACCACTGAACGAAATCCAACGTACTTTCTAGATTCTCGTTATGAAAGTACAATAAGTTTTATAATTACAATTTTGGTATAAGAACATCCTGCCGGGGTTGCGGGTTCTTCGAAAGAGATACCGCGGCCCGGGACCTTAAAGGGCAATGGAAGGAACATGGGTGGGTTTTAGTCAGTACAAGTCTGACACTCCCCCCCGCTCCGCCCAAAGCGGGGGAAGTTATTTGATGACTTCCCACCCCAACAAAAAAGGTATTAGAACATATTTTTATTATGTTGAGTTGAATGTAGACCAAAGTTTTCATTCAAAAGAAAATAAACAATAAATATCAAGTTTTGAAAGAACCTTATTGCTTGAAATCTCACAACTTAACCTCGTTGTGCAGTAAAGGCACGTGAAGTGACATCAGCTTAGATACGTCCGCACGGCACACGAGCTTGTAATACCGACACGTTTCCGCACTAGTTTATCTTTTCGTCGCAGCATAAATAACTTGACAATGCAATAGAATAAAACAAGAGATATTTCTTAGTTTTTGGTCTTGAAAATTGAAACTGGTGGTGGTTTTGGAGGAATACGAGTGTGTGAAAAACTTATAATTTTACTAGCTTTCGCCCGCGGCTTCGCCCGCGTTAAATTTGGGGTAACACATTTCCCCTTGCGCCTTATTGATTTGTAATAGCAACGCTAAGTTTTCCCTTTTCTTCCCTCTTTCTCCCACACATCCCACTTTTTTAAAATAAAAATAGCCTATGTCCGTCTCCTGGTTTTTAACTATCTCTGTACCAAAATTCATCAAAATCGGTTTAGCCGTTAAAGCGTGAAGAGGTAACAAACAAACAAATTCACTTTCGCTATTATAATATTAGTAAGGATTTATAGAAATAGAAGAAAGTTGCAGCAAGAATAGAAGAGATTCATTAATTGAAAAATCATTAGTTTCTCCAAAAATATTTATGGTAGTCTAATAGTGATCTCGCTTGGCTGCGCTTGCACGTGTTTTAACTAAGAAATCAGCTGAAGAAAGTAATAAGCTGGAAAATAATGTATTGAATGTAATACATTCAAACTTGAAATTGTAAACGATATTTATCGCTACCTGTACTTACTGACGCTAAATATCAAATCTCACGGATATCATAATATAGGACTTATGTCTATGTGTGTATGATACACAAAGCGATAGCTGTTTTCTAAATTGGCGAGTTTTTGGTACAAGTTCACATTTTTTTTTAAACATTGCCCCACACCAGGCATTTCTCCTGTATCGTGGGTGCGTTTAGAAACATTGAAACTCACATACACAAACAGCCATTGATTTCAGTTGATTGTCTCGTTAATGAAATTAGACTATCGATTTTGTCATGGCTTATCCCATTATGCAACTGAATTCAGGTGAAGAAAACAAACGTGTATGTCGATGAACGCAAGTAGCGAATCCATGAGCCAAACTTCGCAACCCTTTATTTTTTTTTTTCGGGTGGGAAATCATCCAATGACTTCCCCCGCTCTGGGTGGAGCGGGGCGGCATGTCAGACTTGTACTGACTAAAACCCACCCATGTTCTTTCTATTGCCCTCTACAACGAGTTATAGTCTCAACGGGTTATCAGCCTAATTTGAATGAATGACTTTTGATTTGATTAGATTTTGATTGGTCTTCCTTGACTCTTATACCCATTACTTACATACATACTCAAAATATTTTTAACGACGTTTTCCTTATTTTTCCGCATGCCGATACAAAGGCAACGGATTACCACAAGGCGTCCCAGTTACCGGCGCCACTTACAAACTTCCTGTTATGTACTCATGTCTTTTTTTGGGGTGGGAAACAATCAAATAACTTCCCCCGCGCTAAGTGGAGCGGAGGGGAGTGTCAGACTTGTATTGACTAAAACCCACCCATGTTTCTTCAATGGCCTTTTACGTTCCGGGGCCGCGGTATCTCTTTCGAACAACCCGCAACCCCGGCAGGCGGAGGCTCTGGCAAGCCCCTCTGCTTTGCTGACTCTCTTTGAGGCGCGCGTGAAACACGAACGCGCCGTTGACACGGCCTGTCGTCAATCGACGGACGGATCGTGAACTACCCATTGCTCACCGCCTACAGGCCTTCTACGGTGGCCGGGAGTCGTCTCGCGGCGCCCGGCGCCCAGGGCGTCTCCCGCGGCGGCTGGGTTGGGCAGATGTTCTCCCTCAAACACCCGGCCACCTCCTTTGCTAGCATTACTGCTTCGCAGAAGGAGGTGACCGCTTCCCATTCCCTCTCGCTCCGGACCATAGCCTGAACCAGGGCCGGACGCGAGAGATCGCCGCCGCCGATCGCCTCCACGAGGGCAAGTCGCATCCCTTGAAGTCATAATGACAAAAATGAAAAATAATGTCTGATGGCGAAGGGTGGGCGTTTTGAGGAACTGTCTCTTGTATAATCATGTTCAAAAAGTGCTGATCATTAGCTTAGTTTGATTAAATGAGTTTAGTTTTTTTTCGACTGACTGCAAAGAAGCATGTTATTCTGAGTATTTTCCTTATATTACGCAAATGTTAGCAAGCATAATGTTGTTTTACTTTCTTTAAATGGTTTTATCAAACTCAAAGCATTTGTTTTTAATTAGTCTATTACAGACACTTTTTAATGTCAAGAAACAAAATGATGATGCTACAGTCCCAGTCACAAGGCATAATAAATTGTGAAAGTACTGTAGCTGCACAACCCAATGATTCCATCTCTACAGAAAAATGGGAAAGAAACTCCATGGACATTATTTTAAATAATAATATTTTACACGATCATTTTACATCCATTAATAGATGTAAAATGATCATCAGATTATTCTTATTCATTCGTGTTAAGATTATACAAATATGTGAAAACGTTGTTGAAAGACCAGGGGTCTTAGTCTGCTATTACAATTTGGTAATCTGCTACATACTAAACTTGTCAAAATCAACCATTATGCGATCAGTGATCAACCATTCTGACACTATTGTAATAGCAGACTAAGGCCCCAGCACGGTTAGACCGTCCAAAGTAAAAGCAAAATTTTCAATTTAAAAACTAAATTACTTAAAAAAAACCGTAGCAGCTAAACGATGACCAGTCACAACATGCCATTATATTCTTCAAACTCACATCCAGAAACTACACCATTATTTCTGCTCACGTTCCAAACAGAAGCGAACACAAAGACACACAGTCAGCAAAAATTAACACACCACTTCATAACTGCTGACCCAGAAATGAAAGCGAAACATCAGAGTGACTGGCCATTCCTAAAACAACGAGACCGAACTAAAAATACACATCAGAAAGAAATATAGGAAACCTTTCTATTTCTGGTTATTGGGACTCCTTTATTCCTGGGATTACGTTGTATTTTAGCGCTAATTGTTAGGCAAATTAATTTAGGTATATTTTGGCTTAATTTGTTTTGATTAGCGTTCCTTTTTTGTTTTTTAATGAATTTCAGTCTGACTGTCATGTGATGTTTTGAATGTGTTTTCATGTTGCCGCAAGCGATTCGGAACAAATTGCTCACAATTATGTGTAATAAATAAAATGTGACTGTTTGATAATATATTCGTTACTTAATGATACCTTAGCAAAAGCCAATCCTTACTAATATTATAAAAGCGAAAGTGAGTTTGTTTGTTTATTTGTTTGTTTGTTTGTTACCTCTTCACGCTTTAATGGCTAAACTGATTGTGATGAATTGGTACATAGATAGTTGGGAACCAGGAGACGGATATAGGCTATTTTTTATTAAAAAAAAGTGGGATGTGAGGTAGAAAGAGGGAAGAAAAGGGAAAAGTTAGCGTTACAAATCAATAAGGCGCAAGGGGAACTGTATTACCCCAAATTTAACGCGGGCAAAGCCGCGGGCGAAAGCTAGTCATTCATAAAGTCAATGAGATGAAAGAAATAAAGATTTACTTACCTCCAAAGTCAATAAAGGCAGCTGTGTTTCATGGACAATGTCTTTTGTACTTATTGTTGAACGGGATGAAATTATTTACTCTTGTCAAGGGTAGTCGAAGCGGGGGAGTAAACTTGAGCAGTACCTCTTCCTTAGAACAAAAGTGGGATAAAATTATGACATCTTCTTAAGACTTATCTGTTTATGATTTTCTTTACCTAGTGTTTTTATACTTGATACGATTTTTTCAACACTCACTCATCCGCAACTTCTTTAGTTTATTCGTGATCTTAGCGTTTGCAGTGCCGAAATATCGGGAAATCACACACATTAATATAATAAAATATCTCGTGTTGAATGTAATTTTAACAAGTTATACTTTTAATGCAATTATGGGTCCATGGTTAATTGACAAGCAAAACCTTACAAAAACCTATATTTCTTAACTCAATTAAACAAAAATACTCCAAGTAGTCACTACAAGTAGTATGTTTTAAAAAAATCTGTTTACTGTTTTTTAAAAACGTCGCTCACTAGGAATTTCTCCTGTATCGTGGGTGCGTATACAAAGATTTAAACACCCAGACCCGAAACAATAATTTGTAGGCTATACAAATATTTATTCCGTGCGAGAACCGAACCCGCGACACGCAGCACAGCAGTCAATCGCTCAGCCACTACGCCAATCGTGCCGTCGTGAAAAGACCTTCATCATCTAACTCTGCGTTGCTCTCTGATTTGCTATTAAGTTTACTTGTTTATGTAAGTAAAGGTGTACATCTGTTCAATACATTACCGGACGATATTAAAGAATGCGACAACATGAATACATTTAAGTATAAGTTAAAGAAACATGTATGTACATTATAGCTGCCAATACTCTGGAGGAAATTTGTATTTGTACTGCATTATAACATGTTTATTTCAATGTATCTCATTATAAGCGGACTGTATGTTGTTATGAGAAATAAATTTCTTTAATTTTTACATTCATCATTATTACATTTTCGTTTTTACCTACAAACAATACATTAATTAAACAAAAAGATACCGACTTACGCAATGGTTTTCATCTGTCACAAAATTCGTGTAAGAGTATCAGATAGCCAATAACCTTCCGCAAATTCTGCAACAAGAAAAATGACACTCGTTGCCCCAAATCTGCTAACCACAGCAAAACGTTCAGGTAATGATGTCTACTGCCTGTAACTAGCAGTTAGTAACTGTAACCCGGCGGTGGCCATAAATCATGGCACGCCACGGATCGTTACTCTCCCGTTTCCTGCCAATCGATATTTACGAGCATTGAGTTATCCTCGCGGTGGATAATGTTTTCTGCTATTTATGGATATGAGTATGACCTAGTGAGCTGTTGTTAATGTATGGTTTTTGGTAGAAGGATGGGTTTAGCATGATTTTGGTCATAGTGATAAGTAACTTAGGTGATGTATAGTAATTCGTAATCCTTACTAATATTATAAAAGTAAAAGTGAGTTTGTTTGTTACGTCTTCACACCTAAATGTCTAAACCGATTTTGATGAATTCTGGTACAGAGATAGTTGGCACCCTGGAGACGGACATAGGCCTTTTAAAAAAAAAGTGATTGAGATACGAGGGAGAAAGAGGAAAAAAATGGGAAAACTTAGCGTTGCTATTACAATAAGTAAGGCGAAAGGGAAAAAACAACAGGTAGCAGGTACCTGCAAAGTAGAAAAGTGGAACTGTGTTACCCCGAATTTAACACGAGCGACGCCGCGGGCAAAAGCTAGTAATTATAATACATCAGCTTGTGTTGTTCCAACTGTTGGGACAAAAAAGGCTGGTGTGTCAATTCTAAGAGTTATCCGTTCAAGCACAGCTTAACCCAGTCTTTTTCAGGCGTCGGGTGCCGCGAGACGACTCCCGGCCACCATAGTGTTTGACATTGTAAAGTAAACGTTTGCAATGTATATATATTTGTGTATATCCTTAGAAATTTGCTTTGGCTTCTATTTTCATAATTGTGTAAAAAACTGTGAACTAAAACATAAATGTAGATGAAAATGAAATGAAAGAATGATGATTCATTCATCATTCTTTCAATAAGCAGATTTTTTGAAATTTCAGAAAACATATTTATGATGAGCTCAAACCATTATAAAAAGGAAAGACCATATTCATATACTGAGAATAAAGTTCAGTATGATTTTTGTACAGAGGATCAAAAATTGAAAAAAATACGCGTACTCTGCACCTGCGTATTTTGTAATATTTAATCCGTTTCGGGTCACTTCTTACCTTTTATTTACAAAAAATTCATAAAACTGGCTGAAAATAAAATTTAAAAACAGAATAGCTGCTGCCCAATTCACCACAACGAGAAAATATTTATTTTGTTTTCCCCGTTTCAAATGTATCAATTGCTGGCCAGCCCCGAGTGGTGTCTTATCGTTTCCCATACAAATTGTTCAGTGAACCGACAAAACGCAACTTAATATTATAATATCATAGCCATAACAATGACCCGCCACACAATTGTCGTGTGGGCGCTAAAATGGCACATTTGTGTGAGGTTAAAATGGCGTATTTGTGTGGGGCTAAAGGCCTTCGCCTACCGCGCTTATTTGGAGAGATGCAACCACAAAATGGCCGCGATAGTAAATGATACTCGAACTGGTTTTATGCTTTCGTTTTTTACTTATTCTGCATCGCTTTTATCGCGATAAAAATGTCTATGTTCTTCACTTTTCAATCTTGACGTCAGAAGTAGACCCAAGATTTAACTGATTCATAGTGGCGGTCACATCGTTTCTCGCATGTTGCAAGCGCGACAAACACACCATCATTTAGAATAAACCGCGCTTACGAAACGCGCGATAATATCGCTTCAAAAATTTGCTGTGTGTGATGTCCCTAAATGGCAAATTTGTGTGTGGTTAAAATTGTGTATTTGTGTGAGTAACACACACACCATTTATACGCCGCCGTTTAGTTGGTTAGATTTCGGTTTGCGGAGTGATGTGGAAATCATGATTTTGAGTAGATGATGTCATGATTTATATTAAGATGAAAGTATCCGTCCTGTGGTCTAGTAATGGCGGGCCTGTTGGTCTAGTGGTTAGTGGCCCTGACTGCTGAGCCGGAGGTCGTGGGTTCGATTCCCACCCAGGACAAACTTTGTGTGATGAGCATGATTGTTTGTTCTGTGTCTGGGTGTGATTTATCTATAATATGTATGTATTTATAAATTATATGTATGTATATCAGTTGTCTGGTTACCATAACACAAGCTCTGCTTAGCTTGGGATCAGATAGCCGTGTGTGAGATGTCCCAAGATATTTATTTTTTATATCTTGGGACATCTCACACACTATTGATTCGTGTCATGACACGAATCAGTAAGGGGGCTGATAAAAAAATACGTAACGCAAAAGGAAAAAAAACTGGATTCCTTTTTAGATCACTTTGTTGTCTGTCTGTATGTCTATCTATCAAGACCATTTATCTCAGGAACGCGTGAAGGTATTGAGTTATTGAAATTAAACCATAATACTCGAGTCAGTGATCCCCTAGAGGTGTGGAAAAACAACTTCATAAGACTACTCAATCAAAATATATGACCGTTTATGTCACTAATTTGTTTGGCCACACTATGCTGTTTTTTTTTTTGGAACGAAGTTCTTTATCGCGCTTTGTGAAAGGGGGCTAGACGGAAAAAATTCTTACGAAAAGTTGTCACGACACTTTTTGCTATAGTAAGCTATTGTAAGCTGTGCGGCGTCGCATGTTTCTCTGTCTGTCTCTCTCTCTCATAGAAAGCAAGCCAGATATTTTCATTTCTATTTCGCATTGAACAGTGTGGTGTCGCGACGAGAACTTTGTTCCATCCGGGTGTCCCTTGACACCTCTAATTTTTATATTTGTAAACATTTCCAAGACCAAAAAGTTAATTCACAATAACCGTTTGTCATTGTTCAAAATGGTTTTAGCTCTTGTCTGGGTTGGTCTATGGACGGGTGACCACCAATTCCATACCGAGTTTACTCCCATTCTCGGAAAGCACGTGAAGTCGTTGGTCCCAGATGTCAATGAAAAACTTTGGTAATCGATACAAGTAATCAGTGTCCCGAAGGTCTGCATTACCCAGTACTGAGTTATGAAGTTCAGATAGGCAGTTGCAACGTGAAAAATGCTGGTATTCAGCGGTATCCGGTAAGACTGGAAGCTGACCCCACCAGAGCTGGAAAAAGACTTGGCAGATGATGACTCTTCTCTAAGCAGTAGTCCAACGTGTGGGATACGATATGTTTAAAGACCGAAAAATGCTCCTTCTCACTACAAGGAGGTCCGTGTTCCGAAGTAGGGACTTTATAGGCCGATTATACTATCGAAGATATTATTCTAAGCGATCAGATTTCGTACAGAATAGATTAAACGATTTCGGATTACCGAAACCTGTTAACGAAATACCATCGGCAATTATAAAGCTATTTAGAATTTAGATTGCGTTTTAATTGTTGTTAAATTACATTGTTGGGTAAGTATTCGTAATTTGTTGCGTATAAATTGACGGGTACCGCCAAAGTTTTGGAAATTACAAAAATTTACGTCGCCTGATTAGTTTTGTGTTTATTTAAAATCGGTTAGAGTTAGTTTGAATAATTTTATTGTTTATTAATCTATACTAATATTATAAAGCTGAAGAGTTTGTTTGTTTGATTGTTTGTTTGTTTGAACGCGCTAATCTCAGGGACTACTGGTCGGAATTGGAAAATTCTTTTAGTGTTGGATAGTCCATTTCATGAGGAAGGCTATTGGCTATATAACATCACGCTACGACCAACAGTTGCTGAGCAGCGTGGGTGAAACCGCGTGGAACAGCTAGTTAACAAATAAAATTGCGGTGGGGTTTAAAAGGAGAGTTATGTCTTTGGGTTCAAGTGTCTGTTAGATGGTCATAATAAAGTAGATAATCATCATTAGACAACAGTTCAAAAATTAATTAATGAGACCTAAATTGGTTTATGCATTCTAAATTGACGTTTCGAATATAGAGATATTCTACTTGACCCGTACGAGATACAAATACCACAGTGGCTACAGCTCAATTCTAACACGTTTTGGACAATAGTTCCACAAATTCTCTCTACATTTTGGTAGAACAAAATATTGAATACAGCCTACATTGCGGTTCGGAGCGTGCTACACATTGACTACGATGTTCTACGACGTAGCACGTAGATATCAGCTACGAGGCTACGAGACTCGTAGCATGTTGAGCGTAGCATTGTTACGAATGCGAAGATTTTATACGCATTTTGGTTTAATTTTGCCGTAAAAAATGGTAGTTTTAACTAAAAACTTAGCTTAAATAATTTTGTAACCCCAGAAAAATAATATTTAATTTAGAAAGTCATTAAATTGCTGTATTTAACTTTGTAAATTCATGTCAGCATTCAACCTTCAATTAAGTCTTATCTGTTAATGAACTCTAACCACAAGTCTGAGCTTCTCACCAAACCAGCCAACATTCCCCTTTAATCCCATAAAACCTTCATACATTTAAAACCCACATAATCACCACTTACCTTATCGGTAAAACATTTCACCTTAACAAGATGCAGTCCGAAAAATAGGGGCAATCTAATTCTACCTTAAGACGTTTTCTAATTAAGGGACCCCATTGAGTTTCATAGAAGGGCGACCATTTTAGGAATTAATCTACCCTGTTTGGGTCCGCACATAAAATATTCGTGGGTGGACCGACCGGCGACCGTGGGATATTGTGTTCGATGAATCAGATCTTCGGTTTGTAACAGTGAGGGGTTTGAGATGCTCATTCGAGATACAAAATTAAGTAATTTTTGTTTTCAGGGATAGTTTTCAATAGTACTTGTATTTTTTTTTAATTTTGTACTAGGTATGTCATTTAGATGTTTAGTTTAGAAGCTGTCAAAAAAAAGCCGTAGTTTTTTTCGAAATCTTTCTTGTGTTAGCCCGACTCGCACTTGGCCAGTTTTTTACTATGCTGTTCCTCGGTTAGACGTTATCTTTATTTTAATTCTTTTAAACAAACTTATCTTATGCAACTAATAAAACAAAACAAGAAAAATCATTAGTTATTCCTTGATGCGTCTAACAGACAGGAATGCAAAAATTAAAATAAATAATTAAATTTTTAAATATTGTATTATTTTGATATTTGTAATTAAGTATTGTTTGGACTAGACTTTGGGTTTAACTTATGCAAAGTTGCTCTAAGAATTTGGGCCACACAAATATTTGGGTCTGTACAGGAAATAACAATACTCACCTGAATTGTTATATTAAGGTAAACGAAATCGTCACATACGTCAACCAAACATTCTGTGATCAACCAACCAAACGTTTATAAAACTGAGAAACAGGAAAATATTTTTTTTTTTGGAGTAGGTACATTTTTTTTCATAAGGCAGATGTAATGAAACACTATCAAAACATCATGCTGGATGCGTAGAAGAGTGCATGGTCTGAAAGTACAAACGTAAGTTTTCTAACACAAATAACTAAGATAAACCAAAAACTTAAAAGTACGTGACCTCATCATGACAAGGATAACAAATACCTTTCGGATTCGTCAATGGTATATTTACACCCTTTATTTAAGTTGAGCGTGTGGTGTAGGAATTCAGCTATAGATAGACAAGGCATTTTAATTAAATAAAATATCTAAAATAAATAAATATCTTGGGACAACTCACACACGGCTACCTGATTCCAAGCTAAGCAGAGCTTGTGTTATGGTAACCAGACAACTGATATACATACTTATATAATTTATAAATATATACATATTATAGATAAATCACACCCAGACACAGAACAAACAATCATGCTCATCACACAACGTTTGTCCTGGGTGGGAATCGAACCCACGACCTCCGGCTCAGCAGTCAGGGCCACTAACCACTAGACCAATAGGCAAATTGTAATATTTGCTTTTACTCTAGACGCTCTTAATGCGCTCGGTTAACTAGATCATTCTCACATATTGGTATCATCTTGACATGAAAAAACGACACGGTTGGCGCAGTAGCTGAGTGCCTACAGATAGTTATTCCAGGTCTGGCTGTTTGTGTATATGAGTTTAAATGTTTGTGTGTACCCACAATACATGACAAATTCTTAGTGTAGGGCAACGTTTTATTTTAAAAATAATACTTAATACACCCACGATACAAGAAATCCCAGGAGAAAAAAAAATGTTACCACGATCTTGTAAAATTATTGTGACTTTAAAGAGTGCCCATAGAGTTGCTTGTCCATACCTCTCCAATTCTCCATAGAGATCAATGGGCAACTGCTTTGAAATCGGCAACTACAGTACTTTCACAAGTTATTATGTACTATGTCTGCGATTGTAGCTTCATTTTTTATTATTTATCATTCAAAAGTACACACGACGGCGGGTCAACCTATTCTAAACTATTAAAACCTGATCTCTCCAATACGGATCGCACACCGTAGTAGAGAGTTCAGGTTAAAATGGTTTTGTGTAGGTTGATGTGCCGCCGTGTGTACCTAAATGAAATAAATACTTTGAGTTTGTATA
Source organism: Ochropleura leucogaster (assembly GCA_958449745.1). Taxonomy (NCBI): domain Eukaryota; kingdom Metazoa; phylum Arthropoda; class Insecta; order Lepidoptera; family Noctuidae; genus Ochropleura; species Ochropleura leucogaster. Next base: position 19,726,947 of record OY288203.1, read on the forward strand.
GTGTTATTTAGTTTTTAAAAGCAATGACTATATATATGTGAAAACTTTACTTATTTTTTTTGTTTTTTTTTTTTTACAATCATTTGAAGTGAATGCTTCGAGTTTGATACACCTCTCACTCCCCTTTGTGAAACTCTAGTCCCATAATGTTATGTAATGAATGTAAATGTCAATAGAAGCCGTGTGACGCAACTTGAGGGTCCTAAACTTAAAAGGGAACCTCCGGTCCTCCATTAAAAAGGTTCAGTAATTAAGCATTAGAGTAATGACGGCTTAAGCAACTAGAACAATTACTGAGCCACTAAAATAGATTTAATTAAACCGTTTTAAAGCTGAATTTAGTTTACTTGGAATTTATAATTGAATAAAGTTTCGTTGTTTTGTTGGTATTATGTGTTTAAATGGTATTATGGAGATTTTAAAAACTCTACAATACCATTTCATGTGTTTTTAATTTTAATGTTTCGAAAAAGTACTACATTTTAGGGCAATCTTGTAGGATTTTTAATCGAAAACTTTCACAATACACAAAAATGGAGTTACAGTTCATTCACCAGTTATTATGCCTTGTAACTGGGACTGTAGCTTCATATTTTTGTTTCTTGACATTCAAAAGTGAAGTTTGAATTGGAGGTTGACAACAAAATATCTCGCCAGTAATCTACGATTGGTTAGACTGAGTACAATAATTTCTTTTCTTTCTTTAACATTACGCCCGTTTTGTTGTAAGCTCGATGTAATAAAGGCCGAGCCTATTGCAATCCTAATAGCAAAACCCAATAAAACTTTACCGGACCCGGGAATTTAACTAAGAACCGAAGTCTCACTTACGACTACTGTGCTAACGAGGCAGTCATATTAAGTGTCCTGTCGTAATCGATAAAAAAATATTAGTTACTAGCTGACGCCAGCGGCTACGCCCGCGTGATATCGGAAAAGAAGTATATTTTTTGTATCCAGACTATAATCTACCTTTGTGCCTAATTTAACCAAGATCCGTTTAGCCGTTTTCTATCTATCCATCCTCACAAACATTCGCATTTATAATATTAAGTAGGATAGTAGGGTTCAAATTGAAGTTTAAATCAAGCTAACACAAGCTGCTTACATACTTGTATATTACAACTTCAAAACCGAGCACAAAGTGTTTCCCTACCCTACAACACAATTTAATCTTTATTACAAACATATTAATCAACTAAATAGCCGAATAAGCAGCGCAACAGTTGTCCAACTCAGGCTAAACCTGGACAAACCCGTAAAATTTAACTATAGACATAAACACACCGATATTGAAGCAATTCGCTTACACATCGTAATACACGTTTTAATAGTACACAAACAATGTACGACAATGTTTGATAATGTTTATAACACTGGACAACACTGTTTTAATAGTGTTTACAGTAACTGGACAAACATTAATGTTTGTTTAAAATATAACGTTAGATTACCAATGGGGAAATTGAAATAATAACGATATAATGCTTTTTTCATGAGAGTTTGCCTGCTAATGGGAAAATTATATTTTGTTACATAACCTTTTTGGGAGATATAAGTCACTTAAGTGCAATTTAAAAATAAAATTTTTGTAGGAGCTAAAATTCTTACCCGTAAAAGAATTCTTTTATGTCGAAATTTTTAAGCTCGGAATTAATTTTTAAAGTTAGGATCACTTCAAGACCTAAAAGATAACTTTTATATTACGATGTAGTTTTTCTTTAAGTAAAACGTAGTTCAATTTCAGTTAGGTTGTTGAACAAGAGAATTTAAAACTCCTCTTTTAATCTAGCAGATGTTTTAAAAATTTTGCAAAATTTTAATAAACCTTAACCAATAGAAATAGCTACGTTTTTTGTATGTAATAAAAATTCTTAAGTAGCACTATATTTAGGTCCTCATCATATTTAAAGAACGTGTAGAGAAATTTTCGTTTTCTTTCTTATAAATAAATATTTATTAAGTATATTATTTTAGAAAATGAACCAAATTCTTTAGCCGATAAGATTCATTATTAATTGATACTTTGCAGGTATTTATTTTTAAATTAAATTGTACATATTTATAACTTTACTTAACTTTGGACAGTCATATAGGCCCTCAAGAATTTAGAGACAAAATTCCAATCAAAATAACACGACTGCTACGCCACATGTCACGGGTTGTCCCCACACGGAACATATTGTTGTACTACCTTTCGCCCGTGGCTTTGCCCGCGTTAAATTCGGGACAAGACAGTTCCCCTTTCCTGATTTACAGGTACCTGCCACCTGTAGTTTTTGCCCTATTAGGCACTAGGGCAAAAACGGAGAAAGAGGGAAGAAAAGGGAAAACTTAGCTTTGCTATTACAATAAATAAGGCGCAAGGGCAAAAAGTACAGGTACCAGGTCCCTACAAATCAGGAAAGGGGAACTGTGTCACCCCGAATTTAACGCGAGCAAAACCACGGGCAAAAGCTAGTAACATAATTATATGCTGAAAACGATCACGAATTCGTTATTTTTTATTATAATGCTTGATATATTCTATCAATTGAATCTTCTAACACCGTAAGGAACGTAATTGAAATGTACTATACGTAAACAAATCGTATGCCATTGTCTCTGTACGCGTATAAGGGAATTACCTCAGCACTTCTCTAATCCGTCTATGATAGTAATATACACCTACACTACTGCCGCCTCCTCAAACTAACAAGCTCTAATATAAACTCAATAAACACAAGCTACAGTTAATACTATTATGTTTCAATAGGCGTCGTAATTACCCGCATCAGTCGAGTGAGGGGATTATTATCTAAATAGTTCATAATTATTACCGCCGATACGATAGAGTTTGTTTATTAATAAATTATTAATTATCGGTTTCGTTGTATAATCGGGTTTGTCTGGATTTATCTCAAAGTGAGTTTAGTGTGGTTTAAATCTTAACTGAAAGGTTTTTTCTGTACGTGTGGCTCGCACACTTTGTGGCAGCTACATTTTGTAAGTTACTAGCTTACGGCCGCAACTTCGTCCGCGTGGCAAAGTTACTTTGGACTAACGTTAACTTTAACCCGCGTGATGATTGAAAACAAATATTTTTCTGTTATTTTTTTTTCTTTTCTTCAAAATCAAAATCAAAATCAAAAGTCATTTATTCAAATTAGGCTACATCAGATAAACTAAAGTTTTTTTTTTTAATTGACGAAAAACAAGATGAAGCTACAGTCTCAGTCGCGAGGCATAATCCTTACTAATATTATAAAAGCAAAAGTGAGTTTTTTGTTTGTTACGTCTTTACGCCTGTATGGCTAAACCGATTTTAATTAATTTTTGTTCGGAGATAGTTGGGACCCTGGAAACGGACATAGGCATTTTTTTTAGTAAGAAATGAGGGCTAATGATGTAAGAAAAGGGAAAAATTAACTTTGCTACTACAATAATCAAGGCGCAGAGGCAAAACTACAGGTAGCAGGTACTTGCAAATCAAGAAAAGGGAACTGTGGTAACACGAATTTATTACGAGCGAAGTCACGGGCAAAAACTAGTAATAGATAATACAATATGTTATGACTGATTATTACTTTGTTTAAAAACTTAACCATACTGATATTTAGACATTAGTATTTTCTTGTTTTTTTTTCAATATTAATTTCAATATTAAGTTGTTCGACCTTATCCCCAAAACAATAAAATAACTATTTTAATTACACATCCCAAAAACACTAGAAAAACCAATTACAATTTAACTGTCCCTACTTGACAACAATGCTAATAAAAATAAAACCTTATCCCGAAATTCAAAGGAGGATGATAAAAGTAGGACATGGAGGCTTCCTCTAGTGAAACAGGATTTTTTATACGAACGACAATCTGATTACTGAAGTGACAGATGATACTGGTATGTGTTTTATTTGACACCGGATATTTTTTTTTATTGTAAGGAAGTAAAAGGAAAATAAAAACGCCCTCCTTTCGTTCTTTCTTTTAGCTATTAAGATGTCAATATTAAACAGAAAAACTTCGGTTGTGAGATTGTTGGTAAATTTGTTCAAACATAAAAACTATTTTCTTTTTTGTCTGTGCATCACCCTAAGGTAGACTGATAGAAAATGCCTCAGGCGTTAAGTCCGCCTGTGTGCAGTTTTTTACTTGTACATAAAGGTTTAATAAATAAAAACCCGGGTAAGTACAATCTTGCGTCATAATATACAGCCATATGTTTTAACAACTCCAAGGACCCACAGACTATATGGTTTTAATTCTTACTTGATGACCTTCATCCGCTTCCAAGGTCTTGGCAGAAAGAAAGACGGACATCAAAATGATTCAATAAGGGTTTGTTTTTCTTCCTCCGGGGTTGCGGGTTGTTCGAAAGAGATACCGCGGCCCAGAACATAAAAGGCAATAGAAGGAATATGGGCTACCGGGAGCGGTAGAATTCATTTGAGGATTTCGCAAAAAATAACGATAAGGAACTCATGATAAATCAGTATTGCCAACCAGTTTCTCCTTATGTAATACTGGTATTTAGCTATATGTGGTTAGACTAGAAGTCAACCCCACGACAGTAGAAAAACGGCTAGGTAGATAGATAATCATGAAAAATAAGTATGCTGGTTTTTTTCACTCAACACAAAACTATTCTGTGATTGAAATACTAAATAGTTTCATTTTGTATTGTGTTTTCTGTTTTTTACATGCCGTAGTTTATTTATAATCGTTCCATGAAAGTTTTAGTAGCCCAACAATCAATTTAATATTCGAAACAATTTCGAAATCGAACGAATGACCTATTTCACGTGTCTCACACGTTTTGATTACAAATTAATACTTACATTTATAAATTCATTACGGAAACGAAAAACCCCTAAATAAATTATACGTATGACCCTCAAAATTTTCTACCCGGCTAGAATTGAGAACGTTAATAAATAATTCTTTCCAAACCTATTCAGAACGAATATTTTAGCTCAACTCTTAAAAATATTCACATCCATCCCATTTGATCCAACAAAGGCCGGATGGCTTTATAAATTCAATTAATAATAACCGGATCGGCGTCCGTGTATGGAAGATCAAACCCGGACCGAATTAAAATCAATACCCGGGTGAGATTGTGTCATCCGGATAAACTTGGGACGTTTATAGGCGAACTAATTCCAAAAGCTATTTCTGTTGTGGTTTTTTGTCGGATTACCGGAGTATTATGTAACATTGTGAGTTGTTGTTCGGAATCAAACGCTTTTTGTGTATTTGGTTTTCATTAGAGATTGAGAGTTAACTATATATTTTTAAGTTTTTTAGTAACTTAGTAGCTTAGTTTTTTGTTGTTTAATATAATTAACATCTTGTTAATTACATTAAATACGGGCGGGCCTGTTAGTCCAGTGGTTAGTGGCCCTGACTGCTGAGCCGGAGGTCGTGGGTTCGATTCCCACCCAGGACAAACTTTGTGTGATGAGTATGATTGTTTGTTCTGTGTCTGGGTGTGATTTATCTATAATATGTATGTATTTATAAATTATATAAGTATGTATATCAGTTGTCTGGTTACCATAACACAAGCTCTGCTTAGCTTGGGATCAGATAGCCGTGTGTGAGTTGTCCCAAGATATTTATTTATTATTTAAATAACAAAAAACTAATTAGGGTCCGTACCTGAAAAGGAAAAATGGAACCTATCTAGAATCACTTTGTTGTTAGTCTGTCTGTCTGTTAAGACCCTTTATCTCCAGAAGGAGTGGAGGTATCGAGTTGAAACTAAAACTATGTTCTTAAGTCTGTAGTCCCTTAAAACTGTAAAATAATCAACCCTCTAAGTCCTAGTAGTCAAAAGATATTGCCGTTTAACCATCGATGCGCTAATCCTATCTTTTTTGCTTCTTTACTTAAGTATTCTATGAATAACCTTAAACAACCGATTCTGATGAATAATGAATAAAGATTTCGTGTAGGCTAACAAACAACAAAACAGCCGAAGCAAAAACATTTAGACGTAGACAAAACTATTGGTTTTAGTATTAAACCCAGGCACGCATTTCTAAAGGCAAAATATTATCAAAACCCACCTAAATTGTATTGTACTCGTAAATTTAGAAAGGGAGGATTCCAATTGAATTAATTCAATACCGAGTTATTTCTGTTGAAGCGTGGTGAGATTAATTTTGGCGTTAGGCTGCGCACAGTCCTAGACGGAACTATACTCAAACTAGCTGGTGCCTGCGGCTTCGCAGCCCTAATATCGATTAAAAAAGTATCCTAGTGTTATTGAAAGAAAGAAAATGAGGTTATTATGGGTCTGCTACCCTACCATGACGTGTAAAAGCAGAATTTATTCCGATGAGGGAAAGGGACAGAGCTATACAGGGTGTCTAACACCATCTCTTTCACTCAGTGGAATAAGTTCTGCTTTGAGATGTCATACCTACTGTTGGGCAAAGTAAATTGTAAGAGAATAATTTTCTTAAGGCAAGTTCTGCGTGCATGTTTGAAGGCCTACTTCTCATTCAATATTGTTTTTAAACTAGAGATATTTTATTTGTACTGCGTAGTTTTCTAGTGAATCGTTTTTTTTGCGGATATGGGAAATCATCAAATAACTCCTCCCGCCGCTTTGCCCTGGTGTCAGACTTTTACGGACTAAAACCAACCAAAGTTCCTTGTTTTGCCCTTTATGTTCCGGGGCAGCGGTGCGGCCGCTGTAGTGCTGTGCTCAGGCTAGCCGGCAGGTAGGTAGGTAGGGGGTCCAAATAAAGTACACAATACGTAGGAAAGGTACTTTATTTAAGCCAACTTCTGTTGCCCTAATCACGTCCAGGTTTTGAGATGAGCCGAACTATCGCGCGCGGCACAAGAACCAGTTTTTAACACGTTTAGAGATGCGCGAAATAGGTGCGAGGACCTTTGAGTAAACAATTAATATTGGGTTCCGTAGTATGTTTTATTGAAAATTAGTTATAATCTTTTGTAGTTTAAATTGGTAAATAGTACGTTGTGTTTCTTTTAGTTTAATAAAAGTGTTTTTTATAATAGTTTTAGAATAAATCAATGTAATTATTTGTAGTTTTTATAATTTCTAACCTATTATTAAAGCTAGCAAGGTACAACGTTACAGCGGTTTCTCTTTCGAACAACCTGCACCGCGGATGAATCGATTGCTTGATTTATCAGTATCTAACCAGCCGAGATATTACTGACAAATAACAAATTAATTAGTTACTTGGTTAATTAACTCATAGATTGATTCTCTGAACTGGTTGATTGATTCAGAGATAACGCAGTAATTGATAAAACAAGAACTTAATTTATTATTTAACTTTGAAAAGTTGTTATTCTTTTTATGAGAACACTACCTGGCGCCCGCGGCTTCACCCGCGTTATATCGAACAAAAAAGTATACTATGTGTTATTTCAAACCATAATCGACATCTGTGCCAAACTTCATCAAGACCCGTTTAGCCGTTTTGACGTGAAAGAGTAACAAACATCCATACATCCATCCATCCATACATCCATCCATACATCCATCCATCCATACATCCATCCATTCATCCATCCATGCATACATCCATCCATACATCCATCCATACATCCATCCATACATCCATCCATACATCCATCCATACATCCATCCATACATCCATCCATACATCCATCCATACATCCATCCATACATCCATCCATACATCCTTCCATTCATCCATCCATATTTCTATCCATCCTCACAAACATTCGCATTTATAAAATAATAATAGGATCATCTTGAGGCGGATTTAAACAAACTAAGATCAGCATATCAAAGCCGCTATATCGATCAATCGGTATCCGACATTGGCTTCTCTCGGATGTGGTTTGGTAACTTTCCCAATTCGCGAACTAAACAAAGGACATTCTAAACAAGTGAAGTGTCATTTCGTAACTATTTTAATGTTCATACATATTTCCGTTTTGCCTAGCATACATTTCAACTGTTTCTAACCAACTTTAAAAAAGAGGAGGTTCTCGATTCGACTGGTTTTTTTTTGTATTTTTGTTACTTGATTTCTCATTGAGTTGTCGATTTTCAAAATTCTTCTTCCCATTGAAGGGTATCTATATTGCTTGGATAATGTATAAGTTCTTTCTATAATGCATATTTTTCTTCTAACGGCAATGAAAAATCAATACTCGAAAAGAATTTGGTTGAGATATCATTTCACAAATAAAAAGAATTAAAAAACCGACTTTCAAAAACACTAAACAGACAGAAAGTAAATTTAATTTCTGAATCTGGTGGCAAAAAAAGTCAATGAACCAAACAAAAGGCAAGGTCACCCAGAATTTTTATTTTGTTAAAATATGCGTTTTGTTCCATAAATACACGGGTAAGTAAAATCGACTATTCGTGATATCAACTGCATACTATGTTATTTATACGTAGGTACCATATTCATTGTCCGTATTCCAATATCGCGGCAAAACGCCGCTAAAACCCCTGTCGAGTTTTATAAAAGTACGAAGCAAAATGTTGACTAACCACTTGTTAATATTTGCGTAACGCAAGATCTACGAGCGATAACATCTGTATTTGTCAAGTTATAAAAAATACGACCGCAACTTTCCCACTTTTATATGTGAAAATCGTAAATTCGCCCGGATTCTCTTTACTTAATAAAGTAATACCAACTTTGAAACAGAGATATATAAAGTCGATTTTGCTTTAAACTGTAACAGTTCTTTTACTTATTCCACGTTTGGAACTGGACTAGGGTTATGACGTCAGTGACCTGGTTCTGTCGTGCACTAACAATACGCGTCGGTATTCTCCTTAATCGTTTTTAATCAACCTGCAAGCTGACGTGTCAGCCGCATGTCAGGGTGCAATTATTTTCGACTTACGATCAAGTGCTGATTACGGCTGTGAATTTTTGTTTCGGTACTGGAATAATCCACACAAACGAGGCGAAGGTTCGGCTTTGTTTGGTGAATGTATGTTTTAAATACTCTGGCTTATTTGTTTAATAATAACAGTAATTATTGAATACTTGGAATTGTAGACATCAAGTAAATAGAGAATAACGAATATTTATTAACGGGAAAACGTTATATACAGTTTGTCATTTTGAGATACATTGTTGAAATATTTAACTACATATACCAGTAGGTATATTGAACTTAATTAGCAGATATCTATATACGTGACTCAGTTTTGGAACGAAGTTCCTTATCGCGCGTTGCGAAAGGGGGCTAGACGTAACAAATTGAGACCAAAAGATGTAACGACACTTTCTGTTATAGTTGTAAGCCGTGTGGCGTGCGCGTGTTTCTCTGTCTGTCTCACTCTCTCTCTCTCTCATAGAAAGCAAGCCTGTTATGTTCATTTCGTCTTCTATTTCGCATTAAACAGTGTGGTATCGCGACGATTATTTTTAGTGTATACTGGTTTTTTGTACATAATAAATAATAATTTCTTTCCCTCCGGGTGTCCCTTGGCACTCTCGCTTGCAACTCCCAAGCTTTTTTTTATTATTAATCGTTGCCCCACTCTACGATATCACATTTATCCTGCATCGTTTGTGCGTTTACAAATATTTAAACTCACATACACAAACAGCCAGACCTGATAAAACTACCATCATACGGTCATACAAATGTCTGTTCCGTGCGAGAATCAAACCCGCAATAATGCAGCAGTTGATCGCTCAGTCCGTGCTGTCGTAATTAGGCTAAGCTCGTTGATTGATTGACTCAAATTGAAAACCTTTCAAAATCTATAACTATGTTACTTCTAGAAATTGTGTCGAACATTTAAATTGTGAACATGACCTGTACAACTTGGAGAAGTCGTTAGCTTTCACTAGGTATTTAATACCAAACTTAGATACATTAATTGCTACTTGGCACTCTATTATATCTTCAGTAAAGTACTTACGTTAATGAAGATTGGTTATTCATATTGAAAGTCAAAGTTTAATAAGTTCACTTTAGTGTTTACGCATATTACCGCTCATTTGTCTCTGGCAAATAGCCGTGCTTTGCTCGATTTTTGCAACTTGAAAAATACAGAGGTGTTTTCATACAAATACGAAAGAAAATATCGAAATAGTAGTTTACACAACTACATATTAAAGAAACAAAATAACGCAACCAAATAAACATTAAAAAAGGTTTCTAATTTATGTTTTAGACAGAATTTTGAATATGAATAGTTTAACGAGACGTGAAAATGTTAAAACTAATCTCAGAATCTCAGCTTAAAATTACTGTATATGACCATGTCCAACGCTTGGCCAACTAATTGGGAAACGTCCAACAAACTGACGCAAACATGCTCCATTTTAAATCTCAAAAATGTTTTTAAAACGTTTTCAAAGCATAAAATAGCGACACAAACCTAAAATTTTGCTTTTAGCTCGGCTAAAAGCGTCTCAAACACATTTTATCTGGCCGTACCGAGCACGCCTCTATTCCCATGATATTTTACCGAATTTCTACACTTCATTACGAATGTATGTGCCGAAATCCTGACATTTCAGGATTTCCGTGTCGGCTTGAAAATTTAATATCTACTCCCCAAGTTTTTCATTCGAGTCGGTTTTTATTGAAAACTCCTGTTATTTGCTTTTAATAGCATGTTTTTTTTCACGTGAAAAACGAGAGGATTTAATTTCATGCGTGATTTTTGTTCGACATGTCACTTTTGTGAATGCGAAATGTATTCACATTTATAAAAGGCAGAGAATAAAAATATTAAAATTCGAGAACTTCCTGGTAAGATTCTGTTTTTGTGATAACTATTACAATAAAATAAAATAAAATAACTATTTTTTTTTCTTAAAATATTATAAGAACTAACGTTTAATTGATGATACATGTCGGAGAGAATGGAAAAAGAAAACGTTCTGCGCTGACCCCAATTAGAATGGGACAAGGGCAAGAAAATAATGGTGATGTCGTGTTAGTTAAAAATTAGTGTAAATTTAGCTTTCCAAAAAAAAATAGAAGGAGGACAGACATATACTAAAAGTGTATATAAAAACGAAGACAATTTTTCAACAAACTTTATCGAAATACGAAAACATACGAAAGCGAAGCACAAAAACATTAATTAACATGCAATCATACAGAATCATCAGAATCACGATTCTCGTTACATGTAACAACATTATTTTGTTCCATAGTATTGTAAGTATTAATCCGATTAAAAATTCGTCGAGTTTGTTCGTTATAATTGAGACGGACTTTTTATCTGTTTTAATTAACAGTACGGAAATTAAATTGGAAAAAAAGCTCGTGGCTATATAATAACAGCTACTCAGGTCAATCTCGCCTTAGTTGATCAGCAAATGGGTGACTATCCTTACTAATCCTTACTGATATGATTAAAGCGAAACTGAGTTTGTTTGTTTGTTACGTATTCACGCCTTAACGGCTAAACCGATTTTGATGAATTTTGGTACACAGATAGTTGGGACCCCGGAGACGGATTAAGGCTGATGTTTTTTTTTAAGTGGGATATGGGGAAGAAAAGGGAAAACTTAGTTTTGCAAATCAATAAAGCGCAAGGGCTAGAACTGCAGGTAGCAGGTACCTGCAAATCAGGAAAGGGAAACTGTGTCACCCCGAATTTAACGCGAGCGAAGCCGCGGACAAAAGCTAGTATAATAGAAAAGCGAAAGTGAGTTTGTTTGTTTGTTACGTCTTCACGCCTTAACGGCTTAACCGATGTTGATGAATTTTGGTACAGAGATAGTTGAGACCCTAGAGACAGACATAGGCATAGGTATAAGGAAGAAAAGGGAAAACTTAGCTTTGGCACTACAAACTTGAGTAATGGTTTCTTTCCCGGGATAAAGGGTCTTGATATACAGACAGACGGACAACCGGTTCCGTTTTATGTTTTTGAGGTAAGGAATCTTTATCCTTACTAATATTATAAAAGCGAAAGTGAGTTTGTTTGTTTGTTTATTTGTTTGTTTGTTACCTCTTCACGCTTTAATGGCTAAACTGATTTTGATGAAATTTGGTACAGAGATAGTTGGGAACCAGGAGACGGACATAGGCTAATATTTTTTTAAAAAAAGGGGATGTGAGGGAGTAAGAGGGAAAACTTAGCGTTGCTATTATAAATCAGTAAGGCGCAAGGGGAACTGTGTTACCCCGAATTTAACGCGAGTGAAGCCGCGGGCAAAAGCTAGTCTTAAATAAACTAGGACGTGTTGGTCTCTTCGCTATGTTTTGCTTCACCATTTTAAGTGCATTCGTAATGAAATCTCTTACCTAACTTAGTTTCTTTTCTTTGCTTACCTTACAACGTTGCAACACGTAAGTCAGTGCTGATTCACTTAGCTACCACGAGTGTCTGCGTGAAAATTGTTCAGTTGTACTCTTTATTTATTTAAACTTCATGTACAATAGTGGTACATAGGCGGACTTAATGCCATAAGGCATTCTCTACCAGTCAACCTTTGGGTAAAATACGACAACATTGTGATAGGGTACAATACATAAAATATCTAAAACAATAATACCTTTAAACACTATAGAGGAGAGAGACTCCTGGTAGCAACTGAGGGTCTGATCGAACTTGTTTTTTTTTTAGGTCTGCCTACGGCATTCTCGGAAAAGATACAACACTTTACTTTGAACATTTTTCTTGAATAATTGCGCCTGTTTGTTGTGAAGCGAAAATATTGTTCCATTAGCTAAGTTTGCATTTTTAATACCACAAAGTTATTAACTTTTTCTGTACATTTCTTTATTTATTAAAACTACTATTTTTTACAAAATACATATAGACAAGAATTAATAATAAAAACATGTACAAGTTTAATAACGGTAAAACAAAAACAGGGCGTCAAAAAATTTGCCCGCTTTGCTGTCAACAGGACAACCCAAAAAATAATCCCTGCCAAAAAAAAAACTTTTATTTTGGATAGCATTTGTTTCGTGTGTTTAAATTGGCCGGTTGTCTACCGGAGATAAATTCTGAATTACCTTATTTATACTTAAACCGGGATTTTAATCTACGACCATGTATAGCCGACAATCTTTAGGTCACAAATGTAAAATAGGCTAAGCTAACACTACATGGATCGCTTGGTCTAAAATAAACATTTTGATTTGATTTGTGAACTCTATTTTTAATAAAAAAAAACTTGAGAGGTGTCAAGGTACACCCGGATGGAACGAATTTATTATTTATTATGTACAAAAAATCTGTATACACTAAACAAAAATAATCGTTGCGACACTACACTGTTCAATGCGAAATAGAAAGAGGAAACGAAAATAATTGGCTTGCTTTCTTTGAGAGAGAGAGAGAGAGAAAGACAGACAGAGAAAGCATGGCTTACAACTATAATAATAGCAAAAAGTGTCATTACAACTTTTGGTCTTCATTTTTTCCGTCTAGCCCCTTTTCACAACTCGCGATAAGGAACATCGTTTCAAAAATATTTAGTATAACGTCCCAAAAAAGCAAAGACATGTTCACCCAGCTACGTTACAACCCTAGCCCAACATTAAACCAATACTAAGCTACTGCAATAATAGATGGTCGGATCTCAGTCGAGCTGAAAGTCCATTACTCAGTATCGAGTAGTATCGAGTCATTAATCGAGCGGCTGACGATTAACGTTGTGATCGTTAATCAAATGTATTTGGATTCATCCGACTCGCTGCACTGGCTTTTCGATATATACGATAACAATACTGTGTGGTATGATGCATTTATGATTTTGTTTGACAAAGACCTCTACCTTTATTGAATTGCTAACGGCTATAATTTGAGTCAGTTTGAACTATCCAACTATCACATAGTAAAACCCTCTCACGTTCAACGATCTGACAGAATTAACATAGCAAAAGGCTATGTTCTGACGGTAGCTCATAACACAATGTTAATACAACACATTTTAGCTTTTCTATCTTCGATAATGCTTTGATTATGTCTTTGTCTAGACACTTTTTTGTTACATGACAAGTAAGGGAATTTCAACCTAAAGGTGGTTATGCAATTTTGAAATCGAATTAGCGTATTATTTTGGCCTGGAATATTTGGATGTCTATTATTGAGAGTCTACTCAAAACGTTTATTTTATACTAGCGTTTTTTTTTTCGAGATCATGCGGACGAAGCCGTGGCGGCCGCGGCTTTACCGCAAAAGCAATCTATGTGTCATTCCAGGCCATAATCTACCTCTGTGCAAAAAAATCATCAAAACCAGTTCAGACACCCATACATCCATCCATCCTCACAAACATTCGCATTTATAATATTAGAAGGATATGAAAACAGCAAATCAAGAAACATAACGAGAGTCGGATCAGTAAATGATCAAAATGCACGAAAAATATGTAATCTTTTTATAATAAATATGCCCGGCCTGATAGAAGACAAAATGAACTGATAAAAACGGGATCAGCGTTGAGAAAAATGCGAGCTTGTAACGAATGAAAGAAGAACTGTCAAAATATTGTGGCAGACATTTTGTAACAATTCTACATCACAATATTCATCGCGGGAAATAGTTCCGTTCTTCCAGAATCCGACAATTGTCATCCATATAATAAAGGTCTAAATATCCTAGCTCTTATGTGGTATTAAGGGTATTTCAGTAACCTTTTAGCCCCAAACTAACCCAGTCTAAATAATGTCGCTATTCGGCTAAAGTTAAGTCTATTAACAGATACCCGGACCGTTGCCTAGCAACACAACAGTTTGCCCGAAAAGACAGCCCGTTAAATAATTAAGCGCCATTTACTTTCCTAATGAAATTAACCTCATTTCGTATTTCTTACGTACAATCACAGACCACTGAAATTTTAGACTTGATTTTAGTAAAAAACGTGCTTTGGACCGCAATTTCTTAGATGTGCAATTAACAGATCAGATGTTTGTAACGTTATGTAACGTTACAAAACTGAAATCGTTGGTTCAAAGGCTGCACAACTTTTAACGACGCGGTTGACGCAGTGGCTAAGTAATCGACTGCTGCCCTGCGTATTGCGGGTTCGATTTGTATGGATTACAGATAGGTAGTTGTTCTGCATCTGGCTGTTTGTGTATGTATGTTCAAATGTTTGTGAACGCACCCACGATACAGGAGAAATCCTAGTGTGGAGCAACGTTTCTGAAAAAAAACTTATTTGGTTTGAGCAGGACATGTCTGACCCATACTGAACAGGCTGTGGGCCCGTATAGTACAGGAGTAGTGCCTCAAAAAGTTACATGGGATTGCGGCAGACCACGGAGGATACGGCAAGATGCACTGGATGTGTTCCTTGAGAAATGCAAATGAAGCAGTTGGAAGGAGTGGAGGAAGACATTTGTCCAGTTTTGGGGCAAATTACATTTATTAACAGCTACTTGATGTATTGTTTTGAGGCAGTCGTTTCTTTAGCGAGAGAAACTAAAGTTCTATTCATGATAATGTTGAAGTAAAGTCAAATTATTTTATACTTGATGAATTTTATGAAAGAGGTTTCAGAAATATTCTAGACTTTGAAAACGATTGCCAGTTTTCGAGGCCTTTAGATATGTAATTATTTGACTGCATCACTTATTTACCTGAAATTTCTCAGCAGCGGTCTATAGTCTAAATTGATACCGGCTGACAAAGATACAATATAGATTTTCTTTAACCTTAAAAAAAGGATTTTATAATGAGACCTATTTAAAAATTTTCTGTTAATATATGCGACTAGCTTCCGCCCGCGACTTCGTCCGCGAGGCATAGTTATTTTGGGCTAGCTAGGGATGATTGAAAAAAAAATCTTTCTTTCCCCTTTTCTTCTTACCTCTTTCTCCCCCTGTCTCATTTTTTCATCAAAATCGGTAGGGCCATTAAGGCGTAAAGACATAACAAACAAACAAATTCACTTTTGCTTTAATAATATTAGTAAGGTTGTATACTATATGTTGGTGTCGGCTTCCATTCTAATCGGATGCAATTGACCAGTATTTTATACAAAGCCTATTGACCTCTACAAAACAGTTAGTACTGGGAAATATCCACCCTTTGGTAAGACTGGAAGTCTAAAAATAGCTTCAATTTTAATAAAAATCCGTGACTTATTTCATAATGTGACGTCATAATTTTAAATGAAAAATGTAAAAAGGTTATTATTTAAAAGTTTCCCGGCTCGAATGTGGGGCGAGCACGATATTATAATATTGTAAGATTACGTGCACATTATACGCTTGGCAAAAGTTTAAAGAGCTATGTGTGACGCAGAATACTGTCGCAAAAATTAATTTTCGTAACAGGAAAATTGTTTCTGTCACTGTTTATATTTAAGACTAACTTTTGCCCGTGGCTTCGCTTGCGTTAAATTCGGGGTAACACAGTTCCCTTTCCTGATTTACAGGTACCGGCTACCTGTAGTGTTTGCCCTTGTGCCGTATTTGATATAATGGCAATGATAAGTTTTCCTTCTTCTATCTCAAATCCCACTTTTATCCTACTCCTGAGTCCCAACTACGTCTGTACCAAAATCCATCAAATCGGTTAAGCCATTAAGGCGTGAAGAGGTAACAAACAAACAAACTCACTTTCACTTTTATAACATTAGTAAGCTTAAACAAATTTTTGTTAATTTGGTTATTATAATAGCATTTTGATGCTGTTTATTTTGAAAGGAGAATTTCTGTTTTATGAAACAAAATGTGGGAGATCATAAGTTTACAAGTATTTCGTTTTCAGACGAAGACCAAGATGACCTAGTTGTGAATGCTTATAGGATTAAATCAGATGGATGGATCGTCTTATTCACAGTGAACGAGTTTCTGGTTAAACACAGACCTATTAAAATCTTCGCAATGCAGAATTAACTTGGTCTGTATATTTATTACAGATTATAAATTAAAGATTACCTAGGCAAATTATTATGCCACATGCTTTTAATTTTCACACTGTGAAAAAAATCTATAAAGGATTTGGCTCACGGAAGTAAAAGTTCTTCAGTTTAAGAATTAAATGGTTCAGTAACAATCCTTACTGATATTATTAAAGCGAAAGTGAGTTTGTTCGTTTGTTACCTCTTCACGCATTAATGACTAAACCGATTTGATGTATTTTGATACAGAGTTAGTTGGGATCCTGGAAAAACAACGCCAAAATGGTTAAACAACCATTTTGGCGTGAAGACGCAACAAACAAACAAAGTCACTATCGCTTTTATAACATTAGTAAGGATTCAATAAAGTATATGACTGTCTACTTAACAGTAAGATGGATACGGAATTTTAATCTAAACGACCCCTGAAAACGAGCCCCATACTCGCAAGGGAATATATTCATAATCACTACCACGGAAAATGAATTAATGATCGAAGCATGTTGTTATTACCTCAAACCCCAGGTTCAGAAATGACTAACAAAAACTCAGCTTATAGTATACAGAACAAGGTTTAAATTGCCGTGAATGGAATCCGTCACGCCTATTTGAAAACGTGAGGCGGGAGCTTCGCGTGACTATCATTCTCAACCGTGACGTTAAGCCAACATTTTTAATTATTCCATTCAAAATATAACTCCGTAATGAAGTTATCATTTAATGTTTTAACACCATTCGCCCAGGGAGTGATTACTTTTCGAGCTTCAGTAAAATACTCGTAAAAGTCGTAACTACGAGTTTGTTAATTAATTTGTTAGAAGCGACTTTGTCACGAGTTCGTCTGAAGTTAAATATTTTATGTTTATTGCACAGTTTTGATATAATTTGTAAATTAAGTGGTCATTGTCGCTTGTGACTGGGATTTGATAAAATATTGATTGGGTTTTTGTTTTTGAAACTCTGTTTTTATTATTACAGAGCAAAAAGGGCTTTTGTTGCGCATGTGAAATCATCAAATAACTTCCACCACTCTGAGCTGAGTGGACTGAAGTGCCAGACTTGTACTGACTAAAATCCACCTATCGTCGCCTTAGAGTAAAAACCTCGGGAACGCATTTTTGCTGAAATTTATTTTATTGCGTTTCTAGGAAGAAAACCTCGCAACGCAAACCCTGATTTGACTCATTTGTTCATTCGATACTCATAGCGCCATTTATGACTGTAAATGAGAACTTCGTAAATACTCGCATCTGTCAGTTTGGCGTGAATACTCGTAAGTAGAATTTTATGCATTTGGGACAATCTTATAGTATCGAACCGTTCTCGATATACAAGCGGGTTGAATCTCGATATTAATTAGTAAAAAAATCATAAAAGACGGCGTACAGTTACCTCTTTTACACTTACGAGGTTTTCACTCTAAGGCGTAGCTATGTTCCTTCTATTGCCCTTTATGATCCGGGGCCGAGCTATCTCTTTTGCTTCCACTACCCCGGCAGGACCAAAACTGGCTTATTTTACCCCCAGAGGGATATATTTTTCCTAAAAATAAACAACTGACATCAATCCTTACTAATATTATAAAAGCGAAAGTGAGTTTGTTTGTTACCTCTTCACGCTTCAATGGCTAAACCGATTTTGATGAATTTTGGTACAGAGATAGTTGGGAACCAGGAGACGGGCATAGGCTTTTTTTTAAGAAAAAGTGGGATGTGAGGGAGAAAGAGGGAAGAAACGAGAAAACTTAGCGTATTACAAATCAATAAGGCGCTACCGAATTTAACGCGAGCAAAGCCGCGGGCAAAAGCTAGTTGAGCAGTAAAAACTCAAACGTCTTAAAATACAACAATTTGAACAGTGAATTAAATCAAAACCGCGTCTTCCAATAAAAAAAGTTACGATTCGCAAAATTTAATTAAGCATACAACATCATAAAGCTTAGTTTACACCTGCGACATGTCGCTAGCAGTTGTCTAGCGATAACAAGAACTTTTCCTTTGAAACAGTACACGATTTGTTTCATGGATTTTTTCGTATAATAATTCCGATATTTTTTCGCTGTTATACAACGTTCTTTATAGCCACAACCGATACGATTGTCAAGAGACAGAAACATGAAACGCTACAAAAGCAAAGAAGAAACAACATTTGATTTTTTATTTTGGTTCTATCCTTGTAATCACATCCTGTATATAAATATATTCTGTTAATATCCTTGTATGGTTACACCATTTATCCTATCTTAGTAAAATAAAATTGTCAAAGAAAGTATAAATATAATTAAACAAAATAAAACCAGCTTATAACGTCCTACTACTGGGCTAACGCCTCTTCTGAATCGAAGAGGGCAAGACCATTGCTCACCACGCTTCGCTTGCTCCTGACGGGTTGGTGAAATTTGACAGGTCAAGCTACCCGAAACTGTCATTATTTTCCAATGAACCTTGAACCTAACACTTTAGAAATAAAGTCGAAAATCTATCAAAGAAATCTGACAGATTGTAGTAGCTTGATGTGCAGGCGTCTGTACATTAATTATTAGTCTAGATATCATCAAGATGTTTTTCTTTACGTCTTAGATAAATTAAAGAAAGTATCTACATATTATTAATATGAAGGAGAAAGGAGTAAATGATGCCGTGACGTCTGATAGGGGAGAATGGAAGAAGAAAACGTGTTGCGCCGACCCCAAATAGAATGGGACAAGGGCAGGAAAATGATGATGAATTAAAAAAGTTACATAGGTAGTCATTCGTCACCATGAGTGAACATGAGAGGCAAGGCGCTTGGCCAACGGTCACCACGACATTTAAAAAAAAGTAATTCTTACTTAAATTTTACCAATAGCACAAAAACTATTAGGAGTCGTTATCATCTTTAGGCTTTTTCAGCCTTAAAGGAGGCTCAAATCACTACTTATTAAAATAAGAGAACTAATTCAGTCTAATAAATATTTTTTTATTATAGATTTTTCATTTTCATTTATCTTCATCATTCAACTCCTTCACGTACCTAGTACGTCTCTTTTTTCCGTACTTCAGCCGTAATATAAGTAGTATATATTCGACGCCCCCAAGGAATAAACCTGTATTATGCTATTACTGACTTTTTACTGTTATACCATTTTCGGTATCTATGGGTCGGGATACACTTATGCAATTTTTTTCAATTTTTTTCTGCGGTAATTTCCAACTGTTTTCCTTATAACACTTTTGTTCTTTGGAAATTTTCCATTTCTTATTTACTAGAACAATCACGAAACATATTATTACAAATTAAATTCCGTGGTTACATTTCGGTATAGTAATATTACTGTAAAGTTTTTCGAAAAAAAATCCGGTTAACGCGATTACCGGTTTATTATCGTAAATTTTGTGGTAGACATTTTCGGTGATGCACTGTTACATGTAGAATGAACTGTGGCAGCAAATTTACTTCTTCATAAAAATATGCTATTTGATAAATTTTATAAGCTTTCTGATCGAGAACGCCAATGGATGTATATTATTAAACATACTAAAACCGAAAATATTAATCGAATGACTCTAGTACGGAAAAATTATTGCACACAGACTATATTTTTTTTTCTTTAAGTAATGTAGAAATTCTTGTTTGTAAGAAATTTTCCTAAACACTATAAAAGTTAATGAGCAAATGGTATATACAGCAATAGAAAAATTTAAATTAGACGAAGGGATTACAGACTTAAGAGGTAAGCACACCAATAGAACTCGAAAAATAAGCTCCAGCACGGAATCGAGTTTTGAGAAGCATATTTCCTAAAGAAGAGTCTCATTATACAAGAAAAAGCTCAAATCGACAATATTTGTCACAAGACCTCAACATATCAAAAATGTATCGTTTGTACACAGCAATATTATGTTGAAGTTACGATGGCAACAAAACGTCAATATGAAACGAAACCATTTTTAATACAACATTTAACTACTTATATTTTAAGCCTAAAAAAGATCAATGCTCTACATGTTTTGTATATGAGCAAGCCAGTCCATCAGAGAAAGAGTATTTACAAGAAAGCTAAAGACGTTATTTAAGTAGGAAAGAGAGAATTTGGCAAATTAAACATGTAGAAGGAGTGACAATTGACAAAAACGATAGCACAATTGCTATCTTCGACCTGCAAAAAGTGGTATTCCACAATCCACTGTAGGCATTATTCATTACAAACAAAAGAACCTTGTGTACAATTTTACAATTTTTGACGCTCTACGTAAAAAAGGGTATTGCTACGTGTGGCATTACCAAATCGCAAAACGAGGCTGCATAGAAATTGGGAGTTGTTTGTTGCAATTCTTAAAAACTGAACAGGAGCGAAGTGTTAACAAGATCTTTTTTTATTCGGATGGTTGTTATGGTCAAAATAAGAACAAGTACATTTTTGCCTTGTATGCGTATGCAGCAAAATCTTTTAATTTGTCTATAACGAGACTGAGAGACTTAACATAGCCGAGACTCGATGCATGCCTGTATTGAGAGGAACATGAGAAATCTATTTACACATCTGATCTAATATAAAATAAAATTCTAAACTCCTAAGTCTCGGGAGAAAAATATACTATGAAAGAATTGGAGCAAACAGATATGTTAGACATCAAAAAATTCAAAAGGTTCACTACCTTTTGAATTGGCGTCGCGGTATAGATATGAATACGATACGCTGGTCTGATGTAATGGAAATTCATGTACCATCATTCCAACAGGACATGGTTTTCAATAATTATGATTTTTATGACGCATATTCTAAATTAAATATTTCAAATTCATTTCAAACTAAACGACATGGGCGAAAACCTAAGACAGACACTCTGATAGAAAATACTGTGCTTATCATCAACCTCTTCCTATCTAAGCAAGGCGTTGCATACAGATTTATTGTTTTTGTGCAATAGTGGAGTGATTTCACGGTATTACAACGCATTTTATGAATCCTTAATTTCGGTAGAAAATAGTAATGATCGCGATGATACTGATGATGTCACTGATAATACCGATAAGTTATTAGTGTTTTTACTTGGCTACTTTTGTTAAACTTTTACTGATTATAATTTGTGATCTCTATGAGAACTTTGTTCCCAATAAATGTTATAATTTTAATAAGTTTTGTGAGATTTTTTAATTATTCCTTCAAAGATACCAACAACAAATTTATTTTATATAATCGTTTTCAACTATTACGATAATATGACTACCAAAAAATTTCTACAAAATACGGGTTACACTACTTTACCCTTTTATGGTTATTTAAAATTTTACCACAATAAGTCGGTAACTGAACATTACAATTTAACTCTGTAATGAAAAAACACGTTTAATAATCCAGTAAAGCAATATTATGCCTATAATTTTTAAGGAAATTACAAGAATAATTCGGTAAGTAAACATTACTGGAATAATATTGATAAGTCAGGATCGTAAGATATCAATACCCTAAAAGTTATGTGAAACCATTTTCGGCAATATGTATTTTGGTGAATAACTAATTCTGTGTATATTAAATAGTTACACTTAATACTATAAACTATTTGAATAAAAATTAGCTTTTCCGTCATATAACAATGTTGTCAGGATTACCTTTTGTTGAAGAGATATACCCAAAAAACACTAAATCATTTTTCCTGTAAAATTTGATTTTTGCGATTACCGGTTTATTCCCCGGGGACGTCGATATATACGAACAATTACACGACTCTCGACCCTAATTCTTATTAATATCAGAAATAGGTTCTTTAATTACAGAGCTACGAGTTTTATTATAAAAAACCCGATATATCAAGACCGGCTTATAACAGATAGGTACTCAGTTAAGTGATAGATTCTTAAAGAACACAGAGCTATCAATATCTCGGCTACTTCCTACTGGCTTGCTAACTCTGTGCCATGCTTGTCAGTGGTTTAACGTTTAAATGGTTTTAATTGATACAAAAAAAAACTAAAAAGTAGAAAATAACTTTACTTCCGGAAGTCTGTGGCAAAAAAGACAACAAAAGCAATAAAAGTCATACTTTTCATTTTTTTTTTATATACCTTTACGCGTTTCTGATATTTATAACGGTCTCCACAAACACAACAAAGTGATTCCAATACGGGTTGCATTTTTTTATTAAAATTAAAATTGTCCTTAAATGGGTTTCCAGAATAAAAAGTCTTGAGTCATGAGACAAAAGGGTTGATCACAACCGTATGAAACGCTCTTAGAACAATAAAGCATCTCTAAATAAAATAGCTAACAAAATACGTCAGACAAAATTCTCATTTCACTTCAACCAAGACATTGTTAACAACAAACTCCTCATCACTAAGACAAACAATTAATCTTAACCCCCATTACAAAATTAAACAACGTGTCACTTTACTTAAGCACTTTAAACTGTATCAAATTCAGCATTATCAATTCGGGGCAGGTACAGGTGTGTCAACCTCAGAACGCACATAGCGATTACGCGATATGTCGGCCGTGCATACTAAGCTTAACTGTCAGACTCGGGTCGTGGCGTGGGGGCCGCAATTTCCTGTAACAGAACCAACTCGACGCGACCGCTTCCTGTTGGAGCGGACAATACGTTGCGGTTTTAAATTAAAAGCAGTTTTTTAGGAACGTCAGTTACCCAGCAATGGTGAGCGTTCATTGCGAAGTTTTAGTGCGCGTTGTAATTTTCCTCAGAGGTATTATGGTAATGCAGTTTCTCGTTTTTGCTGTAATAAAAGGAGTTATGAATGAGATGTTTTATATGGGTTTTAAGTAGTTCGTTTTTTTGTTGGTGTGCACACAATTTATTTTGTTGTTATGTGTGTTTTTCATGTGCTGTTTTCTTGTTTGTTTCATGCTTTTGATTTATAACGGGGTTTTTGTACTTTTCACTATTTTTTAAGGAATCATGCATATTATGACTGTGAAAGTTACTTTCACGGCTCAATGTCTGAACAAAAAAGGAATCTGTTATCGTGGGATAATAACCAGCATCTGCGTGGGCGATGGCGTGGGAAAAGCAAGTTATTTATTTATTTGAGGAAACATGACAACGTAATACATAACAGAAACATTATAACTATATCACCTGTACATACTTACGTTATTTTTTTGTTTTTGGACGCATTCGTAAAAGCTGCAGGCTGAAGTATTTAGTAGAGGTTGAAGTATATATAGTTATCTATAATATGTAAAGGGTGGATCGCTCTTGTATGGTTTTTTTTTTTTTTTTCGATTTCCGTTGTCGCGGTTTTTGCAAAAGATGCCTTGTTAGTATACGATAACACACCTTAAATATTACTTGGGTAAAATATTTAGAAGTACTGCCACAATGCCAACAAACTTTTGAAGAAATACCAAAATAAGGCACTTGCAGGACCTACTCAAAAATATAGTTTAATGCTACTATATTAACTTTATTTTATTTTATTTGTATGTTTACGTACCTAGTAGTATATTTACATGGCAAATTGATTTATTTTACTTGTTTTGATCATCGCAATAGCCCGCGAAAAGTACCAAATTTTTTGTAAATTCCTGCGTTTTACCAGCAAACGCGCGTCCCACGAGAGTGCGGCTGGGGTTGCAGCGGTGGCGATATTGACTAGTTGCAACGTGTAAATCGATAGTATGTATCGAGCCTTGACGGGAGAGTGAAATGAAAGGCCATCGCCTTTCATTTCGTTCTCTTCCTTTATTTATCGGCTAAATGCAACTGAACCGCATTATAGCCATTGGATTTGATGGAACAGCAGTGAATACTGGAAATAAGTCCGGCATTATAAGCCTACTAAAAAGAACTTCAGAGGCCACTTCAATGGATCATATTATGTCAATTGCATGCCAATGAACTGCCACTGAGACACCTGTTTGAGCATCTCGACGGTACCACCACAGGGCCTAGAAGTTTCACAGGAGTCATAGGGAAAGCTTTGAAAGATTGAGAGTGCCTTCCCGTCATAAACTTCTCTGTGATAACATGTGAGTTACCCGATATCACTAAATCACGCAGTGACCTTAGTACAGATGAACTATATTTGTTTGAAATCTGTGATGCGATCAATACAGGCTTTTGTGACATTAATGTGGCCAAGCGAAACCCTGGAAAAATAGTTCATTCCCGGTGGCTTACAACTGCAAATAGAATCCTTAGGCTCTATATTTCCACCAAAGATCCATCAACAAATTTGCTAATATTGATAAAAGTATATGCTCTGATGTGGTTTTCAATCAAAACACAACCTCGCTGTATAAACGGCGCTAAGAATTTACATAAGACAATAGTACTTTCACGATACCTTCCCGATAACCTGAAGAAGCTCTTGGACCCTATCATTCAGCGCAATGGATATTTCGGCCACTGCGAGAATATTTTAATTAGTATGTTGGCAGATCAACGAATTCATATAAAGGGATTGGCGCTCGGACGCATAATGAAAATTTGAAATCAACCTTCAGGCTTAGCACCACTGAGATCCTTCAAATTACCGATATTTAATTTCGAGGTCACCGAATATTTTAATTTAATTGATTGGAACCAGTTTTCAGAGCCGCCTCTAATAAAACAAATGGATATCGATCTAATTTCTGCAGCTATCAGAAACCCAGAGTTGGTGGAAACTAAAATCTTACCAAAATTCGGCAATATGCCATGTCACACTCAGGCCACTGAAAGATGTATTTAATTAGTCACCGAGTCCTGTTCTGCTGTCTGCGGACCAGAAAGAAGAAGGAAGGGTGGATCCGAAATAAATTAGAGTCTTGTCGCATTATGCCGATGTTTAATACGAAAAAAGACTATAGAATTCAGAAAGTTACTTTAAAACGGGTTTTTTCTTAGTTTTCAACTAATTATTATAAAAAATATATTGTTGTTTTGCAATTTTTATGATACTTACTATGTTATCTATAATATAAACAGCAATTTCATAAATAAACAGACAATTTTTGCAACTTAAAAGTGTTTTTATTCATTGCTACCTGAACCCTATTTTTGAGGTATTTTTGGTAAATTACTTGAGCTGGTGGCAGTACTTGCAATAAAATTTTGACATTGCCGTAATAGTAACATTTAATTAAGACCCTATTGGGCACATTTTCCACACACCGCCATTTCAAAAAATAAAAAAAATAAAAAACGATCCACCCTATGTATGTATTTATAAATTATATAAGTATGTATATCAGTTGTCTGGTTACCATAACAAAAGCTCTGCTTAGCTTGGGATTAGATAGCCGTGTGTGAGTTGTCCCAAGATATTTATATTTATTTATTTATCTCGACAACGCGTGGAGGTATCGCGTTGAAATTAAATCAAAATCAAAAGTCATTTATTCAAATTAGGCTGATAATCAGCACTTTTTGAACGTCAGATTACAAGAGACAGTCCCACAAAAACGCCCTGCCCTTCGCCACTTCCTAGTGTTTTAGCTGGGAAGAAGAAGTGGCGGAACAAACTCCCCAGCAACACATCTGTCTGTCAGGTTAGAAGAACCAGATTTTATACAATTTATATTATCACAAAAAAAAATATAAAAAAATAAAAAAATATTCATTCATTGTCACTTGTCAGCTAGCAAACACCAATTATATATAAAAAACAAAAAATAATAATAATAATAAAACCCAAGTCTAAATAATAAATTAACCAGTCTAACGGGTGTGCCCGCTTACACGTGCAGTGAAGAAGTCACAGGTGATAAACTAGGACCATAGTGCAAAAGAAATAAGCTAAGCATAAAAAAGATAAATATAAATAATTATATTCAGTCAATGCTCGAGGTCACTAGTTAACCACATGCCAATAACAAAAACACACAAAATGAAACAAGTAAGTATATAAAGAAAAAAAGTAAAATATAAAATTACATGACGAAGACATGTAACGTATCAATAATCTAATTTGGCGAAAAAAAACATGAAGGAGAAGAAAAAAAATAATAATCGTCTTGAGTTCAACACAGTGACCAACTATGCTTGTCATCTAAATAGTCGTTAATAGAATAGTATGCTTTTAAACAAAGTTTAGATTTTACTTTAGCTTTAAATGCATTAAATGGCAAATCTAGAAAAGAAGCAGGTAGCTTGTTATAAAAAGTTATACCAAGCCCTACAAATGAATTATGAACCTTATGAAGCCGGTGGAAGGGAGCACGTAGTTTATGCTTATTTCTAGTGTTAATGTTGTGAATATCACTGTTTTTACTATATAGATGGATATTTTGCCTAACATATAAAATGTTGGCCAAGATGAATTGAGAAGCCACAGTGAGAATACCAATCTCTTTAAAAAAATCCCTCAGAGAAACCCGGGCACCTAGTTGATAAATTGCACGAACCGCTCGCTTCTGCAGAACAAATACATTCTGGATATCAGCGGCTTTGCCCCATAGCAGAATACCATAGGACATGACGCTATGGAAATAACTAAAATAGACCAATCGTGCCGTGTCAACGTCAGTGTATTGTCTAACTTTTCTGACGGCGTATGCGGCCGAACTTAGCCTTCCCGTTAGGCTTGATATGTGTGGACCCCATTGTAATTTTGAATCTACTGTTATACCCAGGAACACTGCCGAGTCTACAGTTTTAAGCTTCTCATTGCCAAGGACAATGTTGGGACCAAGATTCCTAACATTGGGTAGAGCGAATTTAATACATTTAGTTTTATTGGCATTAAGAACAAGGTTATTTGACGTGAACCAATCCGTGACCATTGATAGCGCGCTGTTTACATCGTTAAAATCTTGTCTATTTCTATCTACTTTAAAAACAAGAGACGTATCATCAGCAAACAGTACAACGTCACAAATACCCTTTAAATGATATGGTAGGTCGTTAATATAAACCAAGAATAAAAATGGACCCAGTATCGAGCCTTGAGGTACTCCTAGCTGAACAGGTAGCCCAGAAGATTTCGCGCCATTAACATCTACACATTGAAATCTGTTTTGTAAGTATGAGCCTATTACATTTAAGGCTTCATTTTGAACACCGTAATGACGTAGTTTCCGTAAAAGCGTGTCATGGTGAACGCAATCAAAAGCTTTAGAGAGATCGCAGAAAATACCGATTGCATTTTGAGCGTTCTCCCACGCATTAAATATGTGCTTCAACAAAGCAATACCCGCATCTGTTGTCGAACGACCTTTTGTAAAACCATATTGATCATTGTGAAGAAGGTTGTTTAAATTAAAATGTCTCAACAACTGCTTGAGTATTAACTTTTCAAAAATCTTGCTGAAGGCAGGTAAAATAGAAATTGGCCTGAAGTTACCCATATCATTTTTATTGCCAGATTTAAAAAGAGGGATAACTTTACTGTTCTTCATAAGGTCAGGGAAAGTACCTAAATCAACGCATTTATTAAAAGTAATAGCTAGATGTGGGGCAACAATGTCGATAATATTACTCAAAAGTTTAATGGAAATACCCCAATAATCACCTGTGTTTTTCGACTTAAGAGAATTGAAAACATTAACTACATCACGAGGTGTTACATGATCAAAACTAAATATGTGATCACATTTAGGCACGCTAGTTTGCAAAAGATTTTGAGCTTTAGACGGTGATGAATTTAAGGAGCGAGTCGTAGTTATCGGTATACTGGCAAAATAATTATTAAATGACTCTGCTATGTCCGCTGCTTTATTAACTAATTTGTTATCAACCATTATTTCAACTTGATTTTCTCGTTGAACTGATTTACCCGTTTCATTGTTTATAATTTTCCAAGTGGCTTTTACTTTATTATTAGAATTTTTAATAGTATCGCTTAAAAATGTTGATTTTGCAATGACACAAATCTTTTTAAATAATTTTGAATATTTTTTAACATACTCTAGAAAAGTAGTATCAAACCTGTATCGTTTCAGACCATACAACTCATATAGTCTAGCTCGACTTTTATAAATTCCTGGCGTAGCCCATTGGTTGAAGCCAATGGAAGGTCCACTAAAGTTAATAGTTTTACTCTTAAAAACAGATTGGTACTCATTTTGCACAACATTAAAAAGGGCTTCATAGATTTCATTAGGACTCCCGTGTTCTACTAATGACGGTGTAACTTTAAGAGCTATATTATTTTTAAACTTATTGCAACGACTAGCTGTATAAGGCCTGCACTCTATTTTACGAGACTTTTTACATGATGATGGCATAGGAAAGCTAGCTATTAATCCACAGTGATCTGATGACAAATCATTTAACACTAATTTATTTTCAGCATCACAATCAGTAAACATGTTATCAAGACAAGTCGATGACGATGCCGTGATTCTAGTTGGCTCAAAAAACAAATTAACTAGATTAAAAGATCTAAACAGGTTAAGAAGCCTAATACTTAGAGGAGTAACATCTAAAATATTAACATTAAAATCTCCACATAAAATTATATTTTTATTACTTGCTTTTAACTTATTAAGTGAATCCTCCATTACAGACTCAAAAGAAGTAAAATCACCAGAAGGGGGTCTATAAACACAAATTATAAAGTATCGGTCCAGTTCAACACAAGACAACTCAACAGTGCGCTCAATGGAAAGATTTACTAAATCTAAACGTTGTTTACATTTTAACTTATTTGATACAAGAACTAAAGATCCTCCGCGAATAGCATTTCTTCTCACAAATGCACTCTGTACTGTATAGAATTCATCATTGATAAACACTACTTCATGTTCCTTCAGCCAATGTTCAGTTAGACATAATACCTGAACATCATAGTTCTCTAAGAACAAACTTAACTCTAATTCCTTGCCGGACAATCCCTGCATATTTTGATGCACAACATTCAACATATGCGGTCTACCCTTTGTCGCACCTAACAGTTTAAAGTACATGGTGTATCATTACTAACAGGTAGTGTTGGTGCAACAAAGGTGGGGCTGTGGCTGTGTATATTGTATGCTAAAAGATTAGCAATATGTCGCTTACAACTAGGTGGTAAAAACATAGTAGAATTAGTGAGTCTGTAATCAGAGATAAATTGATTACAGTCAAAAAATAAAATAGCGTCGCTGTGACGACATGTCCTATTATAAATGAGCAAATTAATATCGTATATGTGCCTATTCTGATGAATTAATATTATATACTCAAGCTTATTCACTAGAAAACCATGCACCTTCTGGAGCTGCGAAAAATTCAACCCTCCAAATCTACGCAATCAAAATATACCTCTTCACGCTTTAATGGCTAAACCGATTTTGATGAATTTTGGACATAGGCTAATTTTTATTTGAAAAAAGTGGGATGTGAGAGAGAAAGAGGGAAGACAAGGGAATGCTCGTTCATGTCGCAAGTTTGCACGGAACCCTTGGCACGCGAGTCACAATTTTACTTCATCGGTTTTTTTTTTTTAATAATAAAAGTAGCCTAAGAAAGTAATGTTTTTGTGGTTTAATAGATCATTAATTTCCAGATATAACATCTATCAAAGCATCTTTTGACCATGATCATCAGCTTAGCCTTTTTCCAACTATGTCGGGGTTGGTTCCTCATGCAGCTAAATTCGAATATTTATCATAGATTGATAATACGAGTTAAAACGATTTGAGTATTGGAACGTCTTGGTCAACCGGCCAGCATTCGGCTTTGGTTAAGGTATAAAAACTCTTACAGTACCTACTATAGTACGGCCAAGCGTAGTAGAAGCGATACGAAAGGTCATTAACCTAAAGAACAACTGTGGCGTTGACAATCTAATATTTAGCTCTTCCCATCTTGTGCCTTTGTCGTAATGTCTCGTTCTTCCGGCAAAAACATGACAACGTTAAGACGGGTTCGCCAAACATTCGGGCGGCCATTTTAGATGGGGTTTTAGCATGGGTTTTGTTTACATTTGGTATCGCTTCTCGTTGGCCGTACTATAAGTAATACAATGCCAAAAGGTAAGACTTGATATAATATATTAAACTTTTCGGTTACTACAACTTTTCAGTTTTTACAACTGTCAAAAATCTATAAATGGCATGGAGGAAAATAGGTTTGTTTTTGGTTTACCTTTCCACGGACCAACTTAGACAAGCTTGGCTTAACCTTAAGATCGATCCAAGCAGCAGTTAGAAACGAGCTCCTCATTAGCATCTAAAAACAAAAATTCTTAAATCACACACAATTCTACAGCACTCTTAATATCTTCTGCTCAAATACAACTGGATCTTTTGTTATTGAAGCAAGTCATTTGTCAGGCAACTATAGACCCTATAACTAGAGCATTGACTATAGAAATGAATAGACACGTCTGGCGGGAAATTGCAGTCTCATGGTCCGTATTGGCGCATTGAATCGTACCACTGACGTAAGAACTCAGGAGTGAAATGACGAGCGCTGAATTAGAATACAGCGCTTTGTGCTGAATGGTAAAAATGGAAAGACGTGATATACATACTTAACTAACAATTTATTTTTAAAATTAATAAGATATGGTAAGTCTTACACTAAGTTACTTTAGAATTAATATTTGTATAACCCTTCGTAATATTATCTTCATCAATAGTATTACATAACACGGTACGGCTGGCGCAGTTGCTGAGCGATCTACTGCTACGCTGCGTGTCGCGGGTTCGATTCCCGCACGGAACAAATATTTGTATGACCTGCAGTTGTTTCGGGTCTAGCCGTTTGTGTATGTGAGTTTAAATGTTTGTAAACGTTATTTAAAAAAAAAAAAGAAAAACAAACTATTTCATTACGCTACAAAGTCGAAACAAACTAGAACGTAGTTCCAAAGATATAGATTGCATTGCATCCAAGTGAATCCCAGTTCTGCAAACGTATCAGTTGCTTATTGTTCTGCAACTTGCGTTTAATTGGAGAACAAGTCCCTAAGGTGTGCTGCTATTGGTTCACAAACTGGTTAAGTGTGCAGCTATTGGCTTGTACTTCGATACTGACTTCATTTGCTGTGCTGCAGTTACCACGTAATATCATGCATGAACGAGTAGCAATGTGATTTTAATTGGTAAAAGTATTCGTATTTTGCGGTTATTGATCTTATATTTGTATGTATAAAGTTCAAAAACAATCATCATATGTTTGAATTTGTTGCGGGCAAGATAGTGAATATCATTCAATCTTATTGTTTTTGTGAAAGGAACCCTTAGTACCTGGACCTAGTGACTCTTTTTAGATACCACGGCTCGGGAATATCTGGTTATAATCAGTATTAGTCTGATATTACCTTCCACTTCGCACTTAGAAGAAGAAATCATTTGACAAGACTGATGGAAAAGCCAAAAGAATCATCACCTGCCCTAACTCTGTTGGCTTCCAGTCTAACCGGATTTAGCTGACTACTAGTATTTTACAAGGACTTAATACCTATTTGTTCTCCACAACACACGTAGTACTGGATAGTACCCAAGGTAAGACTGGTTGTAATTGTATAAACTAGTTTGTTGTATATCGATATTATTTGTCCACTTTATAAAACTTGCACATAAAATACATAAATCCATCACTTTGACAGACAAAATAATATTGGATTTTAAACCTTACTTAACACAATAATAAAATACACTTTTCATTGTGAAATCTTTTGAAATTCAAATTTTGACGAAGATAAAAGAAACACAAAAATTCAAATCTCCGTCGCAACTTAATGTTTTACAACAGTTCCACTGCATGAGACATTTTGAAAGGTCGACGGCCATTCAGCAGCATTTTATTGCAGATTGTCCAATTTGACCTCTACAACGGCCGTGGACTATTTTATATAGCCGTTTTATGGGGTCGAAACATGCTACAAGGACATATTAAACCTACGTTACTATCTGAAGAAAATTCTAGAAAGAATATTTTATATTTCGTGTGATGTAAATTGAGTGGTTCAACAAAAATAAAAAGTTGTAGTTTGATAAGATTAGAAGACAGACAGAAACAACGTGAAGTTTCGACGTTTCATTGTTAAAAAAGATTTAAAAAAGATGACGTTTTTTCACGCTACGTTTTTTTATTGCGTTTGTTCAGTGTCTTTCGTGGGATTAACTCGTTGTAAGAACGAAACGTAGATCTAGGCGAGGCATCGTGAAACTTTTATTGTATCTCTGATTGCGACATTTGACCTTGTGATTATCGTGATACAACGATCGACTCTCGCTGAGCCGATAAATTAGCTGTTTACTATCTTTACTAATATTAGAAAGCAAAAGTGAGTTTGTTGGTTTGTTACGTCTTCGCGCCTAAATAGCAAAACTGATTATGATGAATTTTGGTACAGAGATAATTGGGACCATGGTAACAGACAAAGGATATTTTTTTTAAGTAAGAAAAGGGAGAGAAAGAGGATCGAAAAGGGAAGAGAAGAAGAAGTTAGTAACAATGCCATGCGGACGAAGTGGCAGGCGAAAGCTAGTTATAAATAAAAATATATTTGATTGATTCTACTATGGAGTTTCTTGCCGGTTCTTCTCCATAGAAAACGACCAACCCGAACCGTGCATCTATTCTCGACGTTTTATAAGTGCCCATGTAGGCCTATGTGAAATAAAAATATTTTGATTTTTTTGGTACTTAAAAAACCTTATTACATAAGAACACAATCAATCAAATCAAAATAATCATAAAAGAATGCATTGAATTAGTCAGCCAGAATTTAAAATTAAACAGTGTTTAACATCATCGGTTACCCAGTATTGAAAGATTTTTTTTAATATACTGACAAAATTATAAGAAATAACATACACTGTTTTTAAATCATCTAAGCACTTGCTCAACCTAATAAAAAGGTGGAAACAAAGTTTAAGGTCTATCGCTGAATTGATAGAGATCATTTATATTACTTGCTTGACTGCTCCATTAGTTAGTGATTGTAAGTGCAACTACTGAGCGTGAGGTCTTGAGTATTATCCCCGGGTCGGTAAAAGTTTTATTGGGTTTTTCTATCACAAATTTCTCAGTAACAGCCATGTAGTCTAGATTTATGTCTGGTTGATGGCAATAAACTCGCCATATGGGACTTAAACAAAACTTAGCTGACGAAATGTGGGTGTTAGGTACAACTCTGCTTATTTCTTCGGGTATTACAGATAAGACGTAATGTTATGTTAGAAAGTTCAAATACGGGTATAGATTTGTTCGCTAGTGCATTTTAATTTTGGTTAACCTTTCAAAAGCAAAATAACTTTATACATAACACCTTTATGGATTATATTTGCTGCATACTAAAAATTACGATGCCTGAGTGCTTATTATTCTTAATAGAATAGGTTTTTATTTCTCTCAAAAAGGTAGGTTTCTTTGGTTCATGTCATATTATGTCAAATCAGATTTATAACCTTTGTGAGAGCTGGAGTCTATAATGGGTTCGGTAATACCAGATAACAAAAGATATTTTATAAGGCAGATTTAACCCTAGAACCCTACACTATCTAGCGCATACGTTATTGCTACTCTGGGGTACTGGTGTACCCCATAATGAATGTCTGTTTTTTTTTTAAATAATAAATCAGTTAATGTAAAAAATAATGTTTATTTATAAGTAATTAGGAACATGAGATCACAAATCAACCATAAAGCATAAAATTAATCTTAATTTGAACACTTATTACAAACTTTTCTTTGATGCTCCAAACAAATAGGTATTTTGCACCTTTGGCATATTTTGCTGATTTTTTTGACCTTGGACCTTGGATAAAACGCACACAGTCCAGGTGTCGAACGTGAAGGAACTGTCCTTGCAGGTTCCTGTGGTTTTTTGAGAATCGCTCCAATAGAAACTTTTATATCCCGCCTCAAAGTTGGCATCCGGAAACGTTCCTCCAAATGTTCGTGAATCAGCTCTAAGCCTAATTGTTTCAAAAATGAACGCCAAAATTTTAGGTTTTTATTGTTGTTTACTGGAGAACACTTAAAGAGAACCCTAGAATCAATACCAACCGCATTCAGCAGTCCATAAAATATACACATTTGCCAAAGTTTAATTTTTTTCCTTTGGACAGAATATTTTTTGGCCATTGCGTCAAAAACGTCCTTTATATTATGTCTTCATGTATCTATCAAGGAATATCATTAAAAAAATTATCGAATCAGGTATTTTTTTATATACTAACAAACAAATGCATTGAAAATTTTAAATACGTAGTAAACAAAATTACTTACGATTTTCCTACACTGGGGTACATGCGCACCCCACAACACTTGCGCAGGCAACCACACGGCGCGGTTGGTGTCGTAGCCCTGATGAATCACGAGTGTTCACCACTAAACTAAAGTACTCCGACGGGCGAATCCATGGATAGTATACCAACTGAGATATTTAGAAAAGAAATCTGTCTGGGGTACACCAGTACCCCATGTAGGGTTCTAGGGTTAATTGGCAATACCGGGGGGACACGCTCAAGAAGGATAATTATAATTTGGACCTAACCGGTGAGGTTCAGAAAAGTGCGTAGTAACGGAGTGTTTAAACTAATTTATGATCGTGGACAAGGCAAAGAGAGTTTTTAAGTCTTCACCAACGAGGCCCGTCGCGACGTCCCTATACTTGCCCCACCCATCCCTTGCTAGAGCCAATAGGTTCAAACCAGTTCATAAATAATGTCACTCAGATCCTGCCTGTCCCTTTGCTGTCCTCCCCCAGCGACGCCCTAAGCCGAGGCTCTACAAGGTGGCCACTCTGTGGAGTACGAGCCTTAGCCTTAGCGTGTAGTCTATTAGTTTTTAAGTTTTTGCCCTGGCTGGAGGACTTAATCTCAAGGCATCCACAGGAATGGGCCGGGTAATCAGACGACAACCTGATAGGTTTAACTGCAAGACGCCATTCATAAAATGTGTGGAAGTATACGTAGCAAATGGTGCTCTGTGGTTTATGCTTACTCTCATTAGAATAAGGTCATTGTTTATGTTTTTTTTTTGTTCCAGAGTTAAGCAAATGGTCAAAAGAGTTTCATATAGAAAGATAAAACGTCATGCTATACACGATCATAAATACCTTCAGAGACACTAGACAAGATAAACTACGAAGCATCTCAACTTGCTAACCCGTCTTCAAGCATCGTTAACTCCTGAACACTAAGTTAATATCATTTTCACATGTCATTTGTCACCTTATCCTTAAGAACATAACTCTAGAACAGGGTTTGGAAACCTCCTTTTGATATTATATTTTTAGAAAAATCTTTTCCAATATTCTTTAGAACTGGTTCTGGTTATTGATGTAAAAGATTGAAGAGTCAACAGGCTTAGTCTTATTTCACAGAATATCTATGAAGAATTATGATGTGAAAATATTCTTGTTATTAGGGTTCAAAGAAATATTATTAAGTTTAGATCAGACTGGGGTCCCATAATTGGAGTTATGTTTATTCTTATCACATTTTGATGAAAACTTTATTGGCGATATTTGAGCAAACAGGATAAAATTAGTGTCTGCGTATAATGTCAAAGGCACTTTGCACATAGTAGAAATAAATGATAGAATAGAATATACTTTATTGCTCATGAAAAGTTCAAACAAATAATATACATAAATTGCTAATTCTATGGTTGCGTTCTACAAACGCATTCGTATCGCTGATGGCGATATATTTTAGACAAACAATAATTATTTTAATACGTTGTCTTGTCATTTGTTTTTTTTTCAATAATGATTTTAATGATGTATTTTGAAGTCAAAAAAGTCTTTACAACGTTCATTAAACAATCTACATCCATAGTTGGATACTTTTTTAGAGATGAGAAATTATCAAATTAATTCTACCGCTCTGGGTGGGACAGGATCTCAGAGATCTTAGTCAGGTTTTTACTGACTAAAACCGATCCATGCTCCATTTTTGCTTTTTGTGTTCCGTAGCTGCGGTATCTCTTTTAGAAAACATGCTACCTCAGATAATTTGCATTCTTATTAACGGAATTAATTTTACCCTGTTCAAACAAAAATCGAAAAAGAAAATATAAGTTGACATTATTTCTTAGTGACAGCTTGAATGGCCTACTGCCACAATAAAAACAAACCATTATCCTCAATCGACTGCGACCTTAATCACTGCCCAACAGAGTTGGTCATCTTTATACTGTTAGTAAACAGGTTCATTCTGATGTCCATGTGAAAGAGAGATGGAGCTATACAAGCTGTATAGCGCCATCCTTTTCTGCATTGGTACTAAGTTAACTCTTTGAGACTTAAGTGTTATTCTTGTTGATCCCCCCGCTCCTATTTAAATCCATCGTAAAAGGGACAGCGATAAACATTGATAGTCAGTATTATTGTAATTTTGTACTTTGGCAAAGCAAA
The DNA here is from genome assembly GCA_958449745.1 of Ochropleura leucogaster. Taxonomy (NCBI): domain Eukaryota; kingdom Metazoa; phylum Arthropoda; class Insecta; order Lepidoptera; family Noctuidae; genus Ochropleura; species Ochropleura leucogaster. The sequence goes on from OY288203.1 coordinate 19,763,972, forward strand.
CCGGTTGCCTCCCTTCAAATTTAAAGGGAATTTCTATTACATACATTTTCGAAATCTTTTTGAATATGTTTTTTTTTTATTAATAATTTACCTGCAATAGCCCTTTTTTTAGGGATGGTAAATTATCAAATGACCCAGCTATGTTCCTTCTATGCCCTTTGTGTTCCGGGGCCGCGGTATCTCTTCCGAATATCAACCCCGGCGACAGTCAGTGGCCCTGACGGACCCCCCGTTTTGAGGTGCGCGTGGAACACAAACGCACCGTCCACACGGCCACCCGGAATATCCCTTGCATTCTCATACAATAATCCAATCGTTAGTATTTCAGAATTCCACTTCATTTCTGTCAACATAAACCATATGAGAATAGCTCATAATTTATTATGAAGCAAGTGCAGTCTCGGGAGACTTCACCTGTGTCAGTATTAGCTAAATGGAAATAGCTGGTGTTGTGGTGAATAGATTAGCCAGCCAGCCTTGTTGATAGAAGGGATGTTGGTTGCAGATATGCCAAACGTAATTTGACCTACCTCATTTGTACAGATCTTTTTTTAATGCTTTCTGCAATCAGTTATGAATAACAATTTTATTAACAAAATGCTTCTGTGTCCTATAATGCTGGATTGATTGTAGTAAGTAATAAAGCTTAGTGAGAACTTTATAGTTAAGTATTTCAAGCCACTATGATGAATCTGTCCATGACAGTTGTGAAGAACTAACATATATTTTATGAGACCTTTTGCATGTTTAGAAAATATACTGACTCTACAGTATGTTAGTCAGGGCTTATATACTGTCATACAGATTTCAAGGCAGTACTAAAGTAACTCCAATTTCCCTCAATTTGCTTCATATTTATCAACTCTTAGCTGATGTCGCATATTTCTAATCCTTATCCTTACTATATCCTTACTAATATTATAAAAGCGAAAGTGAGTTTGTTTATATGTAATAATATTTTTTTGAAAAAAGTGGGATGTGAGGGAGAAAGAGGGAAAAAAGGGGAAATCTTAGCGTTGCTGTTAACTGTGTTACTCCGAATTTAACGCGAGCGAAGCCGCGGGCAAAAGCTAGTAATATTATAAAAGCGACAGTGAGTTTTTTTGTTTGTTACCTCTTCACGCTTTAATGGCTAAACCGATTTTGATGAATTTTGGTACAGAGATAGTTGGGAACCAGGAGACAGACATAGGCAAATTTTTTATTTTAAAAAAGTGGGATGTGAGGGAGCAAGAGGGAATAAAAGGGAAAACTTAGCGTTGCTATTACAAATCAATAAGGCGCAACAGTAACTGTATTACTCCAAATTTGACGCGGGCGGATCCGCGGGCGATAGCTAGTTTACTATAAACGACCTACACATATATCCTTTTTTTGTACTGTTTGTCGAGTCACTGAGCTCCTTGAGTTATGAGTTACATAATAACTGTCAAATGCTTGCTGGAATAGATAGGTCCACTCAAATCGGTGTGGTAATTTCTTAAAAACACCATTTCAGTCACTAATCTGCTTAGTCCTCGTGTAAGTTGACCAAGATTTTTGTCTGGATCTTAAAAGAGACTATGAACTCTGAGTTTTTTTCAGCTGCTGTTTCTTCTCAGAGTATTCGGGTACGAAAAACCAGCCTCAACTAGATATTAAAAAAAAACGACGAGTAAAAGTGAAAAACCTACATGCAAAATAAACATCATTTATCAATTTGCAAAGCACAGCACCTAGTATTCGCATTATACTCCAACTCAATTTCTATATTTGTATGAAGCAGTTTGTATGATTCGTGTAAGCGTAGATACGCAAATATGTTTGCAAACACTCACAGAAACAAAACATAAGCTCCCCTAACGGTCCAGTCGCATCCAATAAAACCGTATTTCCGATGGCTAAACGTTTCGTCGAACTCGAATGCAAATAACGAAATAGAAGCGAATACCGTCGTTTACAAGTAAGCTGTTTTGTGTGGAATTGGCTTACGGACTAACCACATCTTGGGTTATGTGGAGCAAGGAAAAGCTGTTTGTAGGTAAACGGATTCAATATGCGACTATGCACTGAAGACGATACTCCTTGATATACCCTAGCTATTGTCTCAATATTATTACTAATATTTAATCAAATAAAGTACAGCAGAACAATGGTCTTCAGCTGCGTCCAACTAGAGGTTAGAATGGCTTCCTGCAAATCTTAACATTGTTGGGAAACAGTTCATAAAACGACGACACGGTTGGCGCAGTGGCTGAGCGATCCACTGTGAACACTTATTTGTATGGCCTACAGACAGTTGTTGGCTGTTTCTGAGTTTAAATGTTGTAAAAATTATGGTATCCCAGTCTGCTACTGATTTAATCATATTTTTTTTAACCCTAATAACAAGAATATTTTCACATCATAATAAAACCTGACTAAGATCTCTGAGATCCTGTCCCACCCAGAGCGGTAGAATTAATTTGATGATTTCTCATCTTTAAAAAAAGTATCCCAACTATGGATGTAGATTGTTTAATGAACGTTGTAAAGACTTTTTTTACTTTAAAATACATCATTAAAATCATAATTGAAAAAAGAAACAAATTACAAGACAACGTATTAAATAAATAATTGTTTGTCTGGAAGATATCGCCATCAGCGATACGAATGCCTTTGTAGAACGCAACCATAGAATTAGTAATTTATGTAAAACATTTGTTTGAACATTTGATGAGCAATAAATTTTATTCTATTCTATCATTTATTTCTACTATGTGTAAAGTGCCTTTGACATTATACGCAGACACTAATTTTATCCTGTTTGCTCAAATATCGCCAATAAAGTTTTCATCAAAATGTGATAAGAATAAATTTAACTCCAATTATGGGACCCCAGTCTGATCTAAACTTAATAATATTTCTTTGAACCCTAATAACAAGAATATTTTCACATCATAATTCTTCATAGACATTCTGTGAAATAAGACTAAGCCTGTTGACTCTTCAATCTTTTACATCAATAACCAGAACCAGTTCCAAAGAATATTGGAAAAAGATTTTTCTAAAAATATAATATCAAAAGGAGGTTTCCAAACCTTGTTCTAGAGTTATGTTCTTAAGGATAAGGTGACAAATGACATGTGAAAATGATATTTACTTAGTGTTCAGGACTTAACGATGCTTGAAGACGGGTTAGCAAGTTGAGATCGTAGCTTATCTTGTCTAGTGTCTCTGAAGGTATCTATTTTAGGTATTTATTGGTGTAAGGCATGATGAAAAGAGAGATCCCATAAAAGAAACATGTTTTTTTTGCTGTTTTTATAAATGGAGGTAGGGAAACCTACCTGCGACAGTCGAACTCAAACTTAAAGCATTTATTTCAATTCGACCATTACTGGCACTTCGATGCCAAGAAACAAAAAGTATGCTACAGTCCCAGACACAGACACAATGCAAAATAACTTGTGGAAGAACTGTAGTTGCCCATTCCAAAGCGTTGATTTCTTCTAAATCATTGAAATCAAAATCAAAATCAAAAGTCATTTATTCAAATTAGGCTGATAATCAGCACTTTTTGAACGTCAGATTACAAGAGACAGTCCCACAAAATAATGTTACAAGATCAAATTTTATGTGAGAATGATGTAGTTAGACATACACATTACGAGCGTTCAGAGTAAAAGCAAAAATAACAATAAACATATTATCAATTAAAATAAACCGTGGCAGTTATGAGATGACCAGTCCCAACTGACAGCGCCCGTTCACGAACATGACGCATGGATCAGCCCGATTTAGCTCAACCATTTTGAAGGGAATCAACTAACCCGACATACCCACCACACGCGTCAGACATTTAGGTAAGCATGACACTCTCAATCGCCAGGGCATTGTCAAGTCAATAATAATTGATAGCACTCACATATGGGCTTTATAATTACCTGCCTATAAAATAGTAGAAAATTGAAAATCTTCTGCAGCTTCCACAACTCACCCTTGGCCGTTTTTTTTTTTAATTTAAATGTCACAAAAATTACGTGTATCCTTTCTAAAGGCATCCAGTATCTAGCTGTTGTGTTTCTCAACTTATCGGCTGGTGTAAACCGGGCACATTGTCTGGTCGCATACAATAGGTGCTGATACGCTTGAGAAGTAAAGCCGTGTGTACACTACATTGTGGGCCGTCTAATGTCACTTTCTTAATCACGTTTTAGTAAAACGTTGGTGAAGAGTAACTTGTGTGTCGTGGTTAATGGTGTATCCGATGCAGTGCCGGATTAATGACGTAGTAAGAGTAGTAATTATTACGGGGCTCCGCGTGTTCAAACCAGACGAGTTTCATTTGAACGTATTTTTTTTAGGTAATTTCATAAAGCGACAAGTGGGGGGTTACCAATGACAAATACAGGGAGTTTTTGCATGTTTGTTTATCCATAAGATAACCTAGAAGCTTTGTAATAAAATACCACTTGGGTAATACTTTATTTTTCTTAATCAACTTTTGGGCACCCAATCTTGAGTGTTTGTGAGTTTTGCGTCATGGCTATCCACTTTCTCCCGGCTAATTTGACCTAAGAATACCAGAGCATAAATGCACGTGCTTTCCACGCCAAGAAACTCATTGTGCCTACATTTTTGTGACAAATTTGTCCAACAACCCAAATTCATCCAAGGTACGCTCTTGGTAGTCGCATATATGTGACAGTCGCATTCAAAAGGTAAATGATTAAGTCTACAAATACAGAAGATACACATTTTCTCATCACTTTCTCCACCACATGCTAATCCAACTCTACTTGATCCGAAAAATAAATCATTCAACAACGAATTTTATTACGCAACCCCAACTATTCGTCTGCTTGTCCACTCGCTATAAATATTCAAAGAATACATATAACGCGTTTTATGTCTGGTAAGGAAGCGATTCCTTTGGGAGAGGACACTTTACGACTGCTGTTTACATGTTTAGCTCAAGCTTGTTTATCTGGAACGTATTTATTGTACCAATAACTCTGGGTTCGTGGCGTCTGATCAGCATGGATAGGGTTAACAAATACGTTTGGTGGGGAGATAAATAGGGGATCGAATGTGGGTTGGCGGAATAGTGAGTTTGTGGTGGACGTTGGATGGCTGGAGTGCTCGAATTTAAAGTGAATGGAAACTTTTTAGTTTTATTTGTAGATAAAAGATTTCAGTGACGACGACAAATTTATGTGTTTTTAATAGTAGCAGATATCTGTCGCACTACTGAAGCCCTCTTCTTGTAGAGAGAAGAAACAATCATTGATCACCGCTTGCTCAAGACGGGTTGGTAATTTCAAACTGATTATAATATAAAAATAATTGTTCCTTCTCTCTTCTTATAAAAGTCCAGGTTTTCTTTACGTTATCTAAGACATCACAGACAGCGGTAAAGGTAAACATGGTGTTATTTTACTGATGGCTTAGGTAAACTTTTAGAAAGTAATTAAAGAAGTAACATTGGTACTTGCCCGGATTTAAACCCACAACGTCAAGCATGAGAGGCGATTTGTTTAAACTCTGGTGCTGTCACGTTTATTTATTTATTTATTTACATTTAAACCTTCCTTTTTTAAGTGTTCATATGAATCCAAATTGATTCAGCCCAGAATGTAATAATTGTTAATAATACTTATTCCGTCATGTCAATTCTTGTAAGGTCAAGATATCTGTAACGACCGTACGCTGAGTTGTACTGTTAGTTAGTATAAGTGTCGGGTACTGTAGCCCAAATAAACAGTTTGTTGCTAACCGCCGCCTTTTACTCACGTCTCATTGGCGACGAGAACGGGATTACTTTTTAGTTTTTAACTTCTCTGTTTCGCGTGTGTCAAGATGCCTATTGGTAAAATTGAACCATTTAATTTGAGCTCTAAACAGTGGCCAGCTTATATCCGTCGAGTAAATCAGTACGTACTACTGAATGAAATCGGCGTGGAACTGAAAGTGCCTATGCTAATTACGGTCGTAGGGGAAGAAACATATGCGCTTATGTGCGATCTGTGTTCACCAAGTTATCCGGAGAACAAAACGTACGACGAGTTAGTAAGATTAGTGGCAGAACACCTGGAACCGCAACGATCGGAGATCGCCGAACGCCACGTGTTTCGGTTGCGCCGACAGCGCCCGGGCGAGTCCCTCACAGAGTACCTGCAGGCATTGAAACACCTGGCAGCTACGTGCAGCTTTGGAAAGTGCAAGTCATGTTCGACGCTGGAAGAAAATTTGCGCGACCAGTTCGTTTCAGGACTGGCGAGTGACGTAATGCGATCGAGAATATTCGCAGAAAAGAACGTGCAATACAAAGAAGCAGTGGAGCTGGCGCTGGCATTAGAGGCAGCGGAGAAGCATGCCGAAGTGAGCGGCACCACGATGGTGACAGTGGCAAACTCAACGGTGGTGGCGAGCAGCGCGGCGGGCGAGGGCCTGCACTACGCACGCGGCGGCGGCGGACGAGCCGGCCAGCGCGGGCGCCAGGCGCGTGCGCCGGCCACAGGCGCAGGATCAGGCAGCGGAGCCACATTTTGCTGGCGCTGTGGCAAGGCGCATACGGCCGACAGATGCCGATTCAAAAACTATAAAAGTGATGTGTAAACAAGTGCGTGACAAAGACACCCGACAAAATTACGTGAGCGAAGAAGAATCGGATGACGGCATGTTTAACATTGAAGTGGCAGCTCGAAGGAACAAACCATATTTCATTAAATTAACCATCGATAACATTAACATTAAGTGTGAAGTGGACACAGGCAGCCGCATTTCGGCCATTAGTGAAAAAATGTACAAACAGATGTTCTCGCATAAAAAAATTGTCGCAGACAAGTTATTGTTACGTTGTTACTCGGGCTCCCCAATTACGTCATTAGGTTATATAGAAGTAGATGTGTGTTTAGGACAAATAAAAGGGAAATCATTGCGTCTTTACGTTATCCAAGGGGGCGCACGACCCTTGCTAGGTCGAGAGTGGATGCGAGTTTTAAAAGTATCTCAAATAACACTCAATGAAATAATAGATGACGACTGGGTGACGCAATTGTGTAATGAATTCCCCGAAGTGTTTTGTGAGAAGTTAGGAACTTGTAAACAGCGCATCCGCTTACAGCTCACAGATAACGAACCGGTTTATGTGAAGGCGAGACCGATGCCTCTGGCACTCCGCGCACGTGTTGAAAGGGAATTAGAACGCTTAGAAACAGATGGCACTATCTACCGCGTAGATTATTCCGACTACGGGACTCCAATCGTACCTGTTGTTAAAGCAAATGGGAGTATACGTATTTGTGGTGACTACAAGGTCACTATCAATCCCAAATTAAAACGGGATTATTATCCTCTACCGCGAATTGAAGAATTATTTGCAAATCTTAGCAGTGGGGAACAATTTACAAAAATTGACTTAAGACATGCGTATGAACAATGTTTTTTAACCGAGGATTCCCAACCGTATACGGCAATTACGACACACATGGGAACATACGTTTATAAACGCACACCCTATGGTTTATCCAGTATCCCGGAGAAATTCCAAAAGATCATGGAAGAAACCCTGCGCGGGGTGCCCGGATGCGTAGTGTTTTTAGATGACATTTGTGTGACGGGCGCAAATAAGTTAGAACACGTTAAAAACCTGCGAGCGGTACTCGAAAGATTGCGTAATATGGGTCTTACGGTTAAGCTTAGTAAATGTCGATTTTTACAGGACAGTGTAAAATATTTGGGTTTTATAATTAATAAGGATGGCTTGCGGCCTGATCCCGAGAAACTAGAGGCCATTTCCAGCGCACCGAGACCTGAAAACGTAACTCAACTTAAAAGTTTCCTTGGGATGGTCAATTATTATGGACGATTCATTCAAAATCTGAGTACTTTATTGCAACCGATGCATACATTATTAAAAAAGGAGGTCCGCTGGAATTGGAACTCAAAATGTGAAAAGGCTTTTTTAGAAGCGAAGCGAATCCTCCTCAGTGAACGTGTACTAGCACACTACGAGGAGGGGCGCGAACTTGTGTTATCGGTGGACAGCAGCGCGTACGGACTGGGCGCAGTGCTAGCTCACCGGTACGGGGACGGAAGCGAGCGGCCCGTCAGTTGCGTTTCGCGAACGCTTAGTGCCTCCGAGCGCAACTACAGTCAATTAGACAAAGAGGCATTAGCTATTATGTTCGGTGTCACAAAACACCATCAATACTTGTTTGGTAGGCGATTTATGTTACGTACGGATCACATGCCACTGACGTATATTTTTGGGAACAAGGGTGGAATTCCGCAAACGGCTGCCAGCCGTTTACAAAGATGGGCGGCACGACTAGCCGCATATGATTTTAGTATAGAATACGTGCGATCGGCGGACAACGGTCCGGCTGATGCTTTGTCACGATTACCGTTACCTCAGGAGGGTCGCTCTGCGGCGATAGAAACCGTGGATTATTTAAATTTAGTTGAGGCAACACTGCCTATTTGTTATAAGGATATTGCGAAAGAAACGGAACGTGATACGTTACTTAGTAAAATTAAAGGTTACGTACTTTTTGGCTGGCCGTCGGCCCCGAGCTGTGACGCGGAAAAAGCTTATTTTGCAAGAAAACAGGATTTGGTAGTAGACCAGGGATGTGTCATTTTTAAATACAGAATTGTAGTACCATACGCCTTACAAAAGAAAATTTTAGAAGAAGTGCACGAAGGTCATTTAGGTATAAATAAAATGAAAATCTTATCACGAAACTATATTTATTGGGCGAATTTAGATAAGGATATAGAAGAAATAGGAAAATCATGCGCCGCATGTCGTATAGTACGCGACGCGCCGCCGCATGCACAGTTACATCCCTGGGAGTTTCCGCTATACCCGTGGCAGCGCGTACACGCCGACTTCGCGGATTGTGGAGGTGTGCGATATTTTATTATTATAGACGCACACTCAAAGTGGATTGAGGCGTTACCAATGAAAAGTACAAATGCAGCCTCAACAATCAATGTATTTAGAAATGTTTTTGCACGTTTTGGTTTGCCGTCGCAGCTCGTGACCGATAACGGACCACCATTTTCATCACATGAATTTAAAGTTTATTGTGAAAATAACTGTATAAAACATACAACATCGGCTCCTTACAGGCCGCAAGGAAATGGTGCAGCGGAAAACGCGGTAAAAACAGTTAAAAAGGCTATCAAAAGAGCGCTGTACGAAAATGAGGACGTAAACGCGGCTTTGTGTAAGTTCTTGTTACAATATCGCAATTGCGAGCACGCAACGACCGGGGTATCACCCGCAGTGGCGCTCCAAGGGCGACGGCTTAGGAGTCGCCTGGACGCGCTGCGGCCGGACGTGGCGGCCACGGTGCGCGCCAAGCAGGAGCGCCAAGTCGCGCGTTCCTCCGGCACCGACAGGAATGTAGACGTAGGGGACTTGGTTTTAGCTCGTGACTATACAGCAAGGGGGGAAAAATGGACCGAGGCTAAGGTCGTTAAAAAGACTGGCCCTGTTTCATTCAGAGTTAATGTGGGGGATGGCTTAGAATGGCGCCGCCATGCCGACCAAATCATTCCAATAAACACTAATAAAAATAGATACTCTCTATCTCGAATGAGCGGATTACCAGTAGGCGAAGAAAATCAGACACCTTCTGTCGAGAATAGGGCCGACGACGATTTGTTTGAGGATGCATCGGGCGGTGACTGTGAGGTAGCGAGTGCGTCAGAGACACCAGTGGCAGAGTCAGATAAAAGGCCGCCCATGTCAGAACAAACACCGCCTGCGGCATCGGCTCGGGCACTGCGTGCCTACAATCGAGCTAAACGTGTATAATAGTTTAGATAAGACTACTCTTACTTTTATTTTTGATAAGGTAAATTTAGCATGCTTTAGTTTAAATTTATATTTTATATTGCTTATATTAATCATAAGCTTAGTGAGGAGAGGTGTAACGACCGTACGCTGAGTTGTACTGTTAGTTAGTATAAGTGTCGGGTACTGTAGCCCAAATAAACAGTTTGTTGCTAACCGCCGCCTTTTACTCACGTCTCAATATCATGGTTACTAATTAATGGCTACTTATTTATTTGTAACCCAAATCTCAATTTTAATGAATTACAAATATTTTGACTACATAATTTATGTTAGAACAAAGCTGTCAGTGATAAGAAATCTTGCATTTTTTTATAAGAGTTGTGTTCATTTTAATAAGATATCAAAGAAACATTGATAAGTCTTGTTTAATTGATTGTATTTTTTTCACAAGTTTCCGCTGATAACTCCCATAATCGAAAACCTCATGATTATTATTTGTTTAAATTTAAATTTGCGGTTATTTAATTATTTATTTCCGAATGTGCTAGCCATTTGTAATTATGGTTGTAACCAGGATCCAGGAGTATGGTAAATAATTTAATTACAGCCATTAATTGGTTTTGGGGAATTTTACTATTTATAGTACTTATTGGGAATTTGTGGTGTTCCGCCAATATTTAAATGAAGACATGAGTACACCCGGGGTTGCGGGTTGATCGAAAGAAATACCGCGGCCCCGGAACGTAAAGGGCTATAGAAGGAACATGGGTGGGTTTTAGTCAATACAAGTCTGACACTCCCCCCCGCTCCACTCAGCGCGGGGGAAGTTATTTGATGATTTCCCACCCCAAAAAAAAGACGTGAGTACATAACAGGAAGTTTGTAAGTGGCGCCGGTAACTGGGACGCTGTGTGGTAATCCGTCCGTTGCCTTTGTATCGGTATGCGGAAAATAAGGAAAAAATCGTCAAAAATATTTTGAGTATGTATGTAAGTAATGGGTATAAAAGTTGAGGAAAACCAATCAAAATCTAATCAAATCAAAAGTCATTCATTCAAATTAGGCTGATAATCCGTTGAGTGTCGTTAGGTTTCTATTACATAAGCCAAAATGCCACAAATGTCTTAAGTACCCACGGGGGAACTTTATACGGTGTATCTATCGGTTTAACGGTAAAAACATCGTTTTTCTGAAGGCCTACTTCCCTAAAACGTTACTCATAAATTCGTCAATTTTTGGAGCATTTGCGCGCGTTTTCAACAGGATAACCAGTAGGCCTACCATGACGTTGTAAAGCAGAACTTATTCCACTGAGGGAAAGAGATGCTAGATGCTAGACACCCTGTATAGCTCTGTCTCTTTCCTTCAACGGAGTAAGTTCTGCTTTAAGACGTCATGGTAGGGTAGCTGCACTTTTTGAATGTCCACATTGCAAGAGACAGTCTCCCTAAACCCTTATCCTTCGCCACTTCCTAGTGTTAAGCCGGGAAGAAGAACAAACTCCCCGCTCCCACTCAGAAGAACTAAATTTTATACAATTTCATTTTTACAAGGTTTTAAGAATCCATCAAATTATTGTCACATGTCGAAAATGCCTACAGTCTAACGAGCCTGATTACCTACACGTGCAATGTTGGATTAGACGGGCGTGTTGGTCCAGTGGTTAGTGGCCCTGACTGCTGAGCCGGAAGTCGTGGGTTCGATTCCCGCCCAGGACAAACTTTGTGTGATGAGCATGATTGTTTGTTCTGTGTCTGGGTGTGATTTATCTATAATATGTATGTATTTATAAATTGTATAAGTATGTATATCAGTTGTCTGGTTACCATAACACAAGCTCTGCTTAGCTTGGGATCAGATAGCCGTGTGTGAGTTGTCCCAAGATATTTATTTATTTATTTATACACCTACAATGAATCGATGGATGGACTGTGTGAAATATTATATGGCAAGACAGGAGGTTATTAGTAATACAGAAGTTAGGAATTCACGTGTTGAGTGGACTAAATCGAAACAATCGCAGGCAAAGATGAGTATTTAATAATGGACTTTATTAGAAAAACGTTAAAGTCCATAATATTTGCCCATAAACAGCCACAAACGACGTAGTTCCTGTGTGTGACACAAAATGATTATAAAATGGAATATTTAGTACATTATTTAGTTCTATACATTTCATTTTGTAGTTCTATACATTCTATTTTGTAATGAGTCGTGTCGTATTTAGTATAATAAAGCCGAATTCTAAAGCGATATGATTAAAGACGTGCCTCAGTTTTGATTGAACATGTTCTAATAATGAGAACAGGACGTGACGTAGCGACTTATACCTGTGTAAATACGAAGTTCAGAAGGTTTGGTAACACTGATAGAAAGAGATAAATATAAAGAAGAGAAAACCCACAAGTTCAATATACAGTTTTGAACGATTCAGGAAGCGTTCAGTTTGGTCTGAAGCAGTGCAATAGTTCTAAATATTGGTTGCAATGGTGCATATAGCGTAATCTGTAATATACAACGTTTATACAGAGACTTCTGTATGTCTAATTAAGTAACTGTGCTCTTAAATTGTTACAGTAAAAGTCACTACAACATTTTTCTTTTCGGATTCATTTTTGTTATTTTGACACCGATTTATTCTTACTAATATTATAGAATCGAAAGTAATTATGTTTGTTACGTCTTCCCGTCTAAATGGCAAAACCGATTTTCATGAATTTTGTTACAGAGATTGTTGGGACCCTGGAAACGGACATAAATAATAGGAAAAAGGTGAGAAATAGGGAAGAAAAGGAGAGAGAAGGATATTTTTTTTTTATCTCCACGCTGGTTAAAATTAGGGTTAACTAATTAATTAGGGTTAGCCACGCGGAGGAAGTTGCGGCTGGAAGCTAGTAATATAACTTTTTACACCCTTCGCCTAACTTCGTAACTATACAGGGTGTTTCATAAAGCCGTCAACCATGCATTTTGTACATCAAAGTCAGTGAAAGAAGACGACACCAATAATTTTGGGAAAAAAAACTAGGCAAATAATGAAATGCCGCTTTCATAATCTTCTTGGTCAAAGCACGTACGTTCGAACCTATATCTTGCGGTACGCGAATTGAGGTTGTTAACACTTTATACACCACCACTGCTCACTAAATTGGGATGTTTCTGAACAATTTCTCTATAATTTATTAAATGTGAACCTTTCAAATATACCTGCCATGTTATCGTTGTACCTCGCGTTTCATTGGAATTGATTGTAATGAAATATGGGGTGTGGGTGTTTTGTTTATTAGAAAACCGTGTTTCGCGTGCCTTGTGAATATCAGTGATATCATTCGTTATAATTTGTTTTTTTTTTCCTACCTAACCTACTATTCCTATAGTAAGTAAGATCTATAGGTTATTTTTAAAGAAAAACTTGTACCCGTTTCATGGTTACAAGTGTTTCACCGAAAATAAATGAGAAATTCATATTCCTAATAACCAAATTAAGATCTGCTACCCTACCATGAAGTATTAAAGCAGAGCTTATTCCGCTGAGAGAAAGAGACAGAGCTATACAGGGTGTCTAGCACCATCTCTTTCCCTCAGTGGAATAAGTTCTGCTTTAAGATGTCATAGTAACCCTACTGTTTGTATAACAAATTACATGATTTTATTTTTAATGTTATCATTACGCATTGATCTTAAAAACTGTATTTATTTGTACATTAATTCCTATATTTTCTTTGTTACAGATAAATCAGTAAATGATCTACAGAACCGTACCAAAACTGCAAAATGGTCGCCTTATAGCAGTCAGCGGCCGGGGACATTTACTCGGACGGTGGCGCTGGAAGCGAAAACATGTTAATTCTGATGATCATACACTTCATTACGCTACCAGCACTAACATCCAGGCTCGTTAGGGGCGAGACCGCAATGGATGAGAAACAACCGCAACCGCTCATCAGTTCCCGAGTAGTAAGGACTAAGTACGGTGACCTCAGAGGGTTTATAGTGACTCCAGAATCTAGGTTCTTAGAACCAGTCGAAGTGTTTAGAGGTGTGCCATATGCATCGCCTCCTGTAGGCTCCCTGAGGTTTATGCCTCCAGTTTCCGGCGCGCAATGGTCAGGAGTCAAAATTGCTGAAGAGTTCAGCCCAGTATGTCCCCAAGTGCTTCCCGATATAAGAAATGAAACTGCTGTGTTGAAGAGGATATCTAAAGGACGGTTAGAGTACTTGAAAAGGATACTGCCGTTCCTGACAAACCAGTCTGAAGATTGTTTGTATCTGAACATCTACGCACCTGCTCAAGGTAAGTCCATTTAGTGTCTCCGGTTGTTATTCTCGTCCAAACAGTGTAGATAAGAATAAAAACCCGGCTTAGTGTGAGTCAGAACCGCGCACTCAGGGTTCCGTACACACTTGCGTCATAAACGGTATGTCATTTCTATTGACTGGTTAAACTTAGTTTGGGCAGCTTTTAGGGATCAGGGATTCAAGTATAGTAGTTCCAAATCGGTACTTTTATGTGTTCACGAGTTAAAGGGTCGTGTCAGACAGATGGACAACAAAGTGATCGTATAAGGGGTCCGTTTTTTTTCTTTTTGAGATACGGATTCCTAAAAGACTGCTTACAAATCCGATTACTGTCTCAAACCTCTTAACATTCAAATGGATAAGCAGACTAAGAGCTGCCGTGCATTGTAATGTTTCCTTTACAAGGAAATTAACATGCAAATAAATACAAAACCAAAGCTTTCCTTGACTACCGTTGTCTCCACGGATATCTAACTAGCTAGAAGTACTACAGCGTAAAAAATGTGACCCATTTTTGAAGGAATGCCATCAAAACGTCGTCAACAACACAACCTCCTCTTTCTCATTCCTGATAAATTTATTCCTTACTTTGTTACGACAAAGTGGCAACAGGAAAGTATAAACAAGGCATTTTAATCCAAATTTCGTCAGGCAAGCATTACACTCGTAAATTGAGGGTGGGAACAAAAACTTGATTTATAATTTCAGTTAAAACCTCCCCAAGCACCAGTGAGCTAATTTTCAAAAAGACTTTTGTCCTTGTCTGTGGAGGTACACATTCATTTTAGCAGTTGGCCGGACAGGGATGTTTTTGAATGGCTGCGGGCGGGTATTAAAAATAAATGAAATGTCTTTTATTTATTACGGAACCCACGGATGTGACTAATTGGAACGTGAATGGCGGTAATGATGTTGCGTTTCTGCGTTGATTTTTGGTTCGTGTTAGCATTGTACAGACGCATGCACATCAAGCTACTACAATCTGTCAGATTTCTTTGATAGATTTTCGACTTTATTTCTAAAGTATTAGGTTCAAGGTTCATTGGGGAAAATTGACAGTTTCGGGTAGCCTGACCTTCTGTTGTCTGTACATTGAAAAGTGTGAGTCGTACTCGCGCATCGAGGGTTTTCTACAAGCTTGTGACATAAACGGCCATATCTTTTGACTACGTAGACTACGTAGACTTAGAGGGTTGAGCACAGGCTTAAGTAAATGGTTTTAATTTCAACTCGATAACTCCACGTGTTCCCGAGATAAAAGGTTTTGACAGACAGATGAACAAATCAGGGTTCCGTTGTTTTCTTTTCAAGGTACGGAACCCTAAAAACACGATATAATCTCGAATTAAAAACTCTTTTTTAAGGATCTCCAATTTTAATGTCTCATAACCTGCCTAGCCTTTCCTCAACTTTGTTTGGGTCGACTGCCAGTCTTAACGGATTTAGCTGAATACCAGTATTTTACATGAAGCAACTGCCTATCTGACCTCCAAAACTCAATTAAGTTCTAGGTAATACGACACTCCGTGATAAGACTGGTTGTCAGTTTTTGAGCCACTGACTACCTGCCTACCCCAACTACTATCTTCTCCAAAATAAATATGTTTGAGAAGAAAGTGGTAAAACGGATTAACTCCGGTATAATTTAAATAAAGCATGTGATAGATAAATTAATATCTATCACATTCTTCATACAAACAAAAATCTTTCAACAAATTACCTCAAAACAAAAGAGATCCGATTCGAACTTAAAAAAAAAACCCAAAATTTTTAGCAGCCCATCACTAACAAAACTACAATCTAATTAAACCATATAACTGCAATTGAACCCTGTCAAACAAACGCAGGCAAGGCACACACAGTTATGTCCAAAAAAACAAGGACACCACTGTTCTCTCTAATTACGAAGCAGCCTTATATTCCATGTATCTAGCCTGGCTTTACTTCCAAATGCGGTGGTACTCTGCGCATACGATCTACTTTTCCACCTAGATATGTTTTTTTAGGCACGATCCGAGTTTGGAGCTGGGAGCGATTAGAGTAGCGTTTTGAAGCTTGATTCTGTTTTGTTTTTATGTAGAATGAATGTGAGGATAGAAAGGGTTTGTGTGTGAATAATTTTAGGTGGCTACGCATTAAGAGATTGTGTTAAGAGTACAAACTCATGAATATTTTATTTAAAAAAAAAAATTATGGTATGAAAGTATCTAACACAAATTCTTATCGAGTTTTCATTTTCCATTGCTACTAAAACATATAAACATAGAAATTAGAAGAATAAATAGGTATTATTAAAGATTATAATATATATATTATATAAGAGATAACTCATGAACTACCAAAGCAGTGTAGGTAAATAAAATTTATGTGAGACCTTCGGAAGACGTGATAGCAAAAATAATTTTGAAAATCGGCCCAAAATTGACGGAGAATCACGTAACAAAAATACTGTACAATTGAGAACCTCCTAATTTTTTTAAATCGGTTAGAAATACTCAATACGTGATACTCAAAAATTAAAAAGCATTTTTAAATGAACGTAAACAAGACAAGAATAACAAGAAAACTATCATTTAATTCTGATAACTTATACTTTAATACGCTCATCAATATTCATCATGATATCATCTACAGTTTCAACAACAAAATTAATACGTAACTCAAAAAAAAAAATGTAAAATTTCCGATCTAGGTATGTACCTAGATCGGAAATATTACGGTGATTTAAAAATTATAGTTTTCGAAACGGGGAAAATTATTTGAATTTCTATGTAGAAATTCAAATTATTTTCCTCGTTTCGAAAACTATAATTTTGCGCCAAACTCCGCACACGTACGTACGCGGTTTCGGGACCTCACTCCGAAATAGTCTTCTGGCTTTTTAATAACCGTAAATGACACTCTATGTTGCTCCCTAAAATCCTTGTTTACCTGTACCTATGTTGATATGAAGGAGGTTGTTCAAGGAGATTTATTTTATTTATTTATTTATTAAAACTTTATGCACAAGTAAAAACTGTACAAAGGCGGACTTAATGCCTTAGGCATTTTCTACCAGTCTACCTTAGGGTGATGCAGAGATAAAACACAGTAGGTGCGATAGCAGAAGTAAAGGATATTAGATAATAATTATTAAATATATCTATATATATATATATACATATACGAATAACTATAAATACTTATATACATACATACAAAAAAAATATATAAAGTTAAGAGACCGTAGGAAGACAACAACCACAACTTAATCGCGAGATGAATCTTCCAGCTTCTTGCAAATGTATTCGCGAACTTTCCTTTTAAAAGTAAACGGACTGGTTACCATTCTAATATTCTGAGGGAGCTCATTCCAAAGGAAGACTGCCTGGACGAAGAAAGCAGATTTAATAAAACCAGAGCGGTGAGAAGGACATCGTAAAAGACGATTATTGGCGGAACGAAGATTCTTGCTGTGCGCAGAGCATAAATATCGTATTTTAACGTCGAGATTTGGAACAATGTGTGCTTTCTTTCATGTACAACAACACGGATCGATAGATAAGGTTAAACTTTATTTGTATATGAGTGAACTGCTATAAATGTGTATCTTTTGAGTAGGTTCCCATCACATTTAAACAATTTGTCAAATAAATCACATTTCCGAGTCGTGAAAAAATTGCTCTTGATGCAATGGCTGCGCCCCGCGGTTTCACTCGCGTGGTTATAGAATATACAATATATCTTTATGAATTATAGCCTATGTGTTATTCTGATATATTACCTATATTATTGTAACATTTCATTAAAATACATTCAGTAGTTTTTGCCTGACACAGTAACAAACACCTATCCATCCATACAAACTTTCACATTTATAATATTAATAATAAAGTAGGATCAGGTTCTTTTTTTCAAACTCGCATTATATTTACTGAGATTCGTGTGTCGATGATAGATCTTTAATAGTTATGCAGTAGTAATGTCACCATGTAAAATTTATATTCTGCTGCTAAAGTGATAGACGAGTATAAATGCTGGGATAGAATAAGCGAAAATTGTAGTTCGACCCTCTTAAGAAAATGATTTGTTCAATTTGTTCTGCTAAAACATATTTACGCTTTAGTCTATCATCTTTATCAAAATTGTTCGCCATTAAACGAAATAAACCTAAACAAAATTCATCATACAAAATTCAACGACAAACTATTAAGGAACTTGTTAAAATACCGAAAATGAAATACCGAAAAGGCAACGATCATTTTAAGCATTTACATACTTCCCTTAGCGTCGTGCGTTCCGGAAAACTTCCGAATTACGGTACGTCGGATTCCGGTATTTGAGTCTAAACGGTATTACGGTATTCGTACCCGAAGCGTTCATAATTCCGGTACAGAATTTACGCGGAAGAGAACGTGGTCATACAATTTTGAATGTACTGAATAAATTCTATCTCGTCTGATTTGTACACGACCTTCCTTTGTATTTCGACAAATGAATCCATCCATTGAATTCAGTTAGTCGAACATTTGCATGTTATCACTAAAACTTTGACCTCTAATGATGATGTTTTCATTGATAAGCATTTCCAAACAGTCCTCGAAATATCTATGTAATAATTTCGGGAACAGATTTTAAGCTGAAGTTTTGCAAGCGATTTTGAATTCATATACGTTGAACACAAGATACATATTCCAAAAAGATCCATCTCAATCACATACGACACATGTCTCGAAAAAAATAATTCACCTCAACATCACACTACTCACTAAAGTAGAAGCACTTACCAGACGACGTTTACGACAAAATTTTCCTCTATTTTCTCGCAAAAACAACCACTTTAGGGGAATCTAATCTCAAAATAGAATAACAAGATAATCTAACCACGAGGTTATAGCAAAAAATTGATTTGACAGCCGTGTGAAGCTATGGATTTATACAGTGAAAGTTGATTTATGCCCCCGATGCGATCCATCAACGGATAACCGATAGTGTTGGCGGGTTATGAAGCAGCGGATCTACTTACAGTGATGTATAGTGTTGTTACGTTTTTCTGCTTCGTGGGAAATTTTGTGGTGTAGGCGTAGTGTTTTGCTGTGAGGAGTTTCTTTTTAGGGTTCCGTATCTCAAAAAGAAAATAACGGAACCTTTATAGGACTACTTTGTTTTTTAATAGTGGAACCCCTAATAGGATCACTTTGTTTATTTTTTCTAAATATATTTTCCACATTCTTCCGCATCACAAGTCCATACCACGATTAACCGATTGTCCACCACTTTCTACTATTCCTTAAGTAAAACACCATAAAAGTAAAAACAAACGTACTTGTGCCAAAACGACCACAATTTAACGTAATGCCAGATATTAGTAGGTACTGTTATTTATTTATTTAGGCAAACCAACTAAATACATACAAAATCATTCGTAGTGAGGTAACGTCTACAATAATTACAATAGGATTGCATGCATCTAAATTAAAGGGGAGCACAGCATTTTATATAGATCACACTATACAATAATAATCAATAAAAGGATCTTAACAATTATTAATATGGTCTATTATACTTAAATTACAATTAATTAGATTGGGAATAATGAATAGTTAAAAATTAAATATGTACGTATGTATGTTATATGTACAGTGACGAGCAATAATATACACTCGTCTACTTTCAACAGCAATTTCTTCCTATTATTTTGATAAACATTTTAGAGCTTCACGAACATAGTATTTTGGAAGCAGTACTTTTAATAAATCACTTTAACTCTAGATACCGGTTTTCACGAGAAAACTCCTTTTGAATTTTGGTAAGAGTATACACGTTATTGTTCGTAACACTTCCCCACACCTTCAAAGATGCAGTACATTGCTCAGTAGCTAAGACATTATTCGATGCATGTATTAATGCTGCCTCGTTGCCTCTACCTGCTTGTTTCCTGCCACTTTGGGCTAGTGATCGTTAGCGCGACAACTAAACTTGAAATGCTGGGTTCGAATTCCGTAGACGTCTTCCTATTAGGATTGACGAACGGTTGATGGTATTAGGCTTGCCTCCTGTTTCATGAGGATGAACAAATAATAGTCTATTTCGTTATGGAATGCGCTTCCCTAGGAAATCAGGATGGCAACTAACCGTTTATCTTTTAAGCAAAAAGTCGGGAGTATCGTCACATCGTTAATGTTTTCCCCATTGTTTGTATTTTTATTTAGCGTATCTATTATTCGATATATATTTATAGAATTTTGTTTTATATGTATA
Organism: Ochropleura leucogaster; assembly: GCA_958449745.1. Taxonomy (NCBI): domain Eukaryota; kingdom Metazoa; phylum Arthropoda; class Insecta; order Lepidoptera; family Noctuidae; genus Ochropleura; species Ochropleura leucogaster. The sequence goes on from OY288203.1 coordinate 19,784,283, forward strand.
ATATTTTATATTAAGCCTTACTAATATTATAAAAGCGAAAGTGAGTTTGTTTGTTACCTCTTCACGCTTTAATGGCTACACCGAATTTTGATGAATTTGGGTACAGATATAGTTGGGAACCAGGAGACGGACATAGGCTAATATTTTTTTTTAAAGTGGGATATGACGGAGAAAGAGGGAAGAAAAGAGAAAACTTAGCGTTGCTATTACAAATCTATAAGGCGCAAGGGGAACTTTGTTACCCCGAATTTAACGCGAACGAAGCCGCGGGCAAAAGCTAGTAATTAATATTTTTTTTTTTAGTTTTATACCTACCACTGTTTGTCTCTGCATCACCTAAAGGTTGACTGGTAGAAAATGCCTATGGCAATAAGTCCGCCTCTGTACTTTATACTTGAAGTGTGTGGCGTCAACCAAAATTATACCACGTAGACAGCATTTACACCATTTCATTTGATCAGCTACCCTACCATGACTTCTTAAAGTAGAACTTATTCCGCTAAGGGAAAGAGACAGAGCTATACAGGGTGTCTAGCACCATCTCTTTCACTCGGTGGAATAAGTTCTGCTTTAAGACGTCATAGTAGGCCTACAGTTTCACATGGCCAAATGAACGAGCAAAAGCTAATGTACCAAAATACACGTAATACAAGAAAGTACTCACGCGCTAAGCACAAACCCAGTATTTCGTATGAGTCTCGTTCGCTTCTTGACTAAATATCCCGATAAATTGAATGCTGCTTTGATATAAGATTTTCCTTATACTTCTTTATAAATGTTATATCATATTAAGCTTGGATTCCAGTGAATTGCTCAACATTTAAAGCCAATGGCGGAGAAGTGATTGAAGAACGTTAACTCTATTTGAACGTAATAGGGATACGTTAAATGAAATATTAGAAGTGTAACAAGCTATTATTGAGTTTAAAGGTTATTTCCAAATATAAGCTGACATTTACTATGAACTTATACAATTATACCGTTTGGTATACGGAGCTTCAGAAGTTATTCTCAGAACTTTTAGTTTGAAACTGATTCTAGGACATATTATAAGGTCAACATTAATCAACAAATTCGGCTGAATAGCGAAAACAGCTATTTACATTTTGCTTTAATGTTAGAGAAAACTAAAAATAAGTTGTAGAATTATAATGTTACTAGCTTTTGCCAGCGGCTTCACTCGCGTTAAATTCGTGGTAACACGGTTCCATTTTCCTGATTTGGTACCTGCTACCTGTAGTTTTTGCTCTTGTGCTTTATAGATTACTAGCTTTCGCCCGCGGCTTCGCCCGCGTTAAATTTGGGGTAACACAGTTCTCCTTGCGCCTTATTAATTTGTAATAGCAACGCTAAGTTTTCACTTTTCTTCCCTCTTTCTACCTCACATGCCACTTTTTTTAAACAAAAATTATGTCCGTCTCCTGGTTCCCAACTATCTATGTACCAAAATTCATCACAATCGGTTTAGCCATTAAAGCGTGAAGAGGTTACAAATAAAATAATATTAAAAAGCTGAAGAGTTTGTTTGTTTGTTTGAACGCGCTAATCTCAGGCACTACTGGTTGGAATTAAAAAATTCTTTTAGTGTTGGATAGTCCATTTCTTGAGGAAGGCTATAGGCTATATAACATCACGCTACGACCAACAGGTGCTGAGCAGCGCGGGTCAAACCGTGGGGAACAGCTAGTATATCATAAGTATGAATGATGACACAGTTAGTAGAATGGCTGAGCAATTCATTACAGAGAAGCGTGTTGCGGGTACGACTCCCGCACGAAAAAGAAATAGATATTTTTTTTAAAATGTACTGGAGTGAACAACTACGGGAAGTTGTTCACTCCAGTACTTTCACAAGTTATTATGTCTTGTGACTGGGACTGTAGCAGCATCTTTTTTTTTGTTTTTATGACTTTCAAAACTGCCTGTATGGTCTAATTGAAATAAATGCTTTGAGTTTGAGTTTGAGTTCCGGGTCTGGCGTTTGTGAGTTTAAATGTTTGTAACACAATACATGAGGAATTCTTAGTTAGGGACAACCTAAATAAGTACTAGCTTTTCGTTTTAATCCTTTTATAATTCCAAACAGGGATAAAAACAAAAAAAGTGTGTGTGTCAGCTCCGACGCACGACAGGAGTTTACTCCTTAAGTACGAGTATCTAACCATACGCAAAAAGAGTTTATTCAACTGAAAAAAGAATAATATCATATGAAAGGGTAAATTCACAAATTAATGAAAAAAAATAGCAATATAAATACATCGACACTGATAGAAACAAGCAAGCCCAATAACATAATTTAGTATATAGGTACGTCTTAATACACTCACAGCCAAATTAGAAAGTTGCGCACTAAAGGTGCGCACCAAAAAAGTGACACGATTTTCGTTACTTGTTAGTACCCCTCGGATTTTTCTCATACCGGGCGCCTTATATATTATATGAAAATCGATTCTTAAGGAGTAAACTCCAAAAAAGAAAGTCATATACAAAGTATTGCACAACATTCATCTTTGTTCACAAAAATACTATCTCATAAATTCCACTATAACACTACATTAATACAGAACCTTTTACATAAAAGAATCATGAAAGACGTAGTACTAGCGCTCGCCTTCTCAAAACAAACGCCACGTAAACATTAACACACTTTATACCCGACGTGAGACCTAGATTCACTCGCTCTAACCGAAAAAAATCCCCCACGGACCCAACCGGCGGGCGCAACGATCACTTTGGTGGATAAATATTTCTTTATTCATGTCTGGATGTAGGCTAAAGTTTTCTATACTTCTCCCCAGAGAACCTCGTTTGATCGAGACTAGAAAGTTTATCAAGATTCTTTGAGCTCGTTACAAAAAAGCGTTTCAGGATTTTTTGGTAAAAAATATCTAAATCTATTTTGTAATGAATAGTCCCTGTAGACAAAAAAAAAGATTTGGCTTTCTTTTGTTATTTCTCAAGAATTTTGCAAAAAAATTAGATAGTGACGCTTTATTAAAATTTTGTCTTACTAGAGCTTTTCACGACAAATAATTAGAATTACTTAGTTAGTCGAATAACTTACTTAGTTAATTAGTAATTTTATTGTTGGAACTAATACCCGCTTTCAGATCGATGGTCCCTATTAACAATGTCGGAAATACATTTTTACCAATTTTCACTTTTTTACATAAATAGAATCACAATAAAAAGATCTATCTTACGTAATATTTTATTTTATTGAAAATCATTATATTTAGTAAATTTCTTAGTTAATATTGTCGGTTGCAATAACTTTGTCCGCGCAACAGTGTTGGTAGTGACGGAACCGGCGTTGTCCGCGGGGTGGAGAGAGCGCGGGTGCGCGCGGTTCTGCCACTACGCACTTAGTTACCGGGAGGAGCGCTCGCGCTCGCGCGGATGAATTTGCACTAGTAAATTATTGTTTTATACGTAAACACACATATATACAGTAACATAGTACGTAATACACAGTAAAGGCTATAATAACATCACGCTACGACTAACGGGAAGAGAGCAGTAACCAATGACGCAGATGTAACCGCTGGGAACAGCTAGTATAGGTATATTCCCTTTAATAAAGCAGGTTCTGGTAGATACATCTATTTTCAATGGTATTCAAACAGACAATTTTGTCGGATATACCACTTCTGACATTATTACATGTACGTATAGTAGATCTTTTTGTTGGTTGTGTCACTTTCGACATTGTTACATGTAACTAAAAGCATGCGTTTTGTTGGATGTGTCACTTCCGACATTGTTACATGTAACTTAAAAGCAGACGTTTTGTCGGATGTGTCACTTTCGGCATTATTACACGTTACCTAAACTTAGTCAGTCGGTTGGATATGTCACTTTCTACACTAATAACTGCATTATCTATATAATATTTAGTTTGATGTATGAGTTGCAAAAACTTCATATTGAATAAAACAAAAATCTTGAATCTTTGGTAGGAAAATTAAGTGCGACGTAACCTATTCTCTATAAACGGATAGTTTGATACTTATCTGACTCCTATAGGTAGGTATGGTTTGACCTACTTTTATTTTAGGAATTATTATTCATCAGAGAGCAAGACTACTTGCTCTCTGATGTGTTGACAGTACGCCAACTGTTGTATATTGTGCACAGTTCTCAAACAACACTCACTAATAGGGTATGATCCCGCAATGGATATTAACAAGCGAGTCAAACACAGGGTTTGCCAAACGCTTACCAAGCGAAACACTGCTTTCTCACGCAATTTTTTTGAATTTTTAGCTGGATACCTATACAATAAAATAAATAAGAAACTTGCAATTTACCCACTTACAAAAAACAATTGTAAAAGGGCTTTAACCACTTGGTTAAAGACCCTCAGCTACGATGAAACAGAAAACTTACTTAAAGTCCCATCCTAGTCTTACTTACTACTCGACAACACCCACACTCTCATCCACATCCACACACACTCATACACCCGCACCCACACATACACACATTTGCACCCACACAACACACACATCTACACAACACACACAACTACACAACACACACACCCACACAACACACACACCCTCACACACGGCCTCATATACACATTCGGACACCCGATTCTCACTCCCTCATAAACTTAATACTCACAACAGACACACTTCACCCAGTTTTACCTAATTTTAATTTTAATTCTCTTTAAATTCTCTTTACTGGAATGATGTACACCTACTACCTGTTACCCACTTCCGGAGAGGCTGGTAATCTGTCATACAGGTCTCCTAGTACAGAAACCAGTCTCTCACATAGATTATAATCCACCGATGTACACTTTGAATTATGTAAGGGTCAATTCATACTAGCGCAGAGTCGAAGCGCATCGAAGCGTCAATCCGAAACTTAATATAGCAAATTCACCCTTATTTCCACAATGTAATGCACATATTTCTTCCAAGGAAAAAAAAAGACGCGCGAATTCACGCACATTCGAGGGAATTCGCGCGCCTGCGCGCGAATTCCTTCGTGCGACTTCGCTTTGATTGTGAGGAATTTGACGCTTCGATGCGCTTCGACTCTGCGCTAGTATGAATTGACCCTTAATTATTCCTTGTATATTTCTATGTGAGAGAGAAAATAAACTTTTTTGTATTGTATTTTTTTTTGTATATGTGCGAATCTGGTGTCATCCCTGAAAAATATCATGGTTTTTATAGAGACTTGCCACATGTTTCTAATGGAGTAGTCCAAGAAACTAACTCTGAATCTGACGAATAAAATCTGAAAGGCTGTGATTTTTTTATTTTTTTTTTATTGATACTATTGTAATTTTGAAGGTCCTGATTTATTACACAATTTTATTGTTTTTAAATATTATAATAAAGTAAGGTTTTAAAGTACAACAGTAAGACTGATAATGGTTGTAGTAATTAATTATATTTAGCCACAAAAAGTTCCTAAAGGTACCTAGATATAATATTTGTAAACTTTGTTTATTTTGATAATTTTAAACATTAACCTGTTATAAAACTTTGTGATACTTAATGCTAGGTATTTTGACTGCTATATTGTTTATTATGTGTTGAATTCGACACATTATCTCCGGTTGTTCTCGTCTAGCTAACGGAGAGTACTTGCATAGACACAACCTTGTAGCCAGGATTATCCATCAGCAACTTGCTCTAAAATACAATCTTGTGGAATCGGAAGTGCCGTACTACAGGTATGAGTGTATGAGCCCGACCCAGTTCTTGAACATGGCAATATCACATTGTACTGGGATCGATCCATCATCACTGACAGGACTATTGTTGCCAACAAGCCTGATATAGTGGTGGTGGATCGATCAGAGCGGCGCGCAATGATTGTTGACATAACAGTCCCGCATGATGGGAACCTCGTGAAAGCCGAGAAAGATAAGCAAATGAAGTATATTGACTTGGCTCGCGAGGTTGTCGACATGTGGGATGTGGACTCAGCGATCATTGTGCCGATAGTCGTATCTGCCAATGGCTTAATTGCCAAGAGCCTCGACCAATACCTAAGAAGGCTCTCGTTAGGCAGCTGGATCAAGGGCTTGATACAGAAAGCGGTACTCCTGGACACGGCTCGTATTGTTAGGAGGTTCCTTTCTCTGGAGCCCTGACCGCCGGTAGCTTGGACCCTGTTCCCGATACCGGTGGGCTACTATTTTTATATTTTTAAATATTTTTTTTATGATTTTAAGAAATATTTAAAAATGTAATTTTATGTTAAAAAATAAATAAATGTACGAAAAAACAGCAAACCTTACACATACGACAAATTTATTTCTAAATCTCCATTTAAAAATGTTGAATATACCACTACCTACTTAAATGACTGTTAAATTATCCGAACAAAACTGTCGTTTGTGTCACAACCGACAATTCACTTTGCAAATTGTCCATATTAAAATGTCGGTGGTACATTATTTCCTTAACCATAAATAATTGCTTAGTTTTGTCCATGTCAGTACTTAGTTAACAATACATAAAATAATCAGTGCAAATTTGAATATCCTCAGTTATGTAATTCTTTTTTTATCGTCAAAACAAACTTTGAACTGCTCTACTGAACAGTACTCTTTTTGCAGAACTGACATTGTTAATAGGGACCATCGAGATGTTTTTAAATATTTCGTATTCAATGACAATAAAACGTATTGTTTTGTATTTTTCAAATTTGGGATCCAACGGTAACATATAATAATGTTTTTTTTTGTATCCAATTACAAAAATAATACAATAAGACATCTTTCATCATTTGTATCTAAAACAACCTTCTTTTTAAAGGTTACTTTTGATCAAATTGTTCTATTTAATAAAGTAGGAGATTATTTTTAATCTTTTATGAAGAATCTTAACTAGACGTTACCCCAGCAACGTCAACGTAACCTAGCCAAGCATTTTTCCTATGTATAACTCCGAAGTCCACTCAACTGAAATTTCCGCATCAGCCACTCCTTAAAACTGAACTCAACCCTTTTATAAAGAGCCCGAACAAAAAAACGTAAACAATATTAAATACCAACGTCAAACTCCGTATCTCTGCTCTCGGTTTTTTATTAGAAACGCTTCTTATATCATCAACTGAATAAAACACGATGGGTACAAGTAAATGGTGACCCAAATACGGATTTATTGCTTCGGAACTCCGGATTTGATTTATATCTAGGAGTGGATTGACTAACAACACATCGATTTTGTGAATTGCATTACAATCGATGAGGAGGATTTTGATGTATGGAGGAGTATGTTTCAATTTGGACGTCGTATAAACTTGAGGGTGCTATGGAGATGACACGGTTGAGTTTCGACGAAGTTTCGATTAAGTTGTTATGTAAATGGAATTTGAATGTCTTGGTATGATATGGTTATGATGAGCAGCATACATTACAATCAAAACATGAGATTTAAGTAAGCACAGTTGATGTTGTTTTTTTTTACGGATTTTTGTATTTCGAATGAGTGGGGGGACATCATTCTTCTTTGGCCCTTTGTGCTGATGGTGGCTTAGTCAATTTGAATTGTTTTGCTGTATTGAATTTAGCATTCTTAGAAATAATAACAAATTTTAATGACCTCTCATTATTAGCTTAGTGGTGTGACCATCGGACTGCAAAATCAGAGGTCTTGTCTTCGAGTCCATAGCACAAATCCATAGTACATTTATGCGTATTGTATAATTATCACTTGCGTTAGTGAAAGAATGCATCATAAAGCAACAAGCTTCCTTGACCGATATTTCTCGACGCCATGTTATCTAAGTTGAAGGCCAATAGGCGGCATAAAAACTCTGACATCAGCTTAGGCACTAACCACTCGGGGTTGCGGGTTGTTCGAAAGAGATACCGCGGCCCCGACACATAAAAAGCAAATGTAGGAATATGGGTGGGTTTTGATCAGTAAAAATCTGACGCTAACCCCTACCCCCGCTCCTCCTAAAGGGGGAAATGTTATTTAATGATTATCCATACCAAAAAAAAAATACAAACCACACGATAAAGAAAGAAAATTTTTGACGGGCCTGTTGGTCTAGTGGTTAGTGGCCCTGACTGCTGAGCCGGAGGTCGTGGGTTCGATTCCCACCCAGGACAAACTTTGTGTGATGAGCATGATTGTTTGTTCTGTGTCTGGGTGTGATTTATCTATAATATGTATGTGTTTATAAATTATATAAGTATGTATATCAGTTGTCTGGTTACCATAACACAAGCTCTGCTTAGCTTGGGATCAGATAGCCGTGTGTGAGTTGTCCCAAGATATTTATTTATTTATTTATTTATAAAATAACACATTGACGAACTTCTCAAGTTCATGCCTTTCCAACCATCAGCCATTTTTTTTTTCGTTAACGTCACACATTACACGACAAAGATCGTAGCTACGTATATCTATCCCGTTCTACCCTCATTACCGTGCAGATTTGCAAGATAGCCTCGATGTTCCCGGACAGTGTTTATGAAAGTCCCCACTGTAATGGTCTAAGTAATAAACTGGTCATATACGGGATGATGGGCTAATTGTTGCATGTCCGTGTGGTTTTAAATGTACATTGTGAGATTTGAACGAGTAAGGTTTCGTGCCAATTTTGTTGTCAACAGGATTGTATTTTTTTAACTGTAATCATTGTTAAAAATGTTGCACAGGTAGTCTATACTGCAGTTGTCTTCGCAAATTAATTTTTTAAATTAAATTAATTAATTATTTTTTTTAATTTATTTTTTAGTTAAATTTATTTACGTTTTAGCGTTTTATAAAAAAATAAATAGGTAGACTGGGATGTAAAGAAAGCAGGTTATATCAAATTTCATTCAAAATCCGTTAAGCCGTTTCAGCGTGAAGAAGTAACAAATATAGACACATAGATACAAACTTTAGCCTTTATAATATTAGTGTAATTTAGTATGATTATTTACAATTCACATGTAACAATTCATGTAGATTTTTAATACTTCATTACATTTAATTTTCATCTGATTTAGTGATATAACAAACAGCTGACAGAATTTTTACAAGTTTTTAAACTGATATAGTCTCTGACATCCTTACTTAATATTATAAAAGCAAAAGTGAGTTTGTTTGTTTGTAACCTCTTCACGCTTTAATGGCTACACCGATTTTTATGAATTTTGGTACAGAGATAGTTGGGAACCAGGAGACGGACATAGGCATATTTTTTGGAAAAAAGTGGGATATGAGGGAGAAAGAGGAATGAAACGGGAAAACTTAGCGTTGCTATTACAAATCAATAAGGCGCTACCGAATTTAACGCGAGCGAAACCGCGGGCAAAAGCTAGTTATTTATAACACCCAAAAAGGAAAAAAAGCTAAACCATTATTGGATTACTTTGTTGTCCGTCTGTCTGTCTGTCAAGACCCTTCATTCCGGGAACGCGAGGAAATCATATATACTCAAGTCTGTGGTCGCTTTGTGCTGAGAAAATCAACCCTTTAAGTCTATGCAAAGATGGCCGTTTCTGTCACAAGTTTGTACGGAACTCTCAGAGCGCGAGTAATTTTTTGACTCGTTTTTTTTACCCCGTTTTAAATGTTATAAATAGAGTTTTTTATACTTGCAAAATCTAATATATAAAATTCTCGTGTCACAATGTTAGTTACCGTACTCCTCCGAAACGGCTCGACCGATTGTTATGAAATTTTGGGTACATATTGGGTAGGTCTGAGAATCGGCTAACATCTATTTTTCATACCCTAAACCTCAGCGGGTGAAACCGCTGGGCACAGCTAGTTTCTATATAAATTGCAGTCCGTAGTTTCCAGCAGTTTTTAGTTTGTCCATAAAAAGTATAACAGCCAAGCGGTCCACTCCCGTCTTGCACCACACATCCAACTTCCTACAAAAACTTGATTTATCCTTTTCTTCCCGATCCATCATGGCTGAGATAAGAAGAAGTGGGGAGCGGGGGGCGGAGGACGGGCGAGATATCTCGAACCTTCACTGGAAATTCCTGTCGAATCCGATAGACAGCTATCCTTTTTTTTGTTTCCATCCGACAATCTGAATGGAAAGATGCGAGATAGTGAGTGTTCGGTATTGTTCAAATTGTTTGAATTTTTATGTGGCGAATTTTTTTTTTTCGTCCTTTTGTTGGACAGACAATGCTTCTTGGATTGGTACTGTTTCAGCGATTCGCTGTCCGTAAAAGGGAAAGATGACTTTTCCTGTGATTACATAGAATGAGGTTTTGACAAAGATCTTCGTAAAAGGTTTTTGTGAAGAGCTGTATATCTTTAAGGCGCCATCTTATTAGGAAAAATATTTTACGTTAGTATATTACTAATACTCTCTACGTAACAGTGGCTGAATTAAAAAAGTAATGACACTCATTTGCCAGTATCCCTGCCATGTCCCACATTCGTCGCCTCCGATTAAATGTGTCATCTCATTTCACATCAAAGTAGCCCTTATTACGAGGGTCGAAAGTCGATAATCGTTTCTATTTTTCGCGTTTCAGAACTGACAAAAGAACTTTTCAACGAAAATAAAGAAAAAAATCGAATAGGGTCATTCGAGGGAAAATAGGCTAACTAGGTTAGAAATTCTTTCAGTACGCGCCTGTAGTGGCTCTTAAATCTTTCATACCTACTTATAGCTTCAGCCCCACCGTTCGTACATTATCGACCTTTGAAACTAAAGTAGGTACGTTTCCTCGCATTTTTATCTTTGCCGAGTGAGCTGAACGCCAAATTTTAACACTAAGTGCGTTGGCATTATTCCAAGCTTCGGGGCGAGCAGTAAGTAATATGTTGGGTTAAAAGGTCACAACTTTGCATAAGTAGTGACAGGTTTGGTACATTATCGCTGTCGAGAATTTATTATAATGATCCATTTTCGTCTGGTTTTCCGTTTTCATATTTTCTATTTCCTCTCGAACGATCGTTTCGTTTATAATGCGTTCATTCGGTTTTATGAGGTATTCCATGAAGCGCACCCAAACGAAGCGCACCCAGACGAAGCACACCTAAAGTATTCCACTTAGCACACCCGTAGGTGGGCTTCCGATAAAAATTTAAAATAATTAATTTCCTATTCCACGAAGCACACCTAAGAATATCACTCGCATAGTGCGGGGACTAAGAAATAAAAATGTCGATAAAAGAAAATATTTATTAGTATTAGTAGAGCCAGGCCTCATCCAATGAGGCCTTGCTCTACATCATGAGCGAATGTCCTCAAGGTGACAGTATTTCTAGATTTAATGATTACATTGTAACTCAGTGGCTCGAACATAAGTTATTGCACGACAAATGGTCGTGTTATACTTAACGTAAAAAATAAAACTAATAATTATACAGAATCTCTTTACTCTGAAATAAATAAAATATTCAATAAAAACAGAGCCATAAATCTGGCAAAACTTTTAGGTTGCTTCCAAAAAAATTGATAAGTTTAGGTACTAAATTGCCAATTTCTTAAAGATTATTTAAGAATCTTAAAAATTGAGATTTATGATTTTAACAGTCTGTGATTTATATAAAAGTAGCGTTTTTTGATTATTAGTTAAAAGGTAGCTATAAGAAAACATCAACATAGATCTCTATGTAAAACAATATTTACAATGTTTTTGATATTTGTCCCAGTTTTTATTGCAAATATGAAACAATCTGTGACTTTATTAAGATCACAAAAAAGGAAAATAATAGAAAAATAGTTAAAAAATAATTATTCTTTTGGAAAGTTAATTTTATTAAGAAACAATCTGTAATTTTAAATAGTAAGATTAAAAAAATTACACATATTGTGTCACATTATTATAATGAAACTGAATGATGTTAGAAATTTAAGTTAGTCTTTTAAATAATAAATAAATTTTTGTTTTATCGACATTTTTATTTCTTAGTCCCCGCACTATGCGAGTGATATTCTTAGGTGTGCTTCGTGGAATAGGAAATTAATTATTTTAAATTTTTATCGGAAGCCCACCTACGGGTGTGCTAAGTGGAATACTTTAGGTGTGCTTCGTCTGGGTGCGCTTCGTTTGGGTGCGCTTCATGGAATACCTCGGTTTTATATTCACATCGTCTAGATAGAATTTTGTTGAATCACGAGGTGCTGTTGCGTGAACATGAATATTAAAAAATCTATGAATATTAAAAACGTGATACACGATGATATACCTTTTTATTTATCAGCTTTTTGTACAGACGCCTGCACATCAAGCTACTACAATCTGTCAGATTTCTTTGATAGATTTTCGACTTTATTTCTAAAGTGTTAAGGTTCAAGGTTCATTGGGAAAAATTGACAGTTTCGGGTAGCTTGACCTGCAGGCGTCTGCTACACCATCCGTTACCGCCTTGAAAGCTATCATCACTACATTTATTGGTTTCTAGACGCTCATAAAAATAACATATAGATATAACATATCTTGTCTGTCTTTCTGTAGGGGGCGACGTATTAGTTCGGTTATGACCCGGGCTAAATTGCTCTTTTGGATAAGTTTGGTGATTATCTGTTATCGTTCTTTCTGTATTGTTGATTAAGTACTATTTGTTTTGTGGAGGCCTGCTGTGGAATGTATTAATATTAGGATGTATGTGAGGATCTTGGTTTTGGTTGGTCCTAGTAGAATGTTGAATATAAAAATATTAATCTGATTTTCAATTTGAAATAGATATACCTTTATTTATGAATTTACGAATTTTATTTATGTACTTTATTTTTCTTGAAATTTCATTTTTAAATATTTCGATTAAATATTTTTGACGCTATTTTTTAATCTTAATATATATAAATCTCGTGTCACAATGTTTGTCCTCAATGGACTCCTAAACCACTTAACCGATTACAATAAAATTCGCACACCATGTGCAGTTCGATCCAACTTGAGAGATAGGGTAGGTAGGGTATGTAGGGTAGGTAGGGTATGTAGGGTAGGTAGGGTATGTAGGGTAGGTAGGGTATGTAGGGTAGGTAGGGTATGTAGGGTAAGTAGGGTATGTAGGGTAGGTAGTGTATGTAGGGTATGTAGGGTAGGTAGGGTATGTAGGGTAGGTAGGGTAGGTAGGGTATGTAGGGTAGGTAGTGTATGTAGGGTATGTAGGGTAGGTAGGGTATGTAGGGTAGGTAGGGTAGGTAGGGTATGTAGGGTAGGTAGGTAGGTAGAAAGGTAGAAAATTGCATTGCCATGCATGCCGGGGCACAGCTAGTTTCTTTATAAGTTTAGTTTAGTTTAATAATTTTAGTTTAATTTATAATTAGTTTAAAAAATATACTATTAAACTTATGTAATAAATCTTACTTAATATTATAAATGTGAAAGTTTCGATTAAAACGACAAAAAATATTTTAAAATGTAACGATAAAGATAGAGGTCAGAAGAAATTATTCAGTGATAAATCTATAATTGTTGTTGTCGTTGTTCCGGTTCGTTCCTCACGCGATAATTTGCATGGTCCTCATATTATGACCCGACCAAGATTAAGTCCAGACTAGAAAAGAGACTGTCTTTCTACTATATGAAACACTCCGAATACGTGTCCAACAAAATGTACAGTTTTTGGGTTCTGAACCTCAAAACGGAAAAAACTAAAGCACTTTGTTGTACGTCTGTCTGTCTGTCAAGACCCTTTATCTCAGGAAAGCGTGGAGGTATCGAATTGAAATTACTTAAATCTGTGATTCCTTTGTTCTGTTAAAAAATCAACCCTCCTAGTCTACGCAGACGAAAGATATGGCCGTTTATGTCGCAAGTTTGTACGGAACCATCGGCACGCGGGTGGGACTTGCTCTTGGCCGCTTTTTTATTTTTTAAATCAACGTTTGTTATAAAAATTCATTATTAATAATATATCGTTTATTTAACTCAATGATTCCGACATCTCTAACCTCTTTAATTCTTCTAGCAGGTGTAAGAGACGCAGTGGCGCGCTACCCAGTTCTGGTCTTCGTTCACGGAGAGAGTTATGAATGGAGTTCTGGCAACCCCTACGATGGCACCGTCCTGGCTTCTCATGCTGGCCTGGTAGTCGTTACCATCAACTACAGACTCGGGATTTTGGGTAAGTTCATTAACTAATATACTGAAATTATTTGTAAAACAAGGGACATTTTCGGTAACTATCGCAGAAATAACTTGTTAGTTTTGACAAGAAATAAGGCAGTTCATCTTCTGCCAAATATGTTGGGGTCGGCTTCAGCTTTCGCCCGCGACTTCGTCCGCGTGGCATGCTTTCTTTGGGCTAACGCTAACTTTAACCTCGTTGTGATCGGAAAAAAAAATCATACTCTGCTCTTACCTGAAAAATTGAAGCCATTGTTGTGATAAATGAGAAAAAAGCATGCGTATGAAATACATTACATGTTAAAGCTAATAGTAGTGTAGACGGTGAGCAATAGGTAGCTCACCGTCCGTCTATTGACGATAAGCCGGGTCGACGCGACGGCGCGTTAGTGTTTCACGCGCGCCTCAAAGAGATGTCAGCAAAGCAAAGGGGCCTGTCATGGCCTCCGCCTGCCGGGGTTGCAGGTTTTTCGGAAAGAGATACCGCGGCCCCGGAACGTAAAGGGCAATAGAAGGAACATGGGTGGATTTTAAATAGTAAAAGTCTGACACTCCGCCCAGAGCGGGGGAAGTTATTTGATGAATTCCCAACCCAAAAAAAAAAAGCTTATGGTAGTGCAGTAGAGCCAGTTTTCGCGTAAGTAGATTAAAAAAATATTTGTAACCAAGTTTGTCTGTGTGTGTATGTGAGTTTAAATATTTTTTATCACACCCACAATACAAGATAAAATACTGGGACTCTCGGTTAAAACTTATTTAAATAAACCTACGTGTTTGGAAAGTAAAACTTTATTGTAAAGATCTTTACTTTGCGCTCAGTTAAGGCGCACGTGGTTCTCAAGGTTGACACTATAAAGTACAGGTTGTGGGTGAAATGTTTGAATAATAAGTAGGGTAGAGGACCTCTCTATGGTAAGTTAAGGGTTGGGTTTGGGTCTAGCAGTAGGACACTTGTGCCCTCTTGTGTTGACCATCGATTAAGACTGAAGTAGGGAGGTAGCTTCGAAGTTTTCTTTGGAGGGTATCTGTGTAAGCAGGAAATAAATATATTTGAAATATTGGATCACCGTGTGGAAGCCTAACGATTTGTTTTCTTAAAATTCATATAATATGTCCTATTCCCCCCTCAAAGAGAAGAAATATTGGTCATTGGAAAAGTACATTTTGATTCAAAAAACTTTTAATTACGCTTGAGGCGGAATTAACATAAGAGCCGGTAGGCGAGGGTGTTATAGAGCCAAGAACAGTACGGTTAGAAAACTCAAAAAAAAATCACCGCCAACTATAGGACTTTCAGCAGTTGTTTATTTGTTTTCCGTGGTTACAGTAGCCCTTGTCGTGTTTAAAGAAAAACAAGCACGCGTGTTAACCACTAAAGCCGCAGCGGCACGAAAACGTTGAGCCCCGCTGGCACAAATCTTTGCCACCAAACCCCGACCGTTTTAATACTGTATTTGTAGTAAACATAAGTCTTAAAATGAGATTACGCTTACGATAAGAGCCCGCCTGGCGATGCTTGACGGATAGTTGATAATGGCGGTCCTTGAGACGTTAAATACGTTGTCTGCTAAAGCTAATTGTAGTATAGCCTATTTTCAAGGCAGTGTTTTGACAAAATATTACAAGCTGAATGTGCTTAAATAAAAAAGAGCCGTAACAATCAAAACCTTAATTGGATAGTAAAACTACGAATTAAAACACCTAGATTCAACACAAAATGAATTCCTGAAACTAATAAAATGACTTTCATTCCTCGACTCTCTGAATAGACGGACGCGCCGCGCCACTCCGTTAATTTGGGTCTTGAATAAGATTGTTACGTCAAAGCGTCCCAAAGCCCGAGCTATCCCGAAACTCCCCGAGCAAAGACGAAGCTGCAATGCTAATTGCATTCCAATTTAACCCAAGGAGGTAACTCCTTAAAGAAATTCCTGACTATCAAAACTATCCGGTTGTTAACCCATCTTACTTTAAATGTATTAATTCAGAACAAGATTGGGCAAGTTGCAATTTGTTCATTTCAAATTTAAATGACCAAACTTTAATTATTTCGAAGAGAATCTTGAATTTCAGTTGAATAATAGATTAATTGTTTTTTAGCAGATTGCATTTGAATTTAATTGAATGGATTTTAGCTCCAATTTTAGCTAAAATACAATTTATGTTATTGATATTTCATCTATTTGTGGTAAGGTACGGTTTCTTTTTCTTACCCAGGCTTAGGTTAGGGCTCCAGAGAAAAAAATTACTTGCAAGCTAAGTTAGATCCTTTCCCGACCAGTGACCTACTTTTTGTTTTTTTTTTTATTGGTTTATTGGAATAAACTAAATAGTAGCAAGGAAACGCTTTAATTTCTGTATCAATAATATATTCAAAACAGAAACTTACAATTTCACTCTCCTTACACACAAACAAATAGGATTTTCAAACAAAACAACCGCCACAAAAGCGCTGACAAGAAGAAAATGTTAAGCCAACCTGGCTTTTACCTCTACACCCCAAAACATCCCCCCATATTCAAACGAACATTTATTTAACCCTAAAAATACATACTTAAGCAAACTCCACATTTACATTACGTACTTAAGAAAACAAGAGCTCTAGAACGGTCGTTGTATTCGCGAAATCATTGTCTCTAAAGGATAATATTCCACTTAGACAGACAATCCCACTTTATTTCAGCATTATTCTGAGTTTATTCTCCGTGTGGGCTATCACGGCCGCGGGGAGTTTGATAAGACCCTGTTGTTAAAAGGATATCGCTGATAAATATAGACAATAAGCGTGCTGGGTGCTTTGATTGTACTTAAGGATCTTAAGGACCTGAGTCAATATCTGAGGCAGTTGTGCCAATCTATACTAATCTATACTAATATTATAAAGCTGAAGAGTTTGTTTGTTTGTTTGAACGCGCTAATCTCAGGGACTACTGGTTGGAGTTGAAAAATTCTTTTAGTTTTGGATAACCCATTTCTTGAGGAAGGCTATAGGCTATATAACATCACGCTACGACCAACAGGTGCTGAGCAGCGTGGGTGAAACCGCGTGGAACAGCTAGTAGAGATATAAAGGTCGTATGAAATGTTGTTGTTAGTTCTGTTGTATTGTTGACTGAGTTTTTTTCTAGGCCGTCTCTGTAATGTTTATTTTTGTCTTTTCCATGTTAAGCTATTCTATGTTGTTTTATATGTGAAAAAGACAAACTTCCAATCCAATGACTTTAGTTTCTGATGTACTTTAAATCAAGGACTTGTAGTTTTCTTTAAGATTTCCTCATCTAACAGATAACTTAATTTTTCATGTAAATTGCAAATTATTATATTTTAAGTTTTTGTTGTATGCAAGATAAAAGAGAACTGTTGAAATCAACGATTCGTGTGATAATGCCAAAAAAATATTAGTCTGTTCTATTATAAATATGACGACATGCAAGCTGCATAAAAAACTTATCCTTACTAATATTATAAAAGCGAAAGTGAGTTTGTTTGTTTGTTACGTCTTACCACCTAAATGGCTTAACCGATTTTATTGAATTTTGTTACAGAGATATTTAGGACCCTGGAGACGGATATAGGCAATGTTTTTAAAAAAGATTGTGATATTATGAGGGAGAAAGATGCGAATGCGGAGTTTTCCCTTTTCTTTCCGAAAAGGGAAAATTTCGCATTGCTATTACAATAAATAAGGCGCAAGGGCAAAACCTACAGGTAGCAGGTACCTGTACATCAATAAAGAGAAACTGTGTCACCCCGAATTTTACGCAAACGAAGCCGCAGGCAAAAGCTAGTAATTAATAAACCAGCCTATACTGTTGAACATGGAGGGTTTTAGTCAGTACAAGTCTGACACTCCCTTCCGCTCTGCCTAGAGTGAGAGAAGTCATTAAATGATTTCTCATCTGAAAAAAACTTATACTATTACATTGTTAGAACGTAGGCTTTTTCTGTAATTGTGAAAATTACGACGAACTGGCTTATGTAAATTATTCCACAAACCAATTGTAAAAAAGATTATAATAATATGGATGTGGACTTAGCGATCATTGTGCTAATAGTCATATCTGCCAATGGTTTAATCGCCAAGAGTCTCGACCAATACCTGAGGAGGATCTCGTAAGGCAGCTAGATCAAAGGCTAAATACAGAAAGCGGTACTCCTGGACATGGCTTGTATTGTTAGGAGGTTCCTTTCCCTGGCTGCCGTCGGTAACTTGGTTCTACAATTTATTGAATTTTAAATATTTCCTTTTTCCTATGTTTTTATTAAGAAATGTTTAAAAATATAATTCCTATGTATTCAGTTGAATAAACGATCATAATATAATAATATCTGTGGACCTAGATGTAGAAAAAGGTTGCTAGCTTATATCAAATATATAAATAAATGAAATGCGCCATTGAACACATGTCATGTAACAAATTCAAATTCAAATTCAAATCCATTTATTGTTTGTTACAGGTGAAAAAAAAATAGTTCTTATTATTAAAAATTAGCTCGCTGTAACATACCTTTAAGGTGTACAATATTAAATACGTCTTTCAATATTTGTTTAAAATTAAAATAAGATATGATTCGAAGTTAACGTTCATCATTTACCATCATCATGCATATACGTTGTCAATTTACAGATTTAAAGAAAAAAAAAATATGTAGATTGAATCATACAAATTAAAATGTCCATTCAAATAAACTTATACAATTGATGGCATACAAATTAAATTTATTCATTAAGTAATGTCATAAAAATCAAAATATTCATATAAATTAAATTACTCATAGACAGTTACTTTAAACTTAACTGTCCTGCATTTAATTCCACTCAATACATTTTTATACCGTGCACTTCTCAATGTATCGTAACGACTGTCAAATATCTACAACTAACAGTAGACCAACGTGCAACGGTTCAATAAACTCGAGTTAATTCTTTATTTGAATATTATTACCCCTTAACATGCAAAGAGGTGCTTGTAAACATTAAGTAATTATAACTTTTGATTTTATATCCAATTTTTATTGTCAAAATTTTGTTGAATGGCAGAAATACAATGACACGCGATGTTGTTTGTAAGTGGGGAAGTGAATGGTAGTGATGTTACCATCATGACTTGTAACTTTCTTAATGTGAGAGAATGTTTGGCAAGATAGTTTAAAAGGGGCATTTAATTAATTTCAAGCAGTATACGTCTGGAATGGGGTCTATCGTTTTTTAACTTACCAAATGGCGCCACTGGAGAGTAAGGTCCTGTCATTCATTCTATTAAGTATCAAAAACCTTATAATAAGTTAAAAATGAGAAATGAGGTAGGAAGAGGGACGAAAAGGAAAAACGTAGCTTTGCTATTACAATAAATAAGGCGCAAGGGTAAAAACTACAGGTGGCAGGTTTTAATTTATCACGAGTGAAACTGCAGGCAAAAGCTAGTATTATATAAATTAAACTTATATCTAGCCATAAACAACATGAATTACTCTTGACCACAATCCTGAATTAAAATTCAAAACGTTCTAAAAAAATGCAACTAGTATGACAGCTGTCATTCCTGAAGACCTCACTCTACACTAACGCCTCTAGCGGCGAAAAAATGAGCCATGTCCCCCATTCGAGGAGCAGCTTGTATCCCCGCACTCGATCTTTAAGGTTAAGCAGCGCTTGCCAAAGTCGGTCTGTGGATTATTACATACCGAGTTTTCTCTGTGCCTCGAAAGCACGCTAAGCCGTTGATCCCAGCTGTCATTTGTACATCTTTATTAGTCGTCACAGGTCAATGGATCTAAAATCTGACAAACAGTCTTACCAAGAAGTACCGTATCACCCAGTACCTGGCTTATGGAGGTCAAATATTCACTAACTTTATGTAAAACTAGCTGGCGCCCGCAACTTCGCCCACGTCATATCGAAAAAAAACCTTTGTGCCAAATGTCATCATTATCCGTTCAGCCGTTTTGACGTGAAAGAGTAACAAACATCCATATATCCATTCATCCTCACAAACATTCGCATTTATAATATTAAGTAAGAAGTAAGATATCGGTATTCAGCTGCATCCAGTAAGACTAAAAAGAAGATAATGATGGTACGTCTGAAATCGCCAATAATATAATTTGTATTGAGCAAACGCTGTGCTTATGGCTTATATGTTTCTGAAAAGGCAACAGCCTTTGTCCTACAATGTGACACATACCTAGTTATTCTCTTTGGGATGCAATTCTGTTATCAACACAGAAAAAAGCATTATGCCTATACAATACTTGAAGACGTAAGCAAACGAGTAAGTGACCAATAGTACACCTCCACACCTCCATTCTACTAGTTATGTATTAGCATGTAATAGAGGACAAGTTTATTGTATGAGTTGAGCTACACGATAACTGACAAATGCTTGCACTGACTGGACAGGTCCACTCAATCTGTGTGGTGCTTTCTTAAAAAGACCATTTCAGACACTATCTGCATGGTCCTCATGTAAGTTGACCAAGATTATTTTGTCTGGACTTTAAAAGAGACTATGACCTCTGAGTTTGTTTCGGCTGTTTCTTCTCAGAGTAGTCGGGTACGAAACATCGGCCTCATCTAGTTTAAAAAAAAAATGACGAGTAAAAGTGTTTGTGAAAACCTAAACCTAAACCTTGCAAAATAAACATAATTTATCATTATCATTTATCATTATTGGCATCAACTAGGCCTAGGACTTGATATTAAACAATAGTTTAATTTCACCAAGTTTAATAGTAGTACACAAAAATTCGAAATAGGTTGCAAACATAAAAACTGGCAGGGAAAGAATGGTCAAATACATAATTATAAGTTAGGCGAAAATGAAAAATCTTTTTGTCTCCCAAAAATAAAACAAGATTTTTATTTCATTTAGCGTTTATATGAAAAAATAATGAATTTCCCACTTCGGATCAACAATGAATATTAACTGGAATTTATTTTTTAAGGAAAAATAATGCGAATAATTCACACGAAACTTTAATTAAATTATCTTTTTTAGACTTCGGTAATTATATCAACACCTCGTAGAGATTACGTAATATTTATAATGAGATTTTACCAGAAATTAAATCTATCCCTTAAAATGAGAGCTGTTAATTTGTGGTACTTGATTTCTTAATAATACTAAGAGGAAAAACTTGTAGTAATTGTATTAATATTTACAAAAAACAAAAAAAGTAATGTAAAGTCATCATTTTCCTGCCCTTGTCCCATTTTATTTGGAGTCAGCGCAAAACGTTTTCTTCTTCCATTCTCCCCCCATCAGACGTCACAGCATCATTTACTCCTTTCTCCTTCATATAAGTCCTTACACAATCCATCCTTTTTTTCTTTGGTTTTCCTCGTCCTCTGCATCCATTAACATTCATATCTATCACTCTTTTAGTCACATGCTCTTGGACCCTCCTCATTACATGGAATCATACTAAGGCAACTTGTGATCCATTGTAGACTATCAAGAACATTGGGCACTACCGTGGTGCATGCTTGATAAATCTTGACGGCATATTAAGCCAAATCAAATGTTCATGTATTTGCTCAGGCAGATTTAAAAACTCCAATACTAGGTTAGGCACTAACCACATGACCAAATAAAGCAACCATGAGTGAAACGAGTAATATGGTACCTATTAAATCATATTAACCATCTCTGCATCTGAACATAAAGGACTGAAACGCTTTGCCACAAGCACCAATATAAACGAAGCCAGCATACCTTATCATAGGCATGCTTTTGTAATGGAGAACGGCACAAAAAGGGAACTTGTCACATTGTTGCCGAATTTTCCACTTTATACCGAAATAACTTAGACGAGGTCACACGGGGGAACAGCGGGAAGTTAGGGATGACGCACGGAAAAAGAGTTTTCATTGGCGAGTTTATTTAAGAATTTGAAAAGTAAATATAGCTGATCATTTAGCGATGCGCTCAATCAATAATAAAACATTGTTATTAAACTTAAGTAGTAAATAAGTAGCACTATTTTAGAGGCGGGACACACCGACATGCTTGTCACACTATGGTCCCCCCCGTCAGTCTGCCAGCAAACGTCAATCAATGCGCACGCCAATATCTTTTCTGCGCACGCGGCCATATTGGATCCCGGTAAAACAAAAAACTTAATAAACGTGGTCAACAGTAAGTTCAAGTGTGTTTCTGTTGCACCAAACCCGCTAGCCCCTGCAGAATCACCCTTAACAAATCACCTTAGACTATTAACACTACCAGCCTATGTATATTCCACTAAAGGGCAACGACCTCTTCTCTTTTTCACCGACGTCACCATAGCCAAAATAAACTAAAAAAGTCCGTTAATTTTATGAAATGAAATAGCCTAAGCTTCTTGCACAAGAGATATGTGTTGTGATATGTCATAGGGCCAACACATTACATAATAGTTTGAGTCCGGGGTTGTGGGTTGTTCGAAAGAGATGCCGCGGCTTTAGAACATAAAGGGCAAAAGAAGGAACATGGGTGGGTTTTAGTCAGTAAAATTTTGACACCCCTCCCCCCTCTACTCCGAGCGAGAGAGCGGGGGAAATTATTTGCAGATTTTCCATTCGTAAAAAAATAGGTTTCAGTACTCGGCTTTTTTCGGGACATCGTCAATCTCTTAGTAAACTTTTCACGTGAATAGACGAATGGCCCAGTTTTTTTGGCCAAAGAATTTAGTCAGCCATCTTTTTGATGACGCGTTGACAGTAATGTGGATGAATCAAATAGGTGCCGTACAAAGTTTTGAGCTAGAAATTAATTTGATTATTGTTTGTTTAAAAAGAAAGAAAGAACACATGTTTGTTTGGCAATTGTCACAAGTGCACACAAGAAAAAAAAAACAAAGATAATATTATGAACTGGGCTACAGTTCAGGAAACTGCTAAGCAGCTAGTACCCGCTGAATTTCAACGGGACCTGATTACTGCGTCTGGCGATTTTATGCGAAACACATTTCTTGATCAAAATAATGACGACTGTTATAAATCTTCCAAAAAAAGCTTGAAAATTGAAAATCCCATCAAACTAACACGAGGAATTCCAGAAACATAGAATCTATCTACAACTAGAAAAAATATGAGTTTCCGAAGACAAACCCGCACAATATAATATACTAAACTTGATCTACATAAAGTGATATTCAAGCTCATCAATATTCAATATTATTCTAAACTAAGCAAATTTTAACCCCAACATCAACCGTAATGTATCGTCCGTAGCCAAAATCTATTTTAACTCGATAAACGCTAACGTGATTGTTTGCGTTTAACTCAAAACGTTACGGTTATCGTAGCTACGTAGATTTTATGGCGCAAACGTAATAAACAAGACGCAAGTTTAGTTTAGTGTTGCAGACTAGAAAGTTTTCGGTTTCGGTTCAATAAAGTTGAAATGTTTATTGGGAATATTTGGAATTTATGAGTTGTGAATAAAGTTTTCGATATTGGACTGGCATTTTTTGTTTACACTTATTTTTTATTTATATGCAAAGTTTTTAGTGGCGTGATTCTTTACAATGTATTTTGTGCCTACAAGCAGAATATACCTTTTTTGTGGATGGGAAGTCATGGGGAGTGTCAGATTTTTACTGACTAAAACCCACCCATGTTTTTTTATTATCCCGTTATATTCCCGGCAGTAGACTCTACCTATCTCTCCATTCTCGACAACTACTGAATAACTAATAGATCTTTTGCAAAATGCATCATTCGGAATTTGCAGTCGGTTAAGATCAGATGGTGAACAAATTTAAAATCATCAGGTTAACATTTAATTTTAAGTTAGTATTAAAGTCCCTGTCTATACAAAACATAAACGTTAAAAGAATGTTACGATACCGGTAAAAAGTAACCATGGTGCATAATAAAATTTCCATTTACACTGTATTTGAGAAACGCTGATTAATATTTCATAGAATTCAGAATATAAGTTGGCGTGAAGTATACATACAGCAAACACTACGTGTTGTGTACCGGTCTACGTTTAATATTCGAATATTTTAATGCAGTAAACATTCATTCTTCACTGTATGAATCGACACGACCGTTTTTGTTTCATGGAAAAACTAGTTTTTGCCCGCGGTTTCTTTCTACGACTATGTCCGTCTCCAGGGTCTCAACTATCTCTGTACCAAAATAAATTCATCAAAATTAAAGACGTAACAATTTTATTTTCAATTGAGCAATAAGGGAGACAGGGAAAACTTAGCTTTGCTATTACAATAAATAAAACAAGGCAAAAACTACAGGTAGCAGGTACCTGCAAATCAGGTAAGGGGAACTGTGTTACCCCAAATTCAACGCGAGCGAAACCGCGGGCAAAAGCTAGTTAAAAATAATATAACTTGAAACTATTGAAATAGAACTGCTGTTGAAATACCAACACTAACTTTAGCTATGATATTAAACGTGAAACTTTTGCAGGCCTCTTGACCTTTACAAAGTCTTAGATTATACGAATACTAACTAACCCTTGGTCTTATTAGGTAAAGGCCTTCTTAAACCAAAATAACATCTTCAAGTCTAATCATAATAAACCATTCAATTGACGGGCCTGTTGGTCTAGTGGTTAGTAACCCTGACTGCTGAGCCGGAGGTCGTGGGTTCGATTCCCACCCAGGACAAACTGTGTGTGATGAGCATGATTGTTTGTTCTGTGTCTGGGTGTGATTTATCTATAATATGTATTTATTTATAAATTATATAAGTATGTATATCAGTTGTCTGGTTACCATAACACAAGCTCTGCTTAGCTTGGGATCAGATAGCCGTGTGTGAGTTGTCCCAAGATTTTATTTATTTATTATTTTATAATAAACCATTCATCCAGAAATTTCTATGAATAGCTCTCAAAAGTCTCTTCAAACCAAACTTAAGTCCACACAATTGTTCTCAGTTTTCACAAACGGACAACTTGACAGTTCGAACGGATCGATCTGCATGGAATGAACTCATTTATTTCAATAAATACTTGAACATCAACTCCGAGTGTTCGTTACTGAAATGTTTTAACAAAGACTAATTTCTAGAGGCGAGTAATTACTTGCTAGTTTTGTATCGTCCCGTCTGACGGAGCATTTGTAGTTAGTGTGACAATTCGTCCGGATTTGTCCGGTTTTTTAGCTCTCGTTTGGACTCTGTTGGGCATTGTAATCCAGGGATGTCTTTTTGACGTCGAGCGATCTATTTAGAACCTGTTATTTCCGAAGATTTAAGTTGAGGTGTAGCTGGGAATAAATTTTGTTAAAATTGCCAGTTTTTTAAAAAAATACGTGGCTATTTATCGAGCTGAAATGCAGACTCCGAGGTTGCTACTGGGAAATCCTTACAAATATTATATATTTATTTATTATGAAGACAACAGGGGTCCAATGTGTTAGTAACAAAATTCTTAGCCTATGTTAGTACTTAATAGTGAATTATAAAAGCGAAAGTGAGTTTGTTTGTTTGTTACCTCCTCACGCTTTAATGGCTGAACCGATTTTGATGAATTTTGGTACAGAGATAGTTGGGAACCAGGAGACGAAAATAGGCTATTTTTTCTTTAAAAAGAGAGATGTGAGGGAGAAAGAGGGAAGAAAAGGAAAAACTTAGCGTTGCTATTATAAATCAATAAGGCGCATGGGGAACTGTGTTACCCCGAATTTAACACGAGCGAAACCGCGAGCAAAAGCTAGTTTCTAATTAAAAAAAAAATAAGACTAAGAGATCGACCTTACTATATCTAGTTTAGCAGTTAACTAGACCAACAATTACAAAAAAAAAAAACAAAGATTCAAAGGACACCAAACAATTTTTCTGTCCTTTTGCCGAGACTTTTAAATTTTAATATGGTAACCCTATTTGTAGTAGTTCGTGTAACTACTATAACTACTTACTCCTTTTGTCGTGAAGTTGAATTGGACATAACAGTAATAATTTGTATCTCTAGCGCTTTGAAATGAGAAATTGTACAAGAAGTTTGTTAAGACGTCGTTTAAGTACAGTTACAGTCTTTTCACAAATTATTTTAACTATTAAAGCGGCAACACATCCGTTTTATGGTCTACCTAACGTTTAAGGTTGCAAATACCTTAATATCTTAGTGTAGTTTCACTACTCTACCTACCTTACCTACCCACCCTACCTACCTATCTACCCTACCTACGTACATACCATGCTACAGCAAGAACAATATAGTCTCTCATTATGATAAAAAACCGGCCAACTGCGAGTCGGACTCGCACACCGAGAGTTCCGTACATAAGGTTGCGACATAAACGGCCATATCTTTTGACTGCGTTGACTTGACTGTCGATTGTTTTCACAGCTACAAGATACCACAGATTTGAGTATTTGAGTTTAATTTCAACTCAATCTTTACGCGTTCCCGAGATAAAATTTCTTGACAGACATACGGACAAAAAATTGATCACATAAGAGTTCCTTTTGAGGTACTGAACCCTAAAAAACCGTGTAAGTAAACAACAATTCTTCGACAAAAGCAAAAAGAAAAAATATATTAAACAATTTTATTAAGTGAAACTTAGTTACGAAATGGAAGTTTAACAAAAGCCTCTTAAATGTTTCCTTGTAGCGCTAAGATTTCTGCCCTCTTGGACGCCAAACAGAGTAATGACTACCCACATTTTAATTAGAATAAACAAATTCTTTTGAGTAATTAATTTATTAATTCTTATTTTACTTGTAAACAAGCGTTAAGGGGAAAAATGTTTTTCTTTTCTTTTAAATAAGTAATTAGGAGAAAATTGTAAGATTTTTATGTTTTTTTTTCCTCTTGTATATTAATATCGTCATAGAGAAGGCCCTGAATAAGAACAAGTACAAAAAGTCTTGTTAATACTTACGTTACATACTGATCCTACACATTCACACACATGTTTATGAAATAGTTTGACGGGCCTCTTGGTCTAGTGGTTAGTGGCCCTGACTGCTGAGCCGGAGGTGGGAATCGAACCCACGACGGGTTCGATTCCCACCCAGGACAAACTTTGTGTGATGAGCATGATTGTTTGTTCTGTGTCTGGGTGCGATTTATCTATAATATGTATGTATTTATAAATTATATAAGTATGTATATCAATTGTCTGGTTACCATAACACAAGCTCTGCTTAGCTTGGGATCAGATAGACGTGTGTGAGTTGTCCCAAGATATTTATTTATTTATAATATATTAAGGGAAATTACACTAAGAAAACGGTAATTTTAGTGATATTACTGGACGAAACAAATATTTTTTTTTATCGTTATATTTACGGTTTATTTTCTTTTTATTTATTTAAGTGTTTTAAATATTTATGTATGCTGTTTTGACTTCCGTGCATTTTACTCACGGGTTGACCACTGAAACCAGCGCTGTACCATGGGTTCCCATAGCACAGCATCATGCTGAGTAGTGTCGCATGGTGACCATGTCGCATGTTTTATGTTTATTTTTATTTTTTATAATTTTTTATGGTCGTCGAAATTTGCGAGAAATAATTATTTATATAAATATTCATAACCCACCTCACTGTAATGTAAAAGCAAACAATAACTTAATTTTTTCCACCAAATCTACTGACACATTTTCCAATGATAATGAAACTAGCAAACTTGGTTTAAGTAAAAAGACTCCGTAAAACGCTTAAAAACCCAACTAAGCGAGAATCCAGTTAAGTTTCACAAATATTTCAATATACGTTCATAAAATTTGTTGCGCAAAATGTAATATTTTTCGAACCTAATTTTTAAAAACACGATAGACAAAATTCAATCAGTTTATGTGACGATAGCACAGCGTAAAAGATTTTCACTAAAAATGTTTGCGTAAAATGAATACACCGAAAATATTTTTCACGTATTTGTGACATTATTGAATTATGTTACAAATTCGATATTTACACAATCTTTTTTTGACACCTAGAAATACTATTAGGTTTATTCTATTCAATCTTTGATGTAAAAAGCTAGACCTTTTTCGTGTAGACTCAAATTCAGGCAGTTTTGTCTTGTAACTTGAGTAGTTCATAATCCAGTATCAGTTGACCAAATAAAAGCGTTATTAGAAAACAGTTTCTATTCAGTTTAATCTATATTATCTGTGTGTAAAAAAATATATGAGGACACTAGAAAATCTAAAGTGTCCACATTTTTTTTTTCAACATACCTAATTGTTTGACCCGTATTAGGAATTTCTCCTGTATCTTAAGTGCGTTTACAAACATTTAAAACATCAAACAGCCAGACATGAAACAACAACCTGTAGATCATACAAATAGTTGTTACGTATGGGGATCGAACCTCCAGTCGATTGGTCAGCGACTGCGCCAACATACAATCACCCACATATAATCAGTAATTTTGAAATGAGGTAGCATTTGCATCAAAAGATCAGTACCATAATAAACACAAAAAATAAAATAGGCAAATGTAAAAACTGTGGGTGGAATCGGCTTAGAAGTCTTTTGAAGAACATCACTTATGTGTGATCAGAGTATGTCCACTCTAATCACACATGAGAGATGTTCTTCAAAAGGTCAAGTGTGTAGCACTCACAGCCGGCGTGTATGACCTGTATGACGGATTAAAAAGGGAAGGATCGACGAAGTAGGGTTGAAGGAGGGGTGGGGAGGAAATAGGGTGGCGTTCTGTAAAAATATGAGTACCTACATGGTAAAAACACGTGCGTTTAATTATGTAAGAAGATAGATTTTTAGAACGAAGTTCCTTATCGCGCGTAGCGATAGACGGAAAAAATTAATACCAAAAGTTGTAATGACACTTTTTGCTATAGTTTTAAATCAAGTGCGCGTGTTTCTCTCTCTCTTACATAGAGAGCAAGCCAATTAATTTCGTTTCGTCTTTCTATTTCGCATTGAACACTGTGGTGTCGCGACGATTGTTTTTGTTGAGTGTATACAAGTTTTTTGTACATAATAAATAATAACTAAGTTCCATCTGGGTATCCCTTGACACCTCTCAAGTATTTTTACTTCATTTTATAACAATTCGACTCAACAACATTACATCATTTGGTTATCCAGATGAATCTAATCACAATTTTCTTTGCAGGTTTCCTGAACCCTCGATCAGACGAGTACCCTCGTTCCCCAGCCAACTACGGGCTCATGGACCAGATAGCAGCCTTGCATTGGATAAAGGAGAACGTGGCAGTCTTCGGAGGCGACCCTACGAATGTGACCCTAATGGGGCATGGTACTGGGGCGGCTTGCGTGCACTTCTTGCTTACATCCCTGGCCGTGCCAGAAGGTAAGTCTTCGTATTTTGAATAAGATAGAAGCGATCATACTTTTTCGTCTATTATGAAACAAATAAAACTGTTAGTTTTTATAACACTAGTGCAACATGATCAACACGATTTCTAACAATTTGATATGCATTGCTGCCGTGACCGAGAGCGTACAAATACAGGTTTTTTAATAATTTAATTTAATGACAGTCAATAATGTTTAAAAAAAATAATAGTGACTGAAAAGTTGTCTGATTTTAAATGAGAACAATAAAAATGAGAAATATAAAAAAAAATAGAATAACTAAATTATGAAGCATTGCAATTTATACGTTTTGCCAGATGCTTTAAGTCTTATTTATAGAACAGGAGTCAAGCCTATGACAATTATTTTATTAATCAAGATAATTTTTAATTATAAACAAGAAGAAAAACAAATCAATTTTAAAATTAGCACTTCCAAACAATTTCTACGACGGTGAAACAAAACGCAAAAATAAATAAAACTCATTTTAAAAACAGCGAAGAATCTACAATACTCGAGTAGAATACTGGTTCTAATTACAAAAGTAAACTAAACGAACAATAAACCATGGAATGATGTTGTTTCATGCCAGTTCGCTACGTGCAAAGTATAAAACTGAGCATAAATGAAGACATTGTTCCTGTATTGAATTTTTCCTGAAAGACGAATTACGTTTTATTGTTTTGTCGGTTTAAGAGTTCAGTTTGCCATACTAAGCGAGGTTTCTTTAGTAATAAAGAGTTTCTGAATATATATGTGCCTAATCCTTACTTCCTTACTACAATATTATAAAAGCGAAAGTGAGTTTGTTTGTTTGTTTGTTTGTTACCTCCTCACGCTTTAATGGCTAAACCGATGTTGATGAATTTTGGTACAGAGATAGTTGGGAACCAAGAGACGGATATAGGCTAATTTGAAATTAAAAAAAGTCGGATGTGAGGGAGAAAGATGGAAGAAAAGGTAAAACTTAGCGTTGCTATTACAAATCAATAAGAAGCAAGAGGAACTGTGTTACCCCAAAATTAACGCGGGCGAAGCCGCGGGCGAAAGTTAGCCTTTTATAAATTTCTGTATTCCGACCCCAATATAGTCAGAAAGAGGTCACGTTTGATAAAAAAAATAAAGAAAACACGTTTATTTGTCAATTGCCATTAGCGCACACAACACACAATGACATAAAATAACAGTAACCTTCAATATAAACACAAAAAAGTAATTACTTACTTTTTCGAAACAATTGCTCAAGGAAACATTATAAATGACCTTGAACATCGCAACTTACTAAAATTCTCATTAAAAGTTCAATCCCGGTTTAATTTTTTTCAAGGATAACTTTTATTACATTAAAATAATATATATATTCTTGAATGGACGTTTTATTACAACCGTTACAGTAATTAATCTAAAAAATGCAATAAATTAGCTTTCCAGTTTAAATTAATTTCATTATGATTATACTGAACTGCATGCATTTGTAACAATAATAAATAACAAAATTGTAACATTCAAAATAATATGATCATAATTGCTAGAATTCATATAGGTAATACTTTTTATTACAAAGCTAATTTTAATTTAAAAAACATAATGCTAGAATTCATATTATAGTTCAGTTTTTATTTCAAAGCTAATATTAATTAAAAAATAATATGCTATGATCACCTATGTACACACGAAGGTACATCAATCTACAGAAAACCATTTTAACCTGATCTCTCTACTACGGTGTGCGATCCGTAGTAGAGAGATCAGGTTATAATAGTTAAGAATAGGTTGACCTGCCGTCGTGTGTACATAATACAATTTAATTTATTTATATTGCAAACAAAAATATAATTTAAATAATAGTAGTCTCGGCAAATGGCTGACTGGGGTGTTTGCAAAACACAGTCACCAACATCATCATTCTTTTGCCCTTATTTAATTCATATCAAATCAAATCATCATTATTGTGGATCATAAGAAAGTGTTCATAAAACAACTGGTGTCAATAAATAATTTGTGAACAGTTATGTCCTACCCTTTGGACGTACAATAATAAGTAGAATAAGAAAATTCTGAATTTACATGCATGTCAACAATATTAATCTTACCTTAAAAATATATAAAGGCACATGGTCATTATCAGACGTCTCCGGGTTCATCGTGATTGCGGAGTTGTGCCAGGAGAAATCAAACCGCGTGCTGTGATTTTAGGAGTATTATTTTAACGAAATACTAACGAAATCATAATCAGTACTATATGATTATATGGAGAACTCGTCTTGCTTTAGCGTGATGCGAACGGCTTCTTCTTCGTACGACGGTCGCGTGCAAGAAAGCCTAGAGTTGCATCAGAACGAAGAAACGTCAAACCCCCGTTTTTTTTCAAATGTCAGCCATCATCCTTGACGTTTCTTTACACTCTAAAAGCATCAAAGTGCCATCAGTGTATAAAAAACCATTCAATATTATATTATAACTAGCTGTTCCACGCGGTTTCACCCACGCTGCTCAGCACTTGTTGGTCGTAGCGTGATGTTATATAGCCTATAGCCTTCCTCATGAAATGGACTATCCAACACTAAAAGAATTTTCCAATTCCAACCAGTAGTCCCTGAGATTAGCGCGTTCAAACAAACAAACAAACTCTTCAGCTTTATAATATTAGTATAGATTTAAGTCTAAAAAAATTAAGATGCCACAACAAAAAGCAAATGACATTTAAAATATTTTATTTCTAAATACATTAAAACATTCCAACCAATATTTCACAAAATCCCGTAAAATATTTCAAAGCTTCACAAAATATTCTGTATTGCACGTAATAATATATTGCGACCTAGCAAATCTTCAAGTTGGAATTGAATAGGGGTGCAATGGTGATAGGAAATATTTCCAAGGTACAATAAAACGAAGCGTGTCTTCTTCCAATCCTCGCGAATGGATGGGACTTGTGTGTTTAACTATATAGGCCAGCTGGTTCTAGCTTGTCCTGATTTATTGGACTGTATTTGGAGTTGAACTTATAGTTAGAGAAGCTCTTGGCTAAATAATAGCAGCCGCTCTGGTCGATCTTTAGGTTAAGCCGCGTTTGCTTAGGTTGGTCTGAGGATAGGTGACCACCCGTTACATACCGAGTTTCCTCCGTCCCTCGGATAGCACGTCAAAATGTTCGTCCCGGCTGTCATTTGTAGATCTTTTACAGTGATTACAGATAGTCAGTGGCCCGAATGTCAGACAACCAGTCTTACCAAGGGGTTTCGTATTACCTAGTACTAACTGGGCTATGGAGGTCAGATAGGCAGTTAGTATTCAGCTGCATCCGGTAAGACTGGAAACCGACCCAACATAGTTGGAAAAAGGCTAGGCATATGATGATTATAGTTAGAGACCAATAGTTTAGGTTTACGGTAGATGAAGTTTTGGGAATGGTGGTAAAGTAGTAGCAGCGATCCTTACGATTTGTCGATTGTGGTGGTGTGTAGAGTTCTACTAGCTCATCACAAAATCCGCATTTCTGTTCCATTTTCTATTCTGTATTATGATGAAACGTGAGATCCTACTAATATTATATTATTATATACAATAATAATATAAATGCGAATGTTTGTGAGGATGGATGTATAATTGTTACACTTTCACGTCAAAACGGCTGAACGGATCCTGATGAAAATTGGCACAAAGGTAGCTTACATTCTGGAATAACACATAGAATCATTTTATTTATTCATCACGGTGTCGAAACCATGGGTTGATAGCTAGTTATTTATATGCCAGAACTAAAAATGAATAACAACCCGATAAGGCAGTTGTCCCTACTCTCGCTGTGTTTTCAGAATTCATGAATCGGAATGTAAAAGGGAGGAAGGTTCGTTTTGAAGTATCGAACGAACCCGTATCTTTATTGATGGATTTAGAGGGTAGACTCACAAAACAGACAGTTATGAAATCGTTTACTTAAAGTAGAATTAGTGTCTTTGAACAATGCTATCAAAATGGTGGAGGAAAACTTCGTAATAAAACTGACATTTACCATTTGACATTTCCATTACCTAAAATTCGATGACATGGGACATCCACCGGCTTGATCTGAATTTTGATTAATCTGATTTGAACTAATGAAAAGTTTTTGTCCCGACAATGAAATCATTATACGCTGAATATATAGTATGCTTGTGCTACGCTCTAACATTTTCAAGAGTATGAAAATGACGTAACTTGTCCAAGATTTTTGTCTAGGCCTTAAAAGAGACTATGACCTGTGAGTTTCGGGTCAGTCCTCTGACTGACCTGATCTGACTGACTAGTTGGGTACGAATCACTGGCGTAAAACGAAGTGTAAAAGATATTGTATAAACGTACTTGCAAAATAAACATCATTCAACGGCGTGTTTAATCAGAATACATTTTTAAAATACACACCAAAAAAGTTAAATAGACCTGTACATAAATCAATGTCAGAACTTAAAAAATATAGTTTTCGATCATGTCAGAAATCCCATCACCTTATACATATACAGACATGTTTTAACAAAGAGATGCATGAATATCTGAATAAGCAAATTAATTCAGTCCACGCTCGACTTTTATATGAAATTCAATGAAAAATAAATATCGCTTTTGAAATAAAACCTTTTCAACCCCTAAATGATAGGTAGTATGAGGGCTATTGTGAGAATTATACGATAAAAGGTATTGCAATTACTTTTTGTGTTTTTTCTCTCTATATATAGATAGGGTGGCTCGTGTAGGTAGGTGGTCCGAAAATATATTGAAGGCTGAAAACCTCTCGCCAAAGGGTTTTCTTAAATGTACATAGGGGTAATATACATTTTGGCTACCTGTTAACTTTATCTAGGTAAGGTTTGAGAGAAATCTTAGCTAGAACGTGTTAATTGGTAAATGATTATAATAAATAATAAAATAAATATCTTGGGACAACTCACACACGGCTATCTGATCCCAAGCTAAGCAGAGCTTGTGTTATGGTAACCAGACAACTGATATACATACTTATATAATTTATAAATACATACATATTATAGGTAAATCACACCTAGACACAGAACAAACAATCATGCTCATCACACAAAGTTATTCCTGGGTGGGAATCGAACCCACGACCTCGGCCTCCCACGGCTCAGCAGTCAGGGCCACTAACCACTGGACCAACAGGCCCGTCAAAATTACATATTTTGGTAGTGAATGACAACTTCCTAGATGAGTGTAACATGAAATGCATAGAAAGGAGGCTACTGTTGTGATGACAAATGATTGAGAAGTATGGAAGAACATACTATTTTTTGGATGTCTAATCATCAAATAACTTCCACTGCTCTGGGCGGAGCGGAAGTGTCAGACTTTTTCTGACTAAAACCCATCCATGTTCTTCCTTTTGCCCTTTGTGTTCCGGGGCCGCGGTATCTCTTTCGAACAACCCGCAACCCACACAGGCATTTGATTGGCCCTGGCAGGCCCCTCTGATTTGCTGTCATCTCAGTGACGCGCGCGTAGAAAGAAGACATATTGTGCCAACAAAGAAAAAAACTCCTGTCCTAATCACAATTAATTTCGTGTCAACGCATTATCATTCTCCTGAATGGTAATGATTACATTAATTATTTCCACTTAAAGCTATTTCTATCTACTGATATTTATATTATGGCAGCACGGCGTCGGTTGCGGATACCAATAGTTCGTTTTTTTTTTTTATAATTAACTAGCTTTTGCCCGCGGCTTCGTTCGCGTTAAATTCGGGGTAGCACAGTTCCCCTTTCCGGATTTACAGGTACCTGCTACCTGTAGTTTTTGCTCTTGCGCCTTATTTATTGAAATAGCAAAGCTAAGTTTTTCCTTTTATTCCCTCTTCCTGCCTCATTTCTCATTTTTTTTTTAAAAACTTATGTTACGGACATAAGCTTCTTGTTAGCCGTTTCCAGGGTCCCAACTATCTCTGTACCAAAATTCATCAAAATCAGCTTAGCCATTTAGGTGTGAAGACGTAACAAACAAACAAACTCACTTTCACTTTTAAAATATTAGTAAGGATATCCTTTTAAATTCCTATTAAAATAAATAAATCGAGTGTGAGCTTTACCTTAAATTTCGGTTATTTTAGGTCAATTTAAGATCGGCAATTGAAAGACTAATCCTGAAATAAATAAGTTATAATTCGACCTCTTTCGATTAGTGATTCAATCGTGTGTAAAAAGGTCTCTTTTATTATTCATCCTGTGGACTAAATACAGCCTTTAGAAGTGTAAAAATAAAACAAACTTCAAAGCGTAGGCGTATTGAAATGTTATATAGGTTGTATTTTCATACTGTATCCGTGTTATTTAGGCACGTGTAGGAAATGCCATTTGTTCTCATAGCCACACACAGACTGTTGACCACAAGCCCTGGATTCTATTCTTATTTTTTTTTTTTTTTTTCCTTTTTCAATTTCTCAGTGGCATTCCAGAGTTTGTAAAGAGGTGGTATAATGCCATCCTTTTTGGAAAGCACGTTTATCTGTTGGCTTTGGCACGAAGATCTATTCTTGGTCCGTCATGCTACGGGCCCGTCAGAAAGTAACTCAAAACTACGAAATGAGCCTATTAGGTATTTTCGGATTCATGAATTTTCAAAACACTTCGGAAGTAAGGTCAACTGTTCAATCGTAGCATAACATCACGTATGTACCTAATAGTGAGTAAGTCTTATGTAATAGGAGGCGACCCTATGGCATCAATCTAATCCAGACCACGGAGTTTTCCAAACTTGCCATTCCATCAAACTATAGAGTAAAATAATATAAATAATAAGAGTCAAGGAACAGGCATTATACATCTTGAGATCGATATTCAGTCGTGAGTTTATAATTTTATAAAAGTTTTATCTTCGTCACTCATACGTAGTTTTATGTCATACATATTTCTATGAATGTATGTGCTGATGTGCTATGCCTATTTATCATGGTTCAAAGATCATAATTATGCCTTAATAAGTTTAAGACATCATTGAACGTACACGTTTAAAAAAACCGGCCAAAAAAGGGTGGGACTCGCGCACCGAGAGTCCGTACAAACTTGCATCAAAAACGGCAATATATTTTGACAATGCAGATTTAGAGTGTTCATTTTTTCATAGCTCCGAGGCACTACAGATTTGAGTTGAGTTGAACTCGATACCGCCATGCATTTCCAATGAAATCAAATCATTTGTTTCAATTAGACCATTACAGGCACTTTTGAATGTCAAGAAACAAAATGAATCTACAGTCCCGGTCACAAGGCATAATAACTTGTGAAAGTACTGTAGTTGCCCATACCAAAGCGTTGGTCTTTAAGGAGAAGAATGGGCAAGAAACTCTATGGACACTCTTTTATTCCCGAGTTAAAGGGTCTTGACAGGCAGACAGACTGACACCAAAGTGACCCTATAAGGGTTATGTGTTTTCCTTTTGAGGTAATTTGAACTGAGGTCTTTACTCAGAAACATCCTGAATTCCTCCTGAACGTAACATTAACAATTTTACGTAATCCAACCACACATTAACTTTGCACCTCTATTAATGACCAAACATCATTAGTATCCCCCACATTCAAGCCAGCTCCATAATAAGAGAACAAACCAAATAAACTGAAACAAAATTAACCAAAACTTTATTCAAAACTAGTCTTTATTCCCTCCACATAAGTTACCCGCGAGTTTATTTTAGTTTTGCTGATAAACATAGATGAACGAAATTAGCGGATGATTGTTCAAAAGTAGTCTGTATTCCGTTGAGATAAGGTACAGTGGATTTTATTTTAGTTTTGCAAAGTTTGAGCCCCGAAATTGTTTTGCTCCCTTCATCAGGTATGCTGCGAGGGGCGTTTGGAGCGAACTGAACGCAAAATTACTTCCTTACAAGCTGTGGCCTCGAAATTGGCGGTTAACAGGGATTTATTGGCTTAAAAAGTTTATAAAAAAGTGTTAATCTGTGACAGTCACTGTTGAAATTCGAAGCTGGGGGAAGACCAGTCAGTCTGTTTTAGTACATGAGGCAAATTAGTATTGATAGAGCAAGGGGTGTGCGAAAAACAAACATAAACAATGAACCGTCCGTCATATAGAAGTTTTATAGGATCAAACGAATCCATGGCAACCAATCCATCGCTCTCGTTGAGTAATTGGTTCACGATATCGTTCTACCGAAATTAAATGCATCCTATATGTTTATTAATCCAGGTTATATACTTCAACATCCGTATGCTAAATTGGTTTGTGTGAAAAAGTTACAAACATTAAAGTATTAATATAAAAATCCTGAGGAAATCACAGCAGTTTCTCTTTTTTTCGGATGGGAAATCATTAAAAAACTGGGTGAAGATGTCAATCTTTAACTGACTAAAACTTATCCATTTTCCTTCTTTTACCCCTTACGTTCCAGGGCCACGGTAACTCTTTCGAACAACCCGCAACCCGGCTGGAGGTGGCCCTTTCAGGCCCCTTTTTTTTCCGGGTGGGAAATCATCCAATGACTTCCCCCGCTCTGGGCGGAGCGGGGGGGCATGTCAGACTTGTACTGTCTAAAACCCACCCATGTTTCTTCTTTTGCCCTTTACGTTCCGAGGCCGCGGTATCTCTTTCGAACAACCCGCAACCCCGGCAGGTGGAGGCTCTGGCAAGCCCCTCTGCTTTGCTGACTCTCTTTGAGGCGCGCGTGAAACACGAACGCGCCGTCGACACGGCCTGTCGTCAATCGACGGACGGACGGTTAACTACCCATTGCTCACCGCCCACAGGCCCGCATCTACGGTGGCCGGAAGTCGTCTCGCGGCGCCCGGCGCCATGGGCGTCTCCCGCGGCGGCTGGGTTGGGCAGATGTTCTCTCCCTCAAACGCCCGGCCACCTCCTTTGCTAGCACTACTGCTTCGCAGAAGGTGGTGACCGCTTCCTATTTCCTCTCGCTCCAGACCATGGCCTGAACCAGGGCCGGACGCGAGAGATCGCCGCCGCCGATCGCCTCTACGACCGCCGCCCGACCGAGGCCCCTTTACGTACCATTTACAGTCTTAGCACAGCATTCAGACTAAAACATACACAATATGACTCATCGTTAAGTAAACCATGTTCAATTATCGTATGGCACCTGTTACCGTATCATACAGACACAATGTTTGAGGTAACTGTTAACTATGTAGACGTATGAATACATTAATGAGCAATGTACGATTCTGCCTAGTTTCCATGACATTGCCAAACACCACGCTTGCTTTTATCACAGGCCTTCGAGGTATACTCGTATAAGTTACAAACACGTGTTTGACGACATGGTTAGCGAAGTGGCTTAGCGGTTGGCTACTGGGCTGTTTGTCACGCTTTCGATCCCGAAGTAAATATTTTTATGGCCTGCAGGTCGTTCCACACCCAGCTGTCTGTGTATATCAGTTAAGCACCCATAATTTAGGAGAAATTACTAGTGCAGGGCAACGTTTGAAAAATAAATAAGTACAGCACTTTAAACAGAGGTTCAAAATGGCCCCTATAGAAGAATCGTAATACTTTTTATAAAAGCGAAAGTGAGTTTGTTTGTTTGTTACATACGTCTCACGTATAAATGGCAGAACCGATTTTGATGAATTTTGGTACAGAGATAGTTGGGACCCTGGAGACGGACAAAGGCAAGAAGAAAAGGGGAGAAAAATATATGTTTTTCTATCTTCGCGCGGGTTAAAGTTAGCGTTAGCCCAAAAGTAAGTATGCCACGTGGACAAAGTCGCGGGCTGAAGCTAGTAGGATAATAATATAAAATACGCTAAAATGCTTATAATGGTCACAGACGCAGTCAATAATGTCACTTTGTG
This sequence comes from Ochropleura leucogaster, assembly GCA_958449745.1. Classification (NCBI taxonomy): domain Eukaryota; kingdom Metazoa; phylum Arthropoda; class Insecta; order Lepidoptera; family Noctuidae; genus Ochropleura; species Ochropleura leucogaster. The sequence continues at coordinate 19,823,371 of OY288203.1, forward strand.
ACCATTTTACGAATGGTAACGTAATTCAGCGGCCATTTTAAACCCCTTCCTGTAAAAAGTTCTGATCCTTATCTTAATTTGCTATGCCTTCATCAATATTTCTAGGACCTTTCGTCAAAAGATTGAATACACTTGACTGCCCCGAAGAACGACAAGATCTCTCATGTCTTACTATGGCATCCCCTCCGTTGTTTTCACTAACAACCTTTTTTCATTCATACTCCAACAGCTCACTGTAAACTGTATGAAGTTATCTGTCACGCTAGTTCTATAGCCCCAAGGACAGATCTCACTAGACGCGATAATATGCAGCAGCGATTACCGGCGATATACCGAGCGTTATCTGAAGGTAACGCATTTACGAGAGGTAGCGGAATTTTAACATAGCCAGAATTTTGTTTAACAATGGAATACTTAGGTATGCGATTTTTTTTTGTATATTTTGTTACTTAGTTTGGAAATTTTCACAGTTTACCAAAGGAGTATTGTATTACCAAGTCACTGTAATTTGGATGTCAGATCAGTAGTGGTTCCATGTAAAATATTGGTTGGGAAAAGGTAAGACTTATTAAGATGATTTTGTTAGTTCCTGTCACTTTATAGTACTTCATACTGTTATTTTTTTTGATGACTTATTTCGCGATTCGAGAGCAAAAGTGATTAATGAAATCCTTTTTTCGGGCTTGAAATAAAGAAAGAAAAGAAAGGCCAATTTTAGAAATACTATCGAAATAAGTAAAACTATTGTTTCTTGTGATGTACCCCTGCCACTAAGTTCAGTAGTGTGTGTAGAGATAGAACTTAATCCAACTACGTGGCCTCTCATACAATATGAGGGAGTATTTTAACTAGGTGTAAGGTTATGGGGAATGCCATGGTTTATGGGAGGCCCCTCTGTTTCAGTAATAGGGTGAAGAGGGTTCGTTCATGTTGCTGAAACTTTATGATGTCTGCTCACCATAAAGACGTACATTTTGTACCCATCTTAGTTTACGAAGGTGAGGGATAAAAATGAAATACGAGTGTTTGATGTTGACTTGTATTATGGTCTTGAATGCTTAAATTGAAAGGTAAAAAGTCAGACCAGTAGTGCACAAGTAGTCATAATAGTTCGTTTATTCATTTTTGTACATACTTTTCACATTCAATAATAAATAATACAAAAAAAAACTTTTAAAAATATGTAAAATAGTAGCCAACCGATATCAGGAACAGGGTCCAAGCTACCGGCAGTCAAGGCTCTAGAGAGAGGAACACCCTAACGATATGAGCCGTATCCAGGACAGGAGTCCCGCTCTTTTTATCAAAGCCTTGATCCAGCCGTCTAACGAGAGCCTCCTCAGGTGATCGTCGAGGCTTTTGGCAATTAAGCCATTGGCTGTAACGACTATCGGCACAATGATCGCTGACTCCAAATCACACATGTCGATAACTACGTGAGTCGAAGTCAATATACATGATTTGTTTATCTTTCTCGGATTTCACAAAGTTGTCGTCATTCCATATTTTCATTATCACTTAAAATTGGTATTGTTCGTAGTGAATATTTGTCTCAACATAGTAAGCACTTGCATGTATAGTAATACTAGCTTTCGCCCGCGGCTTCGCCCGCGTTAAATTTGGGGTAACACAGTTCCCCTTGCGCCTTATTGATTTGTAATAGCAACGCTAAGTTTTCCCTTTTCTTCCCTCTTTCTCCCTCTCATCCAACTTTTTTGAAATAAAAAATAGCCTATGTCTCCTGGTTCCCAACCATCTCTGTACCAAAACTCATCAAAATCGGTGTAGACATTAAAGCGTGAAGAGGTAACAAACAAACAAACTCACTTTCGCTTTTATAATATTAGTAAGGATTGTTCTTTGAAAATAGTAGTCCTATTTCTCAAACTTAAAAGAATTGTCAAAATAAACTTAAGAACCGTAGGAGTCGTAGCATATCATAGATCACTTAACTTTCAAAAAGCGTCAATTTAGACAAGTGTATAACTTAAAACTCTCGAGTGAATGTCACTGTTAAAAGGGAAAGTTATCGAGGAGGCAGATAAGTTGGCACTTGTCGATAACTTAATTATAACTTGGAAGAAAGTTTAGTTCCCGTGCCAATTCCGTTTTGTTTACCGATGTTCTTATAGTTGTTCTATACTTTTGTGCTGGAACTTTTGTTAATTGCTAGTTGTTTTTGATAACTTAAATGGACAACAGAACAAATTGATAAAAAATATTTTACACATTGAAAATAAATTCTGAAAATTTAAAGTAATTGAAAAGGTAGAATACAAAGTTTTTTTTTTGTGGATGGGAAATTATCAAATAACTTGCCCCGCTGTGGGCGAAGCGAGGGGGAGAGTGTCAGACTTGTTATTGACTAAAACCCACCCATGTTCTTTCTTTGCCCTTTATGTTCCTGGGCTACGGCCCAGAGATATTACGATATCTCTTTCAAACAACCCGTAACCCCGAAGACCAGATACTAGTTTGATTATATACCACTACATTCAAATACCGCATACGTTACAAAACAAACTCTTAAATCTACCATCTGACGTTTAAGTTATAAATATTCTACAACCAATCGTAACTTAACCCATCCCACATCGGTTTTTGGTGAAAAATATAAAATCATAAGGAAAATTGTAGCGAAGATAGCCATGGTTATGAACGGGCGAGGAATAAATTTGTGAAAAGAACAATGAAAAAATCGCCGGACGTAAATTATAGCGTGAAAGTGAATAATGGCCTCCTCTGCATGTATTGAAAGGAAACTAGGAAAAGGAATAATGTAAATGTGAAATAAAACAGAAATCGATGGCATGGAACTGAAGGCGACTGAAAATATTGGACTCGTAGAATGTATTCTTTTATCTACAGAGATTTGTAAAGCTACTTATACAAACACTAGCCAGGCTTCTGCCCTGACTAGTGTTTGTATGTTGTGTAAAATCAAAATTAAAAGTCATTTATGCAAATTAGGCTGATAATCAGCACTTTTTGAACGTCAGATTACAAGAGACAGTCCCACAAAAACGCCCTGCCCTTCGCCATGTATTGTATTGGGACCAATAACTCCCAATTAAATTAATATATTGTAGTAACTGTTAAGATTTCTTATTTTTGGTATTTTTTTAAAGGTTTTTGTTTATTATATTTCATCTTAAAGAATGGGGTTATTTCTGTTGCATTATACTGCTATTAATATTGAGACTAGAAACTCAACTTATATGTAGGTATAATTAAAAAAAAACTATGGCACTTTGACGGGCCTGTTGGTCTAGTGGTTAGTGGCCCTGACTGTTGAGCAGGAGGTCGTGGGTTCGATTCCCACCCAAGACAAACTTTGTGTGATGAGCATGATTGTTTGTTCTGTGTCCCGGTGTGTTTTATCTATAATATGTATGTATTTATAAATTATATAAGTATGTATATCAGTTGTCTGGTTACCAGAACACAAGCTCTGCTTAGCTTGGGATCAGATGGCCGTGTGTGAGTTGTCCCAAGATATTTATTTATTATTCTATTTTGCCGAAAGTTTCACCACTGCAACCTTAACAATACACCTACACTATAAACTGTTTATTTCTGTGATATTCTGCACCGGAGATTATCATTAAACTCGGTAATACTACGTTCGAGGTCGTCTAGATATTGAACCAACAATGCGTATCGGAATACTTGATTACGGAACGTAGAGACTATTAAATTTGTCAAATCAAAGCTGTTGAGAATTTATCTGAAGACCTCAGACCTTGGGCATGAGATAGATACCTATAATTCTCAACCCAGATTAATATTAAGACTAGATTTGAGATGAAAAAGCCTTGACGGCATGTTGGTCTAGTGGTTAGTGGCCCTGACTGCTGAGCCGGAGGTCGTGGGTTCGATTCCCACCCAGGACAAACTTTGTGTGATGAGCATGATTGTTTGTTCTGTGTCTGGGTGTGATTTATCTATAATATGTATGTATTTATAAATTATATAAGTATGTATATCATTGTCTGGTTACCATAACACAAGCTCTGCTTAGCTTGGGATCAGATAGCCGTGTGTGAGTTGTCCCAAGATATTTATTTATGCTTCTCTAAGATTAATGTTAACTACTTCAAATTCAAAGTTCCGTAATAATAAATTTACTTTGTGGATTCAGCGACCATTGCGCCGATATTCATATCTGCCAATAACTTAATTGCCAAGAGCCTCGACCAATACCTAGGGAGGCTCTCGTTAGGTAGCTGGATCAAGGGCTTGATAGAGAAAGCAGTACCTACTCCTGGACACGGCTCGTTGTGTTAGAAGGTTCCTTTCTCTGGAGCCCTGACCGGTAGCTTAGACCCTATTTCCGATACCGGTGGGCTACTATTTTTGTATTTTTGAATATTTTTATAAAAAAAAAAACAAAATGTAAACTTATCTGTAAAAAAATCAATAAAGGAATAAAATTTACTTTAACACGATTGGACTGTTGAAAATGTAAATGAAATAATTATGCAAAATTATGAATAACGAGAAAAATTATTTGTACAGGCCAGAGTTAATTTTCTTTACAACATAAACTTTTTGCACTCAAATCCCCGCACTTAACAAACGAAGCTCGAAGACACAAAACATTCCCGAGCAATACATTACATGAAAACAAGAAGAAAAATGCATTTCATTCGGTACTCTCCCTGCGAAAATAAGCAACCGCTCCAATTCAGCGTATGCAACGTTCAAGTCCATGCAATTTCCACTGAATAGGGTTACCATTCATCTTATTTTACGGGCATCGACCTACATAGGAGCTTGAGAAATGTGGAAATACGGCTATTTTGAACTAGCCAGCACCCATTGTTCGTGGATCGAATTCAAAAGCTGAATGATGACTATCATTTTTGTTTGAAGTGTAATGTTCGCAGTGAGAACGTATGTGGAATAGACTAAGAATTAGGTTGAGTTGTTACTATGGCAAGATACAGAATTACAATTATTGTGGAAGCCATGAATTGAATTTTTTTTTTTTTTGGAATGGTTTGTCGCAGTTTTCAACTATGAGATTTTTCGTCTGCTTAATCGGTCAATGCTGTGGGTGCTTTGAATGTAAGGCCTTTAGCCATTTCACTTATAACATAAGAATCATCATCTGCCGAGCCTTTTCCCAAGTATGTTGGGGTCGGCTTCCAGTCTAACCGGATGCAGATGAATATCAGTATTTTTACATGGAGCGACTGCCTATTTGGCCTCCACAACCCAGTTAGTACTGGGTAATACGATACCTCTTGGTAAGTTAAGACTGGTTGTCAGACTTTCGGGACACTGACTACCTGTAACGATTGTCAAAGATTTACAAATGACAGCCGGGACCAACGGCTTAACGGCACGGAGGAAACTCGGTATGTAACGGGTGGTCACCCATCCACAGACCAACCTAGGCAAGCGCGGCATAACCTAAAGATCAACCCGAGCGGCTGCTATTATTTAGCCACGAGCTCCTCACGAGCACTTATAACATAAGAAACCTACGCTAAAACCACCTGATGTTTGGAACGAGCTTCGGCCTCGCGTCAAGTGTATACAAAAAATTATACATACTACTTATATACATTTTTTTCAAATAGTCTCTCATCCCGCTAGCACCTTATTCGTGCTCACTACAGCCTAGACAAGTGGCTTTTCGTATTTCAATAGCACTTGCCAACTGAATACCATTCATTTTAATTGTCCAACATCTTTTTCACTGAAATAATATCAATTTGTGTCTTCAGATATATTTTGAACAAGTATTCATTCCGCGGCTTCATCCGTGAGAACTCTTGGTAGCTGTCCCACGAGATCGTAGTATAGGGAATAAAGTATTTTATGTGTTATTCTGTGTGCCGAATTTCATCCAGTTCCGTCAAGTGAAAGCGTATCTGACAAACATCCATACAAACTTAATTGTGTAAGTAAGAAATAGGATTATAATAGTACTAACATTAAATTACAAATATATAGATTAGAACCTCAACGGATATTAATATAAATAGAACTCTCTAAAAGACTCTTCGCTATTCATAAAATAACGTAGGGTTAGTGAAAAAAATAATTTTCTATTATTAACTTCTTTGTGTACTCAGTTTCAGTAAATCTAAGTTGTAATCTGGGTAAACTAGTCTAATACTAGATAATATTACAAACCAATGAATAGTATAACTTTATATTATACTAGTTGTTCCAAGCGGTTTCACCCACGCTGCTCAGCACCTGTTGGTCGTAGCGTGATGTTATATAGCCTATAGCCTTCCTCAAGAAATGGACTATCCAACACTAAAAGAATTTTCAAATTCCAACTAGTAGTCCCTGAGATTAGCGCGTTCAAACAAACAAACAAACTCTTCAGCTTTATAATATTAGCATAGATCAACACAAATAGCCACCATTCCTATAACTAACCTTGTGCATCAAAACTCACTTTTTAATCAAATCTTAATACTACCCAAGGAATATTAAATCTTGAGAGATGCATCTCAAAGATATTCAGACCTGTTCTTATTTTACCTCGTAGCCTCAGAGCGGCGTCGGTAATATGCGTTTATTTTCAAGTCTATTACAAGAGCTGTGCTTGAAAATCTGCCTTAAGTTCCACGGAGTATAAGCGTGGCGGTTACATTATTATAAGTACTTGTTATAGCTGAAGTTTTAATTTTTATGCTTTGGTGTTTGCAAAGGAGGTTGGGTACTTTTGTATGTTGTCATTTTTTGTGTGTTTGTGGATTAGTGTTTTGTCCATAAGTTGTAAAACACTGCATGTCTTTTTTTTCTTGTTTGGATACAAATATCTCTTCTCTTCATTCTTCTAATATTATAAAAGCGAAAGTGAGTTTGTTTGTTTGTTTGTTACCTACCTCTTCACGCTTTAGTGGCTAAACCGATTTTGATGAATTTTGGTACAGATAGTTGGGAACGAGGAAACGGAAATAGGCATTTTTTTCTTTAAAGAGTGGGATATGAGGGAGAAAGAGGTATGAAACGGGAACACTTAGCGTGGCTATGTTCAAATATGTACAAATCAATAAGGCGCTACCGAATTTAATGCGAGTAAAGCCGCCGTCAAAAGCTAGTGTTAATATAAAAGCGATTTATGAGGATGTATGGAAATTTGTTTGTTGCTCTTTCAAGCAAAAACTACTGAATGGATTTTCGTGAATAATATAGCTTACATATCAGAATAACACATAGTCCACAATTCATAAAGATATTTTGTATACTCTATCACCTTGCTAGCTAGTATTTAATAAATATCAAAGAGAAAGCAATTCATTCACTATACTTGATAAATCGTGGTCTTGTATTAAAGTGAACAGTCTCTTGATATCGAAACCCGTATTCCTTTTATATCTTATCCGTTTGTTCCGGTACGGCACAAAGACTAATGAAGAGATATTAATAAGGTTCCTTCTTTGAGAGTAAACAACTTGAAAAACAAAGGAATGAAGAAAAATCACAAATGAAGAGGCTATAGTGGATATCGTCATCATTTTGTCTGGCTTTGCATTTGTTTCTTTTCTATTTTCTTCGTTTTGTGTCATTTTGGAAAGAGGATCGTTTGATTTCATAGTTTGTTTTCAGTTCAAGTTAATTAATTTAAAGCACAATTTTCCACTAAATGGCACAAGTGTCCACTAAATGGCACTAAAAAGTCTTAGTCAAACCTAAAAACAAAAACAAAAAAAAATACCTTACAATAAACGCATATCTAATTCCATAATCACACGACAAATACACAAAGAAACGAAGCAGACAACCGCCATATCTAAACTCGACTCATTCCACGACAAAAAAAACATGGCATCTCCCACGCATTTACCCCACGCGAGAATAAAACGAACAAATCCCTGTAAGTGACATTTTTACATCCATACATTTAACTTTCATTTCTCATTGCGTACTGAGATGCTTCTAGCGCAGCATTGAAATGTTTTCTCTCATCTCCTTAACAAGACGCGAACGAGATTTACGTCTTTTGTATCTTTTTTTTTGTGAATGTCATCTCGCAGTTCAACTTAGGAGGTTGTTGTCTGCTTAATCGGGCAATTCCTGTGGATACCTTGGAATGAAGGCTTACAGCTAGGACAAAATTTACAAACAAAGCAACTATAATTTGAAGGCGAGAACCTCAAACTAACCCAGCTGCAGCGGGAGACGCTCCGGGCGTCGGGGGCCGCGAGACGACTCCCGGCCACCGTAGATACGGGCCTGTGGATGGTGAGCAATGGGTAGCTCACCCATCCGAACTTTCCTCGGTCCGTCTAGTGATGACAGACCATGTCGACGGCGCGTTAGCATTCCACGCTCACCTCAAAAAGATGTCAGCAAAGCAGAAGGGCATGCCAGGGCCACCGCCTGCGGAACATAAAGAGCAATAGAAGGAACAGGTGTTTTAGTCACTACAAGTCTGATACTCCCCCCCGCTCCGACCCAGAGCGGTGTAAAATATTTAATGATTTGCCATCCGCAAAATAAGCGACTACATGCTAAGGGCACCCCCTGTGGGGTACTTGCCTCGGCTTAGGGCGTCGCTAGGAAAGAACAGCAAAGGGACAGGATCTGAGTAAGTACAAGAAGCTGCAAGATTCGCTAATTTTATAGTTTTGTCGCGTTTCAGATTAAAATAAATATATTCTGCTGACGGTCCTCTGTTGCGGATTACGGTTGCTCCTAATTAAGGTTGTATGCATTTCGTTGGGTGGATAAAAGCTTGTTAAGGCGGTGATAAACTATTATATATATAGTATTTGAGATGGCATTGAAGAGGGAGATTATTGTGTGTGTTTTTTTTTGTTTCTGCTGCTGGTGTATTCTTATTTGTTGGTTATAGCAGAACATTTATAACTTATTTATGTGATAGCATACATTGGTTTTTACTTTTATAGTTTGAGTGTGAACTATTTGAAAGCGGTTAATTCCTTTTTTTCTTAGCCTTCGCAGTAATAATTCGGTCCAAACCTTTCTCCACTCTAAGTCCCTACTTCGACTTGTAAAGCTTCATGTCCTTCTTCAAGCTCTCCAGGTATCTCTTCAGTTCATCCTGCCATCTCAGAGTGTCAGGGCAGTGATATCCTTTATCATGTAGTTTTCATGTTTTCTATGACAAAGAAAAGTAAGTAGGTAAGTACTCCATAAGTCTTTCTTAGATGTATTTTTAGCAGTGACACGTTTCGTCAAATCAGTCCATTTTCTTTCCAAATCAGAACTCGCTTACAAAAAATATAATCAATACACTTCCTCAAAAACTGGCTCTTATTACACTACAATTAGATTTAATATGCAATTTTTTTACACGCGTGCTTTTTTCTCATTTATCACAACGAGAGCTTTAATTCTTTTTCTAATTTCACAACGGGTAACAATAAACAACTGTTTAAATCCGTATAGCGTAGGTGTTTTTTGTTTAGCAAAGGAATCGCATGTTTTCAAGGCCTTCATATTTAATTTTTAAAAATGCATATATCAACGGAATACCACAAATAAACATGATCGTTTATAAAATAATTTGCTTATAAAACAAATCGTCTTATAATCAATTCTTTGAATTCCAAATTCAAATTATTTTTCGATTTCTTATTTTTAATATTAGGCAGTTTAGCAATGTCATATGCCTTTGTTTCTTCTTCAGCATGAGAAGACAAACAACTAAAAAAAAACAACAATGAAAAAACAATGAAATCATAGTTTCATATTGATTAATGACATACTTTGTCATTACCTCGTAATTCTGGTTTTGTTTCTTTTTGTTCTGTTATCAAATTTCTCTGAGACAGTGTAAGCTTCGTTTGATCCACGTGAGAATTTGTCACCACTAATCTCGGCTCTATAACACCCTTGCCTAACGGCATCAAAGCCGCCTCAACTGTAATGCCACAGTTTCCTCACTTGAAACAAAATGTACGAATCCAACGTTTGGCTTTACAGAAAATCATATTACACTTATACCCAGGTAGGTACTTTTGTCACAAGAGAATATCGCACAAGTATATAAAAAGAATAAACGTCTAGAAATGTCCTGTCTGCATTAAAGATGTCTAAGAAAAGCAATTTGCGGGTAATGTTAGGAACGAGAAAAAGCCAAACAAAGCTTGTAAACTCTTTGTTGGCTCACAAATTTTTATTCGTAAATCTTTGACCTTTGAGTTGGGTTGGAAGGAGTTTTTATCTCTCTTTTTGTTTATTAGACAAATTACTTTCTTTTTATTTTAGGTTTTTAATTGTTTGTGTTAAGGAGTTGTTAGTTTTATTTATGACTTACTTGTGATTAAACCAATAGTATGAATCGGCATTCAAAACATAAAAATGGGTTTTTTAAACATGCCATGCTTGCTAGGCAAATGAAAATAGAGAATAAGTATGGTCTTAGATACTACTAGCGGTACCCAACGATTTCATCCGCTTTCTATAGAGCTGAGAAGCGACCCTATTGTGGTAGGGTCAAGTTATAGTCTAAAAAAATATCATCGTGAAAGAATGCCTCTGCAAAATGTCAAGTTAATCCAGCCAATGAATCGTATTCTCCCATGCAAACTTTGTTTCACCCTCTTAGGGGTTGAAGTTTGCAAAATCCCGTCTTAGTGAGCACCTACGTCCTAATAGGATCCCTCTTGCAAAAGTTGAGACTCCTTACACTTGTAGTTTCTGAGATTTCGTGAAGAGTGAGACAGTGATTTTCTCTTATAAATATATAGATAAATGTGAAGGTTATTCAGCCTGTTAAGATTCATGTTTTAATGGCTGTACAGATTTCAATGAAATAGTCAAAAACAGACTAGCAACTATGGTGAGAACCAAGGACATGGGTTAGTGTTCCGGATTTTCAAATCGCGCCGGCCATGGGGATCACGACGTATAGCTCCTACGTCATCTAAACGCCCCACCTAACGCTAGGCCCTCGAACATACCAGCGTGCGTATACATCAGCCATTTTTATTTGTAATCCACCCAGTTAAAATTATACAATGTTCATATCGAAAAGGTACTTACGTACGTACGTACTAAGTGCAGTTAGTTTGGACATTTTTATCTTTATACTAACCTTCGACGCCGGCAGAGTCAGGGGAAAAAAGCAAATTAGTTTTATTTTTTCTTCCCCATTTCTGCAACACTCCAAAAGCATTTAAGCTGCTGTTTTCGCATCATATCTTTCTAGTAGTTTCTTGGTTACATAAAGACGTTCTCAAAAGTCCATTATTAAGTATTACCACTTCCTCCACAAATGTCCCGCTAGAGACAGTCCTAATCGGCTGTTTTCACACAATTGAAACTATCGTCGGGTCTCAGCTTCAGGACTTTCCACCGCGTCGTTGGCTTTACATTTTATTTCCATTTCGACAGAGGATTGCAAGAATATTACGGTTTTTAAAACAGGTACAATATTAAAAAGATCTTTTAAAATTTACATTATGTCTGTAGATTTATATTTTTTACAGCTTTTATTATTATAACTATATAGTTAATTTGCCTGGGCTCTTAAAGAGCAATATCTACACTGTATAGTGATGTTCAAACATTTATATAATGATATTATTTGCAATATTATATTGAAGTGTTTAGCAATACATACTCTAAACCTATCAACATTTAGGTTGAGATTTATCCCCGTACTAGTCAGTATTTGAGTCCGACAAATGGAATTTGGCTAAGCCGCCTTTCATAGGTGAAGACTATGACTCACAAATGTGAGTAAACTATTCTCCTGCAAAACCAATTCAGGAAATGCAGGCGTTATATTGAAACAGAACGTATCAACAAAAAAAATCTAAATCTATACTCTCACATTCCAACACCTGGCTTCGGAACCCGTTGTATCGCTCAAACTTTGCCGATAAAAACAGAGAAATACGTGTACAAACTATTTCACCCGGTGAAAATTGAGGCGTGTCTACACGAAGAGAGATTTCCCCTGCGAGTACTTCACTTTAAAACGTTGACGATGCCTCGTTGTTTGACGTTCGAGATTCTGATGGACAAACAAGGTTAAGTGTTCCAACAAATTAGGAACGTGAAAACGCTCGTTCTATTCTTGTACTTTGTAGTCGATGATGAAGATTGAAAGCGTTTTAGGAGCTGTACATGCTTTGGAATAACAAGCGTTTGGTTTTGCTGGAAAATATAAATGAGATTTGACACTTTGTTGTTGTTTAATGTCTCATCTGATCGTAAGTGATATCGTTGTGTGTGCATCCATTTTTATGCAGTTAAGGAGTGGTACACCACTCCTTAACTGCATAAAAATGGATTGATGGCTGGAGTGTTTTCTGGTAGTATAAATACAAATGTAATCTGGGAGTCTTTAAGTTATGTGGTGAGGTAGTGGTCAAACGCGAACTTATTAAAATTAAAAAAAATGAATTTACCCATTTACTTGAAGACAGAGCTACTAGTACCAGGTGCCTGTTTTGCCTTTTAAAAAGAACATAGATCCTATAGTAACTTGTGTAGTAGTCAAATAAAACGTGGAGGTTAACTTGCCATGCTTCTTTGTAATAGATTTACATATCTTTAATGTGTACTCTTTGTTTCAGGTCTACTCTTCCACAGAGCAGTACTGATGTCAGGGTCGGGGCTGAGCCCGTGGTCTCTCGTCGCTGACCCCAGCAAATATGCGGCGATAGTCGCCACACATGCAAACTGTTCTCCAGGTAAGTGCCGTCTTTCTTTTATAATACTTTAAACTCAAACATTTATACTGATAGAGCTTAATATCATATGCATTTCCCACCTTTGAGCGATAAAGAGACAAACTGTGCAATTTTGATATAAATTTTTGATTTATTATTTAAAAATGAATGTTATTTATTTATTCGGAATTGCACAAATTCCGAATTAATAAAAAATTAATATTCAATTAAATTAAAATATAATTATGTAATATGCAACAATAGATGCTGGTTCATTTGTACAACAAAATGAACTTGTAATATCTTTTTTTAATTTTCAGGAAAATTATAAATTATTGGGACATTTAAATGTCCAGTGAGTAACACATTAAAATAAAGTATAACGAAATATTTTTCAGGCTAAATAAACGTAAAACCCACAGCAATGTCCGCGAAATAATGGTATATTAATAACAAATAAAATGCGTGCTTTTAATTGTACAGAAAACAAAGTTGGCAAGTACACGGGTACTTACCAACTTCACCCTCTGCAAAACAAAATCCTCGAATTAGCTAACACTGATTATTTCCGCAATCCGAATGCAATTTAGGGACAAGAATTAAATAACCAAAGAAAAGAGTCAATAGCCGTTAAATAATACCAAGATTTCATTATTTTGTATATTCTTGAAATATGTGGACTCATTGTGCACACAACTGTCAAATAGGTAATACCTAGGTTCCATTATTTTGTATATTCTTGAAATATGTGGACTCATTGTGCACACAACTGTCAAATAGGTAATACCTAGGTTCCATTATTTTGTATATTCTTGAAATATGTGGACTCATTGTGCACACAACTGTCAAATAGGTAATACCTAGGTTCCATTATTTTGTATATTCTTGAAATATGTGGACTCATTGTGCACACAACTGTCAAATAGGTAATACCTAGGTTCCATTATTTTGTATATTCTTGAAATATGTGGACTCATTGTGCACACAACTGTCAAATAGGTAATACCAAGATTCCATTATTTTGTATATTCTTGAAATATGTGGACTCATTGTGCACACAACTGTCAAATAGGTAATACCTAGGTTCCATTATTTTGTATATTCTTGAAATATGTGGAGTCATTACAAGTGAGCAATTTGCTATAACGACGAAGTGGGCTTAGAAAAACGCGATGGCGATATAGAAAGAAAGAAAGAAAAAACATTTATTAGTCGCAAATTAAGACAAGCAACAAAATAACAAAAAAAAATAAACATTCAACATGCAAAGTATCACAAACATTTACAAATCTATACTTATATTTTTACTAATATTATAAAGCTGAAGAGTTTGTTTGTTTGTTTGTTTGAACGAACGCGCTAATCTCAGGGACTACTGGTTGGAATTGGAAAATTCTTTTAGTGTTAGATAGTCCATTTCTTGAGGAAGGCTATAGGCTATATAACATCACGCTACGACCAACAGGTGCTGAGCAGCGTGGGTGAAACCGCGTGGAACAGCTAGTACATTATATAGGACAAAATTTAAAGAGCGCAGTGTCGACTTAGAATCTATTTAATCATCTATTCTTTTATCTTTGTAATGAAGTATTAAAATCTTTCAAATTGCCTTTTATTAGATCTGTGTAACAAGCATCTGTTAATCTGTAACTAGAACACAGCCACTCGCATATACGCAATAGACAAACCAGTAAGTTCTTGTTAAGTGAACTGCCAGAGTATTGGGGCATCAGGCTTGGCAAGCGTCCAATGTGACGCACGTGGTGCTTCGAATAGTCGACACACTTCATGCTACAGGCTTTACAAAGTCTATCTGATTTCTTCTTTAAGTACAACAATAACGATACTGGTTTTAAAACGAATAATAGCCAAATTGGTATATTATTTTGCACCTCTTCTAAAGTTTAAATCATGACCACCGAAAATTGCATCAGTTTTGGGCATTGTCCTTTATTAACATATAAATCAAGATTCTTTGAAAAAAAAGACCGTAAATTGTAAAGGCAAATAGAAAAAAATAATAATGCCAAAGTATGAAAAGATTCCAGCCTTAGTATGCAACATTGCAAAGCGGTATTCTCATTGGGGTATAATAGTGAAGAAACAATAGCTACGGAACAAGTTAAGCATTCCAAAGTGAATAATCAGGTTCCTTAAACAGTGAGATTCTGTTGTCTTGAAACATAGTAATCATTCCTTCGGATTGGGCAAATAATTTTACGAAAATTCTTAAAAGGCCTTCCTTCCGATCAAATGATTTGAAATTTTCTCATAAATGACCTTGAAGATATTCGCATGCCGCACACAGAATTAGTCATTGTAAACCTATAAATTCTTAACACCATTCGTGTTAAGAATTTATATCTAATCATCTGCCTAGCCTTTTCCCAACTATGTTAGGGAAGTAGTAGTATGTAGACTGGAAGCCAATTCCAGTCTAACCGGATGCAGCTGAGTATCAGTATTTTACATGGAGCGACTGCCTATCTGACCTCCACAACCCAGTTAGTAATAGGTATCGGTAAAGGTATTGGACCTTTACCGATACCTTTTGGTAAGACTGGTTGTCAGACTTTCGGAACACTGACTATCTGTAACGACTGTCAAAGATCTTTAAATGACAGCCGGGACCAACAGCTTAACGTGCTTTCCGAGGCACGGAGGAAACTCGGTATGTAACGTGTGGTCACCAATCCACAGACCAACCTTATCCTAGGCAAGCAATAATTTATATCTAATAATCGTTTGAAAAAGTTATTTGCGAGCGCAATTCCTACTGACAAAAGAAGTGTGTGTTGCTCTTTGAACAGTTTCTACTGATCTTCCGTAACGTAACAGTTCTTCAAAGCCTATATGGCAAAATAGCTCCTATTGCACATTGATCACCAGAATTTTCGAATCGAAAATGCTATGGCACCCTATTGTGCGACACAAATGCTCTATGGCCGAGTCAGTAGAGGTATTAAGTGCGATGTATGCCGAGTGCTTTGTTTAGTTTCGACTGTGACATGAATACTGTGACAACGAACTGACAACTGGCACCTGCAGTTTAGTGTTCAGGAGCTGTTCGCTAGCAGCTGTTACGGAATGGACAATAGAGTGTGCATTTGTGGGGTTAACGAGCAAACAGAATTTTGGGGCGGTGTTGAAAGATCGATTTAATGCAAAGTAATTGGCTGGTTTGTAACACTTGGACCTCCTTTGTCCGTAAAATATAAACAAAAGGATAATTGAGGAAAATATATACTTCTATCAATATTTTAAATATGCTTCGTTAGTAAGACGATGTTCCTCTAGATGTTTTTTTATTTGATTTTTGCCCTAAGTTAGGGTTTGTCCTGTATTTTAGGTGCATTTACAAACATTGAAACTCACACACAAAAAAAAGCTACAAAGGTAGTACAACTATCTAGAGGTCATATAAATATTTATTTCGAGCAGAGATCGAATCTGCTACAAACACCGCAGCAGTCAATCGCTCAGCCACTGTGCGGCCGTCGTCTATTTTTAATTACTGTAACACTTAACACAAAATAATATAGCACCACGCTTGAATTCCTAAATCGGTTTAAAATAGGTGACCCATCCTCTATCTAGAATTACCTTCCACTATCTAAGAAGAGAAATTATTCTGTAGTTAATTTCTTTAACTATGTTTGAGCTATGCGAGATAAGTTTACTATTGTCTGTCCTGTCTCTTATGAAAAAATGCCAGTAAGCTTTGTGGAGGTCATATATACTGTATTTGGTTCATATTCAGCTGTATTTGGTTAGACTGGAAGCCAACCCCGACACAGTGGGGAAAGTCTAAGCAGATGATAAGGCTTCCAACCGTTTGTAGCACTGCTAACTGATTCTTCTCATTTTGACTTTTTAATCGACTTCAAAGTGAGGAGGTTTTCAATTCTCTAAGGCATGGACCGACTTGAAATAGTTATTTGTTATACAAGAGTGCAAAGTTGCTTTTTAACCGCGTGTTCAATTTTGATGACCGAGCAAGCGAAGGATTCTAAAATTTTAAATTCAAAATTAGAATCCTGAGCGTTAGCGAGGGAATCAAAAGAGCACGAGGTGAAAAATCTTTGCACTCGAGTGCAACACGTAACTTTTCATTCCACCTCGGCGAGGAAATGACTAAATGCAAAAAAAAACGTTTACAATCACAAGATAGGTACACTTTTATTTCAGTTTAGGTATTAATTACTACATTATGACAGGTAAGTATTACAGAATAATCTTTAAATTATAACAAAACTAGCTTTCGCCCGCGTTAAATTTGGGGTAACACAGTTCCCCTTGCGCCTTATTGATTTGTAATAGTAACGCTAAGTTTTCCCTTTTCTTCCCTCTTTCTCCCTCACATCCCACTTTTTTTAAATAAAAATTAGCCTATGTCCGTCTCCTGGTTCCCAACTATCTATGTACCAAAATCATCACAATCGGTTTAGCCATTAAAGCGTGAAGAGGTAACAAAGAAACAAACAAACAAACAAACTCACTTTCGCTTTTATAATATTAGTAAGGATAATATTTTTCACTTGTTTTCAAGTTTCTTGTTTTTAATTTATGGTTTAACAATGACGTGAAAAAATGCCGCGTAAAGAACCGCGTACAAAGCAAATTGAAAAAACACCAAGAAGGTTCCGAGTCTGAGTTTTTAACAAATTAAAAAAAAGTTGTATGATATATTCGGCACCATAGAGGTAGCAGTAAATCGGTTAAACGTTTTTTTTTAATTCACAAACTTAGTGCACACGATGTTATATATTCAATTTACTTTATCCTCTAGAGAATAAAAACGGCTTTTCCACTCAGATATTGAAGATTAAAAATACTCTTTCCGAGATGGTGGGATGAAAAAATATTTTTTTGTTTGATAGGGTTATACTTCCCCGGTTTTACAATTGATATGGTTCCACCATATCAATTGTATTTATATTGATTAGGTGTTTTAAGAGTTATCGTGTATAATAGGTATATTTTTTGTTTTTTATGTGTATATGAATGATTAGCTAATATTTTAGTAACAATTGAAAATGAATACTCAATAAAAATTATGTGATAATTAATATCATTATAGCATAACTAAAAATGCTAAAATAAAATACGTTTTTTATAAAAAATAACTTCCAAACTAAAGTCACTGACTTGGGGAAGTAAAGTATAACTTTTAAGTATTTTTTTGGAAGTCGGTTTTATTTTTTACAACAAAGTTTTTTTTTCATTTCTTTAACGATTCAAGTAAATGTAAGTTGAAAGCTACAGTTCCATTAAAAGCAAAATTATCCACAGAACTTACACCGCCGGCGTTGCTGCGGTGTTTGCGGGAGCGGCCGCTCGAGGCGTTGCTGTCGGCGCCAGTGCAGGCTCCTGACTTTGCCTACGCCTTCGGGCCTAGCGTCGACGGTGTTGTTATAGGTAAAGTATCATGTAAATATAATCTTATTCTAGTACATAGACTAATCTCTAGGAATACATCTCCGGGAAAACCGACCTTAAGGTCCAATTTCCTCGAGGTGTGTTCGAGAAGGATTGGTCCTACTATTAGGGTTTTTTTTTAAATAGTTATTCACTTGGGTCGTCCTAATGTCTTCGTTTTAAGATGTTCTTTTTGCGTGGCTCTATTCACCAATACTATTAAAAGTCCTAGACCGTACCCGAGACGTCTCGGGTACAAAAAGGCCGTTTGTTTTCGGTCAATAACTTCTTTTATATATCAACTGCTAACTTCACAAAAAGGATTTGTGTCAAATAAATAAACGTTCGCCACCATTGACAAGTATTTCAAAAGAAAATCTCATTTCCAAATACATTTCCCGATAAATATACAAAAGACGTCTACAACGGAATCGCCATTTTTATTACATCAATCGCGAAGCCCCAATAAACTTGTAACTACGCTATTTATTGTATAAGCAAGAAATAGTATTTTCTATTGAAGCACGAAAATATAAAAGAAAAATATAGCAATAAAGGATTCAGAGATCAGAAACAAGTCAATCTAAATAAAATAATGCCTTAGAGAGACAAAGACACTTTAGTATTAAGATAGACCACAGAACACGGAATCAGCGAATTGGCAGCAGCATGGCTATAAATGGCAGGAAAAACTCGCATCTTTTTAGTAAAAGAGGTGACAGACACAATTATAATACTAGAAATAGGGACCAATTAGTTCAACCAGGTTTCAGGTTAGCTAAAGTAGACTCATCTTTCATGGGGTACTGTTTGAAATGCTACAATAAAATACCTCCCCACATTCTTCAACTGAATGAAACGAAATTTAAATCTTGTATTAAACGCACACTATGTAGGCAAGCATATTATAAGTTGGGGGATTATATTGATGATAAAAATGCTTGGCTCAATGCTGGTCCTGCTCCTCAAGCATAGGGGTAAACTCATTAATAAGTATCCGAAGCTATAGTGGAAGCTGCAAAAGATTGTAAGACTATCTTTGCAATGTATAGAATCAATTCTCTAGTATTGTATAATTATTAAGCCCATATGTGAGTGCTATGTATTATCATTGACTTGACGAAGCCCTGGTGGTTAATAGTGTCATGCTCACTTAAATGTCTCGCTGATGGTGGCGGGTGTGTCGGGTCATTTAGCTCCCTTCAAAATGGTCGAGCTGAATGGGGCTGATCCATACGTCATGTTCGTGAACGGGCGCTGTCAGTTGGGACTGGTCATTTTTTAACTACCACGGTCATTTTTAATTTATTTAGATTTAAATTGAATTTTGCTCTTTATTTACTCTGGACGCTCTTACTGTGCACGTCTTTCTACATCGTTCTCACATATTTGTATAATCTCAACACGAATGATGTAAATACTATTTTGTAAAAATATTAGAATTTAAAAGAGTGTCCATGGAGTTTCTTGCCCATTCTTCTCCATAGAGATCAACGCTTTGGAATGGGCAACTGCAGTACTTTCACAAGTTATTATGCCTTGTGACCGGGACTGTAGATTCATTTTGTTTCTTGACATTCAAAAGTGCCTGTAATGGTCTAATTGAAATAAATGATTTGATTTGATTTGATTTGATCAGTACTGACAAAAAATTCGTGCGTTGAGCTTGAAAGTTCTGTCATTACAAATAACATTTTCTTTACTATTGCATTTGTGTCAGTGACGATAACACGTTTAGTTTAATGAAAGCGTTGATAATGCGGCTTCTAACACCGCCCGCGTCTAAACATCTTCGTACTCTGTGGTCTGGACTAATGACGCTTTTTCTAATACAAATGAAACTTCTTCTTTGAGTAAAAGAAAAGTAAATTATTTCTCAGAAATACTGTTCAGTGTTAGACTTTAGCTTAATAATATTATACCATGTAATGTGATGATAATAATTACGTCGTGGCTGCCACGCTAAATTAGTCCTAATTACATTCATTTAACGTGACACTATTAGCAATTTTTCCACGGAATCTCAGTAAAAATCTTTGTAGGTCAC
Source organism: Ochropleura leucogaster (assembly GCA_958449745.1). NCBI lineage: Eukaryota > Metazoa > Arthropoda > Insecta > Lepidoptera > Noctuidae > Ochropleura > Ochropleura leucogaster. Next base: position 19,843,456 of record OY288203.1, read on the forward strand.
TTCGTTACGACACAATTTGATTGGCTGACGCCCAAATAGTTCATCGATGGCTTTCGGTCTGATGGGAAAACACGAGAAACTAATTACGATAGGATCCTTTGATTATCTCTCAAGTTTTTTTTTTTTTGGTTGTGGTTACTCGTCAATTATTTGGTAAAAATGAATGGGAGTTTTATTTCTAGACATAATATTGTGTTGTAGTAACCAAATAATGATAGTTGTACGTGACGATAATGTTGAAATTGTTGTTTAGTTTGATATTGCTTTCTATTTCGCGTGTTTAGTGACTAAGTGAGTTTCTTTTTGAGGATGGGAAATCATCAAATAACTTCCTAATTCCAAATGGGAGTGTCAGGCTTTTAATGACTAAAATCCATCCATGTCCCTTCGTTTGCCCTTTGTGTTTCGTGGCGCGGTATCTGTTTCAAACAACCCGCAACCCCGTTCAAAATGCATGGTTGACGGTTCCGTAAACGGGAAGTCGTAGCGACTCATGGGGAACCTTGCCAAAGAACGCTTGTCAATTGTTTTACCTTGCGCAAAACCTAGGTAAGCCGAATAGCCGCCCAATCTGAGTGGCACAAACGCTTCCTGCCGTAGGCTCTATACCAGAGGCGTGCATTTCATGGCCCTTTTGCGGGGCCCCGGTATGGGCGTGTTGGCGGCGCGCCGCCCACCACCTGAATGCGAACCATAAGGTGGTAGCCATAAGGCTGATCCGGGGCTACCGCACGATCTCCAGCGAGGCGGGGAGCCTCCTTGCCGGATTGCCACCGTGGGATCTGGAGGCCATAGTCCTTGCGCGCCTGGACGAGTGGCGCGCGGAAGCACTACACCGGGGGGAATCTAAAATATGTCTTGCGCCTGTCATGGTTGCGTATGGTTCAAAAGAGATACCGCGGCCTCGGAACGTAAAGGGCAATAGAAGGAACATGGGCCCAGAGCGGGGGAAATTATTTGATGACTTCCCAACCCAAAAAAAAAACCGAATGGCCGATCATTCTGCTGCCCCCTAAAACAGACAAAACCGCTCCCGCCATCCTCTCTGAAGAAGGCCTTATGATTTTCATTGTCTGTTACATAAATCCATTCATCTATTTCTGTATCTCCTTAACCGTTGGTGGTTTAATCATTTTGTTTTTCCTTTTCTTAATTATCACAGCTCTATTGTTCGTCTCGGGGCAACAATTGTTCAAGTTGCGCGGCCAAGACTGATCTGTGGGCGGTACTTTTACAAATCTTCAAAGAAACCAACAGCTGTTAAGAGAGAGGAGATTTGTTGCAATTCATTTGGATGACCCGAGCGCTTCTGTAGATGCGCATTGTGAGTTTCTTAGCGGAGATTTAATACTGTTTAAGATGGGTGAATTTAAGAGAGAAAGATCTTGTAGAAGACACTGTTTTCATTGAGAAAATTTAATTTAAAGAAAATATTTTAAACTCAAATCATTTATTTGAATTAGACCGTTACAGACACTTTTGAAAGTCAAAATAAAAAGATGAAGCTATAGTCCCAGTCACAAGGCATAATAACTTGTAAAGGTACGGTAAGGTAAAGTTGGCCATTCCAAAACGTAGATTTCTATGGAGAAGAATTCAATTTCCATTCTTCTCCATCCCAATCTCTCTCTTTTTTTTCCCTTTCTCATTTTTTTTAAGGTCCTATGTCCGTCTCGGGGGTCTCAAATATTTCTGTACCAAAATTCATCAAAATCAGTTTAGCTATTTTGGCGTGAAGACTTAACAAACAAACTCACTTTCTTTTTTACAAGCTTTTATTTAGTTTCACCTGTCCCGTTGTCTGTCGTTCTGTAATCAAATCTTGCAACTTAAATTTGATCCACTTCCCGGTTTCCGATTGAGCTGAAATTTAGAATGCATGTATAAATCGGATGACAATGCAATGTTATTGTGACATAGAGCTGATCTGATGATGGAGCTGGAAGGTGGCCATAGGAACTCCGTAATTAAATGATGCAACCCTATCGAGTTTCAGCTCATTAGATTCGTCTTGACAAGTACTTTGATACTATATGGTAACCAGGGTCTGATGATGGAGCCGGAAGGTGGCCATAGGAACTCCGTAATTAAACGATGCAACCCTATCGAGTTTGAGCTCATTGGATTAGTCTTGACGAGTACTTTGATACTATATGGTAACCAGGGTCTGATGATGGAGCCGGAAGGTGGCCATAGGAACTCCGTAATTAAACGATGCAACCCTATCGAGTTTGAGCTCATTGGATTGGTCTTGACGAGTACTTTGATACTATATGGTAACCAGGGTCTGATGATGGAGCCGGAAGGTGGCTATAGGAACTCCGTAATTAAACGATGCAACCCTATCGACTTTTAGCTCATTGGATTAGTCTTGACGAGTACTTTGATACTATATGGTAACCAGGGTCTGATGATGGAGCCGGAAGGTGGCTATAGGAACTCCGTAATTAAACGATGCAACCCTATCGAGTTTGAGCTCATTGGATTAGTCTTGACGAGTACTTTGATACTATATGGTAACCAGGGTCTGATGACGGAGCCGGAAGGTGGCTATAGGAACTCCGTAATTAAACGATGCAACCCTATCGAGTTTGAGCTCATTGGATTAGTCTTGACGAGTACTTTGATACTATATGGTAACCAGGGTCTGATGATGGAGCCGGAAGGTGGCTATAGGAACTCCGTAATTAAACGACGCAACTCCATCGAGTTTGGTCTCGTTTGATTCGTCTTGACGAGTCTCTTGCTCTCGTCCCATATTAATTATATATGATTGATTGGATGGATGACCCAATGCCAAGTTAATAAATTATTTATTAAATACGATTTATTAAATATTAATAAATATTTATTAAGTAGAATTTATCAAAGTTTTAAAGTAGGTTAAGATGATTTTTGTCTATAAGCAATCTTCATATATCATATGACATTTCAAGCGAGACAAATTGACACTCAACAAAATATTTATTAACTGTTAATAAATATTTGTTGACTATTAGTAAATATTTGTTGACTATTAGTAAATATTTGTTGACTATTAATAAATATTTATTAAATATTAATAAATGTATGTCGGCGTCGTATTGTTAGCAGCTTCTGCACTGGGACGCGCTGAGTCATTCTGCAGCTGCTATCGCGCTGAGTCATTCTGCAGTTGCTAGCGCGCTGTGCCATAACCCCCACTTAGAATTCTAGTCTATAAAAGAATCGCGCAGCGGTAAAACGGCAGTCTGACTTCAAGCGTTTCCTGGTGCACAGGTTGTATTACTTTTAATTATGTTTCTCTGTAACTGTGATTCTCTGTAACTGTGATTCTGTGTGACTGTGTTACTGTGATTCTGTGTTACTGTGCTACAGTGCTAATGTGCTACCGTATTAAGGGTAATACGGTTTTGGAAATACGGGTAATACGGGAGATTGGGAAAGTAACAGGGGTTACTTTCCCAATCTCTGTACTACTGGGTGTCATGTTTTCTATTGCGTGATGTTGAGTTAATAACTTCATAAGACCCCTTTCGATATAAAGAAACTGATTAAGGGTAGTTCCGGTAGAATTCATTAGGTGAATAAATCGTTAATAAATTCGATTTAATGCCATTGAAGATCTAGTTTTATTATGTCTCATCCTCTTCCGACATGTACTTTTCTCCCAAATAAATATTTATTAAATGTTAAAAAATATTTATTAAAATTTAATAAATTTAATTATTTTCTTTTAATAAATCAAATTATTAATAGTTAATAAATCCTTCTATCAGTGTACCAGGGCGAACCCTGTTGTATTGTAGCCCTTATCCCTCTACAACGGACCTCTGGGGGGATGGACCGTTATTTGTCCTATGCTCGTGGGAATAACATTAAGAAAACAGAAACAACTACACAAAGAAAACGACGTTTAGAGAAGGCGAAATTGAAGAGACAGGAGAAGATTGCTAATGAAAGCGATGTCCACAAGCGGCAACGCTTAGAAAAAATAAGTTTAGCTACTGCTAAACATAGAGAAAACGAATCGTTAGAACATCGTTCATCGTTAATTTACAAACAGCAGAGGAACGCATTGTAACAGCACAGAATGAACGGCAGAATCAGACTAACCAGAGGAATGTGCAACGTGGTAGCATTGAGTACTTTAATAATGCGATAAATACATTACGAAGATTTTTTATCAAAGCATGCTTCCGAGATCGGATTAGACTGCTGTGTACAAGTGTTCACATTATTACAATAACTAACAAGTGATTACAAACTTTCAACATTATTGATATTTAAATCAGTACATATTACATATCGTGTGAACGAACTACGGACTTCATAACGGAATAACGCTGCTACTCGCTGCGAACTACGTCGTAGTAAATCTCGAATTAAAAATAAAGGTACTAAAAAGTTAAAAATAAAATTAAAGAAAAAAAAACCTTTTTAAAAACAAGCTTTTATTGTTTGTTTATAAAATAAACTAAAAATTTAAAAATAAATTAACTCTAAAACTTTTCACCATACATAATTATTCAATCTCGTCCCCCCTCTTTATCATAGTCCCCATTTATAAATGAAAGCGTGTTACATTGTGATAGCTTGAGGAAAATGTTGTGTTGTATTAAATGTAACACATTGCGTGTTACATTGTGATAGCTTGAGGAAAATGTTGTGTTGTATTAAATGTAACACGCTTTCATTTATAAATGGGGACTATGATAAAGAGGGGGGACGAGATTGAATAATTATGTATGGTGAAAAGTTTTAGAGTTAATTTATTTTTAAATTTTTAGTTTATTTTATAAACAAATAATAAAAGCTTGTTTTTAAAAAGGTTTTTTTTTCTTTAATTTTATTTATTTTATTAGTAAGGATTATAGGGCTCCACAGCTGCTACTGAAAAATTCCTGATGGGAAAATCTAATAACAATTTGGTCAATCCGAGAATCAAACCCAGCACGTGAGTGATAAACTTATGTCTGTTATTAGGGCGAAAACTATTACTTTGATGCTAATAAAGTTGTTAATCCTACATAATTTTGTTCTCCTCCTACAATATAGCCGACAGCAATAACAGGTCGGAATAATATTACTTTAATCTAATTAAAACGATCAAATTCAAATTACTAATCCTACAGTACTTATTTTATCCATTTAGTTTTCTGCTCCTGTAATCTTATATTGCAGACTATTAATTATTTATCAATAAGTGGAATTAAATGTCAGCTTTAGGAATTACAAATTAAATATTAAAGTGAAACTAGTACTAAAGTAATTATATCTGTTTCAAGGTTTCTCAGACAGTTTCAAAATTCTGGAACGATTCTGGTTAGAAACAATATTATTATATTTATTTACTTTTAGATAACTTGCTTTCGGAGAATAAAAACTTACTTCAGAATGAAATTGATAGGAGAACAAGCAGAAGGTAGCAATCGTGACAATTTTACAAAGTTACTAGCTGTGCCCAGCGGTTTTACCCGCTGCTCACTTAGGGGTATGAAAAATAGATGTTGCACGATTCTCAGACCTACCCGATATGTACACAAAATTTCGTTTAAATCGGTCCAGCCGTTTCGGAGGAGTATGGGAACGAAAATTGTGACACGAGAATTTCATATATTAAATCATCATTTTATATTCTAAATAACATAAATACGGCTTTTTGATAAGGTAGGCAGGCTCCTAAGAACGCCACCTTCTACGATCCTAACATAATGTTTTAGGGCCCTTTTGGTGCAGCCGTGAGACCTAGAATGACTTTTATTTTGATTTTATGTTGTTTTTTTTTCATTATTTAAAATTGTGAGCACTTATGTGTGTGTACATGTGCAATATAAACTTATTTATTTACTTTTGTTTAGTAAATTTTCAGTTTGATCATACGACAGAAAAAGTCTGATCAAAGTCATTATGTTTGTAAATATAAAATTGTATAAACAAAGACAGTTTTCAAAAGAAGAACGAACACTCTTTTTAGAATAGAAACGTTTGTGTTTTGTTTTCTTTCATTTCGCCTTTCTAAACATTAGCTTCATTATTCTTTACACCCTTCAATTCTATCACATAACAGCGAGATACAATGGTGTCATGAAGTGCAGCTATTACTAGCTATTATTATATTTATAATATTAATAAAGATAAGGATAATATACATACATACATAAATAGGCTTTTCAAATAACATAATCTTTTAGGGCCTTATTGATTTTATGTTGTTTTTTTATTGTTTAAAATTGTGAGCACTTATGTGACATGTGCAATATGAACTTATTTATTTACTTTTGTTTAGTAAATTTTCAGTTTGATCATACAACAGAAAAAGTCTGATCAAAGTCTTTTTAAACATAAAATTGTATAAACAAATATAGTTTTCAAAAGAAGAACGAACACTCTTTTTAAAATAGAAACGTTTGTGTTTTGTTTTCTTTCATTTCGCCTTTCTAAACATTAGCTTCATTATTCTTTACACCCTTCAATTCTATCACATAACAGCGAGAGACAATGATGTCATGAAGTGCAGCTACCAACCCCAAACACAAGACATAAATTCACGAAACTTTCCGTGTTTTCGCATCGGCATTCTGCGGCATCTCGTCCACCCGGTGTTATTAAATTGTCTCAGAGAACTTTTCTCATCTCAAGCTCTTGGAGCGTCAACGTTTTCTGTTAGTTCAGTTTGTTGAACAACGATGTTTTTTTTCTTAGCTTGATCTCCGCTCTTTGTGATGTTGGACAATTAATGGCCGTTTCTGACTCGCCCTTTACTTGTTTTTTCGTATCATTCTGCTTTGATAATTCTTTGGTTTGTTTAATTTGCGTGTCTTTTGAGATGTTTATAGATAGTCATGGAGTCACTTCATTTTGAATTTTAAGAACTGTTGTATTCTCCGGATTTAAGGCGCGGTGACAAGATAATCTTCAGGTATTCGCGGAAGTGAGGCTAGCTGCATACTGGGCATGGTCTGACACAAATACACGACAGTTTTGCGTCGAAAAAATAGAAATAAGGTCGAAAATATTTCGGTGTTGGAGTTTATTTGTATATCATGTCCGCCAAAATGTAGGTCATTTTGCAGTTTTAATTGAATAATAAAAAAAACAGTTCAGTGTTTGAAAATTTTTGATATCTCTTTAGTCTATAACATTTCCTTTGTTATAGATATAAAAAATATGATGGTTGTCGCTGAAAAAATTGAGAACTTGGAGATGAAAAAAAAATTTTCGTGGTCTTTTTAAACATTTTTTTTGTCGTAGTACTTTATATATTGAACTATACACGGTAATTTTTTTTTGCTAGTGGCATGTACAGATACGGCTAACTTTGCGACGTACAGCGCCTTAATATATTCTGGGTGGTTTCAAGTGTCTTTAGTTGCGGTGTCGTCAACATTTTCCACGCATACTAGACGTGTTATAGTCTCATACAAAAATGAATGAATTGATAATGATCAGTGATAGAATTTGTGCGGACAAAGCTCTTTCCGCGTCAATTTTTTTACGATCATCTTAACATCTTTTCCATGACCTGGAAAATATTTTAATTTAATTGATTGCCATATATTTCATCATCACTCTTCTGCCTTTATCTCAATTTATTTGGGGTAAGCGCAGCATGTCTTCGATTATCGTCTATTTATGGGATAGAAAAGCTATCTACCACAAGTCGAAAAAACAATATTTGATTTACCTATCTATTAAAAAATCTTAATGAACAGCTTATTTTAATTTTCAATGTCTACCTTAAGTTTTCAGTAGCCAAAAAAACCGTTTGTAGATAGCCGAAAAAGAAATATATTACACAGGAAGATCAAGATTCTCATCTTGGTCTTCCTGTGTATAATACAACCCTGTCCCTTTCTGACCAGACACCGGTGACTTGCTAGTGAACCCGGAGAACGGGTATGAGTGGGGCGGCCAGACGCTGGCGCATGCGCCGCTGGGCAAGCAGGCGCAGAACGCCATCAACATCATCAATGCGGTGCTGATGAGGAAGAGCGCTGTGGCGCAGCTGACTAAGTAAGTGTTTGTATGTTCTAGAATTTGACAGAATATCTTCATTAGTTGGGTAAATAAGTGGCAATACGTATTCGTGCAATGAAATATTTTACGTAAAAGATGATGTAGCCCACAAAGGGAAGAGTGGAAAGCTATGTGAAAGAAATTTGCTCAATATTAAGATACTGGAACTGGACTTTAAGTCTAATCTGATTGCTTCGCTCCGCTCTGATAGTCTGCTTCAACAAATATTATAATATGTCTCTCGACACATCATCATATGCCTAGCTTTTTCTCAACAATGCTAGGGTCGATTTGCAATCTAAGCAAATGTAGCTTATTGTCAGTATCTTACATAAATTAAACCTCTCCAGATAACCCAATTACAACGCAAACTCTAGCTTTACCCTGTACTAAACTAAATATCAAAATGCGAATCATTGCTTCGTTAAAAAAAATTAGCTTATCCATTACTTTCTTTCCCAGATACGACCTTATGTTAGGAGTAACAAAAGCAGAAGCTTATTTCGCGTTCAGCGGTGATGACGTACAATACGGCATCGAAGCTGACAGAAGATCCAAGATCCTCAAGTCTTTCGTCAGGAACACGTACAGCTACCATCTGTCGGAGATCCTGGCCACTATCATTAATGAGTACACTGACTGGGAGCGGCCGGTGCAGCATCCAATTAATATTAGGTGAGTAATTATTGAAAGTGACCTGAGTATGTACTGATAAGTATTCCGCATATATTAAATGACTTTTTTTTGACGACACGGTTGGCGCGGTGGCTGGCGGTTGACTGCTGCGCTGTTCTCGCGGGTTCAATCCCCGCACGGAAAAAATATTTGCCTACAAATAGTTGTTTTGGGTCTGTGAGTCTGTGAGTTTAAATGTTTGTAAACGCGACCATCATGCGGGAGAAATTACTAGTGTGGGGCAACGTTTAAAAAAAATAGATCACCTAGGGTGTCACACACACGTAGGTACATTTTAGCAAAGTAAGTTAGTTATCTCGTCAGATGTTAGGCAGAGAAATAATTTAATTTAACGCTGAATATCTGCTCTACTTATTGGACTAAACAAGCGTGATGAAATTTAGGTTAAAAGAAAATTTAAAAACAAATCTCAAACCATATTGAAATACTAAAACTTCATAATTAAGACCGTTTCGTATTTTTACTCCTTTCTTGTTTACGTAAATACAATTGTCTAGAACAAAAATGTTGCAAATAAGAACTGTTAAACACAAACTTGCAACGTTATATCTTTTACCAACAGACAAAGTCGCTATTTTCATCCTAGACGGAGCCAGATTGTTCCAAAATTGCAGACCGAGATAATATCTTGAAACTACAGAGTGCTGTGTTGAACTGGGCTAAGTTGAGTCTGTATTTAGAAACTGTTTAAAACTAAGCTTAAGCTCAGGGTGTTAGGGAGCTGGGTTTAGAAGAAACTTAATACGAGTACCTAACATATTCTGTGAAGGAAATGAAAACTACTTAATAAAGAAGTTATGCGTTTCATTGTTTGGTAGTTTGAAACTTAGTTTATCTTAACACCGAGTAAATACCAAGCTTAGGTTTTATTAAGTTAGTTTCTCACAACATCTGCCAATTGTATTAAAAATAAAAACAGTTTTTTTTTACACAGCTTTTAGGTACGACCTCATTATATAATATATAAATGTTCTTTGTTATAAACAGTAATAGAAAATAACACATTATTACTTTTAAAAAAATACGTTGCCCCACACAAGGAATTTCTCTTGTATCGTGGTTGCAAACATTTAAACTCATACACACAAACGGCCACACCCGAAACAACTACCTATAAGTCATTCAAATAATGTTTCCGTGCGGGGATCGAACCCGCGACACAAAGCGCAGCAGTCGATCGCTCAGCCGCTGCGAAAACCGTGCCGTGCTTATTAGAAAACAATTTTATGCTATACCTAAACATTAAGCATAATTATGCAATTTTTCTGTTGGATATAACATCATTACCTTTATTTTATGGCTCAGAAAGCAGGATAGTAGATAGATCCTGCTGCCTTTCCATCAAACCAACCTTGGTCACATTGCCGTTCTGCCAAGACTCTGTAGAAACTCCAATGAATTGTCGAAGCAGTCTTGATATTGTATATGTCAGTATATAAAAAGAATCCACGACTCATATTGTCAAAATGTTCTTTTATTTTCCTTATTTTTAATCATTGTGTTTCTTTTCGTTTTTTTTTTATCTTTTTCTAACGTTATTGTCTTGTCAAACAATTTTTTAAGTGGATGCTGTGGTTTCTCGTAATTGGAGTAGCATTAGTAATCAGCTCCTATTTGTATTTTTTTTTTAATACAAATTCGAACTGATTATTATATTTGTGCATTCTCTGTTGGGTATCCAAATAAATAAAGTAGCCCTACTTCGCGACGCCGGAGAGGACCAGGCCAGCATATTAACGTTGATGGTCATTTACCCAGACTTTTTTCATTGACATCTTCATTGTCATTGCCAGAGTTCTCTGTTCCATGAAAATGTTATAAACAAGACAAGCATTGCCACGATCTCATTAAAAAACGAACCTTTTATTCTCTCTTTGGTTATTTTTAACACTGCCAAGACCTTCTGAGAATTAATTAATATTACAATTAATCCGCGCATCAGTTCTATTGAGAATAATTAACAAGGCACCGGCCAGTAATTAGAATTAATTGTTTAGTATTGCCTAATCTCAATACTAAACAATTAGTTAGTAGTTTGATTGTGTTTTCTCTAATATTCAATTAGAAACAGATGTCTTAATCACAGATGTAGGTGATGATGTGAATGATGATGATATTTTATATCTGCCTGTGTTGTCATGACGCGGATTCGATAACTGGTTTTGAATCCTGTGTACGCAGCTACGATGCAAAAGAAATTCATAGTGTGGACGTTTTAAATAAAATAAAAGAGTTGAATAGGTAATAAAGTGTAACGATACAAACCCAAAATAATTATGCATTGTATAGATAAATTTGAATAGTATTCTATATTATTATAATTGTATTTATGCTATACTATAACTACAAAATTAGTCATGTTTGTAGCCGCATAGCATATAAAGTGCAATAGGAATGATTTATTTGATCAATTGCTTTTCAGATTCAGATATAGATAGATGGATAAATAGATAAAATATTCTTTATTATGTACACTATACAAGTAACAAGAATAACACTAGACAACTTATAAATAGGGTGACACAATGGGCGGTCTTATCGCTAATAGCGATCTTTTCAAGACTAACTTTGGATATAAAATTATAATTATAGATATAAAATTCATGAGAGGTAATCAATACCTACCTGCATGCTAATACTCCACAATTTCTCACCAGGGACGAGACACTAGAAGCACTCAGCGATGCCCAAGTCGTGGCTCCAATGGTACTGACAGCTGACACGCATTCAGCGCTGCGAAGAAACTCCTATCTCTACGTGTTTGACTACCAGACCAAGTACGGAGACTATCCTCAGGTAAGTTAATGATAAAAATGTATTTTTAGCTGAACTAGTGCAGAATGCCAATGATAATGCTCGCTATTGACTTGCACTTGTCGGTAGCTTGTGTCGATCCACAACTTCAGACCTGTCTTTTGCCGTTATCGCTAAAAGCATGACAGTTTTTACTATTGATTACCTTTTAATATAAACTATTAAAGTGGCTAATGAATAAGGTTTTACAAAGCTTCATTACGATTTTATTATTACTGAATTCTGATAAAACGTAACAAATCTTTCAAATCTGTTCCTCGACAAAACTCCCTTCACCCTTTCCGCTGATTTCGTAAATTGTTTTCAATGAAGCCATAAAAATAAGAAAAATACATTTCAAAATAATCAAACATTCAAACTTATATATTCAGAATTTCGCAAACACGAATCGGTAAATGAATTTTCGAACACAATTGTTTCATCGTAACTTATTTCATAGAACTTCATCGAACAATTAAGTTGGCCTTGAATCTCACATTTTGCGTTAACGAGCCAAAACTGGCCCAAATTGAATTTATGAAAATTATTCCATTTAGTGAAAGTTTTGCGTAACTTAGCTTCGAGTTTTGTTTAGTTTTTGGAGTTCAAAAACGATTAAGTTTTAATGCTAAATAGTTTCGCAAACTGATTCAATTCTTCATTAGTTGAATTTGTGAGATTCAAAATTCTAAAGGACATTGATTTATTGTTAACCTCCGAGCTAACTTTCTCTGTTATAAATAGTGACTAAGACTTTAAATTTGTTACTGTTACTCGCCAATGTTAATTGTAAATGTGCCATGGGGATCATTACTTTTATTTACTTTGTTTGTTTATGATGATTGTCTGGCAGTTTGAGTATTATAAGCAACCTACTCAAATGTCCTTTTTTTGGTATTGTTCGTCGTGTCGTTGAGCTCTTTGGGTTATGAGTCGAGCTACACGATACCTGATAAATGCTTGCACTGTCTGGACAGGTCCACTCAATCTGCGTGGTGCTTTCTTATAAAGACCATTTCAGATACTAATCGGCATAGTCCTATAAAAGAGACTACGACCTCTGAGCTTGTTTTTGGCTGGTTCTTCTCAGAGTAGTCGAGTACGAAACACCGGCCTCATCTAGTTTATTTGTGAAAACCTACTTGCAAAATAAACATAATTTATCATTTAACCCACTTCTAAACAAAGTCCTGCCCATGACTACTTTGTTCATACGATCCAGATCTAGTCTGGAACCCTAGTTCTTAGTTTCCACTATCTTCCATGCCACAACGCATTCTGGGTATGTCAGGATTCCACACAGTGACTATATTGACCAACTTATTTGGCCAAACGGCAGATGTGTGATTTATTTTGTATTGTTGTTTCTCTTTGCTGACGTAATTATCTTTTAACGAATATATACAGACTAGATACAATAATTGTCATTGCCGGTTTTGGCATAGACAAATATTTGATGTACATACGCCTGCACATCAAGCTACTACAATCTATCAGATTTCTTTGATAGATTTTCGACATTATTTCTAAAGTATTAGATTCAAGGTTCATTGGGAAAAATTGACAGTTTCGGGTAGCTTGACCTGCAGGCGTCTGTACCTACAATAATATCTTTTAATATATTAATTATACGATATTGTTATTTACATATTATTGACAATCTGCGCATTCGTTACTTTTTATTTATGAAATGTTACTAACTTTTTTTTGTTTTAAATATTATCTAAACGTGTTCAACACCAGTAAGTTTATAGTCAATGGTTGTTTTGTCACGTGGCCATAGTCGTAACTTATGCCGCCATCTTGAATTTTCACCGCCATTTAAGCGTCAAAAGAATCATTAAGCATTACAGAGCTATGTTCTTTATTTGCCACACGCCTTTGGCCACAAACATTTGGAATTGGAACAAACATTTGTGTAGGCTATGCAAATATCAGCACCAATGAACTCATGGCCCTGAACAAAAATGGTGTACGTGCCTTGGCAGCATTTAGGTCATCTATCTTTAAAAAAATGCAGCATAGCCTTACCTAGCTGGGGCTTTAACAAATTTTGCTTTTGGTATGAAAATTGCTGCTGAATTTATTCAGCCTTTTGGTTTGCTACTAAAATATGCATTAAAATACCAAGTTAGATTACTAGCATATCGGATTGATACATAAAATACATTCACCACATTTAAATCCGATAGATAATTTATTTCACTGCATAAATTCCAAATTGTCCAGAATTAACAGTTTTGCCGCACATTTCGGTCATCAATCCGAAATAACAACCGTCCTAATAATAGTGCGCATTAACCTACTCATTAACACCGATACATCACACAGCCAACATCAACCGGTTTCCGACAAACTGCTAACTACCCACATTTTGAGGAGCAATTATTAACTAACCACTGTATTCAGACACCTTTTCGCTTTCAATTGTAACGACGTGAGAGGTCAATTTAAACTGGTCATGTTTGGCGATGTTGCTGTTAATATGGAAGTGTGGAGTTACCTTGTTTGGTGTAGATGAACTAATGAGGCGGCTTAAGGAACAATTTTGTATATTGGAAATAGTGTTATGAAGGTCCCGTGCAATAAAGGGGAACTTGCTAATGATATCTATTTTGTATGAAGAGCGACTTTGTACTATTCGCATGTGGAAAAGGGAGTTTAAATATGGCACCGGTGACTGAAAAATTGTGGTAAATGGTTGCCTTGGTATGGGCACATGCCCATAAATGTCGTGAAGAAGATCTGGAGTATAGATATGAATGGAATAATAGTAGAGAAAGCAAAAAAAATTCACTATTTTCATGTTTATCCATATTTTTTCACCTTCATGTATGAAGGTGGATATGGCATTGACGACAGAAGTATGGAGAAGACATGCTATACCGACCCCGATTTCGGATAAGAGCAAGAGAATGATGAATGATATCTACTTTGTATCAAGTACTAACTTTTACTGTTTTCATTAAGTTATCTGACAACCAATTCTGCTCATGATTTCTGATTGTGATATGGGTGTCATCTTTGATAGTACTCGACTTGTTTCATATTCGTTACACGAACCTGTCAAAATATTGACGGCCTGTTTCATCAGGCTTTGACAGCTATTAAAATTGATCCGTTAACATTTTGACGCAGTAAATAAATAAATAAATATCTTGGGACAACTCACACACGGCTATCTGATCCCAAGCTAAGCAGAGCTTGTGTTATGGTAACCAGACAACTGATATACATACTTATATAATTTATAAATACATACATACATATTATAGATAAATCACACCCAGACACAGAACAAACAATCATGCTCATCACACAAAGTTTGTCCTGGGTGGGAATCGAACCCACGACCTCCGGCTCAGCAGTCAGGGCCACTAACCACTAGACCAACAGGCCCGTCAGTACTTAACAACCTATCAAATACATGACTTGTACAATTTTGACGACGATTCGTAACCGCCACCACAAACCGCACCTTTCATAAGTAACGGAGGTTGCCCAAATTGACCCAAAACCATCATAATTGTAACTCTTACTATAACCGTATGTAACATTATAATTAAAGACTTCTCCAGATTCTCTTTTAAGGCAATTATGGCTTTACTAGCTTGCTTTTGCCCGCGGCTTCGCTCGCGTTAAATTCGGGATAACCCCCTTGCGCCTTATTGATTTGTAATAGCAACGCTAAGTTTTCCCTTTTCTTCCCTCTTTCTCACTCACATCCCCCTTTTTTAGCCTATGTCCGTCTTCTGGGTCCCACTATCTCTGTACCAAAATTCATCAAAATCGATTTGTCCATTAAAGCGTGAAGAGGTAAAAACTTTCGCTTTTATAAAAGTAGTTATGTTTTTTAAGTTTCCTGACTTCACCCAAGACTTCAAACTAAATCTTCTATATTTCTGCAGCGCCAAGGTTGTATCCACGGTGAAGAGTTGCCGTACGTCTTCGGGGCGCCTCTCGTAGGCGGCCTGGCTCACTTCGCGAGGAACTACACGAAGGCTGAGGTGGCTCTGTCAGAGTCTGTCATGCTGTACTGGGGAAACTTTGCTAAAACTGGGTAAGTACCAAGTAACTAAGGCTTTCGTATACTTAGACGCAACGCATTACGCTGTAATAATCCTCCTATAATACTTTCGTACATTCAGTTAAAATTATCGCTCAGTATAAACGAGCCACACCAAAGAGCATAAAGCCCTATAAACGATCTTTGATAATGCAGCGCCAAAATTTGCGGGACTTGACTCAAATCATTATTGCAAGTCAATAACCGTGTAGCTCGGTTAATCGGTAACCAAAAATACACCTTATGAGTCACAAGCAAGAACCGCTTCTTGTTTGAAAAAAAAAATATGTTGCAGCAAGTTTTATGAATGAAAAATATGTTGGCACGTAAAGGACGTTCATAAATACAATATTTGAACTATCGCTACATGCAGTGGTTGCATACAAAAGTAAGCTATTTTTTTGACTAAAAACGTAATTTTTTTTTGCTTCTTAGTTAACCCACTGCTGGGCAAGGGTATCCCCTTTCAAACCTCTTTATTCTGTCCCATATCTGGCTATAAGACTAAATCATCACACCACTTTCGCCAACGTAATTATCGTTTGAAATTAAAAATTCAACATTTGAAATTTGTTCTGTAATAAGTCTTTTATTAAATAAAAACTAACCGTCATAAATGAGGAATTTACTGAAATATATACTGAAATCGACTGAAAAAAGAGAGTGCAAAAATAAACCCAATGGACTTAGTGAAGACTTAAGTTTTTTACTGTGAAAAGTTACTTCATTAACTACAACAACGTTAATTACAAAGAACTCATACGGCCCTTTGAGTGCGTAATGATTCTTAAATTAAATTATGAAATGTACATTTTTCCTGCAATTTCTGATGTTTCTAAAAAAAAAAATTGTTGGACCTTTACAAAAAAGGTTTTATGCAATGTCATTGGGACGAACATAAATCCTTGAAGATATATTCACGGCCAGTAGTTTGCGCTTTGATAAAAACGATTCGATTTCAATTTTCTTTTTTTTTGTAACCCTAGATTAAACAATGTGTATATAGTCGTTGCAATCTATTAAGACCTTTATTTGGACCCTTTTTTCTCATCTCATTTTATTATAGACTATCTGTAGGCTTAATTTGAAATTCCAATTTTCTTTATAATATTTTTTCTAAAACACATTTTTAAGAGTGTTTTAAACGTTATTTTCATTACGTAAAATTGTTGAAAAATAAACACGAATTATCTCTAAACCTAAAAATTCTAATCTTTGGCTATCAATGTAATAAATATAGTCTTACAAAAATGTTTTTGCACTGTGAGTAACATATATATTTATACCGCATAGAACGAAAGTTACTATACTACTACAACACCACTATAATACCAATACAATACTACTATAATAATTACCTCAAATAGCAAAAGCGATACCTAAAGTTAACCTAACAATTTAATCATTTGCTTGAATCTCTATCAAACGAACGAAGTGATAAAAGTCAAGTACATACTGCTTTGAGGAAATGAAATGTTAATTAGTACAGTAACTAGGCATGATAAACCTGGATTATTGGCCCAACAGCTTGCGGTGGCAAACATTTACCATTTTGACTGGCACTCGCTTAATGGGATAATTACGGCTGCAATTCCCTTTTGGCATCAAAGGAAACCTATGCAACCGTATTCTGATAGAACACCTCGTGTAGACTATTATCATATGTCTTTCCTCTCTTGTTGAACGGGTTTCTATAGTTAAAATAAATAAGCGAATCAGTTTTCTTTGTTAAAAATATCTTCACAGATAGGATGGTCCTATAGTTTTTTGAATTATCTGCCACATTAACAACCAAATATTTTCTAACAATAAAAAATCATACCTACATCTTCTAAGTCAAACGAAAAATATAATCTCAAACCAAAAACTAGGCTTTGTAGACACAGCTCTAAAATCTTCCTCTTTTTATCTAGGAATCCCAACGAGGCGCAAGAAAGTGATCCAATAAGGGCAGGTCGACAAGAGCGAGTGAGGATGAAGAACATAGAATGGACGGCGTACGAAGCAGTGCACAAAAAGTACTTGAACATCGACACCAAAGCTAAATTGAAGAACCACTACAGAGCTCACAGGTACGTCTTATTACAAAGGAATATATCTTTCAAAGAATCTATTATTCAGTATTTCTACAAAAATGCGAGTCGTATTTTTATTTCTTTGATGGAATAATAAAAAATATTATTTAAATAGATTCGTGATTTTTCCTTTTATTGTACAACTGACTTAATTTGAACTTGTAATTTAAGTACTACACTGTTTTAATGTCCAGTTTTTGATGGTAGGTATTTCAAGTGTTCAAAGTTATTTATTTTGTCAACAGACTATCATTCTGGCTGAATTTAGTACCAGATCTTCACCGTCCTGGAGGTGAGGACGTGCCTCCATCTCATCATCAGCTTGAACACGAAGACTCGGCCCTTCAGCCGACCCTCAAAACATTCAGCCCACCATTAAAAAAAACTACAGATATGGTCATCACCGACACTGGCTTGGCAACCAAGATTCCAGTAATAGGTGTTCTGAATATAACATCTCCTCTGAACTTCAATATCATTGGCGTCAATGCTCCTACGCAGAGCACAGCCGGTACTGAAGTACACAAAACTGATGCCACGACTGCCAGTCCACCTGAAGATGGCTTCGCAGCATATTCCACTGCTCTCAGTGTCACCATTGCTATTGGGTGCTCACTGCTCATACTGAATGTTCTAATATTTGCTGGAGTATACTACCAACGAGACAAAACGAGAATGAACGGCCAAGATGGTCATGCAAATGGAGCTCATTTAAAAAAAAGAGTAGAGAATGGGCAGATGCCAAACAACATCTGTGGTGACCTTGAGGGAGCGTTGACTTACCAAACTAGTTTAAAAAACGACCCAGCTACTATTTTAAGTCATCACCACCATTCTCATCATCAGCTACCACCACCTGAATTCGCTGATCTTCCAAGCAATAACGTTGCCAGTATGGCGACATTACCAAGAGCGCCTCCACCGCCAAAACTTGGGAAAAGTAATATAAATACTTTAGCAAGTGGGCAGCTGCAGGAGAACCAGCCGTTGTTGTCTGCGCATCAGATGCAGATGATAAACACGAGCACTCTGACGAAGAAGAACACGCAGCTGAACGCGAAATCGAACGTGACGATGGAGGAGTTGCGTGTGTGACGGCAGCGTGCATGACTGCAACGAGCCGGCAGTTGCAGCGACGTGGTCCACCACGACGAGATCGTGTGACTTGAGCCGGACCTTCTCAAGTGTGTCACAGACTACATATAGACTTTTGATGTACTGTGCCGCTTGAACTTTGAAGGTTATTAATATTAAAGACTCTTCTTCCAAAGACAATGTGAACTGAATCAGTGATTTTCAAACTCAAAGTGAGATATTTGAATAAGTGACGTTCGTGATTATCATATCTAAGACGTTGGAGTGTATAATAGCGTGTTATTGGACGATTTATCGATGTATTATAATGGTTGTAAATAGCGAAATAATTGTATATAGTTCAGCAGCTCAGCCGCATATCCATCCTAATTACAATTATAATAATCTCAAAAATAGTGAAACTTAAATAAAATATTAAAGATTAATCGTCGTTGTTCTCGGTCGGCTGTTAAAATTACATGAAAATGGAATATGTTTCGTAGTTTTGTCAACATAAAAAGAAATTACATTGTTTCATAAACGTTATTTTCGAGAGATTTATATTGTGAAATATCTTATGACGTAATAAGTTTATATTCAGCCGTTTGAGATGAGATTTTATTGTGTTTAAGTGCAGCCATTTGCCTTAATACTAGCTATTAAGATATTGTATAAAGCTGCACGTTTGACAAATGAATTTTGATTCTCTTACATCGTTGGCGTCGGTTCTAAATGCGAATCAGTGTATTTTAATAATAGTTCAAGCGGAGAAATCTAAAAGCGAACAGAGGACCCTTTTAAGGCCTCTTGGTTTTAAATATAATTTTCCTTTGAACATTCCAAGTATCTAATGAAATTTTAGCCATTTTCTTTTATAACATTTTTATAAATTTCTAACAGCCGATCGAACTTGGATTTAATATTGAATTTAAAAACTAGATATTTGAAGAATAAAAAGACACCAATGTAATCTTCGCCGAAAGTTTTATCGAAGTTAGAAGCAATAATGGTTCTTCGAAAAAGTCTGTTTTTAAGCGATTTTAGTTTATAATAGAAAAAGAAGTTTTGCTGAAGAAACATTATGATTGATAAGTAAAAAAAAAAAATTGTTTTGTTAACTTGTCGAGCTCTGAGACACGCACATGAATAATAATGTTTTGTTCATACCTGTTTCCATATTTTTTTTGTACTTGCTATTATTTCAGTCATGAGTTTCTTCAGTAAACACGTCAATTTTAGTTTCAACCTAGATGGACCAATAGTGTTTGTAAATATGTAAATAAACTTAGGAAACGGTATAACAGGTTGTAAAACATCCTTTTAATTTATATTTCCAACCACGACTGATCCCGTTTATTTTATTATTTTAGACATTCATTTATTTAAAATAAAAAAAAAAGTATGACAAAAAAAAACTGGCACAGAGTTTAATGTCTAGAATGACAACTAACCGGTTATTGTAATCATAAGGCCCGTTGGCACCTTACACTAAATCTTTACTTAGTCTCTGCCATCTTAAATCGATGGACATATTCAGAATAATATTTTCTAATTCTTAAGGTTACGTACGTACTGATACTGTTAGCTTAGCGTGTAGAGGCTAGCTATTTTGATACACGCTTGACGAATAGCGGAATGCAGTGCCGCCATTTGCAAACATTTTAAAACATTTGTTTCACTCCGCCACTCGCTATGCGACTCCCTAACTCACTAGCTTCTAATCGTTAAGCTAACCAATCAGTGCGTTCATAGCCTTAGCGTTAAACGTAGTTAGTGATGAGTGGTGCTAGCGGACTTTAATGTTTATTAAAACAACTTTGTGTTCAAATTTGTATAACTCAGTTTTTTTTTTGTTATTCCTTCTCCGTACGCACTAATTGTGTTGTTATTAAAACGTAAGTGTATTTATAGATATCGATAAAGTCTGTACAAAGACTTCATTATAAAGTACTCACCGGACTACAGACTAAAAATTTTAATAAAATAAAATCCAAAAATTAACTTCGTAGTTTTATTTCTTTAACATTTTATGTACAGAGGCGGACTTAGTGTCAATGGTATTCTCTACCAGCCAGCATTTGGGCAGTGCAAAAGACAATTTCATCTATAAAGTACCTAAGTTACGGTGTGCCGCGTCAATGCTTACAAAACCACTATAAATAGACCACTAGTATCATAAAAACTAATTTGTTAAAGGGCGTCACCACTTCCTCACCACTTATTATGATTGGGATCTTTCAACTATCAAATGGCGTGATAGACATGCATGAAGATTGTAGAATTGAATGAAATACACCTTTTTCTTGTTTAACTTGAGACCTTGTCGGTCATCAACCTTTCTGAACATTTTTTACATTGAAACCCATACCAAAATCGTCAAAGAAGACAAATTATTTTGCGTGGTATATTCCAACATTACTAAGTTCTGGTTCCAGTGAAATCCCTTCAAATAATCTAAATATGCGATCCTGAAAATACGTTGTTTTTGCCTTAATTTCCTAATACATGTTAGCTCACACATAAATATACCGGTCTAAAACGAGTCAGACTTGCGCACAGAGGGTCCCGTACAAAATTACTACTTACTAAACAGCCATATCTTTTGATTACGTAGATTTATATGGTTGATTTGTTTTTTCACACCACAAAGGAACCACACATCTATATCTATACTTTCACACATTCTGGAGATAAGGCTCTTGATAGACAGACAGACGGACACCAAAGTGACCCAATAAGGGTTACGTTTTTCCTTTCGAGTTACGTAACCGTGATAAAACATAAACATTGATAGAAAATGAAACAGTTCACATAACCAACACTCACAAACGCCGCTTTAATCCATTCGTAATCCACTTCAAAACGACGTACATTCACCTTCGTAAGTTCTTACCTACACAATTTTCTATCCGTCGAATTCCTTCCCAAATAAGTTTACTACTAATGAAACGAGCCCCATTTATTTATGTTCGAACAAAGCCAATTTCGTCATCAACTAAAAGCATCGATACTACTTCTGTATGGGCAATAAAAGAAAATTACACAACACATACATTCCGTGACTACAGACAATTTGCCGTGCACACAAAAAAGAAATGCTTACAACTATAAAAGATTCAGAGGGACCTTCGTGTTTCTGTTATTAAAGACGTATTTTTATGCATGTGTAACATCACGCCAGGTAGTTGGGGAGACAGGTAATCAAGCGGTAAACACGATGACTTCGTTTCATGTCTCGTTCTTGTTTTTGTCACGTTGAGAAGACAGAATTGGATGTTTCCGAAATTGTTAGAGAAATCTAGAATATAATAACTCTGAAGGTGGTTAATTTGTTGTGTACGTGCTATAATATATGTCGCAGTCATCTGGTTGAATCAGCTATTTGATTGTATGACTAGCGCGTTCACGTATACAATCAAACAGCAGATTCGGCCAAATGACTGCGACATATATACATTACTTCATTTTGTTTTTATCAATAACTTCTGTTGTTCTATTAATTTTCAAAAGCTCCTCAACGACACCGGGTGCTGTGTCTACCTAATTAACCACACAGCTTTTTGTCTTGAAATACTTTAATCTGTGCTTTTCATAACACTGTTATTAAAATTATTAACGTAAATGTAAAATGCACAAAGCAATTACTGCAAATAAAGGTATAATTGTACTATTCACTTTTGATAAGTCAGAAAGATAAGTATAAGATCAGTCCAGCCACAGACATAATACTTGTGTAGGGACTGTACTGCATGGCCCTTTCTAAAGCGTAGATTTCTATGGAGTAGAACAAAAAAATAATTAAATCCAAATTCACACTTTCCCTGAATTCTAACACAGCTGGATCGATTGATTACCGCTAGTCTATTACTAGGTCTATCAAAGTAAACTAGGTATTTTTCTTCCCACTTGATTCCATGACTTATCTATTTTCTGAGAATGGGAGACAAACATGGAACTCATTCTGATACTTATTTAGCTATCGAGATAATTACCAAATGTTTGCCAGATAGAAATATAATATGTCTACGTCAGTTTTGCACGGTTTTAATGTTATTTCAAAACGTAAAAGATTTCTACAACAGTACCCAAGACTTTGTTGTTGTTTTTAGAAACAACAACCCAACTACAACGGTTCCTACAACGCCTCCTAGCTTGACTACAAAAGAATCAGGAACAAGATGCTGACAATATTCTTACTTAATTTCGTTACAAAGAAAAAGTTTTAATGTTATACACTTTTTTTCTTAACCAACATCTCGAACTTTTCGACCAATTAGACTTGCTATTCAAATACACCAGAGTTTTCCATTAAGAAAAGACTTTGAGGGGCTTCCGCCTTCTTTGTCGAGACTTGAAAACACTTTTTATTTTTGGAGCGAGTTGTAAAGTCAACGTACTTGTATTTGCTTAACCATTAAAGGGGTGAAGTCGAAAGCTTTTCGCTTCGAATATTTGCATGTTTTCTGTGGATCCGTTGTGCTGACAAAGAAACATCTCGTGCGAGGGTGTTAGGCTGAATAAATGATGCCCACATCGCCCTCTGATGGCTTCCATTGTTTTCAAGTGAAATGTTTTGAATGTTTGCTTTCGAGGTGAAGGATTTGAAAGGATCTTTATTGTTTTCTCTTTCGTATTGTGTGAGGGAGACAGAGATAGATGATTGTGTGGATATGGGATGATCCGTACGAAGTTTGACAGGGCGGTGAGATGGGGTGTGATAAAGATATGAGGAGGGTCTTCAGGTCGACAATGCAGCACATTCCGTAGAGTGTTGCACGGCTTTGTAATAAGACATTAGTGATGACAGGTGCGATATTAAAGCGTGGAGAGGCGTGAGGTCCTTCGTGCCGAGACCATGTTGTACGAAACGTTACGTGGAATTACAACGAAAAGTCTCGTATTGTTGTGGGTAATTTTGAAGCAGGATTATCGTTCGAGTCATTTTGGACACCAAAAACCTGTTTGTTAATTATAAAATTGGAAAGTATATGATTATATGTGTGATGATAAAGTGACAACAATTCTATATTCAACTTATAAATTTACAAAGTGAACACATTTTTTATATTGTACCAGAAAACTACAGGATGTTTGTGTTTATTATGAAAACATACGTTGACAAAAAACAGCTGACTCATTCTACCACTATAACTAGAGCAGAATCGTAACCCCAGACCTAACTACTGGCAAATTACCCCACAACGTCAGCACAATAACTAGAGCTGACCTGGATACCCGTATGTTAAAAAGTCACGCATATACGCAAACGCTGGAAATTAAAATTTTCCCCTCCCGTGCCAAATCCGGGGAGGTTGGGCGAATTTAATATCCGGGGTGGGGGGAGATCCGGCACAGTTTTAGCTTTGAACCACTGTCTCGTGTGGAGCTAAAAATACTGCTTTACATATAAATGTTCGAATAAAATGGGTGTCACGATTATCATATTAATCAGAGGGGAGGACGGGGGTAAAAGTAGCTTCTAAAATTCGACCTTTTTACGTTAATAGCAGGAAATTGCATTGCGAGCATTTGACTAACTGAAAAAAAAAATCAATAATTACACCATTTAGAAGTCATTTGATTGGAGAAAAAATTCTAGACGCATAGTTGATGTTTCCCGTGACCCAAAGGCTAGCTTTATACCTAGACCAGAGGCTAAGTGTTGCCTTACAAAGTGGCAACGCCGCCAGTCTCTAGAGGACATAACCGCGCTGAGGAGATTTTTTTATGTTGATTTATAATATGTTGTTAGAACGTTTAGATATATTAGTTAATTTAATTGTTTTTAACTACAATACTTTTTCAATGCACTTCGTCCAAATTTAGCTCTTATTGCGTTGTAATTAGATTCAACATGTAATTTATTTGAAATGCGTGCTTTTTTCTAATTTTTCGCAACAAGGGCTTTATTTTCCGCGGTTGCGGGTTGTCCCGAGGTTGCGGGTTGTTCGATACAGATACCGCGTCCCTGGAACGTAAAGTGCAATAGAAGGAACATGAGGGGTTTTAGTCAGGAAAATCTGACACTCTGACACGGAAGTTATTTGGTGATTTCCCACCCAAAAAAAAATAAAGGCTTTTATTTATTTTTCACCATGGATTTACAGCGGTGATTTTATTCTAGACCAAGGAGGTTTAGATGTTTTCTATAACATCCTTACTATCCTTACTAATATTATAAAAGCGAAAGTGAGTTTGTTTGTTTGTTACCCCTTCACGCTTTAATGGCTAAACCGATTTTGATGAATTTTGGTACAGAGATAGTTGGGAACCAGGAGACGGACATAGGCTTAATTTAATTTAATTAATAATTTTTATTTAAAAAAAGTGGGATGTGAGGGAGAAAGAGGGAAGAAAAGAGAAAACTTAGCGTTGCTATTACAAATCAATAAGGCACAAGGGGAACTGTGTTACTCCAAATTTAACGCGGGCAAAGCCGCGGGCGAAAGCCATATACATATTTCTATATCATCGTTAAATCCGCCTCTTTAGCAATGACAAAGTTTCCTCACTTGAAACAAAATGAACTATTTTTGGTCGGTTGATATCACCAGTTTCGAATTTTTCGGTTTTTATATATCGTCGTTAAAGTTATAATACCATGTAAGTCCATTTTTAAAGGTTTTGTCATCATCATGCGACTCGATAGAGAATCGAAAGACTAAGACGAATTGGCCAATTAGGAACCAGGAATGTGTCTATCTAGTTTATGGTGTGTACAAAATATTTAAACCAGCCGGTCAGACTCGCGCACCGAGGGTTTCGTACAAACTAAATACATAAACGGCCATATCTTTTGACTGCGTAGACTTTGATGGTTAAATATTTAACAGCACAAACTTAATTTTAATATATTTTTAGTGTTAATTTCAACTCGATACCTCCACGCGTTTTCGAGATAAAGGGTCTTGACAGACAGACGGACAATATAGTGATTCAACAAGGTTTCAGCTTTTTCCTTTTGACGTTAAAAACCACTTCCTATAATAATGCATATTATACAGTTAGTTAACTATTGTAAAGATGATTAATTGCATTTCGTGATTTTAGAACTTGAACTACAAAATGTCGGTTTTGACGGCACGCTTGGCGCAGGGGCTGAGCGCTCGACTGCTGCCCTGCGTGTCGCGGGTTCGATTCCCGCACGGAACAAATATTTGTTTGACCTGCAGATAGTTGTTTCGGGTCTGGTTGTTTGTGTTGTGAGTTTAAATGTTTGTAAACGCACCCACGATACAGGAGAAGAGGAGAATTCCTAGTGTGTTGCTAACGTTGTGTGTAACGTTGACAGGTTATAAAAAAAGTAGTTATAAAATAAATTACACAAACACCTAATACTAGTCAAACCAGAACATTTGTTTCCTGCAAAATCTTTTAAAGACAACGTTCCAACTTTAAACAGATTTGCGAACTAAACCTTCAATTACCGTTAAATAAACTATACTTTATTTCTATCACCAGCGTTAACCTGCAATTAAAGTTTTAAACTAAAGCAAAGTAATTTCCTACCTTCAATTTAATCTTAATTAAACGTAAACAGAAAATATCAACTTTACTGCGCTTCGTTGATGAGAAGAGATTCTGATATTTATCTTAAATTACGATGCTTTAAAGGTTAAGTAGGTGAAGTTGGATAAACGAGTTCTCATTTGAGAGTTTTTTCTAGATAAGGTTCTGTTAAACCGTTTTGGACATTTTGCAAGACCGGACTCTGGCAAAGAATGTCCTGAAATAACTTAACAGATAATAAAAAGTCCGCAACCGGTCTGTATCTGTCCGTGTTGGTTTGATCGAAGTTTTTTTTTTAATTCCTATGAATAACCTTATAACATTTTCCCAACCTGGGAGTCGAACCAAAAACCTTTTCCTCAGCAGACGTGCCTACGACTACTAAACCAATGACGCAGACAATGATAATAACATCCAGATGATTAAAATCCTACTTCTTACTAATATTATAAATGCGAATGTTTAAGAGGATGGATGTATGGATGTTTGTTACTCTTTCACGTCAAAACGGCTGAACGGATCTTGATTAAATTTGGCAAAGATGTAGATTGTACTCTGAAATAACACATAGGACAGTTCTTTTTAGATATCAAAGATGCGGGTACCAGCTCGTATAAAAAACTGTCCCAAACAAATTTTGACTTCATTTTTTTTTCTTTATCTGTGTTGGAGCTTAAGCTTCAAAAAGTTAAAAAAAGAACCTGTAAGATATAGTGTTGTATAGGCCATCTAAAACAATAAAATTACATTTGAACTTGACCCTCATAACAAAGTCAACAAAACGTTTAAGTAAAATCAACCTTTTACCTTAATAGATAAGACACATATATCTTCACTGATCCTCTTACGTAACAATAGCGTTAATACACACTTACCTTTTCCCTAAGTTTCTTTGTTCTTACCCTTAAGGTTCAAGGGTTCGCCATAAAGTCTGCTGGCAAACTATCTAGCGGTCATTATCGAAATTAATGCAAGTTTACGAGGACGTGTTTTCTTAACAAATGTTGAAGCGTTAACACTAACGATGTAATTTTGTGTAGCGAGTCTCTGGGGTGTAAGTGAGGAAGATATGGACTGAAGCGGTTGGAATTTCAGTATTAGCTAGCTAAACGTGGCTTTTCTAATAGTTACTACTCCAAAAAGTATGCTATTGTCCTGGATTCGATGAATTATCCTGTCAAAATGGATCTCCTGATGAAAATCCATACATATTCCTTCTGTTTCTCTTTATGTTTCAAGGCCACAGTATCTCTTTCTAAGCAAAAAGCAGCTCCGACAGGCAGAAGCCTTGACGGTCCCCTTTGATTTCTTGACGTGTTTTATGTGGAACAGGAACTCGCCGTTGTTGCGTCCTACCGACACTAGTTGGACGGACGGTGAGCTACTTATTGCTCACCACAAGCTTACGTCTACAGTGCCCGGGCGTTATTGCCCAAAACGTCACCTGCTCACTCCCGAAGCGTTACCCGGTGCGGCAGGGACGTATTGAGGTTCTCTGCCTTAAATGTACCACCACCTCCTTCGCTAGCATAATTGCTTTGTGGAAGGCAAGACAGTTTCCCATTAACTCTCGCTTTCGAACCATAGATTGAACCAAGATCTGACACCTTTGCGCTTCCTGTCTAGTAATTATCTGCAAGAATCTCCCAAAATAACCTTGTTTGGTAAGCTACCGCTTGACGCAGGATCTCTAGATATAATATTCTTGATTCCAATGGTATTGTCCGATTTAAGAAAATCTTTTTTTGCATTTAATATAGTCAACAACAGCACAGTACGTCCCTTATTAGCCGAGCAAGAAAAAAGCTAGTTATTTAAAATTGGAAAATTAAAAAGCGCAGACTGCTTATATCCTATACCATACAACAGGAATTGCAGTATTTGTAGAATTTATCAAAAAGGTGACATATTGGGCGTTCTTTTTACTAATAGCGATATTTAGATGGGTTTAAAGGAGGAGGAGAGACAATACTGAAGATAATCTGTACTCAAATGAATAGCTACATTTATAAAAACAAATATTTAAATATAGCAACACAATAACCACTCGTCTAAGGAGAAACATATTACCACTATTGTGGCGTAACCTGCGCATGGTTACGACAGTTGCTCACTCCATTCCGGACCCCATGGGTCAACTGTTTTAACTCCAAACGGCTTAAAACTTTGTTGGTTTGTTTGTCATGCCTTCATACCTGAAAGGTTTTTTTGATAAAATTAATCACATAAGCAAATACATCACCTGAATAGGAAATAGAATGTCTTGATATTTTCAAAGTCAAAGTCAAAGTCAAACATTTATTTGCTAATAAATATGGTTACAAAAGTTCGAATAAGTAATAGACAGTGTAAAAGCAGCTTAGCATATTTAGTCATAATACAACGACATGCAAATTTTTTGTGTTTTTAACATTATTTTGCTAGTAAATTCTCGTGAAATAATTTTCGCCTACCACACAGACGAAACCACAAGCAAAATCTAGTATAACATAACCCATATATAAAACCACGATTCTGCAGCCCTCCTAAAGCGAACAAAGTAAAATTAATGTGGAACATCTTCCCTAACCGCGGCCCGTCCGGATAACTACGGATGATGCCAACAGTCAAGTATTAAATAATATATTTAGTCTGTTACCGACAGCCAGGATTAATTATTCAGTAACTAGCGCCGCCGACTTTGTAAGCTTCATTAGGTTGGGAGAAGAAGGATTTGAGATGGTAGATAGATTTATAGTGGGATATGAAGATCAAGGAATTGTGGTTTTTGTGAATGTAATCGATCATAGTTGGGGTCAATGTATTGGACAAAAGGTTATAACATAATCAGCCTTAAGACGTGAGTGAGTAAATGGATTGTCGTAATCGGACATTACAGGCACAGTGTTCGGAGTTTTTGGTTTTATGTCGTACGCCACAGCCATTGTCTGCTCGGGTTGTAGGTTGTCCGAAAAAGCTACCTCGGCCCCAGAACACAAAGGGCTTAAATATAAACTTGGATGGGTTTTAGTCGATACGTAATTCTGATACCTTCCTCCTCGCTTCGTCCACAGCGGGACAGATATTTGATGATTTCCCACACGAAAAATAAAAACTTTGTACAGGTAATTTAAATACAGAAAGTATAGTACACACGAAGGTATATCAACCAACACAAAACCATTTTAACCTGATCTCTCTACTACAGTGTGCGATCCGTACTAGAGAGATCGGTTTATAATAGTTTAGTATAGATTGACCTGCTGTTGTGTGTACCTATGCAATTTAACTCTTCATTCGGAAAGGAAGAAATAATTGCAATGTACCAGCAAAAAAAAAACAAAGCAAGAAAAATTGAGTAATCCTTT
Organism: Ochropleura leucogaster; assembly: GCA_958449745.1. Classification (NCBI taxonomy): domain Eukaryota; kingdom Metazoa; phylum Arthropoda; class Insecta; order Lepidoptera; family Noctuidae; genus Ochropleura; species Ochropleura leucogaster. The sequence goes on from OY288203.1 coordinate 19,873,014, forward strand.
TTTATGCCTCGTCGTTTGAGTGGTCACAAGTTCGATTCCTGATCATGAATGAGGTTCGATTTTCTGTTGGTTCAAAGTCTTATTGGGTTTTTTCATGAGGAATTTCCTTTATACCTAAAAATAACTGAGTACACGTGGGTGAGCTGTTATCTTAACCTCTGCCTAACCCTTTAGAGATTCCAGTCGTGATATTTATGTTATACTGTCTGTGCCCAGCGGTTTCACCCACTGCTCGGTTAGGGGCATGAAAAATATATATTAGCCGATTCTCAGACCTACCCGATATGCACACAAAATTTCGTTCAAATCGTTGCAGCCGTTTTGGAGGAATATGGGAACGAAAATTGTGACACGAGAAATTTATATGTTAGATTTTTTTCGCTTAAAACAAAACAAAGCGAAAACATAAATCTGGATTCAACCTTGGTAGGTACTCATCTACAAAACAGTTATAATAAAAATTAAACAAATCCCTGACTCTTCCTCATAAAAATCCTCATAAATATTTAGCCGTTGTTCCAACTTCTGCATTATTAATCCTTGGCCGTTAATGCAAAGAGCTCGAGATGTTTGAAATCATAAAACGAAACACGGCAGAACCTCATCCGTAAAAGTGGTTTCGATTCAATTAAATTTTTACCCTCGTCCTCATCACCTTAACTTTTTTCTCTACCTATTTAACTTTAGACGATTCTCTACGAAATATTTTCCTGTTATATTAAAGAGCTTTGTTATAAAAGAGATTTTACTAGGAGCAGTTTCAAGTGTCTGGAACGTCGCGCGCATTTAAACCGTTACACTGAAAAAATAAACGCACATTTTTCTGAGTTTTTTTTTCTATTCCACTTTTTTCCATCTTGGTTATCTCTCAAGTTTCTTTTTTTTTTGTTTAAAGTGCTAATGAGGAAAGTCTTAATTGTTATTCAAATGGTTTAAATGGTGGCTATATATATTTTTTGTAAATTTAAAACGAATCCTACAAATATTACAAATGTTTGTGAGGAGGGATGGATATTTATTACTCTTTCACGTCACGGCTGAACAGATCTTGATGGAATTAGGCACAGAGGTAGATTATAGTCTGCTCATTACGCGGGCGAATTTAATTATGATTTTTTGATTATATACGGTAAAAGAGGACGCTAATTAAAACCAGGTGACAATACTAAAACTCCTGCAAAACAAGAAGGCCCGTTTATCAGCCTACACTGCACCTGTCCATAATTTACAGCAAGATTACAAGCAATTAAACTAAATTCGTCCATCTGTCCGACCCGATTCGATTTGTATGCTAAGCTGTGATTGGCGTATTTAAATGAGGCGTCGCTTCAAAACCGTTCATGCGAACGGTTTTACCAACTCGTATTGTTTAGATGGCGAATTTGTGGGATTTTGAAGCGGAAAACTCGTTTTTGTTTTGTGATTATATTAGTTTGGGACCTTCTTTTAGGGCTTGTGGATGCTACACAGGTTCACCTTAGATACGGCAAAGATTGAGGAAAGTTCTGGAATGAATATTGTTTTACATTTACCCTTTCATGGCTTGAAGTCTGACAACTTAGATTTCACTAAATAATCCCCTTAATAATCATGATTTGTTCTTTAGGCAAAGCCACGCTTGCCTAGGTTGGTTAGTGGATGGTTTACCACCCACATACTGCGTTTCCTCCTTGCTTCGGGACTAGGTGAGGCTGTTGATCCCGGCTGTCATTTTCTTCTTCATTTTTGACAGTCGTTACAGGCAGTCATTGACCCGAAAGTCTGACAACCAAAGGAGTATCGTAATACCAAATACTAACTTTGTTGTGGAGGACAGATAGGCAGTCGCCCCATGTAAAATACTGGTATTCAGATCCATCCGGTAAGACTGGCCGACTACCCCAATATAGTTGAGAAAAGTCGAGGTGCCATGACATTTTTATTTAGATTATTAATTGATCTAAAATAATATTCCTATGAAAATTTGTGATAATTGGGCAACTTTAGCAATGATCAAGTCCAACCATATATAACTATAGAGGTACTTCCAAGTACCCCATTTCCACAATTCCACAGCGCATGTACCTCATGTAGACCAGGTACAGACAGCAAAATAAATAAGTAACCAGGATCGTCAGAAATAGTTGTATTTGTCATCGAATCCGATGAACGTCTCTATTAATTTAGTAAACTGTTTGTTTACTTACAAATAATTTAATTTTTGTATAAACAAAGATGTAAGTAACAAAAACACAAACTATCTATAATGACCCGAGTGGAGATGGAGGAATGGTTCCTCATTTCTATTGGTGTCTATACATCACTGGCCCCCGCGGCAATCAATCCTAACATAATGCAGGTCACTTTAATATTCACCCAGTGGAACTAATCATATCAACTCGTTACCATTGGCGGAGATCCTGAATAGCTGGGTTATCACAAAATGTACGTGGAATATTGCAGCACCTGAAATTGGGGCTGCAGATGAAATTGGGCCTCTCAAAGGCCGAGTAATCGAATTCAGGCCATTTTTGGCCGGCCATTCAAGGTAAGCGGTCATTTGATTGGCGTTTTCGAGTGACATTAAGTTTTATAGGTTAACCTTGTTAATGGGATCACATTTCGGCTAATTAGTTTGACCAGTGTTTAATAAGAATTCCTTATAATTTAGAAAATTCCATCCAAATAAAATTTGTGAAAGTACTCTTAATAGAGCCGTAGGTAAGTCGTTCTGCCCATCAATGCGGTTTTTCTTGACCGTACCTAGCAACCTTCTAGTGACGTAGATGTTAGGGGTAAAAGTTTCAACGTTTTTATTTTAAATCAAGGTTTTTAATGTTATAACTTTACTTTAAATACCCCTCGAGCTCCGTGCAGTTCATTTCCTACAGTGTTTTTAATGCATAATATTGAGTTCTGCCGTGAAACTTGTTTTTTCATCGAAAAAAGTGTAACTATTTCATTCATCCTGCGTTCATCAGGTACTTTACGTCCCCTACTACTTCGCCATTACCATGCACAAGCAACCCAAGATACCGGATGTTGGATATTATAGTACGCCCAACGAGAAGAAATACGAAAGGTCATTAACCTAAAGAACAACCGTGGCGTTGACAATCTAATATTTGGCTCTTTCCATCTTGTGCCTTTGTCGTAATGTCTCGTTCTCCCGGAAAAAACATGACAACGTTAAGATGGGTTCGCCAACATTCGGGCGGCCATTTTAGATGGGGTTTTAGCATGGGTTTTGTTTACATTTGGTATCGCTTCTCGTTGGCCGTACTATAGATTGGATATTATCTACCTAGGCAAAAAAAATAATATTATTATTAATTCAGAACCGATAAAGCTCTCAGTACAAAGGGAGGACGCTTGACTTCTTGATCGAGTCGTATTGCTCAGACAGCGTAAAAATAGATGCTGAGGACAAGTTTCCAACAGAATGAATAAATAATAATGGGACGGGTTTATTAATATTATTTCATTCTGTTGAAAACCGCCTGCCTTACTTTGGACTACCTCTACCTCGACTAAGACTTGAGGTCGAGTGGTTGTAAATGCGACTGTTGAGCATGAAATCCTAGGTGTAATCGCTGGGTCGGGCATTATGTTATTAGGATTTTCCATCATGAATTTGTCAGTAAAATCTAGCCTGTTGTCCGCGCGGGTTATTCAGCAACTGGACACAAGAGACCGGACACACGTGTGTCCAGTTGGTGAAACTCAAAGTTAGTATCACTTATTATTTCGTCATCTGGACACGCCAAGATTTTCATTCGTGTCCACTTAGTGAAACTTAAATTATATCACTTTTATGTTTTCGCCAAGTGAACACAAGTTCGCATTTTACCCGAATTCAAGATAAAGTACAGTCAAGCACATTAATGTTTTGTGTCAAACATCATCGGCCACTGAACGTCCCACTACTAAGAATGGGTAATTAAGTATGTAATTTTAAAATTATTCACAATTTGTGAATTTATAAAGAATGTATTTTTGATCTCTATCCTTGTTTTATAATCTTCAACATGTAAAAAATAGTTGTGTCAAGTTGGCGAAAACATAAAAGTGATATAATTTAAGTTTCACTAAGTGGACACGAATGAAAATCTTGGCGTGTCCAGATGACGAAATAATAAGTGATACTAACTTTGAGTTTCACCAACTGGACACACGTGTGTCCGGTCTCTTGTGTCCAGTTGGTGAATAGCCCGTCCGCGCAACACGTTCTTCTTTAAATCAAATTAACGAACCAAATAACCCGAAATTGTGAAATTTGAATGACTCTCGTTTAAATAATACTGCAGCATATGGCAAAGTGTGATATATGGCAAAGTTGAGGACTCTTTCTAAGGAATAACCGTTTCGAAAACACGATTCCATAACATTTTTTCTATAGAAAAATACAAATAATAAAAAAAGTTACTTCTAAATCCGTTTTGCTTTTTTAACCGTTTTTTTAATTGTAAAATCCTTGAATTCGGACTTTTCAATGTTAGTCAAACACCAAGTATGTACCCCGTGTAGGTCAAGATGGGTAGAAAACACATTCTTCACCGAAAAGCACCGACCATCAAGGTTCCGTACAAACTTGCGACATAAACGGCCATTTATTTTGACTGCCTATACTTAGAAGCCTGATTTATTCACAGCACAAAGAGACTACAAGTATATGGTTTTTATTTCAACTCGATACCTCTAGCCGTTCTCAAGATAAAGGGTCTTGACAGACAGACAAAAAAGTGATCCTTAAGTCTCTCTCCCAGTAGAGCAATGGGTAGCTCACCGTCCATCCGTCAATTGACGACAGGCCGTGTCGACGGCGCGTTTGTGTTTCACGCACGCCTCAAAGAGAGTCAGCAAAGCAGAGGGGCTTGCCAGAGCCTCCGCCTGCCGGGGTTGCGGGTTGTTCGAAAGAGATACCACGGCCCCGGAACGTAAAGGGAAATAGAAGGAACATGGGTGAGTTTTAGTCAGTAAAAGTCAGACATGCCCCCCCGCTCCGCCCAGAGCGGGGGAAGTCATTTGATGATTTCCCACCCGAAAAAAAAAGACTCTCCCAAAGTGTTCCGTAGTTTTCTCTTGAGGTACCTACAAAACCCTAAAAAATTGTTTGGAAGTCACGAAAATGACTTGTACATTCTAAATACTACTACTAATAATATTCTTATCACAAAATAGTAAAGCCTTTACCACCTGACAGTAATAACCCTTCATGTAGGCTGTGGCACGGATAATCATATTTATACTAATATGCTAATTCTACGCATATATCAACCCTCTTGACGGCTGTCGCGTCACTACATTGTTACCCACAGTTTGTGTACAAGCTGTGCTTGGCACCTGGAATTAACTGCTTCAAGAAGGTGGCTGTCCAGAGTTATGGTAGAACTAGCTTTTGCCTGCGACATCGCTCTTCTTGTTATGTACCTACTAAATATTTAAATGTACATGGTGACACTATTTAACTAGTTCTCTAACCAATTCCGAAGAATATCCCTTTTTTGGATACGGAATCATCGAATCATATCCCCCGCTCTGGGCGGAGCGAGGGGAATATCAGACTTTTACTGACTAAAACCCATTTATGACTCTTTGTTTTGTGGGGCCGCGGTATCTCTTCCGAACAACCCGAAACCCCAGGAGGCAGTGGACTTGGCAGGCCCCTAAGGCCGAGTGAATACTAGCGTGATGCTGAACAGAGGAGAATCTAAGAAAAAAACCGGTCAAGAGCGAGTCAGACTCACGCACCAAGGGTTCCGGGTACAAAATTGCGATATTAACAGCCATATCTTTTGACTGCGTAGATTTAGAAAGTCGGTTTTTATTGTAACAGTGAGAGACCAGAGACTTGAGTATATTATTTTTTACCTTTACGCGTTCTCCAGAGTCTTGACAGACAGATAGACTAACAACAAAGTGATTCTATAACGATGTGAGTATTACGGAAAGCTAAAAACGTGTAGCGACCTGAGCAACAAAGAAAAAAGGCAGAAGAAGATTTCGATTTGCAGAAGGCACATATGTATATACTAGCTTTTACCTGCAGCCTAGTTCACGTTATATTCGGGGTAACACGGTTTCTCTGTCCTGATTTGTAGGTACCTGCTAACTGTAGTTTTTGCCGTTGCGCCTGATTTATTGTAATAGCAAAGTTTTCCCTTTTCTTCCCTCTTTCTCCCGCATTTCTCACTTTTATTTAAAAAAAATTGCATATGTCCGTCTCCAGGGTTCCAACTATCTATGTACTAAAATTCAGATTGTTTAATGTAGGCAAAAAGTGTTTGTATAGAGAACCTAGTCAAATATTAAATACACAGTTTTTTTTTACTACGAATTTCTCCTGTATCGTAGGTGCTTTTAAAAACATTTAACTCGCATACAGCCAGACCCGAAACAACTATCTGTCGGTCATACAAACAATTATTCCGTACTGGCTCGAACCTGCTACACGTAGCGTAACAGTCAAACGCTTAGCCACTGCGCCAACAGTGTAGTTAACTAAATGATCTCAACTAAAGCTTTCACTTCACAGCCAGGTTAACAAGAGCCAGAGTGTTAAACTGAACTTTGGACCAGCTGCAACACTTCAACGAACTAAACAGATTAGCGAGAATAATACTATTTCTGTTATTATGACAATAAACAGTGATTGGAGTGACCTTTATATAACCTTTGCAAGTTTTATCTTCTCTCTGTTTACACAAAGTTGAAACTGTGCCTTATGAATAGTGATCAGATTATACACCTACGTAATGGCATTATAGGGAAAATGTCATCCCCTGTCAAATTATTACCACGCCATATTGCCTCGGAAAGAACGTTAAGCTATTGGTTCCAGTTGTCATAAGTAGATTTTTGACAGTCATTACAGGTAGTCAGTGACCCGAAAGTCTGACAACTAGTCTTACCAAGGGGTATCGTATTTTCTTGTACGTGTTTGTTTATGTTTTCGAGCGTGAGGCACTCGTGGGGTTGCAGCTGAAAATCTGCGTCAGGTGGAGGCCTTGTGTTGCCATATGGCATTATGCTGAGCTGAAGCCCTTTTGGTATTATTTATTTTATTTTGTTAAGGTGTTCATGTTTGTTTTTGTTATTGGTTTTAATAATGCTGAATAAACGCTATTTTCTTTCTTTATTTTGCGTTAACTTTGGGGTACACAGTTCTCCTTTCCTGATTTGCAGGTACCTGCTACCTGTAGTTTTTGCCCTTGCGCCTTATATTATTGTAATAGCAAAGCTAAGTTTTCCCTTTTCTTTCCTCTTTCTCCCTCATTTCTCGCTTTAAAAAAATTATTGCCCATGTCCGTTTTCAGGGTCCCAACTATCTCGGTAGCAAAATTCATCAAACTCAGTTAAGGTATTTAGGCGTGAAGACGTAACAAACAAACTCACTTTCGCTTTTATAATATTATATTAGTATGGATAGAAAAACACATTTAGTTGTACCGTCACGTTTGCGAAGTTTAACAACCTTATTAAAAATTCATGTGACCTTCTACAGATGGTGTCACAAAAAAGGGAACAGCAATAAATTAATCAAGTACAGCGTTTCTGAAAGAGACCAAATTATAAATTCACGGTTACATGAACTCCATCAGAATAATGTCGAGTATAAAATATATTTATAATAAAACAATATTAAAGCCGACGGGCGAAAGGCTTATTTTTAATAACGTTGCTATTTTGATTTATGGCTTAAAGCATTTTGAGCGGCACCCCTTATTTTTTTACAAGAATAATGAGTATGCAATTTTCGAGCACCTGGCTTCTTGAAAGAATGGATTACGGCTGGAAATTGCTTGTCTCATTTCTGAATGAGAGGCGTCTCATTTTCTTTTGAAATAATCATTTATTTTATTACTTCGTTTGACGAGAGAACTGTCACAGCGAACTTGTATGCCCTTGTAGGTCATAGGTTCGAGCCGAGGAAAAAAGATGGCTTGGAGTAAATTATTTTGACACAACAGCCTTTTAAATGGAAGAAAAAACATTAGGTAACCAACCAGCTTGAGATATTATTTAAAAATCGAAGACTATTAAATCTTACTTGACCTACCTCGCGGTCAAGCGTAAACTTTTTAGAACAGATGTATTTTGTTTCGTCAATTGACACAGCGGTAATTTTCAAAAAAGGAATGGGCCATATCAATCAAGCACAGGCTCGCCAATAGTGTAAGTTGTGGGTCCAGTTCTGGTTGATACATTTAAACATTTATTTTTATAACTTTTATAAACATTACATCATTAAAGTCTGATCTAGGACAACCTGTATAATGATGGATCCCTGTTAAAAAGAACAGGCGTATGCCCCAGCTATGGGGGAGGGATTGTTGTTGATTATACTATCTCTTAAAAGTCTAACAACCAGTCTCATGGGAAAGGATGTCGTATTACCCAGTACTAACGCAAATGTGGGGTCAGATAGGCAGTCGACTCATGTAAAATACTGATCTGAATCTGGTAAGACTGGACCGACCCTAAGATATTTGGGAATGAGCTAGGCATCTGCCTAGCCTTTTCCCAACTTCATTGTAAATTAAGTGTTATGAAGGGAAACTTTAACAGCAATATGCTAATTTTAAAATCTAAAATGAACACAAAGTTCGTTACAAAAGACCGTTCTTGGAAGGCCTGGTTCGACGGTAATGTTTTGTACTTTTGCCATTAAACGAGAAATCTGACATTTAATACAAACTAACTTCAGAATAACAATTTTCAGTATATGGAACAGAGGATGATATTTTATAAAGAATTAAGACAAATCGGCTCCACAAAAACCAGTGTATTAAGAATATTCTTAAACTTGGCAAACTTTGACCACCTTTTTAGAAATTAACATGAGATGTCAATTTTCTTTTTAACTCAACTATTCATCGTCATAATCAACCATTCGAATAAATCGTCCAGCCAAAAAAACTGCCACAGTATAAAAAATCTGACTGACACAGATAGACCAGCATCCAGTATACAAATGCCTGCCACTCGCTCGTTCCCTGCCTATCTATTTTTATCGAGTCGCGTGTTCACCCGATTAATTTATCGATTATCGGACAGGCTTGCCCCGCATTTGCTTGCTCTGATGTAACATTGGCGTCATCTTCCCGATCTGAAACAGCTGTAATATAGATAAAGTAGGGATAAATATCTACTGATAGGAATGTGACCAAGCAAAAGTTTCACTATTTTGTAACAAACTAAGAAGGCTCCTTTTCTTAGTTATTTCCAATGTTTTTGATACCGATTGTTAACCTTCAGTCTGTGAATTCTTCTTCTTTATCGTGTTGTTACTATCAGAGTTTTTATGGCACCTGACTGACGTTTTTAACGATGTTTTCCGTCAGACGCATATTGTGAAATTTATACTATAAGCACATGAAGCCGAAAACTCGGAGATGCGTGTCTTGGATTCGAACTCGAGACCTGTGACTTGACAGTTTGACGGTTACACTACTGCGCTATCACAGCTTAGTATGCATTTTTGTGGATTTAAATCCACAGAAGTATTTTCCAGATGTAAATTGCCTGTGATTTGTGGTGACAAAAATAATCGTGGTTGGTACTGATTATTGTGTACAAGTAAAAATATGTGTGTCTTTTTTTAGGAAATCACCTAATAACTTCCCCCGCTCTGTGAGGAGTGGGGTCGGAGTGTCAGGCTTGTACTGCCTAAAACCCACCCTTGTTCCTTCTGTTGGCCTTTATGTTCCGGGGCCGCGGTATCTCTTTCGAACAACCCATAACCCCGGATCGTACGTGACTTGATGTGCTGTTTTAATTCTAAGTGTGTAATAAGACGCTGGCAAACAGTCAACACATTGTAGAAATACTGAAAAGAATGATAAAGGAAAAAAACACAGTTCAATCTAACTTGATAAATCGGCTTGTGGTCAACAGAACCACGCCAGGCAATAATCAAGTGAGTTATCATCAATTCCAAAATGGCGAAAAAAGTTAACACGTCAATCCCACTAATTTTTCAACGCTGCATTTTTCCAATCCCCCAAAGTACCTTATCTACGCTTCAACTGTAATTTATCAGTTCTAAAACAATTATTAGTCATTCTAGTCTAGACGGTTTAATTATATCTGCAAAAAAATCTAGAAAAATCTTCATTCTCGTATGCACAGCATCTGAATTACGAAATGAATATTGTATTATTTAAGAGAGAACAAATAACTTTCTGTGTATTTTGTTTTTTATACTGGTCCAGTATAAAAAAAAACAAAGTAAATGCTGTGAAAAAAAAACAAAGTGGGTTTAAACTATCGCCCTGGAATATACCTTGCTCTATCCTCACCCGCTTGTATCCTCTATCCTCTAAATTAGCCGAAATCCTGGATAGTGAAGAACAGTATTCCATTGCCAACCAATCAATAGCATCCAATATTTGACGACACGGTTGGCGCAGTGGCTGAGCGATCAACTGCTGCGCTGTGTGTCGCGGGTTCGATCCCTGTACGGAACTAATATTTGTATGACCTACAGATAGTTGTTCCAAGTCTGGCTGTTTAGGAGAAATTCCTAGTTTCCCCACACTAGGAATTTCTCCTGTATCGTGGAGTCGTGCATTTAAAAAAAATTAGGGTTTTTAAGTACTACAGCCACTAATATTACTGCTAGGTGCTATTTTAAAATGACTTCCAGGTGATCTAATCCGGGTCCAATGAGTACTATTTAAAAACACGCACTGCGTAACATTGACGCGAAAAAACCTTTCGGTCAACTTGACCTAGTATCTGCCATTCTTTAATAGATACCGTTACATCTGCCCACTCTGGTTTGCATGCTAAAAATAGTTCGTGTATAAAAATACCTTGGGATACAATGATAGATTGTAGCCGTTTGCCCGTTTGTGACCTAATTCCGTTGGAATTGGGTCAGATCACACAAAAATGTATCAACTGCCCATCTAGCGTGGTACAGCGAAAGTGACTGGCTAGTTTCATTCATTCACGAATTAACACCGTAATGCTTACTGTAGTGAGAGAGAAAGAAACGGGAATGGTTTTAGTCGACGACACAGTTGGCGTAGTGGCTGAGCGATCGTCTGCTGCGCTGCGTGTCGCGGGTTCGATCCCCGCAAGGAACAAATACCAAATCATTTATTTCAATTAGACCATTACAGGCACTTTTGAATGTCAAGAATCAAAATGAATCTACAGTCCCGATCACAAGGCATAATAACTTGTGAAAGTACTGTAGTTGCCCATTCCAAAGCGTTGATCTCTATGGAGAAGAATGGGCAAGAAACTAAAAATGGACACTCTTTTAAATTATAATATTTTTACAAAATCGTATTTACATCATTCATGTTGAGATTATACAAATATGTGAGAACGATGTAGAAAGGCGTGCACAGTAAGAATATTTGTATGACTAGAGATAGTTGTTCCGGGTCTGGTTCTTTGTGTATGTGAGTTTACGTGTTTGTAAACGGACCCACGATACAGGAGAAATCCTAGTGTGGGGAAACGTTTTTCTATAATAAAAAACAATAAAAAAACTCAGTAAAAGACACTTCCCCCCACTCCGCCCAGAGCGGGAAAAGTTATGTCATGATTTTCCATCCGCAAAAACAAGCTTATTGTAGTAGTTATTAATGTTATTGTTTTCCCGGGAACTGCGAACAAGTTGCTCGGATATCTGAAAAACAAAACAACGTAACATTGATATTGGTTTGAAATTAATTTGTATAGTTTCCAATTGATTCTGGAAAACGATTTCTGGTGTTTTGACCTGGAGTTATTAGTACTAGATTTCCTGAGAAGATGAGAGATACTGAAGCCTGGATAGTCTTGTCGTGTTTTTATGATTAAAACTGCTCCGTAGGTCTCGAGGTCGTAAGTGCGACCCGGGTCGGGTAAAAAGTGTTATTGGGTTTTTTATTATTATTTTAGGAATTTCTCAGTCGTGCTTGGAGTTTGGAGGTCGGCGGTGGAGATGCACCCGTGCTTAAAGAACACGTTAATCCGTTGGTCCTCCGCCTGACCTCTTTCTGGTCGTGTCGGGTTGCCGTCTAATTGGTCTATGAGAGTAAAAAAAGAGAGAGTGCACAATGTGCACATGTACCTGCGCATACACTTGGGCATTATAATATCTCCCGGATAGGTGGCTAATCTCCGCTGAAAACGGTCAGGAGGACTATATTAAAGTTATGATCAGACCTTTGTTCAGCAGAGGAATAACATACTATAATTAAAAACGTATTCTAGCAAGAGAAAATTAACAGTTGAAAATAAGGGAAAAACTTGTTACGCAAGATTATGAGGCATATAATATCGAGTTGTGAGTATGAGTTTGGTCGTAACAGAAACTCATAGATACTACTATACATGCCGAGTCGTAACCAAGTCGAGTCATTTTCAGGGTTCCGTAACTCAAAAGGATAAAAAGGAACCCTTATAATATCACTTTGTTGTTCATCTGTCTGTCAAGACCCATTATCTCGGGAACGCGTGGAGGTAACAAGTTGAAATTAAAACCATTTACTAAAGTCTGTGGCGCCTCAAAAAACCCTCTAAGCCTACACAGTCAAAAGTAATGGCCGTGTGTATCGTATGACTATCGTATGAGTTGCACTTGTCCGGTATTTTTTGTAAATATGCGGTTAGCAGAAAAAACTTTAATATATTTTTAAAACGTTGCCCCACTCTAAAAATATCACCTGTATCGTGGGTGCGTTTACATTTAAACACACATACACAAACAGCCAGACCCAAAACAACTACCTGTAAGTCATACAAATATTTATTCTGTGCGGGGATCGAACCCTCTACACGCAGCGCAGCAATCGATCAGTCGATCACTCAGCCATATAGCTATAGCAATTGTTTGACTAGACCTGAAAACCCAAGATGGGTTAATTCCAATAGCAATTGTTGGACTTTATAGTTGATTCTCAGCCCCGTTAACATTATGTTGGGTTCATCTTCCAATCTAAACGGATATTAGCTGATCATAATTAGTTATAGAAGAGCTACTTCAAGCAACTGCTGTTTTTGATCTCTTCAACCCAGATACTGGGTGATTGGAAACTATACAGGTATATAAAAAAACAAATTGCAATTAACGAAAGAGTGCTAAAAGCGAAGGAGTGTTCGGCTGTAACCAGTTACTGCCAAGCGCAGTAAATAAGTAGAGTATAAATTTTATTAGAGGCAGCCGTGAGATTGCAGCGAGAGTGAAGTACTACGTTTATTGGGTTTTGGGAATTAGCAATAAAGCTCGCGTGGCTCCTGCACCAGCGTCTATGTTAGAAGATTATTTTTAATGGAGTTTTTTTATGATCCAGAACATTATGCTTGGAATTGGCTGTTTGAATTATAAACGCTGTGAGGTTATTATGGAGGGGTTTTTTGATAATCCAGCAGACGAGTAAGGAAATATTAATATAGGTATCACAATATAATTTGCAAAATATCCTGATTTTAATTTACACAAGTACATCCACATTGTTCTTTTAAACAAAACAAAGATACGATTTTAAAACTGTTTTCAAGATTATCAAAAGTATTTATTTCAGAAGGTTTATTTATGTAAGGAACATTAATACTTAACTAAGAAACGTAAAAGCTGTTCCGCACAATTTTGCGACATAAACGGCCTTATTGGAGTTTATTCCTAAAGAATCGATTTTCATATATAAGGCGCCCGGTATGAGAAAATTCCGAGGGGTAAAACCTACTAAAGTAACGAAAATGTGTCACGTTTTTGGTGCGCACCTTTAGTGCGCAACTTTCTAATTTGGCTGTGAGTGTATTAAGACGTACATATGGCAAGCTGTATAGGCGACTATACCTATATACTATATGTTATTGGGCTTGTTTGTTTCTATCAGTGTCGATGTATTTGTATTGCTATTTTTTTTCATTAATTTGTGAATTTACCCTTTCATATGATATTAATCTTTTTTCAGTTGAATAAACTCTTTTTGCGTATGGTTAGATACTCGTACTTAAGGAGTAAACTCCAGTCGTGCATCGGAACTGACACACACACTTTTTTTTTTTTGACTGCGTAGTTTTAGAGGGCAGCTCCAAAGGACCACAGACTTGATCATAATATGGTTTTAATTTCAACTCGATACCTCCACAAGTTCCCGAGATAAAGGGTCTGGACAGACAGCTAGACAGACGGACAACAAGGTGATCCTATAAGGGTCCAGTTTTATTTCCTTTTCAGGTCCGGAACCATTTAAGTAGTTTTTTTTTTCAAGTTTCTCAGATGTCAAAGAGCATTACCTCTCCCCTTTACTGTAATTTTATGCATTTATTTTTATATGTGTATTATTTGTCGTATGTGATTGATAATTTTAAATTGTCTGTTTTATCTTCTCCACACACTGTGTTTACATATCTCATCCAACTTTCCTCTCGCAGGTCTGCTTATTTGAAAAGAAATATCTTCCAATATTTCTTATCAAATAAGCTGTACCTACCTTTGTGCTCTTCTGTCCTTAATGTAATGTACTGTCATGATTTAATGCATAATCAATCATTCACAGAAATAGTTTTCACTGGTGATGCATGGCATCCCTATTTTCGTGTTACAAAGCTTGCAAGGCGCAGTATAACAACGTTCAAAGATTTAATCTCTCTTCGAATTTTCATTAAAGCATCGTTTCTGTATGTACTTTTAGTTATCTCCAATTTGCTGCTTACCCCACCGAGAAAAACTAGCGAGAAAACTATATTACCGTAACAGTCAGGAAACTGCAATTTAATTAAATGGTGCGTTCGTAGAATTTTCAACTCAACATGTTGCCTTTTAACGGGAAGTGATTTTCAAATCATGCTCGAATAAATATTGGATACTTGCTATGTATTATTATTTAGTGATGGATCTGAATGTTGATGGACGGAGAGCGAGAGAAAGGCCAAAGAAAAGATGGATGGATTGTGTAAGGAGTGATATGAAGGAGAAAGGAGTAAATGATGCCGTGACGTCTGATAGGGTAGAATGGAAGAAGAAAACGTGTTGCGCCGACCCCAAATAAATAAAATGGGACAAGGGCAGGAAAATGATGATGATGACTTGCTATGTAAAGCGTGAAGTTATTCAGTGATAATGTAGCATTGCAATGTATGTCATAACACTTCCATTTCTGAATCGGATATTATTCCATTTTTCATTGGTTTTGATTGTTTGTCGTGAACAGAACTAATTAGTAACTATGGAGTTTCTTGCCGGTTCTTCTCCATAGAAAACGACCAACCCGAACCGTGTATCTTTTCTCGAAGTTTTATAAGTGCCCATGTAGGCCTATGTGAAATAAAAATATTTTGATTTGATTTGACAGAGTTTCTGAGTTACTCCTTATCTCCTTTATACATCGGATATCTGCTAGTGAAAGTCCCATAAAAATCGATATAGCCATTTCAGAGATTAGCCGTAACAAACAGGCAGATAGACCGAAATTGAAAAAAAATGCATTTAATAAAAAGCTGTTATTTTAATTTTACAAACAGACACTGCAATTTTATTTATGTGTAGTTTTAATGTTGATTCATTGATAATCTTTCTCAATAAATGGGCAAATAAATAACATGTTTTTTACCATCAATGTTTGTCACCATCAAAGCAATCAAGTGAATTGGTTTTGTTTTAAGAAATTATATTGGCTTTTTGACTGAAATGGTCAGTGGTACTGAAAACGTAAAAGTCTTGTCTATTAAAATCTGGTTTTGATTATTATGTCACAATGGAAAGAAAAAGGAAAAAGTAATTATAAATATTATTAATCTAATAAAACCATTCCAGAAGTACTTGGATAATTTTATTTATTACTTTTATTCATCATGAAGCAAGTCTAAAAATGTATTTTTCATGAAATTCTCTTAATTTCATGAAAAATACATTTTTGTCAATCATAGTTAAGAAAATAATTTTTCATAACTATGATTGACAAAACAAAGAGAAAATCTTCTTCTTAAAATTATATTTATTTGAACCAAAAATGTCCATGAAATCGTTTCCTTGTCAACTGAATTTCTTATGTATTGAGTTTTATTAAAATAAAATAAATACCTTCCTTTTGGGGGAGTCGGGTGAATACAATTAAATAAAGGCATCCTTCGCTTTCCACCTGACCTCTGAATTCCTGAAAACAAATTAATGTTTTCAGGTCAGTAGTTATGATCAACCCCATGGGTACTCGTGGCTTCTACGTTATATTTTAAACATAAGATACTGAAACTTGTTTATTTTTGTTTTCAAAATATAATAGTGTTTACTTGACTATGTTCATTTCTCCGAAGTTTCACTTATTCATAACTAGTTTTCGCCCGCGGCTTCGCACGCGTTAAATTCGGGGTAACAGTTCCCCTTTCCTGAGTTGCAAGTACCTGCAACCTGTACCTGATTTTGCCCTTGCGCCTTATTTATTGTAAAGCTAAGTTTTCCCTTTTTTTTTCGTCATTCTTCCTCATATATCATTTAAAAAAAAATGCCCATGTCCGTCTCCAGAGTTCCAACTATCTTTGTACCAAAATTTATCAAAATCGGTTTAGTGAATTAGGCATGAAGGCGTAACAAACAAACAGACAAACTCACTTTCCCTTTTATAGTATTAGTAAGGATATTAATAAATGTTATTTGACGAATCTGCCTTCTGATAAAATTTCTTATTTTTTTTTACAAGCGACGTAATTATTATGTTTAGTTACTTACGTATATTTGAATTACAGACAATAAAACATTTTTTACATTAATAAAACATTAAAACATTACATACAAAACATTACAATAAAACATTTTTATATCAATATAATTATTTTCTATTTCATTAATAAATATAAAAAGTTAGTTAAATCAAATACAACAAACTTT
This sequence comes from Ochropleura leucogaster, assembly GCA_958449745.1. Classification (NCBI taxonomy): domain Eukaryota; kingdom Metazoa; phylum Arthropoda; class Insecta; order Lepidoptera; family Noctuidae; genus Ochropleura; species Ochropleura leucogaster. Next base: position 19,889,824 of record OY288203.1, read on the forward strand.
TGAATCTTTTCAATGATGTGAGATAAGAGCTCGTGTAGTTTAAATAAGATTTCGGTAACCTTCACTGACTACAAGACTGTAATTGTTATTAAAAAATAATTCATAAGCACATACGTCCCGTCATAGACCAGATGGAGTCTAAACTAATGTTTCCTTACCACCACAGTTTATACACTATTCATTTTACAAACAATTTAATTCTCAAATTTTAAAGACACTCATTTTACAAAGGTTTCATGATGATATTTATCAATTTATATTTTTCATTTAATGCTTTCGAAAAAACCACAATTTCCATCTCGTTCTCTTATAACTTAAGGCACACAGCCACCCAGTAACACGTTCACCGAAGCGGAAAGGTGCTCAACGTGGTTTCAATTAGTTGCTCGGCCATCCCTTACAGTCAGCCAATAGAGAGCCACTTTAAAATATATCTGAGTCTAGACTTGATGTTTCTGAGCGTTGTCAAGATTAACTAGGAATGGATGGTTTCGAAACTTTATGCATTGAGGTCTTTGGGACGGACCGGGCTTAAGGTGATGTGGGGATGTGGAAGTAGTAATGATTGCTGGTCTTAATACGTTTATGTGGGTCCACGGGGAATGTAAGGTCTAGTATAAGGAGATAAGACTTATGGTTACATTCTGAAAGCGTTTGTAACCACAATCCGCTGCGTCAAAACCGCCCAATCGCTGTATCAGACCAAAGCCACTTGACTGTTCTACCTAAATCTATCAAATTGCTTTCGTAATGCACTGCAGACTGTAGTGCCCGGTTTCACTCGCGTTAAATTCGTGGTAACACAGTTCCCCTTTCCTGATTTGCAGGTACCTGCTACCTGTAGTTTTTGCCAATATTATTATGTAATAGCAATGCTAAGTTTTCCCTTTTCTTCCCTCTTTCTCCCTCATTTCTCACTTTAAAGCCTATGCCCGTCTACAGGGTCCCAACTATCTCTGTACAAAAATTCATCAAAATCAGTTTAGCCATTAAGGCGTGAAGACGTAACAAACAAACTCACATTCACTGTTATAATATTAAGTAAGGATTATGCACAAATCTATTGTTTCTTCTTATATTTTGATCTTGTCTCGTACAATCGGTAGCTTTCTATACGTGTAGCGTGTGACGTGTGTAATCCATCTTTTCTTAGGACAAATAAATGAAACGTGTTTCAGATACAAAAAGGTTTTCTAACGCAATATTTCAACAGTAATAAAACACTAAATTTGTGGGTAGTTAGTAAACATAAACAGACAAACCCAGAAAGAAGGCCATCGGTAATATTTCTCCAGTAAAGAATAGAAAATGTTACAGAAACTAAGTTTGTAAACATTAACGTTCACTTTCTCTCGATTTTGCGAAAAATGTTGATGAATTTTGTGCGTGCAAAGGAAAAGTTTTTGGGAAAAGGGGCAAAGCTTACTCAACACATACGGAAAAGTTTCTACAAACAACTCTATTCATTGGCAATCATTGAAAAGGTCATGCAAAGTCCGATAAAAGTGGCATCAATGTTTTTGAGTAGTTCTTCAAAAGGTTCTGAATCTGTGAATCTTTTCAATGGAGAAGAGCTCGTGTAGTTTAAATAAGATTTTGATAACCTACATAACACTGACTACAAAAATTTAATTGTTATTAAAAAATAATTCATAAGCACATGTATACGTCCCGTCATAGACCAGATGAAGTCTAAATTAGGTTCACTAATGTTTCCCCACCACAGTTTATACACTATTCATTTTACAAACAACTTAATTCTCAAATTTTAAAGACACTCATTTTACAAAGGTTTCGTATGATATTCAATATTTTTATATTTTTCATTTAATACTTTTAATAAATCACGTTTAATCTAAATTTCATAGATTATATGATACATTTTCTAACTAGTCACAAATTAGTCATGAGGGTACGGATTCTATTATTAGACTGACATACTTGCTGGCTTGATGGTTATATTCTGGTGACTTTTCTACTGTTTGCAAAATACGCGCATTCGTTATACAATGAGATACCTAATGGGTTGAAATATCAGTTATAGTGTCAAAATGCGATTTGCCTGCGATATTATGTTTTCGCCAAATAAAAATAAGTAGATTTAGTAACGCCTTTATATGGCGCAGTACAAATTTTTGTTGGTATAATCAGTCTTAAATTCAACTTAAGTCAATAGTATAAATATTTTGTAATAAGGCGTAGTCAGTGTAGCCTCACTATGCAGGGTTCCCCTTTCTGTTTGCAGGCTTTGTAGTAACTTAACACGAATGGGACGGCGGGGTCTTAGTTCAATCGCTTAGCTCGCTCACTAGACCCTGCCATCTCCTTCGACCCTAACCTGTCCGAGTCAGCGTGCCCCAAGTCGCGAGCTCGCTTCGCACGCTCAAACGCCACTTTTTGTTGCTGAATTAATTGAAATAACCCCTTTATTTAATTCAATATAAAGTTTAAAATAAAATAATACTTTAGTTAAAACGTTTTTGTTTTAAACGGTTTATTACGAGGTGTTGTGAATATGAAACGAATTGTTTGTCAAATAAAACGTCATCAAGTTATGTAAAGTTTAACGTATAAATATCTGTTTGTTTGCCAAACTTTACGTTGAAATGACCAATTATGATTTTAGTGAATCGTTGCTTAACGAATAAAAATTTGTAAATAAATTTTCGATGATATGACAGGGTAACTCTAAATAAACTGGGCAGTGTAATGAACGCAAATCCACCACACCTTTTTGTTTTTTTAATTAACAACACAATGTCATGCACACAAAGAACAAATTAAAAATTCTATCTCACCTCCATTCTAAACAAAATAAATCCAATATTAAATCCGAAACATAGAATACATTTCAATTTCAGGCTTGGAATGATCTGTCTCAATCGAGTTTGTGTGTGTACGTAAATAATTTCAATCCAGCACATATTGGATATTGGATATTATTGAGTATTGGGCAACGTGCGATGCTTAATTAACTCGGCAGGTTTTAATTTCAACCCCTGACAGAGTAGCGATGAAGCGTTTAATGAGAGAAGTCTTGTGTCCGGACAGTTTTTATTCTGTTAAATACTTGAATAACCTTTCTTTTCTGTATGGAAATAATGACGTGTGAATTTAAATCACTGAGTGAAAGTTTTTTGGACGTTATTTTTGAAACCTGAAATGATTTTGCAATTTTGCTCGACGTTTTATTAGTGCCCATGTAGGCGTATGTGAAATAAAAATATTTTGATTTGATTTGATTGATTGAGGCCTTTAATGGAAGACAGCAGTGTGACATACAAGACTTTATATTAGACTTTTAGATTTTATTGAATGAAGTATACTTTAAATTTCATTCAATAGAATAAAATATAAAGTATGTACTATAATAAATAAAATACTAGTAAGGTCTTATATTTCTACAAACATGAGACACAAGAAGAACTGTGCAAAAGATTATTTGACTAAAAAGAAACTGTTTGATGAAATATCTAAGAAGAAGATGCTGCGCCAGCTCCAAGAAAAATTGGGATAAGGGTAGGAGAATGAATGAAGGATGATGGTGACGTACCTATAAATAAGAGATTATAGCATACCGTCCATATATAAACAGGGTTTTTCATTAATACCACTGTCAGAACTGATACAAATTGATATGGAACCACAAACCAGGGTTCAATTAAGAATAAAAAAAAACGGTCCTTCCAGTCGAAAGTTTTAGGTAATAAACATAAAAATAATACAGTCTAATTGAGAACCTCTTCCTCTTTTGCAATTGGTTAAAAGTAAGACCCAAGGAACGTTTTTTTTTATTCATTGCCTCGAGGTAATAGGCGATTAAAAGTTCAAATGGAAGTTTACCGTTTTTATCGGTGGATAATAACATTGAGCACACGGTTTATTTGAAATAAAAAAAAAACAGTATTTTATATTTTGCTAAAAATAGAGCTTTTACGAAGAGTTATAAACAAGCTAACATTAACCTTTTGCCTATTTCAGAAGGCAGGAAATACCCAAAATAACTTTTCATTTTCTTCCTAAAATCCAATCACATTTTCTTCGAGAAGGTCGAAACGATGTTATCTTTACGTTTATAAATGAAGCTTCTAGGAACAGTCAACATGAAATTTATAAGTGTCGCTGGATTACGAAAAAGATATGTGTATTTGTGAAATCATTACAAATATATATATTAAAGATCCTAATCCATACTAATAATAAAAAAGCGAAAATGTGTTTGTGTGTTTGTTACGTCTTCACGCCTAAATGAAATAACATATTTTAATGAATTTTGGTACAGAGATAGTTGAGATCCTGGAGACGGGCATAGGCTACATTTTGTCTTTTTTACCCCCCACTTCCCTAAAATAGGGGGTGGAAGTTTGTTTGTAGCATTCCGCCATTTTCAAGGTAGGAAGCTAAAAATTGGTATGCGGACTATGTCACTGGCAAAAACATCGGTAATATTTTTTTTGGAAATCTGCTTCAACCCCTTAAAAGAGGGGATGAAATTTTATATGGGAAGGTAGGAAGCTAAAAATCGGTGCACACACTCTTTGTTACCCCGAATTTAACGCGAGCGAAGCCGCATGCAAAAGCTAGTAAATGATATTCTTGAAGTTGGGTTTAGAAAACCTACTTGCGCTTCACATTACTGGAGACCCTCACCACGGCAACGTGGCGTAAATGTAACGTAAGCATATACTTTCCGAGGTTGCGGGTTGTTCGAAAGAGATACCGCGGCCCCCGAACGTAAAGGGCAACAGAAGGAACATGGGTGGGTTTTAGTCAGTACAAGTCTGACATGCCCTCCGCTCCGCCCAGAGCTGGAGGGCATGTCAGTCATTTGATGATTTCCCAGCCGAAAAAAAAAGCATAATACTTTTTTTAAGGGTTTCGTACCTTCAAAGGAAAAATACGAATGCTGGTCCCAACATATTTGTTAAGAGTCTAGGCAGATGATGTTTGTCTGTATACAACGTTGTCAGTCTGGAATTTGAGTACATAAGGTGTACTCAAATGATTATATTCAGAGTTAACCACATGGAAAATCAAGGTGACATAATGAGGTAAATTTCCCTTAACCGACGCGCTTAGATCTTAGTTAAGACCTATTATTAAAATTTGTCTGAATATTAATGAGCCAAATCCAGGTATAAAAGACCGGGATTATGGAACAGCGGTACATTCGAAACAGATTTGTGAAACGAACAGCGTTCTTAGCTATATTTTCTTTAAATTCGTCGGTTGAAGATCTACAATATCAGTCAACATGAAACTGACTTTAGTGCTCATGCTCGTGGTGGCTTGCTCTTGGTGCTCAGAGGCACAGGATGGTGCGAGGTTTGTATGGCTTCTTAAATTACTTTCTATTTTAATTTCTACATGAAAAAAAACATGTTGCGCCGACCCCAAATAGAACAGAACAAGGGCAGGAAAATGTTGACGATGATATCGCGTATTCTGCATACGACAGCTGAGGTGCTGGATGTTTCCATCTCAGTAACAGCTTGGAGTTTAGAAGTTGGCTGTATAATAATTCCGTTGCTCGGAAAGCACGTTAAAGCGTTGGTCCTGCGCCTCATCTCTCGCCGGTCGTTTCGGATTGCCGGCTCATCGGACTATGAGAGTAATGGAACAGATAGTGCACCTGTAAATGTGTCCTCGGACTGTAAAATTAGTCAGCAGGACTACTAAGGACTAGCTCTTATCCAATTCATCACCTTATGGTAGCCAGAACTTATTCTCGTATGACCATTTTATCCTGATAACATATGTCATAACACATAAAACTTCTGAAGCTGGGTAAAAATTAACCCAGCTTACCAACTTTTTACCCAACTTCAGAGTACCACAGATTTGGGAATAAAGTTTTAATTTCAACTTGATACCTGTACGCGTTTATAAAGGGGTTTGATAGACAGACAGAGGAATAACAAAGTGATCTTACAAGGGTTTAGATTTATCCTTTTGTGGTACGGACCCCTGTTTATCCGTTCAGCCACTAAGGCATAAAAAATTAACAGACAGGCTAAGGCTCGACACACAGATAGATTAACAAAATTATTAACTTATAAAAAATATTTTATTTCGTTGTAATGTATTGTATTCTATCCTTAGGCATTACTGTGGGCGACAGCTGTCGAATGTCCTGGCAGCTCTCTGCTGGGGCTCTGAGGAGGTGAAGCGTGATGCTGGCTGGTGGATGCCAGCGGGGTCTGCGCGGGCGCTGGGTGGCGTGCGCGGCAAGCGCGGCCTGGCCGATGAGTGCTGCTACAAGCCCTGCACTATAGACGAACTGATGTCCTACTGCTAGCAACGGCCCAATGACTGATGACTGATTGTACAAATGTTAATTATAATTATGATGAATTGCTGGTGTAAATAAATGACTGATTTCACCTAATTTCGTACTTTACTTCTATTACTATGCCACTTTTCTTTGTTACATTTTTACTGTCACTATAGCCATTTTATGTTTATGTAACAACATGAAGAACAACACAATTGTATTTTCTGTTAAGGTTGTGCTCTAGAACATCTACATTAGGTCAGTTTTCAAAAGTATTACACTTAACACCTTAAATTTAGTTCAGAACACAAAATACAACCTGAAATTTAACCAATTAATCTAAATAAGGTACTAATTCACAGAACCCAGCATATCAACAGAATAATAAATCAAGGGGAAACACAATCTACGACTCGGTAAACTGCAACTCGCATTCAATTACCATTACACAGGAATTAATGGAACTATCTCAAACAAAGGGAAACTACAGACTACAGAGAGCGGAATTACAGAAAAACTGGAAAATCTTCAACGACGAGTTGAATTTTCAAAGAGCACATTGCAAAAGAATTTGGTCTCTATCGAGTTTAATCCAATTGTTACGGCATGTTAGATGCTTTGTTAGAGCAAAATACGTTATTTTTGCCGATTTTTATAACCGGAATTTTGTAATTGTGGTACTTAACTGCCTTATTGACCAAGTTTCGCAAGCCTGACTGCAGGACGTGAGGTCCTAGGTTCAATCAAAGTGGTGTTGGGTATTTTTTCAAGAAGTTTCGTAATTTCAGAACACGAAGTCCGGATCTCACCCACTGCTGGGTATAGATGTTTCTTTGATTTGTGTCTGGTGAATGACGAAAGTTTCGCCTCTTTTTAATAGGAATTAAACGTAACTGGTGAAATGTGGGTGCACTACTATAACACCTCTTCATCTGCTTATCTCTTTTGGGACCACTGTAGAGGCGGGCTGTGGATGGTGAGCAATAGGTAACTCACGGTCCGTCCATCTAATGACGACAGGCATTGCAAAGAGAGGTCAGCAAAGCAGAGAGAGATAATCATAAATGTCACACATCAAAATTCGACGACATGGTTGGCGCAGTAGCTGAGTTCCGGTTCTGGCTGTTTGTGTATGTGAGTTAATTTTTTTGTAAACGCACCCACGATACAGGAGAAAGTCCAAGTGTGGTGCAACGTTTGAAAAAAAAAATGTTTCATTTTAAAACTTGAGAGTCCAACACTTACTAAAGCGGCCTGTACCTACCGTGGCCTTATCTTGATAAGATGCATGACACCATATCTTCTTTAAAAATGGCTGCTTTAGTTTACAAGCTTTCACACAACGCTTGACTTCACGACCAAAGCCACCCTGATAGAATTGTGGAGAAACCTAGACAAAACTAAACTGATGTAGCAAACAATTATAATTATAATAATTATTCGGTTGAGTGAAGGTGCTTATAGCATTTGTGTTTCAATAATAAAATGTAATGTACAACGAATGAATTAGCCATCTTTTTTTTTTACAATTTCTTAGAGTCCAGAGGTCCTAATACTTTCACCCCAAGAAAGAAACGGTGACAGTTAGTTGAGAAACAGAAGGCAACAAATATGTGCTTTGAATGTTGAGATTTTTTTTAAAGTCCAGACATTTTTTTTCAATTTACATGAGGAATATGCAGATAAGTGTCTGAAATTGTTTTTTGTTTCCAGACAGTATAAGCATTTGTTATCGTGTAGCTTGATTCATTAGTCAAGGAGTTCAACGACACGGCGAACAATACCAAAAAGGACATTTGTGTAGGCCGCTTATAGTACACAAACTGCCAGATAATCGATTAATTAATTAATACATGAAATTATTGTGAATGTGAATATTCACAAAACAAATAAATTAATAAATAATTTTCTGTTTTATCTTTTCCACACCCTGTGTCTACATATTTTCTCATCCAACTTTCCTCTCGCAGGTCTGCTGGAAGAAATTTCTAATGCAATCATAAATGTCACACATCAAAATGAAAAATTATAAAATGAAATAGATAAAAAATTTAACGAAATAAATATTAATGTCACATTATCAAATGTGAAAGTATATAAAATAAAGAAATGAATAACAAACCAAATTATTAAAAAATCTAACACTCATTGAGTAAATTAAATTGGGGCAGCATAATACTAAGCCTTTTTACCGTCATGGTAATGATTAATATTATACAAGGCTTTTAGACTGAATTTATTGAGGCTTGGCTATGGCTCGGTAGTTTATTATAATAACGTATACATTGGCATCTGAACGTACCCCTATTTTTTTGAGCTTCACTGCTTGCTGGCGTTGAACAACAAATTTGTGTTTGTTCCTCGTACGTATGTTGTGGATATTGCTGTATATTTAAAACAACTTTATATTTTTGTGTGCGTACATAAGGTTTTCGTAAATAAAAGAGGGACAATAAGTTTATTAATGTCTTAAAAAACAGTGGGAAATCCAGGACTTATTTATAAATTAAACGAATTGCCCATTATTAAAAAAATAATTGTCTTAATATCGGCGGCATGGCCCCACAAGAGAATAACGTACAACATCTTAGTATGGAAATAGCTAACGGGCTGCCCCTTAATTAGTTAAATCACGAAAAAAAACCGTGATGTAACTTATTAAGAGGCTTACGGCACCAAAGTCTGCTGCAGAGCTAAGTTTAAAAAAAAATGAATCTATGTGGGTGCTCCACTGAAGTTTAACATCCAAAGTTAAGCCTAAGAACACTGGTTTATCTACCGGTTTCAACTCTTTTTTCTTGATTAGTTGCACTTGTTTCCACTTGTCTAACGTGAAGTATCTTAAACTAAATGCATTCGGTTTTATCTCATTTGAAAGTAAATTATTATATTTAACCAATCAAAGACTTTTGCCAGAGCGCCATTGACATCCCCAGTAGCTAGCTGCTAACGTTTTAGTTTAAATAAAAAAAGGGTCCACTGCAAACAACACTACATCATAATTGTCCTTTACGAGGGAAGGCAAGTCATTTATATAAATAAGAAATAAAAACGGGCCAAGAATTGAGCCCTGGGGTGTTCCTATTTTCACTACAGATCCGGGAGATCTTTTCTCGTTAACATCAACTCTCTGAATCCTATCACTCAAATAGAAGTAAAAAGATCCAGAGAGGCGTTCCGAATTCCGTAGCAGTCAACTATTCCTGCCAACAACACATTTTTATTTTAACTTATTAAAAAAAAACTTTACTCCACACTAGGAATTAGGTACTTATATATCGTGGAAGCATTTACAAACATATAAACTCACATACACAAACAGCTAGACCCGAAACAAATATCTTTAGGTCATACAAATATTGATTCCGTGCGGGGACCGAGCCCGCGACACGCAGCGTAGCAGTCGTTCGCTTAGCCACTGTGCCAACCGTGTTGCCTTATTAATTCAAACTTAATTAATGTGTAATGAAATATTCAATGACAATGTTATTAATTGAGAAACCAACTAATATATAATTATTCTAATATATAATGATTCTTAATATATAAATTCTTAACTAAAACATAATAATTATTAGCACAGCTCTTACAGAAGAAACAAACATGCCCAACAGACTCTAAAGCAACAAATCCTAAAAATATATATTTTTAAATGTATTAGGTATATAAATATTTCTCTTTTCGCCTATAAATGCCGAAATATCAAGAACAACATAAGAGATTCGTTTAAATTATTTAAGGTTGAGACTAAAAATCTCGCTCATTCTTAAGGATGCTTATTCACGAGGAAAATCAAACTGACAATTATGATAAATTTTCCTAACCTACGCCCTCAGATTTCAGTTAAGACTTATCAATTAGATAAATTTGAATATCAATGAGCTGAAATAAGGGTATAAAAGCTTGGAGTTTTTAAGCATGAACACATTCGAACCACATTTGTGGAACCAACAGCATCCTCTTATATTTTGAAACCCTTCGGGTATAAATATTTTGTTGTGAGTTGTGGGTCTACATCATCAGTCAACATGAAACTGACTTTGGTTCTCATGCTCGTAGTGGCTTGCTCTTGGTGCTCAGAGGCAAAGGATGGTGCGAGGTTTGTATGGTTTCATATTAACAACATTGTTTTAAGACTTTCTCGTAAGAGAGATGAAGGACATGTGACTAATAGAGTGATGGATCTGAATGTTGATGGACGGAAAGCGAGAGGAAGGCCAAAGTAAAGATGGGGGATTGTGTAAGGAATGATATGAAGGAGAAAGGAGTAAATTATGCCGTGACGTCTGATAGGGGAGAATGAGAGAAAAAACGTGTTGCACCGATCCCAAATAGAAGGGACAAGGGCAAGAAAATGATGATGATGAGGCTTTATTGTGAAATAATAAATTAAATACCTGCCTACAACTTCACCCGTTAATTGGTATTGGTGATATTATTATAACCATCCCAGGCATGTTTTTATGTTACCCTTCCTCATGGTGTACATGTGCGCAATGGAAATTCCACCGTTAAGGCACAAAAAGATAAATAATGCTTAAAAGAACCTGCAACAACAACAAGATAATTCTCTTAAATTCTCTTTAATTCCATTATATTGTTTTCTATGTTAATCTGTTCTATCCCTAGGCATTACTGTGGGCGACAGCTGTCGAATGTCCTGGCAGCTCTGTGCTGGGGCTCTGAGGAGGTGAAGCGTGATGCTGGCTGGTGGATGCCGGCGGGGTCTGCGCGGGCGCTGGGTGGCGTGCGCGGCAAGCGCGGCCTGGCCGACGAGTGCTGCTACAAGCCCTGCACTATAGACGAACTGATGTCCTACTGCTAGCGACAGACCAATGAATCATGACTTAATGTACAAATTGTAAATTATAATTATGACGAACTGTTGACGTAAATAAATGATTTTTGTTACTTAGTTTCGTATTTTATTCACTGCATCAAAACAAAATTCTCATATTTTTCTTTATCATATTTTGTGACCCATATTTATAATGGTTGTTTTCTCAAAGCCCGTTGATTATTTTGTGTTACCCTGCGTATTGTGTAACTTAGTGTGGACAGCCAAAAGAAAGACTATTTCATTTATCTATTCATCTACCTGCCTTTGTTAGCTTCCACTATCATTTTCGAGGGCACCCAAATGAGCAGAACTTATAAATAGCCTTAAATTCCCACTAAACAAACAGCTCCTAACAAAACTAAATCCAAACACAAACTATCAGGTACCCAGGCAGGCCGCACTAAGAAATTCAATCAGCTCGTCTAAAGGTCGCGTATCTATGAAAGGGTTGAGCGATGTTCCTGCCTAATGGCTCGGAATTGTTCCGTTTGCGATACCATCTGAGATTTCTATCAAAGTCCAGAAGGGCTACTATGACATCTTATAGCAATTCTTATTCCACTGAGGGAAAGAGATTGTGCTAGACACCCTGTATAGCTCTGTCTCTTTCCCTCAGTGGAATAAGAATTGCTTTAAGAGGTCATAGTAGGGTAGCTGGCACTAACAAACTATTAAGGTTTCTTTTAGGCGGCTGTTTCTTTATTTAGGTCTTAGAATTTGTCGTTGATAATTCGTTTTATCGATAAGAATGATCTGTTGTATTTTTTAGGTTTATTTAAAGCAAACTGACGGTGTTATGTATATTATAACAATTAATTTTCTTGAAATAAGAAAACTAATAACAAACATCAACTTGCTAAGTGGGTGAAACAGGGTGATTAAGTTTGTATAGGAGAATGTGGTTACTTGACCGGATTCCCTTGAAATTTTGCATAGGCATTCTCTCCCGAAATTAATAGAACATCACGCTACGACGCTAAGGAGCTGGGCAGCTAGTGAAACCACTGGGTATAGTTCGTCAATCATAATAGTATGAACAAAAATCTTCAGTAACTTGATAATTTGACATTTAAATACCAAAACGTATTCTTGGACAGCTTTTATTATTAAACAAAATGTTTCTTATTCTCTATTATTTCTAGCCAAGTTAACTGTAACAGTTTTTGATTTCTTTGTAAAAATGTCAAGGGCATGTCTCCATATTAGTTGGTGAATGTCATAAGTTTCGTACAGACGACGGCACATCAACCCAAACCAAACCATTTCAACTGATCTCTCTACTACGGTGTGCGATTCGTAGTAGAGAGATCAGGTTATAATAGTTTGGAATAGGTTGACCTGCCGTCGTGTGTACATGAAGCCTAATAATGTCATTTGCGCCATATGGTGCGATAACGTACCATGACTTCGGAGTAAGTTTTCCAGTCATTTCTACGACACTTTTTTATTGTCTGGTACCATTTATGTAACTTGTATGCCATTTTTAAGGCATAGCCAACCCCAACATAGATAGAAGAAAGTTAGGCAGATTATGATGCCATTTTTATTGCAATGCATTCAATAAAATAACTTTGGTATTGCGTTAGTAAGCGCTAACCGCTGAGTTTGACTCCCAGATGGTTTAAGAGTTTTTTTTCTATTTTATCATAAGTTTTTCTTTCCGGAGATTTAGAAAAAAAATAAGGAAATAAGGACGGCACGGTTGGCGGAGTGGTTGAGCGATCTACTGCTGCAGTGTTACGGGTTCGATCCCCGAACAGAACAAATATTTGAATGACCTACAGGTAGCTTTTTCGGGTCTAGCTGTTTTTGTATGTAAGTTTATATGTTTGTAAGTGCACCCATGATACAGGAGAAATTCATAGAGTGGAGCAACGTTTAAAAAAATGTGATAAGCTGTTTTACATGCACATATGTAAATCAAACAACAAATAATAAAAACTAACCAAGTGTACGGTGCCACGGAACCCGTCGTATGTTTCTCCGACTGGAATTTGGCCGTCAATTTTTACGTTTATTTTCGAATACTGTAAAAATGTGCTGTGCATTGCCGCGTGAACACAGCCTACAACGTTTTTATTGTGGTTGTGTGTGTTCTGTGATTTGTGGTCAAATGCCTTCGTTGGTACGGTATAGCGTTGGTACGTGGCGCGCTTTCGTCGAACACCATACAGATAAATGTTATCAATGGTTACAATTTAGAACTTATGCGTAAGACACAATAAGCAACTTTCGGTGCCATATTATGAAAGTCGAATCAAAATAAAATATTTTTACTTTACATAGGCCTACATGGGCACATATAAAACGTCGACAAAAGGTGCACGGTTCGGGTTAGTCGTTTCCTATGGAGAAGAACTGGCAAGAAACTCCATGGTTACTATGTAAAAATCATTTGGTTTTATGTGTTTTCATTCAAATTATGAAATTTCCAATAGGGAAAATTAAGACAGTGCTTAAATTATCTCTTTTCTTAGATTTAAAAATTTGCTCTGCCTGCCAAATGATGGTGAGTAAACTAAGAGACCACCTGGCGCCCGCGACTTCGCCCGCGTGATGATCGAAAAAAAAAAGAATCCTTTATGTTATTCCAGACTATAATCTAACACTGTGTCAAATTTCATTAAGATCTGTTTCGCCGTTTTGACGTGAAAGAGTAACAAACTCTTTTCCTTTTCCTCTATTTATTATTTTCTGAGATTATATTATACTAGCTTTTGCCCGCGGCTTTGCTTGCGTTAAATTCGGGATAACACAGTTCTCCATTTCTGATTTGCAGGCTCACTACCTACCTGCTACTTTTAGTTTTTTCTCTTGCGCCTTATTTATTATAATAACAAAGCTAAGTTTTCCCCTTTCTTCCACCTTTCTCGCTCATTTCTCACTTTAAAAAAAAGCCTATGTCCGTCTCCAGAGTCCCAACAATCTCTGTACCAAAATTCATCAAAATCGGTTTAGCATTTAGGCGTGAAGACGTAACAAACAAATAAACACTTTCGTTTTTATAATTTTATTAAGGATAATTTTAATATCATTTTACTTAAAATTTTGATCGTGAAGTCTTGTGTGGACTGTCCGAATCCCGCATATTAGAGCCTTTACAAAATTTATAATGAATAAATAGGATTTAGTCAAAGTGGATTTAAAGGCTTTGCGTGGGTGATATACAGCACCCCAGACGTAATTGCTTTTTGTTAACTAATCCACTGATACATGAAGTTAAATGTTGGTACAACATATAAATGGAAAAAAAATACTAAAATCAATGAAGATATCTAGGTTACTAATTTGCAAAAATTAACCGCAATCTGAAATGGCTAATTAAATAATAACTAAACTGGACAAACCGTTAATTCTGCTAAATAACAAAAAGCGTTGAACTCAGAAGCCGTTGAAACTACAAAAATGTCTTACTGACAAAGTAAACGTACAAAGTAAGGTAACCACAATAATTATATATTTATATCAACAATACATCATTCTTGTAATTTACAATTTTAACAATAAGTCATCAGTCATTGGTCCGTCGCTAGCAGTAGGACATCAGTTCGTCTATAGTGCAGGGCTTGTAGCAGCACTCGTCGGCCAGGCCGCGCTTGCCGCGCACGCCACCCAGCGCCCGCGCAGACCCCGCCGGCATCCACCAGCCAGCATCACGCTTCACCTCCTCAGAGCCCCAGCAGAGAGCTGCCAGGACATTCGACAGATGTCGCCCGCAGTAATGCCTAAGGATAAAATAGAATAGATGAACATAGAAAACAGCATAACGAAATGGAAGAAATCTTATCATTGTTGCAGGTTACGGATAGTCAATGTTTACAAAAGGATGCATCTTTTCACGTATCATTGTACAAAACTAACGCTGTTCGTTACTTTTTCATCTATGTCTTGAAGGCTTTTTAATTGCGCACAGGAAGACCATTAGCTGATGTATTTTAAAAATATGTGTGAAGTAATAATATCCAACTATAAAGTGGGCGAAGCCGCGGGCATGATCTACTTATGAAACAATTAAAAAAAAAATACTCCAACGTTGAAAAATATAAAACAACACAATGTATAAGAAATAATACAAACCTCGCACCATCCTGTGCCTCTGAGCACCAAGAGCAAGCCACTACGAGCATGAGAACCAAAGTCAATTTCATGTTGACTGATGATGTAAGGAAATCCTTTACTGTAGTCAAATTATCTACCCAAAAGGATATGAAAATGTTAGAGGTAAGAATGCTGTTGGTCTCACAAATGTGGAACGAATGTGCTGATGCTTTTTCATCCTCAGCTTTTATACCTGGTTTTAGTTCATTAATATTCAGACTATTCTTATTAATAGGTCCTTACTGAAATGTAAAGGAAATTTGTGTTATAATTATGTCATCTCGATTTTCCACGTAAGTAAGCACCTTGTAGAATGTGGGTGATTCAGAAAGATATTACGTGCTTTGGAAAAATTATTGAGTTTTATTAAGTAAGCAATGCCAATCACTCATGCCTCATATATGTCTTGGACCAAAAACAATATTCTTGACATGTAAGCTTAAATGGATCAACGAGAGAGTACTCTGTCCATGTTTACAATGACACAATTTGGTATAGTGAGGTTACCTGAGAATTTGTTGCTAGGGAGTTTGTTTCTCAACTTCCACTCTTTGACTGATAGGTACACAAGGAAGTTATGAAGAGCTGGCGTTTTGGGAGAAAATGAACAATTTTGATGTGTGTGATGAAAACTAATAAGACTTTATGAACGAGTTTTTGTAAAGTATGGACCACTACAAAAATATTAATGGAAAGGAACTACAAGACGGTTGGCGCAGAGTCTGAGCGATCGACTGCTGCGCTGCGTGTCGCGGGTTCGTTCCCCGCTCGGAACAAATATTTGTATTGACCTAAAGGGGCTTTTTTCGGGTCTGGCTGTTTGTGTATGTGATTTTAAATATTTGTAAACGCACTCGCGATCCAGGAGAAATTAGTGAAACACAACCAATTACTTACTAATTAGTAAAACACATCCTCATGACATGAGGTTGTGTTTTTTCATTATTTAACGCACATTGTGCTGTAAACCGTAACGTTCATTAACCCTCATCGGATAAGTGTGGTGTAATAATATAAAATATCTTGGGACAACTCACACATGGCTATTTGATCCCAACTAAGCAGAGCTTGTGTTATGGTAACCAGACAACAGATATACATACTTATATAATTTATAAATACATACATATTATAGATAAATCACACCCAGACACAGAACAAACAATCATGCTCATCACACAAAGTTTGTCCTGGGTGGGAATCGAATCCACGACCTCCGGCTCAGCAGTCAGGGCCACTAACCACTAGACCAACAGGCCCGTCTATTTTAATCAATAAACTTCCCACAGCTGGGATACATGAGTTTGTTGTGTGATAGACTATGGGCCACATGAAAGCAGGGACACACAGGGGCATTCACCACATGCGCCCAGTACGTGTTAGTCGATGGTTCGATTTTTTTATTCTAATGCATTTTAGTTTCCTGACAAAGTTCTACTTCATTATGGTTTTTTAGTTCAATTCCCTCTTTCTAAACAACGTTATAAATAGAAAAAACAGTAGTAAGTATTTAGTGTTTGCTTATATTTCGTTTCTCGTCTCACTGTCACCATTTTTATTTTGGTTTAAAAATAATCTGATCTCTGCTCTCAGGGGAAGCGTACGAGGAAAAGAGCCACGTCATAACCTGTTTTTTTTTTAAAAAAAGAAGACAGTATTTCTTTCGTTGTTCGTTATATTTTGTTATGGCAACCCAAGTGAAACCTCATAAAATTAAACAGTATTCTCGTAATTGTTGTTGCATGCTTTTGAATATAGGCCTCTAACTTAAACTTGCAGACGTTGTAGTGATCGGCTCTGACTCCTGGCCTATCTCTGGAGATACAAAATGTGTCTCCAACGCTGCTAGTGGAATAAAATATGTCACATCCATCAAAACACAGTTGAACTATCTGAGGGATTGTGACTCACCACCATATAGGGCGTTTGTATGGATATCCTAGCAATGCGAACATTATCAGCTAATAATGATTATAAAAGCTCTCTACACAGAACTTCTGCACGTCTCGGTTACATCCTCTTAGGAAATTTCCCGATTCACCAACTTAAAAAAGAATAAGAACTGCCCTTCTATACCTATTTTAATCTTCTTATATTAAGATCAGTTTCACCAACCATATATATATATATATTTTTTATGGAGCAGCCAGCTTTCGAAGTAAAAAAGAAACTTGTTGTTGATTAAGACCACTATCATCTTATTAACAACCAACAATAAGTAATAAAGTATTAGTATCCTAAACATTCATAGCCTCATTTTTTCTAAAGAGTAGTGTAAAAAGTGAATAAAGAAATAATAATAATAATTGATATGTATTTAAATGTTAAACGATTAACTACTTAAGCAGATTATGATAAAAAAACTGCAACAAAGCTGCTAATTTGCCGTAACAAATTATTTCGTTTGGAAAACACTCGTTCAAAAGCACGTTCTTGACAATTTTGCTTAGCTAATGTGCTCTTTAAAGATAAATAAACTACTCCTTGTATATTTGTCGTAGTTGCGTTCTCTTTATTTAGTAGTTTCTCTTTTTTGAGAAAGTTTCATAATCGCTTGTGTGATGGTAATTGAATACAGTTTACCCAGTCGTACATTGTGTCTCTTGTTCATTTTTCTATGTTTTGTGAACGATGTAGCTTAAACAACTTACTAAATTAAATTTAAAAATAATACGTATATTTTTATGTTACAATGAGCCAAAGTATCAGATCAATACACTTTTTAAATGTTTGAGTTTCATTTTTTTTTTAAATCAATAAGAAGGACAAGATGATATATATTCCTATTCCTTCTTTGTGGAACTCATTTCCGCCTAATATACGAGATTCTCAAACTTTATTTATCTTGAAAAAAGCAAGTCAATGCTTTTTACATTACCTCTCCTCTTCAAACTCTCCTCTTTTTTATTCTATTCTCTATTCTGCATAATTATATTTTTTAGGTATATTTTTACTACCTCAGTGTTTATTTTTGTATGTGTACATATTATTTGTATGCATATTTATTGTAAGATTAATAATTTAAAATTTTCCTGTTTTATCTTCTCCACATACTGTGTTTACATATCTCATCCAACTTTCCTCTCGCAGGTCTGCTTAAAGAAATTTCTAATGAAATAAGCTCCTCCTTTGTGCTCTTCTGTCTCAGTCTTCCATCAGTGGTATTACCGTTTTGCACCATAACCTGCTGAAACTGACACCGGTGCAGCACAAACTGTCGCTGCAACACCTTTTCGCTCCGTTTCATAACCTCCAACTTTCACGCCAGATGGGAGCCGGCCGCTAAGTAAACTGTCCTATTGAAGATGGTGCAATGAATAATGAAACTAACAGCTATCATTCTCCAAGATCTGCGCAGACTATGACGTCAGCTCGGTTGCCTATACCGAGGTCCCGTAAAGGGTAGTTGACCGCTCGATGTAGGGCCGGTGTTCTGGTGCTCCGGAGCACAGCCAGATTTCTCTGACAACAGTAAACCTAGCCTTTAAAGAGACGATGTCCAGAATTCTTGGTCTAGCAAATGGCAGTACTGAGCGACAGAAAAAAATGTGTAAGTGCAAATCCGAGCTCCCAGGTGAGGTTCAACCCTAAAAGTATAACAGCATTCTTAATTGAAAGTTTGCAGGCCACGCCACTAGAATGTAGCTGTCGAGATTAACCGCGGCAAAGGTGGCGTAATTATACAATAAGTATGTGAGGTAAATTTGGCCAGAGCTCGCACTCGAGAGCTATAGATGGAAAAAAAGAAAACTATACTATGCAGTTGGACACGACGCCAGCTAGTAAAATCTATAAATATAAAACCTTAAAAATCTACCTCGTTAATTTATTTTATTTATTTGGGAAAATAAACATCGTTAGTCTAGGGATCGGAAACGATCCTGTTGAAAATTGAATTTTTCAATTGTACTCTGCTGAGCCAGTATGTTCATTGTTCACCCCCAATACGTGAGATTTAAACAATTCAGCTTTACCCTTGGAAATATACAAGCGTGGTGTACTTGAAATGAACTTAAAAGGTAAAAATATGAAAGCTTATAAAAAATACGAGAATAGGTAAAATCAGTCATTTATTTATAAGTATCAACAATTCATCATACTCGTAATTAACAATTTGTATAATCATTCATTGGTTCGTCGTTAGCAGTAGGACATCAGTTCATCTATAGTGCAGGGCTTGTAGCAGCACTCGTCGGCCAGGCCGCGCTTGCCGCGCACTCCACCCAGCGCCCGCGCAGACCCCGCCGGTATCCACCAGCCAGCATCACGCTTCACCTCCTCAGAGCCCCAGCAGAGAGCTGCCAGGACATTCGACAGCTGTCGCCCACAGTAATGCCTGATGATAGAATACAATGGATCAACATAGGAAACAATATAATGGAATGGAAGAATATTATTAAGGTTAATTAAGGATATTCAATTTAGAATAGGAATTATATTTTTAACGTATAGATAATTGTACAAAACTAGCGCTGTTTGTAACTTTTTCATCCATGTCTTGAACGTAACCTGTGATCAATCAAAAATAATTGCACACAGGGAGACCATGTGGTGAAGTATTTTAAAAATTTATGTGAGGTGATATCCAACTACAAAGTGGGCGAAGCAGCGGGTAAATAGTACAAACCTCGCACCATCCTGTGCCTCTGAGCACCAAGAGCAAGCCACAACGAGAATGATCACCAAAGTCAGTTTCATGTTGACTGATGATGTAAGTAAATCCTTTACTGACGTCAAATTATCTACCCAAATGGATATGAAATGTCAGAGGTAAGAATGCTGTTGGTCTCACAAATGTGGAACGAATGTGCTGATGCTTTTTCATCCTCAGCTTTTATACCTGGTTTCAGTACATTAATATTCAGACTATTCTTATTAATAGGTCCTTACTGAAATGTAAAGGCGTAGGTTAAGATAATTTATTTTATAATTATGTCACCTTGATTTTCCATTTAGGTAAGCTCTTGAAAAGTGGGTGGTGGTGAACTCAGACAGAGGTAACTACGTCAGGAGCATTGATAACATACAGCCGACCAGCGATTTCAAAGATTTATAAGTACAAAGAACTTATAAAAATCTAATTTTCCTCCAAAAAAGCCGGTAATTTGCCGCAACAACAGGATTAGAACTTGCTGAAAGTACGTTCTTGTCCATTTTATTTACCCAGTGAGGTCTTTGTAAAATTCTTATAAAATTTAAATAGTTGTTTAAAATTTAACAATAATTTTATTGTAGTTTCTCTTAGTTTGAGATTGTATCATGAATTCTGGTTTAATGGTAATTAAATGCGGGTTTGCAGTTTACCGTGTCGTAGCTTGTGTATCTTGTTGATTTATTGGAGTTTACTCCTTAAGAATCGATTTTCATATATAAGGCACCCGGTATGAGAAAAATCCGAGGGGTAAAACCTACTAAAGTAACGAAAATGTGTCACGTTTTTGGTGCGCACCTTTAGTGCGCAACTTTCTAATTTGGCTGTGAGTGTATTAAGACGTACATATAGTATGCTGTATAGGCGACTATACCTATATACTATACGTTATTGGGCTTGTTTGTTTCTATCAGTGTCGATGTATTTATATTGCTATTTTTTTCATTAATTTGTGAATTTACCCTTTCATATGATATTAATCTTTTTTCAGTTGAATAAACATTTTTCGCGTATGGTTAGATACTCGTACTTAAGGAGTAAACTCCAGTCGTGCGTCGGAGCTGACACATACACTTTTTTTATTCTGTGTGTTTTGTCTCCCAAGAGCTTTTTGTACTGGTGACAAAAAATGACACAACCGAACTCCAACACTCCTCGTGTTGGAGTTCGGTTGTGTCATTTTTTACTGCGATATTGACAAAAATAATCGCATCAAAACAATTACACACCTTTTTTGCGGATGGGAAATCATCAAATAACTTCCACCGCTCTGGGTGGAGTGGGGAGGACGAGTTACGCTAGCGCTGGCTGGCGCTGCAATCCCGATTACACACCTTTTAGATGAAGATTTTGCCGTTATGGTTTCTTATTGAATTTTTATGAAAAATAAGATTGATAGCCGATAAGCCGTTACTAACAACTCTTTGTTCTAAAAGTGATGGTATAATGTGGTCGTGGAAGTGCTCTATACTTTACACAATGCGTTATTTTTTTCCAAAAACATTTCATCAAGTTTATTCCTTTCGACTGCCAAATTAAATGTTAGCAGTAAATAACTGTAGGTGACAGTTTATTTAGCAAACACAAAGAGTTCCGTTTTCCTCTAATTCCAATATCAGCACCAGAAACAAGCGAAACTTCTCTGTAAAAATAAATCCACCATTAATAATGTCTAAAAATATAATTCCTTTTCCGCCATTTTTCTCGTTTTAAGTGCTATCGATTCTCGCAGTGCCACTAAATCGTTACAAAGGACCTCGAATTACATCCGTAATTTATTGTCCAGCCTATAAATCATCAATCTTCTACAAGGTCAGGGGGTAATCAGGTTTAATGTGGCCACATGGCGATTTATGAGCCCCGTGTACCAGTTACACGCTATGGCTTGGACAATGCTCTGACGTCACGGACGTTTAAATTGTTTTTATGAGTCATTGGGGTAAAAAGAACATGGGTGTGAAAAATCTCTTTGCAAAATGCTCTTTAAAATTCTTGGATTCATAGCAATTCTATTTTCTGCAAAATTATTGCGCAATATCGCGAGATGCGCAAAGTGAGATACGAATTAACTTTTAGAGTGAATATTGGAGATTGGACAACAATTTCTTGATACGTGTAGAATCGATTTTCGAAATATTCTATACCAATTCAATGGCTTGCCATTTAACCCGATTCTCGGTAACTGTCATCCAGATGCTACCGGCCTCCCTGCGTTGGTCGTCATTTTATGGAGCCTGAGGATATCCTAAGTCATTATCCACTTGCTGATTCGCGTTTCTACCCAAGAACACGTCTACACCAACAGTCATTGGTTCAACGGCTGATATGGTGTGATGACATGAATGATGTTACCAAGGTTTTGTAACAATATCTTGATTTTATATTGTCCATGGAGTTTCTTTCCCATTCTTCTCCATAGAAGTCTACGCTTTAGCGTCGATAACTACAGTACTCTCACAGTTATTATGCCTTGTGGGAATGTAGCTTAATTTAATATTATTGTATCAAGAATTTAAAAGTGCCTGTAACTGGCCTGCCTACCTACTTGAAATAAATGCTTTTGTTTTTTTTTTAAAGGATAAATTGTACGTCTTTGCCTAGCAGTGAAGGCCGACTTAAACTGCATTCAAGACATATTAATATTTTTTTTTTTTAAATACAACAGTTCATTTAAAACTTGTTCGCGTTTAGTTTTAATAGCGAAATTCACCCTTAGTTGCAAGCTACAGCACCTAATATTTACCTTCCCCAAACCACACGACACAGCTCGTTAGCCAAACTTATCTTCAAGACGCTATAATAATATTGATAACATCTCAGCTAGCTGCGGTGCCTTAATTACCATCCACTGAGTAATTGGCCTGTATTTACCTCATCAAAGTGTTGTTTACATCAGTGACGGCACTAATTTGTAGGGGTAATTCGGTCCAGTTGACTGGGGTGCAGTCGAGCGATGGGCTTAAAGGTAATGTCTAGTTAATACTGATATTGTGGTGTTTATAGAGATAATAATACCAGCTATATCGTGTCTCATTGCTGGGTAAAGACCTCTTCTGATAAAGTCTAATGCGGGTTGGTTGTTTGACTTAAAGATTGCAGCAAAAGTTAGTTGAATTTTATCGCCCAAGATATTTTTTTCTTACACATGAAGCAATGACGGCACGGTTGGTGCAGTGACTGAGCAATCTACTACCGCGCTGCGTGTCGCGAGTTCGATCCCCACACGGAACAAATATTTGTAAAGCCTACAGATGGTTGATCCGGGTCTGGCTGTTTGAGTGAGTTTAAATGTTTGTACACGCACTTACGCTACAGGCGAAATACCTAGTTTGAAAAAAAAGTGTTTTACGAAATTCCTTCCAAATTCTTTGGAATCTCATAGACAACAAGAAAGCAATCGGGGTGCTACGAGTTAGAGTTATATGACTCAATTCTGTTATAAGTTAAACCACATACACATTATTAAACCACATCTTTATAGTTGTTGGCAAAGTGATTGATACAATGACTTAAGTGAAAAAAAGAGAATCTACAAAATACGTGTGTAAAAAATTATTAGTAAATAAAAAAATTGCACTGACGCAAAAACGAAACTGTAATACTCGGCAGAAGCACGTCGTGATTGTAACAGCATTAAATCATTATCGGACTTCGTAAAGTGAAGGCTCGAAAAGTATGTGGTATTGGAAATATTATATCCTAATTGAGGAAGAAGATGGATTCTGTTTTTCATGATTAGAAGTTTTATCGTATTTTATAAAAAAATTAATATCTAAAATAATTTATTTGAATTCGTCTGTTAATCAGCATTTTTCACGTCAAAAATTATTAAAAACTGTCTTCAAATTATATAAAAATATAGTATATTGCCAGCTTTTTTCAAGTATGCCTAATATGCCTATATCACTTAAATCAAGCAATGAAAAAATACTAATACAATAACTTTAATAGCCTTATTTGATAAATTCTTTGTTGCCCAATATTTGAGAAAGTTGAACGTGGAGAGTCTCTTGCCCGTTCTTCTCCATATGAAACGACGAACTTGCAGTTTGCGAAACTCTGTAAAATTAACTGTTTTCCGAATAAAGCGTTAATACTTGTTCCGGGTCTGGCTGTTTGTCTATGTGAGTTTAAATGTTTGTAAACGCACCCACGGTACAGGAGATTTTCCTAGTGTTGGGCAACGTTTTTTTTTTTTAATTTACCATATTATACTCTGACAACATTAATGATAGTTAAGTTACTCAATGCCAATCTCGCTATACTGAAATTGACGTTTTTCACCAAAATTACGTGACTAAAATAGCCTGATCTTAGATAAGATTAGGTATGCTTGTTATATTAGTTTATTTCAATCCGGTCGTTCATCAAAATTGGCACCATTTTATCTCTAAATAAATTAATGAATACCAGTAACTAAATAAATTACCATGGAGGTTACACGTCCACAATACCGGCATTTATCACAAAATTTATCCCTCGCAAATAACACCGCGTTAGATTTTAGTTTTATCCGTCATTATACAAAGTGGATTTAATAAAACATCGTCTCGCTATAATTATAAGGTTCCATTTCAATATTTTGTGTTATCATTTTATCGATACTGGGAAAATCACTGTTACCGTATGCTAAATACTATTTGTATTTTGTATTCACACGTTGCATCCGAATGTTTCATGCGTTAGGTACATGACGGATATCGTTATGAGTCTCATTTTCAGGGCATTACACCCGTCAAGGGATATTATTAATGTACGGTTGTCGAGGTTACCTCTGGACGATTTACACTGTATTATAAACAGGGGTTGGTGATGACGTACTAAGATATTAATATCACGATGATATAAGTTTGACTGGCAACTTATTAAGCTTATTAATGTTTAAAACGGGATATTTACAATTTTTAAACCGATTGGCCCATTACTGCTAGACTACCAGTTGCTACTGGTCTAGTTCTCAAAAATAATGAATTTACAAACAAAATTAATCCGTTTAAAGTCACAGTAGAATTACAAATCGCTGTAAAAGCGATGGAAATTTGACTAAGCGCTTGGATTGTATAAAAAACTTCTCAACTACATGACATTAAATTAATTTATAAAACATTTCTCTCACCAGCGCAGAATAAACTCACGACACCTTTTACTTTTTAAAAACCCCATTTTGTTTTATCACAATTTGTGATTCAACGTTTTTATCACCTGAAAACAATTTTGCCCACTTCATAAAATTAATTTAACAGTTTTCGAATGCAGAAAATTGCCTGCGCATAATAGCATTCGCTGGTGTACTGTAATTAATAACTTTTGTTCAGATATAATGGTATTTTGTGAGATTGGGGGCTTGCGTTTTATTGTAGCCATTTTTTACGTAAGGATATTAAGGCTTTTTACAATGGCATTGCGATTAATGAAAACGTTATTACAAACGTCTCCGAAGCCCGTATTATGCTATTTGAGTAGCCTTTTTGACAAAACATCATGTAGGCCTGCTATTTTTGAAAGGTGAGTTCGAAACTACTTTGGAACATGCAAAACGTAGTTGTGATAATTAAACAGAAGTACAACAAAAACATCTATAGCTTAGTACAAATTTCGGCAGTGGATTAACATACTTATTAGCCCCAACACCTTGCCGTAGTTATAGTTAAATACTATGAAATAGGCACATTATGCACGTTTATATCTACACTAGCTTTAGCCCGCGGCTTCGCTCGCGGTATGTTCGAGGTAACACAGTTCCCCTTTCCTGATTTGCAGGTACCTGCTACCTGTAGTTTTTGCCCTTGCGGCTTATTTATTGTTGTTGTTTTATTCCCTCTTTCTACTTCATTTCTCACTTTAAAAAAAAATGCGCGTATGTCCGTCTCCAGGGTACCAACAATTTTTTTATTTTTTTTTTCATTAGATTTTTATGTAATGATAAAAAAATTATAGCATTTGCCCGAACTAGAAACTGAATCCACAACCTCAAACTCAACAGTTTTACCTCAATTACCAGTAGGCCTACTATGACGTCTTAAAACAGAACTTATTCCACTGAGTGAAAGAGATGGTGCTAGACACCCTGTATAGCTCTGTCTGTTTCCCTGAGCGGAATAAGTTCTGCTTTAACACGTCATGGTAGCGTAACTGTTTAACGAAATTGTTGACCTACCCTGAACAAAAAAACTCTGAATGCAAATACTTATAAAACCTCATAAGACCCAACTATAACAAAAAATAGCCTTCAAGATCCTACATAATTATCATGAGATACAACAATTTTTGTGTGTATGAACGTAACTCACGCCCTATGTCAGACCCGAATGAATATTTACGGCAAATTCTGCGGCCAGAAGCGCTGATGTGACAAAATTGCCGAATACCGTTATAAGTTATTGGAGCTTATTTTTAAAGGGTTTCGGGACAAAATACCTGTTCATTGGTGGACATATTTTATCAGGACCAAATTTTCAGTTTTAATTAATAACCACTTTGGTGATAAGTCAATCAATTACTACTTGTAACATTTATATTATCTGGTTTTACCGGTACAGAATAAATTACTTTGATGTCTAATGGATTTTCTCAGAAAACGTTAATAACTTTGTTCTGCGTACCCTTTTTTCTATAACAGCACAAATGCTAATCGTAAGTTTATTTTTCCTTTATATAAACGCTATTAGTGAAATTGGCTCATCAGTTACATTGCACATTAAAAACGTTATTTATGTAAATTAAACATAAACAGATATATTATCTGAGAAAGGAATTTCAAAGTTCAAGCCTGTTCCAGTAATAATATTTCATTTTGGAATGAATATTTACGGAAAATTCAGTACATTTGCGGGAAGAAGCGCTGATGTGACAAATGCGAATACCGCTATAACTCATTGCTGGTGGTATTTTTGCATGGTATTGAAAACTAAAATATTGTAGTTGCAAATGCCTTTTAAGGATACCTTTTCATTTCGTTTTTATATTATTTTACAGACACTCACGTTTGTGTCATGTTAATTAAGTTTTGCATTCTTTTTGCTATTTATATCAAAAGTTTTTAATTTAGGATTTTAGAACGACGGCGACAATAGGCACCCTTGGGGTACTCCTTTATTTACCCCTGTTTATTTTATAACAATTTCCGCTGCACCTTTGCGGCCTCTTTGTGAGTACTTTATGAGGGTTACAAGATGTTGCGGTGCGCCCATTTCAATCTTAACCCGAAACATGCCAAGCCCTGGCATAAACAAGGCAGTCAAAAGCCTACTTGAAGTCAACAAAACACAAGATCAGGGTAGTATTGACCATGTAGTTCGTGTTATTAATTTGTTTACTTTGAGAAATTGACAAATACTTTGAGGAAATGTAATTTACTCACTAAAAGCTACAAGCTGACTCAAATTACACATGACTACAAAGTGCAAGTCTAATAAAGATATATTTCTGCCTAACGTTTTAAGAAATATGGGTGTATTGTTGTGATAAATTATGTTAATGTACTCCAAACAAGCAGTGTTATGATAAAATTTAAAAAAGTCAAATAAAGGTCACTATCTATTCAAAGTTGTTGTGTTGTTGAAACCAAGTCTTGCATACATCGTAGAAGTTTCTAATGCATAACTTACTTAGTTGTCACTTAGCGCAAATTGAAACAGTTTGAGGTTGCCTTGATCAATAACAAGTTTAGTTCGAGTCGATTGATGAAATTGTTTGACTTGCAATATTGGTACTGGATTGCGAAAATTAACAGCTAGTTAAGGAATAGAAGAGAATGTAATATGCTGGTCAAAATTAATTAATAGTGTTTCATATTAGCTTTGTGTAAAAACGACTTGAAGTCGGCAAACAATAACTATTACACATAAAATATGGACGGCAGCGTTCACATTACTTTTCAAAAGCTTTACTCAGCAAAATAATAAATATTTACCACACAAAAAATACAGGGCAAGAATAAGTAACATCGCTAAGCTTACCTTTCATCCACATTTTTGTTAACCAATCAAAAACTGACTAACCCAAAATTGTACCAAATCCGCAGCATAAAACCTATCTCAAACTATTCTGCTTAGGAAATAAATAACGTACAAGTACAAACGGCTTTTCCGGAGGTGTAAGTAAAACATCCCTTCCTGACCCGGACCAAAGTTACAAGGTAAACAATGACTCCTTAGAGTTTTGGCCTTAAACGCTTCTACGTCTGTTGAATACGGAGCGAAGAATAATATTTGTTGTGGTTGTAAGAGATTTGTGGTTTGTGTACGGCGCTTGGAAAGTTGAAGATGTACCAACTGTATGCTTCACTGATGTAAATATTTATTGAGTTTTAAATTGCAATGTGAACGTTGAAAGTACAGGATTATAAGATACTGTTGTCAGTATTTATTCTTACGAGTATACGATATGAATTATGGATTGTTTGTTGTTGTTTATGTACATATTTTGCTGAGATTCAAGCGCGGTGTTTAAAACTCTTTGGTATAGAGCCTTAAATGATAATAGTAAATAGAAGTAGTTAAAATGACTAGTAAAAATAGACAAAAGAAGTGTAAACAGTTTTTAGATTAAAATCATGAACTGATTTGCTGTCAAATGAAATTTATAAAAGGCATATAAGACCCATAGTAAGAAATTCCAATATCTTATTTTATCTATAACGAAGCCTCAAGGGCTTGGCTGTAAGCTTAGGGATTAAAAGTATCCCAGCACATAATTATTTAGAACATAAACCCAATATAATTTCACTCAAACCTAAGTCTACACCAATATACCTTACTAATACGCAAACACCTGAGGGAAATAATCTCTGTTCTCATACACTGCCGGTTGTGTACGTGTACCTGTGTATAGAAGAACCACTGTAGCGTCGATGCACCGCGTCCTCTATTGTCTATTAGCTGCGAGACGTTAAGTAATGAATATTGAAACTGCATTAACTAAGCTCAAGGGGAATTTGCGAAATCAATTCGTAAATGCTGCAAATTGATTTGGTGAGGGAATTAATAATCCATCAGTTTGTGTTATAAAATAAAGCTCCTGCGTCTGTCTGCCTGCATCTTCAGATTAATATAGATTTATCTGGTGGAGTTTGCATCGTTAATAATGCTGCGGTATTTATACTAGGCTCGAAGATAATGGTAGACAATGCTGGTGTTGGAAGATAGATTGTTCGGTGAAACTTTTATTTGCAGAGTAAATTACTGCTCTTTGAAATAGACGATATTTTGCTGCAAATTTAATCCAATAACATTTTAAAACTAACAGAACAGCAAACCGCACGTTCATGGAAAA
Source organism: Ochropleura leucogaster (assembly GCA_958449745.1). Lineage (NCBI taxonomy): Eukaryota > Metazoa > Arthropoda > Insecta > Lepidoptera > Noctuidae > Ochropleura > Ochropleura leucogaster. The sequence continues at coordinate 19,918,960 of OY288203.1, forward strand.
AAAGACACTGACATCGTTTTAAGACTTTGCAATAAGAATGATTTTCGTACTTCTAGTGTAACGACTAACATACTTATGAAACAGAAAACCTTCGTAAAAGATTTTAACATCGACCAAAGGAACTCGTTAATAAAACTCCCAACAGACTCCTTTACACATCACACACGTGTAAATTCAAATGATTGACAGTTACATCCGCCATTTTGTCGGCCATGATTGTTCCATCGCCACGCGTCATATGACGCTTTTAAGTCATTATTTTTAACGAACACACTGTATCACTTTACTGAGACATAAAAATGTTTGTTACCGGTGACGTGTGCATATTTTATGTGTATGTAAAAACATCAATTCCTTAAAGGCAATGGACTTTTTACTTTTCTGGGGATTACCTATCAGTTCTTCCGTATTTTGTGAAGATGAATAACTGGCTTAATGAAGAAGAATGTAAGATGTCACTGTGTGAAAATCTAGAAAGCTAAATAAGTTTTTATGGGTCAGAGTATTCTACCCTAGTTGTAGCCAACATGGGTCAAATTCACACAATATAACTATGTTACTTTTTGACTTCTGAAAAGGAATGTCAGGCAAAGGAACCTGTCAGGGCCATAGCCTGCCGGGGTTGCAAGTTAATCGAAAGAGATCGGCCCCGGAACATAAAGGGCAAAAAAGAGACGTGTGAGTTTTAGTCTGACACTGTCTCCCGCTCCACCCATAGTGGGGGAAATTATTTGATGATTTCCTATCCACAAAATAAAAGCTTATAGATAAATAATTCTAAATTACGTTAAAGCATGATGACAAGGGACTGTTCCATTCAATATTCCGGCAGACATATCAACATTAGAATATTTTATATCATCTCCTTTCAAATATTCATTTCATTCCTCCATTCCCTTTCATAGACCTATCAATAGGTACAATAAAAGCAGTTATACAGATCATAACAGTCCTTGAACCTTAAAATATACGGTTCGGGGCCCAATAGGGTCATTCGATCTACATAACAAAAAGATATTCACACGTGATGTTATAAGGGCTATATAGTGGTTGTTTTATAGGGCGTTAAATCTTGCGCAGTAAGTTGATAGGGCATTTTAAATGGTCGAATATTTGATGTCTTTGTTGCCCCTGAGTTATAGCAAGTTGGGGGCTCTTTTGATCGTAACCGTGATTCATGTTCTGAAAACTATTTGTGTTAATGAACTTGGGTCCCTATGAATTTCAGTCTGGCACATTTGTTATTTGATTGGGACTTATAATCTTACAAAAAACTCGTCTAAAAATTGTTACACATGATGTGAACTAATATACTAAAAGTTTACATACTACAATTTTGTCACTAACGTTATGACATAATCCTTACTATCCTTACTAATATTATAAAACGGAAAGTGAGTTTGTTTGTTTGTTACCTCTTCACGCTTTAATAGGTACACCGATTTTGATGAAATTTGGTACAGAGATAGTTGAGAACCAGGAGACGGACATAGGCTATTTTTTGTTTTTAAATGTGGTATGGAGGAAGAGAGAGGGAAAGAAACTCAGCGTTGCTATTACAAATCAATAAGGCGCAAGGGGAACTGTGTTACCCCGAATTGAACGCGAGATTAGCCGCAGGCAAAAGCTAGTAGTTCTATAAATGATGATTATATAGCTCACGTAAGAACTTCAACTTAATATTAGGAACATTTTTTTTTACATTTTTCCGGAAAAGTCATAAAGTTGAGACAAACATAGTTGCAACATCTTTTCCGAAACTACCGTGTCCAACTAACTTCTATAATAACAGTAAGATGTCGTACAAACAAACTTCTACCGTCACGCGAATAACAGTCATTTTCTTATCAATAAAAGAATGTCAAATTTCGAGGTTATGTCCGTGATAACTCACGCTCCATTAAGCTTAAAGCATAAGCTACGTTGCTTAACTTCCTTCACACATGTCAAGGGAACTTTAACCTTATTGTCACAGAAACAGAGTCTTCAAAATATTGTTGGCTTGTTCAATGAATATTTATTTCGTTCTTAGGATACACAATTTTTATGGCATGTTTTTATAATCTTGCCGATGTTACGATGTCGTTCTGAGCTTGGAGTACGTTATCTTAGCTTTTGTTGCCAGTTGATTCTGCACTGCGATTGGAAATGTATAAAGATCTGGTTTTATGCAGAGATAAAGGCGGGTCAAGAACTGAGTCAAGGTTTCACAAGATTTATTTGATTTCTACCACATACATAAACTCACATCCTTTTCTCATGAAACTTAGAAAACGACGGAACGTAGAAACGTGATCTACTGTAATTTGCAACGTGTTGGTGAACATCTGTAAAACTGTTCAGAGAACTTTATATTATAAAAAATGGCGTCTTTTGTTCTGACCGATTCTGACGTTACCTACACGCCACAAAACGTTTGTCCAATTATATGTGTGATTGCTTAATAGTTAATAAGCTGCTTATTACTTAATAAGCAATCCACTCCTGGACATCCAAACAAGCGAACATGACAATTATTCCGCTTGAACAGAACACAAATTAGATAAACACTGACACACCGATCTGCTTGTTTATATACCTATCTCTATATTGCCAACTATAGTTTTCTTAATGGCAAACTACATATAGTTTGTCGTCTCGTAACTGGGTCATGCGGCATTTGCTAGTTGCTCCAAGTTTTTGGCGTAGTTGAAAACTTACGATGTATGTGAGATCTAATCATGCGTTTGCAACGAACCCACACGGATCGAACTTCTCGAGTTTAACGGGCCTTGCATGATAAAGTGAAAAAGGAAGAGTTGAATTTAATCAAGCTTCTGCAAAAAGCGTTCGAGCCAACTTAATTAAAGTACTAAGCTGAGCGAATAAAAAATAAATGATCTATCAAGTATTATTAACCCATTATTTAGAGGATACTACAGTTTTGTTTATTTTAGTTCTTCTAGGTAAGTTTTATTTGTTTATTTAAAATTATTATGTGCATTAATCCTACAGAGGCGTACTCACTAATGTCTTAGACATCTTTAACATTCATTTAAAGTCGGCGTGCAAATGACATTTCAAAATCATGGGTATTTTCATAGGCAGTTATTGAGAAGGAATTTTGTAGTATTTGAGTATGTTATACATTGTGTTTTTTGTACGGCAGGGATCAATATAAGTTGTGATTTAAAACTCTTTTTCAGGCACTAATTTCTTAATTGTTTTAGCTTCAAACTACGACTTCTGCATGCCTGCAAAATGTGGCTGAACCTACCTGTTATTAAATTGTCACCATGTTCTGTACCCATATTTGCAAAATAAATAACTTGCTTACTAGTTGGCTGTACAGACGCTGTATGAATTAGTCCGCAGGTCTTCCAAGCAACACGACACATATATCAAACGAGTATTAAACCACTTTAAACTAGAACCTAAACCAACATCCAGACCATTCAGCACCCCAGAATTCCCTAGATAACCAAACCCATATACAAGGGCCTTAATATCGAATCATACCAAAACTTGCAAGGTGGTTCAACGTTAAACATTACGTAGTACACTTTGATAGTTATAGGCCATTAGCAAGTTTATGCCGGAGATACCTGGAGGATCCCACTAATCTGATGTCAAGTGTTTGATCGACCGTCTCTAAAGTGGGTGCCTAAGTTATTGGGACAAAGTTTGGAGTAAGCACTCTTTGTTGGGTTATAATATAGTGTGTGTTTTAGAATTTGTCGTTTTAGGACTGTTGTTAGTGCTGCTTTATTTACGGCTTTGGAGTAAACGAGCCTTTTTTGCGCATGGGAATTTATCAAATAACATCCTCGCTCTGAGCTAAAAGGGGTGGGAGGGTCAGTCTTGTACTGACTAAACCCATCCATGTGCCTTCTTTTAACCTTTATGTTCGGACAACCCGCAACAGCTTTGCTGACATCTCTTTGAGGCGCGCGTGGAACCCTGACGGCCTAAGGTGCAGTTCTATCTTGGATTATTAATTTCCATGTCGGCTCAAGTGATAATGTATTGTAATGAGTGAAAGTTTGTGTTTATGAAATTTAAACATAACTACTGAAATGAAGACGAGCAGCTACTCTCTGCCAAAATTATTGGTGATTACAAAAGTGATATTACGTTCAAATAATTACATGTCAAATATATTATTTTTATTGATTTCAGACTCCAATATCGTCTTATGTATTAATCTACTAATCAAAGCTTGTTAACGTTTATCGTTTTCTCCTCTTATTGCCTTTGATCCGTCTTAATACATAGTAATTAGTTTTGTAGTAATATATTTTATTTATTATGAACTAATTGTGCCCTGCGGTTTCACCCGCTGCTCACTTAGGGGTATGAAAAATAGATGTTGGCCGATTCTCATACCTACCCGATATGTACACAAAATTTCGTTTAAATCGGTCCAGCCGTTTCGGAGGAGTATGGGAACGAAAACTGTGACACGAGAATTTTATATATTAGAAGTGCGGTTTCACCCACTGCTCAGCTCCCAAGTGTCGTAGCGTGATGTTATGTAGCTTCTGAAACTCACAAATAACGTGGCATTCTATTGGTAAAAGAATTTCCAAAATCGGTTTAGTAATATCTTTTTATTAGTGTAAGTGCCTATATTTATGACACTTATAAAATATCGTTTTAAAAAATATATAAGTATAGATTAATGTTAACTGCTTCGTTGGTTTAGTGGTTCGATTCCCAGATCAGGCAAAATGTTATTCGGTTTTCAGTCAAGAATTTGTGTGTAGCAGTCACGGAGTATGGATTTGTGCCAAATTGATGGCAATAGGTTCGTATCTATAACATGTAACTTAGACATAACTAGCGAAATGTGGGTGTATTATTAGGTATCCTTAAGAAATTAAAGGCATGATGTATGCGTATGTTAGGTGTTAAGTTAGGTAATTATAACTCCACTATAATTTAAGCCATCCACTGCCTAATATTTGGCAATTAAATCACCACTATTAAACAAAAATTCAGTTTCTTACACTATAACATTATAATAACGCTATCCAAACACTATACAGGTTCAACGCAGTGTCTTATCTCGCTCGTTCGTAGTCCGTTTACCTTCGCCGGTGCTTCGTTTACCTGTGGGTCGAGTGCCCAAATAGCCTTGTTCAGCGGCATTGTCCGTGGCGTATCTAGGGTTGTACGGACCAACTAGGTGCTTAAGTATTCTTGTTTTGTAAAGGCTGTTTAACTTTTGTGCTTGTGAAAAGATGGCTTGTTATTTCAGAGGAAGTTTTTGGTGGTTTTCGTGCAGAATTTTGGATGAGATATTTGAAGGTTTCAACTTAAGAGTGTTCTGTACAAACTTTATTTTGGATGATCAAAACCGGAAATAAAAACGCCATTTTATTTTTTTTAAACATTTTTAAAATTATTTCACAAAATGTTTAATAACAGCGACTTTGCGTACGTTATTCAAGCACATAAAGATAATTTTAACAAAACTTCGAATCTTCTTTGTATCAAAATAAATAACTGAATTAATATGAAAATATCAACACAGGCTGCGATATCAGCCCAAATGCTTCAATTGTTTACAAAAATAAATAAACAAAACAAAAATACTATCGTTCTAATAATTAAAAAAAAAACAAAAAAGGATACAATCAAACTTGCCATAACTAAAACAAAACGATGCGACCTGTCAAAACCATTAAAACAAAAAAAAAAACTATATTCCAATTTCAATTTGAGCAGCCCTCTTCTGACCGTTATTGAGGACGTGGGGCGTCGGTGGAGACCTGAAGCAAGCAAGGTCAGTTAGCCAACGAACAAATAGGCTTAGCGTGGAGTGACCGCTCTGAGATATAGTGGGTTTAATATAGTGTTATGATTAGTGGGGCTTGAAGATGGAGATTTGGGATAAGTTTGTTGGTGTGTAGTGAAAATGTATGACACTGGTTCACACGTAATGTACTGGGAGTTAGTATGTTGGTTACATTACGAAATAAGATTATGATTGGTGGTTAAAATGGGTTTTATTAACATGTCCAGATCAGAATTAAATCTATGATAAAAGATATTTAAAGTTTTCGAAACTAAAACATTGTAACGACTTTATGGCAGCCATTTTGCCAAATGTGACAGTGTACAGAGTAACAGTGGAAAACATTGTTCATGACGATCTCTTTGATTTGTAACCCCCGAGGAAAATAAGGAATGTTATAAGTTTTTCGTGTGTATCTGTGGATTCTTAGTTCCCAAACGAATGGTTAATTGGAGGTTCAGTTTATATTTTGAGGTTTTTTTAAGAACTCGAACAAAACGTTAACGCTGCAGAGTTATTATGATAAAAATCATTAATACAACCCTGTACGTTCATTCCACCCCAACAAATAACCCTCTTGAGGAAACTAAAGCATTTATTTCAATTAGGCCGTTACAGGCACTTTCCAATCATGAAACAAAACGAAGAAGCCCAGTCACAAGGCATAATAACTTGTGAAAAAACCGTAGTTGCCCATTCAAAGCGTTGATCTCTATGGAGAAGAATGGATAGGTACATAGTACTCACACATGGGCTAATTTTAATATTAAATTATTATAATTGAGTAAACCCTTACTATAAACGGTCGCAATTCACATTTTAAATAACATACCGACACGACCCGTAAAATGCGGAAACGTGTAAAAAAGTATTTCGCGGGCAGCTTGGCCATTTCGCCTTAACGCCAATTCATAACTGTAAAAAAAATCGGACCTTCCAATTGTCTTAAAAAAAAATTCTATAATAAACTAGCTTTTACCAGCGGCTTCGCTCGCGTTAAATTCGGGGTAACACGGTTCCCCTTGTGCCTTATTGATTTGTAATAGCAACGCTACGTTTTCACTTTTTTTTCCTCTTTCTCCCTCACATCCCAATTTTTCTTAAAAAAATAGCCCATGTCCGTCTCCTGGTTCCCAACTATCTCTGTATCAAAATTCATCAAAATTGGTGTAGCCATTAAAGCGTGAAGAGGTAACAAACTAACTTTCGCTTTTATAATATTAGTAAGGATAAGGATGGAGTAAGGTTGTGTTCATAGATTAGATAGCAGAGGTTGCGGGTTCTTCTAAAGAGATATCGCTGCGCCGGTACATAAATGTCTGACAAACCCTTCCGCACCGCCCAGAGAAGAGGAAGTTATTTGATGATTCGTCTATGGCAAAATAGGCAGACAACATTAATGTCATTGCCCGTGAATCTTGGTTGAAGTTTGCGCAAGAGCGTGGAAAATGGCACAAGCTAAGAGACGCCTAAACAAAGACGCAGGCGAAGTTTCGCTGTTGATAATAAAGTGTTTGACAGGGTAAATACAGAAACCGTTACTCTGTCAAAATTAAAAACAGTAAATTGTAGTAAAATGGACCTAAACAACATAAGACTTGTGAAGAAATCAGCAACATGGCAGATATTAGCTAGGTTACACAAACACTCCTAATTGGCGGTCGGTGTACCCGACAAACAGCGCATAAGTAATATAAGTGTGAGAGCTTATCGGCTCCAAATTACTTTATGAGCTGTTTAGTTAATTAGTGGTTTAAGGGGAAATTTTGTGGGCTGGTTAAAAATGATTTAGAGCAAAGTTATATTTTAAGGATACGGATAAAAAACAACGAACGGACATAAAGATATGGTCGTTTTTGTCGCATCTTTTTAAGGAACCCTCGAGGAGCTCAGGACTAAATAATAGCAGCCGCTCGGGTCGATCTTTAGGTAAAACCGCGCTTGCCTAGGTTGGTCGGTGGATGGGTGATCACCCGTTACATACCGAGTTTCCTCCGTGCCTCGGAAAGCACGTAAAGCCGTTGGTCCCGGCTGTCATTTATAGATCTTTGAGAGTCGTTACAAGTAATCAGTGTTCCGAAAGTATGTCAACCAGTCTAACCAAGGGGTATCGCATCACTTAATACTAACTGGGTTGTGGAGGTCAGATAGGCAGTCGCTCCATGTAAAATACTTATATGCAGCTGCATCCGGTTAGACTGGAAGCCGACCCCAACATAGTTGGGAAAAGGCTAGGCAGATGATGTTTTTACGCAACCCTCGTTGCGAGAGTACGACACGAACTTGGCCGGTTTTTTTAATGGTAAGTACGTCACGAGTTATTGTAGTTAAAAGCATGGCGACCTTTAAAATACCTAAATCTGATAAGGTTTCATATTTCGCCTCTTTTTAATAAGTACTCGCTTAAAGTCTCTGACTTAAAACACGCCAAATCACTTTTATAATGGAATATCAATAGAAATTTAGCATAAAATATGTTTTATTCAAATAACACAATTAGCTGAGTTTCTCATCACATAAATAAGATAGAAATGCCCGTAATACAAGAATAATAGGTCGTTAAGGCAGTTTGAGGTTTTATTTATTGAATTTATTGTTTTATTACTGTGAAAGACAATTATATTCGATGGTTTGGAAGTATTAAAACTGAAAATGTTCTGGGAAATAACATAGTCGATCTAATACGATTTATATTATACCAAGAACATCAGCTAGCCTACCATGACGTGTTAAAGCAGAACTTATTCCGCTGAGGGAAAGGGACAGAGCTATACAGGGTGTCTAGCACCATCTCTTTCACTCAGTGGAATAAGTTCTGCTTTAAGATGTCATAGTAGGCCTACAGACCAGATATTTTACTAGTGTATAAATAATAATCCTTACTAATATTATTAAAGCGAAAGTGAGTTTGTTTGTTTAATTGTTACGTCTTAACGCCTAAATGGCTAAACCGATTTTAATGAATTTTGCTACAGAGATACTTGAGACCCTGGAGACGGACATAAACAAAAAGTTTAAAAATAAAACTGAGATATGTGAGAGAAAGAGGGATGAAAAGAGAAAACTTAGCTTTGCTATTACAATAAATAAGGTACAAGGGCAAAAACTACAGGTATTAGGTACCTGCAAATCAGAAAAGGGGACAGTTCCCCTTTCCCCCGACTCCAACTTAAAGCTAGTAATAAATAAGCTGTGTCCAATAGTTTTACCCACTGCCCAGCTCCCAAATGTTGTATTGTGATGTTAGTTGGCCTATGTTACTTCCTGAAAGTTCAGCTTTCTATGGACTAACATTTTTATACTCGGTCAGTAGCTTTAGATCTCATTCGGTACAAACAAACAAACAAAATAAAAATCTTTCCTCTTAAAAACAGCTACGATTTGGTTAATTTGTATTCGAGTTAAATTCGAAGAATAGGTCTAGCGCAATGATAAAGTTTCATGGAAAAGACATAATTAATCATAGCTTACGTTAGACGGCCATTTTTAACTGTATCTTTATGATATTTTATATTTTTTATCGCAACAAAATTGGGCCAAAGTATCAACCGGGTATTGGGGTATTGGGTTCCGAACAACAGAACCCGGCGACGCGGTAGGCCCAGAAGGAGATGGCGTGACGAGCTAGACTCCTACGAAAAGGACTGGGTCACAACTCACATTAGCAAAAGATAGAAAAAAATGGGAGGAAGGAAGGGAGGCCTTTGCCCTGCAGTGGGACACAACTGGCTCATGATGAACACTTGGCTTAGGCCCGTGCCATCAGAACTTCCCGGCTAGCCGGAGAAACAAAAATGTAAAAACTAAATAATAATAATAATAATTTTTTTCGTTGTCACTACAATAGTTTGTTGGTCCATAACTTCCATAGCTTTGCCAGCTCCACAGCGGTCGTTTTGTCAGTACGTTATGTGGTTCAGATGGTAGGATAAGATAGATTGCGACCAGGCGCAGGCATTGCAGAAAAGCATTACCTATTTGCTAACTACATTATAAGCTCCTATTTTTTCCATCTTCAATTCCATTTGCCTTGTTTTTTTCAAATTTCCTTGATTTCTAGTCTGCAACTGAATACCAGTTATTCTCATAGACTGCCTTTGAACTCCATAACTAATTTAGAACTAGGTAATATGGGAAGACTGGTTGTCGACGAACATGTACACATGACACTCAACAGCTATACATGCTCTTAGCAAGCGCAGCTGAACAGCTTCAACTTTTTAGACGACACGGTTAGCGCAGTGACTCAGCTATCGCCTGCTGCGCTGCGTGTTGCGGGTTCGATTCCCGCACGGAATAAATATTTGAATGACCTACATTAAGTTGTTCCGGGTCTATGTCAGTTTAAATGTTTGTAAATGCACCCACGATACAGGAGAAATTTCTAGTGTGGGGCAACGTTTTTTTTATAAGAAGTCTTGGTATCGAAAATAGGCATATCATATACCTACCCATTTGCGACACTGGGACTTTTAAACTAAACAAAAAATATTTTTATTAATATATATTTACTAGCTGTGCCCAGCGGTTTCACCCGCTGCTCACTTAGGGGTACGAAAAATAGATGTTGGCCGATTCTCAGACCTACCGGATGTGTACAAAAAATTTCGTTTAAATCGGTCCAGCCGTTTCGCAGGAATACGGGAACGAAAATTGTGACACGAGAATTTTATGTATTAGATATCCTTACTAATATTATAAAAGCGAAAGTGAATTTGTTTATTTGTTTGTTTCTTCGTTACCTCTTCACGCTTTAATGGCTAAACCGATTTTGATGAATTTTGGGACAGAGATAGTTGGGAACCAGGAGACGGACATAGGCTAAAGGCTTTTTAAAAAAAAGAGTGGGATATGATGGAGAAAGAGGAAGGAAAGGGGAAAACTTAGCGTTGCTATTACAAATCAATAAGGCGCTACCGAATTTAACGCGAGTGAAGCCGCAGGCAAAAGCTAGTATATTAATATTAGAAAGTACCTACTAACTTTTTTTTTGTTTAGTTTCATTAATATTAACTTCTTGTCATTCCAAGATCCACGTTTCTCACTAACCTCATACACAAGGTACCTACAACATCTTCCAGCTAATCATTTAAACCCCGTTACCCAAACTCCCAATGGCCAAAGCTCCGAACTTCGTAAAAGGCGAGCAACAGAATCGATAACGAACAACACGAACGAAGCGATCTAAAATAAATTAACCTCCCACTTCCGAACCTAAGATATGTAACTTGCGCGTTATTTTTCTTCGAAACTTCTCGGAGCGCAATAAGGGACGTAACGACTATGGTAACTGGAAACTTGGACAATGATCCTACATTATTTCTTTTGAGGACACTGATTCGAGCATTGGAGGGAATGTGTAGTATTAGATTGTCATCAGTCTGAATATGGAGCACGTCAGGGGTAGTGAATTGGCAGTATATTACGAGTATGTGATGACCAAGAGACGGGATAATCACTGTAGTTGATAGTTAAGTCAACTCGATACATTATTTCTTAACATCGTAAAGAGTGGTCAAATTTATAAACGGATTTAGAATGACAGAATCGTGAATAATTCCATCTATAGGTTGCCCCTTGTACTGGTTAAAACCTACCCATGTTCCTTTTATTGCCCTTTATATTTCGGGGCCGCGGTATCTCTTTCGAACTACCCGCAACCCCGGCAGGCGTTGGCCCCGGCAGACCCCTCTGTTTGCTGACATCTCTTTGAGGCGCGCGTGGAACACTAATGCGCCGTGGACACGGCCTGTCGTCAATAGACGGATGGACAGTGAGCAACTATAGGTTGCCCTAAGCTTTATAGAGAAACAATGTTTTTTAAGTAACTTCGGTTTTTCCCTAAACTAGAAAACACAGGAGCCTCCCAAACCTAACCTAAATTATCATCGGTACACTTGATTAAAGCCTCCTCCGCTCAGCTCCTAAGTATTGTAGCGTGATGTTAATACCATATAAGCGAAAGTGAGTTCTTTTGTTTGTAACGTTTTTGATGAATTTTGGTACAGAGATAATTGAACTCTGGAGCCAGACATAGGCTACTTTTTTTAAGTGAGAAATCAGGGAGAAAGAGGGAAGAAAAGGGAAAATTTAGCTGTGCACAATGAATAAGGCGCAAGGGCAAAAACTACAAGTAGCAGGTACCTGCAAATCAGGATGGGGGAACTGTTCAATTGAGTCAAATCCCGGCTAAGTTTTAGTGAGTGACCTTTGCAAAAATAGTGACTTCTAACCCTTGCAGTTTTTGAGATTTTTAGATGTGTGAGAGAGCTGTGGCCGGCATGCGCTCTATGTACCACCTTTTACTACTCAACCTACCTTACCTACCTAATTAACAAAACGAACAGCGTCAAAGGTTGTATCAAACTAACCACTTCATTTTTTTTTCTCTATATTTTCGATACGGAAACAAATCCATAAAACCTAAAATCGGTCCAAATTTCCGAGTCATAAAGGACAAATCCGACTTTGTTTTATATATAAAGATAGATAACACGTTTGACCATCACATGCAATCAATATAAAAAGAAACTGTTTATTTAATTCTTGCAAATTATATAATACAGTGTCAGCAAAGCAAAGTGCAGTCTCCTAGTTTTCGCATTCTTCGCTTGCTTCCGGGTTCAGCTGAATCGTACATCTGTATCGTTCCTTTATCCCGGGGCGACGAGACTATCTTGAAATGTTTATCTTTTAAAAGATAGTTTCATACTAACACTTTTCTTGACCATGACGTAATAAAAAGAAAGGAAACTGTTTATTCTGTACAACTCAACACGCCTATATTTAGTTGTGTAGCATAAACGTTTTTTCTGTAATATAAATAAAATTGCACTATTAATTAAATTGTAGTGCAACGACACGGTTGGCGCAGAGGCTGAGCGATCGACTGCTGCACTGCGTGTCGCGGGTTCGATCCCCGCACGGAACGAATTTGTATGACCTACAGATAGTTGTTCCGGGTCTGGCAGTTTATGTATGTGAGTTTAAATGTTTGTAAACGCACCCTCGATATAGGAGTTATTCCTAGTGTAGGACAACGCTTTCTACAAAAAAAAAAATGTAGCGATATTGTCTTTAGCCTCATATCGTCTGAAATGATGTTGTTTTAAAGTAGTTCATTTTATATTTGGATCTATCAGACAGACAGAGTGTTGTTTGTAGTCTTCATACAAAGGCGAATACATGAACTCTTCATCATCAGCAGTTTTCTGCTGGACGCACGCCACTTGACTCGATTCTCGGCATCTTTCGTCTAGTTGCTACCAGCCACCTTGGGAAAATCGTCGCCCAATTGAACCTGACACCTTACGCTTGTTGATGGAGGTGAACTTCATGCAACAAAGAATCTTAATGCCCCTTTTAATTAAGTACAAATTTTAGTGTACCCATGTGTGAACAGACTTATATGACCTGTAGGTAGGTATGGTATTCATCATCATAATTTTCCTGTCTTTTCTTTTCCCAATTTATTTGGGGTCGGCGTAGAAAGTCTTCTTCTTACATATACATATTGTCATCGCGGCAGTGACCTCCTCCAGCCACATCATCATTCATACAGTCTATTCATCGTTTACATATATATTATACTCAAAACTTTCCTCAAGATATTTTCCTTATTTCTCAGAATCTACTAAGGAGATTTTTTGCGTATGTCAGACTTTTACTGATTAAAACCCACCCTGCTCCTTCTTATGCCCTCCATGTTCCGGGGCAGCAGTATCTCTTTCGAATAACACTAAGATGAATGAGTGCAACTATTCCGCCTTCCTTCATTACCTTCTTTGTTTGTAACAATACTATTATCCAACTGCATTCTATCCAGTCCGTTGCAACGTTATGCATCAAAGTCGGCATGTAGCAACAACGTAGATCAGCTGAAGAGACCGCGTTGTGCGTCAAAGGATGCCGCGCGGCTGATATTGAGTTTCGCCCGGCATCGTTTGATGTTAGGCCGGAGGTACATGAGCCGGAAAAATAAGCTGTTGACGATCTAGTCTGTGAAGGTGTCAACGTAGTAAAAGTTGAAAGAAGGTGTTAGTGTTAAGAGCTAAAAATAAAAATGTATGAATGTAGAAAGTCATGATATAGGAATAAAATTGGTATCTGCTTCGTCTTCGTATTGGTACCTATTTTTATAAACTAACTTTTACATGCAGTTTCGCTCGCGTTAATTTAGAAAATGTCAATCAAATCATGTTTCAAAACTCACGTGGCGCCATCTCAAGAACAACAATATCAAAACAACGTTACTGTTGCTTCCTTTGGGAACAATACTTTTTCGGGACAAAAGATCTGTTCATGTATAACTGATTAAGTATATGAAAATTTCAGGATGACCGGTTCCGTGGTTAAGGTTAAAAGGTAACAAACAAACATACTTTCGCATTTATAATCACACAAGTTTGGATTTTCGTGATTCACGATACCTTCTGGGGCAGCGAGGAAACCAGTTTTTTCTGTGGCTTGGTGTCTTTTATTGTGGCTAAAGTTACTATAAAACCAGTCATAATGATACAGACTTATTACAGAGATACAAATTGGATAAATTGACTGAAACGACTTCGACTGAATGACTTTCTTTTTTAAAGTTCCTTTCCTCAAAGGTAAAACGGAAACCTTATTGGATGACTTTATTGTCTGTCAGTCTGTCAAGACCCTTTATCTCCTGAACGTGTGAAGGTATCAAGTTGAAATTAAAACTATATACATATACTCAGCAAAAAATCAGCCTTCAAAGTCTACGCAGTCAAAAGATATAACTGTTTACGTGGCAAATTTGTACGGAACCCTGGGTGCGCGAGTCCGTCCTCGATCTTGGCCGGTTTTATTTCCATATTCTTAGTACTTTTTAATGTTATATGCCGATACTTTAAGGGTAAACATGATTGGACTCAAACGACTTAATATCTATTGTACGGCCAACGAGAAGCGATACCAAATGTAAACAAAACCCATGCTAAAACCCCATCTAAAATAGCCGCCCGAATGTTGGCGAACCCGTCTTAACGTTGTCATGTTTTTGTCGGGAGAACGAGACATTACGACAAAGGCACAAGATGGAAAGAGCTAAATATTAGATTGTCAACGCCACAGTTGTTCTTTAGGTTAATGACCTTTCGTATCGCTTCTCGTTGGCCGTACTATAGCATGCTCTTCAATGTAAACAATGTTTAAGCAAATAAAGGAATCTTATCTTATAACACAAAACAAGATCATGTTAATTATTTCCTCATTTTGACAAACCCGGGTTTCGGTACCTCGTTCTATTTTGTTTTATTACCTGTTTTTTGTTAGGTAGATGTTTTCATGAAAATCAAAACAATCAATCACTACTAAAACCGACCCTATCACTTAGCTATCCCTGAGCTACCTCACTACTATCAACCGTGTAGCACATTTCTCTTGACACCCGCTCCCCTTCCCGGGATAGCCAATAATCTGACATAGCGCTCTCAACATATTGGTAGTCACATTTAAACGTTCTGTCGCAATCCAGTCACGATATTAAGTTTCTACTAATAATCTAAGGCTGCTCACACGAGAAGTGAATAAGATTTTTTTGGTCAAAAATATTGAGTGCCTTTGTTGAAAGCAAAAGTGAAAAATGATGTGACAATTAACAGGTGAAACACTTTGCGTCTAGATTTAAGCATGGTTGACGGCGATAAACTCGCTCTTTATTATTATAGGAATAAAACACAACAGGGAAAATGTGGGTGTGGGTTCTATTCAATACACCTATGTTATGTCAGGTTGCATTGGCAGCTAGCAGTCTGTCACATGCCTAATATTGTGACCCTTTTTTTGGGGAATGGGAAATCATCATAATAACTTCCCTCGCTCTGGGCCTAACGGGTGTCAGACTTTTACTGAATAAAACCCCTATACAATGTGTCGTTTATAACAACAAATTTAGGCAGTTAACATTTTCGCAGTTTAGTGACGCATTAGTGTTCCACACGCGCCTTAAAGCAGAAGTACACCGCCTACCAGGGTTTGCGGGTTGTTCGAAATTTGATACCGCGGCTTTGGAACATACAGGGCAAAAGAAGAAACATGGGTTTTAATCAGTCTGACACTCCCTTTCGCTCCGCCTAAGAACTTCTTTGATAATATCCCATGTGAAAAAAAAAAGTTAGTCGGGGAGACATTTAAATTATAAATTAACGAAGAGTCAAACAAACCGTTATTTGTTAACTTTCTAACGTGGGGAATCTAAGGCACCTTTACACAATAAAAATGACAGCATTTTCCAAGCATTGGCTTCCTCCAACAAAATGTCTCAACAAATTCGCGATCGCACATGTGTAGCCTCCCTACACTCGATCCGCACAGTAATCGAATGCCTCAGGTCTTTGATAGCAGCCGTTTGGGGTCCCATTGTATGGCCAATAGATCGCTGGCAATTCCACGTCTAACAGAGCCAGTGAGCGTTCCCTGTCTTTATAACAACCTGCTTCCCTGTAAACTTGCTTTTGTTGGACGGTTTTATTTAAGTATCCGTATTGAATGTTACCGTATTGTATGTGTTGTGAATAACGTTGTCACAGTTATAGAAAAAATGGTTGGTGTAGCATCTGAAGTTATAGTTTTGGCGTTTGTAATATTTCTTGTTATGGCGATGATTTAACCTCTCAAGGACCGCCATTATTTACGTCAACTATCCGTCAAGCACCGCCGGGCGGGTTCTTAACGTTCGTTCAGAAAGGATTTTGAGAGTTATCTTTACTACAAATACAGTAGTATAGTAGTTCTTAAATCTTTTTAAATCATTTAATTTGTTGAATGTGTTTTCGGAGCCAACCCGAATTACTACTACTACATGTATTGATAACGTTTTCTGTTGCTGCGACTTCTTAGATAAATCCATTGTAAATTACCTTCCCTCTGATCACAGCGGTCAAACCGTCGTTTTCGAGTCCTACACATCATCACAAAAAAATCAGATACAGTCTAGACAAATAACACCAAGCAATTTAAATAAATTTAACAATAATTTAATAAGTAATCTAGGCATTCCGGGATATGATATTAATAATGTAAATCATTTTTATGAGGAATTCTTTTCGGTTGTCTACACAGAGTTCAATGATACGCTAAAACTAAAAACTAAATCTATTAGCCCAAAGTTTATGTTTAGTGATTGGGCAACTAAGGGTATAAGAAAAAGTAGGGAACGACTGTTTGAGCTTTACGGCCTTAAGCCTTACATCAACTCGGAAACATTCAATCGCTACGTTGCTACTTACTCAAAAATGTTTAAAAACACCTGCAAGGTAGCTAAAGCCTTATTCATAAGCAACAAGATTAAATCCGCTGATAATAAAATTAAGACGGTTTGGAAAATAATCAATAGCGAAACTAATAGAAATAGAAAATATAATAATGATATTACACTAGAGTCTTCACGTGGTCTTCTAACCACTAAAAACGAAGTTGCTCAAGAATTTGTGGATTTCTTTACTAGTATCCCAATTAAAACTACAGAAACATTAAATTCCTCACCCTTGCTTTCTGTTGAGTTATTAAGAGCAAACGTTTTACCATGCTCGGTTGAGTTTCAGTTTAAGCATATTAACCCCACTGTCGTCATTAAAGCTTTTAAACAAATAAAAATCAAATTAACCGAAGACCTTTGGGGATTGTCAATTAAAGTTTGTCAAGCTATCATTGAGACTATAGCACCGTACTTAGCCTTAATATTTAATTTGTGTGTGGACCAAGGAGTCTTCCCGGACCTTATGAAATACAGCAAGGTATACCACTGTTCAAATCTGGGGACAGTAAAGACACCAATAATTATAGACCCGTATCCGTTTTGCCGGTTTTCAGCAAGGTTTTTGAAAAGGTAATGCTTAACCAAATGCTCAACCATTTTAACACCAATAAAATATTACATGAAAAGCAGTATGGTTTCACCAAAGGACGTTGTACCACTGACGCCGGTGTCACCCTATTGAAACACATATTTACTGCGTGGGAAGAGGCACAGGATGCCATAGGGATCTTTTGTGACCTCTCAAAAGCATTTGATTGCGTGAACCACGAAACCCTTCTCTTAAAACTTGAACATTACGGCCTAGGGAAACTTGCCCTTAGTTTAGTAAAATCGTATTTAAATGATAGACAGCAGCAAGTACAAATAAATGGTGTCAATTCAATGGGTTTAAATGTAAAGATGGGTGTACCACAAGGATCGATATTAGGTCCCTTCCTCTTTTTAGTATATATTAATGATCTACCCCATTTATTTAAAAACCAACCACAAATGGTGTTGTTTGCTGACGATACCTCTTTAATATTTAAGATAAACAGACGTGCCACAAATCCTGACGACGTAAATAATGCCCTAATGCAGGTACATAATTGGTTTACCGCTAATAATTTAGTATTAAATGGGAAAAAAACGAAGTGTATAAGATTTGCTCTACCAAATGTCAAAAACAGTGAGTGTGACATAGTATTGAATCAAGAGAAACTAGAATTCGTCGAAAAAACTGTTTTCTTGGGAATAACACTCGATTCAAAGCTACAATGGGGTCCGCATATAACATCTCTTGCAGGACGCCTTAGTTCAGCAGCATATGCTGTTAGAAAAATCCGTCAGTTTACTGATGTAGATACCGCGAGACTAGTCTATTTTAGTTATTTTCATAGTATAATGTCATACGGTATTTTACTTTGGGGACGGGCTGCAGACATCGAGTCTATATTTATTCTGCAGAAAAGAGCCATTAGAGCCATATATAACCTACGTAGGCGAGATTCTTTAAGGGAACAGTTTAAGGATATTAACATCATGACAGTACCTTGTCAATATATTTATGAAAACATCATGTATGTCAGGAAAAACTCGCATCTTTTTAGTAAAAGAGGTGACAGACACAATTATAATACTAGAAATAGGGACCAATTAGTTCAACCAGGTTTCAGGTTAGCTAAAGTAGACTCATCTTTCATGGGGTACTGTTTGAAATGCTACAATAAAATACCTCCCCACATTCTTCAACTGAATGAAACGAAATTTAAATCTTGTATTAAACGCACACTATGTAGGCAAGCATATTATAAGTTGGGGGATTATATTGATGATAAAAATGCTTGGCTCAATGCTGGTCCTGCTCCTCAAGCATAGGGGTAAACTCATTACTAAGTATCCGAAGCTATAATGGACGCTGCAGAAGATTGTAAGACTATCTTTGCAATGTATAGAATCAATTCTCTAGTATTGTATAATTATTAAGCCCATATGTGAGTGCTATGTATTATCATTGACTTGACGAAGCCCTGGTGGTTAATAGTGTCATGCTCACTTAAATGTCTCACTGATGGTGGCGGGTGTGTCGGGTCATTTAGCTCCCTTCAAAATGGTCGAGCTGAATGGGGCTGATCCATACGTCATGTTCGTGAACGGGCGCTGTCAGTTGGGACTGGTCATTTTTTAACTACCACGGTCATTTTTATTTTATTTAGATTTAAATTGAATTTTGTTTTTTATTTACTCTGGACGCTCTTACTGTGCACGTCTTTCTACATCGTTCTCACATATTTGTATAATCTCAACACGAATGATGAAAATACTATTTTGTAAAAATATTAGAATTTAAAAGAGTGTCCATGGAGTTTCTTGCCCATTCTTCTCCATAGAGATCAACGCTTTGGAATGGGCAACTGCAGTACTTTCACAAGTTATTATGCCTTGTGACCGGGACTGTAGATTCATTTTGTTTCTTGACATTCAAAAGTGCCTGTAATGGTCTAATTGAAATAAATGATTTGATTTGAAAAGTATTAAATCGGTGTAACTTGTTTACTGGCACGTTTTTGTGCCGCTGGGGCTTTAGAGGTTCTTAATGTGTTTTGTTTTGATTT
This sequence comes from Ochropleura leucogaster, assembly GCA_958449745.1. Classification (NCBI taxonomy): domain Eukaryota; kingdom Metazoa; phylum Arthropoda; class Insecta; order Lepidoptera; family Noctuidae; genus Ochropleura; species Ochropleura leucogaster. The sequence goes on from OY288203.1 coordinate 19,938,614, forward strand.
TTTTTTCTTTAGATTTTTTAATTATGGTTTACTTAAGCCTACAGGGTCATTAAAGAAATGTTATCGCTTTTTAATTCCTTAAAATAAGTTTCATCTTTATCTTCATTTTCATAGCTGCCGTTGTTGTTGTCTGCATACATGTGTGCAGAGACAGTTAGTACACAGGGTTTCTACTAACAGCAATACGTTTCTTAGAAGCCAGACGTTCGTACAAGGGCTGAACAAATAGATAGTAATCGAACTCTTGTTTGTTTGCTTGCTCTCAGTTTCTTCCGATTAACTACTTCTAGGTACTGCTAGCAGAAGATGTAATGTTTTTCTTTCACTTAAACAAACTTACATAAAGTTTGTTTTACGTGAAGGTACAAATTGAAGGTTATACAGACAAATGGACAACACGGTTGGCGCAGTGGCTGTGCGATTGTCGCGGGTTCGATCTCTGTACGGAACAAATAATTGTATGGCCTACAGATAGTTGTTCCGGGTCTGACTGTTTGTGTAGGTGGGATTAAATGTTTGTAAACGCACCCACGATACAGGAGAATTTCCTAGAGTGGGGCAAGGTTAAAAAAAAATATAATGATGCGCGTGTTAAATGTTAATATTTTATCAAATTAAATTAAATTTAAGTTCTTCAATACTATTGTAATTTTCAATTTACACATTTTTAGTCATCGTTTATACGCAAAAACATACAATAAATACCTAGTAACTTAAATCAAGGACGCTCGAAAGGACAGCGATCTATATTTCCTCCCGGCTCCAGATCTGCTCAGAAATATTCACTAATATTACCATAATCTGGTAACCTAGTGATAAATATGCTAGTGGCCTGCTCGCATTCGTTATTTACGGTATTAATGCATTCAACAAGATAAAACACGGCTGCTACATATTTATGATCTAATAAGAAAGTAATCTAATGGAGATCTTGTTTCGTAGTTTAGGTGAAAAAGAGTTTGTGAGAAAGCAATTTGTTTTTATTGTTACTGCTGTTGAAAAACATGATGAACTTGCTTTTGCCTAAGGCTTTGCCTGGATTTTGATGGTTGTCCCACGTAATTGTAGTAACGGGAGTAAACGTTATCTGGGTTATCACTAATTTTATCCAATTCTGATCAGAAGTTTTAAACATCTATACATCCAATTTTTGTATTAGTAGGAAAATGTACTGGTCCCAGTCGTATCGTATCCTTACTAATATTATAAAAGCGAAAGTGAGTTTGTTTGTTACCTCTTCACGCTTTAATGGCTAAACCGATTTTGATGAATTTTGGTACAGAGATAGTTGGGAACCAGGAGACGGACGTAGGCTAATATTTTTTTGAAAAAAGTATGATGTGAGGGAGGAAGAGGGAAGAAAAGGGAAAACTTAGCGTTGCTATTACAAATCAATAAAGCGCTACCGAATTTAACGCGAGCGAAGCCGCGGGCAAAAGCTAGTTATCTATATAGTACTAACTGGGTTATGGAATTCAGAAAGGCAGTCGCTCCAAATTAAAAGCTGGTATTCAGCAGCATCCAGTTAAATTGGAAGCTGACCCCAACACAGTTGAGTTAAGGGAAAGGTTAAATAAAAACGAATCTAGTAAAAAAAATGCTATGTGAAAAGGCTTTACACGAGAATGCCAGCAGTTTAAAACAAAGGCATACAATACCCATGTTAAAAATAGAAATAATTAAAAATGATAATCAATATTATGTTTAAAATATGATTTCGTTAAGCAACCTATCTTAAACTTTCCTTTTCCAGAACGTAAGCAAATCCGACTTTAAAGTTGCACTCAAAGTTTCAAGTCATACAAGGAACATTATTACATTTCTGTAGTAACTGCTTTGTCTGCTAAAACTAACTCTAGTATCAATTCTACTGTACATTGACCCAGTTACAATGTTCTGCTTAATTTATAAACCTTAGTTTTCTAGTCAGCAGGGTTTTTTAGCAGAATCACTATAATTAATTTAGGTAGGTTGCGCTTCTAATGTTAGCTAAACACAATGCACAATGAAGCCTGCCGGGGTTGCGGGTTGTTCGAAGGAGATACCGTGGCCCCGGAACATAAAGGACAAAAGAAGGAATATGGGTTTTAGTCAGTACAAGTCTGTCACTTTCACTTCGCTCAGATCAGGAGAAGTTTTTTTTTTTAAACTTTGCCCTACACTAGGAATTTCTCCTGTATCGCGATACAGGGAAAATTCCGGTGCGTTTACAAACATTTAAACTAACATACACAAACAGCCAGACCTGAAACTATTATCTGCAGGTCATACAAATATTTATTCCGAGCGGGAATCGAACCCGCCACACTCAGCGCAACAGTGGATTGCTCAGCCACTGCGCCATCCATGTCGTCAGAATGATGATTTCCCATCCACAAAAAATGATTTATTAATTTTTCTGGTTTCTGTTCTGGCAAAATTTATTTTCTGAAATAAAATGGTATGGTATCTTGATTGTTTTTTACTAGATTTACGGGACAAACTGCTCCCACTAAAGCGCCAGATGCTGTAATACCAAAGACTATTTCGATTTACAGAGCGTGCCCGGCACTATTCGACGATACAGACTTCTACAAGATTATTTAGAGCTACATCTGACTGCGTTACTAGATCCACAATAATCCTTTGAGAGCTGCTTTATCATGAGGAATTTTGATTGCTGAACTTTTGAATCAAAGAGCAAATATTCATCATCATCTTCCTGCCCTTGTCCCATTCTATTTGTGGTCGGCGCATCACGTTTTCTTCTTCCATTCTCCCCTCTCTTTAATATTATTCCTTACACAATCCATCCGTCTTTTATTTAGCGTTTCTCTCCCTCTCCATCAATCAACATTCATATCTAAAATAAATAAATATCTTGGGACAGTTCACACACGGCTATCTGATCCCAAGCTAAGCAGAGCTTGTGTTATGGTAATCAGACAACTAATATACATACTTATATAATTTATAAATACATACATATTATAGATAAATCACACCCAGACACAGAACAAACAATCATGCTCATCACACAAAGTTTGTCCTGGGTGGGAATCGAACCCACGACCTCCGGCTCAGCAGTCAGGGCCACTAACCACTAGACCAACAGGCCCGTCAATAATATCTATCACTCTTTTAGGCACATGCGTTTTGTCCCTCCACATTACATGTCCATACCAAGCCAAACGACTCCCTTTGGACATGCTCCTTTTTTCCCTAGCTACCTTTGGCAATTCAGGCGGATTATTCATATTAATATTAAAGAAGAATATCTGTTTGCCTAACTCAATATTTTAATTTAAGATTCAACCTTCACAAAACGGTTACTAATTTGAAAAGTTGAAAGTTTTCTCTAAAAGAGAGAATATTTTATAAAGAGGCGATGTTTTAGGGATGTTCCTAAATATTTGTTAGGGATTCCTAATAAATTCTGAAACAGATTGAAACCTTGAAATAAAGCTAAGCAGTAAAGAATTTGGACCTAAGGAAATGTGTGCTTAGGACATTTTCCCGAGATGAGATACTGTTATAAAATTCCATTAGTACATTTTTCGGTTAACTTCTAGCCGGTTACTATATTTAAAGCGCTTGAAAAACTGAGTTTTATTGCAAACCGCAAAAATATCTTTATCTCATGTTAATTAATTAAACCTAACCTGGGTACTTATGTAAAGCTTGCCAAACGTCATGACTTGATTCGCGCGCGTCGCTGGTTCGATCCCCGCACATACAAAATATTTGCATAGCCTACAGATAGTTGTTCCGGGCCTGGTTGTTTATATATAGGAGTTTAAACGCACCCACGATACAGGACAAAATCCTAGTGTAAGTATTTTCAAACCCACGTTCGGATAATACAAGCGTGGTATGGCACATCTTGTTAGGGACACCAGAATAGTGTCCCCACTGCTGGGACACAAGCGTCCTCTCTATAACAGGGAATGGAATGGACTGTAAATCAATTTAAAAAACCAATTACAAGCAAACACCACTTTGCATGTGGTGTTTGCTTGTAATTGGTTGTATAGTGAGACCTAAGACACAATTATTTCTAAGTTCCTATCTATATAATATCTGTAACAAATCTTGGTGAACCTTAATTAAATCTCTAATCTGTGGGGCCTGTTCGGTGCTGTTGTTTTTTTTATATGTTCTCATTTTTTTGATTAAAGAATATGTCTCCCCTCCTCACGATACATTTTCCCTCACTTGTATACTTCTCTTTTACTCCTTATTTTATCAAACACGTCTTTGCCAGCCATCATTATTATCCTTCATATAGTTAATCCATCGTTTCTTTGAACTTCCTCTACTCATATCTCTTTCAAAATTCATAGATTTGAGATGAAAAAATCAAACAAATTATGTCGCCTGTCTGAGCTTGAACCCACGCATTACAATACTAAGAGATCTTAATTTTTCTGCCTGCTATCCTCTCTGTGACCAAAAGTAAAAAAAAAACCGCTAAGTAGGTACAGTCCTGTTTTTTTTCCGGGTGGGAAATCATCCAATGACTTCCCCCGCTCTGGGCGGAGCGGGGGGGCATGTCAGACTTGTACTGACTAAAACCCACCCATGTTTCTTCTTTTGCCCTTTACGTTCCGAGGCCGCGGTATCTCTTTCGAACAACCCGCAACCCCGGCAGGCGGAGGCTCTGGCAAGACCCTCTGCTTTGCTGACTCTCTTTGAGGCGCGCGTGAAACACGAACGCGCCGTCGACACGGCCTGTCGTCAATCGACGGACGGACGGTGAACTACCCATTACTCACCGCCCACAGGCCCGCATCTACGGTGGTAAGTACAGTCCTCACGCGCTATTTGTTACCATTACTGGCATCTTCTACCGTAAGACAAACTACTTAATTAGCTTAAGTACACTCCGCACAATTACCTAACACAGTGCATAATGAGAGTACTAGTCACATAGATTTTTAGAAGGCAACGTTTTGTGAGGCCCTACAGATCGAATGCTTTGTTCTACCTTAATAGGTTTCTACAAGGAACTGTTTGGAGGCTTGGTTTAATTAGTAAGTTATATTATTCGATTGGAGTTTCTCTGAAGGATAGAATCCGCAACGAATACATCCGACAGAGAACCAAAGTTATCGACATAGCTCAAAGAATCAGCAAGCTGAAGTGGCAGTGGGCTGGCCATATCTCACGAAGAACCGACAACCGTTGGGGTAAACGTGTTCTTGAGTGGAGACCGCGACTCGGCAAGCGTAGTGTAGGACGCCCTCCGACCAGGTGGGATGACGATCTAAGAAAGACTGCAGGCAGATGCTGGATGCGGCAAGCTGAAGACAGGGCGCTATGGCGCTCATTAAGGGAGGGCTATATCCAGCAGTGGACTAATATAGCCTGATGATGATGATTATTCGATTATTAACGCCAAGTATTTTTATGCTGAAATGAAGGTGCAGTTTTTTTTTCGTAGTAATAATACTGTATTTACACACTGCTTTTTGTCAAGCTCAGGTAAAGAGCATGATTTTAATAATTTTAGTCGTATAAATTGCGCAACTATCCAAGTAAGTTGTTTTTTTTTTGACGCAGCCTTAATGTTTTAATCATTTATTTGTGCCTCATAAAACGAAGTGTTATAGCATAACGTATGCGATGGCAATGCCTTTCATTTTGTTATCCTAAGAACATAAAGTTCGGTTTTTTTTATGAATGGGAAATCAACAAATAACTTCCCCCGCTCTGGGCGCAGCGGGAGAAGGCTGTGTCAGGCTTTTATTGACTAATACCCACCCATGTTCCTTCTTTTGCCCATTATGTTCCGGAGCCGGCGGTATCTTTTTCGAACAACACGCAACCCCAGCCAAGTCCGATCCTTAAATGACTGCACAGATTTTGTTTACAAGGTATTGTTTTGACCACAATTAAAAGTCGTTTATGCAATAACCTTGTTGACATTGCTTTAAAATTTAAAGCTCTATTTAATAGAATAATACTTTATTACACACCAAAAATAAAACATAGCTATTTTATGGAAATTGCTAATTCTATCCTTACAATGGCGGTCTTACCGCTGATACCGATATTTATAATGTCTGTAATTTTTAGTCTCCCCTCTTTCATTTTTAAACGCATGCTTTCCTTCACAAGATCCTTTAGCAAATTAACAAACAATTAGCTTCTCTCCTAAACGCCAACACCGTCTAAACAGGCTTCTAATTCCACTAATCACACAGAGAATAGACGTCACAGATACGTTCCCTCGGATCACATGCTCCATTTTGCGCGTCTGCTCATTCATATGACAAATCAGACATGAATGGCCGCTTTGGGCTGACCGTTTTTAGATGTCATCTAATTTGGGGAGGTGACTTTGATGACTCCTAGGTCGAGAGAAAAGTATTAGTGTCGCTTTTTGTACTATCCTTACTAATATTATAAAAGCGAAAGTGAGTTTGTTTGTCTGTTACCTCTTCACGCTTTAATGGCTAAACCGGTTTTGGTGAATTTTGGTACAGAGATAGTTGCAAACCAGACACAGATATAGGCTAATTAAAAATAAAGGGGGATGTGAGGGAGAAAGAGGAAAGAAAAGGGAAAACTTAACGTTGTTATTGCAAATCAAAAAGGCGCAAGGGCAAAAACTGCAGGTAGCAGTTACCTGCAAAACAGGAAAGTGGAACTGTGTTACCCCGAATTTAACGCGAGCGAAACCGCGGGCAAAAGCTAGTTACAGACAGTAAAGCAGTCTGTATTCATCGATATTTTTCGTAGAGGTAAATCACCTACATATACAAGGGTACGCAACCTTACGTACAGGTGTCGATCAATTGTCATTAACGAAGGAAAAGTTCTGACATCTGAATTTCTAATGAAGATTAGAACTCATAGTGTCATAGCGATTAGCGATTTTGACTAGACCAAGGCAGTCAAAAGTTAGAATTATATCCGATAGACCAATCGACAAAGGTTTTTTTTTAATTTTATGGTACTAAAAAAATCGATTACAATTATCATACCCATTCTTACAATACTATATTCGTATTATATTCGAACAGAGCTAACTCTTTATTTGGGCAAAGAATAAGCATTGCCATGGCAACACTGCAGTGTTGAACTAGATCCATCTAGTTCTTCAAATATCCGGACGGCAACACATACTTTGACCCTTAAGTTTCTTACCAACCTATAACCTAAAACTGCACATTTCAATTATGACTAAATTAGTTTAATGAATAGAATAGTTTCAAACTGACGTACATCAGTTAGTATTTGTGCATCGCACGATTAATAATACGGTGTTCACGCATCAATTATGTTGACGGCAATCTATTCTAGTGTGTAATGTGTAAATGGCCGACAATTGTGTTTGTTACCCTATGTTTCGCTGCTGTAATCAAATTGAATGCTCACGTGGCTAATTGTGTAGCAATGGCTTTATTATTTGCTAGAAATAGTCCCTATACATTGATAAGTAGAAGATAATTAATCATAATAATATAAAGCTTTGTTTTTTTTTCAATGCTGCCCCACACTAGTAAATTCTCCTATATCGTGGGTGCGTTTACAAACATTTAAAGTCACATTCACAAACAGCCAGACCTAAATCAACTATCTGTTGGTCACATAAATGTCTGTTTCGTGCGGGGATCGAACCCACGATACGCGGCGCAACAGCCAATCGCTTAACTACTACGCCAACCATGCAGAATTCTTCCAAACCATTTCAGTAGTGTAGGATGATCGGAACTTGAAGAAACGCGTGAGGTATCGAGTTGAAATTCAACCTTATATTATATAATAAGTCTACGTAATTAAATATATGGCCGTTTATGTCGCGGTTCCCGTATATTCGCAAAGGAAATCAAAATTAGGCGAGAAGCATTATCATAGAATACTGTAAAAAAGGGAAAAAGCATAAAAAAATGTGATTACAAACTTAATTGCAGCTGGTAAACTAACTGCAACCTATATCGATGTAAAGACACAACAGATTTCCAACGGCAAAGTTAAATTTGTCTTTAAACGCGGTTTATCTCTTCGTTAGAACAACGTTTGGTACTTTCATAAGTTAATTGCAAGTTTGTACGGACCCATCGGAACGCGAGTCCGACTCGCACTGTTATATCAAAATACTATAAACAAAGTCCTATTTTACATCTGTCTGTTTGTCCACTTATTTCTTTTAAACTACAAAACTGATTCTGAGATGGTATTTTTGATTATTTTGTCGTAAGTTTTTTCAAAACAAGTTTATGTGCAATCATAATTCATATTGAACCTAAAATATTGCAGAGAAATCCCAATCTTTTTGCATGGTACCACACAGAAGCTAGAAACTAGATTATATTTAAAAGTAATACAAGAATCACGCAACAAATCACATTAAATTACTTTCAGTGGTCCAACACAAATAATAAATGACAAAAACTTGGTACAAAGCCTCAATTTTTTAAGTCCAACCAACTTTTGACGACATATTTCATTTGAATATTGGATTTGAAATGTTTTCAAACTTCTGCGACCCGATAATGTTTTTAATGTGTGTGTTTTCTTTCTCATGTTTCTATTGAATTTTGTGGATTCCAATCACTTACTTTTTATTTGTTCGACGACATTATAAATAGTTGTTTTGAAATATTCAAACTTGTATACCATTCTGTTGAGGGATTTTTAAACCAAAATATTTTTGCTGCCGTTTTTATTTGTGAGGACCATGGATCGTGCTCATAAATATCTGTCATTCACGATCTGCCCTTTAAGTGCCCTTTTGTTGTCTCTTGACATGCTAAAGGAAAGAAAGTAAGGAAATAATATGACGTATTATGCTGGTAAAGTAATAATATGTCGGCGACAGGTCTGTCTCCTTTTGTACTAAGTTCTGCTAAAGAACTGGTTTAAAATACATAAACATTTAATAGAACTATATACATTACATTTTTCCTTAATAATATAGTTCTTCGAGTTACTCTTCGTTTTATTCTTTCTAAAGTATTACTAAGGATCAACAGACAATATATTTTTAACCGACTTCAAATAAAGGAGGAGGTTATCTATGCGACTGTTTTTTCTTTGTATGTTTGTTACGCGGTTTCTACGCGTCGATAGTGGGTCGTTTTTTTATCAAATCGAAAGGAAATGTAAGATATATAGGTACTTCCAAAAGGGTTCAGGGGTATATATTTTTTTTCTAAATTGCTTTGGTAATTTATGAGTTATATTTAAAATACATATTTTACCTCATAATGTATTTAGACGATATCATAATATCTCTTAGTAGCAATGATAAATTAATACTTGATAAGAATTTGTGTGAAATACCATCATGCCACAACTAATAAGGCTGAGCTAAAAAATTTAAAAATTATTTTAAACTTTTAGTTTTTTTGAAAGTCATTTACAAATAGTTTTCTATAAACCCTTGAGTTATTGTTAAAGCAAATTCGACTAAAATCGAAAGCGGTCAAGAAGTCTCTCTTACGCGAGAAAGCTTTTCACACATTTCGAACCCGATATCCTAACACGGACAACTCGCTTTTAATATTCAGAAAAGATCTTACAATTCACTTCATGTGGAACAAGGGTTCAAACGCGACGTTCAAAGAAGACAATTCGGAATTTTCACAAACTCCGAAATATCACTGAAGTCAAGAAATATCGCGGCCTTATAGATGTGCGTGGATTTTGTCAAAGTCACGACGTGCATCGGTGGCTTGACAATCATAAAATGCATATCGGATAAGTGAAAGTCGATGGTGTGCGAAATTCTTTGAGATTTTATTCAGGAACCGATACAGGCGAGAGGGTAGACGAGTTCGCATATTTATGAGATGTTTGCTCTGTGCAGATTATGTAGCAGATCGCTCCGGTCACTTGACGTCAAATATTCAGGGCCCGTGCTGTGGTGGAGGTGACGAGAATACCAAGACGAAGGATCTCGTGATATGCTGCAGTGAATTATTTCCACCAACAATTTTGGTGACACGAATATTTGTAAAGGCTTCAGGTTTTTTGGGGCCAAATGAATAATATAATGTCACCTCGACCCTCTGCTTAAAGTTTTTACCCGACTTCAAAAAAAGGAGGAGGTTCTCAATTCGACTGTATGTTTTTTTTTTTTTTTGTGTTTGTTACCTCATAACTCAGGTCTGAGTGAACCGATTTTGATGATTCTTTTTTTATTCGAAAGCTGGTGGTTGTCGTTTGGTCCCATAAAAAAAATATCACGATTCGAGAAGTAGTTTTTGAGTTATCTTTAAAAATACGTATTAGATTGACTTCGCATACGTTGATGATATACTCATTCGTCGATTATATTTTAGAAGTTGTCGAAGACAAAATATGATCAAAAAATGGTATGTACTACTATGGTTTGGAAGGTCATCGCAGTAATTTGGTGATAGATCTTCAGTGATATACAACGGCACTCTTTAATAAATGACAGCAAATCTGCCGTGATTGCTGCAATCACATGTATAAGTATGGGTTTCACCAGGGTAGGCAGGCGAGTGGGAGCAGGGTGACCGTACCCCCTCCCCACCCTTCACCTAGTCATTAAGAAACATAAACATCAGATCAAGTATCAGCTGTATCCCCTAGGGGATGATGCATATAATTTCTGAATTGGTTTAATACTAAAGCATAATATAGATACTTAGTATTTAATCTATAGCTTGATGTGGAACTAAAAATTGTATCTAAGACGGGACTAAAGCTAAAAATAAAAACTTTTTAACCGTGTTTGCGTATTATATCATAATACTATAACTAAAAATGTTGAAATAAAAACTTTTATTAAAAAAATAAAACCGACTTCTTAATAAAACTAAAAATTGGAAAATAACTTTATTTCCGGAAGTCGGTGGCCAATAAAGTCAACGAAACCAACAAAAGCCACCGACTATTATATTTAGAAGTCGGTTTTATTTTTTTACTAAAAAGTTTTTTTTCTTTAGTCTTATTTCTTAACAAACAAATTGAAAAAATACGCTAGAACAATTTGAAAACTAAACGCTAGAACAATTTTCTTTACAACAACACAATATTATAACGCCTATAATCTCCGAAGAGTGAAGCAGATGTGTACCTAATAGTGAACCAACATTTTGCCAGTGATGTTGTTTTTTATGTCCAATGTAATAGAGCGCGAGCCTATAACCATACACACAAACACAGACTCCGTGGGCACTACTGAAAACCAAGAATAATACCTATATAACACAATACGCCTGCATTGAATACGCACCAACATACGTGTACACACTCCAACTATAGCCAGCATATAAGTTTCTTGACAAACTTATACAGGTGCGCGTACACGGGCAACTAAAATTCTAGAAAGTTGTGTTAAAAATTACATTACTTTAAAATTAAACCATTTATCTATTTTTAATATTTACTACACTATCTTCTATTACTCTATTGGTGCACTGCGGCTAGTAAGGGCTTTACCTCTTAGAAAAAAAAAAGTCTTAGCTCACCGAAAGTTAATCGGTCCATTCATTTAATGAAAGTTGACAAAGGGCTACTATGACATCTTATAGCAATTCTTATTCCACTGAGTGAAAGAGATGGTGCTAGACACCCTGTATAGCTCTGTCTCTTTCCCTCAGCGGAATAAGAATTGCTTTAACAGGTCATAGTAGGGTAGCAGTTTATATTAGTTTGATGAAATTTAATTTAATCTTCGGTTTGCAATCTGACTGGTTGACTGTTAATCTAGTCATAATATTATAATGCAACTTAACTGAATGTTTAAATGCAATTTATATGTTGTCTTGTAAAAACAAATTAGGAATGCATGTTTAATGATATAAGTACTTTAAAGTCTATTGTTTCTCGAAATTTATAAATTTGAATTTGTAATCCTCATAAGGCGACCGACCGATGACGACCCAAACCGAAGTAGGCAAGTGTTGCCGGCAACTATAAAATGGCCCGTGAAACCAAAACTTAAGACGGAACAATACAATGAAATTAACACTCACAAAAGTTTCGGCGGAACAAATTCAGGTCGTGGAAGTAAGTTTTATCTAGTGTAAACTAGTAAGATTAAGTTTCTGTAGAACTTTGAATGGGATTGTATGAGATCGTCCCAATTCCTGGTCGGATATTAGGTGTGTTGACTCTACGCTATTGTTTGGTAAGGGAGTTTGGCAATTTATCGTTTTGTGCGTGAATGTGGGGTAGGAGTCTAATTTCAATGTCAGTAGGTGAATGTTATGTTGATTTATATCTATTTGAATATTATTAGAATTTCAGTTAGAAAACTATTATTTGCATTTTTTTTTAAATCGGCCAAGCGCGAATTGCACTCACGTTTGGCCGCAGCCCCTAGGGCTGACAACAGGCTTAAATTATCACTATATACTCAAGTATATAGTTATATTTTCAACTCAATACGTTTACGCGTTTCCAAGATAAAGAGGTTTAACAGACATACTTACAGACAGATGGATGGGTAACAAATTGATTCTATAACGGTTCCTTTCCGTTTTATTTTACTTTTGAGGATATAACCCTAAAAATGACATTACTGTCATAATTGTCAATACAAGGTGTACCAATGACAATGTTTATAACTAACTAGCTGTTCTCCACGGTTTCACCCATGCTGCTAAGCATCTGTTGGTTGTAGCGTGATGTTATATAGCCTATATAGCCTTCCTCAAGAAATGGACTATCCAACACTAAAAGAATTTTCCAATTACAACCAGTAGTCCCTGAGATTAGCGCGTTCAAACAAACAAACAAACAAACTCTTCAGCTTTATAATATTAGTATAGATTTCCTGCTCTTGTTTCAATTAAATCTATGAGAATTCATGCCGTGATATTTATTTCTAGTCTTCTCTCTACCACGTTCAGGTCTGACTCCAATTTGTGTCGAAAAAACATTAATTAAAGGATCACAACTCGTAAAAGACCCTATCATGGGATTGTAAGAAACTTTATTTGTACTTAAACCATATTGAAATACCCACATAGCACGCACTACCAACAACAATGAAACAGTTATCAAGTCCAACGAGAAACAAAGTTGTTTCCACGTTTACTGCGATGCAAACGCTATGGCTAAGCCGTTCCATTGCAAGGCCGGTCCACAAACACGAATCTGTACTTATTACACTAACTGCTATGAGATGGAACAAGATAGTGTATAGACAGTGTTATTTGTTGGAGCGTAAATAGATAGGTATTGAAACTTCTTAATTTTTTATTTGTTTGTCATCAAGTTGTTGATTATTTGCAAGTTATTTGAAAGAGATACCGCGGCCTCGGAACACAAAGGGGCAAAAAAGGATCATGGATGGGTTTGGTTTTGGTCAATACAAGTCTGACACTCCCCCCCAAGGTCATAACTACTACATTAACATAGTCTGCCTAAACTTTTCCTATTGCTGTTACCGGATGCAGCTGAATACCAGTATTTTACATGGAGCAACTGCCTATATGACCTTCACATCCCAGTTAGTACTTTGTAATACGACACATCTTTGTAAGACTGGCTGTCAATGACTAAAAACTGCCAAAGAAACTACAAATAATAGCCAGGACCAATAGTTTAACGTGCATGTTGAGGCATAATGGTTGGTCAACCGTCTATGGATCAAACTAGGCAAGATAGATTTAACAAAAAATTAGACATGTCGAATTGACAACCTTCTTCTTTTTTTTTGTTTTCGTCGGTTAAAAACTGTGCATTATTATTTCGTAGCTAAATAAGCTCCAACTATCACTAAATATACATAACTTGAATATTAAATTGAAGAAATATCATGCTACAGTTTCAGAAGGTATTGTGTGGAAAAAACTGGGTTTGCCCTACAACCTACAGCTATATGAAAGTCCACTGTTTCAAACTTTCACTAAAGCTGGTCTTGTCTTCCAAATTACGATGAACATGATCTAAACGATTACTTACTTATACTCTACCAGTCCTAATTTCAACTCTCGACGCTGAATCTAGCGTTTACAATCCAACAGAACAATTTAAGTTTTCTATCCTTTTAGGTCCCGCCTAGTGTTACTGAAAACGGAGACTAGATACTTTAAAATGTAAACTAATTGAACAGATGTTTTAAGAGGTAGGTAATTTAAATTTTAATAGTATTTGCTAACAATTTTCCCTTGAAAACCTTTTATCAATAATGCTTCATTTAAATCAATTTACGAGAATAAAGCCTTTGGAATCTAAAATGATAGCAACATCAAAATCTAAATATTCATTACTAACTAAGTGGGCATCAGAAACAGATTTTGTAAATGGTATTTGAAAAAGCTTTATGTAACACATTGTAGGGGATTAAAGTTAAATTGAATTACAAAGTGAAATGTTTAAAACTTCAATCACAATTACAGCATACCTTTTTGTAATGATATAAACATTTTTGGTGACCTTTAAACGATAAATAAATAAATATCTTGGGACAGCTTACACACGGCTATCTGGTCCCAAGCTAAGCAGAGCTTGTGTTATGGTAACCAGACAGCTGATATACATACTTATATAATTTATAAATACATACATATTATAGAAAAATGAATGAAAATGATGGTTATTTTCTTTTACACGTCTTTTTTTTAAACTAGATGAGGCCGGTGCACGGTGTTTTGTATCCGACTACTCTGAGAAGAAACAGCCGAAACAAACTCAGAGGTCATAGTCTCTTTTAAGGTCCAGACAAAAAATCTTGGTCAACTTACATGAGGACTATGCAGACTAGTGTCTGAAATGGTCTTTTACGATATGACACGTATAATATGTATTTAATGGAGAAACACTGTCTCAAGTCATACGTGAAAACCTAGTTTGGGAGCAAGGGGACATATATAATCCCGTTCACAATGTCTGTATAATAAATATAAGATGTCTATAACAATGTTTACTGTACTAAAGTGAAGTATTAATTTTATTAATTTATTTATTTTAATACCATGTAAGCTTTTGTCCGCGGTTTCGCTTGCGTTAAATTCAAGGTAACACAGTTCCAATTTCTTGAATTGCAGGTACCTGCTACCTGTAGTTTTTGCCTTTGCACCTTATTGGTTGTAATAGCAAAGCTAAGTTTTCCCTTTTCTTCCGTGTTTCTCCCTCATTTCTCACTTAAAAAAATAGAATATGTCCGTCTCAACTATCTGTTTATCAAAGTTCATCAAAATCGATTTAGACCCATCAGTCGTGAAGACGTTACAAACAAACAAACTCACTTTCGCGTTTTATAATATTAGTAAGGATTAGTTTACAGATTTTCTCGGACAAGTCACCTTACAAATATATAAAAGTCATTTTCACTGCCCTTTTAGCAACCAAACTTTTGGAGCAATAATAATTCGACAGCACCAAATCCGTGATTTATTTTAGCTTCTATCTTCCAAAAGAAATAAAGCTTGAAACGAACAAAAGAATAAAATAACAAAATCCATTCACACAGACTCCGATCGAACGAAAACTTTTCTTTCAAAACATTATTTCAATCTGAAATCGCAACTTTGACGGCGGTTCTCAAATGTTCCAACTGACATTCATCGTGCCGAAAGAAACAGTTTAAAATCATCCAATTTTTCAACTTCTTGTGGGTTTCTCGTTGAAAGCACACGGCTCTCATTAAGTCTTTCAACATTTAAAGTTGGACGTTCGTTCACGTGACATCTTATTTGCTCTTCGTAAAAATCTCGAGTGTATGAATAAAATTTGAATTTTTTATACGTTTAGCTGGTGTTTGGGATTGTGTTGAGCTAATGGGACTAGATACTCGAGAATGGTCTGGCGACGTGAAAATGTTTCGTTGGTTTGACGTCTAGTGTAGATGTATGATTAAAACAATAAATGAACGAATAATAAAATCTATCTGCCAATGACTTAATTGCCAAGAGCCTCGACCAATACCTGAGGAGGCTCTCGTTAGGCAGCTGGCTCCTTGTTTTCAATTATTTGGAGTCGGTGCAGCTTGTCTTCATCTTCCATTCTCCTCTATAACTCGTCCTTCACACATCCATCATTTTTTTGGTCATCCTCTTCTACTATATACATCCATATTCGTACTCAAAACTTGCCTTACAACATTTTGCTCATTGCTCCACATCACATGTGGCCCCCAAGCCATCAGATTACCAAACGACATTTCAGTCACTGGGGCTACCCTCAGACTTCCTCTGGTGTACTCGTTCCTTACGTTAACCATACTTGTAAGACCACTCATACCTCTTAGCATTACCATCTCAGCCACGTGCAAATGCATTCATCCGTTTTGTGGTCCAAGATACACACAAGACCCAGGTCTAACCAAGTAAAAATCGGATTTCCATCAACCCTATACTTTCTCTGCCAAAAAAGAGCCCTGGAACTTTAATTTATTTTGTGAATAAAGCGACTCAACCCTTACATAGATGACTGTTTTACAATTTTTTTTTATCGAAACATGATTCCTTCATAAAATTACAATTTGTTTGCATATCATCACATAAAACCTTTACTTACCATGAACAAAACAAGTGGTGTTGTTCACCATACAAATACTTACGTAAGCAAGTCGAACCTTTCCAATATCCTTTCAAATGTCCTAAAAACGCCAAGAAGAATATAAACTTCCCATACAATTGCTGCTACCCTTTCTATTATCCCTTGCGAAAGCCATGGGACAGGAGCCCCGTAAAAACAGAAACATATGAGACATTTTATCTTTACAAAAATACAGGTAAAAATTAACCAACATACATGAAATTTGTTAACTTTGAAGTATGAATGAGTCAAGGTGCATGATTTCAAGCAAATTTTCTAGGTTACCGCAAGTTTCATATTGCTATAAAACTTGCGATAACCTTGAAAATCTATCGTAATAGTCATAGTCATAGTATTTTATTGATAAGGGATTCTGACAAATCACAGATTCATAATATTCATTACATTAAAGTTACAAGCAATAAAAAATGTCAAATCAATAAAAAAATGTCAAACCAATAAAAGATGTCAAATCAATAAAAAATCAATAAAAAAATCCAAATGTCAAACAGGTAGAAATATTAATATTAAAGGTTG
The DNA here is from genome assembly GCA_958449745.1 of Ochropleura leucogaster. Taxonomy (NCBI): domain Eukaryota; kingdom Metazoa; phylum Arthropoda; class Insecta; order Lepidoptera; family Noctuidae; genus Ochropleura; species Ochropleura leucogaster. The sequence goes on from OY288203.1 coordinate 19,955,600, forward strand.
TGCAGTTATTAATCCAATTTCAAACATATGCTTTATCAGGAAAGTATATAATTGACATTCCCGTTATCGTCATTAATATGGTTTCTAAGATCAAAACCGAGAACATTTACTCATAAGAGTTAGACATTGAATATTTAGTTACAAAAACTACTTTTGGTTTAACTAGCTTTTGGTCTCATGTATGTAGTCAGACCTTTGAAATATCTTTTTACCTGCAACTTACTGAGTTTCAAATTAAGGCGAAAACTCGATCGAATTGACAGAAGTGGTTGGCAGATAATGTTGATAAAAACTCTCCTTTAATCGACTTCAAAAAAAGAAGCAGGTTCTCAATTCGTCAATTTTATTTTCCCATCTTGTTTTCATTTTGTAGAAATATAAAACGATTTAAAAGCTATGTTCATCTGTCTCTAGGCCTAGCCTCGTCACATCCATACTCCCACGGCACCACCGTCCAACTATAAAAGCTACAGTTCCCAAGGGTAGCCGGACTTTCCGAGATACCTCCCCACGGCACACTCTCTGACAAATAGATTCCTTTATTTTGCCACATTTGCATAGGTCTCATAATAAATGCCGCGAACGCGTGATAAATATTCAGAGGGTGTACAGTATTGTAAAATACAGCTGAAATGAATCGTGTTGGGTTTGTACACTTAGCTCCGGCTTCAGATTTGCATTTTAATTGGTATAGTTTTTCGCGGTTATGAAAATTTAGTTTTTACGTGTCAAAGAATTACTGTTGTTTTTCCATTGTTGCTTTATGTGGTTTTTATGGGAGTACTTTAAAATAATTTGTCTTTTGTGAGAAATTCCGTCGATATATAGTTGTTTTTAGATAACATCACACCATCATCATCATTATCCATGAAAGGAATTTGGAAAATTTACCTATAATACCACATTTACCCAGTAATATTTAGGCGCGTTGGAACAAGGGGTGGCCTGCATTCATAAACTGGGCTTGCTATACTCATAACCCTACAAACATCTACCCAACCTTTGAATACCATTTTTCGGGTTTCGTACCTTAAAAAAAAAAACGGAACCCTTATTGGATTACTTTGTTTTCTTACTCGCTCCTGGCCGGTTTTTTTTTATATAAATCCATTTGTTCTTCTATTCTTGTCTCATACAAACATGTGACGAGTATTGATTACGTATGCTCACTTTATTACCACCAATTATTCCCGGGATAACAAATAAGAGAATATCATAAAGCGACCCTCTGATGATTTTTAGTTTACCGCCATATATATATATATATATATATATATATATATATATATATATATATATATTTTAAAACGTTGCCCTACACTAGGTATTTCTCCTGTATCGATAGTGTTTGTAAATGCACCCAGCATTTACAAACATTTAAACTCACATACACAAACACTCAGATCCGAAACAACTATTTGTAGGCCATACAAATATTTGTTCCGTGCGAGAATCGAACCCGCAACACGTAGCACAGCAGTCAGTCGCTCAGCCACTGCGCCAACCGTGCCGTCAAATGATGATATATGATATGATGTATCGTAACTCATAAAATAAACTCAAAATCATTTATTTCAATTAGACCATTACAGGCACTTTTGAATGTCAAGAAACAAAATGTTAAACCCACAGTCCCGATTAATTAAACCAAATTTTAATCAAAATCTAGCTACATTATTTGATTTAATATAATAATGTTCTATTAAATACAACAGAAATCCTACACATTAAAGCCCAACAACAATTTCTCTACTTTCCTCTATAAAATTAAATAATTTGAGTAGAAACTATTGAGATAACAAGCCCTTGAAGCGAGAGGGCGTGAGTTATCGGCCTACAGGGAACACTTCGCTTTCAAATGGACTCCGATATATTTCGCTTATGAGACTTTAGGATATCATGTTGTACGGGCTGTGTAAGGGAATTATTTATTTATAGTAGGTAGAACTAGGTTAATTTTAAGTGGTATCATGGTATCCAGTAACTGGGTTTTGGAGGTCAGATAAGCAGTCGCAACGTGTGTTTTGGAAATTCAGTAACTGTGTTAAAAATTGGCACAGTAGACGCAGTGTCTAACTAAGTGACTGAGATGAGGTTCGACCCCGCACAGAACAAATATTTATTTGGTCTAAGGGTAATTTTTCGTGTCTAGCAGTTTGTGTGTTTAAATGATTGTAATCATACCCACAAAGCAGGAAAGTGCTACCTACTTTGAAAAAAATCTGCCGTAATCTTGACCCTAAGTTTAGTTAATGTTGTATGATTACTTAAAGTATTCATAAATGTTTTATGGCATATTTGAAAAATAGCTTTTTACACCTGCCTACTACTTAGAGACAATATAGGAACCAGATTGATTTGCTTTGAGTAATAGCCGCTATTCAATAATCCCAAAATGAAGAAAGTGTAATAATTAGAAACACTTCTAATAATGTTGAATGGCTACCTCTTACAAAATAAACATCTGATATGCAACAAAACAAAGTTTTCAATGCGTAGCGATTTCTATATTTGCTACGACGACGTAGCTTGCGTAGCACTGACATTTTCATCGCCTGCGCTACGGCGTAGCAACAATGCTGTGCATGAACTTTTTTCATTCAAAGTTTGTTTGCAACAAATTACCTTTTAACGCAATTACATTTAATTGAAATCCATTGAAAAAGGTGTGTACTGTTTAATTGGTAAGTTGGTTCGGTTCAATTGATTCGTGTTAATGAACACTCCTCTCATTAAAAGTAATGAGCGGCCACGTTTGACGGTTACGTCATTTGAGCGCGCCGTTTGAGAGATTAACGAGCTAAGGACTGGGATTATACAGTAGCTGGATAAGAAAAGGTATGGTCAGCTCTTAAAGTTTTGGTGTTCTCCAAGCACTTCGGCCTATCCATAAAATTATATTAATGAAATGGATACAAAATTGTGCTGAAATATCGGAAACTCTAAATAAATAACATTCACGGTAATAATATCTCTTTTAAAATAATACTAGCGACCCGTCCCAGCTTCGCACGGGTGTTACAAATCTTTGAAAATCCTCACTTTTCTCTACTATAATATGTATGTATTATACATAAAAACCTTCCTCTTGAATCACTCTATCTATTAAAAAAAACCGCATCAAAATCCGTGGCGTAGTTTCAAAGATTTAAGCATACAAAGGGACATAGGGACAGAGAAAGCGACTTTGTTTTATACTATGTAGTGATTTAGAATTAATACACTTTAAACGCTTTGGACCTCTTGCAAATATTAACCAAACAAACATGTATTTCAGCGATATTTGAATGCAAGTGTTATGTTGTAGCGTTGGTTACAAATATTTTGGAGAACCTACATCATGTTCACAAATATTTACTATACGGTTGAGTTGTTCATAAATCAAATAAAAGTGAGTGACCAATTTACAAACATAAAAAAATAAAGTATAAAAACTGAGATATGCAGATAGTCTCAAGTTCGAACCCCGGACAAGCACCTCTGATTTTTCAGATTCATGTGCGTTTTGCATAATTATCACTTTCTTCGGTAAGGGAAACCTCATGAGCAAAACCAGCATGTCAGAGATTTTTCTAGTCGGAATATTTAGCCAAGAGTGAGGTCCTTGGATGGCATAAAACTGACACCACGTTAGGTACCTAACCACATAATAAAGAATTTATAGCTGAACTTGTAAACATAAGTTACGTCAGCTAAAAGATCGTAACATAAATATGTATTTGATTTCTAAATCTTCTACCGAGATAACTGTTTATTTAAAAGCAAACTTTCTGTACCAAACTGGTGGAACGTTCACAGTCAATAAAATATTCAAATAGATGACGAGAAAGGAAAGTGAGACAGTAACACAAATTAATATGTTTAATATAAAAACATCTTATAATATAAAATGCTCGTTTCACAATGTTAGTTCCTATACTCCTCCGAAACGGTTCGACCGATTCTTATGATTTTTTTATGCATATTCAGTAGTATAGTATCCCTTCTCAAAGAGCTGAGCAGCGGGTGAAACCACTAGGCACAGCTAGTTTAAATATAAAACCGGCCAAGAGCGTGTCGGGCCACGCTCAGTGTAGGGTTCCGTAGTTTCCTGTCCGTCACAATAAATGTAAATGTTCCCACTTATGAGTTTAAAGGTGGAAAGCACGGAAAATATTAACATCGACTTTTAAAAAAATTACGTCATTACACAACGCCATCTATCGAACCATTTATGAACTGGTTTTTACCTTAACATTTTGATGGTGTTCAAAAAATGAATTTTAGTTTTGTTCTAAATTGCCTCAGCATGTTCTTAATAGAAATTTAATGTAGTTATAAGATACCGCCAATGCCAAGGAGAGACCAACGGAACAATTCGGTAATACCCGATCCAATGTAATAAGTACCTACAGCGCCATCTCTCGGGGAATAGGGTTACTAATTAATACTTTTTTAATAATTTTGGATTGCGAGAACCGATTTCAATAATTCTTTTTTTGTTTGAAAAAAGATGCGTTCAGGATAATAAAATATGTAAACGAAGTTAAAAAAATGCTTGCATATACGATTATACTACAAACTTAGTCCAGAAATTATTTTGTAAAACTTTTTGTCTTTTTTGTACAAAAACTGTTGTGTCAATCAAGTTCAAAATAATTTTCATAGAAAGTCCTTATAAAGTTCTACTTTTCGGTTTTTTTTCATATTTTCAAAACGTATGGTTCAAAAGTTAGAGGGGGGGACACATTGTTTTTTACTTTTGAACCGATTATTTCCGAAATTATTGACATTATCAAAAAATGATCTTAGTAAACACCTATTCATTTTTAAATACCTTTCCAACAATATGTCACACGTTAGGGTTGAAATTAAAAAAAAAATCACTTCCCACTTTACATATAGGGTGGCTACCCTAATAAAACATTTTTTTCCAATTTTTATTTTACCACTTTGTCGGCGTGATTGATATACATATTGGTACCAAATTTCAGCTTTCTAGTGCTAACGGTCACAGAGATTAAGCGAGGACGGACGGACGGACGGACGGACGGACGGACGGACAGACAGACATGGCGAAACTATAAGGGTTCCTAGTTGACTACGGAACCCTAAAAACCTGCCAGTTGGAATGTAAATTAAAACAAAATACAGCGTAAAGCAAGCAACCAACCCACACAAAAATATCTCGACACGCAAACAAAAATAAACCAAACCATCTGATGTATTCAATTACAACATTGGGACAGGTAGCGTCCCATGAAATGGACACAAAAACCGGCCAAGTGCGAATCGAACTGGAACACATACGGGAAGGGTTCCGTACAATCTGAAAATAATTACCACTACAAAATTCCTGAAGGTGATTGGGGATAGGCTGGACGGCGTCTTCCTGGAGTATTGGACCCGTATGCATTGATATGGGTCTGATGCTGCAGGAAAATACATGAATTAATGTTTATAGTTAGGTTTTATTATGTTTGTTTTGATTAAAAGTAAGTACTAACATAGTTACGTAAGTTGTATCACTAACAAACTATGGAGCAAGTTTCCGAAAATAAAAGTTTATTATTATAAATGTACATAAATGTTACGTACAAGTAAGAAGACCGCGATATGATAAGACCGCGTTGTTAAGAAAAAGTATCTTTGGTATGGCACCGGCTAATTTCAACCACATTCCTAATTCTATAAAGGAGGAACCAGTACAAACCTTAAAAAAAACTAACTGCACTCCTATTAAGCATATTATTATTATACTACTCCGTATCGGAATTTCTGGCTGATTAATTTTAGTTATGTAAGATCTATGTTTAAAATTAAATATGTTTTGATGAAGAACTACATCAATGTTCGCATGCCAAAATGGTAGAATGTACAAGAATTCTTCTAAATTATTGTAACCACCTTATTGTATCTGCATTCTAAATGTAATCTGCATTCTGAGCAAATAAATAAATATTCTATTCTAATATAATATTAATTAAAAAAGGTTACATACTTAATTTTATGTTTCATTCTGCAATAAAATACTGGTGTTCAACCGCATTTAGTTGGTCTGGGAGCCGACCCCAACAAGGTTGGGAAAAAGCTACCGCCATAGGAATACATTCTTACCTTGGGAAAATTAAAATAACAGCCAATTACACTTTATAAGATACAGCTTTGTGACCAGACGCAGTCATATTAACAGGGTCCTAGTGACACCTGCTGCGGAACCCTAAACATCCAGACAAACACGTGATTGTAAGTGGGATGTAATGAAACAAGGGTGACGCCGCACAAACGACGATTGTGAAAGAAGCATTTTTGTGAAGCTTACTCTATGGACGACGTCTTTTTGATTTTGTTGGATGTTGAGCGATAGTGATGTTTAGTATTGGAAATATGCTGTAAAGGATTTATTTGTTCGTTGATTTTATGAACAGAGTATATATATTCATGGGCAGTAAACTATGTTTATAACCTTTTTTTATCATTTCACCCACTGTTCAAGTCCCCCTTATCACTTACTAAATATGTATAAAAAAATTCAAGACTATCGAGAACGAGCCGTTTCGGAGGAGTATGGGAACGAACATTGTGACACGAGAATTTTATATATTAGAAGATTTATAGTAGTAGTAGTACAGTAAATAGATGGATGACACAATAACTTGATTACTGACTTACGAATTTGAATTGAGACTAAAATTATGGTAAACATCATCATCATCATCTGCCTAGCCTTTTCCCAACTTTGTTGGGGTCGGCTTCCAGTTTTACCGGATGCAGCTGAATATCCGTATTTTACATGGAGCGACTGCCTATCTGACCGTCCACCACCCAGTTAGTACTGGGTAATGCGATACCCCTTGGTAAGACTGGTTGTCGGACTTTCGGAACACTGACTACCTGTAACGAGTGTCAAAGATCTACAAATGACAGCCGGGACTAACAGCTTAACTTTCCGAAGCATGGAGGAAAATAAAATGTTAAACATCATATAAGTATGAACGTTAATTTCAAATTAACTATCGGTTCACTTTAGATTTAAAACTTCTTATCCAACATCAACGATTCCAAGCCCAAGCATCAAAGTTAATTCGTAACCTGCCCTTTTCGCTTTTTAGTAACGCGTGTTTTGCACAGCATATGTGTTAGCTTTTGTTTAGCTAATGTATTGGGGCTGGTCTCAAGGGTAAGTTAGGAAAAATATCACTGAGACCTCTACGATACTGAAAAACTATGTAACTAAGTGACGGGAATGGATATTGAGGAAAAGACAAGAAATATATAGATTTCTGCTGTCAAGAATGTTGAAGGAATGTCCTTCCGACATTCCTTCAACATTCTTCTGTCTGGTTATTCTATCAACATTCAACATTCTTCTGTCTGGTTATATAATCTGGTTATTCTAGAACCGAAGAATCGGAGACATGAAATATCTACTTCATCAAAATATTGTTCTATGGTGGTGAATTTCAGTCTACTTCCACGATTACAGAGGATACAAGTGTGCAGTGTAATCAAAAGGCCGTTACTAAATCCTTACTTTCTTACTAGTATTATGAAAGCGAAAGTGAGTTTGTTTGTTTGTTACGTCTTCACGCCTGAATGGCTTAACCGATTTTGATGAGTTTTGGTACAGAGATAGTTGGAACCCTGGAGACGGACATAAGAAGAGGAAAAAAAGGGGAGGGAAAGATAATTCTTTTACGATCATCACGCGGGTTAAAGTAAGCGTTAGCCCAAAGTAACTATGCCACGCGGCCGAAATTGCGGGCGGAAGCTCGTAAAATTATGTCTTTATGAATTGTATCCTATATGTTATTTCGATGTATAAACTATATTCTTGTAAAGTTTCATTAAAATCCATTCAGTATTTTTTGCGTGAGAGTAACAACCATTCATACAAACTTTCACATTTATAATATTAGTAGGAAAAACAATACCTGCCAATCCAATTAATCCACCAAAAATAGTTATCGAAAAACACAGAATTGTATTCATGTCAAAAGACTTCGAGGAATTGAGCACTAACGGTATTGTCTTTGAAATGTCGTTACCTACTATACATCCAAAGCTTTTGTGACGTCACACACAGAATAATATTATAGAGTGACACATCATTACGTTGGTAATCCTCAAAGGGTTAGACAGACGTATTGCCATAGACCGGGACAGATCCTAACTCCGGTTTACTTTTTTGTGGATGGGAAATCATCAAATAACTCCTCCTGCTCTTAGTGGACCGAAAGAGGGAGTCAGTCTTTTAATTGACTAAAACCTATTCATGTTTCTTCGCGGTATCTTTTTCGTATAACACAAGAATATTTGACGGGCCTGTTGGTCTAGTGGTTAGTGGCCCTGGACTGCTGAGCCAGAGGTTGTGGGTTCGATTCCCGCCCGGGACAAACTTTGTGTGATGAGCATGATTGTTTATTCTGTGGCTGGGTGTGATTTATCTATAACTAGCTGTTCCACGCGGTTTCACCCGCGCTGCTCAGCACCTGTTGGTCGTAGCGTGATGTTATATAGCCTATGCCTTTCTCAAGAAATGGACTATCCAACACTAAAAGAATTTTCCAATTCCAACCAGTAGTCCCTGAGATTAGCGCGTTCAAACAAACAAACAAAGTCTTCAGCTTTATAATATTAGTAAGTATAGATATGTATGTTTTTATAAATTATATAAGTATGTATATCAGTTGTCTGGTTACCATAACACAAGCTCTGCTTAGCTTGGGATCAGATAGCCGTGTGTGAATTGTCCCAAGATATTTAATTGATTTAAAGTTGTCTATTTAAAAAAATGTCTATTTAAAAAAAAAACCTTACTATTTTTTTTTATATTCGTCTTTGGAATAGGTTTTTTTTCTCGAAAGTCAACTAGCAAGCAGTATTATTGGACGAACCAGTTGACGCATTTTCAGTATTTTATTTTCATTGATTTGTGATTTTAAACTGTTATCACAAACAACGAAAGAGAATAAGTGCTTTACAAATGAAAATTAATAGATAGAAAAGCATTAGAAACGATTATTCTTCGTTAGTCAGTCGTATGTGAGATGTATTAGGGCTAACAAAAATAGATATAGACTAATCTTAGCGCTAAAGAGCTCTTCATACATGCTTAGGTATGCTTAACTCTGAAACGAGGCTCACGAAAATAGAAATGAATCTAAGGTTATTGAAGAAGTATCACGTCGTTCAGTTGCTAAAAGTCCGAATCAATATTTTATTTTTACAATGTATTAAGTATTATTTCTAAAAATAAAACGTTACCCTACACACTAAGAATTTCTCATGTATCGTGGGTGCGTTTACAAACATTTAAACTCACATACACAAACAGCCCGACCCAAAACAACTATCTGTAGGCCATATAAATAAATTGTTCGGTGCAGGGATCGAACCCGTTACACGCAGCGCAGCAGTCGACCGTCAAAAAAACAAGGTATCAATGTGTCTTTCTTAATTTTATACTATGTAACAATTTGTTATATGTGTATCAGCATGTTTGGACCAAAATATTTACACGCCAATCAAGGTTCGACATAGTGTTCATCAATAATAACAATATCTGTACCCAACCAACCTATGTTCACCAATAAAAATATTTGTATTTGTATAAATACCAATCAATGGATGGAGTTTTAGTTGATTCTCGTTACCTATAAATGGTCATTAAAAAAAACTGTTAAAAATCGTCTGTCAATTAATTGAAAAGTGATTTTGAACCTTGTGCTGTGCGACTATTATTATCATTTTGTATAGATCCTGTGCCTTCTCGAACCTAAGCCTCTTCGAACTGTGTTCGTTTGTTAAATTAACAGATTCCTACGAGCGTCTGTGAACCTGGTACAATGGTGCGCTAAACTCATTGCTCAAAATTTGTGACCTTAATTTTTCGGATCAAATAACTTCCCCCGCTCTGGGCGAAGGCGGGGGGTGTTAGACTTTTACTGACTAAACCCACTTATGTTCCTTCTATTGCCCTTATTGTCCCGGGCCGTGACCTCTCTCTCGAACAACCAACAACCCCGCCAGGTTCTTAAACTGCCTCGCAAACGATTATGGTATGGGCGTATACCCAATTGATAATTATAATACTGATTAATAGGAAAATACTACGATTTTACGTGACAATATTGTAATCCAATTACAGAATAATTATGCAGGATATTATAAGAGCAGTACTAGAATGACCGAACGACAACACGAACTTTATCGTATAGTAATTTATTTCAAATTGACGAGAAAAAACGTTAAAATGCCTTTCATAAAACCACAGCCACAGTTGAAGGAAAATATCGAATATTGCCGCCTGAAACCGGAGCGCGAGTTTCAAACAACCAAACATTTAGGAACGTGATACGTTTTCGTCAAGTTTCCATGCGGCTTACATTGTTTGATTCAGCGGGGAGCTACGAATAATAGTGGAGCGATAGTACAGCCTAACTTAGTCTAGTTGGTATCTATTTCGCTATTGTTTAGAAGTTTCCTCTGCTGTAATCTGCCACCTGGATTGAAGGTACTATATTATAAATCATCCTTACTATAATATAAAATAGCGAAAGTAAGTTTCTTTGTAACGTCTTCACGCCTAAATGGCTAAACCGATTTTCATGAATTTTGGTACAAAGATAGTTAGGACTCTGAAGACGGCCATAGGCCATATTTTTTAAGTGAGAAAAGGGGGAGAAAGAGGGATTAAAGAGAGAGAGAAAAAATTATATCATTACACGGGTTAAAGTAACTATGCCACGCGGACGAAGTCTCGGGCGCACGTTAGTATCAAATAAATCAAAAGCATTTAGGTATTTCAACTAGGCTAGTTTGAACTGTCAAAACAATGACAACAATAAAATATAGCTACAGTCCGTCCCAGGCGTAAGGCATAATACCTATGACAGTACTATAGTTGCTCATTCCAGAGCGTAGATATCTATGGAGAAGAATGGTTAAGAAAATACATGAACACTCTTTTAAATCCGAATATTGTTAAATAACCGTGGTTATGTTAATCATGTTGAGATGGTAAATTGTGTGAGAACGACATAGCAAATAATTTAAGATAGAAATAGAAGTAAGCTTAATTGTGATTAGTATTCTTTTATAGCTTTAAGTTATACTGCTCCAGAAGAAGTAGAAAAAAACCTTTCTGCCCAAATTATTTGAGAATAACAATATAAAGGCCTTTCATATTGTCATTCTTTCAAACCAAATCACAAAATACTGCATCCATATCTTTTTTATTCATTCAGAAAAAAATATTTGTCGGCATAAAACTAAATGGCTTAAACTAAAGTATGCAGGAAATACAGATGTGAATATATTATGTTTTTTGTTAAATCATATTTTTCAATAAATTGAAAAAATAAAATGCTCGGTTCGATTCCCCGAAATTGTAGGTAGAAATTTTACGAGTTATAAAACTGTTCCCAAATAAAAGGTGAACACAAAAATTACACAAAAATGACCAACACATTTCCAACATCCATGTCACTGATCCTCCAAGAAATGTTGGCGCAAATATTTGCCATAGGAAGTACATAATCCTCTTTGGCAGCCAAGATGTTCAGTCTTTAAATTACCTACAATGTGTGATGTCGGAGAGCTTCCAGAGATCTCGTGTGAAGTGTCGATTTTGCTTCAGCCAGTGATAATAAGGATTTGATAAAGTATTATGCGAAGGTAAGGTCGTGAAGTATGTCGTTGTTTTTGTGTGGGAAGGTGTTTTATGTGGTCGGAGAGTTGATTGGAATTGGTCAAGTAAGGAGGTTAGGATTTTGTTTTTGGGGATGGGATATATCATCAAATAACTTTCCTGCTCTGGGCGGAGCAGAGGGGACTGTCAGACTTGTACTAACAAAAACCCACCCATATTCAAAACCATGTTTGCAAGCCTGTCAGTAGGAGGTTGGGTTTGATTTGTTTATATACCGTCAGGTTATCGTTTAAATTGTTTATATAGTAGACTGCATCGTCAGTGGTCTAGTTTTGGCAATCACTATAACTGATTGTGAGGTTTAGAGATCGATTATCGGGTCGGGCAGACTTCATAGACGACCAGAGCTTGTATTTAACATCACGCCTGTACTCTCCAAAGAGCTCAGCAGAGATGTACCTAGATGTATGATGCACATTTTGCCAAAAATGTTTAAGTCTTATTTTTTTCAGATAGGACATTATCAAGTATCTTCACCCGCTCTGGGCGGAAGGGAAGAGACAGTCAGACTTGTACTGACTAAAATCCATCCCTGTTCTTTTCGGGGTTCCCGAGTCGCGGTATCTACCTTTGAGGTGCGCGTGAAATACGAACGAGCCTGGATTTGTGCCCGCTTTGATAATAAGCTCACTGTCTATTCCTCCTGGCAGAATTAAGGTAAAATTGGCGCACCTTCTCTTAACTCTATGTTAACAGGCGTTTTAATGCGTTATGTATTACATAGGTTCATTGCAAGAATATTTTGAACTCGAGTATATTTGTGAGCTTATACGAGTCAAAAAGATGTCAATTTAGCTACGACTAGCTGTTCCACGCGGTTTCACTCACGCTGCTCAGCACCTGTTGGTCGTAGCGTGATGTTATATAGCCTATAGCCTTCCTCAAGAAATGGACTATCCAACACTAAAAGAATTTTCCAATTCCAACCAGGAGTCCCTGAGATTGGCGCGTTCAATCAAACAAACAATCTCATCAGCTTTATAATATTAGTATAGATATAGATTATTTAGTACTAGCCCGCGTGATATCGAGGTCTGGAATAACACAGGATACTTTCTGTGTTATTCCAGACCTCTATCTACCTCTGTGCCAAATTTCATCAAGATCCGTTCAGCCGTTTTGACGTGAAAGAGTAACATACATCCATACATCATCCTAACAAACATTCGGATTTATAATATTAGTAGGATTTGCAAACAAAAACACAGATTCGCAGATCACAACTACATAACCAAAGGCGTTGCTCATTGAAAATAAAATTAGGTTCCTCTGATTACCCATTTAAATTACATTTGGAGGAGCTCGTAAACTGGGATCATTGCTCATCGCTTTCTTCCGGAGCTCAGGGTTGCTTGATGACATGTAATTAGACTGAAAGCTTACTTTCTTTACTTACGCCCTCGAAATGTTTTATTTGATTGAAAAAAAAAAACGTTGAGGTAGATGTATCGGCGGAATTGAGGAGCGGTGAAGGTGAGATGGTAATTGGAAAATCCGGGGCAGTTTGTTTTGTATTGATGGAAATGGTTTTTTTTCTTTTGATAGTAATTATTAGCATTCTAACAACAAAGGTTACATAGTACCATATACATAGTTCAATTAAGAATTTTAATCCTAACTAATATTATAAAAGCGAAAGTGAGTTTGTTCATTTGATTGTTTTTTACGTCTTCACGCCTACATGGCTAAACCGATTTTGACAAATTTTGATACAGAGATAGTTGGGACCCTGGAGAAGGACATAAGCTAACATTTTTGTTTGAAAAGTGAGAAATGAGGGAAGAAAAGGGAAAACTTAGCATTGCTATTACAATAAATAAGGCGTAAAAACTACAAGTACCTGCAAATAAGGAAAGGGAACTGTTTTACCCCGAATTAAACGCAAGTGAAGCCGCGGACAAAAGAAAATTTAATTATAAATAAATTAAAATTATAAATAAATTCAAAAATAGCTTTTTTTTTTCCCACGTGGGTAGGCTTGACATATAAACGCAAATTTGTTGACTCTCTATTTATTCTTAATTTAAAAATAGTTAATTGTTTATTTTACTTATATATATGTATTAAATAGCTGTTAAACCCACCTTCGCTTTGAACTTTCCTATCACTTTCTCTCAACATCAACCACAACACTCAGAACTTGGCAACCAAAAATGGACAGCAAACTTGTGCACAGTGTGGAGCAAATGGAGAAATTGTTTAGCTCTCGTATGCGTGAATACGAAGAGAAGCTGCAGAGAGCTACAGCTGGCACTATTCCTGTACACTCAGATCTTGCTGCGCTGTCCTTGGAATTCTCAGACTTTAAGTCCTTTGTGTGTCAAACATTGCAGCTGTTTAAAACACAAATTGATAACCTATCTTTAAGTCTGGACAGACATGAGACTGCCATGCGAAGAAAGGTCTTGCTGTTTCATGGCATTGCTGAGGTACCAAATGAGAAACTGAATGACTCAATTCTGCGCATCATCTCCAAGCAACTGAAGATAGAAGACTGCAAGTTGGAACATCTAGAAGTTTGTCACAGGCTGGGTGCCTCCCAGGGTAAAACAAGACCTGTGCTGGTGCGTTTCAGTACCATGGAGTATCGTCGGTTGGTATGGGACAGTAAGACTTCTCTCAAGGGCAGCGGCATCACTATCTCCGAGTTCCTCACCAAAACGCGGCACCAGGTATTTATTGCTGCTCGTGGGCACTTCAGCGTTAATAACTGCTGGTCTGCAGAGGGAAAGGTCATTGTTTTGACGCCTGATAAGTCGCGGCGGACTATATCAAGTATGGGTGAGCTTGAGACGTTGATTGCGTTATTCCCCGTTTCCGTCTGTGCCGCCACTCCTGATATCCCTGTGCCGATACCGGTAGCCTCTACCTCGCCCGCAGTGCCCGCATGTAAATCGCCTGTAACAACCCCCAAAGGCAAGCTTGTGAGGAAGGCTCGGCGCTAAGTTGGTTGACCTGTTTAGTTTGTAATATCGATCCACCTTTAAACTTAAATTTATTGTTTTGTTGATCTACCCTTTGTATTCACTTTTTGTTCTGTAATTAGTTTTTCATTTCGTTAATGTTAGCCGGTACATGTTTCTGTTTTTGTTGTCGTGACATGACATCTGTCAGTGTCATTCTTATTCTGATTTATTTTCGTTCGGATACTTGATGTAATATTGTCTTTAAACGTTAATTAGTGTTGTGGCCGATATTCTAGTATGTTTGCTTATATTTTTTAATTTCTTTTTGTTGTGTTCCTTAAAATTTTACGAACTTATTCAATGTTGTTAAAATCTCTTCCTACTACAGCGTTTAGGTGGTTTTATGTAGTTGTGCATCTTTTTTAATATAATAGGTGCACTTGAGTAGTTTTTAATTTAGTGATTTTATTTTATAATTCTATATATATATATATATTAATTAGTAATTTATTCTAACTATGATGGAAATTGATCTTGATATAGATTTCTTTTCCTGTTCTTCCTCTTCTAGCAGTTTCCTTAGTGCTTCTAGTGGTACTTCCTCTCCGCTGACTCTTAGCGATCAGATTTCCACTTTACTTTCCCACCTTCCCAACAATCTTAATATAGCTCACATCAATGCCCAGAGTGTTCCTGGCCATTACCCTGATCTTCTGGCTTCCATTAACTGTGCTCACTTAGATGCTTTGCTGATCTCAGAGTCTTTTCTTAAACCCTCACTTTTAACAGTTCATTATTCCCTTCCCGGTTTTGTTCTTATTCGCAATGATAGAATTGGAAAAGGTGGCGGTGGGGTTGCCATTTATCTGCGTGCTGATATACCTTACAAGGTTATTAGTACATCGCCGTCTCCGTACTCGGGATCAGCGGAGCATCTATTTCTTGAAATAACTTTACATCGCGCTAAAATGCTTTTGGGGGTGGTGTATAGTCCTAATCTAAACATTGATTACTTTGACTCTCTCGACTCACTTTTAAATAATTTTTGTCCCACTTATGACCACGTAGTCTTGATGGGTGATTTTAATACTTGCCTACTTAAAAATGACAGCCGTACTCACAAACTTGAATCTCTTATATCTTCTTTTAATCTTAGTATTCTGCCACTTTCTGCTACTCATCATTTTCCTAATTGTACCCCTTCTCTTTTAGACCTGATGATCGTATCTAACTGTAGCAATGTATCTATCCACGGACAACTTACTGCTTGTTTTTCATACCACGATCTTGTCTTTTTGTCCTATAAGATACGCCCTCCTAAGCGTAAGCCACATTATATGCTCCTTAGGAACTACAAGGGCTTAGACCTCGAGGCTTTGCTGCTTGATGCTGGCAACATTGACTGGACGGATATCCTCGAGAGCTCGTGTATCGACGATATGGTTCGTACTTTTAATGGTATATTGCTTGGTTTATACGATCGTCATGCCCCTATTCGTCGAGTAAAGATTAAATATGTTCCGGCTCCCTGGCTTACCCCTGCCATTAAGGATGCGATGGCAGGTAGGGATAAAGCTAAAAGAAGGTTGAAGCGCTGTCCTTCTGAACGCAATCTAACTGCGTACAGAATGTTGCGTAATCGCTGCAGTCGTTTGTGTAGAGATGCTAAGAAACGCTACTTCCACAATTCTCTCGACAACCGTAACTCCACAGAAGTCTGGAAGTTTCTAAAAACTGTTGGCATTGGCAAATCTCCAGTTGTTTCTGGAACTGACATTGACTTGTGCGCTCTAAACAATCATTTCTCACTACCCCCTGTAACTTTGGATCCACAGGTCAAGTCAGCTACATTGAATAAACTGTCCGGTTTGCCTTTGCCGCAATGTTCTGCGTTTAATTTAAGCCCAGTAAGTGAGTGTGAGGTTAAGAAATCTATTTGTGCCATTTCCTCCTCTGCAGTTGGTAATGACCACGTTTGCTCAAGAATGATAGCTCCTATCCTTCCCACTATTCTTCCCGTATTGACTCACATTTTTAATTACTCCTTGTTTTCCTGCACTGTTCCCAAGGTCTGGAAACAGGCCCATATTATCCCTTTACCTAAAATTCCAAACCCAGTGTCTCCAACCGATTTCAGACCCATTTCCATACTTCCTTATCTCTCTAAAGTTCTTGAGCACATTGTACATCAGCAGCTCACCGCCTTCCTATCTAGGAATAGCCTTCTGAGCAATTTCCAATCTGGTTTTCGTCCTGGTCATAGCACTGTAACGGCTCTTTTAAAGGTTACTGACGATATCCGCTGCGCTATGGACCGCAAATCTCTCACTCTACTCGTACTTCTGGACTTTAGCAGCGCCTTCAACTCTGTTGATTTTGACATTCTTCTTGAGATCCTCAAATCTATTAATTTCTCTTCTTCCACTGTATCTTGGTTCGAGTCCTATCTGAAAGGCCGCTCGCAGCGTGTTCGTCTTGACGAATCCTTTTCTGATTGGTGCTCACTTGATGCGGGTGTGCCTCAGGGTGGCGTTCTCTCTCCTCTCATTTTTTCTATTTTCATCAACTCTGTCACCAGAGTCATTGCTTCCTTCTTCCATCTGTATGCCGACGATTTGCAGCTGTACCGACATTTTGTGAGGGAAGATGCTGAAGCGGCGGTATCTGCCATGAACAAAGATCTGGATTTAATTGGTGAGTGGTCGCGCTCCTTTGGACTGCTGATCAACCCTAACAAATCTCAGGCCTTGATCATCGGTGGCAGGTATATGCGGAACAGGCTCGATGTTGCGTCGCTGTCTCCACTCTGTCTGAATGGAGTTCAGATTAATTACGCAACTAAGGCTAATAATTTGGGGGTAATTATGGACTCATATTTGTCGTGGACTTTCCAGGTTGCAGAAGTGAGTCGAAAAGTGCATTACACATTCCACTCGCTCAAATGTCTCCAGAGCTTTCTGCCTCTGAAGACTAAAATCTCCCTTGCGCAGACTCTCATCCAGCCCATCATAGACTACGCCGATGCCTGTTATTTGGATGCCACCGAGGAGCTCTTAAATAAACTTGAGCGTTTGCAAAATATCTGTATCCGTTTTGTTTTTAACCTTAGAAAATATGATCATGTTTCCAACTTTCGCAAAATACTTAAGTGGCTCCCAATTCGACTTCGCCGGAACTCTCGAATATTGTGTTTGCTTTTTAACATCCTTCACAACCCTAAAACGCCATTCTATCTGCAGGAGCGTTTTTCCTATTTCCGTCCTTCTGATGCTCCATGTAGATCGCACCTTAGGAATCTCCTCAAACCCCCTCCCCACTCTACCGACTTCTACTCCTACTCCTTTACTGTTCACGCTGTGCGGTTGTGGAATTCGCTTCCGCCTGACATTAGGGACTGCCAAACTGTTTCAGTTTTTAAGAGAAGAGTAAAAGAACATTATCTTTCAATTTCACCATAGTTGCATAGGTATTTATTATTATATTTTTTATATTGTATTTAAGTTATAGGTATATTTGTCTTTGTATTTGTATGTATGTTAGTATATTCTTATATTGTATTTAGTCATATTTGCTTTTGTTTTTATGTATTCTTTTTACGCACTGTGTCTACATCTCTTTTTATTTACTCTCCTTTCGCAGGTATGCTGGAAGAGATTTCTATAGAAATAAGCATTACCTTTGTACCTGTTTTCTATTCCTATTCATTTTTCTGTATTCAGTGTGTATGTACATAAATCGTTAAATAAATAAATAAATAGCGTTACTAAAAAAATCGTCCTCAACACTGTCAGTTGGCAATGTCCCCATGAGACTGGCCGAGTTGCCACGTTGTATGGCAACGCTAAGCCTCTGGCCAAAGTAAAAAGTTATTAGATTAATGTTGTTTATAACACGCTATGTTTTTTTTTTTAATAAATTGATGGGTCTAGTTGTCTGTGTCAATCTAATTTCTATCTTTTTCAATCCGTGTTTAGCTTTTCTCTCACATTGACGTTTTTTTGCATGAAATAAATGATTTATCTATTTAATTAAGCACAAAAATCTGTGTTAATGTCATAAATTCACTTTATTCATGAAATTAAATCATAATGAATAAGTAAGTAGTATAAGTAGGTTTGTTAGCGAGTTTCCAGGTATTAGTTAGTGGCAAAACAGCAAAGCTAAGCTGATTGGCTTATCATGGCGCGCTTCATATTGTAAGTACTTAATAGAATTCTCTGATAAGGTTAAGGAAACTGTTAGGTAATAATTATTAACTAGCTGTTGCCCGCGACCTCCGCCTATTTGAAATTATTATAAAATATTACGAATCTATTTGAAGCGGATTTTGTAAATTACTGCAAGGGTTTTAATCTTTGTGCAAGTAACCCTAATCCTTTTTACTACAAATAAAGTAGCCTAGGTACTTATTTTATATAACATTAGCTATAAGCCACAAATTCCGATAGAAATGGTTTAATAAAGAAACCATTAGTAAAAAGTTGTTAATTTTAAATGACTAACAGACACTTCGATTCTATTTATTTGCTTTTTCATAATATTGCGACTGGTTGGAATGAGGCCAACCAGTCAAATAAAACGCATTTTAAAGAAAAATAATAATTATTTAGGTGTCTTTTGTACATAAAGCTATAATCCTTCACAAATTTCGGTATCAATCTATGTCACTAATGAAAACTAACTTGCTTATATATGTACATTCGCGAGCCCTTTTATGTATAAAGACTCATATCTGTACGTGCGTATTCCTGACGCACATAAAATCTTTGATAAGAATTTAGACAAACTATCACCCCTTTTCTCTTTAATTTCCCACTCACCCGTATCACAGTATCTCACTAAGACTATCGTTAACGCCCTGTTACAAGTACCTAACTAAACAAATACATGCACAGTTTTTTAAATTAATTTCGAACTTTAACCACCATGACACCCCTTCTAAGATAACCAGAAGCTAATCTCCCCTCTCCTGAAACCCCCAGATAAGCTCCAAAGTAAATTCCACCAAAATATACAAAATTAAACATTTATATCGATGATAAACTTGTGCCATAATTTCTTCTCCTCCAACTTACGCACCCACTTTTAGTAATTAATGGCATTCGGTTTTGATTAAGCAAATAAATGATTCCTTTACGATTTTAAACATTAAACTTTGTTCTTGGCTGCAATTAAAATGTTTCTGTATGACTTGAGAAATGGATCGGATGCTTGGGGCTGAGGAATTTCTGAAAACTTTCCGTCAAACATCGGTGTGTTATAAATGAGTGTTTGCTTGATGTTTCAATGTCTCAACTTTGTTGCAGATCTTTGTAGACGATTGATGGATAGACTTTCTTGGTTACTTTGAAGAAAAGAAGAAGGAAGAAAGAAAAATTATTTACTTTCAATTCGTCGTCGATGGCAGAAAAAAAAATATTCTTGAGTAAACGTAGTAATAGTCAAAGTAGTAGTAATTTGACGACACTGAGCGATCGACTGCTGCGCTGCGTGTCAATCAAATCAATCAAATCAAATCATTTATTTCAATTAGATCATTACAGGCCCTTTTGAATGTCAAGAAACAAAATCTACAGTCCCGGCCACAAGGCATAATAACTTGTGAAAGTACTGTAGTTGCCCATTCCAAAGCGTTGATCTCTGTGGAGAAGAATGGGCAAGAATGCGCCCCCCGTGTCGC
Organism: Ochropleura leucogaster; assembly: GCA_958449745.1. Classification (NCBI taxonomy): domain Eukaryota; kingdom Metazoa; phylum Arthropoda; class Insecta; order Lepidoptera; family Noctuidae; genus Ochropleura; species Ochropleura leucogaster. The sequence goes on from OY288203.1 coordinate 19,975,878, forward strand.
GGGTTTGATCCCTGCACGGAACAAATATTCGTATGGCCTATCTGTATGCGAGTTTTAATGTTTGTAAATGCACCCACTATGCAGGAGATATTCGTTTTTATTTTTGAAACATAGATAGAAGAATACTGCTACAAGCGATTTGAGAATAAAGCTGATGAGAATAAAGCTGAAATTTTGCTTAAAGTGTAGTGTAGCACAGTAATTGGTTTTCAATTACTTGAAGTGGTCTTTTCAATACCACCTTTTTCAATACACCTACAGTCAGTAAAAGATTAAAATAACTAAGCTCATCAGATATGGTAGTTTTTGTTTTAGAAAACGCACGTCTTTAACTTAAATTTTATTAATTAAGTTTCTTTTTAAAAATTTAAACTGTATCTGACGAGGCTGGTCATTTTTCTGCTATGCTGCCTGTACGTTTGAAAGCTAGCTCCACCGAGTCAAATGCCGCATTGTAGATTATGCCACGAGCCACCGCGACCCGACGACGGTACAATCGCGAACGAAAGAAACTAAATACGCGCATACGCATGCGCTTGACACTAGTCGACTCGGCTGAGGCTCGTAAACTCGGGATTATACTCTCGAACAAGTACACAAAAATGTATTGACATCTTAAATAAATCCATGAGGAAAATATATTTTCCCAGCCTCACATAAATTAGCTTCCATTTCATTGCTCGTCATTGAGATTGTTTTCATTTTATATTCCAATAAGTCGGTCACGACAAAATGTCTGAAGGCCAAACTAATATTATGGAATATCGATATCTTAGCCTGCTTTGTAATAACTTAGCCACGCGAAAATAATATGTGACTAAGACAGTGTGTCTGAGGGAATATAGAACTAGAGTTTTTGTAGATTGGAATAAATATTAAATAAAATAAATAAATAAATAAATATCTTGGGACAACTCACACACGGCTATCTGATCCCAAGCTAAGCAGAGCTTGTGTTATGGTAACCAGACAACTGATACACATACTTATATAATTTATAAATACATACATAATTATTATAGATAAATCACACCCAGACACAGAACAAACAATCATGCTCATAACACAAAATTTGTCCTGGGTGGGAATCGAACCCACGACTTTCGGCTCAGCAGTCAGGGCCACTAACCACTAGACCAACAGGCCCGTCAAATATTAGACTGGAAGTCGGTCCCAATCAGTTAAAAACTAGGCAGTTAAAGAGGTTACATTGTTTTGATAAACCTTAAAAAAACAATAAAATATCACCATAACTTTTAATTGCAGTTTATTGGTGTCCTGTGTTAACGAGTTAGAAGACGTGTGTTCAAATTCAGCACTACCTACTTTGTGTATATTTTATGATTCAATCTCACAGACAAAGCATTTACAGTACGGCCAACGAGAAGCGATACCAAATGTGAACAAAACCCATGCTAAAACCCCATCTAAAATGGCCGCCCGAATGTTGGCGAACCCGTCTTAACGTTGTCATGTTTTTGCCGGGAGAACGAGACATTACGACAAAGGCACAAGATGGAAAGAGCTAAATATTAGATTGTCAACGCCACAGTTGTTCTTTAGGTTAATGACCTTTCGTATCGCTTCTCGTTGGCCGTACTGTATTCTAGTTAGACCATTTTTTTCGGATGGGTAATCATCAAGTAACTTCTACCGCTTTACACATCGTGAGAGAGAGCGTCAGACTTTTACTGTCTCCAACCTTTATTTTACACGTAGTGTTCCGGGGCCGCGGTATCTCTTTCGAACAACCCTCAACCCTAGCAAACAGTGGCTCTGGCATGTCCCTCTGCAGCTGGGTTGGTTTGAGGTTCGTTCCATGAAACACCCAACCACCTCTTTCGCTAACATATTTGATTGACAGAAGGAGGTAACCGCTTTCCATTCCCTGTTACTCTGACCCATGGGCACAACATGGGCCGGACGTGAGAAGTACCCACCACCGCATTGTCATTACAAAAGAAACAAAGATGGTGCTACAGGCCCAGCCACTAGATATAATAACGTGAGTTAAAGCGTATCACGTCTGTTCTTGAAACATTGGGAGAGAACATTGTGGCCCACTGTCGAAAAGTTATGCGCTTGTCAGTTTTTTACAAACTGTTCTTCGTTGAGTATGCCTTAGTGGTCCACGAGCTCATTCCATCGTCACCCTTCTTCTATCGAGAATCTAAACGTACTGCAAGTTATCACCCATACCTTATCGGTATTCGCACGAAGCGCACAATGCACTGCCAAGGAATGGATTTCTCTGTCTGCGTCTTTGTTCCCAAGTTCATATAGCACGGATCTATTTCAAGTAGAAAATAAACAGTATTCTTTTGAATTCATCACATCGTTGATTTTATCTGTGCCCTTAGATAAGGTTGAGGTCGAGAGTGCTACCATGTAAAATTAAATAAAAATCGTCAATGTCATGATTGTGAAATAATGTGTGCTGGCTGTGTTGCCTCATCAAATTGTACACTTCTTAATTTGTACTGATGTATGGTATTTATGTACTAGTATACCATTTGTAAATAAATCCACCAAAACGTAAGAAATGTAACGTATAAAATAGTCCTGTGTCCATTATAATTTGATTAAATTCTCTTTTCGGTGAAGTCAATTTCTTCGGTAATCTCATTGTAAAGTTAAAAGTACCCAAAACTAACATTTTATAACAGCTCCATTGACTCCTTAATCAGATAAAGGAAAACCAAAAATTTGGGACATTACACCCAATCCGTGAGGAGCAAGCGATTTTTATCCGTAACGACTTTCGATTCATTTAGTCACAAAATTGACTTGGCACGCCCTCTCGATTTTACTTTATTATTTACCATTTTCATTTAGCCCACTTGGGCATTACGTCGTTACAAAGTTAATTTTACGCTCAAATTGGCGCATTTGGTTCTGTAACAGTACGTGAATTTAGGTTTTTTGTGCGCAAATCTTTTTGGGTTGGTCAAAAGTTTTGAACATTATTTTTTAAAATACGGCGCCCGGTTTGGTTACTCGCTTATTTATTTTATACGTACCAGCCTTGCCTGAAATTTCATTTTTAATTATGAATGGAGATATTTTTTTTGTTTGCGGCGGACGGTACGGGCGAGCTTTTGAATTTTTGAATCAACTTCTGTGACTTTTTCTTTGCAAGGTGCAGCTGAAATTATGAATCTTAATTATTTACACATTATAAAAATACGGTGCACGTCATTTTATCTACGGAGTTCATTATTTTTTATCAACAAAACATTGGTGACACCTAATAATAAAATTCTCGTGTTACATATTTCGTTCCCATAATCCTCCAAAACGGCTGGACCGATTTGAACGAAATTGTGTGCATATCGGGTAAGTCTGAGAATCGGCTAACATTTATTTTTCATGCCCCTAACTGAGCAGCGGGTGAAACCGCTGGGCACAGCTAGTAAAACTATAAGAAAACACAGACAAATCAAATATACCCCCGAAAACATATTTGCGCAACCCCTTAACTAATAAAACTAACAGGTTGTCTACCCCAAATAAAATCCACCAAACAAACAGTGAACACGAAAAACTCAACCGAAGCTAATTAATATAATTACAGAACTGCTGTAACGCGATAAAATAATCTCGGTGTTGGCGACGTGTGCCGGCAATTTGTCAATTACGACAAACGACGGCAGGAGGAAATCCCTGGAGGAACGGATAACGCACGGCTCGGATGCTTGGATGCTGGCAGGCGATGCCGATGCGATATTGTTTTGGAAACGTTGCCATAGATTTTTTAGGATTACCCTTATAGGAACACTTTGGTGTCCCTCTGTCTGTCTGACAAGACTCTCGGGAACGCATAGAGGTAATAAATAAAATAAACTTATATTTCTTGCAATCTTAAATACTACAATGACAGATCTTAACTAAGTGTTAGTACTTATTAAATAATCTAGTTGTGTGTTAGTATATCCATATGATAGTTTTTTTTTTTAATTTATACGCATAGAGGTATCTAGTTAAAAATAAAACCATATACCTCAAGTCTGTGGTCCCTTGTTGCTATAAAAAATCAACCTCCTAAGTGTGCGCATTCAAAAGATTTTGACATTTATTACGCAAGATTGTACGGAACCCACGGTGCGCGAGTTCGACTCGCACTTGGCTGGTTTTTTACTTGTTAGAAGAGGCAAAAAATCCCGTTGCTCTCCTTAAATACACTCATAATTCAGTTTGGAATGGGCAGGCACTAGGCAGGTACTTTGACAGTATAAAATTTTATTTTTTTGAGTTTGGACTAAGATGCGTTTATATTTTGTTAACCGACTTCAAAAAAAGGAGGAGGTTCTCAATTCGTCTGTATGTTTTTTTTTTTTTTTTTTTGTGTTTGTTACCTCATAACTCAGGTCTGAGTGAACCGATTTTGATGATTCTTTTTTTATTCGAAAGCTGGTGGTTGTCGTTTGGTCCCATAAAAAAAATATCAAGATCCGACAAGTAGTTTTTGAGTTATCTTTAATAATACGTATTAGATTGACTTCGTGTACGTTGATGATATACTCATTCGTCGATTATATTTTAGAAGTTGTCGAAGACAAATGATCAAAAAATGGTATGTAGGTACTACTATGGTTTGGAAGGTCATCGCAGTAATTTGGTGATAGATCTTCAGTGATATACAACGGCACTCTTTAATAAATGACAGCAAATCTGCCGTGATTGCTGCAATCACATGTATAAGTATGGGTTTCGCCAGGGTAGGCAGGCGAGTGGGAGCAGGGTGACCGTATCCCCTCCCACCCCTCACCTAGTCATTAAGAAACATAAACATCAGATCAAGTATCAGCTGTATCCCCTAGGGGATGATGCATATGATTTCTGAATTGGTTTAATACTAAAGCATAATATAGATACTTAGTATTTAATCTATAGCTTGATGTGGAACTAAAAATTGTATCTAAGACGGGACTAAAGCTAAAAAGAAAAACTTTTTAACCGTGTTTGCGTATTATATCATAATACTATAACTAAAAATGTTGAAATAAAAACTTTTTAGTAAAAAAATAAAACCGACTTCTAAAAAAAACTAAAAACTGGAAAATAACTTTATTTCCGGAAGTCGGTGGCCAATAAAGTCAACGAAACCAACAAAAGTCACCGACTTCCGGAAATAAAGTTATTTTCCAGTTTTTAGTTTTTTTTAGAAGTCGGTTTTATTTTTTTACTAAAAAGTTTTTTTTTTTTAAGTACGTAGTCTAGTTTGGTAATAATTTATTGATTCAATACTGATGGCTATTGCGCCGCATAAATATATTAATAAAAAACTCAACATCATAAGAAAAACCGGCCAAACAGCCAGTCGGACTCGCGGACCGAGGGTTCCGTACAAACCTCCGACATAAACAGCCATATCTTTAGACTGCGTAGACTTAGAGGGTTGATTTTTTCCACAGCCTTAAGATACCACAGATTTAAGTATATGGTTTTAACTTTATTTCGAAACCTCCACGCTTTCCTGAGATAAGAGGTCCATACAGGCAGACAACAAAGTGATCCTATTAGTCTTTAAACTGACATGGTTATGGCATTATTATTAAAACTTGAAACGGGATCTTTACCATGTCAATTTCACATCGGAATCTCAAAACAAACAACAAACATGGTAAATATCCCGTTTCAAGTTTTTATTATAATGATGCTATTAGGTTTCCGGTTTTTCCTTTTGAGAAACCCTAAAAATAACCCGAACTGTGCGAGAAACCTATAAGTTTATAATAAACAATAAAAAACTATAAGTGATGTTTGTGGCAACATTCACATGCCACGGCCATTACCTTTGCGATCACATTCTCACCCGAGTTTCACAAAATGCACAAAACCAAATGTTGCCAACTCCGTTTTTCTTTCATATCCGTAATAGCATGAAAATAGTATGAACTCGATAGAACGGACAAAGGACTATGCTTCGTCTAGATATTTTGCGTTGACTGCGAGTTTGGAAACAGTTGAGTCAACCGGAATATTTTGATTAAAGTAGCAAAGTTGTGCTTGCTGGAAGCAAACATGATTTTAACAATACGTTGTTAGCTTGGAGAGGTATTTGCGTACCGATATTATACAAAACATTTCATAGTAATAAACCTTTCGAAAATAGAATTTGTTTTTAATCACAAATAAGTGTCTGTGAATACATTTATTGTTATAATGTTTCAATATTTTTTGCATTGGTCATAAGAAAACAACTAGTTATATTTACCATTAGAATATTTTTTTAATAAACTTAAAATTACGCGTATCTACTAACAATATTACTATACGCATAGCTTACATGACTAATTCTCGTAATGAAAACGTCAAAATTGACGGGGAACAATTTTATACCTCGTGTCCTAATGCGCGCAATCGTCGTGACCACGTTCATATTAATCTACCTAAGCAATCATTTTGTTCATTTTTTCTCATTTGTTTGGTAAAAGCAATTAATTTATCAATGCAAAACCCGAAAGCGCTCTCTTGTTCGTAGCCATGCCGCGATCTGGTGTGCCAAAAATATATAAAGCGGCTATCGTGTTTGAGTGATGATCGTTAATATTAGGACACCTACTGAAACAAGAGAACAATGAACACCACCGTAACGCGTAGCATTAATTAATGAGACCCCTACAAATTAATTGTCATGTTAATTATTGATGTTTGTTCCACTTCCGATTCCGTTGTTAATGTTACTCTCGCTGTGAACTGAATCGGTTATTGTTTTCATTATTTCGTTGCTAGCTTTACTTTCACGATTATTCGTTCAAAATAGAGTGAGAAAATAACAAGAATAAAAAAATAGAGAAAATAACAATGGAATGGCATAAAAATGTGTGACGAAGGTGTGCCTGAGGGATATCGTAGGGAAATGGATCAATGGGGGTTAAAAGGGGTGCAACTGGCGAGAAAAGGGATGCCATTTCGAAAACTTTTACTATTGGATATGGGTGTCTCAATGAATGATATGATTTACAATCAGACGTTGCGTCTAACAGTTTCTAAACCTAATTCAGGATTAATTTAGTGTATGAGAATATTATGAAATTGTTTATGACAAAAATGGATTTAAGTCTGTAAATTGTCACGGTCAGTAAAATTATTATTATCACTTGAAAAGGAATATTTATAAAACACTAATAAGGAAGTAGATTGTTTTGTCTGGTCATAAACATCCACCCGCAATAACTATAATTTTTCCGTAATAATGGCGTTTGCAACATCGCCGAAATATTCAAAACTCGGAAGAAATAACAAACATAGTAAATATCCCGTTTAAGTGTTCATTATAAGAAATAGATTTAAATAAATATTTAAACTTTTAATTTAATTTTATAATCTTGCTATCTTCACGATCATCCTCAGTCTGACTTCACTCACTGCAGTGCTTCATTTTGTTTATGATAAGCTACATGATAACAAATCATAAACTACTCATACTCAGGTAAAATCCAATTTGTGTTTTCTTTATTGCAGCGTCTAGCGTAGAATATCCGATAAATATTTGATTTTCATATTCAGGTCAACCGGCTGGCTTATTATTTTTTCATTAGGTACATGAGAAATACCGTTGGTTATCATTTTATGGTGTCTTTAGACAGTCTTTATCAGCGTTTCTTCAGAGATCAGCCATAAATATAAAAACTTTAATGTCAAGCCATTATAAATGAATGTTTAATACTTGAAAAGTAGTAAACTGAGAATTTAACTAAAATGTTTCTGTCTTGAAATCTTATCCTCGACTCAAGAAAATGTTCACAGAAAATTTTAAGCATAATACTAAGCTTTAACTCAATAATAATAGGAGTCATTAAACAAAATAGACTGCCCAGACGAAGCCGGAGTGGGGTTTAAAGCAATTTTCCAGTATTAAACGATTATAAATTCAGACTTAACATTCTGGTACGCCAACTGTAAGAGGGACTGAGGAAAATTTATTTAACGCAGAGAGCGTTCCCACAGTCCACCCGATCCATAACCAGGACACCTTCATACCCACATGCTGAATGCAAATGCCTTTCACTTAGTAAAGAGTAATAGCTAAGATAAGTAGCCCCTGACTTAGCACATTTACCGCCTTGATAATACCTCGAACCGATGTTTCTGTAACATCCATTTTACTCAGACCCACATCACTCTTGACGGTCCCCCTCTTGCGCCCTCTGCTCTTTGATTTCGTATCCCGTTGAGCGGAGGGGAAGGTCTTGCTAAAATGGTAGTGTCCGAAGAGATGGTTAGAAATTATGGGCTAGCATTTGTCAAAGTCCTGCTTGCAGATTGTAACGAATGGTGTGTAAGTATGTTTCAATGGAAGTTCGGTGAGCTCGGTGGCAGTAGAGTCCGGTGTGAAATGCAATACGAGATTTTACAATTGAAATGTTTGTGTTCCTTGTAAACGTGTGACTGTTTGCAATGAAAGTTTACCTGTAATTACTACGTTTACACTTTTACTGTTTCCGCTGTGGCATTGTGTGGATGACATTAGACGACTAGGCGTTTTTAGTGTTGTATTTAATAAGATTGATAGTCGATATCTTATTTAGAAAAATAATACGTTATGCAAATCAAATGTATTCTTAAACAATTATCTAAGCAAATAATTATCTCGTTTTCTTTAAAATAAAAATGTACCTAACTTAAAAAAAAAAAACATATTCGATCCGAAGTTTAAAAAAAAAAGTTAAAGATTCTGATGTTCTAAACTCTGTTTAGACACATTTAACGAACAATTCAATCGTAATTGACTAAAAACAAAAACAAAAAACTTAACTTTAACTTCTATCTCTATAAACAAAAAAATAGCTAATCTATCATAACAATACAATATAAATATAGATTAGCTATTTTTTATACTAAACAGAACATTTGCTATAACTTTTTATAGACAAAAACATTTTGGATGAAAACTTATTAAGTTTACTGCAGGTATTGCTGATTCCAAATAGCACGACTGCAATATTTACGGTGCAGCAAAAATATTCAGTCATGGTTGTAATTCGTGGTAACGTTTAAAATTGAAATGGGTTTATCTGATGTCCCCTCTACGATGACAAAACAGTACAGTAAAGTTTTGTTTTAAGTCAAAGGTTTTTATTTGTTAAACATCATCATCATTTTCCTGCCTTTGTCCCATGCCATTTGGGGACGGCGCAACACGTTTTCTTCTTCCATTCTCCCCTATCAGACGTCACGGCATCATTTACTCCTTTCTCCTTCATATAATTCCTTACATAATCCATCCATATTTTCTTTGGCCTTCCTCTCGCTCTTCGTCATCATTTGTTAAATATAGGTGTAAATATAAAAATATAAAAGTATAGGTATGTCCATGTTTTGTCATCAGTGACCAAATATTAACGTTCAATTGCAAAGGTGATTGTAGCTTTCTGCTTTAAATTGTTTTTTAACAAAGAAAAGTTAACATTGTCACGTAAAAAAATACATTTATTAAAAATAATAACTTAATTTTTGTATTCTGTAAACAATTTTCGAGAGAGAATCATTATGGGAATGTAGACATAATATTTATTACGACTTCTTAATGTTATTTTTCTTTACGTTTTAACTTCAAGTTATCGACCTGATAGGACAAACAAGTGTATATTCTTGAAGAATATTAAGTGCCACACTCAAACTGCCAAGGTCAGTGCGCACGCATTTCAGACAACTAATTAAAAGTTTAAGTTGACGAGTAATAGCTTTTGTTTTTCCGCTTATGAATTCGTAACTCATAATAACAGCACATAATTAGCTCCGAAGTTTGCGGAATAGGGTGTTCTGGAGTTACGAAACTCTTGAATGTTTAAATTTTGAATTTTAAAATGCGTTTTGGAATTACGCGTCTTGGGAATTGTTGAGTTTGAATGTATGTTTAAATTAATGAAAAGTATAATGTTTTGTTTTGTGTTCTATGGCAAGGAGTAGGCTCGTTTGTATAAAGCTCTACCAACAAACTTTACTTTGATTTTGAGTTCAAAACCATGGAGGTGCGATATTTATGTCGCGCTCTTAATACGGCAAAAGAAACATTGTTAGGAAACTGGCATGTCATAGGTTAGTTATCCTACTATAATATTATAAAAAAACGGCTAAACGGATCTTGATGAAATTTAGCACAAAGGTAGATTATAGTCTGCAATAACACAGGATCCTTTTTTATATCACTGCCAGCTAGTTTGGTAAAATAATAGTATGTAAAACGTTATGTAATCGCATCTCTCTCTATCTATGTCATCGGTCGCGTATACTGGGCATAAACTTTTGGGTTCGATCCCCGGGTCGGGCAAAGTGTTATTGAGTTTTTTCAAGAAGAATTTCTCAGTGGGTTCGCCTCTATAACATGGATGTTGAACTGTGAGTAAACTACATTAGGTACACCTCTGTTGTACCTACCGCTTAGTGTATTATAGGCGTGATATCTAATATATAAAATTCTCGTGTCACAGTTTTCGTTCCCATACTCCTCCGAAACGGCTCGACCGATTTTTAGGAAATTTTATATGCATATTCAGTAGGTTTGAGAATCGGCCAACATCTATTTTTCATACCCCTAAGTGAGCAGCGGGTGAAACCGCTGGGCACAGCTAGTACTATATATATGTATAAATTTGAAAGGGTTTTCAGTTTAAGGAGGAATATTTTCGCCAAATTGGGTATCATTGCCGCTTTGGAAGCCCGATGGGACAACACAGCTCGTTCACTGGATATTGGACTCGGAGATTGAAATGATACCTACTAACAGCTGCTTGGACTTTCTGTGCATGGATGTATGTGCTTTTGACGCGTTGCTTTTGCATGGTTGTGAATTTATTGAATGCGAAAGGATGACAACCAGGCATTGTAACACAACTTTTTTTTCTTTTCGAAAGGGAGTTGTTTGTTACGTCTTCATGCCTAAATGGCCAAACCGATATTGATGAATTGTGGTACAGACATAGTTGGGTCCCTGGAGACGGACATATGCTATTTTTTTTTAAAGAGTTAGTATTAAGGGAGAAAGAGAAAACTAAGCTTTGCTATAACAATAAATAAGGCGCAAGGGCAAAAACTACAGGAGGCAGGTACCTGCAAAACAAGAGTAAATAAATAAATATGTTGGGACAACTCACACACGGCTATCTGATTCCAAGCTAAGCAGAGCTTGTGTTATGGTAACCAGATAACTGATATACATACTTATATAATTTATAAATACATACATATTATAGATAAATCACACCCAGACACAGAACAAACAATCATGCTCATCACACAAAGAGGGAATCGAACCCACGACCTCCGGCTCAGCAGTCAGGGTCACTAACCACTAGACCAACAGGCCCGTCTGAGAAGGGGAACTGTGTTACCCCGAATTTAACGCGAGCGAAGTCGCTGGCAAAAACTAGTAAAATATAAAGCAAAACTCAGACATCATCAAAATTATTTGATCGTGTACGCATATCCTGTATGCACATCTTGACATATTACTGTAAGAAGAAAAATGTTTGAGCGTAAATATTTTGATTACCAAGTGATGCCAAGTAAAGTTTAGTAGCAGCAGTAGGCTTTGATATGCATGGCTAGTGCTTTGCTTTTTTGTAAGAGAAAAGTCTCACAGTTTTGTAGCCAAAACTACTATTCCAAATTACATTTACAGTAGCGCCTCAGCATAATTGAGCTTCAACTAGAACCAAACAAGGAACATGGGTGAGTTTTAGCCAGTCTGACACTCCCCCCCCCCAGAGCGGGGGAAGTTATTTGATGATGTCCCATCCGCAAAAAAAAGTTAGAATGCTTTCTAAAAATAAAATTTCCATAAATACAATCCTAGAACTTTAAATAAAGACAATTCAAATAGCACGGATTCAATACGAGGTTAAGTTAACAATACCGACAACGATATCGGAGCTTAGAGCTCTTGCGATCTAAACCAATTGTGTATTTGCTTACTTCGTGTATTGCACGATGTACATATGTATGTATGTGAGCGTGGGTTTTTCTATATGGACTAGTAAGGGCACATACTGGAAAATGGTCATTAACTTTTTTATATATCGTATGTATCGAGTTTTTATTTATTATCTATATTATATACTCATGTCTTGAAGCTGTGAAAAAAGCAACCCTCTAAGTGTTTGCAGTCAAAAGATATAGCCGTTTACGTCACAGGTTTATATGGAACCCTCGGTGCGTGAATCGGACTCACACTTGACCGGTTTTTGTATTCATTGTGCACATTGACAAATTGATTTATTTATATGATGCCAATTAATGCAGTTTTGTATACGAAATTAAAGACTTTTTTGGGGCAAGATGTGTTTATTGAATCACTAAAATATTTGTCATAATTATGTTTTTAACAAAATTCTTTACCTACGTACTTAAAAAAAAACACATTTCGTACCTGTTTGTATCATCGTATATAATAACGCACTTTGATTTAAATACTGCGGATTGCGATAAAAATATGTATGTTAAATGTTGCATATCAGAAGTAGTTCTGTAAAGTTAAGTAGTAAAAAGCAATCCTGAGAGAAATGAACAGCTTGTTTTTATTTCCTTTTTTTATAAAAAAAAAACAATGCCCCACAATAGCAATTTCTCCCGTAAGTATCGTGGGTGCGTTTACAAACATTTAAACTCACATACACAAATAGACCAGAAACAACTTTTTGTAGACCATACAAATATTTGTTCCTTGCGAGAATCGAACTCATATAGCTTCTTCTTATTCTTCTCTGTTAACAACCTACACAATTAGGTATAGATCATTCCATTGTCTAAAGTATGTGTCACCACAGTGCATGATACGCAATATGATAGCCAGACGTACATTTGACTATCCCTACACGTGTACTCTATTCTAAACACAGTAAAGTTTAAAATAAGCTACACGTGTAGCCTCCCCTCAAGCTACATGCGTACAACTTGAGCAATGTTCATACCTATGACTCACTTATTCGTCATCTCTGGAACTAAAAGCCTGCAGGCTACAAATTAAGCACGTTTGTTTATCTTAGGCCTTGGAATAGATTAGTTACAGAACTATTTAACGAAATTACTTCTCGAATACGAGTTGGTGGAACTAATCTTGAACCGAGATGTTTGGGTTAGGGATCTGCTGGTGCCTAACTAGTCGTTGCTTAGCTTGATATCTCAAGTGGGATGTTTTGTTTGAGGAACTGAAAAAGAGACCCAATCGCATTGAACGCCATTCGTGAAAAAAGGATTTACACAACGTGTTTAATAGTTTTCAACTAATCTTCTTTTTCCTCAATACTATTAAATCAATAGTATCCCAAATTATTTGGGGTCATCTCTTGTCACCTATTTGGTTTTGGGAGACCGAGAGTCTCAAAGAGATGTCAGCAAAGCAGAGGGCCTTGCCAGAGCCTCCACCCGTCGGGGTTGCGGGTTGTTCGAAAGAGATACCGCGGCCCCGGAATGCAAAGGGCAATAGAAGGAACATTTTTTTTTTATTAGTGATAGGTTCGCGTTTGACGACTATCTCACCTGACGGTAAGTGATGATGTGGTCGACGATGAAGCACGCTTAACATGGGTGGGTTTTAATCAGTACAAGTCTGACATCCATCCCCGCTCCGCCCAGAGCGGGGGAAGTCACTTGATGATTTCCCGCCCGAAAAAAAAGGGGGTCACCTCTTCAAGTATTTCTATGCCATATGGTTGTGTGTTGTCTTTTCTGTTGTTTTTAATTGTTTGTAAGCCAGCCAAGCAAAGAGATTCAAAATACTTATAGAGCGAACATTAGCAATACTTTCATACATAAATTTTGATCCCGAATATTTTAGATTTTGACATATAAAACGATTTGTTATGATCTTGTCCCGTCTGTTGCTTGTACATATTCGAATGTCTTTGAAACCATGTTATTGGGTGTCGTACACGGCCTCTGTTTGTTCGATATGATATGACTTTCTGGTAGTATGGTCAACACGATTCCGAACCAGCGCACGGTTTTTTTTATGAATTGTCGATGTATTGATTTTAAAAGTACCGCGCATATATTCGCTTCTTAGGTATTTTATCCACTTTATTATATCTTAATTATCATTATCAGCTCTGGTGATGTATGCCAATCGATTATAAACAGTAACGATATAATATTTTGATTCATTACTGTTTATTAGACACTGATCGTAGCTAAATAATAGCACCCGCTCGGATCGAGCTTTCCATTAAAATCACACAGACAGAAGAAACAATTGAAAGATGTGTGATGTGTTTCCATTAAACCGCGCTTACCTAGGTTGGTCTGTGGATGGGTGACCCGTTACACTAAGTTTCCTCCGTGCTTCAGAAAGCACGTTAAGCTATTTGGTCCCTGACTGGCTGTAAAATGTAGATCATAGACAGTCGATCCCGAAAGTCTGACAACCAGTCTTACATATAGAGTATCGTATTACTCAATATTACCTGGGTTGTGGAGGTCAAATTGGCAGTTGATCCATGTAAAATACTGGTATTCAGCTGCATCCGGTTAGATTAGAAGACGACGCAATTTTTTACGACGAAACGAAATTTAAATCTTGTATTAAACGCACACTATGTAGGCAAGCATATTATAAGTTGGGGGATTATATTGATGATAAAAATGCTTGGCTCAATGCTGGTCCTACTCCTCAAGCATAGGGGTAAACTCATTAATAAGTATCCGAAGCTATAGTGGAAGCTGCAGAAGATTGTAAGACTATCTTTGCAATGTATAGAATCAATTCTCTAGTATTGTATAATTATTAAGCCCATATGTGAGTGCTATGTATTATCATTGACTTGACGAAGCCCTGGTGGTTAATAGTGTCATGCTCACTTAAATGTCTCGCTGATGGTGGCGGGTGTGTCGGGTCATTTAGCTCCCTTCAAAATGGTCGAGCTGAATGGGGCTGATCCATACGTCATGTTCGTGAACGGGCGCTGTCAGTTGGGACTGGTCATTTTTTAACTACCACGGTCATTTTTAATTTATTTAGATTTAAATTGAATTTTGCTCTTTATTTACTCTGGACGCTCTTACTGTGCACGTCTTTCTACATCGTTCTCACATATTTGTATAATCTCAACACGAATGATGTAAATACTATTTTGTAAAAATATTAGAATTTAAAAGAGTGTCCATGGAGTTTCTTGCCCATTCTTCTCCATAGAGATCAACGCTTTGGAATGGGCAACTGCAGTACTTTCACAAGTTATTATGCCTTGTGACCGGGACTGTAGATTCATTTTGTTTCTTGACATTCAAAAGTGCCTGTAATGGTCTAATTGAAATAAATGATTTGATTTGATTTGATTTGATTTGATTTGACGCAATTTTTAACACTATGACGTGGCTAAATATACCTAATAGGCAGCCGTATTACGCATTGTTTCTGCTTGGAGTAGCAATAAACTACAAACCAGTTTAAACATGTTTAAATTAAATAAACACGCGACAATTTTTCGTGTGTTTATTTAATTGAACTGGCAAGCAGCAAAGCTTAACTCAATAAATAAATTAAAACCAAATTACCCATATTAAACTCTCGTTTAATAATTTTCCGCAACATTTTGTTTTTAATCGGTTCAACTACACGGGTACGTCATTGAGCGTCGTAAAGCTATGGCCACACTGTACTTTAAGCCGCTTAAGCACATACTTGAGTGAAATGTACGGAATTAAATCGTAAAATACGCTAACATTGTGTTTTAGCGGAGTTATTACGTGTAGTCATAGAATAAGGGATAGATAGAAACTGATTATTTTTGATGCATGCACTTTTTTTAACCAACTTCAAAAAAGGAGGAAGGTCTCAATTTGACTGAGTATTTTTTTGATGCTGCGGGCTACGGGGTTTTTCCTAATGGAGTTATGCCGATATTTTAAATTATTCTGATAATTAAAAGGATACACTCCCGAGGACCACCTCGATAAAGGTTTGATATAATCAAACCTTTCAAAAAGTCAAAGTAGAATTTTACGTACATAACAATATACCTATATCAATTGTATATATATAACGGAAAAGTCAGCAAAACAAACAACAGTCAACTACTTCCGCGTTTTTGGTGTTTTTAGTATTTGTTTTTTCAAAAGGTTTGTTTGTTTGTTTTTTTTTTTCAAGTTAGAAACTACTGCCAAAATCATCAGATAATAAGGACAGCCTCTACTAAACAAGACTTAAAAAAAAATGGTTTACCTCTGCCCAACTTGTCAAGGATTACAAGCTTGATGTCATGACTTTTTTTATTTAAGAAGGTTTGGCTTAAGGATAATGTGGTAAAGTTTTACGTAAGAGAACTCAAAAATTAACTCAACTATCATTTTAAAAAATCTTTCAGCAAATTTTGTGTAATATTATGCAGATGGAAAATCAACAAACAACTTCTCCCGCTCCGGGTGAAGCGGGTGGAGTTTCGACTTTTACTGATTAAAACTCACGTGAGATTCCTTCTTTTGCCCTTTATGTTCCGGGGCAACCCAACCCGCAACCCCGGCAGGCGGTGGCCCTTGCGGGGCCGTCAGCTTTGCTGACACCCCTTTGAAGCGCGCGTGGAACACTAACGCGCTTTCGACACGGCCTGTCGTTACTAGACGCACAGACGGTGAACTACCCATTTCTCAACAGACATTAGTCCCCACAGATCCGCGTCTATGGTGGCCGGGAGTCATCTAGCGGCGCCCGACGCCCGGAGTGTCTCCCGCGAATCATTTGCTACCCCAGAGAGCCATTACCGTTTTAAAATTAAATGTTATTTTGTGACAACCAACATTCAGGACACGAAAAATGTATTAAAGTTAGTTTCGAAACTAATTGAAACTTAGTTTATTTATTCAAACCTTAACTAAATAAAATGAAAATGCCCGAAGTTTTATACCTACTCTTACTTAAGCTTCATTAAAATTTGGTTTATCTTGCAGATAATAGCCGAAATACTTGTATTTTTTTTAAACTACCTCTTGGAAATTCTCCTCTATTGTAGGTGCGTTTACAAACATTTAAACACACATTCATAAAGAGCCAATACAACTACCTGTAGGTAATACATATATTTCCGTGCGAGGATCGAACCCGCGACACGCAGCGCAGTAATCGATCGCTTAGCTACCGCGCCAACCGGCCGTCAAACAATAACATCATCGCTTTGATTACGTTAGCGCTGACAGGATTCGTATCCAACTGCAGTGTGCGGTACTCCGATAGGCTACTTGCAAAGGCGCCAAGAGGGCAGTGCGGGCGCTCGCGAACATTCTAGAACTTTCGTTTCACTTCGCTACTCTTAAGGCGACTCGCTTGGCTCAAAGCACTAAGCAAGCCATCTGTCAGTGCATTCATAGCCTTTGAGTTGCATAAGTTAGTCAGTTAGTGAAAAGGTAGTTATTTCTGTAAACTTTTACTTATCATACATTCATTAAAACTAGATTCTTGAGAGTCATATTATGAGGACGCCGTCTATCTACATCACATATTTAATCTATCTAACCATGATCTTGTAAAATTATTATGATTTAAAAGAGTTTCCATGGAGTTTCTTGCCTATTCTTCTTCATAGAGATCAACACTTTGAATTTCGTTTGAAGTTATTTTGCATTGTGTCTGGGACTGTAGCTTATTTTTATTGTTTCTTGACATTCAAAACTGCCTAATTGAAATAAATACTTTGAGTTTGAGTTTTACGATGCACGTAACTGTAAAACATGGTTTTTCTATGCTAATTTGGGATATCCTTTTAGTCAGTGCACGCATTAAAACTTATATGAGTATAATCTTTATTACACAAGAGTGATTACATTTTTTGTGAAGTCCCTGACTCCTGTGCTAGATGAAAGACCTGTGTTACAGGAGCCAGTGCCCTCTCACAAACAAGATTTTACAGTGTTATGTGCAACAAGATTAACTAAACAATAATATTCAATATGAAAGTAAAAGACAAATAAAATCCTTACTAATATTATAAAAGCGAAAGTGAGTTTGTTTGTTTCTTTGTTACCTCTTCACGCTTTAATGCCTAAACCGATTGTGATGAATTTTGGTACATAGATAGTTGGGAATCAGGAGACGGACATAGGCTTTTTTTTCCCACATTTTTATTTAAAAAATGTGGGATGTGAGGGAGAAAAAGGGAATAAAAGGGGAAAACTTAGCGTTGCTACTACAAATCAATAAGGCGCAAGGAGAACTGTGTTACCCCAAATTTAACGCGGGCGAAGCCGCGGGCGAAAGCTAGTAAAAGATAAATTACAGGCGGTTAAAAGTAGCTTATTATTAATTTGAGTGTGTTAGTATCAGAGGGGCTTGCCAGAGCCTCCGCCTGCCAGTGTTGCGGGTTGTTCGAAAGAGATACCGTGGCCCTGGAACGTAAAGGGCAACAGAAGGAACATGGGTGGGTTTTAGTCAGTAAAAGTCTGACATGCCCCCCCCGCTCCGCCCAGAGCGGGGGAAGTCATTTGATGATTTCCCACCCGAAAAAAAGGGTGTTAGTACGTATGTGTATGTTGAGTGTGAGCTGTCAGTAGTTAACTTGGAACTTAAGTTAAAAAATTGACACAAGTAATGGCCATCAACTGATAGCAACAACTTGCCATTAGAATTAGTAATAGCAACACAGGAAATATGAGTAAAGTTGTTCCGGATGGGCCTTGGGAGTGTCAGTCGGCGGTACACGAATAGTGGAATTCATTTACATTGTTTGTTACAGCGTGATTTATTTATTTGTTAGTGTTATGTAAGAGGTGTGGAATGTGAGGAGATTGTTTAGAAATGTATGCTTTGTGGTGGTGTATGTAATGTATGTTTTGGAAAATATATTTTAATTGATTAGTACTGTTTTATGTTTGCATTTAAATAATTTGTGTTAAAACTGGTGGAGGTCGAGAGGTCAAACGTAGGTTACCGAATACGTCATTTCTCTTGTGACTTAATTTCCTAATTTATCAAAAAGTATCAATGTGTTACATAAACATAATACATAGGTTTTTTATTTTTTTGCGTTCCGTACCTCAAAAGGAAAAATCAGTATTCTTATAGGATCACTCAGTTGTCTGTCTGTCAAGACCCTTTATCTCAGGAACACGTGAAGGTATCTACTTAAAATTAAAACTCAAGTCTATGATTTCTTAAAGCTGTGAAACCATAAACTCTCTGAATATACACAGACAAAAGATATGGCAGTTTATCACGTAAGTTTGTACGGAACCCTTTGTGGGCTAGTACGACTCGCACTTGGCCAGTTTTTTTCTATTAACTTAACTATTAAAATCTTTACAAAGACAAAATATAGAAAGAAAGAAAAAAATCATTTATTAGGCGCAAATTAAGACGACCACACAAAATGACAAAAAAATAAACATTAAACATGGGAAGCATCACAAACATTTACAAATACATAATTATATGGGACAAAATAAAAATAGCTTGCACGTCGTGACTGCGACAGGTCGGTCACCACTCAGCATGATGCTGTACCATGGGAGTCCACAGCACAGCGCTGGATATACTGCAGATATTATTATACATTTATAGGGTACTTACCTTATTATCAGACAGTGGGAAACAAGCAGTTAGTCCATTAACTGAACATGATTGGTGCTATTAATAGCAGATCATTAGCATGCGATACAAGATTGTAATTGATGTAATATTAAAGGGATAATTATGCTAAGTGAACC
The DNA here is from genome assembly GCA_958449745.1 of Ochropleura leucogaster. Classification (NCBI taxonomy): domain Eukaryota; kingdom Metazoa; phylum Arthropoda; class Insecta; order Lepidoptera; family Noctuidae; genus Ochropleura; species Ochropleura leucogaster. The sequence continues at coordinate 19,995,510 of OY288203.1, forward strand.
CACATTTTGTAATTTAAGACACATGTTATAGAAACGAGCCTATTACCATCAACCGGGGAGGAACCTGAATTCCAATATGCTATTAATAAAGGGGTCCACCAGGGCCTCTGTCTGCCTGGGTGCGGGTTGTTAGAAAAAGATACCGCGGGCTCGGAACACAAGAGACAAAATAAGGAACATGTATTGGCTCTCCTCCTTTAAATCCATCCAAAGGTTGTCTTGAAAAGATCACTTTCAGCGATAAGACCGTCTATTGTGTCACCCTATTTATTAGCTGTTTAATGTTATTCTTGTTATTTGTATGGTGTACATAATAAAAAAATATACAATCTGTTTATTCCCACCCAATCGGCCCACAGAAAGGGCAGATATTTAATGAGTTTCTAAAATAATATGAAAAACCAACCTTTTTTTTTAATAAAAAAAACCATATAACGCTCAATATTTTTATCCCGTTGTGGCTGTTTTACATATTTTATATTATATATATTTTTATAGTAACACTAAATTATTATAGACTAGCTTTTGCCCGCGGCTTTGCTCGCGTTAAATTCGGGGTTACACAGTTCCCTTGTGCCTTATTGATTTGTAATAGCAACGCTAAGTTTTCCTTTTTCTTCCCTCTTTCTCCCTCACATTTCCCTTTGTTTAAAAAAAATGTCCCTCTTTTCTTATGTCCGTCTCCTGGTTCCCAACTATTTCTGTACCAAAATTCATCAAAATCGGTTTAGCCACTAAAGCGTGAAGAGGTAACAAACAAACAAACTCACTTTCGCTTTTATAGTAATATAGTAAGGATTGTATAATTACTTATTAAATACTTATAAAACAAAGATAACACTCAATAACACTCAACAAAAATGTGACCTGTAGCTGCATTTCACTTCTGCGACAAAAAAAATAAGGATATTAATGCACAGACTGAATAATGACTTTTTATTAATATATCTCACTGAAGATGGAAGCTGGGGATATAAATCCTTCTTCTTATTTTTTTTAAACGTTATTAGTTTCGCATGACGAGCACTGGCCATTAAATCGGAAAACGCTTAGTTGGACGGTTTTCATAGATTTAATAGATAATACTGGTTGCCTGGAATGAAAATTAAACGGTTTTACTTTTTTTGTGGTTCCATTTTTTTTAAAGAATCTCTTTGGTTTTATTTTTCACCAGCAATAAAGTCATTCATCCAACATCAGCCTGAAGCCACCCACTGCTGGACACGTGCCTCTTTAATTGAATGAAAGAAAGAAAGAAAAAACTGTTTATTAGATCCGCACAGGATAAGACAATAAAACAAAAAGAACAACAAAAACTAAAAGCTAAATTGACGGCATGGTTGGCGCAGTGGCTGAGCCATCGACTGTTGCGCTGCATGTCGCGGGTTCGATTCCCGCACAGAATAAATATTTGTATGACTTACAGAGTTGTTTAGGGTCTGGCTGTTTGTGTATGTGAGTTTAAATGTTTGTAAACGCACCCACGATACAGAAGAATTTCCTAGTATGGGGCAACTTCTTTTTTTAATAAATAAATATAAATATTACACTTAATTAAATTAGGCCTGTTGTACGAAGCTAAAAAAAACTATCTCAGCATGGTGCAGCAATATGGCAGACTTGTAACAGCGCTAATATTCTAATAGGGCCCGAGCAGGTGAAATCACGGTCAGATACAATAAAATACATCATCATCTAGCCTTTTCTCAACTGAGTTAGGGTCGGCTTCCAGTCTAACCGGATGCAACTGAAACCCCTGTTCCTTCTTTTGCCCTTTGTATTTAACAACCCGCAACCCAAGCAGCCCTGGCTGGTGCCTCTGCTTTGCTGACATCTCTTTTAGGCGCGCGTGGAACTCGAACTCACCGTCGATATGGCTCTTCGTCAATAGACGTACGGACGGTGGGTGAGCTATCCATCGCTCACCGTCCACAGATGCCCGGAGCGTCTGCCGTCTCCCGTGGTGGCTGGACCATCCTCACCAAAGGCTTTTCCGTTCTTAAGCTATCTAACACCCGTTTCTATAAACAAATCAAAGTGATTGCTTGAAATTAAAACTTTCATCCTTACTAAAGGCTTCTGCACACACGCGCGGCGCGGCAAGTGGCGACAAAATCTCCGTAGAACAATTACTATGAAAACGCATGCTACCGTTCACACAGGCGCGGCGCGACACGTTGCGTTTTAGATTTTAGATTTTCCTTTCGATAAGCAAGTTGAAGCTGCGACACGCCGCGACAACTCTGCGGCAGAAAAACAAAAGACGCCTAGAACATTTTGTATGAAACTTACTCTGTCGCGCCGCTCTGTGTGAACGGCCGCGCGACGCCGCGCGCTGCGGCATCCACTCGAGGATAGGTTAGAATTTTTCGATAGCTTAAGATCGAGTAAATAACGCCTGCCGCGCCGCGCCAGTGTGTGAGGCTCTGCGGCACAGCTTTGTCGCCGCTTGCCGCGCCGCGCGTGTGTGCAGAAGCCTTAATATTATAAAAGCGAAAGTGAGTTTGTTTGTTTGTTACCTCTTTACGCTTTAATGGCTAAACCGATTGTGATGAATTTTGGTACATAGTTAGTTGGAAACCAAGAGACGGACATAGGCTTTAGAATTTTTATTTAAAAAAAGTGGGATGTGAGGGAGAAAGAAGGAAGAAAGGGGAAAACTTAGCGTTGCTATTACAAATCAATAAGGCGCAAGGAGAACTATGTTACCCCAAATTTAACGCGGGCGAAGCCGCGGGCGAAAGCTAGTAAGTTATAAAATAGCCTTAATTTATTGAACGGTTCTTACTTCGTTTTAAATCTTGTCTAATACATAAAAATGATTGAATAAGTAATTATTTTAACTCGATTACATGTTCGGGGGTAAAAGCCACCTCTTACGATAAAATAAAATAAATATTACCTCATAAGCCACCTTCTCTAACTCCAGGGACATTGCAACAAGTTGAGTTACCAAGATATAATGATACCCCAACTCTGGCTCGGAAACTTTCGGCCCCTACTTCGCTACTTTGCAAATTTAAGCAGCAATACTTGTAATGTATGTGCTTTGCAACTCCCTACAGTACCTCCAAGCAGGGAAATAAATTCCGCCAAAGTTTTTTTGCTTAGTTTTACGCTGTAATGGGAAGGAGTAAGTTCTAGTGCTTAAGTTGTATGCTTATGCATCGCTGTGTTCTTTAAAGTTGGGAGCAAAAAGTTAATAAAAACAGGCTGTGGACTTATATTTCTGTTATTATCCTGTATATTTCTGATGCAGATGATTAAGTGAGCGATGTTTTCAAAAGGAGACGGCGACCCTTGTACTGCTTATTCTTAAGTCTGTTTTCTATTAAGGCTTTAGTCATATATAACACCAGGCCTTTAATTCTCAAAAGGTTATGTAGAGGTGTACCAAATAGTATTCCCATGTTTTGGCAGTATATATATTTTTTTAAGTTATGTTTTAAGTCCCGTAAAATTAAGACACAAAATCAAAAATAAGCACATTCCAAGTTAAAATAAATAACCAACGCATTAACTTTCTCGCTGGAAATGGTATGGAGATGGGCAGGTGTCAGGTCGACGACAGGTGGACCATCAGAGTGGTGAAATAGCGAGGTCCTTGAGGTCTTAGGGCTAGAGGCCGTCCAGGTGCCAGATGGCTAGATGAACTGTTAAAGGCAGCAGGCAAAAACTGGATATCCTTGGCTAGACTTAACAACAATGGAAGTCTCTGGAGGAGGCTTTTACCCATAAGGGGTTCACATAAGCTACGACAAAATAATAACCAAAATAAAGTAACTAAAAATGAACATAATGTAATGTAATTTTAGTTAAAAGAATTCTATTTACTTTTACTAGTTTAATTAATTAGATATGTGTGTTAATGTGTTATAAATTTTGAAATGTATTAAATAAAGCTTTATTATTATTATTATATTTCAATCCCACGTAACAGGGTGCGAGCTTATTGCCATCAACCTAGCAGGAATCTAGACTCCGTAGTTGTTACAGAGCAGCCAACAGAAAACCCAAAAACACCATGTCCAGGCCGGACGAAACAATTAATCCAATCGAACCCAAGACCTCATACTCAGCTGTCACGCTTACATCCACTAAACTAACGAGGCAATCAGAAGCTTTTTTTTTATAAACCCACACTAGGAATTTCTCCTGTATCGTAGGTGCTTTTACAAACATTGAAACTCTCATACACAAACAGCCAGATCCGAAACAACTATCTGCAGGTCATACTAATATTTGTTCCGTGCGGGAATCGAACCCGCAACATCCAGCGCAGCAGTCGATCGCTCGGCCACGGCGCTGACCGTGCCGTCAAAGTTACAGTTCATTTGAAAAAAGAATTCGGGTATATAATGATTTGGTCCATGGCACAGTATTTTTAATTGAAAAAAAAAACACATCTTACCAAAAACAAATAAATGAATGTGAACCTTTTTCTCAAATATAACATGTAATAATTATAGCAGCAATTAATTAATCTCTCGAGTAATTACTGACTCGCTGATAACGTGACGTACAGGCTTATGATTATTGTCTCGTGACGTAAGTGTTGTAGTCGAGGAGTTAGGCCGGCCTTATTACGACTTAGCTATATTGTAGATAAGAGATTAAAAGAATTATATAAAACAGTATTGTGTACATTTATATTTACACTATATATTTTAAGAGGAAACATTCGTTTGTTTGTATCGAATAGGCTCTAAAACTACTGGACCGATTTAAAAAAAAAGTCACTAATAGGAAGCTGCATTATCAGGAAGTAACATAGGCTATACAACATCACGCTAGTACCCACGGCATCAAGGCAGCAGTTAAAGACAGTACATTAGTACTGTATGAAAAACATTGCAAGGAAAACATAAAAAATAGAAGACAATTATTATTAACTAACAAGCAGAATTGTTTTTCCTTTAATTTTCAATGAGCTTGCTCTCTTGGTCTCGGATGTTTAGTCTCACTCTGGTTATAATGTGTTCAGTAAGTTTTACTTTTAGACAAAACAACTACCTGTCACTTCCAGTCATGGCTTACTGACCACTTCACTACTTAAGATATAGATTAAATCATTCGCTGAAAGTTTGCGACGATCAAAACTAATTTGTTGAATGACCGATTCGTACACTTTAAAGTTTAGAACCAACCTGTGTTGTCATTGTTGTTTTAATTAAAATCCGAGACACAATCAACCCCTTCGTAGTCGAGTCAATTGTATTTTAAAACGAAGATCTCCAACTGGAGTACATTTTATCATCGTACTTGTCTCTCCGAGTGGCCATTCATTCCACTCCATCCGATTCGAAACCCTATAATTAACGCTGTCCAAAACAAAAGGATGGAAAACAAAACCTCTCCAAAGGGGGTACTTCAACAATGTCTCTTTTTCCAATTTTTCGAAACTTCCCTTAACAATTAGTCTCTCAAAGCGTATCTCGGGCGGAATCCTTTCAATCGGTTTTCGATTGTTGCGTTGATTTACTGCAAATAGAAGAATCGTTGAACAAAACAAAGATATAAACCTTTTGTACGCAGGGTTTTATCCATCGGACGAAACCAATTAAAGACTCGAACTACATTTGTTGAATACATCCCTGAAGGGTCACTAACCTTTTGTGTATTTGTTCATGCACAATGGTTCGATGACAATAGTTACCCGGTTTAATAAGGTTAAAAATGGTGCGGTTCATTCCGCACAATAAAACCGCAATAAAAGTCGATGAGGAAGCATTTACTGTGCTTGTTTACTATGAGATCTCGCGATAGTAATTTATATACTTTATACACGCGAGCATAAAGTGCAAAATGCTCTTTGACAAAGTTCGACTGGATTGCCAATTAAATCCTAAACTCCCACTTAAATATTTCTGTATCAAAACGTCTAAAGTGAAAATCGAACAAGCATCGTCGAATCGACACAAACAAAAGGTAGCAGAACAAGAATCGAGATGTTTAAAATCAATGAGAAACAATACAGATATAAGTGTCTTCGAAATTATTGATGCCGAACCAACGAGATGGGTTCTTTAGAGCTCTGCGCGCAGAATAACAGATTGCTTTCCTACAACAGATACAATTTATGGTATACCAAGAAGTCCCACTTACAGCTGTGCTTGAAAACGACCCATAAATTAGCACTGGTCAAAGGTCTTAAGATAAGGTGTTCCGCATCGAACCATCACATAATCGTAGAAACGAGGGTCACCCAGCATCAATGGGGCCCGAAAAGATCACTGCCTGATGGTGCTACGGGTTGATCGAAAGATCTAAAGCATGAAAATGCAAAGGGCAAAAATATTAACATGGATGGGTTTTAGTCAGTACAAACCGACACTCCTTTCCGCTCCGACCAGAGCAGTTAGAAGTCATTTGAGGATTATCCATCCGAACAAAAAAAACCGGCCAAGAGCGTGTCGGGCCACGCTCAGTGTAGGGTTCCGTAGTTTCCCGTCCGTCACAATAAGTGTTCCCACTTATGAGTTTATTATTTGTTTGACGTTGAACACTAGAGAATTGTATTTCCTAATTAATACTTTTTTTAATAATTTTGGATTGCGAGAACCGATTTTAATCATTCTTTTTTTTTGTTTGATAAAAAATACGTTCAGGATAATAAAATATGTAAACGAAGTTTAAAAAAATGCTTGCATATACGATTATACTACAAACTTAGTCCAGAAATTATTTTGTAAAACTTTTTGTCTTTTTTGTACAAAAACTGTTGTGTCAATCAAGTTCAAAATAATTTTCATAGAAAGTTCTTATAAAGTTCTACTTTTCAGATTTTTTTCATATTTTCTAAACTTATGGTTCAAAAGTTAGAGGGGGGGGGGACACATTGTTTTTTACTTTTGGAGCGATTATTTCCGAAATTATTGACAATATCAAAAAATGATTTTAGTAAACCCCTGTTCATTTTTAAATACCTTTCCAACAATATATCACACGTTAGGGTTGAAATTAAAAAAAAAATCACTCCCCACTTTACATATAGGGTGGCTACCCTAATAAAACATTTTTTTACAATTTTTATTTTACCACTTTGTCGGCGTGATTGATATACATATTGGTACCAAATTTCAGCTTTCTAGTGCTAACGGTCACAGAGATTAAGCGAGGACGGACGGACGGACGGACGGACGGACGGACGGGCGGACGGACGGACGGACAGACAGACATGGCGAAACTATAAGGGTTCCTAGTTGACTACGGAACCCTAAAAAGGGTTTCGGCACAGCGCAAGGCACTGTCGCATGCAATATATTAGCGATCGTTGTTACACGTTGTAGATGTTTCAAACAAATAGATTATTTTTCCCACGTGGGTAGGCTTGACATATAAACGCAAATTTGTTGACTCTCTATTTATTCTTAATTTAAAAATAGTTAATTGTTTATTTTACTTATATATATGTATTAAATAGCTGTTAAACCCACCTTCGCTTTAAACTTTCCTATCACTTTCTCTCAACATCAACCACAACACTCAGAACTTGGCAACCAAAAATGGACAGCAAACTTGTGCACAGTGTGGAGCAAATGGAGAAATTGTTTAGCTCTCGTATGCGTGAATACGAAGAGAAGCTGCAGAGAGCTACAGCTGGCACTATCCCTGTACACTCAGATCTTGCTGCGCTGTCCTTGGAATTCTCAGACTTTAAGTCCTTTGTGTGTCAAACATTGCAGCTGTTTAAAACACAAATTGATAACCTATCTTTAAGTCTGGACAGACATGAGACTGCCATGCGAAGAAAGGTCTTGCTGTTTCATGGCATTGCTGAGGTACCAAATGAGAAACTGAATGACTCAATTCTGCGCATCATCTCCAAGCAACTGAAGATAGAAGACTGCAAGTTGGAACATCTAGAAGTTTGTCACAGGCTGGGTGCCTCCCAGGGTAAAACAAGACCTGTGCTGGTGCGTTTCAGTACCATGGAGTATCGTCGGTTGGTATGGGACAGTAAGACTTCTCTCAAGGGCAGCGGCATCACTATCTCCGAGTTCCTCACCAAAACGCGGCACCAGGTATTTATTGCTGCTCGTGGGCACTTCAGCGTTAATAACTGCTGGTCTGCAGAGGGAAAGGTCATTGTTTTGACGCCTGATAAGTCGCGGCGGACTATATCAAGTATGGGTGAGCTTGAGACGTTGATTGCGTTATTCCCCGTTTCCGTCTGTGCCGCCACTCCTGATATCCCTGTGCCGATACCGGTAGCCTCTACCTCGCCCGCAGTGCCCGCATGTAAATCGCCTGTAACAACCCCCAAAGGCAAGCTTGTGAGGAAGGCTCGGCGCTAAGTTGGTCGACCTGTTTAGTTTGTAATATCGATCCACCTTTAAACTTAAATTTATTGTTTTGTTGATCTACCCTTTGTATTCACTTTTTGTTCTGTAATTAGTTTTTCATTTCGTTAATGTTAGCCGGTACATGTTTCTGTTTTTGTTGTCGTGACATGACATCTGTCAGTGTCATTCTTATTCTGATTTATTTTCGTTCGGATACTTGATGTAATATTGTCTTTAAACGTTAATTAGTGTTGTGGCCGATATTCTAGTATGTTTGCTTATATTTTTAATTTCTTTTTGTTGTGTTCCTTAAAATTTTACGAACTTATTCAATGTTGTTAAAATCTCTTCCTACTACAGCGTTTAGGTGGTTTTATGTAGTTGTGCATCTTTTTTAATATAATAGGTGCACTTGAGTAGTTTTTAATTTAGTGATTTTATTTTATAATTCTATATATATATATATATTAATTAGTAATTTATTCTAACTATGATGGAAATTGATCTTGATATAGATTTCTTTTCCTGTTCTTCCTCTTCTAGCAGTTTCCTTAGTGCTTCTAGTGGTACTTCCTCTCCGCTGACTCTTAGCGATCAGATTTCCACTTTACTTTCCCACCTTCCCAACAATCTTAATATAGCTCACATCAATGCCCAGAGTGTTCCTGGCCATTACCCTGATCTTCTGGCTTCCATTAACTGTGCTCACTTAGATGCTTTGCTGATCTCAGAGTCTTTTCTTAAACCCTCACTTTTAACAGTTCATTATTCCCTTCCCGGTTTTGTTCTTATTCGCAATGATAGAATTGGAAAAGGTGGCGGTGGGGTTGCCATTTATCTGCGTGCTGATATACCTTACAAGGTTATTAGTACATCGCCGTCTCCGTACTCGGGATCAGCGGAGCATCTATTTCTTGAAATAACTTTACATCGCGCTAAAATGCTTTTGGGGGTGGTGTATAGTCCTAATCTAAACATTGATTACTTTGACTCTCTCGACTCACTTTTAAATAATTTTTGTCCCACTTATGACCACGTAGTCTTGATGGGTGATTTTAATACTTGCCTACTTAAAAATGACAGCCGTACTCACAAACTTGAATCTCTTATATCTTCTTTTAATCTTAGTATTCTGCCACTTTCTGCTACTCATCATTTTCCTAATTGTACCCCTTCTCTTTTAGACCTGATGATCGTATCTAACTGTAGCAATGTATCTATCCACGGACAACTTACTGCTTGTTTTTCATACCACGATCTTGTCTTTTTGTCCTATAAGATACGCCCTCCTAAGCGTAAGCCACATTATATGCTCCTTAGGAACTACAAGGGCTTAGACCTCGAGGCTTTGCTGCTTGATGCTGGCAACATTGACTGGACGGATATCCTCGAGAGCTCGTGTATCGACGATATGGTTCGTACTTTTAATGGTATATTGCTTGGTTTATACGATCGTCATGCCCCTATTCGTCGAGTAAAGATTAAATATGTTCCGGCTCCCTGGCTTACCCCTGCCATTAAGGATGCGATGGCAGGTAGGGATAGAGCTAAAAGAAGGTTGAAGCGCTGTCCTTCTGAACGCAATCTAACTGCGTACAGAATGTTGCGTAATCGCTGCAGTCGTTTGTGTAGAGATGCTAAGAAACGCTACTTCCACAATTCTCTCGACAACCGTAACTCCACAGAAGTCTGGAAGTTTCTAAAAACTGTTGGCATTGGCAAATCTCCAGTTGTTTCTGGAACTGACATTGACTTGTGCGCTCTAAACAATCATTTCTCACTACCCCCTGTAACTTTGGATCCACAGGTCAAGTCAGCTACATTGAATAAACTGTCCGGTTTGCCTTTGCCGCAATGTTCTGCGTTTAATTTAAGCCCAGTAAGTGAGTGTGAGGTTAAGAAATCTATTTGTGCCATTTCCTCCTCTGCAGTTGGTAATGACCACGTTTGCTCAAGAATGATAGCTCCTATCCTTCCCACTATTCTTCCCGTATTGACTCACATTTTTAATTACTCCTTGTTTTCCTGCACTGTTCCCAAGGTCTGGAAACAGGCCCATATTATCCCTTTACCTAAAATTCCAAACCCAGTGTCTCCAACCGATTTCAGACCCATTTCCATACTTCCTTATCTCTCTAAAGTTCTTGAGCACATTGTACATCAGCAGCTCACCGCCTTCCTATCTAGGAATAGCCTTTTGAGCAATTTCCAATCTGGTTTTCGTCCTGGTCATAGCACTGTAACGGCTCTTTTAAAGGTTACCGACGATATCCGCTGCGCTATGGACCGCAAATCTCTCACTCTACTCGTACTTCTGGACTTTAGCAGCGCCTTCAACTCTGTTGATTTTGACATTCTTCTTGAGATCCTCAAATCTATTAATTTCTCTTCTTCCACTGTATCTTGGTTCGAGTCCTATCTGAAAGGCCGCTCGCAGCGTGTTCGTCTTGACGAATCCTTTTCTGATTGGTGCTCACTTGATGCGGGTGTGCCTCAGGGTGGCGTTCTCTCTCCTCTAATTTTTTCTATTTTCATCAACTCTGTCACCAGAGTCATTGCTTCCTTCTTCCATCTGTATGCCGACGATTTGCAGCTGTACCGACATTTTGTGAGGGAAGATGCTGAAGCGGCGGTATCTGCCATGAACAAGGATCTGGATTTAATTGGTGAGTGGTCGCGCTCCTTTGGACTGCTGATCAACCCTAACAAATCTCAGGCCTTGATCATCGGTGGCAGGTATATGCGGAACAGGCTCGATGTTGCGTCGCTGTCTCCACTCTGTCTGAATGGAGTTCAGATTAATTACGCAACTAAGGCTAAGAATTTGGGGGTAATTATGGACTCATATTTGTCGTGGACTTTCCAGGTTGCAGAAGTGAGTCGAAAAGTGCATTACACATTCCACTCGCTCAAATGTCTCCAGAGCTTTCTGCCTCTGAAGACTAAAATCTCCCTTGCGCAGACTCTCATCCAGCCCATCATAGACTACGCCGATGCCTGTTATTTGGATGCCACCGAGGAGCTCTTAAATAAACTTGAGCGTTTGCAAAATATCTGTATCCGTTTTGTTTTTAACCTTAGAAAATATGATCATGTTTCCAACTTTCGCAAAATACTTAAGTGGCTCCCAATTCGACTTCGCCGGAACTCTCGAATATTGTGTTTGCTTTTTAACATCCTTCACAACCCTAAAACGCCATTCTATCTGCAGGAGCGTTTTTCCTATTTCCGTCCTTCTGATGCTCCATGTAGATCGCACCTTAGGAATCTCCTCAAACCCCCTCCCCACTCTACCGACTTCTACTCCTACTCCTTTACTGTTCACGCTGTGCGGTTGTGGAATTCGCTTCCGCCTGACATTAGGGACTGCCAAACTGTTTCAGTTTTTAAGAGAAGAGTAAAAGAACATTATCTTTCAATTTCACCATAGTTGCATAGGTATTTATTATTATATTTTTTATATTGTATTTAAGTTATAGGTATATTTGTCTTTGTATTTGTATGTATGTTAGTATATTCTTATATTGTATTTAGTCATATTTGCTTTTGTTTTTATGTATTCTTTTTACGCACTGTGTCTACATCTCTTTTTATTTACTCTCCTTTCGCAGGTATGCTGGAAGAGATTTCTATAGAAATAAGCATTACCTTTGTACCTGTTTTCTATTCCTATTCATTTTTCTGTATTCAGTGTGTATGTACATAAATCGTTAAATAAATAAATAAATAAATAAATAAATTATTAGGTAGATATGAAAACACTGCAACTTGCAAATTCTGTGCAATGTGACCTTGAGATCTAGTAGCCAGACTGATCCCTTCCGACTTTCGCAATTTGTGTGTGTTCTTAAAAAACAGCCTAACTTTTACATTTAAGTGTACGCTTATTATAAACCTTCTGCCATTATTCATCATCGTGGCACCGCTCTATAAAAATTGGCTATTCTACCGATATTTCGGGATCCGATGTCCGGGTTTTATTGTTTTTCTATTGATTAATGCTGGCGCTGTGTAAAATTGGAGCAGAGGTAATTGTTTAAGGACGTGATTCGGGACTGAGTGGCGTTTTGTTCCGCTTATGTGGATACTGCTGATCGGTTATTTTTGTTTGCTGATTTATTTTGCTGATGGATCCTGTTTGATCAGGAATTGGAAAGATTTTTCCAATTAATACCAGAATCATTTTTTTTTTGTTTGAAGAAAAACAAATTGTGTTAGATGCTCGTTGTTACCTTCATGCGTTTTCTGTGTTGGTTGTAAAATGAATTGTATAAAAAAAAAACATTGCAAAAATATATCGACATCTCAATTTAACCGCCAAAGAGCATTTTTATTTTCTACTTCACGTTAGCTATGCCCAGCGGTTTCCCCCGCTGCGAAGCTTTTAAGTGTCGTACTGTGATAGCTTTCCTCGATAAATGGGCTATCCACACTAGAAAAGAATTCAATTCGAACCATTTCTGCTTTCTATTATAGTATAGATAAACAGTCAAATTCCAAATGACAATGATGTAATGTAATGAGGTCTCTATAATCAGTTTCCCTTTATTTGTAAACTTAACAATTATACCAAAATATCAGTAAGATTCTGAATTTTAAACCAAATATTTTAAAAAAATCACAGCGCTCCCCTTTAAGTCCCCGAAAACCCACTCAAATTAGAAATCTCACCTCGCCACAAAATATAATTAATTTTAATCGCGGAAATTGCGAAATTTCTAATTTATCGTCCATAATAACCCTACCAATGCCAAGCGAGTTTTAGTTTTGAAATAAATCTCGGCCGGAGCGGGGGCTATTGTAGAATTTGAAATACGAGCCAGAGAGCCATCGAAACTTTTTCAACGTTTCGTCCGTCCGTCTGCAGCGCAGGGTTATCTCTATCCTCCTCAACGTTTTCATTTAAAGTCGGCCTTTAAAAGAATGTTTGGCGTTGAACGCGTTGTTGCTTTTGAATGAAATAACTGTTTTATGTTTCCTTTTTCAAGTTCTGTGGGTAAATGTTTTGTTTAGTTAGTTGGATAGTGAAGTTGTTTCAGTTATTCTCAGAACTACAAGAACACCGTTTCAGCTTTCTTGTCGACGCTTGTATTATCTTGCTGATGCGATTGCAGTTTTAGTTTCAGCTCCTTATTCTGAAAATACAAGACCGTTCTATATTTAAAATTCCTTTGTTATAAAGAAAAGAACGTTTTGTTATTCGTTTTTTTTTACTGTATATTCACCATCTACATAATCAGAGATTTAACTTCACTACTGATGAATATGCATTATAATTGTTCATTGCTTGCAAATAGCATTTATTCTTGTCTGAAAAGCCTTAAACTCGGAAGCAGTCTCCGCTTGTTTTAGTTTTTCATCTACAATACTATTAAAGTATGTATCTGCTATCTGCATGTAACCCTTTTGCATATTGTTGATACCACCCGGAATAACTGGTTTCGCCACTACTATGCTTGGCATTATTCCAGAAAATGAAGCCTAATATGCTTGAGAATAAGGTTTATCTTCCATTTAGAAAACTTTTATACTACTTACCAAGCAAACATGTGCATTAGTCGACCTGTGTAGTGGTGCTAAAATATCCTTTCTAATATTATAAAAGCGAAAGTGAGTTTGTTTGTTTGTTGTCTTCACGCCTAAAGGGCTTAACCGATTTTGATGTTTTTTTTGGTACAAAGACAGTTGGGACCCTGGAGACGGACATAGCCTAAAAAAAATGAGAAAAGAGGGAGAATGATACATTTTTTTCAAAATGTAAAGTTAGCGTTGTTTATAAGCAAAGAAACAATGACACGCGGACGATGACGCGGGTGCCAGCTAGTTATGCATAAGTAAAAATACTCACGAATCAAACTATGTTAGGAGATTTTCAGGGTTAAGAAATGCATGCCAAGTGACTGCGCCAAATAGGACCAGTAGGCCTACCATGAAGGCTTAAAGCAGAACTTATTCCACTGAGGGAAAGAGATGGTGCTAGACACCCTGTATAGCTCTGTCTCTTTCCCTCAGTTGTCCCCAGCTGTTCGGTGTTCTGCTTTAAGACGCCATGGTAGGGTAGCTGTTCGGTAAAAAAACTGCGTTGTTAGTTAATTCTACTTTTTTTTGTGCGTGCCAACCCTGACAAGCGTTTAGCTAGCGTCGTCTGCCCCGGTGCGATACCATTCGATCGCAATTCAAACAAACACGCTCAAATCTACTTTTGTTTCTTTTACCGAAGCTTAAAATGTAGGTTAGCACGAACTATTGTTTTAGCAAATATCAACCATTTCGAGCCGTGTTTTTTTTTATTATTTTGAGTATCGAGAGGAAATGTGTCAGGTGTGTTTGATGATGCCGCTTTTTCAACGTGACCTGTTTTAAGATAGGTGGTAACTAAACTATGACGTGTTTGAACGGGGAACAACGTATTCAGAACATCATTCTAAACACCCCTCCCTCCAGATTTTTTTCATAGGGGTTTTATTTTTAAATCTATTCTATAAATTTTATAGTTATAGTTATATTATAGTTCTATAAATTTTATTGGATCACTTTGTTCTCCGTCTGTCTGTCTGTCTGTCTGTATGGCAAGACCCTTTTTTTCGGGAACGCGTGAAAGTATCAAGTTCAAATTAAAACTGTAAATTCTGTGGTCTCTCTGTGCAGTGAAAATCAATCCTTTAAGTCTACACAGACACAAGATAAAGTTATTTATGTCGCAAGTTTGTGCGGAACCCTCAATGCGCGAGTCTGATTTTCTCCTGGCAGGTTTGTTTTTTTAAATATTTATCGACGAATACAATCTATGTGTTGGGGGGGGGGGGGTAGACCGATGTCCTGACTACGTGTTAGCCGTTTTAATGGCAGTGTCCTTTCCACCCTGTATAATTATGAAAACAGGGGTAGTTGCCCTTTAGTCAATCCACACGCACATTTTTCGGTGAGGTTATTAGCAGCAAGATAGTCAAAGTAAAATAGGCTATTGAAGGTATATAAGCTGTCCAGCATAAGCAATATCAGTATAGTAGTTTCTTCACTACTCCATAGATGGGCACAGACCTTTTTCTGTGAGTCTTCGAATTTCTCTCGAGAACAAGCTACTAACGGTGTAGTGGCCCCAAGTGCGACCGATGTATGAAGTTCAATCGTTGACGTTGACGTTCAATCCCCAGATTAATAATAATAATAATAAAGAGTTTCAGATCATCCATGTAAAGGAGGTGAGATATGACCTGACCGCCTCTTCTCAACCGATAGCCTAGTCCTGTATCCTCCAGCAATGTGCTAAGAGGATTCAGGGCCAGACAGAACCAAAGTGGACTCAAACTGTCGCCCTGAAATATTCCCCGTTTAATCCAAACAGGCTCATCGTTCCCCTGAATTTGTTGACATCCTGGATATCGAAGGACCGTCCTCCAGTGCCCCATACACGACTCAAGAAAGGCGCGTAGGGTTGCATCTATCTTGTACAACTCCAGCACCCTCTTGAGCCATGTATGTGGCACCGAGTCGTAGGCCTTCTTATAATCTATCCAACATGTCGACAAATCCTTGCGGGATCTACGAACCTGCTGGCTAATAGCCATGTCGATGAGGAGTAGCTCCTTAGTACCGCGGGACCCGTTCTTACATCCATTTTGAGAGACAGACATAATAGAGTTACTGTCAATGTGTTTGTTAATTTTCATTCTCAAAATGGACGTAAGAAGTTTATAGACCGTCGATAAACACGTGATCGGCCTATAATTCTTGGGTTCCGCGGGACTACCTGACTTATAGAGCAGGTGGGTAACGCCTGTTGTTAAGAACTGTGGCAGAGATCCGGACTCTAGACATGACTGAAATTGCGATGCCAGGCGAGTGTGTGAACTACTGAGCCATTTTAACCAAAAGTTATGCAGTCCATCCGGTCCCGGAGACTTCCAGTTCGGGAACGGACGGACAGCTCTGGCTATGTCTGATGGCGTAATTAAAATTGGCTCCATCTCTGGAATAGTTTCACACACTCGCTCGATATCACGCATCCAGTCAGTCTCAGTATGACAGACGGGCACCGACCAGATGCTGCGCCAGAAAGAACTCGTGGCGGCATCATCCGGGCGGCATACGTCTGTCATATTTTGGTCAGGTCGCTCCCAAGCTCTGTATACCCACCTCTCGTCACTCCGGAACATGCGATTCTGCGAGTACCGATCAACCCGCCGCTTATACCTCCGAATACGGCTCGCCCATGCACAAACTTTCTGCTTCAGGAAGTCGATGCGCTCTGTGATACGAGACATGTATTCCTGAGGACTGGTTCCAGTCCCCGAGAAAGCCCGTCTCACAAAGCGCATGACACGTGGTCTTGTATTGCCCTCCCTGAAGCAGTATAGTTTACCGATGAGTACCCTGGCCTCGTCGATACGCCGCTCGATCCTGCTCTGCCAGGCTGGTACGGATGGTTTTAGTCGAGTAGCTACGTCATTGTTTTGGAATTTGACGTTAGCTACACAACATACCGCAACAGCCCCACAATACAGGATCGAGTGTGTATCAACGAGATCCTCGCTACTCTCGAATAAATTCTTAAGTTGCGAGTCCAAGGCACACACCAGTGCCCTATTATGCTTGTGCATGGGTAGCCGTGGTAATCGGGGTCTAAGTTCGGCTGCAATGGATCGATATTCACGAAGCGCATCTTCCAGAGCGCTCCTCAATCGGTCGTTGCACTGGCTACTTACCGTGGCAACCCTATCATCTTGTGCGCCAGCTGCAGGGTTGGACTGCGGTTGCATTGCATCAATAGTAGACGTTTGCACCGCGATTTGTGGCGGACTCAAGATGACATGGTTGCTCAGTACTTCTGAGCGCAGCCTATCAAGTGCGGCATCGTCCAACATGTGATTGCGTTGGATGACCCGCACCTGATCCGACAGTCGTTGGGCCGATACATTGACGGTTGGTTCAAGGTCCTGGAAAAGAGACAGCATCCTAACACGGTACGCAGCGAGGTTAGTTCCCCCCTCTGTAGACCCGTAATATGCGCGCATGACGTTTTCGTTTAATGACGGTGTCCATCTCATGCGCTGCACACAACCACCAGCAGCGGGGACCCTGCTCGGAGCCGGATGGCCCCTAAGTCCCAAGCTTCTTGGTGGCCGGCCTCTCCCCTGCCGACGTACTGGTGTTGGCGACGTCGGCGGAGAGAAATACTCGTCGCTCGAGCTCGACGCAACTGCCGCTGCCGATGACACAGGCAATCCGATGTCCGGCGGCGGCGAGGCGGAGCTGGGCGACGAGTCCGGGGGTGTCAGGCGTGCGCGTCGGTTTGCAGCTCTGGTGATCATGATCTTCTATTTAAAATTTAAGCATGTTCGGTTTATTTTCTCCTGTTTGGTGTTTTTCATTTTCGATTTGACAGATGTCATGTCTTCAAATTGTTTTTTGAACCACAATTTTGATAAAATTGGTGTGATTCGGATTTATTTATTTCTAAAAGGTGATTCTGATACTTTTTGGATAACTGTTGTAATTTTTTGTATTAAAATATTATTTGTTTCGGAATAAAAATAGCAGTAAGTATTTAAAACTTGTGACAGTCAAGGGTTGCCAGAGCTTTTTTTAATAACGCCATCAGGATGGAATTTGGTGTGGACAAATGTGCAGTCATGTATGTTAAACGAGGGGAGATTATGGAATCCGAAGGCATTCAACTCTCGGATTCCATACACCTCAGATCCCTTTCCTCATTCGAAAGCTATAAGTATTTGGGTATGACGGAAGCGTTAGGCATTAACGTAGCTGACATGAAGCAATTGTTGAGGGAGCGTTTCTTTGGTCGCCTGAAGAAGGTATTAAAAAGCCTTCTTTCGGGCGGGAACAAGGTGCGCGCCTTCAACAGTTGGGTCATGCCGGTTTTAATGTACTCTTTCGGCATACTCAAATGGACTCAGACTGAACTCGATGCCCTGGATAGGAGAGTCCGTACACTGCTGACTGAAAATCGGATGCATCACCCACGATCATCAGTGATGAGACTGTACATCCCACGGAAGTGTGGGGGTCGAGGCTTCTTAAATGCGAAGACCCTCCATAACCGAGAGGTGTGCAGTCTCAGGGAATATTTTTTAAAAGCTGAGTTGGGTATGCACCGAGATGTGGTCGCAGTGGACAAGGGATTCACCCCGCTGTCCATGGCTAAAGAGAACTGGCGCAAACCTGTAGTACTTACTACCGAGGACCGCAAGAAAGTATGGCAAGACAAGGAGCTTCACGGGCGCTTTTACCGGGCTCTTCATGGGCCCGATGTAGATTTTCTTGCATCCGTATCCTGGCTACGATTCAGCGACCTTTTTGGGGAAACTGAAGGTTTTGTCTGTGCGATTATGGACGAAGTTATGTTGACGAACAACTATCGGAAATATATTATGAAGGACGGGACGGTTGATGTGTGTCGGGCATGCCACCGTCCGGGTGAATCCATTAGACATATTATTTCTGGTTGTTCTCGTCTAGCTAACGGCGAGTACTTGCACAGACACAACCAAGTAGCCAAGATTATTCATCAGCAACTTGCCTTGAAATACAATCTTGTGGAATCTGAGGTACCGTACTACAAGTATGTGCCCGACCCAGTTCTCGAGAAAGACCATGTCACGCTGTACTGGGATCGGTCTATCATTACTGACAGGACTATTGTCGCCAATAAGCCTGACATAGTGGTGATAGACCGATCAGCGCGCCGCGTAATGATAATCGATGTTACCATCCCACATGACGAGAACCTCGTGAAAGCTGAGAAAGAGAAACAACTCAAATATCTTGACTTGGCACACGAGGTTGTCGATATGTGGAATGTGAGCTCGGCTGTCATTGTGCCGATAGTAGTTACGGCCAATGGCCTGATGGCCAAGAGCATCGAAGACCACCTCTCGAAGCTCTCCTTAGGCGGTTGGATTAAGGGCCTGATTCAGAAGGCAGTACTCCTCGATACGGCCCGTATTGTGAGGAGGTTCCTGTCTCTGGAGCCCTAACCACCGGTAGCTTGGACCCTGCTCCCGATACCGGCGGAGACCTACTTTTATATTTTTAAATGTTTTTTCTATTATTTTTTAAAGAAACATTTAAAAATGTATTTGTAAACAGTGTCAAGATTTGTATGAAACAGCTGTACAGAAAAAAAGAACAAAATAAAAACAAAAGAAAAATAAAATAAACTAATCCTAGGTGACAAGCAGATATGCATGTGTATGTGGGTAACAGTGTGTGTGGGTGGGTGTAGGTGTGGGTGAGAGTGTGTGGTGTGTGTGGGTGTAGGTGGGAGTGTGTGGGGTGTGTGGGTGTAGGTGGGAGTATGAGTGTCGGGGAGTGGGAGTGGGAGTGTGGGAGTGTCTGGGGTTGTAGGAAGGCGTGTATATATGTGACTGAGTCTAAGTTGGATATAAAGTATATTGTGATGTGATCTGTGAGTATGTATGTGATATAATATAGCATTAAGAGATGTAAGTAAGCAAAATCTCTGTGGCCGCATAGTCCTGCTGTAATAGCCATTGACTTATTTTTTTCTTCAACACATATCTATTTAAATCCAGTATGTTTAATTTTTTATGTAGATTTTTATATATATATTTACTTAAAACGTAAAATTGGCAACAAAAAAGATAAGAAAGAAACGTAAACGTAAGATTGGGCAACGTGTTATTGAATTTTTTCAATAAAGGTTTTTCAGTACCAGCCACGGAATATAAATTTGCAAAAATGATGGTATTATTAGTAAGATCTCTCATAAGCCCCTCGAGGATTACAGGCGTCGTGAAAAACAAAAATCTTTCTAAATCAAAAGTCATTTAATCAAATTAGGCTGAAAATCAGCACTTTTCGAACATCGCATTACTAGAGACAGTCCCACAAAACGCCTGCACTTCCCTGTGATATTGTGTCTACTGTGTTAATATTTTTAATTTAATTAATTAATATTTATCGTGGCATGACAACCACCTATTAACCCTCGTAAGCACATACCCCGATCCCTACAACTGTAAAACATGAAAACATCCCACACACGAGCCACAAGTCAATAACTCTCTCACGACAGCAAAAACTCGATAAATTATAACTTTTACAACACACACGTGTGAAATGGTAGTCGCAAAAAATACGCAACGCCAACAACCACTATAAATGCAAATGAAAATGTCGTATCTTGATAAAAAGTCGCACTATGAATTGTGACGTATATGTACGACGTGACGGATGTGTTATGCGTGGTGACGAATTCTGTAAGTGCTGTCGAATAGCCACTAAACTTTCTAGGTATTGAGTTTTTAGGATCGCAGTACTGAGTGTTTTTAGGGTTCCGTATCTCGAAAGGAAAAAACGGAACCCTTATGGATCCACTTTGTTGTCCGTCTATCTGTATGTCAAGACCATCTATCCCGGGAACATGTGGAAGTAACAAGTTGAAATTTAAACCATAGGATACTTACGTCTGTTGTCCCTTTGTACTGAGAAAATCTACCCCATAAGTCTACGCTGTTAAAAGATATGGCTGTTAAGTAAGTAGTAAGTTTGTACGGAATCCGTGGTGTGCGACTGACTCGCGCTTGACCGTTTTTTTTTTTAGTTCCGAGTTCGAAGTGTTGACACTGTAAACAGTCATAGGGCAGTTTTTAGAACACAGACAGGAAATATTGAATATGAATACTAAATAATATGTAGATAAGGGACTTATGAAGCTACAAGACTGAAATTTGACTTGGCAGGCAGTCTGCCGAATATCCTCACAGCTGTGACCACCACACGGCTTTGAGGCTACTAAACGGGATCGCGGCAGACCAATGAGAAGATGGCAGGACGCCTTTGATGGGCGTTTTAAAGAAGGACAGGCAAAAGAAGTGGAAGCATTGGCGGGGCGCTTTGTCCAGGATTAAGATTTGTCTCTTAAATATCGCGTCACAGTGTGCAAGTGTCACCGTTACAACGATTGTGGTGAATAAAGACTAAACAATTGAATAACAACATATGTGCCTTGAGCGTGGAAACCGAATCCAGAAATTTCGTAACGAAAAAACCTAACATTACGAATACGGTCAGTTATTTCAATCACGATGCCAATGTTATAATAGGGTGTTTGGTAGGGAATCGGATAGCCAATCGACATTACGCTGGATCAAACCCAAGGTCTTCTTTTTCTTTTTGCGACTTCTTTTCATTGGAAGTACTTTTTAAATATTATATTTAGATATTTTTGTTATTTATTGCCAAAGTTGATAAAGAATGCTATGCAATAGATTTACCGCGACAGTCCTCGAGTGCTAAACGTTTTTTTTTTTATCACATTCTCAAACTTAAAGCAAAAGTTTTAAAGAATTAATGAAACTTGTATGATAAAGCATTTGTTTACCGCTCATAATCCAAACATAACACTCAACTCTAATAAAGAGAAACGACCCAAATCCAATGAGACATCCCTTAAAAACAAAACAACGAACTTTGTACTAAAACTCGTTTATATAACGAGTTCACAAATGAGAGCTGTACGAGATAATGATGTATATTTAATATCGTCAAGTAATCAACTTGAGAACAAATTAAAAAGCGTGAACATTAATTTCAAGTTTATGGGGTCTCGTTTGTTTACTATGGGTTGTATTCTAAAAAGGTTATTTTGTTAATGGAGTGTTGTATTTTTAGCTCTAAATCATAGATTTCTGCCCTAAGGCAGGACACGTCGTCGTAGATCTCGCTGGCAGGGCAAGCTGAAGAAAACCAACCACTACTGGCATCTAATAGCCCAAGATCGAGAAAACACTTGTCAAATGATCTTCACTTGTCAAGATTAGCTTGCCAATCAAAAAAAAATTTATGTAATCCGTATAATCCCACATTTTTCCCCTTAGCATTACATGATGAATGAAAGATCAGTTCATCAGAGGGGCCTGCCAGAACCACCGCCTGCCGGGGTTGCGGGTTGTTCGAAGAAGATACCGCGGCCTCGGAACATTTCAGTCTGAAAAGTCTGACACTCCCCCTACTCCATCCAGAACAGAGGAAATTGTTTGATGATTTCCCAAACAAAAGGTCAATTCATCTCAATCGCGTTTTACAACGGTATTCAAAACATTGTCCAAATAAACCACTACGTTTTTATCATCCTCTTTGCCCACCCGCATGTGAACTCGCCTTATCGCCACAAATGAACTGTGAATTCCATTTCACTGAAATATTAATATAAAGTTCACTCCGATGTGATTGAGAAAGTATTAACTACTTTTTTATAATATCTAGGTTGGTTGTGGCGACCTTAATTTCTTTTGTTTGATGGAGCTTTGTAATGTCCACTTAACATAACATTACGACTGGTAATGCTCGTATGATTAAGCAGAAGTGTATAGTTCGCCCACATTAGGATTGTTTAAAAATCTTAAGACTTATGTAGAAAACGAGCCTTTTACTAGCAATGGGGCTCAAAACCAGACCCTGGATCGCTAGAAGGGCCTGTCACGGCCACCGCCTGCTACGGTTGTGGGTTGTTCGAAAGAAATACAGCGGCCCCAGTCCATAAATTTGCAAAAGAAGGAACATGAGTAGGTTTTAGTCAGTACAAGTCTGACACTTTCTCGGCTCCGCCCAGAGCGGGGAAAGAAATTTGAAGATTTTCCATCCACGAAAAATATCCTGGATACCACGTAAACATTTCCAATAAATGTAATTAAATGAAAATAAGGCATCCAGTCATTGAACTCTGAAACAATCATACGCACTACTTTCAACAACATGTAATGTTTGTGTATAAAAACTTATTTTATCCATGAACTAAGAAAATACCTTATCCAGTATGGAGGCTAATATATTTAGCTTCATTATTATTTAAGACTAGCTGTTCCCCACGGTTTCACCCGCGCTGCTCAGCACCTGTTGGTCGTAGCGTGATGTTATATAGCCTATAGCCTTCCTCAAGAAATGGACTATCCAACACTAAATAATTTTCCAATTCCAACCAGTAGTTCCTGAGATTAGCGCGTTCAAACAAACAAACAAACAAACTCTTCAGCTTTATAATATTATATAGTATAGATTTCTGCATACACATTAAGTCAAGAACGAATTTTACGGGCCTGTTGGTCTTGTGGTTAGTGGCCCTTGGTGGGAATCGAACCCAGGACAAACTTTGTGTGCTGAGCATGATTGTATGTTCTGTGTCTGGGTGTGATTTATCTATAATATGTATGTATTTATAAATTATATAAGTATGTACGTATATCTGTTGTCTGGTTACCATAACACAAGCTCTGCTTAGTTTGGGATCAGATAGCCGTGTGTGAGTTGTCCCAAGATTATTATTTATTTATTTAATTTCATTATTGATGTTAATCACGATCAATTAAATGATAAATGATGTTTATTTTGCAAGTAGGTTTTCACAAACACTTTTACACGTCTTTTTTTTAAAACTAGATGAGGCCGGTGTTTCGTACCCGACTACAGCTCTGAGAAGAAACAGCCGAAACAAACTCAGAGGTCATAGTCTCTTTTAAAGTCCAGACAAAAAAAATCTTGGTCAACTTACATGAGGACTATGCAGATTAGTGTCTGAAGTGGTCTTTTTAAGAAAGCACCACACAGATTGAGTGGACTTGTCCAGTCAGTGCAAGCATTTGTCAGTTATCGTGTAGCTCGACTCATAACCCAAGGAGCTCAACGAAACGACGAACATTACCAAAAAAAGGACATTAGCATTAGTAGGTCCCTAAATACTCAACTGCCAGAATCGTCAAAAGCAAAAAAAAGTAAATAAAAGTTATGATCCACATGGTCCTCACATTCACAATAAACAACTACCTACAGACTAGAAAATATTTACAAAATTAAATTAATGAGATCATAATGAAATCATAAAATGTCACAATAAAAAAATAAAAAACAAATAAAAAATAATAATAAAATAGGTATAAAACAAAGTAAATATTAATGTCAAATCATTAAATGTCAGTGTATAAAATAAAGGAATGAACAATAAATAAATGAAACAAAGAAAAATTTTGACACTCACTGAGTAAATTAAATTGGAGCAGCTTAATCCCAAGCCTTTTAATCTTCAAGGTAAAAATTAATATTATAGTAAGCTTTAAGAGTTAACTTACGTTTTACAAAAACTTTAAATTTATTGAGGCTTAGTGTTTGAACGTCGTTTGGGAGTTTGTTATAAAAACGTATACATTGACATGTGAACGTGCCCCCTATTTTTTTTAGCCTCGTTGACGGAACGACAAATTTGTGTTTGTTCCTCGTATTTGATCGAGATTATCATCAACCCAACTCCCATTACTGCTGAATGCAGTTTATCGATAATCCAAGAAAGAAACGGTGCTAAGTTAGCTCAAAGCTAAATCACGAACAGCAATTAATATTCAAGCTGCAGCTATACGAGTATCTAAGTGGCTTAGCATCGTTTGCAGATTGTTTTAGTTCCCACGACACTGCAAGCTACAAGTTTGGCTTGTCACTGTATTAGCGAAACTACGGTGTTGCTAACTGAAATAAAGTTTGTTGTGTGTGACTAATATTATTCTTGCATTGGTGCGAAAATTAAATATGACTTTTAAATAATGCGAGTGATGTCAACACTCAAGTAATTTAATTTTTTTGTGAAATTGTACAAAAAAAATATTTCCCTGATAAAAGTAACGTCTCAACGTTACTTCATTTATATAATCCGTACAAAGATATAAATATAGAATGTACAAAATAACATCGCCAAAAATGACTATAGTAGACACTCATTTGTCAAGTACAGTTAAAAAAAGTGTCAGTGGTGGTTATATAAAAAAAGTAATTTATACCTTCTTAATTATAAATATTATACAGGGTGGCCAGTTGATAGACGTCCAAAGGAAAAAATTAGTAGCCTTATGCTAAGGGGTACCCGAATTACCCCCATGTATGTTCCGCGATTATTTGTAGTTTAGGAGCTAGAATTTTTTTAAGTACTATTTTCAAAATTTTCACCTAACATTGGTTTTTATTTTTTATGTCTTTATCCCTATCATTTTTAGACATTATTTTTTGTGGAATCTATTAGCGATAACAATAGCTACCATGCAAAAAAAAGCCGTTGGCCTAGGCATTGTAGAACTTACCACAAAATTTGTCCAAAGTTCAAAATTACCATTAGAGTTCGATAATCAAAAATGTTCAGAGCTTAAAAAAAAATAAGTTAGGGGTGCCAGAGGTTTCTAAATGATCTTAAAAACTTCTATGGACCTTCAACAGACAAAATCGGTAAAAAAATATAGAGCTTGATCGGGGATTATTTCCTGTAATCAGCGTTGATAGCAATAAAGGTATTTTTACAGTTATTGTTATAATTTGGGATTTCTTTATTTTTGCCACTTTTATGATAAAAAAATACGGTAGATAGTTTGCAAATTTTATTAAAACACGTTACAAAAGGTTTTCAAAGTGCCGCCGTACCACAGAAATGCACAATCTACATCTACGGAGGAAATTGTCTTTTAGTTGTCTAAAGTCTAAAGGCTTCTCTGTTACTTCTTACAACATTAAATAAATAAATAATAAATATCTTGGGACAACTCACACACGGCTATCTGATCCCAAGCTAAGCAGAGCTTGTGTTATAGTAACCAGACAAAGTTAAAAAATCACACAAAGTTTGTACTGGGTGGGAATCGAACCCACGACCTCCGGCTCAGCAGTCAGGGCCACTAACCACTACACAAACAGGCCCGCCACATTTTCCGCTTCTTCAATTTTCCGTTTTAGCTCTTCCTCATTGTTAGTGTCCCGTGCGTACCATCACGAGCCTGGACGGCAGCTCGAATGGTGGTGATAAAGTAATTGGTAGTTCACCGTTGAGAACGCCGGACCACATGTTCACACTGAAGTGGTGTTGAAAATTTTATGGTCTTACGGAATAAGGATTCTCGATAGCGGACTATGGAGAATCCATAGCCAGACCGCTGTCAAAGCTCGATGGAGCCACCTACAAAGAGTTCTTGAAGAATAACCAATTTTGCTGTCAGACGTTAACTTAACACTGAGACGAGACATGGTTTACAACTAAAAGACAATTTCCTCCGTAGATGTAGATTGTGCATTTCTGTGGTACGGCGGCACTTTGAAAACCTTTTGTAACGTGTTTTAATAAAATTTGTAAACTATCTACCGTATTTTTTTATCATAAAAGTGGCAAAAATAAAGAAATCCCAAATTATAACAATAACTGTAAAAATACCTTTATTGCTATCAACGCTGATTACAGGAAATAATCCCCGATCAAGCTCTATATTTTTTTACCGATTTTGTCTGTTGAAGGTCCATAGAAGTTTTTAAGATCATTTAGAAACCTCTGGCACCCCTAACTTATTTTTTTTTAAGCTCTGAACTTTTTGATTATCGAACTCTAATGGTAATTTTGAACTTTGGACAAATTTTGTGGTAAGTTCTACAATGCCTAGGCCAACGGTTTTTTTTGCATGGTAGCTATTGTTATCGCTAATAGATTCCACAAAAAATAATGTCTAAAAATGATAGGGATAAAGACATAAAAAATAAAAACCAATGTTAGGTGAAAATTTTGAAAATAGTACTTAAAAAAATTCTAGCTCCTAAACTACAAATAATCGCGGAACATACATGGGGGTAATTCGGGTACCCCTTAGCATAAGGCATCTAATTTTTTTCTTTGGACGTCTATCAACTGGCCACCCTGTATATGTACTAGCTGTGCCAAGCGTTCCAGCGTTCCCATGTCCCCCTTATCACTTAGGGGTTTGAAAGATAGATAGTGGCCGATTCTCAGACTTACTAAATATACATAAAAAATCATAAGAATCTTTCGAACTGTTTCGGAGGTGTATGGGAACGAACATTGTAACACGAAAATTTTGAAAATTTTAAATGTATTTTTCGGATCCAGTTATTTATGCCTCTGCATGACGACATCAAGCTACAGAGTCGTTATGTTTAAAACTCTTTGCGAAGAGGACATTCATTGTCTGATCGCATCGGAGTAATAAGACGCCCCGGAACTGTACTCGATTCATGATACTTATTTATGATTTAAAAAAGGAGGTGCGATACACTAATTTAAAATTCTGTGTTCATTACTTGTAATCCATCTTCTGCCTATACGATATCAGAATTTGATGGATTAAATCCTGCCGATCCGACGTAATTGGTGTAAGCAGACTGATTGGTGTTAACGAAACCGAGAAGCACCTCCCCATCATTAACGATATTATTTTTATTACAGACCACGCTTGGAAACATTTTAGTTACGCAGATATTGGAGGTCATAGTTAAGTTGGAAAAAGACTCACAAAATTTAATGGCCAAGATTTTGGGTGAACTTCAAACCTAGCCAGCCACCGCGGGAGCTGCTCCGGACATCCACGCGCCCCTTAAAGAGATGTCACTAAAGCAGAGTGGCAAACGCCTGCTGGGATTGCGGGTTCGAAAGAAATACTGAGGCCCCGAAATACAAAGCAAAAGAAGGAACATGGGTGAAATTAAGTCCGTGAAAACCTGGCTCTCCTCGGCTCTGCCAAGAGTGGTTGATGATTTGCCAACAGCATAAAAAGGTAACTTGACTGCCGGCTTCGTGAAGGTTCGTTTACATCTTGTATTAATAATGAAAACATCTTACAAAACAACGCCTTCTATGTATAGAAGACGTTATCGCTCTAATATTTTCCAAGAAGCTTTCCCAGCCACCTAATTAAAACGGCAACTAGTAACAAACTTCAAAGATTACTTGACGAGAACTAGGTAAATCATCGCGTTTGCAAACCGAGCACATTAAACTGTAGACGTGACGGCGGGGCTCACATTACGGTTCAAACAACGTGTGCTTGTAATTACCATTTTAATAACTGAGCGTTTGCCGACTGTTAAGGTGACGTGTCACGGTCTTTACTCTGCAGAGTGCAGAGTTTAGGGCAATTGACGTTCCTTTTTACGGTGAAAGACAATGCGCTTTACGTCAAGTGACACTGGCGTTTTTTTGTCAAAGTCAAACGATTTTTTTTGCTCACATAAATATAAAAGTGTTGTGACCTATTATATATATTTATATTTTAAACACGAAATTAAATTGTGTCAAAATAAAACTAAATGAGTTAATTAACCAATTAACTAATTAAATAATAATAATACTAATATTGTCAACAAATAGACACATTTTTGTTTGAGTAGATATGCGTCGTCCTAAATGGGTGCGTTCTCGTCGCACGATAAGTTCAAACATAAAAATTCTTTAAAATTTTAAATTTGAAGCCATCGCGCGATTAGACAATGTTTCATTGACCATTTAGAATAAAAAGAGTTACCTTTCATCTTCTAAGGCTACTACAACCCCTACAAGTACAAAAGCAGCATATTTGAGCATTGAAATATACTTAAGAAGTAACAACTTTAGTCAAAGTTAACAAGGAACTGGAATCAAGTTTTGTTGCCAACTCGCAAGGTTGTTTCGCAGAAAAAAACTGTCAAAAAGCGGCACTCCTCACTTTTTTCTTCATTCTCGAAACAATTTCCTTCGTTTGTTTTCTGCAGTCAGAGTCGCGCATGTCGTTTGACAGTGTAACTTGTGGCAAAGCACTTAGGTTTTATTCACATTTTAGTGAATGCAATTATGCAAATAGAATTTGTTGACGTGTATTTTAACAGTTTGATGTTTTGATTACTCTCTGATGTGCAGTTTGTTTTATAGTGATGTGTTAATTTAGCGCTTTTAGGTGTAATATTTGTATGTATTTTAGTTCAGTTTGCTTTATTGGCGTTTTAATGAGGGATTGGCGAAATGCGCTCGGCGTTTAGTTTATATTTTGCTGTCGTGAATTAAGTTTTAGGATGCATTTTAACTGTAATGCTTCAATTGATACATCGCATAGCTTAGACCAGTAGTTAATCTTACACCGATTTCACTACCTTAGGAGATGCGATTTGTGACAAATTTTAGCCAACTTCTAAAAAGAAGGAGGTTGTATTCTTCTAGTACCTTTTTTATGTATGTATACTGATTTCTCCGTAACTACTGGTCCGATTCAAGCTGAGCTTTTTAGAGTTTAGTAGAAAAAGCTTGCTTGGTGTTTTCGTTTAACTTGTATTTTCTTTGCTTTGGTACTGTATGAGTCATTCTCTATAATATGCATTTATTCTTTTTCGTTTGTATGGATGATGTGCTAGTTACAATATAAAATTGATACTTGATGTGGATTTGTGAGAGATACCACAACTAAGAAAAGTTAAAAGAAACGTGACTTAGAAAAAGTTATCCTTCAGAAGTCGCCTGCAAAAAGTCGATAAAACAAAAATAGTCACGGACTTCCTATTTTCTTTAAAGTTATTTTCAATATAAATAAATAAATATCTTGGGACAGCTCACACACGGCTATCTGATCCCAAGCTAAGCAGAGCTTGTGTTAAATATGGTAACCAGACAACTGATATACATACTTATATAATTTATAAATACATACATATTATAGATAAATCACACCCAGACACAGAACAAACAATCATGCTCATCACACAAAGTTTGTCCTGGGTGGGAATCGAACCCACGACCTCCGGCTCAGCAGTCAGGGCCACTAACCACTAGACCAACAGGCCAGTCAAATATGGTCAAGCATTTAGAGTTTAAGAGTTACTCTTTGTAACATAGTCTTATTCTCCATGTATTGTTAAAACTGCAGACTTGTACCGTCGAACGAGGCCTTTATAGCCACAATGTTTTATTTAAACTTGTCACTGATAACATGAATGACGGACAAATAGAAAAAGCCGCAATTTAAAATGTCCAATGAATAAATAATATGCAAACTACTATTTAACGTCACTGTTAATTTATTTTCAGTGTTTTGCAAATGCCTTATTGAACGTTGTTATAAAGTTATGAAGAAATTAATTCTATATTTTTTCTATTTATGTGGTTGACAATAGATGAAAAGGAGGTTTTTAACCAGTAGTGGAAGATATAGGTCGAAAATAATATTAAAGATAAATGATGTTTATTTTGCAAGTAGGTTTTTACAAACACTTTTATACGTAAATAAAGAGCATCAAAACGCAAAAAAATACGTGGCTGTATCAGTTTATTCTAGAACTCCAAAGACAAAATTATGCTACAATTTAAAAAAAAATGTACCACATACAGGACAGCATCTTTTGACTACGTAGTTAGTTTAGTACGTAGCTTAGAGGGTTTTTTTTATTATTTCACAAAGGGGCACCAGAGTAGAGTACATGATTTTAATTTCAACTTGATACCTTCACGCGTTCTCGGGATAAAGAGTATTGATAGACAAACAGCCGGAGAACAAAATGATCCAATAAGATTCCCGTTTTATCCTTTTGAAGTACGAACTCTAAAAATAAAACAGCTGAATTCAATGCGTGAAATTTGGGCATCGATACTCCTGTCAAAGATGACAGGAGTATCGATGTATCAGTGTATAATTTGAGTACATTGAATATACTTTAATAGTATGTAGTATAGTGTAATAGTTTGTATGCTGTGAATAACGCTGTTGATTACATAATCATTAATTTAAAGTTTTTTTTTAAAATTTATGCTTTATTATGTAATTGTTTGTTGTTCCAAATAAAATTATAAAAATTACTGGTATTCAGCTGAATACTTAAGTACTAACGCTGTAACAACATCATTGTAAAACCAAATGATTTTAAAAGAGTAACCATGGAGTTTCTTGCCGGTGCTTCTCTATAGGAAACGACCAACCCGGACCTGTTCATCTATTCTCGACGTTTTATAAGTGCCCATGTAGGTCTATGTGAAATAAAAATATTTTGATTTTCAATCCGGTAAGACTGAAAACCGACCCCAACTTAGGAGAAGGCTAGCAAGATAAAACGAGAAAAGCTGGAACGGTTTAAAACCCCACATAAAATGACTTATTTTGTTTCCCAAACATTCATTAATTGTCACCGTAATCCGTCGATCCGAAAACAGTCGTTAAACATGTCATTTAATGTTCGCTCTCGTGTCTATTTGTGATGTACCTCCTCGTCGAGTATATAAACGAAACAAGACGTTTTACATCTTGTCATACAAGTACTTAACCGTCTGTTGTTTTGTCACCTTCCTTCATTAAGTAAGGTGCTGATTTTATAGCACTTGAGTGACGTTAGTTGGTAAACATTTTTGTGAATTGTCATGGAATAACCAGTGGCGTTCAAGGACTGAGAAAAAAATTATAGTCACCGGCGTCGACATGGGTAAAAGACATTGTTGCCAACGGATGAAAGATCAGAATGAGGCCCGGTCTCCACCAAAGCGGAGAGCAGCGGAGCGGAGAGGAGATGTGCAAGAGTCAAACAATCATAGGAAAGATGAGAGACGCGATGTAGATTTAAAGCAATGTGATTGGTCGGTTTCCACCCATCTCCTCTCCGCTCCGCTGCTATCCGCTTTGGTGGAGTCTGGGCCTGACGGAACGTGAAGATTAGCAACGGCGGATGGGCTAGTTTGAGGTTTCTCTCACTCAAACATCACCTCCTTTGCGAGCATAACTGCTTCATAGAAGGAGTTGACCGCTTCCCATTCACTCTCACTCTAGATCATGGACTGAACCAGAGCGGGACGCGAGAAATCGCCGCCGGCGTTCGCCTCTCCTTCAGGCAACCGGCACATCATCCGCAGCCAGAATTGTTTTACACGAACTGTGGCTATTGATGTTACACGTGACCATTAAACAAAATAAGATAACAGCAGTACGGCTTTGTTGTGCCTTATATTATTGTCTTAAGTAAGTTAAATTCTAACGCAATAACCCTGTGCTTTGCGAAGAACAACATTTCAACCTACGGTCTAGTAAAAAGTAACTAAAAAACGCGCCAGCCTGGCCCATTTTGTACATACCCCATTACCCAACGGGCACGGCTGTTAGTATTAATCAACAAGCATCATTTAACCTGCCGTTACTCATCAACATTTTTATCTTTATGGGGTCTATGCACGACATCCCATGATCAAGACCAGACCTTCGC
This sequence comes from Ochropleura leucogaster, assembly GCA_958449745.1. Classification (NCBI taxonomy): domain Eukaryota; kingdom Metazoa; phylum Arthropoda; class Insecta; order Lepidoptera; family Noctuidae; genus Ochropleura; species Ochropleura leucogaster. The sequence goes on from OY288203.1 coordinate 20,027,789, forward strand.
TGTAAGGGGGACGACTAATGAAAATATGGAACTGGAGTGGTCTATTTGGAACCAAGAAATCGAATACTTGGGGCAGCCACCAACCCTCAATAGGCCTCTACTTCTTTTACTTAACTAGAGGCAAGAGTCCCAGCACTATTGGCTTATTATACTGTACAAAAATAGCTTACCCCACTTCTCATGAGTGTTACCAACCAAACACACACCGTTGGCATGCAATCAAAATCCTCTAATCAAGAAGTAACCGTTACATAGCAGTGGCGGGCGAGGGCCCTGGAAGGAGGGCAAGCTATCGACTTTTGATATGCCCCCCCCCCCCCCCCTCTTAGTGTTTATGTGGTTGTTAGGAGTCATTGGTATAGTTAAATTGCTGCTCAATACTGCTCTAGTAACACAATTATTGTAAATTATAGTTTAAAAAAATCTATTACCTATTTATTTACCTTTCACGTATGGGATTAAACATTCTACGCGCCATCTATTGGTACCGAGACTCCACGCGACATCAAAGTTCTATCTCTTAACGTAGGTTTAATAATTCGTAAAATAATTCAATCGATGGCCACTAGATGGCATATTACAAATTATCGATTTGTTGTTTTTTAAGCTTATGAATATATATTCAACGTTTAAATCTCACTAATAAATTAATGAACATCTAATTCTTTATTTTGCTTTTCAGCTTTTACATTCACAAAGTCTGAAAGTATAAATCATGCAAAATGACATACGAAATAACCATTAAGCATTATTCTGAAGCGGATTTTGATGCGTTTTTTATACCAAAAAAAGTTTGTCACGCTCCTTGAAAACAATAGAATAAACATACCTACCTACTGGGTCTGTACAAGAAATCATTTCTTGTGGATTCATTGAATATACGGTGAATTATAAGTTATCTCAATGTAGCATACCTTTCAGGCGCCAATTTCCGAATTCACATTTTAAAATTAAAATCACTAAATCAGTTAATCACTTAACAAAATCGTAGGTTGTCACATCGCACCAAAAACATTAACCACATTACTCACTTACTCAGTAATTTAAATAACATTACTAAATCAAAACTCCCAAACTAAACAAAACTATACAAAAGAAACAAAATAATAACAATAAAATTGTCATTCGCAATTTGTTGCACTTGTTCTTGCAACTATATTCAGGTCGGTCATCGGATGGTTCATATGCGCGAACTTAATGGACAAGCCAGGCTTTACTAGCCCGTATAAATCGCCGTACAAGTACCTAAAATTTATCAATGAATTGTATTTAACTTCTATACAAATGAAAAGCCCCATTGAAAGCCAACGAGTGCGAAAGAGACGCGCTAGAGCGAGAGATCATTGCGCGCGCTTTCGGTAGTGTTGACATGTCACGAATAGCTCCGAATCAGACACGATTGAATTTTGTTCGAATTTGATGAATGATTGACTTTAGTGAGTCGTAGTATTTTATGGATCTGGTAATGTAAATTAATTTGCGTGTATTAAAAATATTTTTGTTCGTGAATGTTTATGTTAGTTTGGGTACAGTTAGGTAGTAGGTTATATAACTATTGGTCTGATTGGTGTTATAATTTAGGGCAAGCCTGGCTTATGGGCTTCTATTGGACCTTCGCCCCTGTTACATAGATAATCGTATCGAAGGAAGCAAATCAAAAACCAATCTACAAAAATGAAATAAACAGACAAAAATACGAGAAATTTCCGCAAACACGTCGAAGCCACATACACAAGATTATTGTCGCGAAAAACGTCTGTCGCGTTTCCAAATCGCGTTACCGCGGTAATTTGTCGTAAAACGTATTTTATGAGGTCGAATCCGGCCCGTGTGACATTACAGCTGAATATATCCTATATTCACTATTCCTCAGGTGTGTCCCACGATTTCTGGGAATCGTTTATCGTAACTGAATGTTTTAAATTACTTTGATATGACAAATGCTTTACTTTTCTTTTTTTTAAGGCATCAGTTCAACCAAGAAGTTGTCGTCAGCTTAACCGGGCATTATCTGTGGATGCCTTGAAATTAAGGCCTACAGTCAGGGCAAAAACCATACAACTTAAAAGCTTGCGACTGCACGCTAAGGGCACACCTTTAGGGGACGAGCCTCGGCTTAGGGCATCGCAAAGGGACAGGCTAGATCTAAGAATGCTTTACTGAAGAGTTCGTGGTTAAATAGTATCCGCCTCACGAGCGATCTGTGGATGGGTGAACATCCGAGTTTATACCTAGTTACCTCGGTGTTTTGGAAAGCACAATAAGAAATAATTGGCATTCGCTTCAGGTAGTCAGTGGGCCGACATTTCGACAACCACTCTTTCAAAGGGATATCGTATTACCTAGAACTAACTGGGTTGTCAGATAGGCAGTCGCTCCATGTAAAATAGTGGAATTCAGTTGCATCCGGTAGAACAGTTAAATACCCCAAACGCTGTGTAAAAATAAAATAAATAAGTATTAAAATTAGTTAGCTCGATAAAAAAAAGGAAGTTCATAAAAATACACGTTTGACAATGAAAGTTAGTCTTTCAATGTCAAACGTGTATTTTTATGAACTCATGCTTGTTCTTTAAAGATTTCATGAAAATGAAAATCATTTTTGAGGAGCTCGTGGCTAAATAAAAGTAGCCGCTCGGGTCGATCTTTAGGTTAAGCCGCGCTTGCCTAGGTTGGTCTGTGGATGGGTGACCACCCGTTACTTACCGAGTTTCCTCCGTGCCTCGGAAAGCACGTTAAGCCGCGTCCCGGCTGTCATTTGTAGATCTTTGACAGTCGTTACAGGTAGTCAGTGTCCCGAAAGTCTGACAACCAGTCTTACCTAGGGATATCGTATTACCCAGTACTAACTGGGTTGTGGAGGTCAGATAGGCAGTCGCTCCATGTAAAATACTGATATTCAGCTGCATCCGGTTAGACTAGAAGCCGACCCCAACGTAGTTGGGAAAAGGCTAGGCAGATGATGATGAAAATCATTTTTGAAAATGTACTATTTTTGCAACATAAAAACAAAACTGAATAGATTGCGGGCCTGTGGACTCGACACACCAGACCACTGAGAAAAAATATCGCGATGAAAAGAGGTCTTAATACGACAACAAACACTTATCTAATTCACTCTGAATACAGAAGTTCATCTCTATGCAACAGTGTGAAGACAGGTCAGCTACCCTACCATGACGTCTTAAAGCAGAACGTATTCCGCTGAGGGAAAGAGACAGAGCTATACAGGTTGTCTAGCACCATCTCTTTCTCACACAGGAACAAGAACTGCAATAAGATGTCATGGTAACCCTGCAGGACAGGACTCGCACACATAGTCGAGTTCGAGTAGTGATCTTGAACGAATACAACCACGAGTGCACTTGTACGCACTGCACGTGAAGTGTGTCTATGTGTGCGTGTGTTTTCGCTCGTTGGATGTGACCTTCTGTACCTATCTATTTCATGGTACATTAGTCTTTTGTTTCTAGGGACAGCATTTCCTCTGAATATAAACAGTATTTTTGGAATCAAGTGTTCGCGTTTGTATAATATCGTTTATCTAGGGAAAGTTGTGTAGCTGACTTCCATTGTTATATATATATACTATCAAAATACTATTTTGTGTTTTATATTTTTATAGGTGAAACTGATATTTTCATTTAGATTATTAAGATTCCTTTGCTTATATTACGCATGTTGAAGAAACTATCAAGATTTTTATTTAACATTAGGTACCATTTATACTTCAATTATGTTCAATCATATTTTTATTTATATTTGTGAGCCATGAAACTTTGCTTGCTAAAAATCGAATTGAGAACCTCCTTTTTTGTTTTCGTCGGTTAAAAGAGCTTTTTATTCTCGTTCTCAATACAAATAAACATACCTACATTTAGTTGTTACATTTAATTAATGTGTCTATAACAAAGAACATCCAAATTATAATAATATTCTTCGTCAAATATTTTTTTTATTCAAAGACACTTTATAAAATAAATACTCTTTGTATTGTGCGCAATAAAAGGACATGAATTTATTTTTTATGTCATTTTCTAGACAAAAATATCACAAAGTTAACAGTGTCCATTTATTACATAATTTTCATCAGACCACTAACGTTTATTTACGTAAATATTTTTATAGAAGGACTAAGTAATAGGCACTTAGGTTATATTTACGTTATAATAGCAATTTCTTGAAACCAATGCTTCAAGATATTGCTGTTATGACAAGAATATAACTGCGAACAGAGCTAAAATGTTTATTTAGAAATCGTTTGTCCAAGTTCAAATCTTAATGATGTCATTTATGAATGTAATGGTGATTTGCATACTTAAGGACCCAAATAGATGTTAACAACACAAGAATCAGATACGTTCTTCTACAAAGCCGACTTTTTTCCAAACTATGATTTTTAGGGTTCCGTAAAAAGGCAAAAACGGAATCCTTTTTTTGTGGGTGGAAAATCATCAAATAACTTCCCCGCTCTGGGCGGAGGCTCTGGCAGGCCCCTCTTCTTTTGAGGCGCGTGAAACATAACGCGCCGTCGACACGGCCTGTCGTATAGACGGACGGACGGTGAGCTACCCATCGCTAACCGTCTACAGGCCCGCATCTACGATGGCCGGGAGTCGTCTCGCAGGCGGAGGTTCTGGCAGGCCCCTCTGCTTGGCTGACATCTTTTTGAGACGCGTGGAACACTAACGCGCCGTCGACACGGCCTGTCGTCAATAGACGGAAGGACGGTGGGCTAACGGTATCCTAGAACTATTTTACTGTCTGTCTATCTGTCAAAACCCTTTATCACGGAAACGTGGTAGGGAGTTTGAAATTAAAACCATTTACCCAAGCCTTGAAGCTGTGAAAAAATCAGCCCTATAAGTTTACGTAGTCAATTAGACATTGCAGGTATGTCGCAAGTTTGTACTTGTATAACTGCCAGTCGGACTAATACAAGAGTACCTAGAGGAAAAACAAAGAAACGTTAGATGGGCTGTGTGTTGATTGGCTAGGAAGGTGTGTGATGAGATGATGAATAATAGCCGAGTGTGTGAGAAGACTTTCTGCGCCGATCTCAAATAATCTTACTAATATTTTAAATGCGAATGTTTGTGAGGATGGATGGATGTATGGATGTTTGCTACTCTTTCACGTCAAAACAGCTGACCGGATTTTGATAAAATTTGTCACAGAGGTAGATTATGGTCTGAAATAACACATATGACTTTTTGTTCTAAATCATGCGGGCGGAGCCACGGGCGCCGGCTAGTATGTAAAAAGGGTAAGATATATTTAATACATTGAGCTTATTTTCTACCGAAAAACAATTTAAATAGAGAGGAAAATAAAGAATTAGCATTACCATCCAACGCGGTAATCCAGCAAGCCTTCTGGGAACTTGTCCAGTTGATAGCAATGCGGGCAAATTTTTGAAACCCTGTAATTATTATTTTTACATTTATACTTATGTACATATTTTTATTATGTCTTTTTAGAATTTGTAAATTATAGTTGTTTTAGACAAAATAAAATAAAAATAAACCGTTTACTAAGGCCTATTATCCACGTAAACCGCACGTAATGTGCACGCTTTCGTCAATTGACGATTGCAAGACGAATGCTTGCATCTTGTGTAGAAACAATCAAGAATGTATCCACGGAACGGCAACATCGCGACAACCTCCTCTCGTCATGCGGTCGTCATGCGGTGCGCGCGGCAACAAGTCACTACTCGACCGACTCGCGAGACGCACACTTGTTGTTTTTTATTACCAAACAAAATTTTGGTACTTATTTTTAGTCATTCAGTAAAATGATTGAAAAACAGAATCATGTTCTGATAACTCTCTGGTTGCCACAAACAATTTACAATTTATATTTCTTTCGATGTATGGATGAATCCAGTACTTTCTTCGCCTGTTTCGTCGTCTTTTAATACAGTTGGATGCAAATAAGCACTTGACATTTTCACGCTAGCTAGCAATGCTAGTTGAAAGAAACTTGAGATGTTTTGTATCGTGATTGACGATTGCATAACGATTACATGAAGCCGCGTGGACATAGCAAATATGCAAAATACGACTGTCATTTGTAGGTTGCATGCATTCCTCAAATGACGCGTCCGTGGACAGTAAGCCTTTTTTTTCGGGTGGGAAATCATCCAATGACTTCCCCCGCTCTGGGCAGAGCGGGGGGGGCATGTCAGACTTGTACTGACTAAAACCCACGCATGTCCCTTTACGTTCCGAGGCCGCGGTATCTTTTTCGAACAACCCGCAACCCGGCAAGCCCCTCTGCTTTGCTGACTCTCTTTGAGGCGCGCGTGAAACACGAACGCGCCGTCGACACGGCCTGTCCTCAGTCGACGGACGGACGGTGAGCTACCCATTGCTCACCGTCCACAGGCCCGGGACAGTAAGCCTTAGTTATAAAACAAGAAGGTAGTGTACCCATCGACTTATCAAATAATGTTTTACCGTAACACACACAGAGTAGGTACCTACTCAAGTTACTGTCACTAATGACAGCTGTCACTCACCGCGAATGCAAATGGAGCGAAATTGAAGGTGAAGCGCCGCGCACCGCTGGGTTAAGGGCTTAATTGTCTAATGAGCATAAGCAGTCTAAAATGTCCTAGGACACAGGCTTATAAGGGAAAATGTGCCGGTGACCCACTCATATGAACAGTTTATAAATGTGATAATTTTTAAAGAACGTGTAAACATTTTTGCGGATGCGAAATCATCAAATAATTTCCCCCGCTCTGGTCGGAGTGGGAAGAGAGTCAGACTTGTACTCAATAAAATTCACCATCCCCGACAGGCGGTGGCCCTGTGTAAGCCTTAGGAAATATTCACTGTAAATCATTTCCTGAGACGTAGCGGTGCGATATGGCATTGTTGCCGCCTCTACTAATAAATTTGTTTTTCTGTCTGTCCTCTTACTTGTACTTGTAAATGATTTATATAACTGCAGTTGCGAAAAGGTTAGGCAAATGATGATGTTTGTATTTAACAAACAAAGTTAAAGGGATATACAAATTTTAAAGATGGGGAAAAAGTACTACAAAAAAAAAACAGAAAGATCTATCAATTTCTTCATCATTTATTTGCAAGATGCCAAGTTGTGATTCGGCGCAGTTTTCCAAAAATACTTCTATAATTGATATAATAGAAATTTACTAAATGATCTCAAGTGAATAATTTTTTTATGACTTAAATTACTTAATTACAACAACACTACCTTATTTCCTTTAGCAGTACATTTCAAAGCTAAAACATGCAAATCAAGTCACTACAGTTAAGTAGCTCATAGTAACTAAACTCTGCAGTCTATGTCATCGGCGTCCTGGTCACGTGCGCGCTATTTGCAATCACAGCAAGAAAATGTCCCGCCATGAAATGAAATTTTGTTCCGTATACTGTTATTTTATTGTTTTGAAGATAAAATGTAAGTACGAGTAAAGGTAATGTGACTTGCGTAAAGTTTACATAGTAACTGCTTCAAAGCCATCAGTGCAGTTAATTTTTTTCTTGAAAGCACGATTAGCGCAGTGGCTGAGCGATGGACTGTTGCGCTGCGTGTTGCGGATTTGATCCCCCGCATGGAACAAATATTTGTATGACCTACAGCTAGTTGTTCCGGATCTGCCTGTTTGTGAATGTGAGTCTAAAGGTTTGTAAACGAACGCACGATACAGGAGAAATTATTGTGGAACAACGATATAAAAAAAAAGAAAATATAAGAATTACATTCTCAACAGTTTTAACACGCCTCTTCGAGAGTTAGTCAATTCTTCCTAGCTATAAAACAACATTTTGACATATTATTTCTCAGCCTTATCATTAATCAAATGAGCTTTGACTTCAATCAGAATAAAATAACATCTCGATGTTTCCCGAAATTTTAAGCAGAGGTGTTTCTATATTACACCCACATTTTGTTTCTTAAGTTTTTAATTCTTATGTTAGAAGAAGCGAGCATATGACTATCAACTTGGCACAAATCCTGCTAACACTCCTGATGGAAAATCTCAAAAATACCTTACCCGATCTAGGGACTGAACCAAATATCTCAGGCTCAGTAGTTAGTAGGCCACTAGACGAAGGAGGCCATTGATGAAAACAATTAGTATTTAAGTGATAAAATGATGTATATATTATAGGTTTTCACTAAACTCGTCGTTTAAACTAGATGAGGCCGGTGTTTTGTACCCGACTACTCTGAGAAAAACAACTGAAACAAACTCAGAGGTCATAGTCTCTTTTAAGGTCCAGTCAAAAATCTTGGGCAACTTACATGGGGACTTTGCAGATTCGCGTATAAGTTTTTTTTTTCAGAAACCACCACACAGATTGAGTGGACCTGTCCAGTCAGTGTAAGCATTTATCAGTTATCGTGTAACTCATCTTTCAAGGAACTCAACGATACGACAAACGAGTACACCAATACAGTAAGGAATGTTAAGGTAAAAGTTCAATCTTCTGGTGACAGTATCGCAATTTTCAGAACCAGTCAACCTCACTACAGAGTCGTCAAATAATACACGAATGATATTATGCAGTCACGATAAGCTATGAGTATTTTCTCGTGAAATATGTTATTGGATGCAGCAGTATTTTACATGGCGCAACTGCCTATCAAAATAACCCTATGGTAACCCTTTTCTTGCGGATCGGCAATCATCAAATATCTTCCCCTGCTCTGGGCGGACCGGGATGAGGGAGTGTCAGACTTGTACTGACCTACACATGTTCCTTCTATGTCTTTTATGTTTTTATGACGCGCGAGGAACACTAACGCGCCGTCGACACGGGTCTCTGTTGTAATCCTTAATTAGAATGGTTATTAGTTTTGGTCAACTGACTATTTGTAATTTTGTATTAGTCTCAATACAAAATTACCAAAACTATGACTCTCTGCTCTGAACTGGATAACGTGACAGTCAACTGAATAAATGGAAATTACTTTAAAAATTTGTTACGTGTAAAAATTTAACTGGTCGTGACCATGATCATCATCTGCCTGGTCTTTTTCCAACTATGGGGTTTATTGGGATCGGTTTCCAGGCTTTTTTTTTTTCGTGTGGTAATCCTCAATGGATGTCCGCCTTTGCGGAGGGGTCTGTCAGACTCCTACTGACTAAAACCACACGGTGTTCCTTCTCGTCACTTCTGGCTGGGGTGCGGGGACACATTTGCATTCTACACAATCACCCCAGCAGTGACGGTTTGCTTGCAAACCCCTTCTCAAGGAAAGGGGAGGAGTGGACTACTCCTCTCCCTGTCATTCTATATAAGAGGCACGCGGAAATCGGCATCCAGACTAGCCCAACGCAGCTGAATACCAGTATTTTATATGGAGCCTATCTGACATCCACAACCCAGCTAGCATTGGATGGTTTGGTATCCCTCGGTAAGACTGGTTGTCAGACTTTCCAGACAGTGACTTTCTGTAACGACTGTCAAAGTCTACCATTGAAAGCCGGGACCAACAGCTTAACGTGCTTTCCGAGGCTCGGAGGTAACTCGGTATTTAACGAATCCATCCACAGACTAACCGAGGTAAGCGCAGCTTATCCTAAATATCGGGTGGTTGCTATTATTTATTACTAAACTTATCCCACTTTAAAAAAAATAGCTGATGTCCGTCTCCTGGTTCCCAACTATCTCTGTACCAAAATTCATCAAAATCGGTTTAGCCATTAAAGCGTGAAGAGGTAACAAACAAACAAACAAATTCACTTTCGCTTTTATAATATTAGTAAGATTTAGGCATAAGCTCCTATCATTGATGATCGTGACCGTATCATCAAATTTTTAAACAAACATTATTATTTCAAAACAAGTGCAAACCTGCTACTATTGGTAAACAAACAAATTGGATCATTCGATCACTCGTGTAAAATTCAGTCTCTTGGTACTTTAATAATTGGTCATAAATGAATTATTTCGTATTAATATTCCACAGCGATAGTTCAATTTGTAAATCAGGTTACTCTGATTAAACTGTACTGGGACGCCATCCCATCAGTATGAAACTGTAAATTATGTATTTCCTATTCACATCAATATGAATGTTATCAATTACTAACATAACTCTTGTATAATTATTATATCTTTACTAATATTATAAAAGCGAAAGTGAGTTTGTTTATTTGTTACGTCTTCACGCCTAAATGGCTTAACCGATTTTGATGAATTTTGGTATAGAGATAGTTTGGACCCTGGAGATGGACATAAGGACGGACAGTTTTTTTTTTTTAAAGATTGAGATAAGAGAGAAAGAGGGAAGACAGGGGAAATCTTACAAACTTTTTTTAAAATAGCCTATGACCGTCTCCAGGGTCCCAACTATATCTGTGCCAAAATTCATCAAAATCGGTTAAGCTATTAAGGCCATTTAGGCGTGAAGACGCAAACAAACAAACTCACTTTCACTTTTATAATATTAGTAAGGATAAATAAATACCCACCCAAATGACCAAATTACCTATCAATTTATGCATAGAATTGGGCACGTAAACTGTGGTTGTATTTTATATTCTGTTTTTTATTTTGCAAGGCTTTCAACCTTATTACGTAAAACAACCTCGTAATACTCCTAACTGTTGACTAATAACCAAAGTCGGGGACCAAAATCACCCTCGTTAACAATGTTAAAATCGCCCATTTTCTTTCCTTACCCAAAAAAATAAGATTTATAAAATCTTTGGTAATTGGCCGTTAGGGCGCCCGATCGGGTCCAGCAGGGAATATATTAGAAAAATATATTAAGAAAAAAAGGACAAGTGCGTTGTCTCGACGGTTCTGTACGTCAAAAGATTTTACGTGTTTAGAACGTTGTAGATAGGTTTAATACGAAGTTATTTTTGATGAATACTGTAAATAGAAAAGTGATGTATTTGATAAAGTGTTCAACAACTACGGAATGAAGCTCAAATTAACAAAATGCAGTTTACAGAGTTATATGTTAAAAAGTTTTGCCCGCGGCTTCGCTCGCGATACTGTAGTTTTTGCGCCTTATTTATTGTAATAGCAAAGCTAAGTTTTCCTTTTTCTTCCCTCTTTTCCTCTTTCTCTTCAATTAGCCTATGTCCGTCTCCAGGGTCCCAATTACCTCTGTACCAAAATTCATCAAAATCGGTTCAGCCATTAAGGCGTGAAGACGTAACAAACAAACTCACTTTCGCTTTTATAATATTAGTAACGATTATAAAAAAATACTCCAATTCATTTAGACCCATAACAGTTACACATAAAAACACCAGTTCTTGAATATCTACTGACTTTCTACTTTCTTTAACAGAGAAAAGATTTTATGACAAACAGACAGATTTGAAGGCTTAATACTAGCTGCATTATTACCCTTTCAGCACGGAACCCTAAAAAGTGCGTAATTCTTTTGGTTACGAAGCGGCGACTTCCTAATGAAGACGTCGACTGTTTAGCATAATGAGAACTTGTACACGATTAGCTTTTAACGATGATGACTCCCTTCAGATAGAAAAATACCACCACAACAAAATCAAACCTTAATATTAATGTTTTAAAGTTCAAATCACCTTAAATGTGTTATTCAAGATTTTGGCATCTAATTTGTATGCTAGCCGCGTCCGCAAGCGTCATGGTTGGTAGACAAATTAATGTTTTTCGCGAAGATCGTGTAACGGAGATTAAAAAGTGAGCTTGAAAGTCAATGGAAAAGTAAATCTGATTACACATACTTTTTTACAATCTACATTAGTTTAAGAAACTAAAAAAACCCTTTCAAAACTCTCAACAGAAAACAATATTAAGGTGGTCGTAGTGTTTAAGCTACGCCATCGCTACGTCTGCTACGCTTGCTACGCTATCGTAGCAATACCGCTACGCGCTGTAGCACTTTAGCTTCTTTAGTACCTAACACGTTTTCATCAGTTTCAAATATGTTTACGATAAAAATGATTAATTATGCCATTTCGATGTAAAAAATATTAATTATGCCATTTTGATGGTAATAAGCTTGCCCTCTATTACATCAGGGTTACACAAAACTGACGAAATGAGGACGTATGTACACCAATGCTTTATAATTTTGGGAAATAGGCGTGGTATGTCGTGTTATATTAGCATTTTTAATTATGGTATGATGACATAGTTTTTTATCGAGTATTCATTTTCGATTGTTACTAAAAGATAGCAGAGCATCCATATAGACATATAGAAAAATATGTATTATAAACTATTACTTATAACTATCCAATACAAGATAAATAAAATTGATATGGGACCACCTCAGAACTATACCCTATTCGAACAAAAAAGAATTATGGAAATCGGTCCACAGTTGAAGGAATAAATTGGTAAGATCCTTACTTTAATTTAATACATTTAATATTTAATTAATATTAATACATATTATAAAAGCGAAAGTGAGTTTCTTTGTTTGTTTGTAACGTCTTCACGCTTAAATGGCTAAAACAATTTTGATAAATTTTGGTACAGAAATAGTTAAGACCCTAGGGGCGAACGTAGGCTAAAAGGTGTTTTTTCTTAAATTGAGAAATGAGGGAGAAAGAGAGAAGAAAAGGGAAAACTTAGCTCTGCTATTACAATAAATAAGGTACAAAGGGCAAAAACTACCTACAGGTAGCAGGTACCTCCAAATCAGGAAAAGGGAACTGCGTTAGGAACCCCGAATACAAATACTTAATAAAATACGGTCAAACATAGAACCTCCTCCTTTTTTGAAGTCGGTTAAAAATACAGGTGAAAAGAACTGAAAATCTTATTCAATATTACAGTGACTATTTCTCAAAATAAAACTCACTCCAAAATAATTAAAACATTCGTTCTTGAGGAGTGAAGTCTGCGGCTAGAATTCCTCTAATTTATTCTAGTAAACATAAATCACTCAACTCGATTCCTTAATAATCATTTAATTTGTATTCCAAAAACCGCAATACGTAGAAATAACAACATAAACCTAGATTTTCTACCACAATAATTATTTCGTAGTCTATCTTAGTGAAATGTTTGAACTTGTATTAATTTAAGGCTACCTTTAGTAAATAAATAATTAATTTTAGTATTTGCATAGGTCTGAAAATTTTCTTGAATCTGATATTCTTGAAGAAGCCGAAATGATGAGATCTTGGCATCGCAAGAAAAATAATCTTATTTACACAAACAAAAAAATATAATTTTCAAGCCTTTTTACACCTCAGAGATCGATCTTTTAGTATACACCTGTATTGTAAAACCCAATGTAACATGGACGAGCTTATTGCTTATTGCACAGAGTTAATGATGTTTACGGGCTCTTCAGGAGATTCAGGACATCCTTCCTGGTACAATACAATGGTTGGCGCAGTGGCTGGGCGATCGACTGCTGCGCTGCGTGTCGCGGGTTTGATCTCCGCCCGGACCAAATATTTGTATGACCTACAGGTAGTTGTTTCGGGTCTAGCTATTTGTGTTTGTGAGTTTAAATGTTTGTAAATACACCCACAATACAGCAGAAATTCTTAGAGTGGGGCAAAAAATAATCACTTAGTGACTGTTACATTTACCGATTTATTATACTCTTGCGTTGAAATGTCATATTTTTGTATTAAACGTAGTTTAATTTTATCTGATGATCTGATATTGTGATGTATTCACTAAATTTGTAATAGTTTTATGGACTACTACCTGAAATAAACAATAAATAATAATAATTGCCAACAACTGGGCACAAAATTCCTATTTCACGAAAAATAAATAATATTTTTATGACCTGGACATCAAAACTACAAACGTAGACATTAGAGCTAACGACGACGAAACCAACAAGACATTAATAGCAAACAAACCATACCCAAAAAAAAACAATAAAAAATCTCTTTCTTACACACTTCCTCTTAATATGAATCTTGCAAAGAATTAGCATTTTTTCCTCATGGTGAGATTTTTTTTTAATTTTTGTTCACTCCTGAGAATAAAATGATTGCGTTTTCTTTTGTCCCGAAGGTTTTGAATTGTTCAGATTTTTTTCTTTTCGTGTCTAAAAATCTCCTTTGCTATGGTAATCGGAGCGGAGAGGGATCGTTGTAATGAAGCCGTGCTTTACACTCATTATTATATCCTGGTACTCCAAGATTTCTGAAGGAAACGAAATGATAAGGAAATCTTGGAGAAATCAAGGGATGACAAGAAAGGGGGATAGGAAGGGGATTTTGTTTTGCATGTGCATGATTATTCTTGATACTGGGTTAAAGTTTATAGTGCAAATGAAAAACATAATTGGTGACAAGTAAAATTTAAAATACTCTCACGCACGGTTGGCGCAGTAGCTGAGGGATGGACTGCTACGCTGCGTGTCGCTGGTTCGATTCCCTCACGGAACTAATATTTGTATAACCTGCAGATAGTTGTTTCGGGTGTAGCTGTTTGTGTATGTGTGTTTATATGTTTGTAAACGCACCCACAACACAGGAGAAATTCCTAGTGTGGGGCAATGTTATTAAAAAAAAAACTAGGTCCCTTTGGGTTAGTGCATAAGTACTTAAAATCATGTTAACAGCAAGAAATAATTTTTTTAAACTAATTTAATAAAAACTGTAACGAAACTATAAAAATAAAACAATCACCTGTTTAATTATGTACACATAGGAATTAATCAGCTTCCCGATAGTAACTTTCCTAAAACCCTTCTCTTTTTCCCTAAATAACATCGATTCCAAAGAAAATTGGATCAGCTCGCACACCATATTGTTCCCATATCTACTGATCATGACCCAAATAGCATCCAGTTACCGTCAGCTGATTCATAACCCCATAGAAAGCCCCTGGGCCCCGTCACCTCCTGTTTCCCATTAACTAGATTTTATCTCCTGCGGTAAAACGGTAGGTTTCCCATCCCGTATCAAGAATTACTATCTAAAGTACCGTCAGGGTTCATAAACATTTTAGCAAGAACAAACAGAGGATGACAAAAGGTTAAGTGACTAAGTCGATGCGGTATTAGTAATTACGAAGATCTTATGTGGGTGGTTTATTTAGGCTCCTATTTTTTTATAAGTATTTTTTAGAAAATGATTTTATCAGTGTGTGCTAGCTTGATGTCGTAATAGATATTCATTTGTTTATCGATTTATGTGCAAAAAAACGTTGCCCCACACTAGGAATTTCTCCTGTATGCGTTTACAAACATTTAAATTTACATACACAAACAGCCAGACCCGAAACAACATATATAATATTTGGAGGCCATACAATGTTTGTTGCGTTCGGGAATTGAACCCGCGACGCACGCAGCGCAGCAACCGATCGCTCAGCCACTACGCCAACCGTGCCGTCAGAATCTGAATAGAGAAAAAAAGACTGGAACAGAAAATAGGTACAAGATAGTGCTAAGCTATGGTGTACATAATAAAGAATATTCTATCTATCCAAGGTACGAGATAGCAGAAACATTATTGTAAACTGTATTCTGTACTGTAAGCTACACAGCCTAGAGATGTTAAAAAAAAACATATTGGCAGCAATGGTGCCAGTTTCACCTTCCTATATTTGATATTGACGAATATTAGTTGGTAGCATCTTTTAGAGACGCCTCTTATCGCACAATTCCTTCACTATCCAAAAGTATAACTACCGAAAGAGTTAAGTGAAAATTAAACAACAACAAAAAATAAGTTATAGAAATAGTTCATAGATCTATACTTATGATAACTTAGTGACAGGGCTATTAGAGTAGTGTATTTGACTTTCGTTATAAATTTATGTGTGTGTCTTTGGTAAGGGCAGAGTAAATTCATTACTCAAAAGGATGCCCCCAATGTAACCATCATAAGTTAATTAAGTTGTGAAATAAACATTTTACATTTTAAGGGGTTCCGTACCTCAAAAGTCACAAAAACAGAACCCTGATTTAATCACTTTGTTGTCCCTGTCTGTCTGTCAAGACTCTTTATCTGGGGTATATAATTATATATCAGTTATCGAGTTGAAATTAAAACCATATACTCAATTTAATGGTCCTTTTGTGCTGTAAAAAAATCAACCTTCTAAGCACAGCCAAAGACATAACTGTTTATATCTCAAGTTTGAACGGAGCCCTCAGCCGTTTTGACGTGAAAGAGTAACAAACATCCTAACAAACATACGCATTTATAATAATATGTAGTATAGGAGGAAGTAGGATAAGTTTTGCATCCATCAGTGATTTTGCTATGTCATTAACAAATTCTATACTAGCATTAAATGTTCTCACCTGTACCAAATATCAAGGTAAAACTCCGCATGGAATTTCGAAACAGTTTTCGTAAGTACATCACAAACTATATCGTTCTCTCAGACGCCTGAGGTATCGATAAAACATCTCGCCACATACTAACATAACCGCAAAACTTTTCATTGCGAACTATCGGCCCGACACCCACTAAAAATATCGTGTGGGCTATTTTTTTCGTACCCCAAAAAATCCTTTTTATTTCAGGTAGGGTCAGGCCTTATAAATCTTCGGGCCTAAGTTGTAGCGGCCATAAACTCCAGTGGTCGGCCCGATGGTATCAAGATTGCTTTTATCGAATATTGCTTGTACCTAGCGAATGTTTATTTATTTTTATAAAATATATTTATTATATATTTTTGTGTAACGATGGCGCGAAGCTTGAATAATGTTTTGTTTTTTGGGTTGTACGGTTCTTGAGCAATTTTGTGGTAAAAATAAATAAGCAGATTATAGTCGATGTAGTGTTTCGATTTGAAAACTAAAATACCTAGTCTTGTCCTACACAAGGCGTTCTAACTCACAGCATCGAACAGAATTAGGAGAAGTTCATTGGCTTAGTTTTAAATCAATTAAACTTACATTATCGTTTCAAAGAAAATTAATCAGTATTAATTGTTTATAAAACACTTAACATCCTAATAACGAAAAGAAAAGTTTTCAGTAATTCAAGTTGAAGTAAATAAAACAATAATAAAAACGTCTTCGCAGAGACATAGCGACATCACAAATAAAGAAACAATCAAATCACGGAAGAAGTTCAAATGTATCTTTAATTTATACATCCAAAGAAAAGTTAAGAGGAGGGGCAACTCCAAAACTCTGAAACTTAAAACGATGCGATACCATTTTATACGGTGCAAGTGATAAGATTATTTGGCACCCTGAGATTAGACACGTAAGTTTTAAATTTTAGGCTAACTTCTGGGTTATCTGAAACGTAAATGATTATTACTTTGAGACGGTTGATAGCTGTAAAAAAACAATATTTGAATTGTTTCAAACCTTAAATTACGCACAAACAGAAGATCTACTTGCTATCTGCAATTATAAAATATATAAATAAGCATTAATGCTCTTTATAACCTGACATAAAAGTCCAAACTAATTAGGAAAAATAAGCAACTGTGCTTTATTGATTGTTGAGATGTTTTATTCTAATGTAAATAAACGTTTTTATTATTATTTTATTAATCAATCACACATATCTTAATTTATTTATTCAGAAATCTTGTGAATCTTAAATCCGTATATAGTGGGTACTTACGCCGTGAAGTACCTAAGTTTTCAGCAGCTTTTCAGCAGTAATGTCTCTATTTCAGTTTATAGCCGAGCGATTGGCTGATGCCCTGCGTGTTTGTTTCGATTCCCGCACTGAACATTATTTTATGACTTACAGGGACTTGTTCCAGATCTGGCTGTGTATGTATGTGAGTAAAAACTGTTTGTGTGTATTTGTAATCACGGTACAGGAGAAGTGACTAGTAGACTAGAGTGGGTTAAAGTTTAAAAAAAAAATGTTAAGAATGTATTTTAATTTCTTTTATCTTGTTCTTTGGTCTTTTTCTCCCTCTCCATTCATTAACATTTTTATTCATACCTCTTTTAGTTGCATGAAAAGCATATCTCCTTATTACATGTCTAAAGACAGATGGCTCCCTTTCATCTTTTAAACTTCCTCTTATTATGCTCATTTCTTATTTTATCTATCCTTTTTTAGCCACTCATCCATCTCAACATTCTCATCTCTGCTGCGAGCAATCTTTCATCTGGGTCCATCATTCCGTCTTCTAAAACTTCTTTCTCATAACTTGAGCCCTCTCCGAAACTTGTTTTCAATTCATCAAAGGCCCACGGTCACAGTTGAAGAGAGTGCTCCAATATTTCATTCAACACTGTGTGCCGCTTCAAATCGTCCGTCTGACGACTTTCTGTAACTCTGTCCTTTGGTTTTTTATGCCCAGCACGTGTTTGTTAGGTTGGCTATTATTTAGTATCAGTTTAAAAGATTAGTTGAGTACTTACGTTGGTAGTAAAGAAAGATAGAATATTGAAGTTTTTTTTATACCACCTAAATTGTTAAAAAAATAGATAGATAGAATATTTTTTATTATGTACACCATACAAATAACAAGAATAACATTAAACAACTTAAAAATAGGGTGACACAATGGGCGGTCTTATCGCTAAAAGCGATCTTTTCAAGACAACCTTTGGATGGATTTAAAGGAGGAGAAACAGTACTGTAGGTAGTCTGTGGTGTAACATTTTTCAAAATAAATAGCTACATTTAAAAAACAAATCTATCTATACTAATATTATAAAGCTGAAGAGTTTGTTTGTTTGTTTGAACGCGCTAATCTCAGGGACTACTGGTTGGAATTGGAAAATTCTTTTAGTGTTGGATAGTCCATTTCTTGAGGAAGGCTATAGGCTATATAACATCACGCTACGACCAACAGGTGCTGAGCAGCGTGGGTGAAACCGCGTGGAACAGCTAGTACTTAAATATAAATACATATAATATAAATTTAAAATAATAATCATTAGGAGTAAAGAAGTATTTAATATTTACAGAAATTTTATTTAATATTTATTAAAAAAAATACAAAAGCATACCATTTTGTGTCATCGGATAAATAGGATGCTTTTTTTGCGGATGGGAAATCATCAAATAACTTCCCCAAATGAAATGTCAGACATGTACTGACTACAACCAAGCCATCTTCCTTCTTTTACCTTGTATGTTCTGTGGCAGCTGTATCTCTTTCGAAAAACCCGCAACCACGGCAGGTAATTAGGCTACGCCATCTTTTGTCCACAATCACGGTCACAAGACTCGTGTCCCGTGGAGCTCGTAGCCAATGACCAAACCAGCAGTGCTTACCAGCGCGGGAACGCAACAAAGGAGTAGTATCGATACAACGATACAGTGTGAATCACCACTTACAGCAGTCGTTAATTCTCACAGATAACAGTTAACTGGCCACGCTCATGAATCGAAACACAAATGATCCGTTCCGTGAATTACTGGTGGGTTTTAAAGCTTAACTT
This sequence comes from Ochropleura leucogaster, assembly GCA_958449745.1. NCBI lineage: Eukaryota > Metazoa > Arthropoda > Insecta > Lepidoptera > Noctuidae > Ochropleura > Ochropleura leucogaster. The sequence goes on from OY288203.1 coordinate 20,047,082, forward strand.
GCTTGTTCGGAGTTTCAGAACTGAAAAATATCAGGTGCAATTGACCTGATATTTCATTTTTTACTTCATTTTATTCGCTGTTTACTATCAAGCTGGTAAAACATTACAGTTGTTGCTTGTTTAACACAAGCAGGTGAAGAAGTGATGTGTTAACAATTATTACTACAGTACGGCCAACGAGAAGCGATACCAAATGTAAACAAAACCCATGCTAAAACCCCATCTAAAATGGCCGCCCGAATGTTGGCGAACCCGTCTTAACCTTGTCATGTTTTTTGCCGGGAGAACGAGACATTACGACAAAGGCACAAGATGGAAAGAGCTAAATATTAGATTGTCAACGCCACAGTTGTTCTTTAGGTTAATGACCTTTCGTATCGCTTCTCGTTGGCCGTACTGTACTACTACTTACTACTCCAGTCTATAAAATCATGAAACATTTACTACGCGAACATTAATTGTTGCGCAACGAACATAATTATTTTCGTTATACGTATGTTCGTTCGCGAACACGTGTATGAAAATTTGTAGTCGTTACTGTTGAATTTGTGTAACTTTTTTGTTAAGTTAATCTTGGACAACAATGACGTCCGTATTGGAAAATCGACGTGATGAAACTTATACTTAACTGAACTTAAAGTGAATTTAAGTCTGAAATCGTTAAACCGTTTTGAGCAAGCGTAGTGATCAATGCTACCGTTTTTCCCTTGCGCCTTATTTATTGTAATAGCAATGCAAAGTTTTCCCCTTTCTTTCCTCTTTCTCCCTTTTATCTAATTTTTTTTGTTTTTAAGTAGCCTATGTCCATTTTTTTGGGGTGGGATATCTTCAAATAATTTCCCCCGCTTCCTCCGGAGCGAGGGGTAGTGTCGGGCTAAAACCCACCCATGTTCCTTCTATTGCCTTTCTCTTCTATCTCTTTCGAACAACGTGCAAAGCCACGTATCTCTTTCGAACAACGCGCAAATCGGTTTAGCCATTAAGGCGTGAAGACGTTACAAACAAACAAACTCACTTTCGCTTTTATAATATTAAGTAAGTATTTTTTGACAAGTAAGGTTGGTGAACACACTCCTTTAATCCAATAAATGCTTGAACCAATAACAATACAATTTTTAAAAGTTATACCAAACGCCAATATTTTTATGGTACCAACATAAATTCCGAGTTAAGTAACTCGATATCGAAAATGCCGCGTCGATTCAATACTCGATAGTCGGTGATTCGATATTGTGTGATTCGTGAATGTTCGTTGTGGATGTAGTGTTGTTTGTTATTGCGTGAATTTCGAGTTTGGAGAGCGAATCGTGGTTCGTTCCGTTGTTGTTTTTTTTTTAATACAACTGTGTTTTGATCATCTGGGCCTTTTGTGATGAAAAGGACTTTGATGCAATGGAAACTTCAGTGACTCGTATTGCGTATTGAAACAATGTAATTCTTTTTATTGGAAATTGGCCGAGTTACAACAAAAAATAATTAACTTCCAATTATGGTTGACTAGGAGTTATTCTTTATTTAATTATTGTGACAATCGAAATCCAAAAGCCAATTGTTGCATAATTGACTTTTGATCAGCATTTTCTGGACGTCGAAATTATTAAAGACTCCCAGTAAAAACCTTGACCATTTACTGGAACCATTTTAATTCACCTTATATCAAAATACCCCAGATTAAACTACTAATACTAGCTGCGCCCCGCAGTTTCTGTGAATGTAGTTTTTGCATGAAAGAGCAACAAACACACTTATATACATCCTCATTAACTTTCGCTGATTTCATTTCACACCATTTTAGTTGCGATTAAAGATAGTCCTAATATAGCTTGAAAACCACTATTTGTGGTGAAAAATGACAATTTCAGAAAAGTAAGATTGTTTTCTCTGAATTGAGTAAACAATCATTAATGCTGCCACATTATAATATGGTTAAGTTTTGTCACTTTAATCAATTTCAGAATAGGAAATGTCATTTGACAAAAATAAACTAAATTCTAGTGGTTTTAGTTAAGGTTGTGACAACAGAATCGGCCCCTATAAGAACTTAATCAACGATTTTTAATACACCTCGTATGAGGAATATTCACTAAAAATATTAAAACATAAATATTCATTCATAAAGCAAATGCACTGAAGAGTCCCCATCCTATCTTCTAAGCACGATTTCTCACACTCGATTAATTCTCCCCCATCGCGAGGGAAATAAGCTCCACAATACTTCGTATTTTTAATTACCATCCAAGTGGTTTTAATGAATATGCCACTTTGGGGGCGACGGCTGAAAGAAAATGTTCGCTGCAGACCTCCATGCTTATCGTTATTGCTGTCTCTCATACTGGGGCAAACGTTGGCTCCAATAAAACATTGGCTAATGTATTTGCCGACACGTTCTAAATTTATTTTTGTTTTTTTTTTTGTTCTGTAATTTCTATTACCTAGGCCCAATTAACAGAAAAGAAATTAAACAAGTTATATTTATTTGAAACACATTAAATATACGTATAGTTTAGTTTAGTGCAACTGACCGAAAGATGTGACAAAAACAAGAAAAAAAAAGAGGGATTCTCAGACCAGGTCAGGGTGAAGTCAGGCTGTATAATAATATGAGCATAATAGTGATAAGTTGTGAGTTTAAAATGGTGTTTATAGCTTAGGTTGGTGTTTGCTTTTTATTCATCATTATAAATATAATAGAGAAAAAAATATATTGTTTTTTTTCTGACAAGTAATGAAAAAATAATTTATGTCGGTGCGATTCCAATTATAACGTAACAAATAAACATTTAGTGTATTATTAATAATTTAATTTTGCATAAGTAAATATTAATTTCGAGCGTTTTGGCCCACACATGGCATTTGACAACATTGGCGTCTACAAGCCAACATGGAATATCTTTACAACCAGCATTGGCGAGCATGCGGTCATGTTGGGCCAACGTTTGGCGAGAGTATAAAGGCTGCCATACATTTTGTAGACAAGAACTCGGCGAGTTGAGACTACATAGTAATTACTGTAATATGCGCTCAATGGGAAGTCTTCTATTCAGAAAGTTGTGACGGAATGTGATACCAGTTTTCTGCCTAATTGAAGTTTATAGAGCTTGTGTAAATTATAGTTATTACTAGCTTTTGCCTGATTTACAGGTACCTTCTACCTGTAGTTTTTGCCCTTGCGCCTTATTTATTGAATAGCAATATAATATAATGGCAATGCTAAGTTTTCCCTTTTCTTCCCTGTTTCTCCCCCATATCTCAATCTTTTAAAAAAAATGCTTATGGTATGGTATGCCTATCTCCAGGGTCCCAACTATCTATGTACAAAAAATCATCAAAATCGATTTAGCCGTTAAATATAATTAAATAATAATTATTAGTAAGGATTGTACGAGATGGATGAACGAACAAACTATTGCCCTTTCTACTTCTTCCTGGAAATTTGTAGGGAAATTGCAAACAGTTTGATCTTCAAGGATAAGCTACACTTTTTTTTAAACATTGCCTCAATTTAGGAATTCCACTTGTATCGTGAGTGCGCTTACAAACATTTAAACTCACATACAGCTAGACCCCAAAACATACCTGTAGGCCATAGAAATATTTGTTCTATGCGGGAATCGAACACGCGACACGCAGCGCAGCAGTCGATCGCTCGACTACTGCGCCAACCGTGTCGTCAAACTAGTGTTGGTCAGTGGATGAGTGCATGGACCAACCAAAGCAAGTGCTGCTTGACCAGCTGACGTGACCCTCCGATAACTCATATCTCATAACATGCCGATGTTCCTCCGTGCTTCGGCCGTTGGTCCTGGCTGTCATTCGTAGAAAGACAAATATAAATGACTTATCTTCAGGCCCACGCCGTCCTCTTATACTTAAGTACTGGTGAAGTCCTCAAAGTGCAAGTGTATTTGTCTTACAGTGAATGTTTATGCAATGCACCATTGATATATAAAAAATACAGTCTTTAATAAACGAAAACATAACTCTCCTGCTCGGGCAATCGGGTAAAAAAAACAAATGTAGCTGTCTAAAACAATTCACCCATTAAACATTTTTCTTAAACTCGTTGTAAAACAACAAAAGTAATTAAAGAAATAGTAAAAACAAGCGACCTAACAAGGTTTTAGTAAACTTTACTGCACAAAAACAACCTTCAATTTATTGAACACTAGTGCTTCAATAGTTTTTACTGAACCTAGAACAAAAGCTCTAGATGTTCTGTGTAAAGTTAGTGATTTGTATAAACGGGACGGGCCTGTTGGTCCAGTGGTTAGTGGCCCTGACTGCTGAGCCGGTGGTCGTGGGTTCGATTCCCAACCAGGACAAACTTTGTGTGATGAGCATGATAGTTTGTTCTGTGTCTGGGTGTGATTTATCTATAATATGTATGTATTTATAAATTATATAAGTATGTATATCAGTTGTCTGGTTACCATAACACAAGCTCTGCTTAGCTTGGGATCAGATAGCCGTGTGTGAGTTGTCCCAAGATATTTATTTATTTTTATTTTTTATTTAAACTTCATGGGAAATAAAAGCGCCGTATTACACAGTACCCAGGTTATGGAGGCAGCAGTACTGGACGTATTCAGCTGTTTTAACGGCGATAAGGATGATTTTTGTTTGACCCGATTAAATCTTAAATTGAAACTACGTGTGCACTGCATGAAATTTTATTTTAAACTAAGTTAATGGTAATATGTAGAGGACGGTATGAACTATATAATAGCTACATGCCTTGTGGTATATTCATATTCATGTCTAGGTATATCATAGACAATGACCTTACTTTTTTAAACAACCTAGACTCGGTTAGATTAGACGCTAAACCCCAGCATTTGTAACTGTGTTAAGGCTAAACGGATGATATGGAAATAAAAAACTGATTTACAAGAAACGATAGAATGTTGTGGAAACGTCAATGAATTATTCAATGTCATTGTGTGATTATTTTGAAATTAGTTTGCACGCCACATTTCGGGTAAGTAATCAATTTGCCCTATAAAAACTACCGTGGCAATATTGCAGAAGTTACATAATATTTTTTGTAAGTAAATAATTTTTTACATTCGTTTCTATCACCAAGTTTAAGTAATCTTATCAAAAACACAAATGTAATATACAAAGTGTAATACATGTTTGATATAATAAATGTTTGATTGTTGACTTCAACGACAAAAGAAGTGAGATTTAAATGGGTGCCAAGTTCAATGGTGAGTCCTGAAATGTATTTATAACAACATAAAATATCATTTCTTCTTATAACTTCGTATATTGTAGCCTAAGGTCTGACTTGGCTAGATCTCATACACGAATTATTATGTTCGATGGTTAGTTTCAACCAGCAAGCCAAATTTTCGGAATAAAAAATAAGAACCGACAAGTAACAGGTTTAGAACTTGTGAAGGTTGTAATATAATTGTCACTTGTTTAGACTGGCGTAAGCAGGTCGCGATTGTGAGCAAAAAGGTCACTGGAACGTTGCGGTCGCTTTATCGTTTAAAAAATATTCTCCCATGTCACATTAAGGCAATGTTGGTTCAGTCACTTATATTCCCCATAATTGACTATGGTGATGTGTGTTACTATGACCTGAATGCAGATCTCCTCAATAAACTTGACCGACTTCTAAATAACTGCATTCGATTCGTTTTCAATCTTCGTAAGTATGACCATGTATCTGCACATCGGTCGCTCTTGAAATGGTTACCCATCAGACAGCGTCTAGAGCTGAGGGCTTTGACCACCTTGTTTTCTCTGCTCGATAAACCTACATCTCCTCATTATCTTACTTCTCATTTTAAATATTTATGCGCTGCGCACAGCAAGCACCTTCGGTCCTCCAATAATCGTCTTCTACGATGTCCTACTCATCGCTCTGGTTTCCTTAAATATTCCTTCTCTGTCCAGGCGGTTTTCCTGTGGAATGCGCTCCCTCTGAATATCAGGATGGCTACCAGCCGGTTTACATTTAAGGTAAAAGTTCGCGAACACTTACGTAAGAAGTTGGCAGACTCTTCTCAAAATTAAAAAGTTGTCAGATTTTCATCATATTTAGTAGTTTTTACCCCTCTTCACTTTTGTATATTATCTTCTATGTATGTATTTATTATAAATAAAATTGATATTTCCTGTCTCATTGCACCTACTATGTCTTTGTCTCTGCATCACCCTAAGGTTGACTGGTAGAAAATGCCCAAGGCATTAAGTCCGCCTTTGTACAATGTTTTGTTACTTGTGCATGAAGTTTTAATAAATAAATAATTCACAACAAAACTATCCAATTGAGACCTTAGGCTACAGTATATTAACCTAAGTTATAAGACGAAATGATATTATGTATTACTAGCTCTGCCCAGCGGTTTCACCAGCTATTTAGACCACCCTTACCAGTTAGGGGTTTGAAAGATAGATAGTAGCTGATTCTCAGACTTACTGAATATGCATAAAAAAATCTTAAGAATCGAGCCGTTTCGGAGGAGTACGGGAACGAACATGTGACACGAGAATTTTATATATTATTAGATTAACAAAACATGATAAAAAGATATCTGGCTGCAAAACTATCAACAATTTTTCTCTTTGATTCTCAGTTGGAAGCAGTTCAAAGTAACTCGAACCATCAGGTGGCACCAGCCCTAACAAGACATTCTAACCACATTCAAAGTTCCTAACTCCTCGCCACTTTCTTAAGTATTTCCCGCACACGAAGCGGAATCAAATTTAGCAATTTAGTAGCAGCAGATCGATCATAGTGGAAAAGAAAGTTCGGCTGCGTCCCGGTGATTGATTGTGTGTACATGTAATTTCTTAGTTTAATAGTGGATATTTTGTTGGTACTCTATACTCGTTCTATGGCGTAAAGGAAAACACTTTGTCAGGTGCTCGTTCTATCAAAGGAGGCGACAGTTTGCCTGGACGAACGAAAATAGGATGTGATATTTATTGAGTCTGATTCTATGACTCAATCTGGGTAAGTATGTTGAGGAAACAGAACTGTAGGCCTACTATGACATCTTAAAGCAGAACTTATTCCACTGAGTGAAAGAGATGGTGCTAGACACCCTGTATAGCTCTGTCCCTTTCCCTCAGCGGAATAAGTTCTGCTTTAACACGTCATGGTAGGGTAGCTGATTTGTCATAAAAAAGTAGTAGTTTAAAAAAAAACTGGAAAAGTACAAGGCGGACTCGCTCACCTAGGGTTCCGTACAAACTTGCAATGCATTACAATATTGGATGTGCTCAAATCAGAATAGCTCTCAAAAACGATGTTTTCTTAAATATCACATACATCTGTATTTACCATAGAAAATAAACACCATCTTAAAAACTTCGGTTTCAAGATGGCCGCTCCCAATAGGCTCAACAGATTTAATTATTCGTGCCCATTCAACAATTGTGTTAAGCCCCCTTACTTTAATATTTCCAGTTTGTTCTAGAACATTCCGGGCTAAGGACTTTTGTCGTTTCCCGATCCAATTAAGGAAACTGAAATAATATTTCGGCAGTTATTGAAATTCTCTTCCGAAATATTTCGGACCATTTAGTTATGATAGGAAAACAGAATGACCGCTATAAATAAATTTCTTGTTTTTTACTCAAGTTTTGTATAAGTCTTTCACAATATTTACTGTATAGTGAGGTATACGAGCTGCTCATGGCTAAATAATAGCAGCCACTTATGACGATCTTAAGGTTAAGCCGCGCTTACCTAGGTTGGTCTGTGGATGAGTGACCACCCGTTTCTTTGTTTTTTTTTTTAAATTGCCTGACACTAAGAATTCATCTTGTATCGTGGGTGCGTTTACAAACATTTAAACACACAACATTTTTTTATGTATAATAAATATGGTCCCCGATTATTTCAAGACGATAGGAAAGATTTTGAAACAGTTTTTTTTTGTTTTTGTATACATTTCAGGTGGTCCTATGGTTATCAGTAACTAATTATAGCATTCTGGAGAAATCGCGGAAAAAAAATCTAATTGAGCACACTTGCAGCGAAGTGGTTTTATACCGACTTGTCAATTGCCTTTGATAATAAGACTAACAAAACACTCTTTAAAAAATAATAATAAAATATCTAAGTTATTGCCTTCACTATATACTATACACTTCAAATAAATTATGAGACGCTCTCTAATACCGCAAGGGTGAATGTCCAATGACCAGTGTCTGGGCAATGCCACCAACATTCTTCAAACTTTGTCCCTAGCATAAACCCGCTCCTAATTTAATTTCACTAACGTATTTGTTTAATAAAGCTTTATACACTCGACGATGTCCTTTTGCAGTGACATTTCTGAGAAACTAACATGATTTCTTCGAAAACATTTAGCAGCTTGCTAACTGCAGGGAAAAGTTTTTACCCTGTGTATAGAAATACCAGCCTATAACTGTACCAGAGGGGCCTGCCATGGCCACCGGGGTTGCGGGTTGCTTAATAACGTATCCGCGGCCCCGGAACATAAAGGGCATAAGGAACGTGGGTGGGTTTTAGCCAGTTAATTTCTGACACTCCGCCCTTTTTGATGATTTAATGATTTCACATTACCAACTTATATTCTTACTAATATTATAAAAGCGAAAGTGAGTTCGTTTGTTTGTACGAGTATGTTTGTTTGTTTGTTACGTCTTCATGCCTAAATGGATAGACCGATTTTGATAAATTATGGTACAGAGATAATTGGGACAGGTAACAGGTAACTGCAAATCTGTTAAGGGGAACTGTGTAAATCCGAATTTAATGCGAGCGAAACCGCGGGCAAAAGCTATGAATTATAAATCCAGATTTCCTCACGATAGTTTCCTTCATCAATGTTTGCAACTTCTAAGATTAAAAAGTACATATTAATTGAAAAAGTCATATTGGTACTTGCCTGGATTAGAATCCACAAGTTCTCCATGAGAAGCGAGGCACGTGACCTCTGGGCCATCACTCTGTGTATGGTTATACATAAAATAGTTTTTTGAAGTTATTGTACAGACGCCTGCAGGTCAAGCTACCCGAAACTGTCAATTTTTTCCCAATGAACCTTGAACCTTAACACTTTAGAAATAAAGTCGAAAATCTATCAAAGAAATCTGACAGATTGTAGTAGCTTGATGTGCAGGCGTCTGTACATTTACAGTTTCAAATCATAAATTCATTGTTTCGGTTCTATTTTGTAGTTTTAATGAATTTTGTATTAGCACTTAAATATTCTAAGATGAACATTGAATTATATATTATTATCTATTTACTGCAGAATACTGGGATTAAATATCGTTTAATCCAGTCTAATGTTATTAATCTATTTGAAGGCTGTATTTACAATGAGGTAATATAAGATCCCTGATATAATAATAAGAGATATGTAAGTTTATATCCATTTGGTTCTATTTAAGTGAATAATACTATTATATGAATTTACTACGCCTACAAGACATATTAAATTGGCATTATATTTTGTAGTAAGTAATATATAAACGTAAGAGGGATAAAGCCTTTATCTAAGTTCAATAGGTTTTATTACAGCTTAACCAGGCGTAACCTACTTAGAAATAATCTAGAAAAAAATAAGCTTTTATAATATACCTAAACTAAACCCATCGATCAATCAATATTCACAACTGTGTACGCCATTATGATAAATGATGTTTATTTTGCAAGCAGTTTTCACAAACACTTTTACATTTCGTTGTATTTTAAAAAATTGGTGAGGCCGGTGTTTCGTACCCGACTACTCTGAGAAGAAACAAGCGAAACAAACTCAGAGGTTTACTTTTTAATGTCCAGACAACTTAACGTTAACATACATGAGGTCACAGATTATTGTCTAAACGACTTTAAAAGACCTTCTACTTTTCTATTTCTATACAAAGCTTTGGTCCGCTCTCAATTGGAATTTGCAGTACCCATTTGGAGTCCTATTTTTGATGTTTATATAAAAAAAATTGAAATGGTTCAAAAAAAATGTCTACGTAGTATGCACTTCAGATGCACCAAGTCTAAATTACCATACACTCCATTATTAAAGCGTTACAATATTCAAAGCCTGGAGTCTAGACGCAGTCTACTTATGGTCATGACGCTTCATGGTCTATGTAATAACAGATTCGATTGTGTTGATATCACTAACAACTTATGTTACATTGTACCAAGACCTGTGATGCGCGTGCCCAGACTCTTTCATACTGCTAGGTGCAGAACTCATGCTGGCGCACGGGCGCCTCTCCGACGCATCGTAGAGACGTATAACACACATTTCATCGAACTTGATATTTTCGCACTTTCAAACTTTACGTTCAAAAAGATGGCTATTGAATCTTTGAATCGGCTATCTAATGCTGGTCGTCCCTAAATTGCATTCATCTGTAGTTTGGGAATGGGCAGTGTTGGATGGCTGCTTTGTTCATTTAGCGTTGCTGAGGATAAAGTTGGTAATGTATTTATTTGCCAGCTTTGTTTTCTGTAGGACTGAACGCGCGCATTTAATTACTCTTCTTTTTTCTTTTACCATTATGTTGCGGACATTGGTGTGGGTTTCACGTTTACTTAGTTTTTAATAATTTAATTTGTCATACTTTATTGTAATGTGTAACTGTTGAATGTCCAAATAAAGCAAAATAAAATAAAATAAAATGGTGTTTCTAAGAAAACTAGATATTGAGTGGACCTGTCCAGTCAGTGCAAGCATTTGTCAGTTATCATGTAGCTCGACTCATAAGTCAAGGACGCTCAACGACGCGACGAACAATACCAAAAAAATAATTCATAACATCACGCCCTGTTGACCTAAAAGGGTTAATCAGAGGTGTTCCTAAGAAGTACACCTACATTTCACACGTAAAGTTTTAGTTTTTCGTAGTAGAAAACGAGCTTATTACCATTAACTGGACACAAATCCAGACTCTGGGGCAACTACAGAGAAGAAGAAGAAGAAGAGAAGAAGTACGTAAAATATGTACGTTATAATAATGAAGTAACCCTACTGTAATATTATAAATACGAATGTTTGTGAGGATGGATGTATGGATGTTTGTAACACTTTCACGTCAAAACGGCTGAACGGACCATGACGAAATTTGGCACAGATTTAGATTATAGTCTACAAAAACACATAGGATACTTTTTCGATCATCACGCGGGCGAAGTCGCGGGCGCCAGCTAGCAGTAAATAAAACATTGAATTAATTTCAAAGTTGCAATTCCACAATTTATTTGAATTTTACCGAAAGACATCACCGATCTTCCACCGCAGACTACAAACGAATTTAACGAGATAAAATTGTACCAAACTTGGTTCTGATAACGAGGGTCTTGGAAATTTTAGCAGTTCCCTTATCTACTGCGATAGATAAGTACGGGTTGCGGCTGTTACGGGCTTATATTTAGAGTAACGCCTTGCTTAGAGCTCGTTAGCCGGAAAGAATTTGTGAAATACGTCATTTAATTAAATTTTTTAAGAGATTAAACAGTTTTATAGATAAATAAATAACTTAATTATTATTTTTTACTCTACAACTGTAATGTTCCTAAAAAAAAATTGTGTGTGTTGTTTGGAAAATGTCTATGTTTGAATTGTAAAAAAAAACTGGGTTGAATTCCAAAATTTGCTACAAAACTGTCACATAAAATTCGGTCAACAAAATATATAAGTAAACCACCGAATCAGACATAGTCGATATTTTTTTCTAAAAATATCTGGCCGTTTTCAACTCAACTTTTATTTATTAATATAAATTTATGTATATTTAATATCAATATCAATAAGCTGTTTGTTTCCTATCAAATCAATTTAACTTTATTCAAATACATTCCTATTATTTTAAATTTCGTCTGGCCCTTAACCGATATTCCAAATAAAAGAAGTGGGAATTTAAACATATTCATTTGATCATAAAAATATAATTTCCTAAAATCCTATGAAACTTCAATGAAAAACTTGCAAACTTTTTTGTATTCAATTTCAATACGTGTAAACAAAAACAATGTTTGTTTTACAAGCTCGTTCTTAATGCTAGTTTTACAGCAATCTTGCCCGTCACTATTCAAGTAAACTGTTTACCTCTGAACCCGACTTTATCACACTGATTCGTAGTTTATTAAATATAAATTAAAAGTGTTCTCGGAGTTTTAATCTTATGCTCGGTACTAGCACTCCAGAGATAATTGGTAGATGGAAATAATAAAAATAAAACTTATTCAGTAACATTGTTTTATGTTTAAACTATATTCTTTTTTATAGTATAAAGGTTGGTGTACTTTGCTGCAAAGTTAACTTATGTTATATTATATTACTAGCTGTGCCCCGGCATGCGTTGCAATGCAATTTTGTATCTTTCTACCTACCCTACTTCTCTTACCGGGATGAAAAGTATCCTATGTCCGTCTCCTGGCTCTAAGCTACCTCCTCACCAATTTTCAGCTAAATCGGTTCAGCCGTTCTTGAGTTATAAGTGGAGTAACTAACACGACTTTCTTTTATATATATAGATAGAAGAAGATAGAAGATATAAAGATATATGTTATATTATATTATACTGCGCTTTAGCACTAAATGAATAATTCCGAAATAAGAACGTAAACACGATGAATTAACAGTAGGTATATGAAAGAAATCAAAAACAATTTCTTCGAAACTCAAAACTGAGCGTTTATTTCAATTAGATCGTTACAAGCACTTTTGAGTCTCAAAAATTAAGCTACAATCACCGGTCACAAAGCATAATAACTTGTGAAAGTACTGTGGTTGCCTATTCCAAAGCGTCATCTCTGTAGAGAAGAATGGACAAAAATCTCCATGGACACTCTTTTTAATCATAATATTTTAACAAAATTATGGTTATATCATTAAAGTCGAGATTAAACATACATGTGAGAAAGATGTGGTTAAATGTACACATTAAGAGGAATTCTAAGTGGACATATATAATTATTATTAGGCTTAAAAAAAATTATCTAATATATAAAATTCTCGTGTCACAGTTTTCGTTGCCATACTCCTCCAAAACGGCTGGACCGATTTGAACGAAATTTTGTGTACATATCGGGTAGGTCTGAGAATCGGCCAACATCTATTTTTTATACCCCGAAACCGCTGGGCACAGCTAGTAAAAATCTAAATTCATGGAAGTTTTACATGCGTAGTTAAACTGCACCTGACGGTTAGCCCGGAGGTGAGAAACCTTTTTATTTTAAAAAGTTAATTAGGAAAGTGATCTACAATATTGCTATATCCAAGTTAAGTTTGAGGATGGGTGGCCTTCTCCAACTTCTTCACGTTCACAGGATATTTAGCAAGTAATCCAATAACTTCTAGAAAAAAAAATAAAAGAAAACTTCACGACGAAATGTTTAACTTCATTCAAAATTCGACTTTACAACAACGTCTGAGAGTCTTCAATTATTTGCTGTTCTCCCCAGGTCCTATCTATTCAACTGAAAGCCATTAGAGTTTTATAAATTTCTAGATACATCTATCGGAAAGTTCGTGGGGGACACTTCAAACGACTTCGGCAAGTCGTAACAAACTTACGTGATAAAATAAAATGCATGTTTTAAACATAGCTGTAAGTAGCTACACTGGCCCAGAGTAGTAAAAATAGACATACATTTTAAAGAAAGGGTGAAGTGGTTTGCAGTCTTACTGGATTTATTGTCGACAGAGCAACTTCCTATCTGACCTCCACAACCCAATAACTGGTTAATATGATACTTCTTGATAAGACTGGTTGACAAACTTGTCAAAGATTTACAAATGACAGTCGGGACCAAAACCTTTACGTGCTTTCCAAGGCACGGAGAAAAGTCGGTTTGTAATAGGTGGTCACCCATCCACAGAACAACCTAGACAAGCGCGGCTTTACCTCAAGATCGACCCACAGCACATCACGCCTCTTTATCCACAAACGATTGGGCAGAGGTAATAATATATAGATGCGGAGGTATAATGGTATATAGTATAGTATAGGTACTCCCTCATTAGTTTACATTGCTACCTACAGTTACTGCCATCAATCGAATCCAAATCCTCCGACTCCGCAGCTGCTACTAAGGAATGCCTGATGCAAAAGCCCAATAACACTTTTTGCTTGACCTGAGAATCGAACCTCATGTTCAGCAGTTGGCTGTGCTGTGGGCTCCCATGGCACAGCATCATGCTCAGTGGTAACCTATCTGTCGCAGTCACATATGTATTGAAAATTTTTGTGAGTCTTTAGATGTTTAATTTTTTTTTGTGCTTTTTCTTCCTTCGGTTGAACTAGCAACCGCTAGAAAGAAAAAGTTAAGCTATAAACTAGTTTTTGCCCGCGGCTTCGCTCGCGTTAAATTCAGGGTAACACGGGGTTCCCTTTTCCTGATTTGTAGGTATTTTTCGTTGGTAACAAAGAGTGTGTGTATCGATTTTTAGTTTCCTACCTTGAAAACTGCGAAAAGTACCGACTCGTTAAAATTTCTCCCCCTTTTCTCACTTTAAAAAAGAAGCTTTTGCCTGTCTCCAGGGTCCCAACTATCCCGGTACCAAAATTCGTCAAAATCGGTTTTGTCATTTTGGCATAAAGACGTATCGAACAAACTCACTTTCGCTTTTATAATATTAGTAAGGATAGTCTTAAATGACCCTAAACCCTTCCTTCGTATATAAGAAACGTTTGCCCAGAACTACTACAAAGGCCGGTACATATTCTAAACCTACAACCCCTTTAAAAACAAAACAAATCACCGGCCAGTTCAATTCGCGTGCTCACCGAGTTACATGTCAAAGTAACAGCTAGCGACGCAGAATGATAGCATTGCGAACATCAACGTCGCACCACGAACACACTGCGACAATTTAACAATCCTTTTTGGACAAAAAATGTAGATGTATAACCTGCTGGTAGAAGTAAAATTGATATGCCAAAGTGTAGATACGTAGATTTACAGTGTCGTGACGGTTGTTTAGAAGAGGGTTTTTATACTGACTTCTAAAAGGAGGTTTTTAAAGCTTGTTACACGATTTCTCCGTCGCTTGTGAGCCGATTTTTCAAACTATTTTTTGTAATAGAATCCTTACTATAATATTATAAAAGCGAAAGTGAGTTTGTTTGTTACCTCTTCACGCTTTAATGGCTAAACCGATTTTGATAAATTTTTGTACAGATATATTTGGGAACCAGGAGACGGACATAGGCAATTTTATTTTAAAGAGTGGGATATGAGGGAGAAAGAGGGAAGAAACGGGAAAACTTAGCGTTGCTATTACAAATCAATAAGGCGCTACCGAATTTATAGTAAATAAATAAATCCCATATGAATTTTATAATAGTCATTTATGAGGCATCTTCTATAACACATATTTATTCTTCTAATGCATTATGGACGATATGTTTATATATATATCATTAAGTAGCTATGAAAAATGAATACTCGAAAAGAATTTGTGTAAGATACCATCATACCACAACTAAAAAGGCGTCTGTTTTTTTTTTAAAACAGTTAATCTACCTCCTTGGTTGTAACAGCTCTATGGTAGATCTTAACATTGCACGTTCGTATTTACAAAAATAGAATGTAATTGAAAAAGCGCATACTTGTTTTGGAAGTAGCCTACCTACAATATTCTTTTATCTAACTTTTAAAGCCATTCCTGTAGGTATCAGTGAGTTGGTCGAAAACATGCGCACATTTTTTTTGTACGCAGATTTTATGGAATTCAAGCTGGCTGGACCATTCGTAACCAGTAAATGCCAATCCTTTGGCATTGGTAAAAAATTTTGAAACAACCATTGTTACAAAATCTAGCGGTTTTTCCTAAAAATATGTTATTCATCATACGTCAGTGAGTGTTGCCGCACGAAACTCAAAAGATCCAATTTATTTTCAAACATAAAGTTGTTACAACAATAGTGTAACTTTACAATTTGTTTTCAGGGTAAGAAAATGTTACTTAATAACTGTCATATCGCTATAATATAACTATTTATGATTGAAATATAATTAAACAGACAAATGAGAATCAATATTGGACATTCATAATAATTTGTACTATTCAAGAACGGATAACAAACGAATGTAGTAGTGGCTGGTGTGTCGGGTCATTTAGCTCTCTTCAAAATGGTCGAGCTGGGTGGGGCTGATCCATACGTCATGTTCGTGAACGGGTGCTGTCAGTTGAGACTGGTCATATTTTAGCTACCGCGGTAATTTATTTAGATTTTAAATAGAATTTTGGTTTTTATTTACTCTGGACGCTCTTACTGTGCACGTCTTTCTACATCGTTCTCACATATTTGTAAAATCTCAACATTTATTTATTTATTATAAATAGAACGGCCGAGGCCAATTACACTATTTAAACATATATAATTCATTAATGTAAAAATATTATTATTTAAAAGAGTGTCCATGGAGTTTCTTGCTCATTCTTCTTCATAGAGATCAACGCTTTGGAATTGGCAACTACAGTACTTTGACAAATGATTATGCCTTGTGACCGGGACTGTAGATTCATTTTGTTTCTTGACATTCAAAAGTGCTTGTAATGGTCTAATTGGAATAAATGATTTGATTTGATTTGTATACTATGACTGTAGACAATCGTTACAGTCCGTAGTCAGTGGCCCGAAAGTATGAAAATCAGTCTTATTACCTATATTGGGTTGTGTATATCAGATACTTGTATTAAGCTACATCCGGTAAGACTGAAACATTCGACCCTAACATTCTTGGGAAAAGGCTAAGCAGATGATGACAAGCCTGTTTTATCCCGATATTGTTCCTAACTGTTTTAAGTGCAGTGTTGATGAAATAGAATAATGTGATGAAGCACATGTGACTAAAAGAGTGATGGATCTGAATGTTGATGGACGGAGAGCGAGAGGAAGGCCAAATATGGATGGATTGTGTAAGGAATGACATGAAGGAGAAAGGAGTAAATGATGCCGTGACGTCTGATAGGGGAAAATGCCGACCCTAAATAGAATGGGACAAGGGCAAGAAAATGATGATGGTGGTGAAATAGAACTTAAAAGTATCCACGTCCTTAGTATCGGAAGTCGATGTCATTTTAACTGAGTCTTGAGCAAAGAGACATTTGAAATCCTTACTAATATTATAAAAGCGAAAGTGAGTTTGTTTGTTTGTTTGTTACCTCTTCACGCTTTAATGGCTAAACCGATTTTGATGAATTTTGGTACAGAGATTGTCGGAAACCTGGTGACGGACATAGTTAATTTTTTTAAAGAGTGGTATCCCACTCTTTAACTTTCCTCTTTCTCCCTCATATCTGAGGGATAAAGAGGGTTGCTATTACAAATCAATAAGGCGCTACCGAATTTAACGCGAGCGAAGCTGCGGGCAAAAACTAGTTATTAATATAATAAAAAATAAAAATAAAAAAGCCTTTATTTGACCTCATTTACAAAAAAAGATTTTTTTCTTAGATGATTAGGTTATTATTACTTATATCTACATAATTAACGTTTATACTTATAACTACTATTACTTAACTTTACTTTACGTTTCTTTCTTTTAACTTTCTTTTAACTAGCTAATAATAAAATGTTCATATTTACAAAACTGTTTTTTTCTTTTCTTAGTATAATATTTACTTAATATTACTTATATCTATAATAGTGTCTATAACTGCTATTTAGCTAGTTATTGAGGTCCCCAGATTGGGTGAAGGCCTCCTCCAAATATCTCCATCTATCTCTATCCTGTGCTGTTTGCCACCATATCGGGCCAGCCATTTTTTTAATTTCGTCGTCCCAACGCATACAGGGTCTTCCTCTTCTTCTCTTGCCTAGCGGACCTCTCCATATGGTGGTTGCGTAGGTCCATCTTTTATCCGTGAGTCTGGCTACGTGACCGGCCCATCTCCATTTTGCTGTTAATGCGAAGTTCAAAGCATCTATAGCTTTTGTTGTTGCTCTAATTCTTGTGTGCCTGATCTTATCTATTTTTTTTTACTCTGAGCATGCTTCTCTCCATTCCCCGCTGACAGGTAATAATTTTGTGCCTGGCTTTTGAGGTAAATTTCCATGTCTGACACCCATATGTCAGGCAAGGTAGTAGGCTCGAGTTCATAGTCCTAGCTTTCAGTTCTATGGGCATGTTACTTTTAAAAATTTCTTTCAAACTCCAGTATTTGTTCCATGTTTGCTGTACTCTTCTGTCTATCTCTAGTTCGTTGTTTTCTTTCCCAAAGCTGATGGTTTTTCCTAGGTAAATGTATTTATCTCCGTATTCTAATAGTTTTTCATTAATTTTGATTTGTTTTTTGTAGCTGTTAGTCAGTATCATGGTCTTTGATAGATTAATTTCTAGCCCAACTTTGGTGCTAGCCGATTGTAAGTCCTTAATCATGATCTGCAGTTGTGAGCTAGACTCAGATAGTATAACTATGTCATCAGCGAAACGTAGATGACTTAGAAAGGCGTCATGTATGAAGACTCCGCGTTTACTCCAAACAAGATTGTTGATGACGCTTTCGAGTAAAGCTATAAATATTAATGGTGATAAAGGGTCTCCCTGTCTCACGCCTCTCATTATGGGGAAGCTCGGGCCAAGTGTTTCTAACTTTATTCTGCCTATGTTGCTAATGTATATGTTTCTGATGATGTTTATATACACTTCGCTTACTCCCTGGTCTTTCAAGCTTCGCCAAACACTGTCGTGGAATACTGTGTCGAATGCTTTCTGATAATCTATGAAGCCGAGGTACAGTGGTCTCTGTTGTTCCCGATACTTCTCTATAATTAGCTCTAACGTGTGTATATGATCCACCGTAGAGAAACCCTTTCTGAAACCGGCCTGCTCTACAGGTTGTTTTGCTTCAATTACGGGGCGGATTCTTGAGTTTATGATGGAAGAAAAAAGCTTGTATAGTGCTGGAAGTAGGCTAATGGGTCTATAGTTACCTATATCTTTTGGGTCTCCTTTTTTATAAATTAAAATAATATTAGAAACGGACCATTGTGTAGGCGTTTCAAGTGTTTGAAGTATTAAATTGAATAGCTCGGTCAGCGGAGTTGCTAGTATATGATAGGCATACTTTATAGCTTCATTTGGTATGTTGTCTAAACCGGGTGATTTTTCCGATTTTAGTCTTTTTATTCCTTCTATAATTTCTACTTCAGTGATTCTTTCGATATGGTAGTTATTAATATAAGTATCTTAATAATCAACTCCTAAACTTACATACATTTTGAAACAAACGCGACAGTCTTCTATATCTAAGTGGAGTAACTTCTCAATCAAATTGTGACACTGAGAGGAAGTTGTGCGGAATTTTTAACTAGCGCTACAAGCTAACGGCGCGCTTCGAATCAAGTTTTAGTGAGATTTTCAAACTTTTCAGTCGCTTTACACGACGTTTTCAGAGTTTAAAAGGTACTGTGTGTCTTTGAACACTGAATGAGATGTGGAAATTGTAAGTTAGTTACCTAATCTTATTTTATTAAAGTAGAAAATTAAATATCTTGATTTTTGGTAAGTATACAGTGACATCAACAATAATACATATATTTGTAAACAAAACAAGGAACCGTTGTCTTTAGGATTCCGTAACTCAAAAGCAAAAACAGAACCCTTATTGGATCATTGAATATTGTCAATCTGTCTGTCACAACCATTTATCTCAGGAATGCACAGAGGTATCGAGTTGAAATTAAAACCTTAATAAATATATACTGAACTCTGTGGTCCCTTGGAGCTGTGAAAATATCAACCCTCTAAGTCTACGCAGTCAAAAGATATGGTCGTTTATACCAAAAATTTGTACGTAACCCGCCGTGCGCGAATCAGAATCGGTCTTGGCCGGTTTTTTTCTTACTAACGTTCACCGGTATGATAACTCTGAATACAGAGGTACTGATAGTAAACCTGGCGATTATGCCATTATCAGTAGGTAGAGTCTTTATTGCTACTCCAATTGAAGACAGAAAAAACATTTATTTGTTGCAAATAACGACAAGCATACAACATAACAAACAAAAAAACTTTAAAAATTCAAAGCATCACAGACATTTACAAATACATACATAGGATAAAATAAATAAAGCTTGCACGTCGTAACTACGACAGGTAGGTCACCACTCAGCATGGTAGAGTATACGATTCTACTTATTTTGTAGATTGATCGTGGTTTAGATTTTAAAATATCCCAAGGGAACTGTGCACCAATGTCAAGGTTAACCCGGGTATATTATTACCACCATTGAGACATATTATTTTTATCGATAATAAATAAAAAATATTTATAATTATTTAGCCATGATCTCCTAATAACTAGATACTATTTATTAGGAGATCATGGCTAAATAATAGCAGCCGCTCGGGTCGATCTTTAGGTTAAGCCGCGCTTGCCTAAGTTGGTCTGTGGATAGGTGACGACCCGTTACATACCGAGTTTCCTCCGTGCCTCGGAAAGCATGTTAAGCTGTTAGTTGGTCCCGGCTGTCATTTGTAGATCTTTGACAGTCGTTACAGAAAGTCAGTGTTCCGAAAGTCTCACAACCAGTCTTACCAAGGGGTATCGTATTACCCAGTATTAACTGGGTTGTGGAGGCCAGATGGGCAGTCGCTCCATGTAAAACACTGAAATTCAGCTGCATCTGGTTAGACTGGAAGCTTACCCCAGCATAGTTGGGAAAAGGCTAGGTAGATGGTGATATTAGAACCTATCTGTGTTACGATATTTAGTGTAAAACAACTTTTAATAAACAAACAAAGGGAATTGAAAAACTAAACAAAACCATTTTTCATTCTATCTTTGAAATAAAAACAATTAAACAATATTTCTTAAAGAACATACCTCTACACTTAGGCACGCGTTAAAGAATTTCATCCCTTGCCTAAGGCTTCAAGCGAGGTTGGTGAACGTCCACGTATTGATTGTGGAATTTACACGAGTATAAATGTGAGCTAGAACAATCGCTTAGAATCGATATGAGGATCGTAAGAGCTTTAGTTTGCTTAGAGAGATCGTTGCATGGAGGTGTGAGAATGTGAGAAGGTTTAAAGATGCTTATATTTTGACGCATCATTGGTTAGTATGAATATGGAGTTATCATAAGAGCTCAAAATAACATACCATGCCTATTATATCCGAAGGGTTAGGCAGACCTGCTGGGGTTGCGGGTTGTTCGAAAGAGATAGCGCAGCCCCGGAACATAAAGGGCAATAGAAGGAACATGAGTGGGTTTTAGACAGTACAAGTCTGACACTCCCCTCCACTCCGCCCAGAGCGAGGGAAATTATTTGATTTTCCATCCGCAAAAAAGGTTAGGAAGAAGAGTACCTAAAAAAATAAAAATAATAAAATAAAAATAAATATCTTGGGACAACTCACACACAGCTATCTGATCCCAAGCTAAGCAGAGCTTGTGTTATGGTAACCAGACAACTGATATACATACTTATATAATTTATAAATACATACATATTATAGATAAATCACACCCAGACCCTGAACAAACAATCATGCTCATCACACAAAGTTTGTCCTGGGTGGGAATCGAACCCACGACCTCCGGCTCAGCAGTCAGGGCCACTAACCACTAAACCAACAGGCCCGTCAAAGAATAGTATACCCAGTTTTTGCCAGTCATGTTTGGCGTCGGGTACGCGAGACGACTCCCGGCCACCGTAGGCGCAAATTTGAGGACGGTAACAAAGGGCAAAAGAAGGAATATAGATGGGTTTCGTCAAGGTTTAGTCAGTAAAAACCTGACACGGCCCCTCGCTTGAAGTTATTTAAAGATTTTATATCCAAACACAAATATCTGTAAAAAATTATAATTCCTTTTTCTTTGGACATTCAAAGCATATTAATTTGATATTAAAACACCTAATACGTTATTTTACACAAGACAGTAGCAATCTTTAACAAAAAACACCAATTTCTAAAACTCATCGAGAACTCAAAACAGGACGTTTTTAATCCTAAAAATAAACAATAGATTATTTATTATGAGAACGTCGAAGCTGAGAGATGAAAAATTAAAGAAACCCGCTTTGTGAAAGACAAATCCTTCACAGACGGCCTTTGAATTATTCAATTCCTTCGATTAAGGTGGTATGTATTAATTCGACTCGCGCACTGAATTTGAAAAGGTCTTTTTTGCAGAGCTACGGGGTGGTATTTTAAACGGGTCTGTTAAAAACTTTTTTACAAAAACGTTTTATATTTTAACATTTTTAATTATAGTATTAGGATATATCTCTTATTTTTTATCAAGTATTCATTTTCCATTGTTACTAGATTAGCAGATCATCCATGTAGTCAGAGAGAAAAATATGTATTAAAGACGATAACTCATAAACTACCTAAGCAATATAAATAAAATTGAAATGGAACCATATGGAAAGCGACAGCTTTCTAATAAAAAGAATCATCAAAATCAGTTTACCCAGTCAAAAGTTCT
Source organism: Ochropleura leucogaster (assembly GCA_958449745.1). Classification (NCBI taxonomy): domain Eukaryota; kingdom Metazoa; phylum Arthropoda; class Insecta; order Lepidoptera; family Noctuidae; genus Ochropleura; species Ochropleura leucogaster. The sequence goes on from OY288203.1 coordinate 20,069,474, forward strand.
GAGGTAACAAACATAAAAAACAAACAGACGAATTGATAACCTCCTCCTTTTTTTTTAAGTCAGATGAGAAATGTAGAAAAAGGTAAACAAATTACACGTTAAGTTTCGAATCAATCACTTTGACGTTTCGGTTGGAGCGACTGCTGCGCCGCGTGTCTCGAGATGTAGTTGTTCCGGATCTGGTCGCTTGTGTATTAGAGTTTAAATGTTTGTTAACGCATCCATGATACAAGAGAAATTCCTAGTGTGATGCCTACAGCGTTTAAAAAAAAGAACTCGCTACGTTAATTGATACAATACTCATTTACATTTTTTTACTGTACAAAAACTTCTATACGTTTTAAAATATTGAACTAATTTCGCGCGTAGATCCCTAAAGATTTCCTAACGCTAATTACAAGTTTACCAAAGTTATTAATTACTAGCTACCCGCGGATTCGCCCGCGTGATATCAAAAAAAGAATCCTATGTGTTATTCCAGACTATACCCTCTACCTCTGTCCCCACTGTGCCAAATTTTATTAAGATCCGTTTAGCCGTTTTGACGTAAAGGGGTAACAAACATCCATACATTCTTGCAAACATTCGCATTTATAATATTAAGTAGAATTGTGGTAATATCGAGCTTTTTTGTTGCCAAAAACCCTGTCTTTATTATTTTTATTTACCTTTCAACTACCAGAAACTTCTTATACGTCAAAGTATTTTCTGAGCATTTCCAACGTTCACACAAGTTTTATCCTCCCTTATGTTTACACTTTGAACCCTAAATGTAATGGAAAGGAATCGTTTACATATAATTATTCAAACTCCTCGTTATTACAAGTTAAAACGGTCCACGTATGAATGAGATTTCAAATAAATGTCTAATTTGTGTTTAAATTTTCAGTTATGAATACAGAAAGATTAAATAATTAAATTAAATTCAATATTCAAACAGATTTAGATGTGAATTAATTTGAATAAATACTCGTAGACAATAATGTCTATTTTGATTAATGTTTTCGACGTGAATTTAACTTTAAGATATTTTGGTGTAGGCATTTATTGGGTCACTGAGCAGTTGCCAATGTTGGCACGTGTTCCCATGCAATATGTGTGCTGGGCACTATTCCAGTCAGAGGAAATGGCTTAGATTTTTTGCAACAATAAGTACCTAAACAAATAAATAGGTATATTTGTTTTTTTTTTTTATATATTTTTTAAGATACACCGCTGGTTGGTTATCTTTACTAATATTATAAAAGCGAAAGTGAGTTTGTTTGTTACGTTTGCACGCCTAAATGGCTAAACCGATTTTTGGTACAGAGATAGTTGGGACTCTGGAAACGGACATAAGCTAAAAAATAAATGAGAAAAGGAGGACAAAGAGGGAAGAAAAGAGAAAACTTAGTGTTGCTATTACAATAAATAAGGCGCGAGGGAAAAAACTATAGGTAGCAGGTACCTGCAAATCAGGAAAGGGGAACTGTGTTAGCCCGAATTTAATGGGAGCGAAACCATTTTAATTGTGAAAACTTGTAATTCGATTGACGATTTTCTTAATGATGATTTATTACTGATCGTCATTATTCTGAAGTACGTAATTATTGTTATCCTAGCTGAGTTTTTTATTTTTGTTTCACATTATACACTTATACACTTTACCTGTTTGCAAATAAATAAATGATTTGATTTGATTGTATGGAATAGTTTATGAATACTGGGCCGCGTAGAAGTTAAACGCACCCAAGGTAGGGTTGCGGCAAGAAGGCTTTTGTATGCAGCCTTTACCAAGTGGTTCTTAATACAGAAGACCGCATGGCTAGGTGATTTATCTTAATACTCGTATGTTCGCGATCTTTAGCAGTGAAGGAACGACAAAGAAAAAAAAAACTAAACAGATACTTACAGTAGGCCGCACGATACGATTGATACTTTGACGTGGTTTAGCGTGGCAGAGATTTTTCACAAAATACGATGCTCACTAAAACTAGTTAGGTTACGACTGTTTACTGCTGACAGATCAGATGTCAGACAGTCCGATGTTTCGTACCCGACTACTCTGAGAAGAAATAGCCGAAACAAACTCAGAGGTCATAGTCTCTTTTAAGGTCCAACCAAAAATCTTGGTCAACTTACATACATACAGATAAGTGTCTGAAATGGTCTTTTAAAAAAAAAAACGACAAACTATTTCAGAAAAAATCTACCTCCTACCAACGTCTGTTCTAGACAATTTAGAAGTTAAAAACAAGATTTAACAACCTAGTTACACCAGAATGCATTCAAAACTTTATAAATACAGAAATAAAGAACAATCTGAAAAATAAAATTGTAATACAAACTCACAGTAACAACATTTTATGGCGTACTTACACTTTTTGAGAGTAAACTAGTTTTGTTCAACAACTTTGTTCATGAATACTGTTTACGTTTTATACACGACATGTTGTAGGAATGTTATTAAATAAACAACAGTTAAAACCTAGGTACGTATACTGAGATTTTTTATATGGTTCGTTAGGTACAGACGCCTGCTACCCGAAACTGTAAATTTTTCTTAATGAACCTTGAACCTAATACTTTAGAAATAAAGTCGAAAATCTATCAAATAAATCTGACAGATTGTAGTAGCTTGATGTGCAGGCGTCCCGTTCTTCCCTCTTTCTCCCTCATATTCTAAAAAAAAATGCCGTTAATATCCGTTCCCTGGTTCCCAACTATCTCTGTACCAAAATTCATCAAAATCAAGATTACAGTGTGAAGAGGTAACAAACAAACTCACTTTCGCTTTTATAATATTAGTCAGGATGTTGGCTTTAAAAACGTTTAATACGCGTAGCCTTCTGAACGCCTATCAGGGGCAGTGGATGCATTTAACTATCAGCTGATAATTATATTAAGTTCGACTTATTTCCCTTTGTTTGGTACTCATTTATTTACTTGTAACTTTTACTGCTCTAATCGATAATGACAATGTTACCAATATCTGTGACATTTTTTCAAACTAAAATCGAAATAAATTCTCTTATTTACCACAACACCAAAAAAAACTCCGTTCTCTCGCAAACCCCACTGTCCCTCATTAGCAAAAGTTTGTGTGAAAGAGCAAAAAAAATCTTATAAACTTATGATTTCCCGAACAAACAGGCCAAATTGCCTTGAGAGATGCGCTGAGAAAAAATAGTCGTCTCATTAAGACTTAAGAAGTTAGGAGCTTGCACTTTGAAAATGTTTGAACTCGAAGAGTTTTTTCGCTTAAAGTTTGTCGCTGAATGTGTTTATAACAGATGCGCGTTTGCTTGCTACAGAGTATTATGAATTATGTATTTTTGAGGATTTTGTACGTCAAAAGTAAAAATCGAATCCCTTATAGAGAATCACTTTTGTGGCTAAATAATAGCAGCCGCTCAAGTCGATCTTTAGGTTAAGCCGCGCTTGCCTAGGTTGGTTTGTGAATGGGTGACCACCCGTTACATGCCGAGTGTCCTCCGTGCCTCAGAATGTACGTTAAGCTGTTGGTCTCGGCTGTCATTTGTAGATGTTTGACAGTCGTTACAGTAGTCAGTGTCCCGAAAGTCTGACAACCAGTCTTACCAAGGGGTATCGTATTACCCAGTACTAACTCGGTTACGGAGGTCAGATAGGCAGTCGCTCCATGTAAAATACTGGTATTCAGCTGCATCCAGTAAGACTGGAAGCCGACCCCAACATAGTTGGAAAAAGGATAAACAGATGATGACTTTGTGGTACGTCCAGTATTTCTGTCTGTCTGTCAAGAACTATTATCTTGGGAATGTGTGGAGATATCGAGATCAATGTAAACTATACACTTTAAGTAAAAATCAACTCTCTAAGATTACACAGTCAAAAGATATGGCCGGTTATGTCGCAAGTTTGTACAGAACAAGCGGTAAAATCCAACTGGCAAATGACCGGTTTTGATGAATTTTGGTACAGAGCTAGTCGGGACCCTTGACACGGCTATTTTTATAAAAAAAAAACGTGAGAAATGAGGGAGAAAGAGGGAAGCAAAGTGAAAACTTAGCTTTGCTATTACAATAAATAAGGCGCAAGGACAAAAACTACAGGTTGCAGGAACTGTGTTACCCCGAATTTAACGCGAGTGAATCCGCGGGCAAAATCTAGTTATAAACAAAACATTTCAAACACAATCCGTCCATCTTCATACAAAACAAAAAACAGGAAAGCCACCCATACCCCACACACTTTTACTGGAGACACTAGAAGCAATAGCCAGATACCCCCAAAAAAAAAACATTACCTACAGTTCCAAATCCTCTACAAAAATCCAAAGAGGTTAAATTTTAAAACCGACACCAACGAACCTCATTTCGCCCTAATTCAAAACTATTTACGAAATTCGATCAAAGAAAATAAAGAAAAAAAAACCTCAGTTTCTCATTCTGAAGAGAGGATGAAACAGAATGCGACAAAGACGCCTTCTAGCGCAAACAGGGGGACAGCGGAGTGGCGAGGCGGAAACAATCCGGCCCGGAATCTATAGTATTCATCACTTTGATGTTTATTTTGTTGTTTATACCGAATTTGCCGTTATTAGGGACCCTGTGGTACTCGTATTAACGTTCGACGAATTAGATATGGTGTTTGAAATTCTAATTATAATAATTAAGCGTTAATGCCAACGGCTTCTCCCGGTATAAAAAAAGTATTAAATTATCTGCTTGTCTTGAGTTATATTTGTGCCAAATTTGTCACCTAGTTTTTGCGTGAAAGAGTAACAAATAGGATAGTTCACCATCATTTACCTAGCTTTTCTTAACTCTGCTTTGGTTTGCTTTCCATCTAACCCGAAGAGATTCTCTATCTCATCTCCGTAACTCATTCACAATTTTTGTTAAATTATGTCTGGTCCAGGTCATGACGTTAGTTTAGGATCTGCCATTGATCTATTTGAAACTTAAAGTATATTTTAGTTTTTATTAAATCACTTGCTGGCACTCTCTAAATTACAACACTCACACATGACCATAACAACACTGGTTTGCATTGCAATAACGTTCGATTGCTCAGGTTATTTGAATCAAAACAAGAATGGCGTAAGAAGTGTGTTATATTGCAAAAAATGATATCTTAAAGTATTTTTGTTCTTTTAATTACGTATGCACCAATTCCCTACAGTACCCAACAATACCCAACGCACAACCAATTTTCGCTAGTTATTCATTTCAAAAATACGGTTACAAATCCAAACTTTGAGATGACTGAGAAATTCTTGATGGAAAAAACCAGTAACACCCAGACACCCAGAAATCGAACCCAAGACCTCACGCTCAGCAATATTGAATGAAACCACTAGACGAATGAGCCCGTCACAAAACACTACATAAATCATGTTTATGAGATTGCAAAGCGTGATTTTACCCACATGTGAAATAGGGTTGTATACAAACACAGAAATGGCTAATCACAGCCGCTGCTGGAATGTTTCCAACATGCTTCGGTTCAAACTACATCCTGTATAGGCCGCTTGCTCGTTCAACTTGATCAGTAGCTGCTATTCGCAAGACAGTATTGCTTATAAGACCTCCATATTGCTCCATATTGTCCCATTGATTAGTTTGACATTACTTTTTATGGCTATTAGAGCTATTTTTATTTACTATGATAATATGGTAGCGATATAGTGTTATGTTTATTTCCCGATTACGAAGAAAGAAGTATTAGATCAGGTTGGGAATACCAAATAGTTTAGTGCATTATTATCTGTTTAGCCTTTTCACAACTATATCGGAGTCAGCTGTCAGTCTTAGTGGATTCAGCTGAATACCTGAAGGGCTACTATGACATCTTATAGCAATTCTTATTCCACTGAGGGAAAGAGATGGTGCTAGACACCCTGTATAGCTCTGTCTCTTTCCCTCAGTGGAATAAGAATTGCTTTAAGAGGTCATAGTAGGGTAGCTGGTTTTCACATGGAGCGACTGTCAATGACTTCCACTGCTCAATTAGTACTGATGACGGCACGGTTAGCGCGGTGGCTGAGCGACCAACTGCTGCGCTGCGTGTCGCGAGTTCAATTCCCGCACGTAACAAATATTTGTAAAACCTACAGGTAGCTGTTTCGGGTCTGGCTGTTTGTGTATGTCAGTTTAAATTTCAGGAGAAATTCCTAGTGTGAGGCAATGTTTTTTGGAACGAAGTTCCTTATCGCGCGTTGTGAAAGGGGGCTAGACGGAAAAAATTCTTACGAAAAGTTGTCACGACACTTTTTGCTATAGTAAGCTATTGTAACCTGTGCGGCGTCGCATGTTTCTCTGTCTGTCTGTCTGTCTCTCTCTCATATAGAAAGCAAGCCTTCGTTCCATCCGGGTGTCCCTTGACACCTCAATTTTTTTTTTTTTTTAAGTTTTACGAAATAGTATATAATAATATAATAATAATAGCTCTTGGTAAAACTGCTTCCCAAGCTTTAGAGGTAAACTTCCCCTAACCCCTTTTTAAAATCTACAAATGACAGCCGGGACCAACCAGTCTTTCCAAGGAGTATCGTATTACCCAGGACTTACTGTATTGGGGAGATCAGATGGGCAATTTACCACAACATTGTTGGAAAAAGTCAAGGCAGATGATGAGCTCCTAACGAGAGTACCGGTAACAACTATTTAAAATGTTTGTACGTTATAATCGATCTATTGTAAGGTTTTAATCCTTACTTCCTTACTAATATTATAAAAGCGAAAGTGAGTTTGTCTGTGTGTTTGTTTGTTACCTCTTCACGCTTTAATGGCTCAACCGATTTTGATGAATTTTGCTACAGAGATAGTTAGTAATTTCGATATAGAGATAGGTAGAACCAGGAGACGGACATGGGCTATTTTTTTTTTAAAAGTGGGATGTGAGGGAGCAAGAGGGAACTGTGTTACCTCAAATTTAACGCGAGCGAAGCCGCGGGCAAAAGCTAGTAATTTTATAAAACAGTTTCTAAAGTTATTTATTGTGAGTTTGACTATTTCCAATTTTTACTTGTCACGTGGTCTCAACCAGGCATAAACAGGATAAAATAAACTACTAACTTTATAAGCAACAGGATGCTTAGGCATCCAAGCACTTCTCAACATCGCTGTTATCATCAGAAGACTAGCAGCATTACCACAAATTACTAATTCTTTGGAAAAAAAAAGAGCCAGCCTTCTTAACTTAAGTAAATAAATAATAAATAAATAAATATCTTGGGACAACTCACACACGGCTATCTGATCCCAAGCTAAGCAGAGCTTGTGTTATGGTAACCAGACAACTGATATACATACTTATATAATTTATAAATACATACATATTATAGATAAATCACACCCAGACCCTGAACAAACAATCATGCTCATCACACAAAGTTTGTCCTGGGTGGGAATCGAACCCACGACCTCCGGCTCAGCAGTCAGGGCCACTAACCACTAGACCAACAGGCCCGTCAATAAATAAATACTGACCTTTTTCTTTTCCAAGCAGAAACAAATCATCATTAACCAATTCCACCAAACTGCCAACCAACACCCACATACCTCATCTATAAAAACCACGTTGTAGTTACACATTTATAGACCCATTTCCTTAACACGTCCAAAAAGTTAGCGTCCATTCCCTCCAAGGCTAACCTTTTCAGCTTAATATCTCGTAGATTTTTTCCACAGTTCCTTTGGGCGTATCGTCAAAGGAATGTTCTCTATTACTTTTTTATAAGAAACCTTGAAAACTTCGTCTCGCCTCTATTTCTTTGAGTTAGGAGTTATGCAAACCCGGCCGGCGGGTGTTTCTCAGCGGAGCCGGTCAAACGACTGTCCCTTATTAAGCCTTTCGTGAATGCACGCATCAAGTTTCAGATCTTCCCTTTTGTTGGATTACAATGTGTTTGGATATTTTATTCCTAAGATTATACTGCGGATATCAGGAATGTATGGTCATATTTCAGAATGTGAGTTGGATCATCAAACTTTATCTGAGGGCCTGCCAGGGCAACTGCCTTTCGAAAGATTAGAGCAGATACCGCGGTCGCGGTCGCGGAACACAGAGGGCAAGAACATGCACAATAGCATATTTTTTCACTATTTTTTTTCCGGGGTCTCGGTATCTCTTTCGAACAAAACGCAAAACCAAGACATGCCTAGCCTTGGAGTGAGGTAAAACCGGAAATTTCATTTGCGAATCTAACCTAATCTACCCTATTATCATTAGGGCAATCTATACAGACAGATTTAAGATAGAAACTTTATAATTTTTATTTGATAAGTTCATGAAAATGGTTGTATAAGAAAACAATCACCCATATAGTTTTCAAGGGAAAAATCATAAAAATAAGATTATCTTACAGGTCTATTAGTGATTCATCGATAATATCATAATCCGACCAAAAGTAATCAAACACCAACATTCCTTTTCGTACCTTAACAACACAAAAACGAATGTATTTTCTTAAATAAAACACACGTCACCTCCGGAAGATATTTCATTACGCAACAACGAAAAGTTACGGAGTTTAAATTATTGCCTTGAAACGACTAAATTTTAATGAAAACACAGTTTAAGTCTCATGGAATAGTTTGTAGAGGAACGTCCAACAAAACATTATTTTATTACTAGCTTTCGCCCGCGCCTTCGCCCGCGTTAAACTTGGGGTAACACAGTTCCCCTTGCGCCTAATTGATTTGTAATAGCATCGCTAAGTTTTCCCTTTTCTTCCCTTTTTCTCCCTCACATCCCACTTTTTTCAAAAAAATATTAGCCTATGTCCGTCTCCTGGTTCCCACCTATCTCTGTACCAAAATTTATCAAAATCGGTCTAGCCATTAAAGCGTGAAGAGGTACCAAACAAACAAACAAACTCACTTTCGCTTTTATAATATTAGTAAGGATTAGTAAGGATTTCTTTATTAGTTTATGGCTGAAAAGTTTTTATAACCGACTGCCCCTTTTTGGCTTCATAATAATTATTACATTGCATTTAGATAATAACGTCAAATATAATAAGGACAAATAAATATATATCGCTCAGATAGTATGATGATAAAATATCGTCTGACACTAACAGTGAAAAATACTTCGTACGAAAAACTTGAGAGAATTTCTTTTTTAGTAAAAACTGCCATCGGCAAACTGAACTCGCTTATTTTTGTCAGAGAGGCAGAATATAAAAGTCGTAGAAAAACTACGAAAAAATAAATAAACTTTTTAGTGTTGGGCATTTCTAGATACAGGATTCTAAAAGTATAATATTATGAGACACCAAACTGTCTAGACTGGCCACAAATATTTATACACTATACATTTATTTATTTTAGGCTGCTAGAATCTGAACTAAAAGAGGGCATAGATTAAGCAAAGTTTTGTCCAAAACAGGCCAAGAGCAAGTCAGTCTCGTGCACCGAAGGTTGAGGGTTTTTTTTTCAAAGCACAAAGGGGCCACAGCCTTAAGTATATGGTTTTAATTTTAACTTGAAACCTTCACGCGTTCCCGAGATTAAGGGTCTTGACAGACAGACGGACAACCAAGTGGTTGCGTTTTTCCTTTTTGAGATATGTAACCCAAAAACTAAAAAACAAGGATTTTGGGTTATCTCATGTTTTATATAAAGCCGGGGTTTTTCTTAAAACTTACAAAGAAGATTCTTTGTCAATGCCTCTAGTCCGGGGCTGCGCTTACAATTTTCTGTACCGGTTTCATCAAACCTTTCAACTAATACTGCAAGAAAATATGTGTAGACAAAATAGCCAACTTCTTCAGTAGCAGTGTTGTTTGTGAATCATATCCTGTAGCTAAAGTCTCAGCTTGCATAATGCAGTATCGGCAAACTTAACGTCTGCATCTTGCATTGTGAACTCATTGATTCCAAAGAGGACATAGTAAATGGATGACTCATCCGTAAACATTGATCAAAGCTCTAAGAGGTTTTTAAAGTTGAAAATCGTAAGAACATGCCCGTATATTCATAACCGTGTGTTCTAATGAATATGAGGCTTCTCAAAAATCAAATGCAAAATGGGTTTACTTAACAAAAATGATACTATCTAGTACGGCCAACGAGAAGAGATACCAAATGTAAACAAAACCCATGCTAAAACCCCATCTAAAATGGCCGCCCGAATGTTGGCGAACCCGACTTAACGTTGTCATGTTTTTGCCGGGAGAACGAGACATTACGACAAAGGCACAAGATGGAAAGAGCTAATTAATATTAGATTGTCAACGCCACAGTTGTTCTTTAGGTTAATGACCTTTCGTATCGCTTCTATAGTAATTTATATAGGAGATCTATTATTAACACATTTTCTAAAGAAGCAGAATGATGGAAAATTCGTTACAAATTAAAAATAAATGCGAATTTACAAGTAGAATTATTATCATTAGATGGAGATCCCACTGCTGGGTATCCTTTTTTTCCTGATTCAATGCGGCAAAACCTGAGAAAAAACACGAGACAAAGTATAGTTGACTTGTCGAATATGCATGTCTCGTGTTTTTAACATACTGTGTGCTACAGGTAGGAATGGAGATTTCGATTTTAATATTACAAAAAAAACTTTCCATATTTTTTAAATTAACTATTACTAGAGGTACCGACAATATGTCTGAGGGATTTCTGAAACAACGGCTTTACCTTAATTGGTATACCATTTTTTTATGGATGGCAAATCATCAAATAACTTCCCCCGCTCTGGGGGAGTGTCAGATTTGTGCTGACTAAAACCCACCCAAGTTTTTTTCTGCGGCCCTATAAGTTCCGAAAACGGTATTTCTTTCGAACAACCCGCAACCCCGGCAGATGTGTATACTATTACTCCATGTACTTACTTACTCTGTGGCAGCTTGTACAAAATCTTCGCAATTGTTTCTCTTTGGTGTTGTAGTTTGTGTAGCGTGTGACCGCCCGATGCTCGAGGAGTTAGAATGTTAGAGTAGTTCACAGACCAACTTGCAGTGCTTGGTCATACACCAAATTTTGTGGTGTTCAATTAAACATACCCAAGAACCAGGGTTGCCCGGTTGGTTTGCTTCAAAAACCAATTTTTAAAAGCCGTAACCAGTAAAATGTTTTATTTTGTCATTTTTCTTCTGCACACTAATCAAGACTGATTTATTAATGTTTTATTTTATGACTAGCTAGCTAAGAACATTGTTGAAGCTACACCTAATCATTGTTTCCCAAGAAAGGCAAAATAATAGGCGCTAACCAAAAAACCCGAAACAGTGAAGCTCGACGAGTGAGGAGTTTTTTGCCCATTTCTCTCCATAGAGATCTTTGGTATTGGCAACTACAGTACTTTCACAAGTTATTATGCCTTGTGACTGGGACTGTAGCTGCATTTTTATTGTTGTCAATGTTTCGAAAGTACAAAAGTGCCTGTAACTGGCCTACTTGAAATAAATGATTTTGATTCGATTTGATTTGAGAGAGAATAGATTTAACTGCAGTTATTTTGCATACTGCATTTATTTTTTGTTTTTAACAAAACAAAAATAAATCAGTGACGAAGATACAAAAATTTAAGAAAAGAGTGGACACCTCACAATATTGGGTATCTAACGCCCTAAGAATTTGGATAAGACCCTTAGCCCAAAATCTACCCAACGAATTTAAACCGCATTCCGCAGTTACAAAATCCGATTTTTCTACGAGTCGAGTAATCGAATAAAGTAGAATCTTAAATTGAATCGTGAGCTGGTTGTAGGAACACGATTCATCGTTTAGTCTGTATCGATATTTACTCGGATAGCGAAATCGAGTTATCGGCGTCCATTCTCTTGGAATCTAGTTGATGCGTTAGAACTGGGTTTATTGGTGACGTTTATTGGGCAAGCACAGTTCCCGTTTGTGGGACTTCTAATGCCATCGCTTAATATGGTAGTTACATAATATATCACGCCTATAATCAAGACAGGGTTAGGCAGAGGGCTATCAATATAGTACACTCAAAATTATTACACCAACTAGCTTTTTCCCGCGGCTTCGCTCGCGTTAAATTCGGGGTAACACAGTTCCCCTTTCCTGATTTGCAGGTACCTGCTACCCAAGGCACAAGGGCAAAAATCCTTTGCGCCTTTTGTTTTGGGGTGGGAAGTCACCAAATAACTTCCCCGGGGGGCGTGTCAGACTTTTACTGACTAAAACCGACCCATGTTCCTTCTATTGCCCTTTACGTTCCGGGGCCGCGGTATTTCTTTCGAACAACCCGCAACCCCAGCACGTCTTGCGCCTTATTTATTTTAATAGCATAGCTAAGTTTTCTTTTTCCTTCCCTCTTTCTCCCTCATATCTGACTTTAAAAAAAATTGCCTATGTCCGTTTCCAGGGTCTCAACGATCTCTGTACCAAAATTCATCATAATCGATTTAGCCATTTAGGCGTGAAGACATAACAAACAAACTCACTTTCGCTTTTATAATATTAGTAAGGATTATTTTGAAGTCGCCGTACGTTGTAGTCGATGTAATAGGGGACGAGGCAACTGCTATATATTGCACACATTCAGTCGCTATCCTGAAGAGGTTCTGATGAGAAAAAATAATTACAATTTACGTGACGCCAAAGCTTGCTTAGGTTTGTATGCTAATTTTGAATTTCTAAGGTTTGTATAGAAGTCTCTACAAGATCCAAAGATATACAAATATTTACGAATGAGTAAATTTTTTTGTCAAAACTTAATTTGGAAGTTTGACTGGTCCAGCATGGGCCATTGTGTAAATGGGATGACGGAAATCATGGTGTCATGTCAATGTGTATCCTCCAATCAAAAGTATAAATGATTGATGTTAATTAAAACCTCTACCCAATATTTACTTGCAGTAATTGATTATTTACTAATTTAATGGATCATTGCGTTAATTGTTTCAATTGGTTTGCGGTCACAGGTAATTTACTTTTGAAATAACGCAGCAATACCATTGTGAACGTTAATAGTATGGAAAAAATATTTAATTAATTTGCTCTTACATTTTAATTGGGTCAATATGGAGCCTTTTATGCGGATGTGAAATCATCAAATAACTTCTCCTGCTCTGGGAGGAGCGGGGAGAAGTGTCGGACTTTTACTGATTAAAACCCACTCATATTCCTTCTTTTGCCCTTTATGTTCTGGGGCCGCGGTATCTCTTTCGAACAACCCGCAACCCCAGCAGGCAGTGGCCCTGGCAGGCCCCTCTGCTTTGCCATCTCTTAAAGGCACGCGTGGAACACTAACGCCCCGTCGACACTGTATTGATTGTCGTCTGTCCGAAACTGTGAATGAAAATGGACAAAACAAAACCAAAAGAAAGAATACAGTTATACCTAATTTATAACTCCGGAGTGACAGATTGTTCGAAAGAAATACCGCGAAAAAGAAAAAAGAACATGTGTGGGTTTAAGTCAGTAAAAGCCTGTCACTCCTCCCACTCCGCCCGGAGCAGGCAAAGATTATTGATGACTTATAAACCGCAAAAAAAAGTTAAAAGCTAAATTTTTTTTTTTTTTCATAAAATACCATAATATTCTTTTAAGTTTAACTTTTCACTTTTTTGACTGCTAAACGTATCTTCTGCCTAAAACTGCATCCATTTAAACTAAAATTGTTTGTAAATTTAAATACGCTTTTATTTTCAGATCTTATCGAAACACACGTTTCACACAAACTTTACATAATTTTGCATTTAGACACATTTTCCATTACAATTTAAATTATTCAAGTCTAACTAAAATTCGCTTGGATTTAAGTTGAACAAAAACCTTTTTGTTTTCTTTTAAAAACACAATTATTTATTCATTTGAAAGTTGAATACTAGGCTGAGATAGAATTTGGAATGATTTGGGGAAAATGGGTTCTTTTATAGTGTTTCAGATTAACATTCAGGATTAGTGAAATAGTGAAACATTTTACAACAGTAACCATGGAGTTTCTTGCCCATTCTTCTCCATAGACTTCTACGCTTTAGAATGGGCAACTACGGTAATTTCACCAGTTATTATATTTTGTGACTTGCGACGTCAAAGATGACGCTACAGTCCCCTGTAGCTTTTATCTTTTTGTGTTTGACATTAAAACTGCATGTTATAGTCTAGTTGCGATATAAATATGTGAGAACAGTGTAGAAAGACGAGCACATTAAGAGCGTCCAGAGCACGGTCCAGAGTAAAAACAAAAATTTATATGTGAACAATGAACATATTATGACTTAAAACAAACCATGTTTCCACCAAACATTTATGGAGTTTCTGTAAACTTTTGCATCACTTTTCAATCATTTTACAAAACAGTAACTCTCATTGGACAGCTTTCTAACAATTCTGAACACAATCCGACAGCCATCCAGTCAATTCGCTGCTGAAAATATTCAGGCTCCCGCGGGGCCTGTAATAGTTTGGCGGCCGCAATATTGCATTACATTCAGAACAAGGATTATAGAAATTATGGATACGTTATTAAAATCGCATTACCACGCTTTAGGTACGAATACGACCTTGCTTACTTACCTAGTAAAAAGCGAAAATCTGTGTGCTTGTCACTACATCACAATTAAACGGTTGAACATAATCTTTTTTAGGGTTCCGTACCTCAAAAGGACAAAACGGAACCCTTATAAGATCACTTTTATGTCCGTCTATCTGTCTGTCAAAATCTCAAGACCCTTTATTCTAGGAACGTATGGAGGTATCGGGTTGAAATTAAAACTATGTGATCAAGTCTGTGGTCCCTTTGTGCTGTGAAAATCAACTCTGTAAGTCTACGCAGTCAAAAGATATGGCTGTTTATGTCGCAAGTTTGTACTAAACCCTCGATGCGCGAGTCTGTCTACTTCTATTTTTCCTATATCGTGGGTGCGTCCACAAACATGTAAACTAACAGACACAAGCAGCCAAGCCATTTCCAACTATTATAGGCCTTACAAGTATTTGTACAGGACGAGAATCGCTCAACCGCAGAACCAATCATTCCGTCAGTGAGAAGCTCACAGGTAGAACATAAATTAACGCAAATTTCGGATAATTTCCGAGGCACCCAAATCAAATCATTTATTTCAATTAGACCGTTACAGGCACTTTTGAATGTCATGAAAACAAATATTCTGCTACAGTCCCAGTCACAAGACATAATAACTTGTGAAAGTACTGTAGTTGCCCATTTCAAAGCGTATAGTACGGCCAACGAGAAGCGATACGAAAGGTCATTAACCTAAAGAACAACTGTGGCGTTGACAATCTAATATTTAGCTCTTTCCATCTTGTGCCTTTGTCGTAATGTCTCGTTCTCCCGGCAAAAACATGACAACGTTAAGACGGGTTCGCCAACATTCGGGCGGCCTTTTTCGATGGGGTTTTAGCATGGGTTTTTTTACATTTGGTATCGCTTCTGGTTGGCCGTACTAATGAGCAAGAAACTCCATGGAAACTCTTTTAAATCATATTTTTACAAAACCATGAATACATCATTCATGTTGAAACAGTCGCGGGCAAACCACTGTGAAATAAGGGTGTTACAAAGCAGTACAAATTTATATGTAGAGTATTGTACAAACACACAGACGCGTAAATTTAAGTACACTTTGATCATATTCAGTCAACAACTGCAACTCTCAAGTAATTCTCAGTCTTCTTTCTACGATCTGCGACACTGACGGTACCTCAGTATATTGGAAAAGTTGCTGAGGTCGCGAACGCGTGGTGCATTTCACGCCATATTTGCCCCCGAACGTGGGAGACGGGTGCACGCAATTATTCGAAAGTGTCAAGTGAGAAGCAACCTATGATGTTTTTCGAATATTATTTGTCTTAGAAATTTTAAAATTATGTTTGTTTCCTTCTTTTGTTATTTATTGTTGTCCATTATCAAAGTCTTGGTGTTTTGCAAGGGTACGATATTAAAAGACACATTTGTAGAAAATCATGCTCAATCGAATGAAACACAATGCATCCATGTGTGAACGCCTTGTTAGAATTATTAAATGGCTTCAAATTTGACATGTGCCATGTAATTGGAGCTAGACTATAGCCATCAAGGAGGCAGAAATCCAGACTAAGTAGCTGTTACTGAAAAAATATTAATGGAAAAATCAAATATTACTTTTCCCAACACTCTTTAAGCTTCCACAGCTTATAACTTAACTAAACCGATACTCACGGGATTTCTTCCGTGATTTCCAACTGAATCGTGATTCCAAATATCGTGTTTTTTTTAATTTCTTAGGTACTCATAACCATTGAAAATCACAGAAGGTATCTCGTAAGTCATAACGTAATATTTTCCCGACTACGACTGGAGAAACTTAAGTTTGCTATTAAGTGCCCTCTGCCCAACTCTTTGGGGATTAGAGGCGGAATGTCATATTGATGCAGCGTTATGATTTTTGAAGGAAATTTCTCACATTAAAAAAAACACCACCTTTAATACACATACTACCTCCACCTGATATATTAGCCGCTGCATCCAGCGACGGCAATTATAAACGTAGCGCATAACTCACGGGTCGGGTGAGTTCATTCATTAAGCACACCGTGTACTAATTTATTAGAGGCTTTCTGTCCTAGATAATATCCTTACAAATTACTATGAACTCTGTGCTCTGCGGTGTTATTAGCGCTGATGTTATTTGTTTTTGGAGGTGGTTTAGTCGGAGTAAGGCGTCGTTCTCCCGCCGCGACGAATCCCGGCCACCGTAAATGCGGGTCTGCGGAGGGTGAGCACTGAATAGCTCACCGTGCGTTAGTCTATTGACGACAGGCCGTGTCGACGTAAACCAAATACTGAAGTCTGTGGTCCATAGCTTCCTCAAATCAAACCTCTAACGCCCGGATAGTAGTATTTTGACATATATCTCGTAGAAAATACTACTATCCGTAAGCAAAACGAATCGCTTTTTAGGGTTCCGTAGTCAACTAGGAACCCTTATAGTTTCGCCATGTCTGTCTGTCCGTCCGTCCGTCCGTCCGTCCGTCCGTCCTCGCTTAATCTCTGTGACCGTTAGCGCTAGAAAGCTGAAATTTGATACCAATATGTATATCAATCATGCCGACAAAGTGGTAAAATAAAAATTTGAAAAAAATGTTTTATTAGGGTAGCCACCCTATATGTAAAGTGGGAAGTGATTTTTTTTTTAAATTTCTACCATAATGTGTGATATATTGTTGGAAAGGTATTTAAAAATGAATAGGGGTTTACTAAGATTATTTTTTGATAATGTCAATAATTTCGGAAATAATCGCTCCAAAAGTAAAAAACAATGTGTCCCCCCCCTCTAACTTTTGAACCATAAGTCTAAAAAATATGAAAAAAATCTGAAAAGTAGAACTTTATAAGGACTTTCGATGAAAATCATTTTGAACTTGACTGACACAACAGTTTTTGTACAAAAAAGACAACAAGTTGTACAAAATAATTTCTGGACTAAGTTTGTAGTATAATCGTAATGCAAGCTTTTTTTGTAACTTTGTTTACATATTTTATTATCCTGAACGTATCTTTTTTCAAACAAAAAAATAATTATTAAAATCGGTTCTCGCAATCCAAAATTACCACCGAAATTGCACGTCTTTGTATTAATTAGTAACCCAATTCCTCGAGAGATGGCGCTATAGGTACTTATTACATTGGATCGGGTATTACCGAGTTGTTCGGTTGGCCTAATAACTGGGAACACTTATTGTGACGGACGGGAAACTACGGAACCCTACACTGAGCGTGTCCCGACACGCTCTTGGCCGGTTTTTTTTATTTATTAGAACCGGGCGGATGTCTACGCGTTTAAAAAATATGGCTTTTAAGTCGCAGATATGTACTGACATATCGGTGAGTGAGTCCAACTCACACTAGGCTGTTTTTTTTTGGGGGGGCAAGCCCGCCAAGAATCAACTATGGCGACCTCCAGAAAATCTGGGACAATAAAGCTAGACGAAGTCGCTAAAAACAATTTAATAGGGTATTTTACTCCATATGAAAGAAATTCTAAAAATATACAATTCAGATAGCTTAGGCAACAAGCAATCGGAAAATGTTAAATTTAATTAATAAAATAACTGAATAAATTTTAAAATTGATTTCAAAGTTTTCACTTTTTTTAGTCTGTTGTTAAAAAGCCAAACAGTGTCCGCCATGATTATTACGTCTTAAGGTCATGGAAACAAAAAACTGACAACTGTCAACTGAGCAACTATTACTATTTTTGTATTATAAAACTTTACATTTAATTTTTTATTAAAATAGTAGTAATAATACCATGGAAGAAATTAATACTACCATATAATAATACCATAAACTATAGTGAAAAATACAACTAAACAGAAAGACTAATAACAGCGCATTTGTTTACATAACCAACTGACGTCATGACCACAGAGTAACATGGCGTCAAGCGTTTTTGTGATTTTACGCGCGAAAATAGAAATTGTAAAATTGAAATGCAGTTTTATGGCACTTATCGATTGAATATTTTTTTTTGTTTTTTTTTTTTATTGTTTACTAGGACCCTAGGATCAAAATGAGATACTTTTTAAAAATGGGTGAAATACCGTATTGTCGACGACGATTTACATAATGAAGTTTGAATCTTAGCAGGCTTCTTTCTTCTCAAGAATGGTGAAAAAATTGTCAAAGCAGCTCAGTATGCCCAAGACCTAAAAATCGAAGACATCAAACCTCAAAAACTACCTCCCAGTTTAGCAGCAGTAGAAACATCAGAGGTCTGCTAAAACTTTGCTATCAAGTGATGAAACATAATTGCGTAGACATACAAGCTATTATCCGTTAGCAAGCAAATGATACTCATATTACTAACACGCCAACAATTAGCTGGATACTCGATCTGACAATTATTGTCGCTCCACACTAAGTACGCTTACATTTGGTACAACAGAGTAAATGAACAAAACTAGTTTAACCCAATTTATATCTGGAGTATTCTAAGTTATGAAATCAAGGGTTTCTTTTCTTTTGCCGGGGTTTCGGGTTGTTCGAAAGAGATACCGCGGCCCCGGAACGTAAGGGGTTGTGGTACGTAACGTAAGTGGGTTTTAGTCAGTACAAGTCTGACACTGCCCCCCGCTCCGAGTAGAGTGGGGGAAGTTATTTGATGATATCCCACCAGAAAAAAGGGGGTTCCTTTCTTGAAATACAAAACATTCAATGTTCCGCAATTTTTTTAATTTTAATTTCTTAAATAGTGCGCATTGCGATACACATAATAGTGCCTTGATCTGAAAAAATTAATCCAATCCTTTTTATTATTTTTGTGTGGGTATGTTCCCTCACTGTGTTTGGAAGTGAAAATTTAAAACAATACGTATATGAATTTAAAAAAAAAACAAAGGTTCGAATTCGAAACCTGGTACTACTAGGAAATCAGCTCGGCATTTCGAAAACAATTCACAGAAAAGGACTACACTGTGACGTCACCTGACAATTAGTCCCGATCCAGGCCCTTTAGCCAAACAGCAGTCGGCAGCAGACGACAATCGCTTTCGCTCAGCAGTCACTAATACATTTTCAACTTGACACCGTAGCGCATATAGTTGAAAATCTATTGACGTTTACATTCCGTTTTCGTTTGTTTCGTTCATTATCGCTCAGCAGTCTTTAATAGATTTTCAACTATATGTGCTTGGGTATAAAGTTGAAAATGTACCTATTAGTGACTGCTGAGCGATAACGATTGTCGTCTGTTGTCGTCTGCTGTTTGGCTATAAAGCCAGATCATAACGGCCAGTTCTTTTTTCTTTACACGCAGAAAACAAAATGTGTAAAGAAACAATATTCGTTACAACCTTCCGCCCGCGACTTCGTCCGCGTGGCATAGTTACTTTGGGCTAACGCTAACTTTATCCCGCATGATGATCGAAAAAAATGTATCTTTCTCTCCTCTTTCTATGTTATATTGATCTTAATTGTCTCATCAGTGTCAACAAATTTCAGGGGTGGAGCGAGACAACCCCGACACCACTTACTGGGGTTGTTTCATTCACATTTTTGTATGTAAATCTATGAGACTAAATAAACAGATTTTTGTTCTTCCCCTTTTTCACCTTTTAAAAAATAGCCTATATCCGTCTCCATGGTTCCAACTATCTCTGTACTAAAACTCATCAAAATCGCTTTGGCCATTTAGGCGTGAAGGCGTAACCAACAAACAAACTCACTTTCGCTTTTATAATATTAGTAAGGATTACATACATCCCCTTTTTACATGTAATAACTCAGACTGTCACTGTCTGTGTCAGACTTGTACTGACTAAATCCCCTCCATGTTTCTTCTTTTACCCTTTTGTGTTCCAGGAGTAGTATCTCTTTCGAATCAACCCACGCCCGTCGGTTTCGCCGACATCTCTTTGAGGTGAGCGTGGAACACGAACGCGCCGTCCAGCCAACGCATTAGTGCAACTCCTCAGAGTACAAAGCCACCCAAATCCAAGGATTAAATACTTATTCATCTAATGCAAGTAAAACAAGTCACAAATTAGTGCCTTGTTCGCGGTCACCCAGACAAAGTTTTAATGAAACGTACATTCATTTGGGGACTCCCAATGCATTTGCATGAGAAATGCTCTTATAAATCTAAAGTAAACAGGGGCAGGTAAATTGCACATGTTGAATTTATTGTTGAACTCGTCGCCTTTATAGTGAGTTAGTACTTGCTGCTGTTTGTTTCATTTGTTATACGGGATAAGTTAGTCTAAGTTAGTTATTTTAGAGTTCTTAAGTTACAGAGTACTTGATTTTTCATTGATTTATTTCCGTAGACTATGGGTACAAACTTAATGGTTTTAAATTAAAAACACCAATTAAAAGCTGTGCACCGGATTATTATCGAATTAGTTCAGGCCCGATTATTATAATAATTACTACCAAATTCCATACTGCAACAGATTTTATAAGCTCTATCGGTATCAACTAGTAAAAAATAAGTAAGGTGATGCCGATTGGGTGCAATACTTATCTAATATACTAGCTGTTCCCCACGGTTTCACCCGCGCTGCTCAGCACCTGTTGGTCGTAGCGTGATGTTATATAGCCCATAGCCTTCCTCAAAAATGGACTATCCAACATTAAAAGAATTTTCCAATTCCAACCAGTAGTCCCTGAGATTAGCGCGTTCAAACAAACAAACAAACAAACAAACTCTTCAGCCTTATAATATTATATATATATATATATAAGTATAGATGTAAAATTCTCGTGTCCCAGTTTTCGTTCCCATACTCCTCCAAAACGGTTGGACCGATTTAAACGAAATTTTGTGTACATATCGGGTAGGTCTGAGAATCGGCTAACATCTATTTTTCATACCCCTAAATGAGCAGCGGGTGAAACCGCTGGGCACAGCTAGTATATTATAAATATTTTATTTGGTATAAGTGTCAAGCGGGAATTGACACTTATACCAAATAAAATATTTATTACCTACATAAATAATAACTACAAGAGGCCCGCATTGTGAGGTTAGGAGGTTCCTGTCTCTGGAGCCCTAACCACCGTAACTTGAACCCTGCTTCCGTTACCAGAAGAAACCTATTTTTATATTTTTTTCTGATTTTCGACTGATTCGCGTTTTTCCCTCGCACTAGTATAAAAACTGTATCACGAGCGAATAGTCTTTCTCAACCTTAGAACAACAACAGATTCCTAAAAGGTATTCTTAACAAGTCTCATACTTAGCCATATAGTACTTACGTCTTATACTTATTGTCTGCCTGTCATAGGCAGTAAGAATAAGACAAGTATCGTTTGCTTTCACAATTATATAGGTCTATCCTTAAACTTACTTACTAATATTATAAAAGCGAAAGTGAGTTTGTTTGTTACCTCTTTACGCTTTAATGGCTAAACCGATTTTGATGAATTTTGGTACAGAGCTAGTTGGCAACCAGGAGACGGACGTAGTCTATTTTTTTTAAGTGGGTGTGAGGGAGAAAGAGAGAAGAAAAGGGAAATCTTAGCGTTGCTCTTACAAATCAATAAGGCGCAAGGAGAACTGTGTTACCCCCGAATTCAACGCGAGCGAAGCCGCGGGCAATGATTACACTAACGATTACCGAACCCTGGTAAAACCTTTTAAATAACAAGGTGACTAGAATCACTAGCAATTGTTTCTAACCGACTACAGAGAATGAATTTCACATTCCAATAAAATAAAAACTAAAAATAACCAAGGAAAGAATTGAGTACATACAAAATGCAAACTAAGAACTGGAATTGAGGTCGCGAAGTATTCTAATCTAAAAGCTGATATCGGAAATGAAAAATGGAGGTTAATAGTTTAAAGTCAGTTTATTCTGAAGTTGTTGCATGAGTAACTTAGATGTTTTAGATTGGGTTTTATTATTTAAAAGAAAGAAGCGATGATTTTTAGGGTTCCGTATCGTAACAACGTCGACGTTGTATTCTTTCTTTTGAATGATAACATGGAGTTTCTTGCCCATTCTTCTCCATAGAGATCAACGCTTTGGAATGGACAACTGCGGTACTTTCACAAGTTATTATGCCTTGTGACCGGGACTGTAGATGCATTTTGTTTCTTGACATTCAAAAGTGCCCGTAATGGTCTAATTGAAATAAATGATTTGATATATATTTTTTTTATTTTTAACATGCTGACTGAGTACATATTTTCGTTTAAAAGTCACGCAGCATGAGCTGAGTAGGTACATACTTTTGTCGTGTACTAAGGCTTTATCTAGAAAATAAATATCACAACTTGTTTATAGATGTGCGAAAACGTAATGCAACGACACTTCAGACACACAGCACTGCAACCTAATCCGGTGCTAAAACTATTGTAAGCTGAAGTACTAATAGCTACAGATGTTTGCCCAGTTCTCGGCACCGTCCCATGGGAGTCCAGTAATATCTGAGCAAATATTGGAATTCCAGCAGATATCAGAATCACTTCAGTTGAACCGGACATGGTTTTGTTGAAATAGCTCCTGTATTAATTGATAGCTTAGAATGCATGCTAGCTTTGACAATTAACCGGCATTGAGAGTGCAAAGCGTTACCAGGTATTTATTCGTTTTAGATGCATTGTGAAGATCGAAGTATTAGAAACGAATCCTTTGTAAATATTATTTTAACACTTACCGGATTGGTGAGGCTTTTGTTACGTAGTGAAGTGAAGATCACTGTAAGGTGACTGAATGTGAGTTGTAGACAATAGATTTCAAGAAGTCGGCAGATTTTTCTCTTCCCTAATTTTTATTTTGTTTGGCCACTGAAAAACAGGGCTGTGCTGTGGGGACCCAATATCACAGCATCATGCTGAGTAGTTACAGTCACGGCGGCGTGCAAGCTATCCGTTTTTCTTTTATTTCGTATGTCATAGATATTAATTAATATTTGTGATGCTTTGTATATTTATTTTTTTGGTATTTTGATTGCTCGTCGTCAAATTCAAATTCATTTTTTTCTATCTTGTATCCTTTTTTCTGTTATGTCAGGTAGACTGGTCGAAAATGCCTAAAACATTAAGTCACCCTTGTACAGTTTTTGTATAATAAATACATAATATACGAAATGTTACAGCCAGACCCTTACCTAGTTATATTCTACTTCTTTTTGGTGATTGTCAAAACTGTTAACAAGGTGTTAGGAAGAACAGTGCTGATTCCTTAGTTATAACAAAAAAAAAGAACTTAACATTTTGATCATATTGAAAGCTAGGTGGCGCGCTTCGCTCGCGTGATATCGAAAAAAAAATCCTTTGTAATATTCCAGACCATAATCTACCTCCGCCAAATTTCATCAAGATCTGTTTAGCAGTTTTTCGTGAAAGAGGATCAAACATTCATCCATACTCAAAAACTTTCGCATTTATAATATTAGTAGGAAGTAGGATTAGAAGTAGATTAATATTGACTTCAATGATTTGATGACATTGTTTGTTGAAGTGAAGATGAGGAAGATATAAGCGTATTAATGACTACATTTGCTACGAATTGATTTTTGTTACGCCGCTGTAAAAGACAAATATACCTTAAAATAACTATAATAAAGCATTTCATAACATTATGTACCTATTCATCAAAAACAAAGTTTTTAAAACATCCTTCAACTGTGCCTTATGCAGATAAATTCAGAAAGCTGTTCTCATAGCTATGTCTGCGTCAAAAACGAACCCATCTCTGAAATGTAAAGTGAATCCACTGGTATAAACGACGACCACGCTATGCAAAACCGGTATACGCTGATCTCTCATTGTACGGTAAGTTCTTACAAAGAAAGTTGAAGTTATGCTGGATTTGTATAGTTTGATGTGTCGCCGTGTGTACTAGCAGTTAGCAGCGTGTAGTGTGTTAACAAATAGTTGACAACTCGACGCGATTCCCGCCGCACTACGAGTGCCTAAGTAACGAACTTTACGTCAAGTGAAACGCTTACTATTCGGTGTTAGTGCGATTTGCAACGCTGTTTCTGACTTTGTTTGTTCTTGTTTTGCAGTAAATATTGCAGTGTAGTGCGTTTTTGTGTTATTTTTTTATCAAAGGGAATACGTTGCTACAGAACAAAGACGAGCATAATGTCAATTTGCCAAAACTAAAGTCATTATATAGGACGTCAAGTCAGTCTTTCCACGTGGTCTTTAGCGCCAGAATTTCAGAAAAAAAAAGTACTTTCTATAGGAACATGTACGGTAAAACTAAAAAAAAGTTATCCAAATTCATGGTCTGACGACAGGTCTCACGTTTATTATAATGAAACTGTATAGCCTTTTAAGGGTGTAAGGGTACTTTCCTTGAAGAAAAACGAAAGGATCCCCGTGTCATTGCGATATTTTTCATTCTTAATCAAACCTGGGAGCTTCGAGTTCCTAGCGTGTCTGCTTATTACATCCTTTAAGATCCCATTTTTTCCAAGATATTTCTTCTGATTATCTTTCGCAGTATCTTAAATATTTATTTGCTATTCAAATCAAATCAAATCATTTATTTCAATTAGACCATTGCAGGCACTTATGAATGTCAAGAAACAAAATGAATCTACAGTCCCGTACAGTCAGTACTCTATTCTGTTACAATATATTTTCACCGATAGCAACATAATCAAGAGATCTTAATATTCAGCTATAGTGTTAGCTTAACTTTCCAGCGTTAGAGCGTCCGACCGCACTACCGTTCATTGCTGTACAGCGCTTTATTCGAGTATTGGTATTCGGGCCGCGTTCTAAACTGATTCATCGAGTTAATTTGGGACAACTGTCGACAAAACGACAGTTTAGTTGAGTCGATGGCGTGTGCACCAGAATTGTTGATCATGATTTACTTAAATGGGATTTTGCTTATGACAGTAATATGAAAAATGTCGAGGAGGTTTTGTATTAAATAAGTCGTTCGAAAGGATAATATATATAATACTAGCTGTGCCCAGCGGTTTCACTCGCTGCCCACTTAGGGCTATGAAAAATAAATGTTGGCCGATTCTCAGACCTACCCGATATGTACACAACATTTCGTTTAAATCGGTCCAGCCGTTTCGAAGGAGTATGGGAACGAAAACTGAGACACGAGAATTTTATATATTAGATAAAACATGTTTAAAGTAAGAAGTAAAGTTATTTGCACTTTTTAAATGCTTTGTGTGCCGTTTGTACTTTATTGCAAACCAGTTTTAATTTGCAGTTTTTAGTACTTACCAAAACATTGAAGTAGAACGGTGAAGGAAAACATTGCGAAAAAACCAGCATATCCTTAGACAAAAAGTCAAATACAAATTAACATCCACTAAATAGCACGGTTAAAGGTAGCTCGCTCTTGGCAGGATGATGGACGATGACATTCTAGTGATACATATATATTTGTATGTTTCTTTCATATAAAAAAATACCTCCCAGCAATAGACTGCTGAGACCTTCGTGGTCAAACGTATATAAATATATTTGAATCCGCGATTGCCAAAAACAATGAGAGGTACCTTTCGTGGACTGGTCTTGGGCCGCAGGTGCCTTACTGATGGATGCTTTTAATAAACCACCTCTTTAATCCTCCATTCTTACTTATATTACAAATGAGAAGGTATTGATGTTTGTTAATCTTTCACTCAAAAACTTCTCAATAGATTTTGAAGAATTTTCTGACACAGATAGAGTACAACTTAGATTTATACATAGACTACTTTTAATTTCGGTAGTACAATACCGTGGGTCAATAACCGACTTCCACGCGGGCGAAGCCGAGGGCATAAGCTAAAATTTCATAATTGAAGGTCTAACAATAAATTAATGATCCAGGAGTCTGGCACTACGCAGGTACAACGCAGCCAAGTCTTCAGTATTGAAAAAGAACGGAGTTCTCTTGGCAAGATTCTCAAAAGCATTTATGAATTATTGTCCGTTCGTTGGCAAAGTTAACAATTTATTATCACACGGTGTAATGGAGTATGTGTCTTGTTTTTAAGTAAAAGTTGGAAATGTTAGGTATGTGTTTGTAAGAAAATCTCAGCATTTTTATTCTGTACTTTTTTTCTTGGCATAGTGATTCCTGTGTTTATTTTACAGGAGTCGAGAATTTGAATTGTACCTACTTTGACAGTACAATTAATATCAAGAGAAAAACTGTTATTTCAAATTAATTTAGCGTAATTGAATAAAATGTCGACAGAGAGACCGCCGCCACGGAACATGGGTTTTAGTCAGTAAAAGTCTGACACCCCCCCACTCCACAGAGAGCGGAGGAATTTATTTCCTTTTCGAAAAAAAGTCAAACGGAATTCATTTACGCCCAATTAACTAATAAATTAGTGTTAAATTACATTTGAGGCTTATAAATTCCAAACCAAATTTTCAAAACTTTTGAGGTGCATCAATTCTAACATCATCATTATACTGCTCTGCTTAGTATTAAAACAAAATAATGTATTTTAGTATATAACTCAAAATAGTGGATTTATCAGCTTTCTCGGTTTGCATGGAAAAAACAACGGCTCAAGCAGCCTTAAGACCGGGGTTATTCCCCTACCCAGCTCTAAGACCCCATAAAATACATCAACATTAGAATTGGCCCTAAATTAATGGCCTCAGTTAGGAGCACGACTCATGTCCAAAGGAGCTCATAAATTACGAGTGACTGCACTTTGTCACCGGTCGGCAAGGACAGAATGCGTAGCGTAGGACCGACCCCCACAGCCAATTCAAGGAAAATTAACTTGACGTAACATAGTTATATGTTTAAAGGATAATGCGCTAGTGCCTTTGTTTTATAGAACACAAGGCCTTGTAAAATTACTTTTTGGTTTTATGTTATAAATTTATTTTACATTTTACAAAAAAAAAAAGTTGTGAAATTTGAAACATTTGGTGCATCATCCCAAATACTCGTATTTAAAATTTTAAGTTCATTTGCCAAGCGAATAAGTTGTCAAACAAAATGTCTTCCCAACATAGACTTAATGAATTGATTTGTCAAAATTATGGCGTCGCAAAGTTAGTTAAAAATAAAACCGTTATGGTTACCACTCTTTGAAATACGATCGGTACTGTAGAGGTTTATACAAACTACATAAAATCTTAAAGCATGCGGGCTGTTTGTTAGGACATTCGGATCTGGATTTGGAGTGTTTAATAAGATTAAGAAAAAAAGATCAGATTAGGCTTCAGAATAAAAAAAAATCGACGAAAAATTATGTTATCTATACTAATATTATAAAGCTGAAGAGTTTGTTTGTTTGAACGCGCTAATCTCAGGGACTCCTGGTTGGAATTGGAAAATTCTTTTAGTGTTGGATAGTCCATTTCTTGAGGAAGGCTTTAGGCTATATAACATCACGCTACGACAAACAGGTGCTGAGCAGCGCGGGTGAAACCGTGGGGAACAGCTAGTCCTAAAATATATCGTTAAAGTCTCTAAAGACCTTTTTATTGTATGTAAAACTAAACAATTCGTTCAATTTTGTACGTTCATTCTTTACAGTACTGCTCTTGGAATGTTTTTGGGTGCTGGTGTAGGGTTTACCTGTTTAGTTTCTGGGTTCGGATATAAGAAGAGAGATCACTTTTTGTTCGTCTTCTACAGTTTTGCATTCTAACGTATGAATAGAATGTTGGTTTTTGAATCCAAGTTATAACTTTACTACATAATTTCTTTGGTAGTTAATTTCAACCCTTTTTGTAACTTTAAAATCAACGTTTAACGTTCAATTGTCAGTTTATCTACTCTAGTTTTCGTATTTATTACTTTACTAGCTTTCGCCCGCGGCTTCGCCCGCTTTAAATTTGAGGTAACACAGTTCCCCTTGCGCCTTATTGATTTGTAATAGCAACGCTAAGTTTTCCCTTCTCTTCCCTCTTTCTCCCTCACATCCCACTTTTTTCAAAAAAATATTAGCCTATGTCCGTCTCCTGGTTCCCTACTATCTCTGTACCAAAATTCATCCAAATCGGTTCAGCCATTAAAGCGTGAAGAGGTAACAAACAAACAAACAAACAAACAAACAAACTCACTTTCGCTTTTATAATATTAGTAAGGAAGTAAGGATTTGATTGCCAAACTAGATTGGATTTTCCTATCAGGAAATTCTCACTAGCAGACTAACGGAGTCCGGATCTCTGTCCGGTTGATGGCAATAGGATCGACCCCTATGTGGGACTTAAACATAACTGACGAAACACCTCTGCCTAACCATTCGGGCATCACAGGCTTAACGTTATGTTATATTAACTATCACTAAAGTCAAAAAACATAAAGTTAATAATAAATATCCATTAGTTTTGCATTAGCGTGATTGTGATGAAAGGGTTCAATAGTTCAATGGAGTCTCGACTCGAACCCGCGCCCCTCCGGCCGGATATCCGCACCCTGAGCTATTGTCGCTTAGAACGTCAATGGGGCGACAATGCCGAGGTTTGTAGCTGATAAATATAAAGGTTTATGTGACGAATAATACTTAACTCACTTATGTTCTCTGTCGAATAACATACTGGCCTTATTGCTGAGTTCCTTGGAAAGGGAACGTCCCTACGTAGTACTTCTAACGGGTTTGCATGTATGACTATAGTACGGCCAACGAGAAGCGATACGAAAGGTCATTAACCTAAAGAACAACAACTGTGGCGTTGACAATCTAATATTTAGCTCTTTCCATCTTGTGCCTTTGTCGTAATGTCTCGTTCTCCCGGCAAAAACATGACAACGTTAAGACGGGTTCGCCAACATTCGGGCGGCCATTTTAGATGGGGTTTTAGCATGGGTTTTGTTTACATTTGGTATCGCTTCTCGTTGGCCGTGCTAACGTGTATGAGGCGAAATGTGTTGTATTTAATAATCACGTCGCCTTCTGTATTTTCTGCCTACCCCAGGGCAAAAAAAGCCTTGCCGGTGTTGCGGGTTGTTTGAAAGAGATAGCGACTCCGGAACAATAAAGTCAAAAAAGGAACATGGATGGCTTTTATTCAGTAAACGTCTAAGCTGCGCCTCTCGCAGTGCGTGAGTTTTTTGATGATTTTCCAAACTTAAAAAAGGGAGCATGGCGTGATTTTACGAACCTAGACACAATTGTTTATTTGCCAATCAATCCAGCAATATCTTTAATTGACGAAACATTTTCTTAAAAACACGTTTGTCAGACAGAGTTTTTTTTTTAAAACGTTGCCCCACACTGGGAATTTCTACTATATCACGGGTGCATTTACAAACATTTAAACTCACATACACAAACACCCAGATCCGAAACAACTACCTGTAGATCATACAAATATTTTGTTCCGTTCGGGGATCAAACCTGTGACACGCAACGCAGCAGTCGATCGCTCAGCCACTGCGCCAACTGTGCCGTCAGATAAAGTTATGTTGAACAAAAAGGAGAAAGGGAGTAAGCAAGAGATGGAAATTAGAGACCTCATGCTTCTCAGTGCGATCGTACAATAACTGTACATAAATGTAACATGTGCAATGTTCTGTAACGATTTAAGTAGAATCATTAAGAGTGGGGTTGTTTCAAACCGTCTTCCGTAAGTGCGTAATTGTCATTCGGGCGGCCGTTTGTGACGATTACAGACACCCCTAATGTGGCCCCTAATGTGGAATGCACATAACAGTGGCATTTAATGTAATAATTGATTAGTAGCCTTTGCACGCGGCTTCGCTAGCGTTAAATTCGGGGTAACACAGTTCGCCTTTCGTAATTTACAGGTACCGGCTACCTTTTACAGGTACCGTTTTTCCCTTGCGCCTTATTTATTGTAATAGCAATGCTAAATTTTCCCCTTTCTTCCCTCTTTCTCCCTCATATCTCAAAATACCCTATGTCCTTATCTAGGGTCTCAACTATCTCTATACTAAAGTTCATGAAAATCTGTTTAGCCATTAATTCGTGACGACGTAACAAACAAACAGACTCACTTTCGCTTTTATAACCTGTACCTGTAAATCAGGAAAGGGAAACTGTGTTTCCCCGAATTCAACGCGAGCGAAACCGCGGGCAAAAACTAGTTATAACATAATTACGTCACGCTTGACCGCACGCACACTCTACGACGCACGCCATGTCTGTACAACTGAGCCAAAGGTTAACTATCAAACTCATAATTGCATTAATTATTTTGACATTTATTCATATTCATATTCATCTTTATTTGCATACCATAATGTGGAAAGGTGTTAAATAAGTCTTAAAACTAAGGTACAATTATGGACCCTGTAAGGGCACAGCAACATAAAATACACAGTAATTCATTAAAAAAAAAACATCAATAAAAAATATAAATTATAACTATCAATTCATTTTCAATTATTATTAAATTATACAATAAAAAATAAAAACCAAATAATTATTAATAAAGTCAAATTAAATTAAATAATAAAAAAATAAGTATCACAACATTATGTATTATTGCTAAGCACTAAGATCACAGTCAATATTTTTATCAGTCATAAATTCGTCAATTGAGTAGTAAGCTTTATTAACTAGAATTAATTTAAGTTTATTTACAAATTTTGTGTCACTAATTTCATTTGATAAGCAATCTGGTAATTTATTATAAATCTTAATCGACATTACATATGGGCTATCTGTATGAAGTTTCATTTGCGAGGAAGGAGGCATTAACATATTTTTGTATCTCACTGACCGGTCATTATGTTTGTTTCCACGAGTTGTGTAGAAGTTCTTATATTTTCTGACAAATTTACATATCTCAAGAATATAGATGGACGGTAGTGTGAGTATTTTATGCTGTTTGTACATAAATTTGCAGCTGTCGGTTTGTGTTATATTAACTATGATGCGAACTAATTTCTTTTGCAGAATAAACAGCGTGTGCGCATCTGTGCTGTTTCCCCACATAATTATCCCATAGTTGAGCCATGCATATGCGTAGGCGTAGTACGTAGTCAAAGCTGTTTGAATGTCGGTGGTTTTCTTCACTTCTCGTAGCGCGTAGCAAAATTTGGAAAGTTTTGAACGTACACATTTGATATGGGGCTTCCAGGAGATATGTGTATCTATGGTGAGACCTAATAGTGAGAAATCGTTAACGACCTCTATTTTTGTGTCATTTGCTATGAGGTCAATTGTTATTGGGGTTTTCTGACGTGGATGAAAAGTCATGACTTTAGTTTTATTATAATTTATTTCGAGGTTGTGCTCGCTTAGCCATTTTGTTATTTTATCTAATATTGTTTTTAGCCGTTCATCGATATTACAATTAGTTTTGCATGTTGTGAGTACAGATATATCGTCCGCGAATAGTATGCACGGTTCATCTATTATTTTGGGAAGGTCATTGATATAGATAATAAACAAAAGACATCCGATGACACTACCTTGTGGGATTGATGCATTCATGATCATTTTATCAGATCTTACGTGTGTTATTTGTTTATTCTCGTGATTGAAATAGTCTGTTTCCACATATTGCTCTCTGTTTTTTAAATATGATGCAAACCATTTATGAGCAGTTCCCCGAATTCCTATTCCTTGCAATTTATTTAGAAGTATTTTAAATTGAACTTTGTCATAAGCTTTTGTCATGTCCAAGAGTATTCCAACTGCGTATTTTTTGTCATTTAAGGCATTTAGTATTTCCTGTACATATTTATAAACAGCAAGTGTTGTGGACCGTTGTCTACGAAACCCGTTTTGAGCTTCATCAAACACTTTATATTTTTCGCAGAAGCTGTATATTCGGTCACACATAGCCTTTTCATAAATTTTGGATGACGTGGGTAGGAGAGCTATTGGCCGATAGTTACTGGGGTCAGTTTTTGACTTTTTTTTATGAATTGGCTTTACAATGGCCTTTTTTAAGTCATCAGGAAATATACCATCATCAAAGGACTGGTTTATACATACGCAGAAGGGTACTGCAAGTTCATCTGCGCATTGTCTTATTAAAAAGGGGGGTAATTCGTCTATGCCGCAACTTTTTTTGTTTTTTAAGTTTGTTATAATTCTGTGCGTTTCTTTTATATCTAATGGGCGCAGGAAGAAGGTATTTTCTGTAGGGTTGTGTACAGGTGTTCCCTGTGCCTCACTGCCAGCCGGGCGTGTGCTGTCTTTGCCAATGGTTGCAAAATAGTTGTTGAAGTGATTTACTATTTGTTTAGGGTCGGAGATCAGTGTATTATTTATCTGCAATTGGATGTTGTCTTTCTTCGCAGATACTTTTTTATTAGTCCGTTCATGTACAACACTCCACATAGTTTTAACCTTGTTTTGAGATGTTTTATTTTTTTTAATGTAGTGTAGTTTTTTAGATGTAGTTACTACATGTTTTAATGTTTTTTCATATTTTTTATAATGTCTCTTTAGTATTGTATTGTTTGTCCTTGTAGTTAATATTTTCAGTAGCCTTTTGTTTGTACATGATAGTTTTATGCCTTTTGTTAACCAGTACTTTTTGTAATGCGTCCTTAGTTTAATTTTTGTTTTTGGTATGTTTTGGTCCAATGCTTGAGTTAATGTTTTGGATAAAGCTGTATAGTTTTGGTTTGCGTTTTGTGTTTCTAGAATGATTTCCCTCCAATTTATTGATTTTAAAGTTGATTTAAACGATTCGATATTAGTTTTAGTGTATAACCGTTTTTCAGCATACCATATTGTTGGTTTAGGTCGTTGTGGTACCTTAAAGTCAATAATTGTACCACAGTGATCTGAGAAGCCTAGTTCTTCCACACATGTATGTACTTCATTTTTATTAAAATTTGTAAAAATGTGATCTAGTAAGGTCGATGTTGTTTGTGTTATATGTGTGGGATGTTTAATATGCTGTGTGAATTTAAATTCAGACATGAGGTCTATAAAATTATTTGTTTTTGTATTATTTTTTAGGATGTCTATATTGAAATCCCCGCCGAGAACGACGTTACGATTTGTATATTTATTATTTATATAGGTAAGTATTTTATTAAGTTTACTGTAAAATATATTTTCTTCCCTTCTGTTCCAATACATTAAAATCAAAATTACGTTTTCGTCTGGTATTTCGACAGCGCAGACCTCTAAAATATATTCAATTGACATATCGGTTATATCGGTTCTATCCACGTAGTTTATGTGATCTTGGAGTAATATACAAACGCCGCCACCTCCTCGATGTTCTCGACAATAGAATGAAGCAACTTTGTATCCACTAAAATTTATCATGCTTAATTTATCACGTGATAGCCATGTTTCGGATATACAAATGGCCTGGTATTTCGGGCCTTGAGTAATGAATGCTTCTAGTATATGCTGTTTGTTATAAAGGCTTTGGATGTTTTGAAATAATATTTTAATAGATTTTAAGGGATTTTGATCAAAGCTATTGCGGTTACTCAAGAAAAAGCTGAGAATTATTCTGTGTTTCGATGTGTATTAAAGATTGTTGTTGTTTCTTTTGGAAACTATCAACTTCCACTTGAACAGAGTTCAGTAAACTTAAGTCTTTAATAAGGTCTTGTAAATCGTGCATTATTATTTCTTGACCTTTGTAGTTCAAAGTCCCAAAACGTTGGCTATACGTATTATTAGTATAAGGTAAATTAAGGTTTGAATCTAAGACAAAAGCATACTTATTGGTCTCGACATCCATGTAAAGTAGGTTGTTAAATGCTTCAACTCGGCTATTAAACATAACATTAGTATTAATCATGTATTTAAATGTTGGTAAACAAATTATAAAGTTAGTATGAGTTAAAGGCATCAAGTATTCATGAATGGACGTGACAAGTTTCCTATAGTTATGAGTCTCCCTAAAATCTTCCCCGCCAATATAAATAACACAATAGTCAGACTTATTTAACGTAATTACCAATCTGATATTGACTGACACACTGGTAATACGATACTTTGTCTTGGATATCATATTAGCAAGGATTGACTTGTGATTGTCGGATAAGCGTCACACAATATCAGCTTAATTTTTTTTTATTTGTAGTGTTAAGATGCAAGTTTTGTTTTATAATTTTGTGGCAAATCCAACGAAAACAGACGAAAGTTTATGTTTTAAAATGGAGTCTATTTGTTACGTCAGTAACAGATTTTGATGAATTTTCGTACAGAGATAGTTGGAATCCTGGAGATGGACATAGGTACAAAAAAGTGAGAAAACGGGGAAAAAGAGGTAAGAAAAGGGAAGAGAAAGATCATCACGCGGGTTAAAGTTAGCGTTAGCCCAAAGTAACTATGCCACGCGGACGAAGTCGCGGGCGGAAGTTGTTGCCAAATAAATATATTATATCTTCTTTCTTTTCTTCACTTCACTGAAACAGGTAAGGTAAGGTAAGTTAGTTTGTTATTAACCTTAATTATCGTACCGTATGAAGTTGCATTGTAAGTACAAATAATTATGTATTTAGGTTAGAACATAAATAACATATCACTCAATAGTTGCATGTTAAGAGGCGCTAGTAGGTACAAGTACGAGGTGTAGACGTAAATTAAAATAAACGACGAAAATACAATCAGGCTGCAGTCTGCAATCAGTTTGCAACAAACATAATCAGTATCGTCTATAGATACGAATAAATTTATTAAATTGTTTATTAATTTTATTGAATTATTACATGTGAGCGAGTATTTTTATTTTTTAAGTTGACTTATTTACGTTACTTTATACTGTTAGTAATTGCGTTTGTTGGGCTTTATAACAAAAACAGAAACAGCTTTAAATAAACAAAATAAAATTATTAATACCAGAGGGCCTCACCCCAGCATAACGCCAGATGGCAACACAAGGCACTTTATACAATACCGCGGCCCCGGAACATAAAAGGCAAAATAAGGAACATGGGTGGGTTTTAGTCAGTACAAGTCTGACACTCACCCTTGTTCCGCCCAGAACAGGGGAAGTTATTTGATGACTTCCCTTCCTTTAAAAAAAAAACCATCACTTGACGCTGATTTTCAGTTACAGCCCACGAGTGCCATACGCTCGAAAACATGACACAATCACAGACTACGCTGGTAACAACAATATTTCCCGACAACTTTTTTAGAATGATACAGAGAAGTGGAACATATGTCACGGTTGAACGAGATGTGTCGCACGACTACCCTCTGGTTCGCACGACTCGCACGCGTCCCGCACACTGCCACTGACAAGTTTCCACATATCGAAACTAGTGTTTGTACGAAACGATTTGATTTAACAAAAAAACGTATCAGTATAAACCTATTAAGTTTGTATTTTTTCATGTAGGGGGTCCTACATGAAAAAATACAAACTAAGGTTGTATATGTAGCGATTCTGAATTACACGCGAGCGAAGCCGCGGGCAAAAGCTAGTAGCTTTATAAATATAAAGCTACTAGCTTTTGCCCGCGGCTTCGCTCGCGTTAAATTCGGGGTAACTTTTCCTGATTTGGAGGTACCTGTAGTTCTTGCCCTTGCGCCTTATTGTAATAGCAAAGCTCAGTTTTCCCTCTTTCTCCCTCATTTTTCGCTTAAAAATAATAGCCTATGTCAGTCTCCAGGGTCCAACTATCTGTACCAAAATTCATCAAAATTGGTTTAGCCATTTAGGCGTAAAGACGTAACAAACAAACTTTCGCTTTTATAATATAAGCATTTTGTTTCCGGGTATCCTAAGCTTTAAAATAAACATGATGATAAACATGGTAAATATCCCGTTTCAAGTGTAAATTATAATATTAGTAACCATGTCAGTTTAAAGACTTATATCCTAAGCTGTATTTAAAACGTTCCTGTGAAATGGTTTTCGATGTTAAGGGAGTGAAAGGACAGGCTAGAGTTAATTTTGTACTAAGAGATTCTACCGGCCAATCCAACTAAGAGTTTGTTTAGTGGACACACAGCTTGCATTCTAGTTAAATTTGTGTTTTAAATAAAAGCATTATGATTCAAAATCGTTAGTGAGTTGTACACGATAAGCTCATGATGTGCCCTGTGTTGAAGGGTTAATTTTCAAAGTATAGGATACTTTTTCTGAACTTTCACTAGCAATCTAGCTTGCCTTTAAGCAACGAGTCTACTTGTCTAACTAGATGATCTACCCTAAAACGTCTGTTTAAATTGAGGTGCATAAATAAACCCTGAAAACATCACTCATTTGAGCTACATTCAGCTCGAGCTGGTGTTCAACTGTGTTCTTTAACAGACCATCTTCATCTACTTTCACATCATGTTGGATGTGCTTGGCACATTTTGACCCAAGCGAGCGGCTTTTTGCCGGACGATTGTCAATAAAATATTTAATTTTGCCGCCCGACTGTGTTCCAAATTCACGCTAACCTGGTATTTTTGCTCTCAGTTTATCATAGATCGAATAAATATGAAAATATATACATACATAAAATAAAATACCCGTGCGGCCACAATTAAGCCTGAACTGCAACAATGTTAGATTCGGCTCCGCTTTGCTGGCGTACGCCACAGGCAGCGTGTATCACATTCCACACCTTGCCTATGTGACATTTTACACAACACGAAACAAAAACGAGTTATTGATAAAAATATCCGACCATTTTCAGTAAAAACACTGTTTGTTGGCGCGTCACAACCTGTCGAAGATTCTTATATTTTAGTACTAGCTTCAGCCCGCGACATCGTCCGCGTGGCATAGTTACTTTGGGCTAACGCTAACTTTAACCCGCCTGATGATCGAAAAAAAAACATCTTTTCTTCCCTCTTTCTCCCCATTAGGTCAAAATTTTTAAGTAGATGTTAACTATGATATTTTTTTTAGGTATTTTTCTATCTTTTGTCTTGTATTTGGCGTACGATATTTTCCATCCCTTTGTTACTTTTTTTAAAATAAGTCTATATCCATCTCCAAGACCTAACTATCTGTACCAAAACTCGTCAAAATCGGTTGGGCTATTTAAGCGTGAATACGTAACAAACTCACTTTCGCTTTTATAATATTAGTAAGGATAATGAACGACCAAAAAAATCATAGTTATACAAAAAAAACATTATATGAATTGTCACTTAGTGAGCACACTCAGTGACAATTCATATAAATTAACTCCGTCTGCGACCATTTTAATAAATTTGACGTAGGTAATTCATATTATTATCCTATTATGATTCTGCTAAAGCGATTATTTTAGACCTCCTGAACTTTGCAAGTTATCTGTGACCATAAACATTTGGGATAACATAGCTGTTTAAATACACATAAGCACATGCAGGAGCAATTGTCATGAGTTTGGTGAAAATCTTGTTTTCCCAGCCGAGCAGTTTAGATGATAAATGTTTCGAGTGAACCCGGAAACATGCCATAAGGGTATCATGTGAAAAGTTTGTAATTGTAGAGAGGAAAATTAAATTAGGAGTGATGGTGCAATGTTAACTGTTAACGAACCTGACTAACGTTTCGTAGTAGGTCCGAAGTGAGGCACTATACAATCCGGGGTCGTGGGTTATTCGAACACCACCAAAAATAAATTATCAAAAAAAATCATCAAAATCGTTCCTCCTTTAGCCTTTAATTTACCGGACCACCAACCCGTAGAGGGTTGGTGGTTGGTAAATTAAAGGCTAAAGGAGGAACATGGGTGGGTTTTAGTCAGTAAAAGTCTGACAGTCCCCATTGCTCCAACCAGAGCGGCGGAAAAATTCTTACTAATATTATAAAAGCGAAAGGGAGTTTGTTTGTTTTTTACCTCTTCATGCTTTAATGGCTAAACCGATTTCAATGAATTTTGATACAGAGATGGTTGGGAACCAGGAGACGGACAAAGGCTATTTTTTATTTAAAAAAAAGTGGGATATGAGGGAGAACGAGGGAAGAAAAGGGAAAACTTAGCGTTGCTATTACAAATAAATCAGGCACAAGAGCAAAAACTGCAGGTCTGCTTGGTGTGTTATACCGAATTTAACGCGAGCGAACGCGCGGGCGAAAGCTAGTAGTTTTATAGTAGAATGGGTATACTCCCGAAGTGGTCCCCATATCAATTTCATTTATATTACTGGGTTAATTTATTAATTATCCGGTAAGACTGGAAGCTAACCCCAATATTTTTCGGAAAAGGCTAGGAAAATGATGAATTTATGACTTATTTTCTATAATACATATTGTTCATATGAAAACGTTGTGTGTACAGATAACATCATATCATAATTTAAACGACTGAAATAAAAACTTTATAGCACAAAAAAATAAAAGCCGACTTCCCAAAAAGAAGTATTTCAATTTTTGTAAAATTATTTCACTTTCGGAAGTCGTTGTCGTTGGTTCGAAAGTCGTGACTTCTGCATATTTCATTGACATTTTTGCCACCAACTTTTGAAGTTAGTTGGAAAAAACCACTCAGCCTAAGCCTTTAAAATTCTCAATAACAACTTGATATACATAAAAATAAACAGGTCGTGAACAGAAAGACGTAGGTGGAGAACACACGTGCCACTTGGGGCTCAGGAGCCAACCATCTGTGACAAGTGCTCCAGATTGAAATACGAAACTCAACGGCTTGACATTTATACAACGATGTGGTAAGTGGTATATATTTCAATACCTGCGCAGTCGGCGTGGGGAAAAACCGGTTAGGTTTCAACTGGTAGATTGTTTTAATAATAACAATTACACAAAGCGACATTCAATAATCGTCATCTGTCTAGCCTTTTCCCAACTATTGGGGTCGGCTTCCAGTCTTAGCGCATGCAGCTGAATATCAGTATTTTACATGGCTGCCTATCTGACCTCCAAAACCCAGTTAGTACTAGATAATACGATACCCCTTGGTAATCTAACTTGACTATCTGTAATGACTGATAAAGATCTACAAAATGACAGCTGGGACCAACAGCTTAACGTGCTTTCCGAGGCACGGAGGAAACTCGGTATGTAGCGGGAGGGACTAAAACCCACCCATGATCCTTCTTTGCCCTTTATGTTCCGGTATGTTTTTAGCAAGTTTTGACAATAATTAGCGTACGTAATGTTTAATGATGCACGCAATATGGAACAATAAACATCTCCTTTACAACCAAGTGTTACTGGTAAACTATTTCCATAGTATTAGTGCACTTCAGTGCATACGATATTAGATTAGATTTCACGACTATACGTAGGTACTAATCAAAACGGTTCAGACTTCGCTTAAGATACTCGCCAGACAGAATGTTGCTTACGAACAAACATTGCTTAAAATAAGTTAGAAAATTATTGTAATCCATAATTTTAATCCATAAAAATGAGAAAGCAATTCAATTTATTGATTCAATAACTACTTTTACATCGTATCTGAATTTCCATAACTAACCACATACAAGATACCAAACATGCAATTTTTGTTCTCAAAAAAAAATCAAATCGTTATAATTACAAAGCATAACATAAATAAAAAAAAAACCTATTATATATTATGTATTATAAATGCGAATGTATGTTGTTGTTCTTTCACGACAAAACGGCTGAACGGATCTTGACGAAATTTGGCACAGAGGTAGATTGTAGTCTGGAATAACACATAGGATACTTTTTTTCAATATCACGCGGGTGAAGCCGCGGGCGCCAGCTAGTTATGTCATAAGTCAATTCATTACAACAATTAAATTTCCATTTCAAGTCACTTAGGTTACGTGAATTAGGACTTTTATAACAATAAGTTTTATATTAGTAATAAATAATCAATTTTATATTAATGAATTTTATATAAAGCAATCTTAATGAAATGAATGAAAAATTTTCACTAAATAGAAACACAATGTTTATCTTTTCTCATCCAATTGCATTGAATGAGAAAATCGTCTTGTCCTTACGACAAGACGATGGATGAAAAACTCAGTTTCATAAAGTAAGAACGAAAAAGCAAGTTGGTGATAAGGTAACTTAATTCTGCATTCTGTTCTAAGAAAAATTATACAGCCAAAGAACCTATTTATTTCAACAAAATAAGGAATTTTAATTGTTCATAGTCTTATAATATAACTGTTCCACTTCATCTGTAGTATGTCTTGGTCGTCTTGGTACTTCTATTGTTCAGTGACCGTATCAGAAAACTGACGATAAACTTTCTTGAACTATTCAGAAAAAAAAAAAGATGGCGGCTTTAGTTCCCTCTATTCCCACGAGACAATGGTACGTGAATCAATATTCCAAACAATGTTTCCTGACCATACGCGGCGATTGCGAACAGTTCGTCTGTTGACGCCATTACTAAGGCTACTTGCAGGCAGCAGCCGAAGCCTGCACTCAAGTTATTAGTAGGTACTTGTGCCCGTCGTGTTCAGTTTCTCCTAATCCGTTTTACTGTGATCATATGCTTGGTTATACGGCAACATACTCAAAATCTATTAGACTGATTAAGTGCCAACCGAAATTAGACTTTCTTACATTAATGTTACGTTTAGTTTTGTGGGCCTGTGATCAAATATTCGTGTTTTATGCTAACACTTACACGTGCCTTTTAACAAGACATTTTTTATTATTAAGTTACTTTATAGTTTATTTTCGAAACATTCAAAATAACAAAGCAAATATCTTTGCTAACTTAGGCTTCAAAAAGCTTCCATTCGATTGTTGAATCAAAATATCCGCCCAGCTCCTGGCTAGTCATCCCACTGCGATATTTTTGTTTCCCTGCCCATTTGACTTCTGCCTAAGTGGAGGTTACTCCAATTCTTCCCGCGGGAGTCGTAAGAGAAATAAGCTAATTACAGCTAATTGTCTTAAGTGGCTAAGTAGTAATAAACACTGTTTTAAACCGCTTGGAACTTCTTTATGACTATTCCCATAAGCTACAGAAGTCCAAAGCTGGATGGAACAGAATTGGCAACACTGTTTTATAAAACAACCAGCGAAAATGAAGTGGTCAGGTCAAAGCATTTGATTACGGATGAAAATGAAGTAAAGTTAAACACTCACTGACACACACAGAATGCGGAATGAATACGGCACGGTTGGCGCATTGGCTGAGGGATTGGCTGCTTGTCTCAGGGTTCAATTCCAGCACGGAACTTATATTTTTATAGCTTACAAGTAAATAAATAAATAAAAATCTTGGGACAACTCACACACGGCTATCTGATCCTAAGCTAAGCAGAGCTTGTGTTATGGTAACCAGACAACTGATATACATACTTATATAATTTATAAATACATACATATTATAGATAAATCACACCCAGACACAGAACAAACAATCATGCTCATCACACAAAGTTTGTCCTGGGTGGGAATCGAACCCACGAGCTCCGGCTCAGCAGTCAGGGCCACTAACCACTGGACCAACAGGCCCGTCAAAGTAGTTGTTCTAGGTCTGGCTATTATGCTGCTGTGTATGTTAGTAGATATGTTTGTAAACACACTCCACAATACAGGAGAAATACTAAGTGTGGGGCAATTATTTTTAAAAATTTCCAAAATGGAATGCCATTTTAAAATAGAGATAGCTACTTGGTTCCAGTATCTTCCAATGGAACATCAAATCCTTAAAAATGATTGCCAGCGTGCGCATTTGGCCTTAAGTAACCTGGTGGTTTAAAGTCTCTGCGTGATTTTGATTCACTTCTAATTCCACAACTTAAAGAAAGAAAACATTTATTTGCTATGAAAGTGGGTACAAGGTGAGGTGTAAATAAGATAACAGTTCCAACACACTCTACCTTACGGCATGCAAAAGTAAATAAGAATATAAAAAAATACCAATTATACAAGCACACTAGACTTCAATATCAACAATTTTAGTTCTATATTTTACAAATGATTAAAATAATGAATAATACTGTTTTACGCCTACCTGTAAACATATAATTAAGTGTAGGTTGTGTTTCAATAATGTTACTTAACTTATGAAAATCTAATTACATGAGTGTTTTGGCTCTATATCTTCTCCACAAACGAAAAGCTTTTATCTTTCAACACGTGCATGTTAAAATATGATCTTTAATTACAATTACCTCGGACCGAATGTAAGTCAAACGCACGGCTTGCCAAACACTCTGTTCAGCTCGAATATTTTGTTAAGTACATACGCGAAGCTGTTCCGGTCGGTCAGCGGCCATTAGGTAGGTTGTTTGTTTGTAGACCGTGGATTCGACCCTATCGTTTCCCAGCATGTATGAAATAAATTCTTTAGAATTTCACAGCATTTAATTTAAATCGGCCAGATTACAACCATACCGCAAACTGCACAAGAATTAGAAAGAAAGAAGAATTGTATTATTTCTTTCAAATGTGTATACCTACAATGATAACTACCAAAAGAGTGAGAAAGAGTGCAATCTGCGGCGAGTGGTATACTTACGACAGCCGCTAAACTAGGATAAATAGTCTGTACTAGCCTGTGCACACAGCTCTGCTCCGTTCTGGCCACACAGCTCCGCACAGCTCCGCACAGCTCTCCATTTATCAGCCTAATTTTTTTATTTATTTATTTATTTATTTATTTATTTATTTATTTATTTATTTATATATTTATTTATTTATTTATATATTTATTTATTTATTTATTTATTTATTTATTTATTTATTTATTTATTTATTTATTTATTTATTTATTTATTTATTTATTTATTTATTTATTTATTTATTTATTTATTTATTTATTTATTTATTTATTTATTTATTTATTTATTTATCCTTCTTACAACTATCATTACAGGCCTTAACCTAATGCGACAGTGAAGCTATCAACTAATAAAAATCTGATTTAGAGGCCGGGCTTAAATAATCAATACACACACTGGTCAAACACAAAAAATAGTTTCATTGAAAAAAGAAGTTTTATTTATATAACAGAGTCGTCTAACAAAAGGTTTGACACATCGCAATAATTCACGTTTCAGCTAACACTTGTCAAATCGTTATTTCAGTTATATTTTCAGTGCGTTTGACATTGATAGCTCAGATAAAGTATAATATATCAAAGGCTTCGCTAGTCGTTCGATGTTAACTCAAAGCAGTTGGGACCTGCAGTACACACTACACTTGATAAAGTATCAAAGAGTATTGATATAGAAGATGTGAACTTGGCTTGCGAAAGTGATGTAGGAAATATGTCTGTGGTCTTTAGTGGGGACCGAGGATCAATTGCGTAATATAGAATTACCTCAGACTTTTGACGGCACGGTTTGCGCAGTGGCTGAGCGAGTGACTGCTGCGCTGCGTGTCACGGGTTCCCGCACGGAACAAATATTTGTATGGCATATAGGTGGTGGTTTCGGGTCGGAATATTTGTGTATGTGAGTTTAAATGTTTGTAAACGCACCCACGATACAGGAGAAATTCCT
Organism: Ochropleura leucogaster; assembly: GCA_958449745.1. NCBI lineage: Eukaryota > Metazoa > Arthropoda > Insecta > Lepidoptera > Noctuidae > Ochropleura > Ochropleura leucogaster. Next base: position 20,113,052 of record OY288203.1, read on the forward strand.
ATTGTGGGGCAACATTTAAAAATAAAGAAACAATATCCCTAAAGAGGCCTGTAACATAGCTACAGTACGGCCAACGAGAAGCAATACCAAATATAAACAAAACCCATGCTAAAACCCCATCTAAAATGGCCGCCCGAATGTTAGCGAACCCGTCTTAACGTTGTCATGTTTTAGCCGGGAGAACGAGACATTACGACAAAGGCACAAGATGGAAAGACTTAAATATTAGATTGTCAACGCCACAGTTGTTCTTTAGGTTAATGACTGTTGGTATTTAGTCGATTTGTGTATACAAAAATGAATCGATTCTTAGTTTTCAATAATAGCAACACTGTCATTGTAATTGTTATAAAAGCAACAACTGCCCTCAATTCGTCCCTCTTTTTTTTTTCTCTCAACTCGCTGTGCTAGGAAGCAGACACAAAACCTTCTCTGTGAATAAATTCAAAGTGAATAAATATAACGTTCAGTATTTAAATTAATCTCTGCATTTTAATTCATGTCCATAACCTGAATTCCTATAGGTTATGGGCCCAGTTACACTTAGTAAGTACTGCGCTGCTCACGTAAGTGTTTGAATTTATTTTTTTTTCTCAAAACCCACGTGGTTTTGGCTCTGACTGTTATAATTTGAAAATCTGTCACCATGGAGAATTTGAAGATGAAGCGAAACATTAAACCGTTTGACGGTGAGAAATACAGCGTTTGGAAGTTCCGGATTTGAGCGTTGCTGACCGAGATGGACGTTATGAACGAAATCGACTTGGATCCAGAAACACGATCGGAGGCTTGGGTGAAGAGCAACCGAATCGCCAAAAGTATCATTGTCGAATATTTAGCAGATTCATTCCTCGGTTTTGCCAAAAACGAGTCTACGGCACGAGAAATCTTAAAAAACTTAGACGCATTATACGAGAGAAAAAGTTTGGCGACTCAGCTGGCGCTACGAAAAAGGCTGTTGGGTTTGAAACTTCAAGGTGACACTACTCTAATTAAGCATTTTACTGTTTTTGATGATCTGATTACAGAATTACAGGCTGCTGGTGCGAAGTTAGAAGAGACCGATAAGGTCTCTCACTTACTTCTCACGTTACCAACTTCATATGACGGTGTTATAACTGCAATAGAGACATTATCTGAAGATAATTTGACCTTGGCCTATGTTAAAACAAGGTTATTGGACCACGAGGTCAAATTAAGAAACGAGGGTAATGATACCGTTGGTAAAATTCTACACGTCGGAAACACTTTCAAAAATTTCAGCCAATCTAAATCAGAATTTAAAAAACCTAAACGCAACCAGCAAAAGTACAAGGCTAAGAAGAAGTCTTTCATCAAGTGCCACCACTGTGGACGTAATGGTCACATCAAAAATGATTGTTATTATTACAAGCGATTGAATCAAAGGAAACCTGCAGAAACATCGCGAACTATTCAAGCAGTGGAGCTTATTGAAGGTCCAACATATTCCAGTGAAGTTTCTGGATTTGCATTCATGTTTGGTAATTACCCGGATGCCTCAAAGGGTAACCAAATAACTTTCCTGTTGGATTCCGGAGCATCGGATCATATAATTAACAGGGAAGATCTTTTCAGTACCTACACTAAATTAAATGTTCCATTAAAAATTTCAGTTGCTAAACATGGCTCATTCATTTCAGCTACCAAAAAAGGCACATTGGAAGTCATTAGCAATACTGGAATACGTGGTACGCTGGAGGATGTTCTATTTTGCCCCGATGTACCATACAACCTCCTATCGGTAACGAGGATGCAACAAGCCGGTATGACAATAACCTTTGATCAACGAGGGACTAACATCAGTAAGGACGGTAAAGTCTTAATGCAAGGTATGGCTGTGAACAATTTAATATCTATAGATTTTGTTGTGGTGATAAATCGATCTGTTTCTCAAATATGCAAAAGTGGTAATAATAATTACGATTTATGGCATCAACGGTTAGGTCATATAAGTAAGCAAAAATTTATTGACTTGAGAAATAACTCAATGGTTGATGACGTTAATTTAATTAAAACCGTATTGCCTGACAACAAATTGTGTGAAGCATGCATAAACGGGAAACAGACACGATTATCATTTAATTCCTGCAAAGATAAGACTTACATTAAACGACCATTATTTGTTGTGCATACTGATGTGTGTGGGCCAATCACTCCTTCTACAATCGATAATAAAAGTTATTTTGTTTTGTTTGTTGACCAATTTACCCACTACTGTGTGACATACTTGATGGCATATAAATCAGATGTTTTCTCGGTTTTTAAAGATTTTGTAGCAAAAAGTGAAGCTAAATTCAATTTAAAATTGGTTAATTTGTATTGTGACAATGGACGGGAATATCTTTCAAATGATATGAGAGAATACTGTGTTTCTAAAGGAATTTCATATCACTTCACTATTCCTAGAACACCACAACAAAATGGCGTTTCAGAGCGTATGGTTAGGACAATTACAGAGAAAGCCCGAACTATAATTAACGGTGCTAAATTACCAAAATGTTTTTGGGGTGAGGCAGTCTTAACTGCAGTATATTTAATCAATATTACACCTACCCGCGCTTTGAAACAATCACAAACGCCATTCGAATTGTGGCACGGTAAAAAACCGATAATAAAATATTTAAAGGTTTTCGGTTCTACCGTCTATGTGCATAATAAAACCACTAAAACTAAATTTGATGATAAGTCTTGGAAAGGTATTCTGGTAGGCTATGTACCAAATGGCTATAAAGTATGGAACACAAACAGGGAAAAATATGAAACAGTTAGGGATGTCATAGTAGATGAAGTAATGTTTCTGCAGTCGAGGCCTGCGTTACAACTTGAAGGAAATGAAATCGAACATTTTCATAACAAAACTGATAATATTGACGTAATGTCAAAATCAGTGCCAATTAATTCTACTTTTGACAGTCCTAAATCTGACACTTCTAAAACTGATGGAACTAAATCCAATGATTTGAAATTGGATGGTTCAAAATCAGTACAGTTAAAATCAGATGGTTTAATACTAGACTATAACAAATCAGATAATTCAAAATCTGATGAATTGGTTCATAGTAAAATTCGTAAGTTAAATGATTCGAACATACTACATAATAAACAAAGTTCTAATGAAAATATCAATAATTCTTCTCAGTTAAGAAGGAGTGATAGGCTTAAAAGTCGTCCTGCCGTATCTTATAAAGAAATGGCTGATGTTTTATTGTGTGCTGAATCGATCAATTGCAAACTACCTACTTCGTTTCACGAGATTAAAAATATGAGTGATAAAACTCATTGGGAAGATGCGATTCAGGTTGAATTAGATTCACTTTTAGTTAATGACACTTGGAAATTAGTACCTAAACCTAGAAACAAAAATATAGTTGATTGCAAATGGATTTTTAGTATTAAAAATGATGAATTCGGTAATCCATTAAGATATAAGGCACGCCTTGTAGCTCGAGGTTTTAGTCAAGAGTACTTAACCGATTACAATGAAACTTTTGCCCCTGTTGCTCGTATAGCTAGTTTTAGATTTATGATTAGTTTTGCAAATCAATATAAATTATTAGTTCATCACATGGATGTTAAAACCGCATTTTTAAATGGAATTTTAAAGGAAGAAATTTACATGAAAGTTCCAGAGGGAGTATTTAGTAAAGACGGTTATGTTTGCAAACTAAATAAAGTTTTGTATGGGTTAAAGCAAGCTGCCCGATGTTGGTTTGAATTATTTGATCAATGTCTCAAAGAAAAGGGTTTTGTAAATTCCTCGGTTGACAGATGTATTTATATTTTAGACATGGGTGATATTAGTAAGAATGTTTACGTTTTACTGTACGTTGATGACGTTGTTTTAATGTGTGCTGACCAGCATGTAATGAACAGCCTAAAGATTTACCTTAAGAGCAAATTCAAAATGGTAGATTTAAATGAGATTAAATTATTTCTTGGCATTCGAATAACTCGACATCAAAATATGGTTACCTTAGATCAAAGTTTATATATAAAATCCATTTTAGATAAATTCGGCATGTCAGATTGCAACCCTATAAGTACTCCTTTAGAAACTAAACCAAATTATGAAGCTCTAAACATAGACAGTGAATATAAAGCACCTTGTCGCAATCTTATTGGATGTTTAATGTATGTTATGTTATGTACTCGTCCAGATTTAAGTGCAAGTGTTAATATTTTGAGTAGATACACTAATAACAGTAGTAAAGAGTTGTGGCAATGTCTCAAAAGAGTGCTTAGATATTTGAAAGGCACAATAAAATTAAAACTAACATACAGCAGGTGTAATAATTTTGATAATATTCTATGTGGGTATGTAGATTCCGATTGGGGTGGTAACGATGTCAATAATAGAAAAAGTACAACGGGTTATTTATTTAAATTATTTAATAATTGTACAATAACCTGGAATACAAAGAGGCAAATGTCAGTAGCAGCTTCTTCGACTGAGGCTGAGTACATGGCATTATTCGAAGCTGTAAAAGAAACTTTATGGCTAAAGTCTCTTGCAATCAGTGTTAAACTAAATATTGTCAGTCCAGTTGCTATTTATGAAGACAATAATGGCTGTATTAGTATAGCTAATAACCCGACTAGTCACAAAAGGTCAAAACATATTGACATCAAGTATCACTTTTCCAGGGAACAAGTTGAAAACAATGTAATAAAATTGTTTTATGTACCCACAGGTAATCAAATAGCGGATGTGCTGACCAAACCGTTACCAGCTGTCACGTTTACCAAGCATAGACGAGAACTTGGTCTATGTAAACAATAATTGTATGTTTTTTTTTTATAATTTTTTTTTATTAATGTTGTGTTAATCAATGTTGTCAATAACATTTGATTGTGATGAAATGGTCTGATTAGGTTTTCCTGGTTTTCCTAATCCTAGCAACGAATGTTGGGCCATAATGTATTTTTTTTTTCTCCCAGGAATCACTTTGAAGGCTTTTGTGTTCTGATCATTTAGGTTACTTTATGTTGTATTGTAACAAGTTAGATAATATTTGATTTGTGATTATAATTAATTTTTGAGGGGGCGTGTTGGTATTTAGTCGATTTGTGTATACAAAAATGAATCGATTCTTAGTTTTCAATAATAGCAACACTGTCATTGTAATTGTTATAAAAGCAACAACTGCCCTCAATTCGTCCCTCTTTTTTTTTTTCTCTCAACTCGCTGTGCTAGGAAGCAGACACAAAACCTTCTCTGTGAATAAATTCAAAGTGAATAAATATAACGTTCAGTATTTAAATTAATCTCTGCATTTTAATTCATGTCCATAACCTGAATTCCTATAATGACCTTTCGTATCGCTTCTCGTTGGCCGTACTGTAGATAAAAGTATCAGATTAAAGCCCGGAATCAAGTAGTATGGCAAGCCTGACCTACACTGCAGTACTAAGACCCTTTTTTCGGATTGGAAATCATCAAATGATTTCACGCGCCCTGGTCGAAGCGGACGGGAGTGGCCGACTTGTACTGACTAAAACCTATCCATGTTCCTTCTTTCGCCCTTTGTATTCCGCGGTATCTCTTTCGATAACCTGCAACCCTAGCAGGCAACGGCCCTGGAGGCCCACTGCTTTTCTAACATCGCATCGCTATGATGTGCGCGTGGAACACAAACACACCGTCGACACGGCTTGTCATCAATAGAAGGATGGACGGTGAACTACTCATTGCTCACCGTCCACAGACCAGCGTCTATGGAGGCCGACGGTTTTGTTTGCATATCGGGGGTAGGCCTAAATCGGCCAACATCTGTTTTCATACCCCAAAGTGATAAGGATGATCTGATGGGTACAGCTTGTATATTTTTTTATGATTTATAATAGTTCACAATTCATTATAAATAAACAACAGACTCTATGTTAAACTAGTCTTTGAAACATAGTTACCAAAGCAAAATGCTTTGACAATAAATGGGAGAGAACAGAAGTTCACGCACGACTGAATCAGTTTCATGACGAACGGTTCTATGACTTTGTGATTTTATTACCTGTTACTTACGTAGAATGAAAGGTTATCGTACTGAGAATTACTGAATACTCGTTATTGCCTGCAGATTTACTTGCGTTCTGAGGAATATTCTTAAAAATTACGGATTTAAAAATAATTATTATTACTGTTATTTGTCATGGGTATCGATAGCTGAGGGGCCTTCCCGGGCCACTGCCTCAGGGTTGCGGGTTGCTCGAAAAAGATACCGCAGCCCTGGAACACAAAGGGCAAAAGAAGGAACATGACTGTGTGGATTTTAGTCAGTACAAGTCTGAAACTCTCCCGCACCACCCAGAGCACGGGAGGTTACTTCATATTTTCCCATCCGGAAAAAAGGGTGACACAATTATTGCGGCGGTTATTGCTAAAAGTGACATTTTCAAGACAACCTCATCAGCCTCATCTCATTAGATTATTAGCATAGAAAACCTGCAAAAAAACTCATTGATGTGCAAACAAAATACAATCGCTACCGACAAAACACATAGACTAGTTATAAACACAAACCTAACCTACACCGTCACACCAGTAAACATAGTGTCACAAATTATAGAGCGTGGTGTTTCACGCACTCCGCCACGCCTGGGTGCGTACGCCGCTCACGCCGCGCACGCCGCCTCTGCTTCACACGTCACGGATTTCATTTGTTTGTTGTTTTAGAAAATTACTGACACAACGCGACACAAGTCACTCTGCGTTTACAACATGGCATTGAACATGTATTCAACATGTTTTGTCGCCTTGATTTGTTTCTTGTCTTCAAAATTAGTTTGTCACAAAATTTGTCCCAGATGTAGATAAAATCATTATGTCGTTTATGTCTGAAAAAAGGTAATATACGAATGATGATTGATTGACAAAGAACTTATTTTTGACAAGTCTTTTACAAGTTTTCAAGAATCACAACTTCATGCCGGGTTTGCGGGTTGTTCGAAAGAGATACTGCGGCCCCGGAACATGAAGGGCAAAAGATGGAACATGACTGGGTTTTAGCCAATAAAAGTCTGAGCGAGGATTATTATTTGACGATTTCCCATCCACAAAAAAATATCACAACTTACTTATATATGTTAAGGCGGGATTAAGCTGGTCAAAATCACATATTTAATCGAAATAATTCAGTTCTTTTAAGTTCAGTTATGGAAAGATGAAGAAAAAAACCATTTCCATTCCCACATTCAATTTCAATTCCGTTTAAACACAAACGGAAAAACCGATACTAAGTCATCTGAATCTAGCGTGTGAAAATTGCTTAGGTAATTGCAGTTGGTTTAAGGGTAATTAACTGTCTTCAAAAAAGGAGGAGGATTTCTAGTAGAGATTTTATGTTCAACCGTATTTTAAAAAGTGAAAATAATGTTACTTTCCGAAGTCGGTGGCAGACAACTTAACGAAACAAACATAAATCACCACCTTCCGAATGTTAAGTTATTTTTCACTTTTTAAAATACGGTTGAACATAGAATCTCTACAGATTTTTTTCTAGTTATCTATAGAAGATACATCGTTGAGTGCAAAAATATAAAAATATATAATTATAATAATAGCTAACCCAATCTGATAATCTAAACATAATTATCTACACAAAGATTATGAATTCAGAAGTCCTTCAATTCAAAAACAAACGGAAAAAGCAGAAAGAACGGAAGAAGCGAAGATATCATTAGCGCGATTCAGGCTAAGCTCACCCACATAAATACTCTTCATGCAATACTAACGAGTTCACCTACTCGCCGCTAGATGTCACTATTCTAAACATGACATGTAACCTCAGCAGTAATTGGACCGTTTTGTGCTCTTACACGCGGAGTCTCTTTCTTGGGAGTTTGTTAACTACACCCATTGTGTGACAACGTAAAAGATTAAACACTGCTTTATGAGAACGACCTAGATTTTACAATAAAGCATGTTGGGGATGTTTTTAAGCTTATAAACTGCTTGTCGTTAGGGCAATACGCTTGAGTATTTGTTACCATAAAAATTCCATATACTCATTATAATTTAAGTTAGGTGTCTAATTTAGTTGTGACGTCTCTTCCAAAACTCATTCTTTGAATTTGAAGAAAAAAAAGAGGTCATTCTAAGTCGAATTAATTAAATTATTAAGATAACATAATTCAACAAATATCCCCAAAGACATAGGTAGCTATCTCTAAATCACAAACATGTTTGATATTTTTAATAATATCGCGCCAGCAAAGTATGGCAGCGACATCAGAGTTCGTGCCGCGTTAAAATTCAAGGAGCAAGTTGGAAAATTTTCCGTCGAGCAGCCGCCATTGAGAGGAAAAACTTTGACATCTGCCCATGAAACTATGAAAATTGTTTACGGCACTAACGGAGGTGTCAGTGCTTCAAACTCGAGGAGATAAAACGAAAGGAATTTTATAGTTTTGTACTGAAGTGATGGAGCACTTTAAGTCGACTGCAACGGCAAAAAGTTGTACCTCTATATGTGAACAATTTTATCCAGTTTTATAAAGTAAGTAATTACAGACGTACCTACACGTGGTATAGTACAAGTATTTATAAAATAATGGAGTACAATCCCTAGTTACCGCGAGATACCGCGGCCCCGGAACATAAAGGGCAATAGAAGGAACATCGGTGGGTTTTAGTCAGTACAAGTCTGACACTCCCCCCCCCCTCCCCGCTCCATCCAGCAGAGCGGGGGAAGTCAAAAAAACCCTAGTTATTGAGTGATATTTTATTTTTTAGATTGCAATATCCATGAATTTGAGACTATGTCCGATATAAAACTGCGTTTTTACTTGTGATGAGCGTAGCGAGGAAAGTGTATAAAACTAACCAATCACAAAGCTGACTTTGCACCAGCTGTGAAAAAGAATATTTAGTATTAGTTAGTTTCACACACACCTCATGCTCTCATGCATCTCTAGTGAACACGCAGCCTAACATTCCTTACTTTCTAAATTAAATGAATAAAGTCAGAACTTTCGCAGAGAAAGTTGCAACGTTGGCGTTTTTCAAAAATTGTTGCTCTGTATTAGGATATAATACGTTGATCGATCTGTTTCACAAACGATAGGGTATAGTTTCCTATATGTTTTATTGGTTTTTCATAACAGGAACTGATGGAAGCTACTGAAGGCGCCAAACTTATGTCGAAGCTTTGGACCAAGTACGCAGGGCACGGAGTCAATAGATTACCATCAACACTCCTTGATGAAGAATGCTTACGAGCCATTTATCAAAGTAAAATAAGTTATTAAATACAAGTTATCTAAATGAACAATAAGATGCCTAGGTACTACAGTAATCCTCCACATCACACACACAGCCACACTGACAGCATTGGACAAAAAATTGAATTCGTTGGCTTGCATTCTACATCTCATTTGAACATAATAGAAGTACGAATGTAGATAAATAAGTAAATATATATCTTGAGACATCTCACACACGGCTATCTGATCCCAAGCTAAGCAGAGCTTGTGTTATTTTAACCAGACAACTGATATACATACTTATATTCTGAAAAATAGATGTTGGCGGATTCTCAGACCTATCCGATACGTACACATAATTTCGTTTAAACGGTCCAGCCGTTTCGGAGGAGTATGGGAACGAAAACTGTGACACGAGAATTTTATATATTAGATAAATACTTACATATTATAGATAAATCACACTCAGACACAGAACAAACAAACATGCTCATCACACAAAGTTTGTCCTGGGTGGGAATCGAAACCACGACCTCCGGCTCAGCAGTTAGGGCCACTAACCACTAGACCAACAGGACCGTCAAAAAGAAAAAGATCGGCATGCCATGTGGGACACAACCCTGGCATAAAACAACATCACCCACAGAAACAATTAACGCAAAAAAGCGAAACAGCTGTCAGCATTCCATTGGTCCACAACTCCACATCTCTCCTACAGATCAACGGAGCTATAAAAGCAGTAATTTCGCTAGATTTTTATGACACTTTTTTATATGTTATTGTTACGTCGGTCCAATAATGGAAACTGAAAGGGCCATTATTTTATTTGGACTCACATTTTATGGGTGAAACGATCACGTCGTGAATGTCCCCGGTTTTATTATAATGAAAGTTAAATTTTCAATTTAGACGATGGTGGATTGTGTTTTGATTTTTTTTGGTGTTTATTTTGGCTAGAAGAGACGCCATTGATTAAAAAAAACTTAACCATGGTATTCTATGGACATGTGATGCGAAAAAATACACATAGACGGCACGGTTGGCGCAGTGGCTGAGCGATCTACTGATGCACTGCGTGTCACGGGGTCGATCCCCACACGGAACAAATATTTGTATCGCCTACAGATAGTTGTTTCGGGTCTGGCTGTTTGTGTATCTGAATTTTTGTAAACGCCTCCATGATAGAGGAGAAATTACCCGCCTACACGCATTGTAACAACTATATATCATACGGTACACCCTACAAAACAAGTTGTACTAGTTGTAAAAATATATTGTAAATCAGTCTGATATTTGTAGTTCCACGTCCATGCACATTTTACATACTAGAGTAAAAGTCTCATAATTGACGTGAAAACCCACTAGACTATCAAGCTTTCATTAATAATTTCGACTGCATTTTTCACAGCATACAAAAGTTATACTTAATGCTTAGGTTTGCTGTGTATTCATCTTCAAAATCTATTTATTTTTATTTCACATAGCCTACATGGGCACTTATAAAACGTCGAGAAAAGGTGCACATTTCGGGTTGGTCGTTTCCTATGGAGAAGAACCGGCAAGAAACCTCATGGTTACTCTTTTGAAATCATTTGGTTTTACAATGTTGTTGTTACAGCGTTAATACTTAACGTAGGTCCGACAATGAGGCATTGCTTGCTTTATAAAAAGTAAAATAAGATGAGAAGTTAACAAGCGTCTAAGAATCTATAAGGCCAACAATGTCCGCTTATTCACAAAGAATTGGTAAAAAGAAGAAAGAAAAAGAACAAAATATTCTTAATTTAAAAGTCTGCATAATCAGCATTGTGTCGCTGTTCCCACAGTATCAATAGAAGCACAATAAACAAATACACCACATTAATAGAATCTCTAATAATTCTTCACGGCACCCCGGCCAGTCGGGCGCAGCTGCTAAATCCCCCTAACCGTCCAGCATTAGAGAATTACTCGATGTAATCCCTCCGCGGCGGTATTATTTGCTCCTCTGATGCTGCACTGAACCTCGTCAAACGATATTATAATTCCTAAGGGATTGTGAACAGGTGCCTGTTGAGTCTAGCGGTTTATGTTTTTTTTACTAAAATACTGATTGATTAAGAGTGTTTTATTTTTTTAGATTATTAACTCAGATCGTTTATTTGAGGAGCTAGTTATCGCCATCGTAACCAAAGAATTTGCAATTACTGTAAAACAGTTATGTTTCATCTCGACATGATGTTAAATGCACCAGTTTGATTTGAATGACTGTATTCATAGTATATTAAATTAGAGAATACTTTATTAATATACTAAACTTTTTTTCATACATACTTACCTGAGCACTTATAAAACGTCGAGAAAAAGTGCACGGTTTGGGTTGGTCGTTTCATATAAAGAAGAACCGGCAAGAAACTCCACGCTTTTAAAATCATTTGATTTAAAAATGTGTTATAGGCTCGACAATAAGCAATAAAGAATTTGACTTTGACTTTATAAGTCAAGAACGTAAAGTAAGATAAGAAGATAACAAAAATTATCAAGCATCTAAGAATCTACAAGGCCAACAATGTCCACTCATTCACAAAGAATTGGTAAAAAATAATCTAAGTAGTTCCAAACATCATCCTACATACAAACTTACTAACATAAAAACTTTACTTACTTACAAAAAAAAATACCGACTTTTTATTATCCCCATGCCATGCAAAAGTCTCAAACAAATAAGACTCGAACAGTCCACCTACTGTCAATTATCGACTTTTATTTACCAATTAGTCTAAAATGTGTTACGATATTTTCCCTCGCCATTTTAAAGTAGATATAAAAAACTCCTAAACACATAATCTACCTAGAGTTCCTCCAGAGTCTGATAAAAACCCTGTGTGTAATATAAAAGCGTGTCACAATGACAAATATCCATGCAGCAGTACCGACGCTCGACGCCAGAAGAACCCACTACTCACCTGAGTAATGGTTGCGCTTCTTACGGATTTACCCTTCAGTTCGCAGATATCACCCTGTCTTCTACTAGAAAATGCTAGGAAAAGATACTAGGAGCAAATGTAAGGTGTCAGATATGTAAGGTTAGTATTTGGTGACACGATTTTGTATCAAAAGGGACATGAGTGTCGTTAAGTACCTACAGGGGAACTTAAAACAATCAATGAGTTAATTTGTAAAAGATATAGCTATTGAAATTCTCGTGTCTTAGATGTTCAGATACTTTTAATTCTCACGCTTATAATTATGCAATAATTAGCGTTTCAATAACATCATCTGCCTAGCCTTTTCCCAACTATGTTGGGGTCTACTTCCAGTCTAACCGGATGCAGCTGAATATCAGTATTTTACATGAAGCGACTGCCTATCTGACCTGTACAACCCAGTTATTACTGAGTAATGCGATAGCCCTTCGTAAGACTGGTTGTCAGACTTTCGGAACACTGACTGCCTGTAACGACTGTCAAAGATCTACAAATGACAGCCGGGACCAACGATTTAACGTGCTTTCCGAGGTACGGAAGAAACTCGGTATATAACGGGTGGTCACCCATCCACAGAACCTAAAGATCGACCCGAGCGTCTGCTATTATTTAGCAACGATGTCTTAAAAATATTATTTTACTGCACAAACGAAGCCTATATATGTGTCTCCTGAACGCACACTTACTTTTTTTTCGTCATCCCTCACCGTCCCCGAAATGCACATAGCCGAAACGGGTTAACATTTCACAAATACCTACAAATTACTCACATGTCCATATTGCCCACTCCTTACAAAACGCTGACCTTTCCCAATTGACCTTTACATCTTACGAGATGACAAAAAGGCTCAATTTTCCCTCGCGTACCCAAATCAGTATAAAAATGTAAGAACAAATGGTGACACACTTTGCTATGCAAAAGGTGAGGTCTCAGATATTTCACATACAAATAAATTTTACGCTAATATTTCTTTTCAAAGCTGACATCGCGTCAAAATGTCCCGCCTGTATCCTAACACGTGGAGACATTATTCAAAATGATTTTCCTTTTTTTCGTCCCAGATCCTTCCAGGATTTGTTCTTACCTTGTTAAAAAAGGGAAGCAGAGTAAAAAAATATTGAGATTCTTGCAGAAAAGATAATAGTACGCACAACTTTTGTAGTTTCATTTTATATGCTTTGACTAGGCTGTGGTTTATTACTGGGGTCACATCTTAAGATAATATTTTTTTACAAACGAGGAAGAGAATCTTAGAGGCTAAAAATAATGTCACTAAGATAAATCCTTTCGTAAGTCAACCATGTTGACTTGGCTGTTTTAGGCTAAAATGAACGTCATTATTCTAAAAATAAGAGTTATTTCTAACGAGCATTATAATGTTCTTCTCCCTCCATACCCATTTAATTTAAAGCTTAATATATTATTTTAACGGTATACTTATTATAATAATAGGGTCTGAAATTAATCTTCTCGGTGGCCTCGGTTTTTTCCCGTCCCATTGTGAGCTCAGCTCCGCTTTGCCTAAAGAGACCATTGTGCATTGCTAGCTAACGCAAGACTAGTTGTTTGTCAAAAAATGATACAGTTTTCTTATTTCAGGGACCGGCGAACGACTTTCTTTATTATTCAGTAGGAGAGCTTCATTTTTACAGTTTTATAGGAATGTTTTACCTAGACTGCGATAACCTACCGACCCGTACATGGTAGTTGAGCAATAATAATTATAAAAAACTAGCTTTTGCCCGCGGCTTTGCTCGCGTTAAATTCGGGGTAACATAGTTCCCCTTACCTGATTTACATATCCTGCTACCTGTAGTTTTTGCCTTTTTTTGGGGTGGTAAATCATCAAATAACTTCCCAGAGTTGGAGTGCCAGACTTTTACTGACTAAAACCCACCCATGTTCCTTCTATTGCCCTTTGCGTTCCGGGGCCGCGGCATCTCTTTCGAACAACCCGCAACTAGTTTTTGCCCTTGCGCCTTAATTATTGTAATAGCAATGCTAAGTTTTCCATTTTCTTCCCTCTTTCTCCCTCATGTCTCAATCTTATTTTATAAAAAGATAGTTGGGACCCTGGAGGACGGACAAGGATAGCCCAGGATATCTCTGTACTAAAATATATCAAAATCGGTTAAGCCGTTTAGGCGTGAAGACGTACCTACCAAAGAAACAAACTCACTTTCACGTTTACAATATTAGTAAGGATTTAATTGTTTTGGATTGAGCAAAAACCTACATACTTTCCGCTACTATAAGTCTTCGCCCAGAGAAAGCATTCAGGCTTGTATAGTTTCCACTTACGAAAAAATGAGTCAAGTTACACTTTGAGCAATTAAACTACACAACCACAGTCACAAAAAGCATTGACTCAAGCATAATTAAAAAAAGAGCATGCGCTTCCAACCCTGCAACGCGACGCCCGGCCTGGGCGACCAACGAGGCGTCGCGTAACATACTGTACTCGCACTTACGCGTAAGTGCGCAACATTACAATTATTCTCGGCGAACGCGAATTTCGAGCCCTTTGAATCCCTTCGGAGCGTGAAGTGCTCTAATTAAATATTGCGTCAATCTCGACACACCTGCCAGCCTCATTATACCTGGTCGGCGAATAAAGGGTTGAATATTTTGAGACAATATATTTCGTATGATAATGTTGATGTTGGATTGAGTGTTTTGTTCTTTTTGTAAATCGATTTAACTATCTGAAGAATCTCATCAATTATACATATTTATATCCATGACCAAATTATCTAGGCTTTCTTACTCTTAAAATTTTAAGGTTCGGCACCTCCCAAGGAAACATGAAATCCTTTCAGAATCACTTTATCGACCGATAGTCTGTCTGTCTGTCAATACGCTTTATATCGAGAACGCGAAACACATACTCCAGTCTTAGTCCCTTAGAGCTATTAAAAATATTAACCCTCCAAGTCTACGCAGTCAAAAGATATGGCTGTTTATGTCGCAAGTTTCTACGGAAACCTCGGTGCGTCTCTGGAGTCTCTGATTTAAGGTTAACAACGTAAAACTAAAATCAATTTTCCTCTTGTCTTGTAATGGTTGGAACTACTAGTTACATAACGTTTTCAACGAAAAGTCAATTTATGTTTACACCATTCGGGATCGCTTTATTGCATTTCTTAGTCCATAATGTATGAATATTAAAGGACACCACAACTTATATTTTACTAGCTGATCCCCACGGTTTCACCCGCGCTGCTCAGCACCTGTTTGTCGTAGCGTGATGTTAAATAGCCTATAGCCTTCCTCAAGAAATGGACTATCCAACACTAAAAGAGTTTTCCAATTCCAACCAGTAGTCCCTGAGATTAGCGCGTTCAAACAAACAAACAAACAAACTCTTCAGCTTTATAATATTAGTATAGATTATGGACTAAGGTCCATAATGTATGAATATTGAAGGACACCACAACTTATATTTTAGTAACGTTGAGTATTGTATCATTTAATACAACGTCACAGAGCTACAGAAAGAGAAAGGACAGTAGGCAGCTACAACAACGAATACCATGACATGAACTCCACGAAAAGCAACATGGCCGCCGTCAAACTAAGTTTCCTCTACTAATAAAGTGACGGCACGCAATCGGTTCCTAAGACGTGACCACGGCCGTCTGCTTCGGGACGAGATATTAATTGTGCTAACAAGACAGTTACGTAATTAGACGGGCTTGAGGCTTCATCGCGATTTTGTGGTGAAGAAATATTGAACCTTAAGTCAAGAAGATCTTAGTGCTTTTCATTGCAAATAGGTTGTAGCTCATTTGAGAAGCTTCTGGCTAAATATCCCCCTCGCGGGCCGATGCTCAAGGTCAAGCAGCGCTTGCCAAGGTTGGTCTGCGTATGTGTGGCCATCCATTAGTTTCCTCCGTGTCTTGTAACGCAAGTTAAGCTGTTGGTCCGCACTGTCATTTGCAGAGAGAGATAACAGGTGTATGTAAAACTACGTTGTTGAGTTCAGATAGGCAGTTTAGTACTAGTATTTACCTGCATTCGTTAGACCTAAAGTGTACCTTCAATAATAGTACAGACACATCCCCGTTCGTTATGTTTATATACTATATAATATTATGAATATTAGTCCGTCTTTTACATTATTCAAAAATAAGGGACACGATTTATTTAATTTGTAAATTAGAATAAAAATGACAAAGCCCATTAAAGAGACGTGTGACGCCATGTGTTGATGCATGTTTCCGCTATGAGTAATAAAAAACGAACTAAATAGAAAGTAAGCAATCACATTGACCCTGGAAACTACCCAATTGCCAGTATAAATATTTAATTTTGTTTAATCAATCATCTAGTCGGCCAAAAATATTAAAAAAAAAAAAACGAAAAATAAAATTCCTATTAAAGTTTCAAATTTACTTTGTCTAACTTGATGTTTCCACAACCACTAATCGTCTTAACATTTTTTCTGCCAATTTCGAATCATAATTTTCCTTAACACTCTAATTTTCACAGAGCCGTTTAATTTTTCTAAATGAACGTGAAATTGTGTCCATTATTCAAAATTACGCGACGCCTGCGTTGGGTAAGCTCGTCCGTCCGAAGTTTGGGGTAGCATCGTATAATCTCTGGCCGACGGAAATGTCCGTCATGGCGATCGGACATGGTTAGTTGTCTACGTTAATTACGACAGCTTTAGTTGCCGGGTTAGGGGCAAAATGTGCGTTATTACGGAAAATGGCTGAAACTGAAGATGAATTTACATTTATGTGGATATTAAAGTAATTAACTTTTGTCAGGATTATTTGTAAGATATTTTGTTTTAATTATGAATGCCACCATGGATATCAAATACTTTGCCCGCGTCTAACAAAGTCATCGGTGTCATTACTGCTATGAATTATTTGAGCTAACAGCTCTTGCAAACCGTTTAAATGCTTTCTATTACAAAATAAGAGACGTGTAAAAATGTTAGTGAAAATCCACTTGCAAAATAAACATCATTTAATAATGTGTTCTTGTTTTATCCCATCGTAAACAAAAAAATCTTCTTATCTTGCAATTGAACTCATTTAGCACATACATACAAACTCTATTTTCAGTACTATCCATAATTTTCTCAACAATGTTAACAAACAAAGACCACAGAACACAAAGGTACAGCACAGCACTTAAAATCAGCCAACATTCGTTAGGGCACACTCGAAATTATTAGTTAACAAACGTACAAGCATAGTTTGGAGAACTAGACTAGTCAGTGTCCTGGAAATGTTCCTCCATGGACAGTAGTGTTCATTATGACTGTTTTCTGATGTAATATGATGGCCTACCATGTCATGTTTGTGCTACTTTTATTTTGGTAATTAACATTTCGCTGCCTTGATTCTTTTTTAACCTTTTTTCTGATGACAACGGTTTTCGGTCGGGTTTTGACTTATTGTTGGGCTCTCTTACGCTGTTACAACAACATTGTAAAACCATTGTGATTTCAAAAGAGTGACCATGGAGTTTCATGCTGGTTCTTCTCCATAGTAAACGATCAACCCGAACCGTACACCTTTTATCGACGTAAGTGCCCATGTATGTGATATAAAAATATTTTGATTTGATTTTAGGATGCTTGAACATTTTTGTAGCTGCAAAAATTGGCTGAATACTAAATATTACAGCAGACTACAGACAAATGATTTCTTCCGCTTTGGGTGGAGCGGAAGGGAGTATCAGACTTGTGCTGACCAAAACCCGTCCATTTTCCGTCTTATGTTCCAGGGACGGGACAACTCCGGCAGGCAGTGGCCCTGCAAGGCACTAAACCTGCAAAGCCTGCAAGGCTCACGTAAATCCGGTGGTAAAAGCCGTGAGTTAAATGTAAGATATTTTGCATGTGCTAGGTTAGTCCGCGTTGTGTATTACTATCTTCCACGTTCACACACTATTTAGACACGACTCCTCGGCAAAAAACCTTCCGGCAATGAAAGTTATACATACATGCTAGTGAAGTGCAACAGTTTTTTTCTGCCAACATTTCTTAGACAACAAAATCTACCATAAACGCCACAAATTCACCGAGCAATCAAGACCAAAATGAACCGCGTCACTGTGGAACATCCAGTCCAGACGTTTGGGCCACGTAGCCCGAAATCAATTAGAGTGAGTCCGTGCCGATCAGAGGCTCCCTGAGAACTTTGCTGACGTCACAACTACGCCCTTTATTACCAACCCGTGTAATTGACTTTTAGAATCAGCGGTGAACGAGTGACAGGGATGGATTGGCGGGCCGGCTCTTAGGACCAATATTGTTACTAGTTTGAAGTTAGAACAAGGACTTGACTAATTCGACTTATTTACAAAAGAGCAGTAGTGGTGCAGTTGAAGTGCCCATGACTTACGTCAGGTCGTCGTGGGTTTGTATCCAGGTGTGTATACTCTGTGTGATATATTTTATCACCTCTGGTCTTCAAACGGTAAGTAGAAGTAAGAAAAACACCATGAAGAAACCAGCGAGCCTTATAACAACTTATAGATAAGGGGTCTTGACAAACAGACAGACGGACGATAAAATAATACTGTTTTTTTCCTTTTGAGGTATGGTACCCCAAAATTGGACACGTGTGACTAAATAACGGTGGATTATGGCTGACTCTCTCTTCCTCTATCTTTCAATACAGGAGGCCTTTATATATCTACAAAGTTAGATTGAGCAACAAAGATATTTCTTTCTTTCTCATATAGCTTGCAAATACTGTCCGGTAATAATATCATGTAGCTAAGATTTCCAATGCCAAACAAATTGCCTGTACACACACAAAGTATAACAGTTGCGATTACAACAAGTCACCTCGACTCCCTGAGGACCTAATCTATATTAGGTGTTTGCAAAAATTAAAAAATAAGTCGGTCCTTATGCACATTTATGAATGTGATGAGAATATTAGGAATAATGTTATTCTATTATTTAGGATCAGTAAGATTTCCAATCTTTTGAGAGCTGAATGTAGGTAATCAAAATATCTCTAAGTCAAAAACGTAATATATGTATTTATTTATGGTTATATATTCAAGCATTATATATTTATACAAGTATTTATTGTCATATTTTTCTCATGCTCTCTCACACACTATCGTCTACATTTCGTTCTCATATCTCCTTTCGCAGGCAAAAAATTCTTAAGAAAAAGCTGTACCTTCCTACTAAAATTTTTATAAGTTTTTTTATCCTGTCTGGTTTACTGTGCGTACATAAATAGTTAAATAAATAAACATCACAAATTCCTTCATTTAAAAGACAGATCGGCACATAAAAGTACACCCACATTTTGCCAGGGGGTCTAAAATGACCGCTCACCACAAGCTAAGAATCTAAGTAGTAAGGGTCCTGCCTTTAGTAGTTGCACAACATGCTGTCAAGATAAGTTGCGTCCACACAAATGTACCAAGAATATTTTCCTTCCTTAGAACAACTGATTTCTCAGCATGTTTAATAAACTGTACCTACTCTTAAAGTGTTCTTCGCACGCTGGTGGAACTAATTGGTACTTTGTTTCCCCATTACTAGTAGCACGAGTATACCTTTCAGTTGAAACTTATGTATGCAACGCTTTTGACTTCGCAGCGAGAGACATTAAAAGAGGTCACGTGGAATGGGGAAATTTGGTTCTAGTTATATTTGTTGAGAAATTATACGTTCAAAGTGTCTATACTTCCAAATTAAAAAAAAAAATGTGAATTTGTCAGGACACATGTGTGACATCATCTTGTCTTTTATTTTGTATCTCTTTCGGTAATTGTTCAACTCTACTTCTACCGCAGTTTGCATTATTATTTGCTTATCCAGGTTATTAACTATGTACCAAATTGCATCTAAATCTGTTCCGAAGTATTGCAAGAAAGAGTAAATAAACATACATTCTCCCACCCAAACCTCTACAAAACAACACACAGAAATAAAGTTCATTGATGTTCTATCCAATAATGAGGATATCCTCAAATTTTTGCCATGGTTGCTTGAATGATGTTCATCCCAGCCATTCAATTACCTCATCGAAAATCCAGCAGGTACAAATTGCAGCCAAAAACACAGTCCCATAGTACGGCCCTGTGCTAATTCGTAATAAACCATTGTTGACACCTGCACCACGGCTTTAGCTTTATTGTATGTCAGGGGCGCTCCACATTAAAATAAATTGTTAGTTAAAGTTCGTCTGTTTGTGTTTGTGTAGTATGTTGCTCTGATTTACGTACTTGAGGACTTGTGAATGTAGTTTGTGGAGTGGAAAGTAGGAATTGCTTATTTAATATATAATGTGAGACTTTGTGGTCTTGAGATATATGACATTAGTAACAAGAAAAGCTTTTTAAGTAAGTGTGTACTACCCCACAGCTGGGAAAAGGCCCCCCAAATATCATTCTCCATCCTCCTATTCAAATTAGCCCTCCTGTTACATGTCCAGGTCGTCTAGCTATCTCTTTTTGTGCAGGCCGTCCATCTCCTGGCACCAATAGCACGATGCCATTTGCGTAGTAGTCATCGTGCAAACGGCTTACGTGTCCCGCCCAATCCCATTATAGCCTAGTAAATAAATGCTTATTGCACTTTATTTAATGGTGAAGTCTGAATGAATTCAAACCAAGAAGACTTAGGTAAAGGTGTGCCCTAAAAGTACAGTCACATTTCACATGCAGCAAATGCAAAAGAACCGTATCAAGGAAATCAATTGAAAAACCGCTCATTAAAAAAAAAAGTTAAGAGGTGTCAAAGGACACCCGGATGGAACAAAGTTATTGTGTACAAAAAACCCTGTATACACTCAACTAAAATAATCGTCGCGACACCACACGGTTCACAATGCCAAATAGAAAAACAAAACGACAATAACTGGCTTGCTTTCTATGAGAGAGAAAGAGAGACAGACAGAGAAACACGCGCACGCCGCGCGGCTTACAACTATAGCAAAAAGTGTTACTACTTTTGGTCTTAATTTTTTCCGTGTAGCCCCCTTTCGCAACGCGCGATAAGGAACTTCATTTCAAATGAAGGTTGACGAGTAGAGAACGCCATTGGCATTAAGTCCGCTTCTCCAACATGCCCATGAAGTGTTAAAAAAAACCATCCAGGCCTTTCGATGACCATATTTTTAGTCAAAACTTCCAAAAAAAAGTCCCTCCGAGTTCATGGCAAAAGCAAACATAACCTCTTGAAGCCTTCTGTGTAAATACCTCAGTAGTTTCCCTCTTCCAGTAAAGTATTCACATTTGCAAAGTAAGTGCATAATAGCAAGCATATGGAGTTAATTGGCGCCGGCTAGGAAGTAATTAGGCGCAGTCTAGTTCTTTTATTAAATACATTTTGTAACAAGAAGTTTCCGAGTACCTCCTGTTGAATTCAGACAACTTTTCTGTGTAATTGTGGGTTTAGTTTCGCTAGCCGAATTAAAATGGTATGGTAATTAAGATAATCCTTTTGAAAACTGTTTACCAATTTTTTGTCTTTGTTCAAAGGACCATGGCGACGTTTTCAATTGGCTGTAGCACTGGTCTCCGGTGATTTTATATAGTGAATAGTAGGAATTAAAAACATAAAATATTATTATGAGCTTATGATTTGAGATATATTTCAATAATGTTAAACTTGCGCCCATTTTGACCAAGACTCTTTCCAGCAATTCGTGACTTATGAATGCAAATCAATAAGGATTTCGTTTACAGTCTGGAATAACACTGTGGTCTAAAAACAAAGCGAATGTTTCGCACTCTGACCATAGAAATATTAATTAAGGGTCAGTCAAACCCGGGGTTGCGGGTTGTTCGAAAGAGACACCGCGGCCCCGGAGCATAAAGGGCAAAAGAAGGAGTACAAGTCTGACACTCCTCTCCCCCGCTCCACCCAGAGCGGGGGACCTCTCCCCCGCTCCACCCAGAGCGGGGGAAGTTGTTTGATGATTAGCAAACCAGAAAAAAGGGTCAGTAAAACTGGCACTATATCGACTGCGGACACTGAAAGAACCAATAGCAGTACCACTGATATCCTAGAGATGTATTTATAGGTTTCGAGTTCGAAAGCACACACTTCTGATGTTGCGGATTCATAAGTATTTTATAATAATCACTTGCTTCGGTAGAGAAAAACATAGTGAGGAAACGAGCATGCTTGAGAGATATTTCTGGATGGCATGTAAAGCGAAGACAGAGGGCCACGGGAGGCATAAAAACTCTAACACCGGGTTAAATATTTGCTGAGGGAGACTAATCCCGGCCACCGTATCGGGCATGTGTATTCGTATAGTGACGACAGGCTGAGTCGAAGGCACGTTAGTGTTCTAAGTGCGCTTCAAAGAGATTTCAGCAAAGTAGAGGAGCCTGCCAGGGTTACCACCTGCCGGGGTTGCGGGTTGATCGAAAGGTATACCGTTGCCCTAGAACATTAAAGACAAAAGAAAGAACATGAGTAGGTTTTAGTCAATACAAACTGACACTCCCCCCTCGGGCCGCCCAGAGTGGGGGAAGTTCACATCTACAAAAAATATAAGGTTAAAGACTTACTAAAAGAAGACTGACGGATACTTGCACAGATATTCGCCACCGGGGCTTAATTTTAATCGGAAAAACTCTACTCTTGTCAAAAAAGTGATATAAGATCAATCAAAGACAAAAATTTTCTTTGCTCAAAATACAGCAATCTTAAGACCCACTCTTCTAATAAGTCAAAACATTTTAATCTCTCACAAGCTATTCCCATACCAACCTCCGAACTTCCACTTTACTCCGATCATGTAAGCACAAGATTAAATACTGTGTTCACTAGCCCCACGTGGTAGTGTAGATATTATTTAAGCGCTCCTTGCATAGTGGCGCTTAATCCCGAGTTCCCGACCAATACCTGCTTACAGGGAAGGGGAGGGCCTCCAGCGAATCAATTCGGGGAGTTCCGGACATACCCCGGTGAATTATCCGCTAGGCTGCTGCGGAAAGGCTTTGTTTAGAATTTTGTGAACTCTTTTGCGATACTGGTTTAGGAATTGCTCAAATAGGGGAAAATTGGTGTTTTGTGTTGGATCTCATGTATCATATGCTCGTAAGCATCCACTTTTCCCCTGCAGGGTTGCGTCGCTTTTCATCAAAATCTTTCAAAGTAAATGATTTAAACACGAGTACAGTCACGTATCCCCGAAGGGATAGGCAGAGAAATGTGTGCATCTATCTCATAAGGTGCATACCTTATGAAGTAGGTACGCTAAAAATGTAATAAAAAAAACCAATAATAATAATAATATCTTGGGACAACTCACACACGGCTATCTGATCCCAAGCTAAGCAGAGCTTGTGTTATGGTAACCAAACAACTGATATACATACATATATATATTTAAAAATACATACATAATATAATAGATAAATCACACCCAGACACAGAACAAACAATCATGATCATCACACAAAGTTTGTCCTGGGTGGGAATCGAACCCACGACCTCCGGCTCAGCAGTCAGGGCCACTAACCACTAGACCAAGAGGCCCGTCATAATACTTATCTTATAATAATACTTATCTCTACCCGAAAAACGAAGCCAGGACCCCATTCTGAGCAGTTGCACTTGCGATCACTAGACTAGCGAGGTATTCCAACACCAGGCCAGTTAACTATTACGATGAAAACTGCTTCTGTATCTTAACGTGGAAAAATTAAATACTGGTTTAAAATATTTGCATATGTACTTATGTATGTTTAATACAGCATTTAAGATGGATAGTGAAATACCTTTGAGTACGAGTTGAGTCGGACTCGCGCGACCGAGGGTTTCGCATTTTTTTTTTCTCTTTCTAGCCTTTCTATACTCGCGCGTTGGTCTGTGAGACCGACGAAACACATTTTCGTAAATATTTTTATGCAGGAAAGTCCTACGAAGTCGACTTCCTTGCTAGCTGCCGGATTTGTTGCTAACTTCATTTTAGCGCATGTCACGCGTTTGTGCAAAATGTACGTGTTGTAGCATTTGGCGCCTATCGGTCCGTGAGACCGACGCGAGTATAGGTGCAACTTTTTGTGTAAGTATTAATGTAATATAATTAGTGCATTTATATTTGTTTTATAAGGTTTGAATACTTTATGACGTATGTATAGTAAAATGTATGAATATTTGTTGCAGTATATTATATTTTGACCAATTTTGTTATTCTCTTTAGATTATACTTGATATCAAAATGGATGTCGATGTTCGAATCAGATTGCTGCTGGATGAATTAAGTTCTGATGCTAGCTACGAAGACGAAAATTATAGTGAGGTGGAAGACTATGTGGAGGTTCAAGAAGAAACATACGACACCGAGCAAGAGGACGACAATGACGAGACATATAAGGCAGAACGTAGTGAAAATTCCCGCGATTTTTACTTAGGAAAAGATGGACAGACAAGGTGGAATAAATCTCCTGATGACCGATGGTGCTATTTTATAGCCTGATGAATGTTGCGGATATAATTACGTTTATTATATACCTACGAAATAACCCTGCCAAGAAAATTTGCCGTAGGATCTTTCTTGAAGCTTTAGCATACGATCTGATCAATCCGCAGCTAAGACGTCGGGCTCTCATTACATCCTTGCCGAGAACCATAAGGCTCAGGCTCGCCGAAATATGTAAATTAGATGGATCTGAGTCTTCAGCAACATCTAAAAATAATAAAATTGGTCGTAGTGGATACTGCTCATCCAAAAAAAAACCGCAAGACACGTTACAAATGCCCCACCTGCAAAAAATACTTTTGTTTGGAGCACGCTGTAACCGTATGCCCTGATTGCTATGGTGAGGGTCCAAACTAAGCCAAACATATATAAATTTGTAGTATGATATGTTTTTTGGTATTATTTAGAAGCATATTTTGTTTTAAAAAAAAGTACAGATTTTATTTTTGTTTTCGTAGTACATAAGAAAAAAATCTCAAATTCAAAGACTGATTTGTGATAGACGGAAAGTCATTAAAATAATTAATAAATTAAGTATTATTCATACTATTATGTTTCATTATATCCTAAACATCAAAATATTAATAATATTTTTTGGGCTTCATAGTAAAAAAAATATGTTGTAGGGGTACGAACTATCGGTCTGTGACACCGTGCGCGAGTATAGATGTTACGAAAATTGGCGCGAGTATAGGAAGGCTAGTATAGATTCCATTTTACCTATTCGTAGTGAATGAATGGGCATTGTTGACCTTGTAGATTCTTAGACGCTTTTGTTAACTTATTATTTTAATTTTACATTTTGTAAAGTATACAATAACTTATGGTCGCACCTACGCTGTCTTCTTATACTTAATTACTAACGCTGTAACAACAACATTGTAAAACCAAATGATTTTAAAACAGTAACTATGGAGTTTCTTGTCAGTTCTTCTCCATAGGAAACGACCAACCCGAAGCATGCACCTTCTCTACACGTTTTATATGTGCATAGGCCTATGTGAAGTAAAAATATTTTGATTTTGAATTTGCAACATAAACGGCCATAATTTTTTACCCGACTGCGCACCGCAAAGGAGGGTAATGACTACTAAGATTTGATTGACACAGCTCCAAGGGAATACAGACTTGAGTATAGAGTTACAATTAAAACTCGATACCTCCACGCGTTCCCGATATAAAGGATCTTGATAGACATAAAGACCGACAGGCAGATATACGGGCAGACAGACGGACTACAAAGAAATTCTATAAGGGTTGCTTTTGAGTTACGAAAACAAACACCACAACAACCCTTAAAACAAAGCAAATTATAATTTAAACCAACACGGCCGTTACCAAATAATTTCAGATACAATAAAACATTAAATTGACAAGAAGTTCAATCCAACAGGGATAAACGATTCAAAGTTCCTTATGAGGAAAACTCAAAATGTTGTTTCTTTCGATCCTCGAATTGAATTCCAAGAAAATGATTGAAAACCTCCCTTACAAAGTCAAACAAAGTTATGTTTGAAGTGTATTTGGAAGTTTTAAGTCTCTGTCACACACTCACTCATGATTGTTTTATAGGGATAGTTTGCTCTAATTTCATCTGGTCACAAAATGAACATATGATAAATAATACTGAATTTACACATCATGTTCCTCGGTAAGCTTACCGAGGAACATGATGTACACATGATGAACACTCTGAAAGCCAAAAGAGGGCGAGAGTGTACAGCTGTACACTCTCGCCCTCTTTTGGCTTTCAGAGTGTCTCGGCGAGATTGTACAGCCACCATTAAAAGAAGAAATTTGAAACCACTTGACATCTACAAATTGGCAAAGGTCAGCGTGGTCGATATTACACACCACTTTCTTTCACTAGTTCTGTTTCTCAGAAGTAGGAACGTTGAAAGCGGTAAGCTGATTTTCAATCTAATCATTTGCTTCCTTCACTGAGACTTCTGAAGATATTTCTTTGCTTTAAATTGTATGCTCATCCAATAAGCCCCTCGGATCGAAACTTTTCGATTCGCCGCCATCATGAATTTTAATATTTTCTACTACCGCCTGTTGCCTGCTGTCTGTATTGACTTTATAATTCTAAACTATTGTGTTATTAAATAAAATACATGTCTTAACCGTTTATGCTACTATAAACCTTTTAAACAAACATAGATGAACAGCAATTTTTTTGGGTAAGAAGCATTAAGGCAACCCCCTTTACCATTCATAGGTTTTTAATACACTCCTCTGTTAATTTTTTATTTGTGGCAAATAGCGTGGCAATAAAACTGCAATATTTTAGCTTCGTTGCGCAAATAGCTTCTAAAATGATTCAAAAAACTTTGAATCAATTCAAAAACATCAAAACAAAAAATACTGAATTTTGTTTCTTCCTACTCTGAGAACATTTCAGTTCTAGCGTAATATTTACTTATTATCAACATATTTTAGGACAACGCATCTGATCTATTTTAAACAAACGTCACTATATTTTAAGATTATGCAAAAATTAAATTTTTCTTTGTGTAAACTGATTTGATGTGCGTGTTTTTTCAATTGACTTCAAAAAATTATATACAGCTTTCTAGTCTTCCTTGTTTAATCTTTCAAAACAGATAATAATAATTTGGAAACAACATTCGGAAACCGGCCGAAACCTATTTTTTATATTTTTAAATGTTTTTTTTTTATTTGTTTACTAAGAAATATTTAAAAATGTAATTTTAAGATGAGAAGTTAACAAAGTATTTGATCGTTATATTTAGTTTTTTAAGTTAATTTAATAAACTGACACGCAGGCCATGACGTTTAAGAAGGAAAAGCGCTGTCAAGGTCGACGTGGCGTGGCGATCTGTCCATGTTTTTTGGACTTATTTGCCAGAAATCTTATAGGCTAAAGAGGCGTTGAAGGAGAAGGCCTTTTGCCAGTAGTGGGACACGATGTCGGTACTTAAAACAAAAAAAAGATTTCTTCTATAAACTACAAACACTATGAAAACCTCAGCAAATTCTCAACGAACGGAACCAGTCCAACGTGTCCTAGGACTAACTTGGCACACACTGAAATCTTTTTATATATCGACGCCCCCAAGGAATAAACCTGTATTATACTATTACTGACTTTTTATTGTTATACCATTTTCGGTATCTATGGGTCGGGATACACTTATGTAATTTTTTTCAATTTTTTTCTGCGGTAATTTTCAACGTTTTTCCTTAGAACACTTTTGTTCTTTGGAAATTTTTCATTTCTTATTTACTAGAACAATCACGAAATACATTATTACAAATTAAATTCCGTGGCTACATTTCAGTAAAGTAATATTACTGTAAAGTATTTCAAAAACAAATTCGGTTAACGCGATTACAGGTTTATTATCGTAAATTTTGTGGTAGACATTTTCGGTGATGCACTGATACATGTAAAATTAACTGTGGCAGCAAATTTACTTCTTCAGAGAGCAAGACTTATTTTATAAATTTTATTAGCTTTCTGATCGAGAACGCCGATGGATGTATACGAAAATATCAAACGAATGACTCTAGAACGGAAAAATAATCGCACACAGACTATAAAATATTTTGTTTCTTTAAATAATTTAGAAATTCTTGTTTGTAAGAAATTTTTCCCAAACACTTTAAAAGTTAGTGAGCAAATGGTATATACATACAGCAATAGAAAAAATAGACAAAGGGATTACAGACTTAAGAGGTAAGCACACCAATAGACCTAAAAAAATGAGCTCCAGCACGGAATCGAGTATTGAGCAGCATATTTCATTATTTCCTAAAATAGAGTCTCATTATACAAGAAAAAGCTCAACTCGACAATATTTGTCTCCAGACCTCAAGATTTCAGAAATGTATCGTTTGTACACTAAGTGGTTTTCACAACAAAATTAGTGACGAAACGTCAATATGAAACAATTTTTAACACAAAATTTAACTACTCATTTTTAAGCCTAAAAAAGATAAATGCTCTAAATGTTTTGTATATGAGCAAGCCAGTCCATCAGAGAAAGAGTCTTTGAGAAGAAAGCTATAGACGTAGGAAAGAGAGAATTCGGCAAATTAAACATGAGGAAGAAGTGACAACGATAGCACAATTGCTATCTTTGATCTGCAAAAAGTGTTAAGTATTCCACAATCCACTGTAGGCATTTTTCATAACAAATGCAAGTTGGGTACAATTTTACTATTTTTGACGCTCTTCGTAAAAAAGAGTATTGCTACGTGTGGCATTACCAAATCGCAAAACGAGGCTACTTAGAAATTAGGAGTTGTTTGTTGCAATTTATGAAGAGTGAACAGGAGCGAGGTGTTGACAAGATCTGTTTTTATTCGGATGGTTGTTATGGCCATATAAGAACAGGTACATTTTTGCCTTATATGCGTATGCAGCAAAATCTTTAAATTTGTCTATAACGCAAAGATTTTCGAAACTGGACATAGACGAGACTCGAAGCATGCCTGTATTGTGAGGAACATGAGAAAAAAGTCTATTTACACGTCCTGATCAAATATACAATATAATTCTAAACTCCAAAGTCTCGGGAGAAAAATATACTATGAAAGAATTGGAGCAAACACATATATTAGACATAAAAAATAGTGAACCCTTTGAATTGGCGTCGCGATATAGATGGCAATACGATACACTGGTCTGTTGAAATGGAAATTCATGTATGATCATCGTAACAGGACAAAGTTTTCTTTAAATATGATTTTGGTGACGCATATTCTGAATTAAATATTTCAAATTCATTTCAAACCAAACGACGTGGGTGAAAACCTAAGACAGATGCTTTGATAGAAGATATTGCATTGGCGCGTGCTTATCATCAACCTCTTCCTATAAGGAAGGCGTTGCATACAGATTTATTGTCTTTGAGCAATAGTGGAGCGAGTCCACGGTATTACCACGCATTTTATGAATCCTTAATTTCAGTAGAAAATAGTCATGATCGCGATATTACTGATGGTGCCACTGATAATACCGATTATTTATTAAGATTAGTTATTAGTGTTTTTACTTGGCTACTTTTGTCATACTTTTACTGATTGTAATTTGTGATCTCTATGAGAACTTTGTTCGCAATGAACGTCATAATTTTAATAAGTTTTGTGAGTTTTCTTTAATTAGTCCCTCAAAGATACCAACAAAAAAATCATTTTATATAATCGTTTTCAATGATTACGATAACATGACTACCAAAAATTTTCTACAAAATACGGGTTACACTACTTAACTCTTTTATGATTTTTTAAAATTTTACCACAATAAGTCGGTAACTGAACATTACAATCTAACTCTGTAGTGAAAAAACACGTTTAATAATCCAGTAATGCAATATTATGCATATGGTTTTTAAGAAAATTACAAGAATAATTCGGTAAGTAAACATTACTGGAATAATATTAATAAGTCAGGATCGTAAGATATCAATACCCTAAAAGTTATATAAAACCATTTTCGGCAATATGTATTTTGGTGAATAACTCATTCTGTGTAGATTTAATAGATACACTTGATACTATAAACTATTCCAGTAAAAATTAGCTTTTCGGTCATATAACAATGTTGTCAAGATTACCCTTTATTGAAGAGATATACCCAAAAAACACTAAATCATTTTTCCTGTAAAATTTGTTTTTTGCGGTTACCGGTTTATTCCCCGGGGACGTCGATATGTTCTCATCTCGAAACTTTCACACTTAAAATTTTAAGCAAAAAGACGTTTTACATTTCTGGGAAAGCCTTAAAATGACAAAAAAAAACTGTATGAAACCGTTTTTCGCTCACGAATCCACTTTTGTACCTTCCTACCTACACTAGATGGGTGCATAGGCAGGCAGTGCACAGAAGCTCAACAAAGTCTGAGTAGCTTTGCACGTACGCATACTTTGATGTTTACCTAATTATACTTTGTTTAAACAATATTTGTTTCATACATGTAAATATTTTTTAGTGTCACCAGCTACCCTACCATGGCGTCTTAAAGCAGAACTTATTACGCTGAGGGAAAGAGACAGAGCTATACAGGGTGTGTAGCGCCATCTCTTTCCCTCAGTGGAATAGTTCTGCTTTAAGATGTCATAGTTACCCTACTGGAAACTGAATACAGTGATTTTGAGATCATAGAAAGCGACGCCAAAATTACCAGCCTCATAGACTTGGGTCGTGTAGGCGGTGAAGTTTTGTTTGAGATAGCTTACAATGATTTGTTCTCTCTGCTCTGTCTGCCATACACCACACCCTTAAATATAACACATTTTTCCGATAAGATGAAAGTAAGTGGATTCCGGGAAATTGTGTTGCACGATACGATGATTCATCCATTTCTTTACCTCTAACATCTATCCCAAGTCGTTATAAACTATCACCATCTCCATCAATAGCGAACTGGTATATTTTTTCCTGAATATGTTGCTGGAGCGAGACGGGCCTGTTGGTCTAGTGGTTAGTGGTCCTGACTGCTGAGCCGGAGGTCGTGGGTTCGATTCCCACCCAGAACAAACTTTGTGTGATGAGCATGATTGTTTGTTCTGTGTCTGGGTGTGATTTATCAATAACATGTATGTATTTATAAATTATGTAAGTATGTATATCAGTTGTCTGGTTACCATAACACAAGCTCTGCTTAGCTTGGGATCAGATAGCCGTGTGTGAGTTGTCCCAAGATATTTATTTATTATTTATTTTTCTCTTCCACATCGTATTTATGTACATAAGTAGACATACTTCATACAATTTGAAGTACAAGTGGTGGTTGAAGATCTGAAGTCCCAAATGTCACGATCTTTAACAATGTGCTTCAAACCGTGGGATTATTCTTCGACTGGCATTTCTTTGACTTTGTCTTATGACATGCACTCGCTATACTCTGTGAAGCATGTCTGTGGAATGGACCTTCTATATCATCTTTATTATGTCTACATGTAGCACTGAGCACGGCTAGACTAGCCCGCGGCCCAAAACTGAATTTGCAAGTGAAATTCGCGCCAAGCCATAACTTTGTCAGAGACGTGGAGGATGCGAGTCTGACGGATACGGCGATTGAACGACCGGGGGTTCGGTTCCTGCCTAGTTGAATTATTGTATGAATCTTGTCTGTATTTAGGAAAGCGGTTGGGTAGATAATGTACTTGTGTAGGTATTGTGTGTGACTACGGTAGGTTTCCCTCGTTGGTTTAGTGGTCGTTGGCGTGACTGCTGAGCATAAAGTCCAAGATTCGATTCCCGGATCGGGCCAAATGTTGTTGGCTTTTAGGATTTTTTCAGTCGCAGCCACGGGGTCTGAAATTGTCCTCAGTTAAGCAATAGGCTTCTCCCCTTTTACATAAGACTTATAAACACAACTGGCGAAATTTGGGTGGTCCTATGAAGTACACCTCTGCCATATCCTTCGCGGATTACAGGCGTGATATGTAAGGTACGCCTCTCTCCGGTTATTTAGAGCGACGATCTTCGCAAGGTGGCAGTAGTTAAGAACAATCATCTGTTCTGTGGCAGCCGGGTGTTAGTTGCCGAGAATCGACATGACTGGCTTGTAATTGAAGACATGTAGGCATGCGATAAACTGCTGTTCTTCAAGATACTGGTGGTATCCACAAACATTTGGTTGTTTAAATGTACCTTATATAAATACTCATAATTAGGTTGCTAAGTAAACATTTTTACGTTTAATTTTTTGCTCTTCATTTTTTGGCACAAATCCAACTCCTGTAACTCAAAATCATTTGGGAAACCCACGAGACATCGAGTGCCACAAAACGGCTCCCACCACCAAAGGTGCGGGCGTGGACGGTGAGTAATCGGTAGCTCGCCATCCATCAGTCTCGCAACGACGGCGCGTTCGTGTTCCACACGCGCCTCAAGGAGATGTCAGCATAATCACAGCGACCCACAAGAGCATCGGCTCTTTCGAAAAACGGTTCGAAAGAGTTACCGTGAATCTAAAATAGAAAGATCTAGAATGGATTTAATAGTAAACATCTAACACTCCCTGTTCCGCCCGCAATAGAATCATTTAAAGACTTCCCATCTGCAAAAAAAAACGATTGAACTTCGTTAAATAATTAAGTTATTAACGTCACAGTTTCTGGTTAAATTCGCACGTTAATTAGTACTTCTCTTACTGAGCCGCTCGGGATTAACTGAGCTCAATGCATTAGCCTGAGTGTTTTGGCTAGTAGTCGAAACAATTTCCAGCCATTATTCGAGCCAAAATGTAACGGATTCGAATGTTATATTGCTTAGGTTGGTTGCCATTGGTGATTGTGGTGATCCGTGAATTGTATTTTTTTATTACCAGATTACGGTAAAACCAAAGAAAGAACTCTTTACAATTACGAATGAAGAGTCAATGAATTTTAATGCATAACTCCAACTTACGTTCAATTAAACCATAAAATGAGTGGACATGGTTGGCCTTTTAGATTCTTAGACGCTTGTTAACTTTTGTTAACGTATGATTTTATTTTACGTTTTGTAAAGTAAGCAATAGTAAACTTATTGTCGGGCTGCTCTCTCCTCTCATACTTAAGTACTAACGCTGTAACAACAACATTGTAAAACCAAATGATTTTAAAAGAGTAACCATGGAGTTTCTTGCCGGTTCTTCTCCATTAGGAAACGACCAACCCGAACCGTGCACCTTTTCTCGACGTTTTATAAGTGCCCATGTAGACCTGTGTGAAATAAAAATATTTTGATTTTGAACAACAACTGAAAATGTTCAAACAAGTAAATCTTCGCAAATAGAACTCTTACCTACAATTTCAATACTATCCAGTATTGAAATTGTAATCGATGTAGCACGGTGCGGGAGACACTAGATGTCAAGACATATTTAGTGATGGGACGTATTGCTATGATAGCTAGTCCTTTCCGACTGTGATATTTAGGGTAAATCCTGTATTCCGTCATGATCGTAAATCGCGATGACGTTCTAGATGGAATAGGAACGGTTTGTCTAACTAATGTCAAGCGGACCATGCTACAGCGTAAACAGTATAATATCTATATATATTATTTATTTATTTGATATATTTGACGGGCCTGTTGGTCTGGTGGTTAGTGGCCCTGACTGATGAGCCGGAGGTCGTGGTTTCGATTCCCACGCAGGACAAACTTTGTGTGATGAGCATGATTGTTTGTTCTGTGTCTGGGTGTGATTTATCTATATTATGTTTGTATTTATAAATTATATAAGTATGTATATCAGTTGTCTTGTTACCATAACACAAGCTCTGCTTAGCTTGGGATCAGATAGCCGTGTGTGAGTTGTCCCAAGATATTTATTTTATTTATTTATTTATTTTATCTTCTCCCTACATTTCCTAAGATGCACATAAATACATTTTTAAGTTCTACTGCCTCTGGTACCGAACATAAAGTATAATTACTTAATACGGTAAATATAATTCCTTGAATATTTAATGAGTGTAGTTTATTTATATTTCAAAGTGTTGCATGTGCATTAATATTCTTCTAAAAATAATTTCAACTAATTTATATAAAACAAGCAAGCGAAGCCACGGGCAAACGGCTTCGCTTGCGTTAAATTTGGGGTAGCACAGTTCCCCTTTCCCAATTTGCAGGTATCTGCTACTTGTAGTTTTTGCCCTAGCACCTTATTAATTGTAATAGCAAAGCTACGTTTTTCCTTTTCTCTCCTCTTTCCCCCTCATTTCTCTTTTTTTTTATATTATCCTATTATCATATTATAATATCCCCGTTTCCAGGGTTCCAATTCATCAAAATCGGTAAAGCCATGAAAGCGTGAAGACGTAACAAACAAACCCCGTGACCAGAGTGTTAAAATACATAAAATTACAGCAATTTCCTTTGTAAACAAAAAAACTGCTTTAATTTCCAGCAAATCCTGCATACCAAAAACATATAATAAACTTATACGAATACATATATGCAGTGACGAATGTGTGTTTGGAAAATAATTCAAAGTCCGCTCAAGCGAGAGACGCTGGCAAGCCGCGCTGGCTCGTGCTAAGAAGCCATGAATATCGCTCCAACACTTACCTTACCGATATACAGAGAATGGAAACGCATCTTGCGCCAACATTCTTATGAAGATAATTGTGAAATGAGTTTTTTTTTGCGGATGGGATGATAAATAACTTCCCTTGCTCTTGGCGGAGCGGGGGGGAGTGTCTGACTTGTACTAAACCCACCCATGTTCCCTCTATTACCCTTTATTTCCGGGGCCGCGGTATCTCTTTCGAACAACCCGCAACCCCGGCAGGATTGTGTAATGAGTTACAACACTTATTGCTGTAAGTGAAATTTTGATCAGAATATATGTGTATAAATTTAAAGGACTTACACAAGGTGTACACCAACTTTTCATGAACCTATCAACCATTATATTCATAGAAATAAATCGGTCTTTAATTTTTTTTGGGTTAAAAACTTTGCACTTAAAAAACATTGTGCTTTTCAGTGCATCCGCCTTCCGTAATATACTAGTAGAAGTTTATTATTTAAAATAAGTTTAAACATTAAAAACTTGTATTTAAATTAAAAACTTGTGTAAAAGATGGAAGTTGAGAAGAAGAACAAGTTGCTTTTCGGCTTCTTTAAGGGTAAGTTCAGACCCTTTATTATACTTATAAAAAATCATAAAAAAAACATGTATTTATTATTTTAATATTTGCTTTTCAGGAGATACATTTACAGTGAGTAAAAACTCTAAAAATAGGCAACTAGACACGATTACAAATGGTAGGTTTGTTTCATTTTATGACCAAAATTTTCGATGATTGTCAATTTTAATCTTTAATTATTGGAGATGAAAAAACAATATTTAAAAAACGGTTAAAGTGTTTTTGAGTGTGTATGTTTATGACTACTTTACGCTCAAACGGCTCTACGGACTTGGATGAAATTTGGTATAAAGATAGCTTACATTCTAGATTTACATATATACTTTTTAATCATATGATTTTGGCGGTTTTAGGATACATTTGAATTTATCAGGGTTTTTATACTATCTCACCAGATCCTTGCCTACTGAAACTGATACCCAAATTTACTAAGCAACTAACAAGTCGCTTTATATTAAACCGCTTGCAATCTCCCGGTGTTCTAGACGGCGGTGATTACCTAAGTTATCCCCCAGCATCGTGCTAAGTGCTTCATTAATACACAGTTACCTAGTTAATGTGTTGATGCATTATAATTGAGGGAAAAGAGTTTTTTTATAGAAGTTTCTACAAGGAAAATATGGCAGAATATTTGCTTATTTTATCTTATCATCTGCCTAACCTTGTGCCTCTTAGTGTTTGGTACTGCTTCTAGTCTAACTAAATGAGTCTTAATACCAGTATTTTGCATGGAGCGACTGCCTATTTTAACTCCACCACCCAATTACTACTGGGTAGTACGAACCTAATGATTTTAATGATAACTAGGGGTATGAAAAATAGATGTTGGCCGATTATCAGACTTATTGAATATGCATAAAAATTTCATAAGAATCGGTCGAGCCGTTTCGGAGGAGTATGGGAACGAAAATTGTGACACGAGAATTTTATATATTAGATGATACCCTGGTTTGTGGAAGGACTGTCAAAGATCTACAATTCTACACAAATGACAACCGGGACCAACAACTTAACGTGTTTTTTGAGACACGGAGAAAACTCGGTATGTAAAGGAAGATTGATTCGACCAGTTGCTTTTATTTGACCACAAGCTTCCTATTTAAAACAATTTTCTTTCTGTTGAAAAGGTTAAATTCAGATTTCTTTCATAAAAGAGAAAAGCTGTAAAAATTACATAGTCTTACAGTTGGCGAGTCACTTCCTGCACATAATACTCTACGTTTGCATACATTTCACTGCAGGACAGGATGCGGGGGCATTTCGCACGGAAACATTGAATAATTTTATGCTAAGAACTTGGCCAAATGAATTCCTACCCGCTGAAGGTATAATATCGTAGACGTTGCTTTGTGTAAACTGAGACTTTCAGTTGTATGTTACAAAATATTCTTAATTAATTTAGCACTTGGAATTTGTTGTTAAGCTCCAAAATTCTTGGAAACGTTACTTAAAAAAAAAAGGTCAAATGCCTAGCAAATTTTTAGGCTGTTGTTAAAATAATGTTTGCTTATCATTTGATTAGTCTTTTCCCAACTATGTCGAGGTCTACTTCCAGGCTAACAGGATGCAGATTATATTTCTGACCTCCACAACTCAGTTCATACTATACCTTGGTACCTTGGTAAAACTGCCTGTCAGACTTTCAGGACACTGACTATCTGTATCAACTGTCAAAAATCTACAAATGAAAAAGGCACTAGACAAAAAAGGGCACGGTTAGCGCAAAAAAAAAATGACAGCTGGGACCAACGGCTGTTTTCCGAGGCAAGGAAAAATTTGGTAGATAAGTTACGAGTGGCCAACCACCTGAATAAAAATATTATCTAGATCCGAAACATACGTACAAAGCTTTAACATATATTTTTAACTGAAAACAAACCCTAGACCCTCGGAAGGCCGTATCGACGGCGCGTTCGTGTTCCTCCAGAGATGCCAGCAAGGCAGAGGGGCCTGTCAGTGCCACCGCCTGGGTTGCGAGTTGTTATAGTATGATGATGGATTTACGCAAATAAATGATTTTGATTTGATTTGATGATAAATCACACAATTTTTTGTCAAGTATTTTATTCCATTGTTACTAAAAGATTAGCAGATCATCCATACAGAGAAGAAAAATATTCATTATAGACGATGAGTCATAAATTGCCCAAGTAATGTAAATAAAATTGATATGAAACCACCTCAGAAGCATACATAATTATATAGTACTATTTCAAACAAAAAAAAACTGAAAATGGGCCCACACATGGCGGAGCAACTGGTGAAAATACAGTCGAACAAAGAACCTCCTCCTTTTTTGAAGTCGGTTAAAAAGAAGAAACATGTGTGGGTCTTAAGTCAGTAAAAGTCTGACCCCCCCCTCCCGATCCGCCCAGCGCAGGGTAAGTTATTTGATAGATTTTCATCCGCCAAATAATATCTATATGTATTAATAAAGAACCCTCGGAAACCGTAAAAATCTCATAGAAAAAAAAACCACAGCAAAATGTACCAGGAAAGCATATAGGTGAGAGTATTACGGTTGTCACGTATTACTTAGCTATCGGAGATTATCCAGCAGGCGGCGGGCTTGCTAAGTGGCTGTCACTGGCCTACAGACATGCAGTTTGTTGTGGGGCCCGGAGCAAGCGAGGTAAATTGACTGCGAGGCATTTTGTATAGATAGCTAGGTAGTATTAATGGCGTCGACGAAAGTGGTTATTTATTGATTTTCCTTACTATCCTTATTTAATATTATAAAAGCGAAAGTGAGTTTGTTTGTTTGTTACCTCTTCACGCCTACATGGCTAAACCGATTTTAATGAATTTGGGACAGAGATAATTGGGACCCTGGAGACGGAAATAGGCTTTTTTTTTGACAAATGAAAGAGAAAGAGCGAAGAAAAGGGAAAACTCAGCATTGCTATTATGTATGTACAATAAATAAGGCGCAAGGGCAAAAACTACAGGTAGCAGGTACCTGCAAATCATGAAAGGGGAACTGCATTACCCCAAATTTAACGCGAGCTAAGTCGCGGGCAAAAGCTAGTTTACATCATCATCATATGCCTAGCCTTTTCCCAACTATGTTGGGGTCGGCTTCCAGTCTAACCGGATGCAGCTGAGTATCAGTATTTTACATGGAGCGACTGCCTATCTGACCTCCACAACCCAGTTAGTACTGAGTAATACGATACCCCTTGGTAAGACTGGTTGTCAGACTTTCGGGACACTGACTACCTGTAACGACTGTCAAAGATCTACAAATGACAGCCGGGACCAACGGCTTAACGTGCTTTCCGAGGCACGGAGGAAACTCGGTATGTAACGGGTGGTCACCCATCCACAGACCAACCTAGGCAAGCGCGGCTTAACCTAAAGATCGACCCGAGCGGCTGCTATTATTTAGCCACGAGCTCCTCGCGAGCACGAGCAAAAGCTAGTTAACATATAGTTTAAATGGCGCGTTTTTAGGGTTCCGTAATTCAAAAGGAACCCTTACTGGATCACTTTGTTGCCCGCCTGTTTTTTCTGTCAAGTCGAGTTGAAATTAAAACTATACATATATCTACTCAACTCCGTGGCCCCTTTGAGCTGTGATCAACCCAACCCTCTAAGCCTACGCAGTCAAATGATATGGCCGTTAATGTTACCAGTTTATACGGAACTTTCGGTGCGCAAGACCGACTCGCACTTGCCTACTTTTTTTTTCAAGTTGTGATATTGATCTACTTCTGTTAATTAAGAATTTACTCAGCAAGCAAGTAATTGTAATAATTACTAATTTCTACTTACAATATAATAAATGCGAATGTTTGTGAGGATGGATGGATGTACGGGTCTTTGTTACTCTTGCACATCAAACGAATCTTGATGAAATTTGTGCTCCTATATCAATTTTATTTATATTGCTTAAGTAGTTTATGAGTTTTCGTCCATAATACATATTTTTTTCTCTATGTCTATATGGATGATCTGCTACCTAATCTATTAGACCACCACAGAACGCAACATGTTTCAATCTATACGTAGCCTGACACCGACGCCTGACCACTTCTAACCCTTATTACTCAGAGCATAAGGGTGAAAAGTGGTGAGGCGCAAGTGTCCTGAATTGTACGTACTCTTTTTGCCTTGTCGACGTGCAATATTATGAAGGAATAATTCAACTTATTCTCGTTTTAAATGAAAGAGATCATCATCAATCAGCCTTCAGTCAACCTTTGTAGAATTAATTAAAAAGATAAGATTTAAAACAAACTTGAGCTGTTAAAATATTTCAATTCACTAGTAATACGTCTAGAACTTCATCAAACACTCAAAGATTAATGTTCTACTTACAAAGTGAAATTGAGCAAAAAGGTTTTATAGAAGTGATCATAAAATTAATTGAACTATTTTTAATAGAGCAGTTTCAACAAGTATGCTGATTCGAAAAATCCTTTAATCTTATTTCAAAATGGTTTCGGTATTTCTTTTTTCTAAACTTAAAAAAAAAAAATTACTTCAAAAGTATTTAGGTATTTCAATTTCAATTAGACCATTACAGGCATTTTGAATGTCAAAAAAACAAAATTTTAAAGCTACAGTCCCGGTCAAAAGACATAATAAGTTGTGAAAGTACTGTATTTGCCCATTCCAAATCCTTGATCTCTATGCAGAAGAATGAGCAAGACACTCCATGGACACTTTTTTAAATTAGAATAATGTCAAAATCGAAATGCAACACGCTTTTTTTTGGGAAATCATCAAATAACTTGCCCCGCTATGGGCGGAGCGGGGGGAGTGTCAGACTGGAATCCACCTATGTTCTTTCTACTGCCCTTTATGCTTCAGGCCCGCGGTATCTCTTTCGAACAACCCGCAATCACGGCAGGCGGAGGCTCTGGCAAGCCCCTCTGCTTTGATGACATCTTTTTGAGGCGCGCGTGAAACACGAACGCGCCGTCGACACGGCCTGTCGTCAATCGACGGACGGACGGTGAGCTACCCAGTGCTCACCCGCATCTACAGGCCCTACATCTACATTAATAGGCCCGCATCTACGGTGGCCAGGAGTCGTCTCGCTGCGCCTGGCGCCCGGGGCACCTCCCGCAGCGAAGGAGGTGCCCGAACCTCAAACCAACCCAGGTTTGAGGTACGGACACCTCCTTCGCTAGCATGACTGCTTCGCAGAAAGAGGTGACCGCTTCCCTTTCCCTCTCGCTCTGGACCACGGACTGAACCAGGGCCGGACGTGAGAAATCGCCGAATACAACTCGCTTAAGTAACGATTTAGATTTGCATCGTCCAATCTCTGAATACAAATTATCTAGGCTTTCAGCGAGCAATTCCTTGACTTATTTTTTAGATCATAAACATTCTTTGTTTAAAAATTCATAAGAACAATTTTGATATTGATTGCACAGCTGTGATAAAAATGTAATTTTTGTCTGCGAAGTAAACGAAGGTTTAAAAGGTTGTGATAAGCAGGAGGCAAAATGTCGTAAAGTTTCCGCCAGGAGAAAAGAAGAGCCTAAGAAACCGAGGGAGACGCTCCGGGCGTCGCCGGTCGGGAGCCGCCAGATGACTCGCGGCCACCGTATATACGGTGATCTGTTGTGGGTTTTGGCTCACAGCCGTGTCGACGGCGCATTCGTGTACCACGCGCGCCTCAAAGAGGCAAAGGCCACTGCCTACCGGGGTTGCGGGTTGTTGTAAAAGGAGGAACATGGATGGGTTAAATAAAATTCATCTATGTTCCGCCTTTTACACTTCCCGCTCCACTCAGAGTGGAAGTAATCCTTTGATGATTTATTATATTGTACTGCCCTTACCAAGAAACCTCAATAATCCGTGCAGCCCATCTCCTCACCGGCTGCAGTCAATCTCAAGCAACACATGCTCGGGCTAGCTCGGGAATTAATTAACAGCTACATCTATCTGGTTGTCATACTCCCTGACAGCCGCTATCTCAATGACGTGAATGTCAATAATTGATTGGGAACACAGCATGGATGACACAGAAGATCGATTTCGAACAACTCGCGTAAAAAGTACGCACACATACGAAAATCCACCTTTCTCTTTGATCATTAACATGTGCATAATCAGCTTGTTATGTTTCCAGAGCTGGGAAAATGGTCTTTTTGACTGTACAAGGTCTTCTGACGCTTTGTTTGTCACTTTTTATGCTATTTTATGTGTTTATACTAAGCGCTTTACTTAGCGGTCTCCCGACGCAAGCACGCTTTGATTAAAATAAACAAATGATTAAAACACCTTTCAAGCAAAAAAAACACTTAGTCAAAGTCGGTGTATCTGTTCAGAAGGTATAATGCCACCAATTAGAAATACGCTCTACGCTCTGCTATAAATAAATAACCCATTTCATAGAATCTCAATTGTTCCCCAACTTTACGATAATTTGAAACAATGACCACAAAAGAATTCCCAGAAACAAAATCCGATCTTCATGTTAGAAACAGATGAGGCTTTCCATTATTTCTCCGCCATTTAATTGAAGATTCCGCGTTGACTTTGACAGACTGACATTTAATCTGTAGTAGATGTTATTAGTAACGTCACGAGCAGATCAATGGCTAAATGATGCTTTAAGAAAATTATGTTCCCCTATCTTGAAGGGTTCATCTTCGAATAAAGACATTTTCGTTTAATTGGATCTGAATGGAAAGGGCCGAAATTTAAAATGTGGTTTTTTAGGCCTGAAAAGATCGGGTGTCGTAATAACATGGATATGTAATGCGACGGAATGAAGAAAATTGGGAAAATTTTGAGTCTGCATGTGGTTATGATAGTATAGGACAAAATGTACGGTGGATGGACTGTGTAAACAATGTCTGACTG
Source organism: Ochropleura leucogaster (assembly GCA_958449745.1). NCBI lineage: Eukaryota > Metazoa > Arthropoda > Insecta > Lepidoptera > Noctuidae > Ochropleura > Ochropleura leucogaster. The sequence continues at coordinate 20,155,114 of OY288203.1, forward strand.
ACTGTGTGTGACTGACTGTTGTGATGTTAAGTAATAAAAAGAGTGGAAGAAAAGATATTCTGCAACCATCCCAAATACATTGGGATAAGGACAAGAGATTATGATGATTCAATAATTATCAGCGGAGAATTAAGAAACATTACGTGTTTATCTTAATCAATCAAAACATATTATTTGACGTCACTGTTGGCGCAGTGGTTGACCAATCAGCTGTCGGCTCGCGGGTTCGATCCCAACACGGAACAACTATTTGTATCGCCTACGGATAATTATTCCTGGTCTGGCTGTTTGTGTATGTGAGTTGAAATGTTTGCAAAACGCAACCACGATACAGAAGAAATTCTCAGTGTGGGGAAACCATTTTTGAAAAGAAAAAAGTAATTTCAGTGTTATCCAGTGCAGTGTTAGATAAAGTTATGGACCCCACACAGTGCTTCAACCCTCCCTTACCTTCCGCATATCGTTTATACATTTATCTTAGTCATATTTTCTGGGTCGTAAACTACAGTTACAGCTTACGACCTTGAGCTAAATTACAGAGTTTTCACCACGCTCTAAAACTGTTACAGTCAGCAAAACAAACAAACATCACAACCCCATACGTCACGGTTAACAAAAACATAATGTTCTCAGCTTCCGACACAAAAATATTACAGGGAACAAAGTACCAAGTCCCATAACGAAGACTTACTCAGATTATGTACTGTAAAAACGTCGTAAGTTATAATAAAGAATGCTGGAATTTACATTCAGCTTGAAATGTTTTCAGCGAGATCTCTGAGAAATTAAACAATGCTATTATAACCGTTGGTGTGCGTTCACGACCGGTTTTCCGCTAGCACTAAGTTAACCTTGTGCAATATACATGTACACTTTTCTAGCGGGTTTGAGATGCGATTTATTTTTTCATGCGCATGTCAAAATTGACCGTGCGGCCTAGCCATTGGGCGGGTTGTTCAAAAGAGGTACCGCAGCCCCGGAACATAAAGGGCAGTAGAGGGAACATGGGTGGGTTTTAGTCAGTACAAGTCTGACACCCCCCCTGCTCCGCCCAGAGTGGGGGAAATTATTTGATGATTTCCCACCACAAAAAAAGGCCTAGCCACTGCCACACTAGGCAGCGGTGTCGACCGGGTCGGCGTCGGTACTTATAAAACCGGCCAAGAGCGTGTCGGGACACGCTCAGTGTAGGGTTCCGTAGTTTCCCGTCCGTCACAATAAGTGTTCCCAGTTATGAGGCCAACCGAACAATTCGGTAATACCCGATCCAATGTAATAAGTACCTACAGCGCCATCTCTCGGGGAATTGGGTTACTAATTAATAAAAAGACGTGCAATTTCGGTGGTAATTTTGGATTGCGAGAACCGATTTCCATAATTCTTTTTTTGTTTGAAAAAAGATACGTTCAGGATAATAAAATATGTAAACAAAATTACAAAAAAAGCTTGCATATACGATTATACTACAAACTTAGTCCAGAAATTATTTTGTACAACTTTTTGTCTTTTTTGTACAAAAACTGTTGTGTCAATCAATTTCAAAATAATTTTCATAGAAAGTCCTTATAAAGTTCTACTTTTCAGATTTTTTTCATATTTTTTAGACTTATGGTTCAAAAGTTAGAGGGGGGGGGACACATTGTTTTTTACTTTTGGAGCGATTATTTCCGAAAATATTGACATTATCAAAAAATGATCTTAGTAAACCCCTATTCATTTTTAAATACCTTTCCAACAATATATCACACGTTAGGGTAGAAATTAAAAAAAAAACACTTCCCACTTTACATATAGGGTGGCTACCCTAATAAAACATTTTTCTCAAATTTTTATTTTACCACTTTGTCGGCGTGATTGATATACATATTGGTACCAAATTTCAGCTTTCTAGTGCTAACGGTCACAGAGATTAAGCGAGGACGGACGGACGGACGGACGGACGGACGGACAGACAGACATGGCGAAACTATAAGGGTTCCTAGTTGACTACGGAACCCTAAAAACCTTAACAGCAATCCATTAAAAAGAGCTTATGTCACCTAGCCAGCGCAGAGTCTGTGGAGAGTTTTGGGTCAGTCAGATCAGATAGCCGTATTATTAATTTGCTTTCATGCACATGATGTGTTTGCGCATGTTGTGGTGTTGTGGTCACATTTAATTGAATGATTAGAACTTCATACTTTATACTATGTAAATGTTATTAATTATTTATATGAAGTGATTTTTGTATATATTGATAAACAAAACAAATGTATATAGAAAACTTAAAAACATAAATAAAGCCCACAATTTACAACAGGTTCAAGTGTAAGGCACTGCACAATTAAATATTTGAAGGTATTTTTTTTTATGAACACAAATACGTAAGACGTTTATCGGCATTCCCAAAAAGGGTTCCGCAGTGACAAACTGGATAACCAGTGGGCTACAACAAGTCTTGTGTATTCAAAAATGTAGACAACTAGTAGTTTTACTGAGAACTTTCTAATGAAAAACCCAATAACACGTTCCCGAAGTGAAGTTAAGCCCAGGATAGCAAGCCACTAGACCAACAATGCAGAAAAGTAAGTAAAATTAAGAGCAGGGAACAATAAAACCTCTGTTAGTTATAATAAGACCCACAACGGCACGAGTTTGCGCTCAACCGAAGACCTGTCATTTAAAACGTGGTTATTTTCTCGACAACTTCTTTGTAACTAGTTTAACACCCGGTTTGCCACACAATCGGATTTAAGGCGTGAGCAGAAATAATGGTGATTTAGTTAAACTTTGGGGTTTTTCACTTTTATCGTGTGTTGGGTTCAACTACGAGATGATTCTATTTCATGAAACTGCATGTTTTTGTCAAACCTGGCCTATAGGAACACAGATGCAGGGATGGAATATTATGTGGGCATAATAAAGAATGTTACATAGACGGTTTATGTTTTTTTTTTACAGAGCGCTTCGCACGAATGTGTGGACGTCGTCATACGTCTGGACTCTCGTTGCTCAAATATTATATACTAGCTTTCGCCCGCAGCTACGCCCGCGTTAAATTTGGGGTAATACAGTTTCCCTTGCGCCTTATTGATTTGTAATAGCAACGCTAAGTTTTCCCTTTTCTTCCTCTTTCTTCCGCACATCCCACTTTTTTTTAATAAAAATTGTGCTTTATTTTTGCCTATTTATTTATGCCTATGTCCGTCTCCTGGTTCCCAACTATCTCTGTACCAAAATTTATCAAAATCGGTTTAGCCATCAAAGCGTGAAGAGGTAACAAACAAACAAACTCACTTTCGCTAAGTAAGGATAGTAAGGATTTACAACAATACATTATACAATATTAAATTACATTAATAACATTCAATGTTTTACCACCGAGAGACCAGGGGCCTAAGTCTGCTATTACAATAGTGTCACAATGGTCGATCACTGATCGTATAATGGCTGATTTTGACAAGTTTGGTAATCTACTAATACACTGTCGTCATTATGACATTCCACTGGTCAGTCACTGACAGTCCATTGAAAGAAATTGCTTAGAATGGTAATCTCGTACATAATGACAAACGAATGACTGACGCTTGCGGTAATCTGCTAAAATTTTGACAGTTCCTTTGATCATTGATCTACCATTACAAAGTCATTGTGCAGTCATTGCTTTTAGTAGCTCGGTTTGACAAAAAGTGTTTGCTATCCATCGTGTTTGTGGAGTATTGATTGGAGAAATATGTTCACGAAGAGCTAAAGAATGTTTATTAAAGATATTCATGCCCTATAAAGTGGATTTACATGTCCGAAAACCACATTTTTCATGATTTTTAGCGTCGACCTACACTGCCATCAAAATTGCGATGATCGTAATTTACGGTCTTGGACTTTACAAGCGTCTTGCTCAATAACTTAAGAACTTCTAATGACGTTTACATAAGAGTTTTTAATTCTATTATCTTAATTGATGCACACCCATATTATTTTTTAACCAGAAAATAAAATATTTATAAAAATAATGAGGAGGTGGTCCATCATCATTTTCCTGCCCTTGTCTTATTCTATTTGGGGACGGCGCAACACGTTTTCTTCTTCCATTCTCCCCTATCAGACGTCATGGCATCATTCACTCCTTTCTCCTTCATATCATTCCTTACACAATCCATCCATCTTTTCTTTGGCCTTCCTCTCGCTCTCCGTCCATCAACATTCAGATCCATTACTCTTTTAGTCACATGTCCTTCATCCCTCCTCATTACATGTCCATACCAAGACAAACGACTCCCTTTTATCTTTTCTGTAACAGGCGCAACTTTCAAACTTCCTCGAATATATTCATTCCTGACTTTATCCATCTTGTCACTCCACACATCAATCACAAAACACAGGTGGATGAAAAACAATCGTTTTTCATCCACCTTTTTTACAGCCCAGCATTCTGACCCATACAGTACAACAGGTCTAATCACGGACTTATATATTTTCCCCTTTAACTTGAGGGGCATCCGTGGGTCACAAGTTGTTCCAGTGACCTGTCGCCATTTCATCCATCCTGCGTTGATCCGGTGCGTTACGTGGAGGTGGTGTGACTTAAATATTCGACCCCTTTCAGGGCCAGTACAGTACCGAGCCAGCGGAGGATTGAATGTGAAGTACCTGAAGGGGTCCGTATATAAAATGTACTCTGTGGTCTGTACAGAACTATATGGTTAACGTTAGTTGCTTACTAACGTTAATATCACATTTGACTGTGACAGCTAAAACATTATTGAGTTGTTTTACAAAAATTGTGTTACTCATAAAGAGGAATGCCAAGCCGCCACAGTGACTTAAGGCCCTGAGTGCCCACAAGCAACATTGAATGTTGATATTAGTATGCCCCCCAAATAATATAGTAATAAAAGAAAATTAATCGAAAATTATTGAAAAACATTGGAGTTTCCAAACTATAAGGTTATTTTTTTATGTGCCCTACACAAGTATTGAAAACTCTTCCTACATAAAATATAAAAGCTAAATATATACTACTTCAATATTACAGATAGTTGAAAATAAAACAATAATAATGTATTAATAGAAAACATTTAATTCATCATAAACTAAAACATTGTCAAAAATTGAGTATCACACAGACAGGCTGCAAAAAAAAGTTATATAATGTTAGCCTTTTAACATTTTAGAGCAATCTTACTGCATTCAATAGGATTCTAAAAATAGTATAGTTTGTTATCTTAACCTGGTTGTGGTGCAATTTGATATGCAATCACATTCCTTATTTGGTTTACCGTTGTGGTATATCAATGTTCAGCAAATATGTCCTTTGCCTTAGAAGAGAGGTGCCACAGCTAATAGAGATATGAATGTGGACAACAATAACAAAATGTGGACTGTTGAGTGTTGACTTGTTCCCCGACTGATTTTATTCCTGCTTTGGTCCAACATGCATGGCACACCAAACTATCACTGTCTTGTAACTGACTGGAAAAAAAAAACAATATTATGTATTTATTTGCAAGGTATCGTAGTTTGAATCATATTTGCATATTATCATTACATTTGAAGACTTGTTATAGTTACCTGTTGATGTCCACAGTCCAACCCATGTTTTTACGAGAGATCAAACTTCGACAATTTCCAAAAGGTGTCTTTGCAATCTTGATATGTTAAAAATTACAATTTATTTACACAGCGTGCATATCCACTTGCAACAGTTCGCAGTGAAGAACTCGAATCAGATTGTATGCCGGGTCTTCGATAGGTGCTGACATCAAATCCATGTTATCATGGGAGTTGTTATTATCAGCAAGAGCGGAATCCATATTCAAGCCGTGGTCGTCAGGTATAGGAGAATCACCAGAGTCAGTATTCATGGTCAAAAACGGCGATTTTAATAGAAAACGAAGCTCACTGTGATCAGTGATGCAAATGTAAACAAAGTTATGAAATGACATTTCTAATATTGTCAACTGACAAATTATTTCAGTGTTGGATTGGTTAGGATGCATTATGTAGATCATTTTAAAATCATCATTTTATATTTTTTAAGTTGACTAAACGTGTTAACATAAAATGCATCGGGACAGGAAAAATATATTAAATAAAATCTGGCTTGAATAAACTTTTAAAATGTGGTAGTAGTTTTTCGAAAATCATTTCTACCAACGGGTTTTATAATAATGGCAATACTACAATGTCATTCTGCTACGATTCCATAACGAGACCACTGGCCGACCAATGATCGACCATTGTAATTTAGCAGATTACGAACTTTTAGCACAATGACAGTGGGATCGTGTTGGAATGACTAAGTTTTATAAAATAGCAGACTTGAGGCCCTGAAGTACTGCAGTTTAAATAGTTGTGAAGAACGAAACTGAATAATAACATAGCACCTGTAGTCTTAAAGGGGAGCTAGATACCAGCATAATGCAACCCACATTACACAACACAAATAGGGTACCGCACAAAGTTAAAAGTTTGTCACGTCTGTTAGCGTTCCCTCTCACCATCCTTAATCGTCTGTCATTCACTCCTGTAACCTCCTTGCTTGTGACATTTCGACGCTGCGCCAACGAGACGCCAGTGTATCTATTGACACCTGCACTGCATGTTACATTTTCGGTACCAAGGTACTATGTTTTAAGAGAGATGATTTAAAAAATGATGGTTGGAGACATGATACGGGACTTTTGTCCATAACATTGTCAGTCTACTACAGGCCGATATGATACTGATTTTGTTTCATCAAAATAATCACCATAATTATGATTGATGTTCGTTGTTTGTTTTTATTAGTAAACGTTCAGGCACATAGTTAGTTATAGTTCGCTTTGATTCCTTCTCTTAAGTTTAAAAATGACACACTGTTTCTCGTATTTTTCTTAGGAAATCTTTAAAGAGCCATATCATGGTAATGCATGACAAATAACTAGCCCGCCATCTTTAGTCCGTCAAATTCAATCTTTAAATGAGGTCACTTAACTAGCTATGTATTATCATTCTAACTTAATTTAGTATGCATAATTTCAATTCAATCGGGGACTCAATTTTAACTTCTAAAATCAATTTACATAGTTACTAGAGAAGCGAATAAAAGAAATTATTTCAACCAAAATATAAATGCTTTCTACCTATAGACTATTTTACTAACACTAACATGGTCAACAGTAAATTCGAAATGAATCTCAACTCCACACTATATGTAAACAAGTCAACAGTAAGTTCGAAATGAAGTTCAGGTTTCCGCAGTTTTTCTTCGACTGAAAAGGACATAAAATATATCTAATTAAGAAAATGAAAAGCAACATCTCTAGTTTTTATGCTTTAGAAAAAGATTCCTTTGCCCACCACAACGTATTTATAAATGAAGAACTTAAGAAGTGAAACTTGTAAATAAAATTTCTCCTTCATACCACATTGCACGCCAACAAGAAATAAAAGAAAAATATTTGCCTAACAGGTAGAAAACTCGGGAAGTTAGTACGCCAGGGAACATTTTATACAAGGCGAAATGTATTTAGAAGTGGGTAGGATGAGCGTTCTTAAGTGTATGGAAGGGTGTAGTGTGCTCCAAGGCTATAAGGTTCTAGTGGCTGTTTATAGTAAGTAGTCGTCGTAAAAGATTTCGGATGAAGGCACGGTGAAGGTAAGATCAAATCCAGTTGTTTTTTGGGGTTTCGTTCCCTCAAACGAAACCCTTTCAGATACGCTCTGTTCGTCAGTCCGTATGTCACAGCCAGTTTACTAGGAAACTGTTGGCACCGACACTTTTGAAATTTTGAGATAAGGGAAAAAGATACTCTAATGTAACAGTGGGGTGTCTTTCGATAGCTATGGTGGATGAGATATTTGCTTATTAAGCTGTGAAAATGTAAACCCAAAGTATTAATTTTTAATTAGACGATAACAGTCTCTTTTGAGTGTCAAAAACAAAAGATGACAGACCAAATAACATGCATAATAACTCGTGAAAGCAACGTACGTCCATTCCAAAGTATGAATCTCTATGGAGACGAATGAGCAAAAAACACCATGGACACTCTTTTAAGTCAATATTTCTACACGATCGATAGATATATAATTTGATGTTGTGATTTTAAGTATGTAAGTTATTTATTTTGCATATATGGGTACATTACATGATGACAAATTAAAAACCAATATGCATCCAAAAGTTGTAGTTTGAAGTTAAAACAATAAAGGCAATTAGGGCATTGAACCACAACTTGTATAGATTACCGCCACATAATCAATTATATACCAATACCATATATACATACAGACAAATATTATCTATACAAAATTCTTTCTCAGTAAGGAATCCGCTACACATCACCAGCCTTATACCACACTAGATTTTTTTTCCAATACCGTGGGTGCGTTTACAAACATTTAAACTAGTCAGTCACGGAACAGCTATCCGTAGGTGGTCATACAAATGTTTGTTCAGCTCGGGAATAGAATCCTTGACACGCAGCGCAGCTGTTGATCGCTCAGCCATTGCGCCAACAATTGATAAAATAATATAATTGTTGAATTAACGTTAACGAACTGGTCTATCAATACGCTACTTAAAAGATAGACTGAATAAAACCTTGATGTCATGTTAGTTACTGTTTCTTCAAAGTCTAAATCTTGAGAAGCACTTGAAACTTGCAGTTGTTATTTAATCATTCGATTTAAAACATTAAACTTTTTCAAATTCACAATATTGAAATACAGAATTTCGTCTTTATATCCACAGTTAAGTCAAAAACCAATTCATCGCCACAATAAGAAACTTTACAACTTAACAACGGCGTTCATAAAAATACAGCAGCCAACACTTGCAGCGAGCAATGAACAGTTGCGGTGAGATTGCGCGGCAATAAAAGCGTTATAACTCGAAGATAACAAGAAAACCAACAATGGACACGTCCTAGCCGCAACGCGAGAATGGACGGGGAAAAACGAGACTGTTGTTAGAATTAAAGGTTCTGTAGATAAAAGAAGGTCATGTTTCTTCATAAAGAAGCTTTTTGTAAATAGCAGAGGATTCTTACGGCACCTTGGTTTATGATCGTTGCTACTAACCTTGTTGATTTGCTTATCTGTACAACATCCGTTGTCACCAACACTAGACGATTCCTAAAGGCCAAAATAAAAGGGCACGTTATATTATTATTTGCTCTTTATCATTATTATTTTAAATGTATATTATATGTTTTTATATATAAGCATATGTTCTTTTAATGTAAATAATAATTTTGAAAAAATGTTGCGCCACATACAGTATATAGATATACGCCATATACAGTACAGTTTCTCCTCCTTTAAATCCACCCAAAGGTTGTCTTGAAAAATCGCTTCTATAAGACCGCCCATTGTGTCACCCTATTTATAAGTTGTTTAGTGTTATTCTTGTTATTTGTATGGTGTACATAATAACGAATATTCTATGTGTCTATCTATTTAAATTTTCCTCCGTACAAAACACAAACAGCCAGACCCGGAACAACTACCTGTATTGCCTACAGATAGTTGTTTCGGGACTGGCTGTTTGTGTATGTGAGTTTAAATGTTTATAAACGCACCCACGATACAGGAGAAATCCTAGTGTGGAAAGTCTATCCTAATTTCCATGATAGTAAAAATGTGGGCGACTTTCTTTTTTTTAACGATCTTCCCTAAAAGATGCAGCTCGACATGATTAAATTCAGGGGATTTGTCAACGGCAATGCGGAACCCTAGAAAATCAGCCATTTCGCCAAGTGTAACCGGCTCGTTTAGAGTGTATTGTGAGTGTCGCCCCAGCATTTCCCTTGCTCTATAACTCGCTCCAACTAAATTCGACCACTTAAGCTCTAGTAGTTTATAATATATATATTATATATGTAAAGAAATAATATAAACTTATTTCTATCTAAACTTTTTCGTCCGTCAAACGTGATTGAACACTTGACGTACACATGTCATCTGTCATTAGGTCTTTAAAAACGGTCACGTAATTGTTGAAAAGAACAATAAGTTTTATTATTAATTTAATTACCTAAATGATTGTGATTAGGAACTGGCATTGTTAATAATAACATTAAATGTCGTTTCTTTTCTTACAGGTTTGTAATAGTTTGTAAGTAATTAGGTAATAGCACAAATTTGTTAAAATTTCATATTTATAAACAATAAATCTTTTCTTACAGAGAAACTCAATTGTGTTTGACTGACTGTGTCGTCCTAATCCTCAAATATCTTATAAAACGACATTTATTGTCAGAAAATGGAAAAATTAAAATTTACGTTCGAAGTAAAATCAATAGACGGTAAGTCGAACTTCATCGCAATAACTGCAATTACCACAAAAGAGGACAAAGTTTTCCTTATTCCTGAAGAATGTCAAGCGATGTCACTCCACAAACATATCCAATCCTCGAAAACATTTTTTACTGTGAAAAACACATTAAAAAAAAGATACCAGACTAGAAGTGTTTGGATCAAAACAACACAAGATATGTTGCAAACATATGTTGATGAAGATGGAAACATGATCTTTCAGGACCAATTTTTAGAGGAAATTACCCAAAAACAAATGGCTATTGGTAACAAAAAGTGCTCTGAAGACCCTATAGCGAAAATTTTGGAAAAATTAGTTGAAAGTCAACAAAACAAAGAAAAGCAGTGTATGAAAAAGTTAGCTGACAAGTTTGTTATTGAAAAATTTTATGGAAAAAGTTCAAGTGCGGATCAGTGGATGGAAATATTTGAAAAAGAATGTGAAAGGTTTAGTATAGTAAAAGAAGAAGAAAAAATTGAAATGTTAAGATTATTTCTTGAAAAGTCATGCACTGATTGGTATTCTTCCATGATGATCAAACTTAGCCTACACTCCGAGTGGTCAGAATGGAAATCAAGTTTTTTGCTAACCTATGCTAATAAAGGTTGGACTGCTAGCAAGTATGCTTTATCGTACAGGTACCAGTCGGGATCCTTATTAGAGTATGCAATAAAAAAAGAAAAGCTTTTACTTGAGGTAAGGAAAACAATAGATGAAGGGACTCTTATTGATATAATTGCTGCCGGCTTACCAGATTTTATAACTGATAGAATTAATAAAGAAGAAATGGTACATACAAATAATTTATTTAGTGAACTTGGAAGATTAGAACATTTAATTTCAAGAAGAAAAATTGTCAAGAAGAAAGAAGATATTAAGCCAGATATGAAAAAATGTGGTATTTGTGAAAAATTGAAGAAAGGTGTACGCTATCATCCAGAAGATTCATGCTGGTTTAAAAAAAATCTAAATAATGAAAAAGACAAAAAGCAAATAAGACTTGTAAACAATTCAGAATTGGAATGCGAATTGCAGTGTGAAGATCAAAAAAACTAATAGTGCCGCCATTGATTAAAGTGAAGTTAGTACTGAATAACAATGTTGAAGTTTATGGAATCTATGACTCTGGGTCTAATGTCTCATTAATAAATTCAAGATTGTTAAAAATAAATAATGAGAATCCCTATGTTTCCACCAATACTAACTTAAAAACGATTAATGGCGTTAAAAAGGCAAAGGGCATTATAACACTTGATGTAGCTATCTTTGATGTAAAAAAAAAATTAAGGTTTTCGTAATAGACAAAGAAAATTTCGATTATGATTTTTTAGTGGGACTTGATTGTATTAAAGAGTTTTACCTAGTTCAAAACGAAAACTTAAAAATTTCTCAGAAATTACCTATACAAAAAAAGCAAATAGTTTCTAAGGAAACAAACAAAACAAATACAGTTTCTAAGGAAACAGATAAAACAGATACAGTTTCTAAGGAGATAAAATCTGATACTATAATAAACTTCAATGAACACGTACACGAAGAAGACTTCAAGATTAGTATTAATCATCTAGACTATCAAAAACAGGAAATGATTGATGAATTAATTTCGAAAAATAAATCTGTGTTTGCAAAGGACAAATATGACATAGGACGGGTAAAGGATTATGAAGCACACATTGATCTACAAATAGAAAAATATTGCTTCAAAAGACCATATCGGTGCACCATAGAAGACAAGAAGGAGATTGAAGAACAAATAGCAAAATTATTAGAGAAAAATATAATAGAAGAATCATACAGCCCATTCGCAGCACCAGTCACATTAGCTTATAAAAGAGATGAAAATAAAAAATCAAGACTGTGTATCGATTTTCGAGAACTAAATAAAATTGTTGTGCCTCAATCACAACCATTCCCTCTTATCGAAGATTTAATTCTAAAGACAAGAGATTGCAAATTTTTCTCAACACTGGACTTAAACTCAGCGTTCTGGTCAATACCCATGCGTATCACAGACAGACATAAAACTGCATTCGTGACTCAAGAGGGTCACTATCAGTGGACCTGTTTGCCATTTGGTTTAAAAACATCTCCGGCTATTTTCCAGAGAATAATGTGTAATATAATACGGAAACACAAGCTTGGAGATTTCGCGGTATGTTTCATTGATGACATTTTACTGTTTTCTGAAAATTTCTCAGATCATATTATCATACATCTGGAAAAACTATTTGAAGCGATTAAAAGCGAAGGCTTAAAATTAAAATTCTCTAAATGCACATTTGCAGCAGATACAGTTAAGTACTTAGGTCATGTAATACAGAATAATTCAGTCAGACCATTGAAAGATAATTTAATTTCAATAAAGAACTTTCCAACTCCAAATACTCAAAAAAATGTGAGGCAATTCCTGGGAAAAATAAACTTCTATCATAAGTATGTGCCAAACATAGCCATAAAATTAGAACCACTTCATAACCTGTTGAGAAAAGGACAAAATTTTAACTGGACTGATGCGTGCCAAGAATCATTTGATGAAATGAAACAAGTATTATGTTCTCAGCCAGTATTAACAATCTTTGACCCAAAGTTACCTATTCATATATACACGGATGCTAGTATACTGGGAGTAGGAGCAGTACTAAAACAAACACAAAAAAACAATGAAGAAAAACCAGTAGCATATTTTTCAAAAAAACTTAATGAGGTACAGAAAAGGAAGAAAGCTATCTATCTTGAATGCCTGGCAATTAAAGAATGTGTAAAGTATTGGCAACATATATTAATAGGTCGGAAATTCACTGTGTTCTCAGATCACAAACCACTGGAAAAGATGAACATAAGATCTAGAACAGATGAAGAATTAGGAGATCTAACATACTACTTATCACAATATGATTTCCAAATTAAATATTCACCAGGAAGATATAACATAGAAGCTGATTGCCTAAGTAGGAACCCGGTGCTTGAACCAAATGAAAACATAGAGGAACAGTTAAAAGTAGTTAATATAATAACACTAGAAGACATCCTAAAAGATCAAGTTGAAAATAAATACATACAATGCAGAAAAGACAAATTAATGATGAAAGACAATGTTTACTATAAAAATGTAAAGAACAAAGAAAAAATTATTATATCAGAGGAATTTAGCATAGATTTAATGAAATGTGTACATACAGATCTGGGTCATATAGGAATAAAACAGATGCAGAGAATGATAAGTTCAGTGTATACGGCAGAAAATATGATTAAAAACATAAAAAAAATCTGTGAGACCTGTACGGTATGTTTAAAAAATAAATCAAGGGGACAAATTAAATATGGATTGATGTCCCACTTGGGCCCTGCCACAAGACCTTTTCAGATATGCTCTATTGATACCATTGGAGGTTTCGGAGGTGCCAGGTCTACAAAGAAGTATTTACACCTTTTATTAGATCATTTCACTAGATATGCATATATTCTAACATCAAGTACTCAAAATGCGAATGATTTCATCAAACTGTTAAAAAACTGTACAGAAAATGATAACATTGAATTGATACTATCAGATCAATATCCAGGAATCAATTCTAAGGAATTTAAAAAGTTTTTGGATGAAAAAAATATTCCTATAATTTTCACAGCCGTGAATACTGCTTTTTCAAATGGATTAAACGAGAGATTAAACCAGACATTGGTCAATAAAATCAGGTGCAAGATAAACGAACGCGACACTAAAATAGCATGGACAACTGTAGCCCACAACTGTGTAAAAAAATACAATGAAACGGAGCACACTGTTACTGGGTGTGCTCCCAAATACCTACTTTATGGAACAGATGTTACGATTTTACCGAATGAGCTGAAAAAAAAGAAGACTAACCATAATTTAATCCAAGCTAGGGAAAAAGCTCTGGAAAATACAATCAAATCGCACAATTATAACAAGATAATTTACGATAAAAATAGAAGGCACATAGACTTCAAAGTTGGTGACACTGTTTTTGTAGAGAACGGAAATAAATTGAATCGGAAGAAGCTTGATGAATTGAAAATCGAACCGTACAAAGTTATAGAAAAAATTTCCAATTCAATTTATAGGATAAACACTGACCATAAGAGATCAGAATCGAATTTATTTCAAAGCTAACACCAGCCCCTGCATACGATTGAGAGCTATACATGAACATACTACATCTTCGTCTTATCTTCTTTACGGGGGGAGATGTAAAGAAATAATATAAACTTATTTCTATCTAAACTTTTTCGTCCGTCAAACGTGATTGAACACTTGACGTACACATGTCATCTGTCATTAGGTCTTTAATTAAACTTTAAAATTAAACGGTCACGTAATTTTTGAAAAGAACAATAAGTTTTATTATTAATTTAATTACCTAAATGATTGTGATTAGGAACTGGCATTGTTAATAATAACATTAAATGTCGTTTCTTTTCTTACAGGTTTGTAATAGTTTGTAAGTAATTAGGTAATAGCACAAATTTGTTAAAATTTCATATTTATAAACAATAAATCTTTTCTTACAGAGAAACTCAATTGTGTTTGACTGACTGTGTCGCCCTAATCCTCAAATATCTTATATATATATTACTAGCTTCCGCCCGCGGCTTTGTCTGCGTGGCATAGTTATTTTGGGCAATTCTAACGCGAGTGATGATCGAAAAAAAATATCTTTCTCAGCGTTTTTTTTTGCTCTTTCTCCCTATGACCTCAGTTTTTCATCAAAAATTAGCGTATGTCCGTCTCCAGGTTCCTAACTATCTCTGTATCAAAATTCATCAAAATCTGTTTGGCCATTTAGGCGTGAAGACGTAACAAACATATAAACTCACATTTGCTTTGAATATTTGGAAAAATAAAATTAGTTTATAGTAGTGTAACACTAACAATGTTTGGTTTTTTGTTAATTTTTAAACCGGATAATGGGTCAAATTTAACTTCTAAGATTTACAGGAAAAGCTACCAATAGCTGATAAGGCACACAAACATCTATTAATCAATTTTCAATTCATTAAATCAGAACAGAAGCATGCTAAGTATTTCAAAAACCTGCAAGTTGTATTTCGTAGAAGTAATAAATCTACTTGGTATTTTAAACTAGTAAATATCATGTACACGGTGGCGCAGAGTTGCGACAAAATGTGTTTTATTCCGTGACAGGTCGCCGGTAAAATTGTTTTGGGGACAAATGCTGAGTTTCTGTTACAGGATTTTGTGTTAGAGATTTAGTTTGTCTTTTCATCGCATTTAAAAATATAGTGTAGTCCAATATATCAGTACTTAAATGACTATTTTTAAACATGGACTTGTGTTTTTTTTTGTTATTTATTTAATCTTCATGTACAAATGTGGTACATATGCATATATAATGTCACAAGGTATACTCTACCAGTCAACCTTTGGATGGGTTACAAACTAATATCTAAAAACACTAACTAATTGTTTTCGGGAACCTATAACAGATACTAATGCACAAAAAACACTATAAATTCAAAATAAGAAAGCCAAATTATATTTTGCTCATCCGAATGAGTAGTACTATACAAGTCATTTAAACATCGAAGGTAATTCATAATTATAGTTTTAGTGTGGATAATAATCACTGTTTCTGTTTCATATTTCGTTAGGATTTATGACACTACTAAGTTTGAAGCTTGAGATGACTTGTGCTAACATCGTTGTGCTTTAAAACCTCCAGGGCCTTTTTCAGGTTCAGACTTATAACTTCTAAAGAATACATCTTAAGAAAAAAGTGACTCCGTCAACTTTTAAAGTAAATAAATGCTGACAGCTCACACACGGCTATCTAATCCAAAGCTAAGCAGAGCTTGTGTCATGGTAACCAGACAACTGAAATACATACTTATATAATCTATAAATACATACATATTATAGATAAATCACATCCAAACACAGAACAAACAATCATGCTCATCACACAAAGTTTGTCCTGGGTGGGAATCGAACCCACGACCTCCGGCTCAGCAGTCAGGGCCACTAACCATTAGCTAGACCAACAGGCCCGTCAAGTAAAGTAGACTCATCTTTTGCATTTAGTGTTTCGGTGACTGGTACTTCACCGCAAATCAAACTCATTTATTGACCTTCTTTTAACACCGGTTGACGTTGACCAAAAATGCTTCAAAGAACAAAATTTCGTCATTTAAATTTCTCCATGCCTTATCCTAATTTATTTTAGGCCAGCGTAGCATCTCTTATTCCACACTTACTTATTAAACATTATCTAATTGTCACCCCCTTTCTAACCTTATCATCCTTCACACAGCCCGTTCATCATTCCGTTTCTTTGGTTCCCTCTAGGTACTTTTCTCGACATTTTTTTCTTGTTTTAAATAAAACGTAACCCCACAATAGGAATTTCTCCTGTATCGTGGGTGCATTTACAAACATTAAATCTCACATACACAAACAGCCAGAGCCGGAACAACTATCTGTAGGCCATACAAATATTTGTTCCGTCCGGGGATCGAACCTGCGACACGCAGCGCAGCAGTCGTTTGCTCAGCCACTGATCCGACCGTGTCGTCAAACTCAAAACTCTCCTCAATTCCTCCACATCAAAGAACACAATTTAACCAATATAATTGTCAAACAGCCTTGTGACACCATCCTTTGAACTCTCGTCTAACAAATACTCGTTACATGTCTATTGTGGAGAATTACAAAAGGTCGTATATAATCAAGTAGGTAAGATAAATCGTTGGTGAATACTTCAATGAGTCTACGATTAGATTATTTGTGTTCATAGTTAAGTTAGAAGTGCTTTGCCAGTGAGGATCTGGATATTAAATAATAATAACCACTAGGATCGATCTTTAGGTTAAGCAAATCCATAACACACAAGTTTTATCCGCGCGGCGGAAAGCACGTTAAAGCCGTCGGCCCTGGCATGCATTTGTAGAAATTTGACAGCCGTTAGAAAATCAAATTCATTTATTTTTTAAACATAAGTAGGTAAATAATAAATGATAGAATACGCAACTATATAAGTATGTCACATAGCAACTGCCACGAAAATCAACCAATCTTACTATGCGCTGTCCTATTACCGGTTGTGGAGGTCAGATGAGCAGCAGCTCCATCTATAATTACATATTCAGACGCATCCGGTTAGACTAGAAGCCGACCACGACGGCGAAGGCTAGGCAGATGATGATGATGATAGTGATCCATAAAGCCTAAACAAACTGGAATTCTACCAACGAAAAAGATGATAAAAAAATTTGAGGTGTCAAGGGACACCCGGATGGAACGAAGTTCTTATAGAAATAAAAATATCTGGCTTGCTTTCTATAAGAGAGAGACAGAGAGAGAGACAGACAGACAGAGAAACATGCGACGCCGCACAGCTTACTATAGCAAAATGTGTCGTGACAACTTTTCGTAAGATTTTTTTCCGTCTAGCCCACTTTCACAACGCGCGATAAGGAACTTCGTTCCAAAAATCAACAGAGCATGTGATTTGTGGCACACAAATGACTGAAAAATTGAAAAAACAAAAGAATCACGCTTTGAAAGCGTTTCCATCCGACCTAGGCCGGTTTCTATTAGGAATTCCTCAGTGGTAACACTTTCTGACCTTGAACTGGTCTAACATATTATGGTAATTCAATGGAAAAACGTGCCAATTGATTCTGGCTTTGTTGCCATTGACGTGTGGAATACCAAACTAGACTCTAATACTTTTCTCTTTACGTATGTTACTCTTTATTTAATTTTAGTTTTTCTATCCTTACCATCATCCCTAGCTCTAGTAAGATTTTCATACTTTTATAGTAGACGTCATTAGAAAATCAAAACCCGATTTCGGTCTTCTAGTAAAAACCCGGTTATTGCGGGTTTTTTTAAGTCCTATTCCCTAGGCGTCGTTTGATGAGTCAGTTTTTCTCTAGCCACATCATCTTTCACACAATCTATCTATGGTTTATTTAGTGTTTCCCTGCCCGTATCTATATTTATTTATTCTTTCTCAAACTTCTCACGACATTTTCCTCATTGCAACCCTTTTATTGATGTCATATGAAAATTGGTGTTCGCATTGTAAAGTTCACATTGCTAGTGCCGAGGCCCTTTGACTAAATCCATACTATCTACTAGTTACACTCATTTTGAACGCTATCCTAAGAACAATACTTTGGAAGAACTGACTCCAAGTTTTCAGACGAACTCTCAATTAAAAATTTATAAAACCGATCGTTCGAAGTTCTTGAACTTAGTTTTAAAAGTTAATTATACACGTTAAGCTGAGCTTTAGTAACGCCGAGGGAACAATAGAGCGATTTGGGATAGTTATCGTAGCTGCCTATTGTTTTGAGCGGTCGTTGAGCTCCGCGGAACCTTCAGATGATTAATGATTACTATTCCAAACTTCGCTGTTGTGAATTAGGTCATTGTGGTACATACTAACAGCTGTATTGTCTATGGTAGTCTTAGGTATGGAATAAGATATTCAATGCTAGAGTTATACCCGTCTTCATATGAGGATTTTTATTTATTTATTTAACAATTTATGTAGCCTCAGTAGACAAGACAGAAAAGAAACATATATAAAATTTTAGTACAAAGGTATTGCTTTTTTTTTAATAAAATTCTGCCAGGCCTGCGAAAGGACGTGAACGTGAGGAACGATGAGCGGCAAGCGAATTTTTAAAAATCTTTGTATGCCGTTTTGTGTCTTTTCAAAAATAAAGGACTGTTTTCTTTAAGTAAAATTTTCTATCTAAAGTATTAAGAGTAATACTAAATTCCACCCTGTATACAGATGACTAGGACTGCAGAAAGTTTATGAATAAAATCGTAAAGCTAGTCTTGAGTTTACATTCTCATTTCTCACTAATATCCTGGCTGCTCATAACACAGCACTCCGCGGCTAAGCCCAGCGTGGCTCTCCATCTAGCACCATGTATGCTCGGCACATTTCTATTATCTCTGCGTTTGCCCCCGATCCACTCTACACTCCACCCCCCCCCCCCTCCCTGCGCCTCCGCCATCTTGTAATTAAATATCAAACGCGGAAGCTTTCAACTACTTCCCTGACTACAGTTTTTAATTATTTTAGTTACATGATTTAATAGTGAACGCGCTGTAGCGTAGCTTCAGGTTGTCACCCACATTAAGTTATTGTAGTAAGCTTCCTAAACACTTTTAACTCTTTATTTTACATACAATAATTATATTATATTTATAGTTTGTCTTAGGCGGGGCTATAGATAAAAAGTATTAATAGGAACTATTCTCTACAATAAACTAGGAATTAAGGAACTTTTGTTTAATGGCATTTGTGTCTAGTGGTTATAAGCGCGACTGTTGAGTATAAGATATTAGGTTTGATGCCCACTATTAATAGATTTTTCCATGAGGTATTTCTTAGTAGCAACCGCGGAGTCGGGATTTGTGTGAGGTTTATGACAGTTTGAACCCTATTACATGTGATTAAACATAACAAGCAAAATATGGGTGTAATACTAATATCACACAATAATATTATATATATATATATATATCGACGGTAAAAAGGAAGTAGGGCATAAGCGACATTTTGGTCAAAAATGAGTTATATATGCCATCATACGTAAAATTTTCCGCTCTTTCAAATGCGCTTACTCCCATGGCTCTACGATGACTTTTTTGGCGTTTATGCCCTAGCAAAAAAAAACATTTTACTAGTATTATTTTTCGTAACCGACGAAAATTCAGATCATTTTTTCTAAAAAGGTGTTTGTACCCCTACAAAAATGACTTATTTTGGGTTTGTTGTCGGTAATGCTTTTTTACTTCATAAGGGTGTCGAGGTTTCGGTTGCTTATGCCTTTTAAGCTTTTCCCTCAAAAAGTACAAACGTTGTTTATAGCCTACTTCCATTTCATAATTTAACGTAGCTATGACGCTTGTACCCTATATACAAAATTCATTTTCGTATTACTCTGTCGGCTATACCCTATTACCATTCAGTATTTTATGACAGCTATGTAGGTTATGCCCTATTACCTAAATTTATTTTAATATCACACTGTTGGTTATACCTTACTTCCGTTTACAATATAAATACAGTTGTGTCGCTAATACCTTATTATTTAAATTAAATTAGATATCATGGTGTCGATTATAACCTACTTCCACGTTTTACAATCATACTCATACGTCACTTTTACTGCAATACCCAATAAGAATTTAATTACGAGTCGGTGCTTATGCCATTTGATATCACATAAAAACTTTTTAACAAAAAATTGAACCGACGAAAAGTGAAAAATAAAAACCTTTAATCTAATTAGTGTGAAATTTTTGACTGTTATTCAAATTTTTTTTTTTTGGCTTTTTAAATAAAATATTGTCTTTTGCTATCTAATTTCCTTTTTCGTCGATTTTTTGTATACTTCGACACTACCTACTAGATATTTGGTAGCTATTATTTTAAATCCACATTAGTTGCTTTTGATATTTAATAAAAACCCTTGATAGGCGAACAGACGCGTAAGATGATGGATTCGGGGATGGAGCTTCACTAAGAATGTTTCTTACCGTCAAACAGGTTGAGAAGTACTAAGATGACTACCATAAATTCGAAACACTATCGAGGGAATAGACCTCCAGATATTTTAGAGTGTGATACGTGACTTAGAAAAGTGTAACACCTAAAAACACGTCCCCGTAAGTTTACGAATACGAAACACTTAACAACGAATGCACGCTACCACGAAAAACTTAACGCCGTAGCAATGTGATCTCGAATAACGAAATCTCTAATGTTCCCTTTTTCGAAACACTTAACAACGAATGCAGGCTACCACGAAAAACTGAACACCGTAGCAATGTGATCTCGAATAACGAAATTTCTAATGTTCCCTTTTTCGAAACACTTAACAACGAATGTACGCTACCACTAAAAACTGAACACCGCACCGTAGCGATGTGATCTCGAATATCAAAACCTCTAAAAGTCATCGTAAAAAGTCTTTATTCATATAACAATCAACTAAACAGAGAAAATCAAACCAATCAACCAAATCAACAGTTTTTCCATGACAACACAAATAACCAAATCCAACATTAAATAAAAACTTTAAAAAATCAGTTAACGTTTAAAATAGCACAAGTATCAAGACCGTCTAAAAATGTGGTTAAGTCGGTCAGCGGTGATGCCATGATTCCACCTCATTTTGTGAAATAGGAACAGATTTACAGACCAGATGTCAGGCTGAAACAATGGAGGCACTTTTTGTTTTTGCGAGTTTGTCTATAATGTATCGAGGTTTTGAGTAGTCCTTTTCTTATAAGTTCCATTGATATAATATTTGGAAAAGCAATCAGTGACTTTTACTGCATCCTTGGGTAGTACCTTTTCTTTTAGTATTTCAAAAACTTCAGGTATCTCTTCTGGCTTTAAAAAGCCACAATCATTGTCACAGTCCTGAACCAGAAGCAATAGATGACTTAGAATTGAGAGCTAGGTTGAAAAAACGAGCGAAGCATAGTATGGATGGACCGGCACAGGTTATACAGGCGGCGATTCAAGATATTCCTAGTGGAAGTGCCCCCTACTTACCCAGTATAAATGCCTGATGATACCTGAGGCTTTTGAAATACTAAATAGTGAGGTCTGAAGTTTTTTAATAAAGTTCAAGTAATAAGCCCAAGTGGCGTCATACTGTAGGGAACCTCTTTTAACTGACTTCCATTACCACCGCCAGAGCTTTGATGACAATCATACTCCAGCAAGGCATCAACAGTTCTCATCGAGGTACATGAAATGAGCCTAAACACAAATACAGCTGCTGTAAGCTATTGAGAATGTCTAGTAAATACTTCCCGTCTCCATCATCAGACCTTCTATGACCGTAACTCTCCAGCTAGGTCTAAAGATCACGTCAAGGTACATTAAATGAGCCCAAACACGATTTAGCTGCTATAAACTGTTGAGGACGTCTTGCCTTCCGTCCTTACCTTCCGTCTCCTTCGTCAGATCTTCAGTGACAGTAATTATCCAGATTGGCTCAAAGTTCTCATCAAGGTTAATAAAACGAGCCCAAACACAATAATTATAGCGGTTGCAAATTGATAAGAACCTCTTTCAAAAGCCTTCCGTCTCCATCGTCAGACCTTCAATGACAGCGCTATTCTACAGCTAGGTGTAAAGCTGTCGTCAACGTGCACGTTATTATCGTGTTTCAACTCATTTCATGCATGAAATGAGTTGAAACACGATAATATCGCTGCTTTAAACTGTTGAGGACCTCTTGCAAAATGCAAGTATTTTCCGTCTCCATCATCCATCATCAGATCATTTTGACGCCGTATTGCCATCAGAGCTACGTATATGTTTCAAATTTAAACAAAATCAGTTCACAATTGCAAATTTCAAATCAAGAAAAATACATAAAGAAAAATATACATGTCGAATTGAGAACCTCCTTTTTTTCGTCGGCTAAAAAGTAGGTTTTAAGCGCGTCGCTTGTCTGAAAAACGCTGCCGCGTGCTGTGACGGCGAGAGCACTATAATGTTTGTTACTTTTTTAAATGTTTAATACACATGTACCTACCTATTATGGATACATACCAAGTTTTCGTAATTGATTCTTAAGTTATCTACTTACTAGCTGCAGTATTATTGTTTCCAAAAATGATTAGCAGGTTGATACCTACCCACTTTTTTTAAGTAGCTTTGACCTACTATCCGCTTGTTAATAAATAGGTAGGTAGGTGACATGAAAATGAGTATAATGACGAACTATCATCTTTTAAATCTACCATTAAGTGTAAATTTGAATTACTTGAACGGGTAGGGTATAACTAAAGCAGACCCCTAAGACTAAGGACTTTACTCTTTTTGAGTACCTACTGACCTTAGTCTTTTTCTATAAAAATCGACTCCCTAAAATACTTTTAAGGTTCTTCACTCTATTTTACGAGTTAGGGGCCCAATTACAGTGTAGTGTAATACCCGTTTTAGCTCTTATTCTGATGAAGGATCGTGTTGGTTACGCTACCTCATTATTTTTGGGGTGTCTTTTCATCTATATTTCCATAGACTCACGCAATGCCAAATGTTGATTATCCTTCTTTTCCTTTGCTTTCAAACGACATTGTGTATCACTTATGTCTTATATCCTGTTATTGTTTTGAAAGCCGACTGTTTCTTGTGCTCTATTACCTTTTGTACAACCACTGTGAAAAGTACCTTATTCTTCTTTTCCTACAACTCTTATTTAACTGTCTAGTCTCTTATACCCTTTTACCTTGCGATGTGAGAAATCAGTATGTCTCTTAGGCTTCTTATCCACTATTATTTTATTTTGTCATTTGTATCTTATGCCATATTTCCTCATTGGAAAATTAAAACCTATTGTCATAAGCGACAAAAACCACTTTAAATAGCGTCAAATGATTAAACCTAAAAATACCTGTAACTGCTCTATTTTTTTCTGATTTTATAACTGTTTTAGTTTTCACGATATCTTAATAAATGACAAAAATACGTCGGTTTTTCTAAAATTTAAAACTTTGAACAGCTCTCCTGAACATTTCACTTTTTGTCGCTTATACCCTATTTCCTTTTAACCGTCGATATATATATATATGTATATGTACTCCTCTGCCTAAACCTTTGGGAAAAACAGGCGTGATGTTATTTTATTTTCAAAACCTGACTAAAAAACTTAAAGCAATATAGCAACGTAGATAAGGTCTATAAGTTTACCAACCAAAAAATAAAATTCGATAAATCGAGCCAATTCGATACAAACATAAAAACAAATCTTTAAATATAGATCTTTATATATAAATTAAAGAAAATACTTAACAATACTTAACTTTGCATAAAAACAAGAACTTAAAAAAACAAATGTTTTCCAATTATCTTCGTTAAATTTTTGCGTTAGATACATTTTATCAAACGACGCGGCCAGACAGGTTGACGAACTTACAAATTGAGTTTAAAAGTTGTAGCTATGGCAACGAAAATGATTTTTAATGTACATTCTGAAATTTTCAGTTCCGGTCTGGTTATAGGAAATTTATTCACAGTATTGGTTAGTGTCAAAGAGTAATTTGTGTAAGTGCCGTTTTGGCGGGATGGGTACACACTAGATTATTGTCGCGTTATTACGTGGAACTACGTCAGACACACGTTTAAAACGATTTGGATTCGATTTCACAAAAACAGCTTCCTCCATGATGTACAGACAGGGCAGTGTAAATATTTTGTGCTGTTTAAAGTATGTCATGCAGCTATTAGTGGATTTGAGCTTAAATGACACGGCCGGAATTGGTATAGAGCTGTGCCCTAACAAAAAATATTCATGTACATTGATGTATAGTACGTCATTTTAAAGCTTACATGCAGGGCTTTACAATAGTTTATGATTTATAATCAGAGAATAGACGAGAGACACTATAAATAGAAAACAAAAATAGCGCCTTGACAATTTGAATAGCAATGATGAAACATTCAGAGTTTTATATATATATATATATATATCTTGGGACAACTCACACACGGCTATCTGATCCCAAGCTAAGCAGAGTTTGTGTTATGGTAACCAGACAACTGATATACATACTTATATAATTTATAAATACATACATATTATAGATAAATCACACCCAGACACAGAACAAACAATCATGCTCATCACACAAAGTTTGTCCTGGGTGAGAATCGAACCCACGACCTCCGGCTCAGCAGTCAGGGCCACTAACCACTAGACCAACAGGCCCGTCATCAGTCATCAGTTTTATAGGCGTAACAAAAGAGGAAGACTATTCAGACGCCATTTAGTACCTAAATAGACTAGGCTATTCATAAAAAAGAACTTATTCCACAAGGCCGAAGGTGTTGTTTCAATAGTAACAAAGTACGAAAATACGTGATAAAATCAATGCAAGACGACAATGTAAATGTCAATCAATGCAATGTCAGAATATAAAACCACACAATCAATGAACAAACTATATTTTTTTGCATTTTGTCTCGTCTATTTTATTGAAATGTAATTAATGGAATTATATTTTATTTATTTCAAAAGGAATTTTCATACATTAATCATTACTGTGCATTATCAGGGCAGGATCTTTCCATGTCCTTTAAGCAAACACCGATTATATAAAATAAAAATGTACCCAAGCATAAAACAACACAAAGTCTAACAGGTTTCAATTTTACAACCTCCTCCATCTTAAATAACGTTTCAAATTCCTTCATGACATGCGTAACAAAATATCTGAGATCATCTTCAAACCTGAGATTAGAGATGCAAACTACAAACTTCCCTGACAAATCCTATAGATTCGAGAAGTACGACGTAATGAATTGCCTATGTTGGCAATACTCCCCAAATATTGTGTCTTTTTGAAATTTTGATTATCATCAATAACTGCTCGTTTCACCTTTGTTTTTCAACATCATTACACATGGTTCTCTTCTCTTTCTACATAATTATCATGCATGTAAATGTATATATATATATATAATTGTATATGCTTTCTACATACCTGCACTATTGACTCTCCCTCTATATGTATTCCATTCAAAGATTGTCTAGAAAAGATCGCATTATAGCAATAAGGCCCCCAGTAGGTCATCCAAAATACTTTCTTTTATTCAATTCTACCCAAAATTAGTGTGAATCACAAGATTATTTCCTGTTAATTTACTTTACCCGTGTTCAAGACATAAAAGTTGTCAGTGTTTAACTTGAAATACCAACTAGCAGCCTTTGTGTCCACCGATCAACTTCACAAAAGGCAATTACACAATTTAATACCGTTTTACAAAACTACAAGTACCAATATCAAAGTGGCTTTTGTGAAAAACTTATTCCAATTATTGAAGAAACTATTAATTAGCGAACTTTTTCATTATCCCTCATCTTTGTGTCGGGGTGACTTTCACAAGTTAAGACACTTATTATGAAATTAGTCATTTTATGATACTCATTTATAATTCCTTGTCCTTTAAGAGTATCATTATGACTTGGATAATATTTCCTTACTCCATTGTACTTAAAAGATACACAAACTTATGACCAACTTTAAAATAACATATTCATAAGTTACCGCGCACCGTAAACCTAAGCTTTTTAAAGATTATCACCAAAAATTTCAATGTATTTCCTTCTATACTGTTCTCTCTCTAGACACGTTCATCGGTCTTGTAAATAAACACCTTTTGTTAGTATCCTTCAATCATCTTCACCAGGAGACAATGTCGTGAGCAGGAGAAGATACTGCCTACATAATCAGCCATCCCCACTGGAGAGGAAGTGCGTCATAAGCGTAATCCTCCATTCTGGTTTTCGATTTTTTGTAAAGTTAGTTAAAATATTCAAATACTAGCTTCCGCCCGCGACTTCGTCCGCGTGGCATAATTACTTTGGGCTAACGCTAACTTTAACTTAAAATCGGTTTGGCAAGAGCCATCTCCAGCTAAGAGAAGAGCATACATTTTCGTAACTTTAGTTAACAAAATTTAAGTCCAAAAACGATGCAAATCAACATTTTTTGTTAAAAAAAATGGTAGTTTTATTTTGAAAATCTATAAATTTGAGTACTAGAATGTTTGTTATTTAAGTACATAAAATATCGCTAGTCTGTGACCGGACACATTGTATAATATATTATGATTTGATCAAAATCCATTCAGTATTTTTTACATGAAAGGGTAACAAACATTCATACATAAATGCTCACCAATTTTCGCATTTATAATACTAGTAAAATGTTCAATAATAATAGACGAAAAATAACCATTTAAAGTTCAAAAGACGTATCTACTAAATTCAATAGCTTCAATACGACTGTCACAATTCAGCGTTCAGTCCCATAACGTGTACGATTTATATCATCCACAAATCATCCCAGTTATGACGGGGGCAATCTTAAGGGCATTCGTTTACTCCATGGGACATCAAATTTAATGTTCAATGCCGTTTTTATGGAACATAAAACTCAAGACGTCTATGTATAAGCGAAGATGTAAGTTTATTATGTCAAAGTTACCTATACGTCGGTTTTAAATTGGTAGGTTTTTAATGAGATTTGTGGTTGACCACCTAAGTAAATGTGTGATGATAAGAGACAAAATTTAACTTCTGAATTCATGGAATGTAAGTAATTAATTGTGGGAAAAATCAAATCTTAGTGCGTTTTAAACGACTGTCAAAGATTTACAAATGACAGTCGTTATAAATAGCTTAACGTACTTTCCGAGGCACGGAGCAAAACACGGTATGTAACGGGTGGTCAATCATCCACAGACTAACCTAGGGGTGCTTAGCGTAACCTAAAGATCGAACCGAACGGTTGCTATTATTTTGCAACTAGCTCCTGGGGATCAAATCAGTCTGACCAATTAGAAGATTAAGATAAATAAATAAATATCTTGGTACAACTCACACACGGCTATCTGATCCCAAGCTAAGCAGAGCTTGTGTTATGGTAACCAGACAACTGATATACATACTTATATAATTTATAAATACATACATATTATAGATAAATCACACCCAGACACAGAACAAACAATCATGCTCATCACACAAAGTTTGTCCTGGGTGGGAATCGAACCCACGACCTCCGGCTCAGCAGTCAGGGCCACTAACCACTAGACCAACAGGCCCGTCAGATACATGCTCAGGTTAATAATTAAATGGGATATTTCAAAGGTTTCTCATTAACATATTATCATTTTGATTAAAAAGAATAAAAGAGAAAAGAGTGGCTTCGGTAAACATAATCTACGCTAATATAATGAAAAAAGATTTGTGTGTTTGTAAGGAATAAACTCAAAAGTTCTGGTCTTTTTTTAACTATATAACATCATGGTACGACACACAGGAGCTGCGCAGTGAGAGACCATTGGGCACAGCTAGTTTATTATAACGATTTACTGTAGTGTTTTCCCCACTTGTAAATTTTAATACATAATTCTTAGAAGCAATAAGCTGTCACAAACCTAGATACTCCACACCACAAAGTTAGGTACGTACGCAATAAAACAATTGTCCATAAAAATCTGCATATTACAAGTAAATCCCTCACAATTTATGGATAGAGGCGTTATTAAACTATAAAAATGAAAATGGGCGTAAATGAGGTCGGTTAATGGTTCCGCATAATAAAACGCTAAAGTAATTGTGTCGTATAAGCGATAATAAAGTTTCGTAATTAACGTAAATAGTTTTCTTTGTTATGAAGCAAACTAAACTGTTAAGTCTTCAACTCGGTGGGTAGTTACGTAATTATATCAAGTTTCTTTACCGAAACTATCACTACGAAGTAAAGTTGCCTACGGCGTAGCGCTATGTGCCTCGCTACGGTGTAGCACGGCGTGTTTACGGAGTAGCATATCATGTGACAGATGAGTCTTATTCACTGTTTACATGGGGTGTGATTTATCTATAATATGTATGTATTTATAAATGGATGGTATTTAAAAGTACTTCAATTTATTCCCATTTCGTTTACCTAATTTTGCCTGTGTTGCACCAAATATACTGAATGAGCACCAAAATATGTTAATTAAAATATGTCATAACGAGCATCAGGAAAAAGACAGCACTACAATAAAAAAGTGTTATATCTTTATCCATTTTCTATTAATGCAAGTCGTTACTGGCACTCGCCGGCCGCTGGCGCGGCACCGCTCGCTCCGCTCGCTCGGCTCGTGCGTAGGGGGTCGCAGTTTTAACCTAACCTAACCTACGCATTTTTTTAGCATTCAGGAAAGAATATTTGGTGCACGATCAGTATTTTTGGTAAACACAAAATTTTTTCCCTTTCTAAATTATATAAGTATGTATATCAGTTGTCTGGTTACCATAACACAATCTCTGCTTAGCTTGGGATCAGATAGCCGTGTGTGAGTTGTCCCAAGATATTTATTTATTTATTATTTATTTATTGGCCCGAAGCTGTAAATCAGGCTTTCTATTTATCACACTAGAGTTACTTAAGAGAGTATCGTACCAAAACAACCCAAAATTGAAAAACTTGAATGAGTCTCGTTTTAAACGTACTACAGGATTCACAATGTGATTAATATATAGTAAAGTTGATTACTACTTTCAAGTACTATAAATTTTGCATCTAATTATATTGAGTTTTATAAATTTTTATAATTTGCTATTTTTTTAATATTACTGTTTTATGTGACTGTATTAAGTTTTCTCAGTTTTCGAGTCTTATATACGACCGATAACTTGTTTGTGTGGTGTTTACTGATAGTATTAGTTAGTTATAAATAACAAATTTTAAAAACTCGATTCCATAACATTTTTCTCGATATAAAAATCCCGCAAAGTTACCTCTAAAATTAAAGTCAAATGGAATTGTCCATTCAATTTAAAACTTAAAATTTTGGCCATGACGTTTTGCAGGATAGTCTAATTTGAGCTCTTAACTCTTTATCAAAATTATCGTTGAGTGAAAAAAAATACGTTTTACGGAAGGATTCGTTGTACCACAGCAATGGGCAAAAACAGGGCTCATGTCAAGATAATCTCCAATAGCTTAAAATTAAACTATTAAAGAAAATAAAAATAAAGATATAATTTTAAGAAAATGTTTTTAGTTCTGATGATTTTTATTTTCCGACATGAAATCCTTAACCTCTCAAGGACCGCCATTATTTACGTCAACTATTAGTCAAGCACCGCCGGGCGGGTTCTTGGATTTTAAGACAAATCCTTATTACTAATACAGTTTTAAATCGGTCGGGGTTTGATGGCACAAATAAGTGCCAGCGAGGCTCAACAGTAATACTTGTTTACTAGCACGTTTTTGTGCCGCTGGGGCTCTAGAGGTTAACGACTGAACTTAAAAAAATACAATCCGAACCTAATTATCCAGGTTCAATTTAAACTTTTGGCTTGTAAATTCCAGGTTTTAATTTAACAAAAACTTTACCACAGACTTAAATGTTCCAGTTATTTATTCAAGTACAACAAAGAGTTAAACCGAGTGGAAACTATTGTTGGTTTAAAAATAAACTGAGTCGGCTTAAATCTGTGCATTAGCTATCCTAAGCACAGTCGGTTTGTTGCCGTAGGGAGCTCGTTGAAACCGCGAGTACGATATATTACAGTATTGTTATTTTATCTCTGGTAATAAGAAAAATCATGAACATTTCGTGATGTTCTGTAGCATAAAGTATAAACAACCCAATTCTACAACACACTTTCATTCATAAAGCGAAGAATTTTGATGAACAAACAATCAAGCGTTGCATGTGTTAAAATGATAAATGCTGTTAATTTTGCAAGTAGGTTTTTAGAAACACTTTTACACGTCGGTGTTTTTTTTTTTAAAAAATCAAAACCAGATGACGCCGGTGTATCATTCCCGATTACTCTGAGAAGACTTTGCAAGTAAATAGTTTTAGAAACACTTTTACACACCGTTTTTTTTTTTAAAAAAAAGAAAGACCAGATGATGCCGGTGTTTCATTCCCGACTACTCTAAAAAGAAACAGCCGAGAAAAAGTCAGAGGTCATTGTCTCCAGACATTGTCTGTCCAGACAAAAATCATAGTCAACAAACATGAGGACTTTTACACACAAACTACTCTACAGATTTTGGTGGAAATTGGCCCACAGATAGCTGGATTATCATATAGGACTACTTAGTAGGTATTTTAGTCCCAGTAGAACGATTCCGCGGAACCATTACCAAAATTCACGCGGGCATGAGCTAGTCGTAATAATGGTACAATGTTACCATGCTTAGGCAAACGAGCAAAAGTGAAAAACACAAATCTCTCTACGATTTATTTTCTTTAAAGTTCCATTTCCAGAATACTTTCCTCCGGCAGCTGATTCGCGGCTTATCTGTGAATAGCCGAGCCGTCTCTCATTCAGTATTCAATCTCGCTCTCAATCTCATCGCCATTCGTATTAGCGTCCGTGGTAACTGCCTAATAATGCTGCGGATTTAGAGCTATACTGATGTAGTTGCCGTCAAATATTTATCACGGAATGAAATATCAACTTTATTCTTTTGAGATTTGTAACGTTAATTGTGTGACGAGGTTGGGTGGATTGAACCACATTCCAATACATACTTAATATGTTGCTTGAACAAAGATTTGGATTTGGTTAATGTTCTATTTTTTACGAAATGAAAACGTTACTTTGTAGTACTGACAAGATAAAAAATTAGAGGTGTCAAGGGACACCCGGATGGAACGAAGTTCCTATAGAAATGAAAATATCTGGCTTGCTTTCTATAAGAGAGAGAGAGAGACAGACAGACAGACAGAGAAACATGCGACGCCGCACAGCTTACAATAGCTTACTATAGCGAAAAGTATCGTGACAACTTTTCGTAAGAATTTTTTCCGTCTAGCCCCCTTTCACAAAACGAGATAAGGAACTTCGTTCCAAAAAAAAAATATGTATTAATTCATATTATAAAAATGTTGTTTTTTTTCTTTCAAAACAAATGTACAATTCCAAACATGGTCCGTCAATCGAGCACCAAAAATTACTTGTAACATCTCTAAAAAAACTGTGAAAGAGTTCTGTTTTTTGTTCATGAATTAAAATTAAACAAAAGCCTACTAACGACAGTTCAGAAACAGAAAAACCGGACAAATACGAGTCGAACTTTGCACCAAAAGTTCCGTACAATATTGTGACATAAACAGCCATATTTTTGACTGCGTAGTTCACACAGTTCCAAGGAATCACACACATTAAAAAATGGTTGTAATTTCAACTCGATACCTCTACGAGTTCTCGAGTTAAAAGTTCTTGACAGACAGATACACAGGTAGACAGACAGACGGACAACAAAGTGATCAACAAAGGTTTCCGATTTTTCCTTGTGAGACACAAAATGCTGCAAAAGGTTTTTCTTTATTACACACAAACCAATAAAACTAAGAAAACACAATCAATTCGTTGATATTACTCGCAACATTACACTCTCCAAAACAAATGCATATTTTTACCAGTTACCGACAAAACGATGAACCTTAGTTGCAGACTCCGGTTTAAGGAAAAGATCTGCATCGGCATTCTTAATGCAGAGTCATTAAGCAAGTCGTGTTCTGTCGCGGGAACACCGAGAGGCGGAACTAGCACTGCCTGGCAGGATGGACAATAGAAACTTTTACAGAAGGTGCATAACTTTTTATAAAAAAAAAACACCTTGTTAATAAATATTTTACCACCATTATCTTAACCAATAAATACAGAACGATTTGTAATTGAACGCATTCCCTGAAATGAAGTCCCAATTGGGTTGTTTTGAAGAAATCTATTATTTTAAAGTTGTGCAAAAATTTTCCACTTCCACTATTAACTGCTGATTGTGTGAAACCTACACCGCCGTACAAGTATTCAAACACAGTTTAGAATATCGACTCTGCAACTGCAGAATTTGACTGTTTTGTTTGGTTGTGAGAACTTTCCGAGTAGGATCTATGATGATCTACTGATGGTCTACCAAAACCTAGCAAAATTTTTACCAAAAACTTAAAGCAGAATCGTTTACTTCAGTGCTAGAAAGAGATGGACTGATTGTATAGTTGCATCTCTTTCCCATACCAAAGTGACATCAAAGTAATACGGATATAAGAGTTATTTATAGACCCTGTTCGTTTTGGGACTTCTGTTTTGTTCTCTACGTTGGTGATACTCAGTGGAACTTGATCTGGCCGCACATTAATCCTTGCCAAGGACAAGACACTGCTTGGATCTTTCGGTTTTTCACAAAGCTCTGCGAGAAAATGGAATGGGTGGCAAAATATTTGTGAACCGATTATTTCTTTATTTTAGATGATTGAGGGCAAGGATGTCGTAGCTAAATAATAACAGCCGCTCGCGTGGTTCTTTAGTCGTGCTTGCCTAGGTAAGTCCGTGAAATTGAGAACATCCCTCAGACGTCGAATTTCTTTCCTGCACCGGGGAGCTCGTTAAATCGTTGTTTCCGGCTGTCATTTGTAGATCATTGTTGTTACACGTATCCAGTCTTACCAAAGGGTAGTAAAAGTCTGTCACATTCAGATCCGAAATCTACTTAAAGACTTCATCAGTTATATTTAGTGCCTATATACCTTACAAACAGGCACTTGAATGTGGACCCCACGTGCAAGTAATCACTGGACTCCTACGAGCAACTCGGATTGACTTCCAACTCTGATAACAAACTTCAGATTGCAGTGTAAAAGTTTCCAAGTTCCGCAGTTTGTTTGTTGCACAATTTGTTCTACCTATGTTCAAACTTGGTTGATTCGGGACGTTAACGCAATCTGCATCTTAACGTATCGTCTCACGTCTGGATTTCAAAAGGATAAAAATCGTTTTAATAATTCTAGAGACTACCTCCTACTATAATACAGTGTGAGTGTTGTTATATACAAATGTGTAGAATTTCCTAACCAAAACTAACTGCTGGTGAAGGATGACATCGTCTGGCTACCCAATAGCTAGTACATTTATATTTTACTAAACTGATCAGAGATTTTACAGAGATCAACTGTTCGATTCGTCTTTCTTGTCTTTTAAACTTCTCTCTGTAATGGGATTGTCACAATCAATAATAGTATCTTGTAGTCTATTATTTACAAGGCAGATGTGTGGAGAACGCCCTAGGCCTCATTGGATGTATTCCACAGAAAGATAAGGTGCGTGTTATACATGAAGTTATACATTTCCAGTATGACATAGCCCTGTTTTGTATAGATTTTTAATACAACGAGAGATCCACATGAACTGGTTTAATATAGTTTGCAGCCTTGACTATTGCCTATTGACTATTTAATTATTGTAGCAGGTTGTGTTCTCATTAGTGTTTAATATTACTTTGATCAACTTGTACAAATTTAATGGCCTGTCGTCTATAAACGGACGGACGGTGAGCTACCTATTGCTCACCGACCACAGGCCCGCATCTACAGTGGCCGGGAGTCGTCTCGCGGCAGCTGGGTTGGTTTGAGGTTTTCTCCCTCAAACGCCCGGCCTCCTCCTTCACCAGCATGACTGCTTCGCAGAAGAAGGTGACCGCATCCTATTTCCTCTCGCTCCGGACCAAGGACTGAACCAGTGCAGAACGCGAGAGGTCGCCGCCGCCGATCGCCTCTAAGTTTAATGCCCTTACGTACGGGTATGTTACATGTGAATGATATGTAGTCTCTGCATATACCCCCAAATAAAAAGGCGTGTTATCAACGAATACACCAATGCTATTTCTCATAAGATGACAAGAAAAAGAGCTCCACAATGCATAGGCCGTGCATGACACCGAAAGCCAATAAAAGCCATCAGTCATCGTGTATGGACGCATGTTTTATTTATAGGCGCCATTAGGTTCCGTACAGACATATGGGGATTCGGAGCGGGTTAGGATGATTTTTATTGTTTTACGTCTGTGGTGGTTTATGGGTTAAGTGGCGATGAATGGTAGGGTTGAATAGGGTTGAGTAACCGTGGGAGTATTGCCACATTTTCCTTACATTACATAACATCACGAACGCAATCTCCTAAGGGTTTGGCAGAAGTGTACATTAAGTACACCCACATTTTGCAAGTTATGCTTAAGGGCGATGTAACTAACCACAAGCCTTTTTCCTAAATATGTTTAGGTCATAATCATTTATTTGGTCGGTTTCCAGTCTAACCTTGCAGCAACCGTGCAGTGGGTAATAAGATACCCATTTTTTTTTGAGGTGGGAAGTAGTCAAATAACTTCCCCCGCTCTGGGCGGAGCAGGGAGGCGTGTCAGACTTGTCCTGATTAAAACCCACCCATGTTCCTTCTATTGCCCTTTACGTTCCGGGGCCGCGGTATCTATTTCGAACAACCCGCAACCACGGCAGGCGGAGGCTCTGGCAGGCTCCTCTGCTTTGCTGATAAGATACCCATTGATCACACTTTCTGTCCACTGACTACCTATAATGACGAAAATAAGACCCGTCTTCTAAAAGTATTGGTTTCACAGTGGCTTGTCTAGTACATAGGTTAAGTAGGTTAAATCACTGTTAATAATTGCAACGTCAATACAATAATATTATTACGTCGTGACTTTGGGTACCAATAATAAAGTAAAATGTCGTTATAATGAAAGAACCTAGAAACCCAACTGAGGCTTAAATATGGAATAAAAACCATAAAATTGAACGTTTAGAGCACTCGAAGCGGTAACAAAGTAATAACATAAATATCAGAAAATGGGAAAGTTTTGCGAGCCAAAGCCCAATTCTTTGGCAAACAAGTAACAGGTAAGTCTATGGGTGGCTCGTGAATACAAATATTGAATGTTCGGTATTCCGGACAGGGGGCCGTTAATTTGTACGCATCCCCATTAACTAGGGGCGAGTCTTATGGGGTGCAAGTGATATACATTCTTTTATGTGTTTCATTATTCCGAAAATATAAAATTACGTGAAAGGAACTATTTTGTTTCTTTTCTCGGAATCTGTTTTGTTCTTTTGTCATAAGTAGTGATCTAAATGACGGCGCGTTAGTGTTCCACGCGCATCTCGAAGAGATGTTAGCAAAGCAGAGGGGCTTGACAGGGCCACTGCCTGCCGGGGTTGCGGAATGTTCGAAAAAAGAAGGAACATGGGTGGGTTTGAGTCAATAAAAATCTGATGCTCCCCCCTTCGCCAGGAGCGGGAGAAGTTATTTAATGGTTTCCCATCGGTAAATAAATGAAAAGCAAAAAAACCGTTTCTAAGTTGTGCTTTTTATTTCCTTTTTTTAACTAAAGAATGGGCAGTGGTTTTTTTTTCAAAAATCATTGCTGTCTCACCAATTTTGCTTCAAAATAACCAATACAAGCCTTCCCTAACTAAAAACCTCATAAAAATGCGTCCAGGCGAACAAAGCGTTCTATTATGTTACCCAATTGTTGGTTCACAAAGGGAATCGGCTTTTTTTAATTAATGTGTGGCAACACTGGCAACCTTCACGCTTGACGCAGGGGAGGCGACAGCAATTGATCGACTGTACCGACACGATGATTGATCATGCAATAATGCCTACATGAAAAGTTCGAGGGCCGTTTTGTAGGGACGCCTATTTTCCCTGTTTTGTGCGTCGATGGGGTACGTATTAGAGATTTCATTTGAACGAATAGTATGCCTTGCTGCTTTGTGTAATTGTAACAGATAGAAGATTCTTCCCCATACAGAACGACATAAAGTTTGATGTCCAAAAAAACCTTTTTAATGGCTTAATTTAAAAAAAAATGAGATTGATGTTGTATATTGCGCTGTGCTGTTGACCCACAGCACAGCATCATGCTGAGTACTTGTCACAGTCACAGCGTGCAAGCGATGTTCCGTTTCTTATGTATTTAAAAATATTTCTATGTTTTAATGTTATTTTTAGGGTTCCGTACCTCAAAAGAAAAAAAACTAAACCCTTATTGTATCACTTAGTTGTCCATCTGTTAGTCTGTCAAGGCCCTATATCTCGAGAATGCGTGGAGCTACCGAGTTGCAATTAAACCCATATACTCAAGTCTGTGGTCCCTTGGAGCTGTGTGTTTTTGTTATTGTAGTTTACTTCTTAAGAATCGATTTTCATATATAAGGCGCCCGGTATGAGAAAAATGTGGGGTGTAAAATCTACTGATGAATGACCTTGAATGACCTCGTTACGTTTTTGGTGCACATGCACCTATGGTGTTTTTGAATATTACTAGATGGCGCTTTATGAAATTTGTCGTCCGTCAGTGATATTTTTGTACTTAGGAGTAAACTCCAGTCGTGCGTCGGAGCTGACATACACCTTTTATTTTTTTTAATGCTCGTCGTCATTGCGACCAATAATTTTATTTTTCTGTTTCTTTCTTTCATTTTTTCACTTACTCCTTTTTGTCTGAGTAGACTACGAAAGAGCTAGCGTAACTTGTTTCCTAGAAATAGTAAAATATCTCGTACCTGCTAGCAATGTTTGTGTTTCTTTTATTCACATCATGCGTTTCATTTCGCAATTAACTCAGTATTCCGTTTAATTTCCATATTATTACCAGTGTAAGCAGTGACCCATCCAATTAGGGACCGCTCCAAAGCGACGCTTAACATAATAGCAGCGCTTGGTTTAAGCAACCTCTGCGAATCTAGACCCTGATATAATTGTGACTATGGAGTCGGTAATGTCTTAAGTGTGGCAAACTTATACCCTTCGGATTTTAAAGGAATCCTACTGCCTAGTAATATTATAATCCTACTATCTTACTAATTCTTACTAACTACTACTACTAACTATAAAAGCGAAAGTGAGTTTGTTTGTTTGTTACCTCTTCACGCTTTAATGGCTACACCGATTTTGATGAATTTTGATACAGAGATAGTTGGGAACCAGGAGACGGACATAGGCTAATATTTTTTCTAAAAAAGTGGCATGTGAAGGAGAAAGAGAGAAGAAAAGGGAAAACTTAGCGTTGCTATTACAAATCAATAAGGCGCAAGAGAAACTGTGTTACCCCGAATTTAACGCAAGCGAAGCCGCGGGCAAAAGCTAGTATATTAATAAATACGAATGTTTGTGAGGATAGGTGGGAGTATAGATGTATGGATGTTTTTTTACTCTTTCACGTCAAAATGGCTGAACGGATAGTGATGAAATTTGGCACAGATGTAGATTATAGTCCGAAATAACACATAGAATACTTTCTTTCCGATATCACTCATACAAAAAAAATATATTCGAACATAGAACCTCTTCTTTTTTTAAGTCGATTAAAAACAGATCTGTGTGGCTAGTTTATACTAAAACACATCCTCGCTCAACCATGCTCACATGATCGCCACCAGCTGTTTAGGCGGCGTCACACCCAACGACTCATTATGCGTTATAAATTCGCAACTAATTAGCGGCTGTTGGCTGACAAAGATTAATGTCGCAGTGTGTGCGACTAGCCTAATGCGTTGTGAGGCAAGTCGACACTGCAATGTGTTTAGATAATTAGTAATGTTTAGCTTTCGCCCGCGGCTTCGCCCGCGTTAAATTTGGGGTAACACAGTTCCTCTTGCGCCTTATTGATTTGTAATAGCAACGCTAAGTTTTCCCTTTTCTTCCCTCTTTCTCCCTCACATCCCACTTTTTTAAAATAAAAATGCCTATGTCCGTCTCCTGGTTCCCAACTATCTCTGTACCAAAATTCATCAAAATCGGTTTAGCCATTAAAGCGTGAAGAGGTAACAAACAAACAAACAAACTCACTTTCGCTTTTATAATATTAGTAAGGAAGTAAGGATAGTAAGGATTTTGTCGTTGTTGGGAGTCATTAGGGTTTTGCTATGTATAGATAGATCCGCCAAAGATTGGTTGGGAATTTAAAAAGTTCGAAGTATTATTTGAATGAGTGTGCGTTGGACAGCAAGCACGACACGGGAACTAAAGACCAAAGGCACACAATGACACACAATGTAAACGTCACGTTAATACGTCGATTTTTAAATCGAAAACACAATTCTTTACAAATATTTTAGAATTTTAGTTTTTTTTAAACATACTATATAATTTTTAAACATACCTACTATAATTTCTCCTGAATCGTGGCTGCGTTTACAAACATTTAAACTCACATAAACAAACAGCCAGAGCCTGAACAAATATCTGTAGACCATATTTTTTTATTCCGTCCGGGGATCAATCTCAACATGAATGATGTATCCATGATTTTATAAAACATTATGATTTAAAAGAGTGTCCATGGAGTTTCTTGCCCATTCTTCTCCATAGAGATCTACGCTTTGGAATGGGCAACTACAGTACTTTCACAAGTTATTATGTCTTGTGACTGGGACTGTAGCAGCATCATTTCTTTTGTTCTTGTTTTTATGACATTCAAAAGTGCCTGTAATGGTCTAATTGAAATAAATGATTTGAGTTTGAGTTTTGAGTTTGATCGAACCCCTGACACGCAGCGCAGCAGTCGATCGCTCAGCCACTGCGCCAACTGTGTCGTCAATTATTTCATAACTAGCATAATCATTATTTTATGACCAGAACCATCAAAGTTTGTTTAAACAAGTATTATTAATTGGGAAATCGGCATATTTACTCTAAGTTTACACCACACACACGTGTTGGCCTGTCTGAAGAATATATAGACAAATCAGTTGTTTTGCCAAGTTACATAAAAAAAAACAACTTTTTAATCACATCTAATATCTGTCCAGCTCCCATGCAATATAAATGGAACGCCAAAAAATATGAAGACCATCTCCCATATTTTTGGGTCCACAATTACATGGTCCCATTACCGAAGCCATATCCTCATAAATAGTGAACTTTGCAACCATTACCGACACCAGGGATGCCAATCCTTAATATTTCCGTTTGAAATGTGCGGCGATTTAATTCGGAGTTTTTAGGGTTCCGTGACCCAAATGTCCTAAGAAGACCTTTTTCCTAGGCCTGTGCACATAGTTGTATATTTCAAAACATGATAGGTTGGTATTAGATACCAAAATTGAAGCAATTGTTCCTTTGTTCTAAGGTTTGCTTATCAAAGTGTCTTGAAATCGTTTTTTTTTTGAGACGTGTATTCATCAAATAACTTCGGGGGTCTGTCAGACTTTTACTGACTAAAACCAATGCATGTTCTTTCTTTTGCCCTTTCTTCCCTTTACTTTCCCTTGCCGCTCTCCTTTGCTGATTTCTCTTAGAGGCGTGCGTGGAACACGGACGACACGACCGGACGGATGAAATAAATAGCTTGACTTTAACTTCAATAACCGTGCATTATAGTTGCAAACCATTCTTAATAAAGCTTCTAATCGTTTATGTTGGCAAAAACTAAAAAGTCACATTACATTTAAAGTTTTCACGGTACGGAACCCTCAATGCGCGAGCCTGACTCGCACTTTGGCGATTTTTCCTTCTCTTAATTAAAAGAGAGCGGTAGCCGCCGCTTCCCAAATTGACTCTTTAAAACTTGTGATTTGCATTCGTTATTTACGTGGAGGCGTTTCAAGGGTTTCTCTGGATTTTCTGTGCGCCTAGTCAAATAGTTAACGTTGGTTTAGATGGGTTAAATAAATTGAAGAAATTTAGAATACCTTTTTAGCTACCTTTCTAGATACAACAGGAGAACAGCAAAATCTCGATAGTCTGACATGGAGTCTTATCAAGACATATCGTATAGCAGAGGGGCTTGCCAGGGCTACTTCTGCCGGGGTTGCAGGTTGTTTGAAAGAGCACACACCCCTTCCCCCCCCCCCCGCTCCGCTCAGAAAGAGAGAAGTTATTTGAAGTGGTTTCGTACTACCCAGTACTAACTGGGTTGTGGAGGTCTAAAACGCAGTCCCTCCATGTAAAATACTGGTATACAGCTGCATTCCGTATGACTGATGGGAAGCTGACCCCAACATATTATTTTTTTATTGGGAAAAGACTAGATAGGTTATGGTAGCTAAAAAGGTATAGTGATTTTTAGTATTGATCATGGCGTTTATAATGATGATATGTGAACGATTGACTGCTGGGCTGTGTCTTGTGGGTTCGATTCCCGCACAAAACAAATATTTGTATGGCCTACAAATAGTAGTTTCAGGTCTGGCTGTTTGTGCATGTAACGCACCCACGATACAGGAGTAATCCTAAAGTAGCTCAGTAAAATTAGGGAAGGTTCATGCTATACTACACCAAAATTAGTAAAAGAAAATATATTTCAAAAGTTTCCTGACGTATAATCACTGGTTTTCGTGACTGTACCCTACAAATCGAAGGTACAGAGGAAACCCTTTTCTTAAACTGCTTAATAACAATGTAAGATAACATCTCACAGTCATAGTAACTGCACAAACAAATACAAAGTCAAGCTAAGTAGTAAAACTATTTACTTGAACTATTAAACTTCCTTATTTCCGTAACAAGGCTGTAAGAAAGTTTAATATCCCAATATTAACATTCGACAAAGTGTAGACGGATACTTTTGATTCTCAAAAAATATTGGAAAACATAAAATCGATTTTAACGATTGTGTTGTAAACGCATCCGACTGTTTAACGTGAATTTTGATGTGTGTCAACAATACCATTATATGAGCGCGCCACGATTTGATTCAATTGTATTGTATTCTGAAATATGAGAAATCCATACTAAATCATAAATAAATATTCCACTACCGCCATTTCTCTAAATTCTAACAAACATTTAAAACGTGACATCATCATCTTGGTCTTATGTTCGATCGTCAACTGTTCGTTTATAATGACGTCACTACCAGAAACGCGACCGGAGTGTTACCCCACCCTCGTCCTGTGTTGACATGTAAGTTTCCTCCATTTTATTCTATTTTCATCGGAATATTTTTTACCTGATATACAAACAGGAGTACAGACATATAATCTAATCAAGAAACCTAATAATACCCTCACGGATCACATATTGTATAGAATACTTGTGACCTTGACCAACCCGCATTAGGATCGCATGGAAAATTACTACCCACTATCTTATATAAAGAAATATCTGTATCGCAGCAGCGCAAAATGAAATATCCAGTCAAGTGCGAAGCGGACTCGCGTACGAAAAGTTCCTTAACATCACTACTTAGTATAAAACAAAGTCGTTTCCCGCTGTCTGCCTGTCCCTATGTGTGTTAAATATTTAAAACTACACAACGGGTCTTGATGCGGCTTTTAAAAGATAGAGTGATTCAATGTTTATATGTAATATTTGTATATCTACATTACACCCGTGCAAAGCAGGGGGCGAGTCGCTAGTTATCTATAAAAACGGCAAAAAACACAGGGTTTCTGTACGGGAGCCCCCTTAAATATTTATTTTATTCTGTGTTTTAGTATTTTTGCTATATCGCGTGACAGACAGACAGACGGGCGGATAGCGGAGTCTTTTGTAATAGGGTCCCAATTTACCCTTTGGGTAGATTACCCTAAAAAGAAAAAAAAATCTTATCCATGTTTCCAAGTTTACAATATTGTATGTATATTCTATTCTACTCTTTCTAATGAAATTCATTTAAAATCACTTCACCCTTCGCTTAAAACTTGATCCTCATAATTAAGTTATTAGCATCAATCATAACATTTAGACTTCAGGATTATAACATTAAGTTGAATAACTAGGATGGATGAAGTCTAGACTAAGACTTAAAACTAACACAACTTTACAATAACTAAGTTAATAATTTTGCTAACGTCGGTTTCGACTAACCGAAGTATATAGTTAAGTCAAGAAAATAGCGAACTCAATTGGTTTTGTGTTTAGTACCTACAGTCAACAAAAAAAGGTAAGTAACCAAGCCCACCAAAATTAGTGTTTTTTTAATGGTTGCGTAACTCGAAATTAAAAAATAAAACGGAACTCTTAAGTCTTGAATACAAATTCAAGACTTAAGAGTTCCGTTTATCTTGAGCTAGATGCTCACCATATTTTTAGGCCTGCTGGCAAACATAGCGCTCTGTTCTTCAAATATAAGATCTGTATCATTTGACTATGTTAATAAATAAAAGTGATTTGATTTGATTTTATAATTGGATCACTTTGCCGTCTGCCTGTCTGTCAAGACCCTTTATCTCGGGAACGCGTGGAGGTATAAAGTTGAAATGTGCTTTTCCTTTGAAGCTGTGGAACAGACTTGGAAGCCTGCGCAGTCATTTTAGCTATGGCCGTTTGCATGTTAATTTATCAACATTAAATTATGTTGCAGTTTTGTACGGAACCCTCGGAGTATGAAAGAAGAAAAGATGCTTCGTGAAACCCACCGACACAGGCAAAACCGTGAGCAATGGCTAGTAAACGACAAGCGAGCACGCCCACAATATTCCAGCTATAAT
Organism: Ochropleura leucogaster; assembly: GCA_958449745.1. NCBI lineage: Eukaryota > Metazoa > Arthropoda > Insecta > Lepidoptera > Noctuidae > Ochropleura > Ochropleura leucogaster. The sequence goes on from OY288203.1 coordinate 20,198,176, forward strand.
TAAATCTGTAATATGAAAGCCAAAATAATTATTTATTTCATGCATATATTTAATACGGGTCGCCGACGATTAGTCTTCGCTTGCCTAGTGTGCAAATAAAATAATTATAATTTCTGTACGTATGAACTGGGTTTAATGAACTGTAATTTTCAATACAACTCTACTTTACGTTTTTCCTCGACGAGTAAGGCAGAATTAATCTTTGGATGCCTAAAATAGGCCATAATAATAAAAACTCCCATATTTCGCCAATTCAGTTATGTATGAGTACCATGTAGAAGAAGGCGAGTTTTAAGACATCAAAAACGCGCCCTAGCACAAAGAGGGTTGCAGGTTGTTTGAAAAAGATACCGTGGCCCCAGAATATAACGGGCACCAGAAGGAACATGTGTGGTTTTTAGTCAGTACAAGTCTGACACTCTCCCCGCTCCGCCCAGAGCAAGGGAAGTTATTTGATGATATCCCATCCGCAAAATAAAACACGGAGAGAGTGAGAGCTTGGAGAAAAGCTTTTAATTAAATAACAACAGCTGCTGGCTGCCAGCTATGTATGTTAGAGGAAGTTTGAAGAAAAAAATGAAAGGTAGTCATTTGTCTCGGTATGGACATGTAATGTGGAGGGACGAAGCACATGTGACTAAAAGAGTGATGGATCTGAATGATGATGGATGGAGAACGAGAGGAAGGCCAAAGAAAAGATGGAAGGATTGTGTAAAGAATTATATGAAGGAGTAAATGATGTCGTGACGTTTGATAGGGGAGAAAGGAATAAGAAAACGTGTTGTACCCCAAATAGAATGGGACAAGGACAGGAAAATTATGATTCTGACTGCCAACTGCTTTAGCTTAAACCCCAATGCCTACGTAGTTCTGTAGGTGGATGACCACCCATTACATAGCAAGGTTACCTACTTCGCGTCTCCGAAAGCCTCAAATCATTTGTAGATCTATGTCAGTCACCCAGTCTTACCAAGAGGTACTGTAAAACCCAGTAGAATGTGAATTTTAAAAGTCAGGATAGTAGTCGCTCCATGTAAAATACTGGTATTCAGCGCATATCCGGTTAGACTGGAAGCTGACCTCAACATACAAAAAGGCAAGACAGATGATGATACACATCCTTGACAGTACTACAAAATCAATGAGACCACTATATTTATGTACCTACTCTGTATAAATTGTGAACATTTTTCGCTTTCGACTGTTATGCATACCATGAATATTCAAGTCCGTACTTCAAAAGATTCTTAGTTGTAAAAACTTAAAAATCTTTTTTTTTTGTTTCATTTATATTTAAATTAAATCTTTGAAGCGTCTTCAAAATATGGTAGTCAATTAAAACAGCTTGAAATATGCACGAAAATATTAAGTATAGATGAAAGTGACTGTGAAAATTCGTTGGTGAAAAATTCATTTTTAAAAGGTTTTTATTTGACTTGTACTGTGTGTACGTACTTTAGGTTAAACTGAAAAAAAAAACCGACAGAGTATGAGTCGGAGTTGCGCACTGAGGGTTCCGTACCATTATCCTTACAAATATTAAAAAAGCGAAAGTGAGATTGTTTGTTTGTTACGTTTCACACCTCAATGGCTAAACCGATTTTAAAAATTTTTGCTACTGAGATAGTTGGGACATAGGTATTATTAAAAAAAAATTGAGATATGAGGGAGAAATAGGGAAGAAAAAGAAAAACTTAGCATTGCTATTACAATAAATAAGGACAAAAATTACAGGCAGCTGGTACCTGTAAATCAGGAAACACAGATCCCCGTGTTACCTCGAATTTAACGCGAGCGAAGCCGCGAGCAAAAGCTAGTCGTCTATAAAAAAGGCAAAAAAAATGTCTCTGCATCACCCAAAGGTTAAGACTATGGCATAAAGTCCGCCTCTGTACTGTACTGTGTCTACTTGAAGTGTTAAATAAAAAATACAAGTTTGTGGTATGGGAGCCCCTTTAAATATTTATTTGATTCTATTTTTTTTTAGTATATGTTGTTATAGGGACAGCAAAAATACATCTCAAAGACAAATATTTCATGGGATACAGCCTGATGACAGACGGACGGACAGTGGATTTTTAGTCATTTTGTCCCATTTTACCATTTGGGTACGGAACTTATAGTTATATAGATCCTAATATTGTATAGTATCTAAATAATCTAAATAAAATGTTGTGCTGACCTGCATGCAATGCTAAATGCTAAAACCTATATAATATTATAAAAGCGAAAGTGAGCTTTTTTGTTAAATCTTCACGCCTAAATGGCTAAACCGATTTTGATAAATTTTGGTACAGAGATAGTTGGGACCCTGAAGACGGACATAGGCTCACTTTTTTATAAAAAAAAGTGAGAAATGAGGGAAAAAAGGGAAAGGTTAGCGTTGCTATTACAATAAATAAGACGCTAGGGCAAAAACTACAAGTAGCAGGTACCTGCAAATCAGGAATGGGAAACCGTGTTACCCCGAATTTAACGCGGGCGAAGCCGACGCCAAAAGCTAGTCCTTACTAATATTATAAAAGCGAAAGTGAGTTTGTTTGTTTGTTTGTTTATTTGTTTGTTTGTTTGTTACCTCTTCACGCTTTAATGGCTGAACCGATTTGGATGAATTTTGGTACAGAGATAGTTGGGAACCAGGAGACGGATATAGGCTAATATTTTTTTGAAAAAAGTGGGATGTGAGGGAGAAAGAGGGAAGAGAAGGGAAAACTTAGCGTTGCTATTACAAATCAATAAGGCGCAATGGGAACTGTGTTACCCCAAATTTAATGCGGGCGAAGCCGCGGGCGAAAGCTAGTTTATTATATTTGTAAATAATAGGTTCGTGCTATGAATGTCTTTGTTTGTATTTAGTTGGTTTGTTTAGATAAACTAATGGATACCGAGCTTCAAGGCCCGCCGGCTATTGCAGATGTTTGACAGATTTCAAGTAATTTGTGGCTTGAGAGTCTGACAATCAGCCTTACCAAGGGAAGGTCTAACACAATACTAACTAGACTAGATTGTAGAGATCAGACATGCAGTCGCTCCAGGTAAAATTCTGATACTCAGCCGCATCTATCATCAAGGAAAAAAAATCTAGGCCGATGATAATGACAAAATACAAATAAATTAGACTCTAGACCGCTATAACAATTCGGAATCCAAAGTTTGCGAAAATTTAAATAGCTCTTTACGATTGTAATATTCAGGCCTGTCCATTTTAGTCCAGCAGAAATATCTACGTCGTTTATTTTAATGGCTAGGTATTAACGTTACCTGACCGACGCCCGTATAAGCGATAGGATAGACCTTTCGGGACATGCTAATGGCCACTAGATGGAAAAGTGAAGGGGCATCCCGCGTGTTCCATTTTGGAACATTGGCCTGAATTAGGAGCAACATAAATCAGGGACGTCGAAAATAGCTGATGGTTCATGGCGAGAGTGTCATGGTATACCAAGATCTTTAAATTTGTTTTGTTGTCAGTTTCAAATTGTATTGTAGTGAAAAATATTATTGGTTTGACATGAATTAGAATTAAAACCATCTACAATAACTCTGCAAGTTCAAATCACTTTATTAAAATATTTACAACTAGCTTTTGCCCGCAGCTTCGCTTGCGATAATTCGGGGTTACACAGTTCCCTTTCCTGTTTTGCAGGTATGTCCGTCTCCAGGGTCCCAACTATCTCTGTACCAAAATTCATCAAAATCTGTTTAGCCATTTAGGCGTGAAGACGTAACAAAGAAACTCAATTTCGCTTTTATAATATTAAGTTAGGATTTCATATAAACTGACATTTGAGAGTTGTTTTTTTTTTGTATAGTTATTGTGTTGTTTTGTTGTTGTTGTGTTGTGTGTTGTTGTACTCTAATGTATTTTAACCTTTACATTTCTCAGTTTCTAATCACATTTTGGTCAACTTCTAATAAAAAATCGGGTCGAAACGCGCTTTTTTTATCATTATTTGAATTCAGTCTGGTTAGCCTCAAAATAGTCTCGGCATCCTGTCATATCGTAATGGGCACACATAGCTGCGTGTTCTCCAACGTTTCTTCAGCTAAATTGTCGGGCAATACAAAATTCAATAAGCCAGCTCTCAGCAAACAGTCTCACTTCCGATGTTTTAAAGGATATGTTTGCGAAGTCTTCCGCTCAGTGAATTTTTATTTCTCACAGCAATACGAATGTTACGTCCGGTAAGAATGGCGTCAGTATTGAACGTGGAGTTTATACAATGGTATGGTCCATTCATTTATTTTTTACTTTTTCTCTTATTGAGATCAGTAGGAGCTAACTACAGTGTTAAAAGATCTTTGGTCTTTTGTTTTTTTGTCAGTACAAGTCTGACACTCCCCCCGCTCCGCCCAGAGCGAGGGAAGTTATTTGATGATTTTCATTCGCAAAAAAAGCTATAGTACGGCCAACGAGAAGCGATACCAAATGTAAACAAAACCCATGCTAAAACCCCATCTAAAATGGCCACCTGAATGTTGGCGAACCCGTCTTAACGTTGTCATATTTTTGCCGGGAGAACGAGACATTACGACAATGGCACAAGATGGAAAGAGCTTAATATTAGATTGTCAACGCCATAGTTGTTCTTTAGGTTAATGACCTTTCGTATCGCTTCTCGTTGGCCGTACTGTAGGTATACAACATCATCGCTGTGAAACTTGGGTGGTAGGCAACGAGTCAAACCGTTGAGCACAGCTAGATTCTTATAAAATGAATGTGTCATATTAACCGGGTTATTTTCACTTTCAATTTACATATAAGAATAATAATTTGACCCATTTGAGTACCTCCAACAAAATCAATACAACCTCATTAATTTTGCACGTTTTGAACTCATTTCGAGCTGCCATGCATTTTGTTTATTTCATTTGTCACATAGCTGAAGTCACGTATATGCTTCACATACTATAAATGTTCCTTTGACTTTTCATATGCTCACTGAAATGAAAGTAATGAGTGTAAGACACACCACTTCAATGAAACCAACTACTGGTTATTAAAAGAGTGATTTCATTGAGGTAGTGTGTGTTTCGTTCATTACTTTCATTAAATATATCAAACGCAGCAACTACTTCGTGCATTAAGAGTTTATTTAATGTGAATGCTATTTAATTTTGTGTATTATTTCTATTTTATAATAAGTTATGAGTAAAGTAAGTTTTATACCTATTTATTTAAAAGTATTCATCTTCTTAGGACGTAGGCGCTCTAAGACGAAATTGTGAGCAATTGAACCCGTAAGAGGGTGAACCACGGTGGCAAAGTTTATATGGGAGAACACCTTTCACAAACAAACAAACACACTTTGCGATAGTGAGTTTGTTTGTTTGTTACCTTTTCACGCTTTAATGGCTAAACCGATTTTGATGAATTTTGGTACAGAGATAGTTGGGAACCAGGAGACGGACATAGGCTTATAAATTTTATAAAAAAGTGGTATGTGAGGGAGAAAGAGGGAAGAAAAGGAAAACTTAGCGTTGCTATTATAAATCAATAAGGCGCAAGGGGAACTGTGTTACCCCAAATTTAACGCGAGCGATGCCGCGGGCAAAAGCTAGTTTATGATAAAACATTCACAGTGGTATTAATTCCAATAGTTTGTTCTGAAGATGCAAGTTCTGGATAGAACCTACTTACTTTTTATTCCGGTCTACGCAGGTGTAATATAACCCCACGGTTGCACTCACGTGGTGAATTTATCGTAATTAATTGTAGCGTATGTGTTATTCTGATATTAACCTTTGTGAAGTTTCATTAATATCCATTCATTATTGCATTTTTGTGTGAAAAAACAACACACATACTTACATACATCCTAACAAACTTTCGCTTTTGTAATATTAGTAGGATAACATCACGCTACAATACTTAGGAGCTGAGCGGCGAGTGCAACCGTTTTGCACAGGTCATCAAACTGTTCTCATTATTCTGGTGAACCTGCCCCACACTGCCCCTCATTATTTTAAACCAAGACTAAAATAGCAAACTACCAGGACGCCAGTGTGATGTAGCGGCAATTTAGCCGGAAAATTAGATCAGTCTGGCTCCAACTGTGGCTAGTCCCTACTTGAAACTTCCGTCTGTGCACCTAGTAACTAAAGCAGGTTTGGTCGAGATGCTAATGTGTTTCTAATTTCTTCTGGTTGCACAGTTTCAAAGCAGTTTTTGGAAAGTTTCGCACTTTGAATATGAATAGAGCTCGGGTTTAGTAGTCTGTACGGATAAAAGTAAAACGAATTAGTTTTATTAGAGTGAACTGAATTGGTCATTGGGTGCTGGTCGATCTGCCGGGGTTACGGGTTGTTTGAAAGAGATACCACGGCCCCGGAACACAAAGAGCAATAAAAGGAACATAGACGGGTTTTAGTCAGTAAAAGTCAGACACCCCAGCAGGGCCAGTTAGTATAATAATCAGTATACAATTAAGGGGCACAATCATATTTTTGGGTATTTCATTTTTTGTCAGAAATTTTTGAGTAGTAACCACTTTAGTAATATTAAGCTTAAACGTCGGTTACAGTCATAATGTTAACATACAGGGTGTAAAGGAAAGGAAAGCGTCATGAGGAATGCATGGTGAACATGAAACGAACGCACTCTCGGGATAAAAATCACTTTTTATGTCGAACTAAACTCAATTTTACGCACTCAAAACATTGCGTCGATAGATGCATTGACTAAAATAGGGACCATGGAAGTATGAACAATGAAAGTTTTGACAAAAAAAAACTTTTGAGAGGGTTGGTTCTTCGAGCCTCCGATCAACTTGAAGTAACAGAGATACTGATGTACTGAATAATAATAGTCATAAAACGCATTTATACTGATGACGCGACGTAGGTTTATGAGTTTGCTTCGGAGTGGCGCCTTCCAACTGAACTGAAACTGAAAAAACAAACCAATGACGATGAAAGTCATGTTTACTGTTTTGTTTGACATTCGTGGTGCTGTGCACTTGGAATTCTCGCTGGAAGGTCAAACAATATTTTTATTTTACATTACCAGCCTATAACTGTCCCACTGTTGGGCAAAGGCCGAGAAGGCTAAGATACATTTTGGAAAGTACATAAAAATTGAATAAGTCGCATTGGTTTTTATTGCGGATGGGAAATCATCAAAAATCTTCCCCCGCTCTGGGTCGAGCGGGGAAGTCACATTGGTTCTTGTACAGATTTGAAATAAAAAAATAAGTCTGGGCCATCACGATCACTAAACAGTAAAAAAAGAAGTAACGAACAGTAAATAAAGAATAATATTTGAGCGCTATATGGCGTTTAAGAAAGTAAATTGGACGACAAATTCCATAATTGAGGAAAACTAATTCTTGGATTTTGCATCACAATAATATATGCGCCTTCGTAGTAGACCATCATTGTGAACGAATTTTTGACCAAAAACTCAACAAATACCATCGAACAACTTTATTTACCAGATATAGCTTCAGCCGATTTCAAAATTACCACTTCATGGCAGACGATTCTGTGCAGTAGAAGACATTATGGAAAATTCGCAGTGAGCACTGAACTCAATTCTGGTAAACTCGTTTAAAAATATTTTGATGATTTCACTATTCGTTAGCGTTCGTGTATCGTTTCTGAAGGAGCATACTTTGTAGATGATAAAATAAATTTGGATGATTTCTTTTTTAAATTTTTGATATCTTTCTCTACAGCGTAGTATATTTCATACACAGACTCCTAAAGGAAGGAGATTATTAAATATTATGTTATTTTGAGCACATTTATACTACTATCCTACTAATATTATAAATGCAAATGTTTGTGAGGATGGATTGATGTTTATTACTCTTTCACGTCAAAACGGCTGAATAGATCTTGATAAAATTTGGCATAGAGGTAGATTAAACTCTGGAATAGCACATAGGATATGACTTTTTTCCAATAACACGCGGGCAAAGCCGCGGGTGCCAGCTAGTAATTTATAGATTACCTTACAAAATCGCACGGAAATAATCTTCCTCGTCAAATAAAGTAAACAATTTGTTCAGTTTGACCTCAGTCGCCGGCTACTACCAGACACTCGTGGCCATCAACACGGCGGTGCTAAGTGGTGAACTTGGCACAACTTGACGCAACTCCACCGACTGGCCGACCGCGGACTTTGTTTATTAGTTTCGCTGCCCGTCAGTGGACTGACAATATGTTGCTGTGTTGTTACTTTGTTTACTTAGATGATATGGCAGTTTTATCATCGGTCTTGAAAAGTCCGGTTGGAGATATAAAGGATCTAGTGTTATAAGTCTTTAAACTGACATGGTTACTAACATTATAATTAACACTTGAAACGGGATATTTACCATGTCATAAAACTGAAACAGGTTGCAAATAAAAAACGTTAACAAAAAATTATGAATAGTTGTTTGTTTTTAATTCGAACGGTTTTTGTCATCAAGACTAATTTTCGCTTTTTTATTTACTGTTATTTCTAGACAACATAGAAACAATTTTGTATGAACCGAATCGTAGATCGTCTCAACCGACCGCAACGCTCACAGCAGGAGTCACAGTGCGACACACGTCTCCGCGACTGTTCGGGAGTGTTCGGGGTCCGACGCACGCGATCGCTGCATAACTTACAAGTTATGGGACGTCCGTGACAAGTGTCACTTGATTTATTTCGGCCCGGTGCCACTGACGATAGTTAATTAGTGGTTACGCTGTACTGTACGGGTTGGGTTTAAATTTTTTGGTGTAGTTGTTCTGACAGGATTTGTCGCGCACGATTTCAAGCCGACGTTTAATTAAACTTTTAATATTTTTAAATCTCGACTGCTATATAGAATTTACCTTGTCAACGATAAAATTATGGTTTCGTTTAACAATCTAAGCGTAAATCACTGACTGTTTCACGGACTAATTGTATTACAGTCATTAAGAAAATGCCTCTTCATTTACATAAATAATCCGTTTTGTTGAAGTCTAGATTTTCTTGGAGGTCAAATAGGTTCTTAACCTAATAAGACCGCGTTCTATATAGACGAATAAATTATCTTTATTAAAGGGTACGCAATAATTGAATAGAAAATTATGTTTTCAACTTCTTCAAATATAGTTTCAAACACGTGGGACATAGGTACGAATATCTTTTATGTTTATCACGCACGGTTAAGTTGACTCTGTGGCTAAGCTATTGGATACGCTGTGTGTCGTAGGTTCAGTTCTCGCACAAAAACGTATTGTAGAACTTACGTGGCTAACGAGTTTTTTTTCGGGTCTGGCTGTCACGACATAGGAGATTTTTTTAGTGTGGACTAATGTTTCTTTTTAACTGTTTTAAGACCCCCGGCCCGGTTGTATCCTTAGTGTTTAAAATCCCTGTGAACAAAATACCAACGCTTAACATATTCCACATGTATTATTCCATTACGATCCGTAACTTTTCAATCGGACAAAACAGACAATGCTGTGACCAAACACATTCATACAGCGTCCAGCCAATGGGCGCGGACCTTTTCATATGTAACGCGAAGACGGTGTATTGAGAACGGGCCTGGCTCCAGAGATAGTTGGAATATATTTAAATAAGCGAGAACAGGCTGACTATTGAAGGTAAGGGGCTATAAGATTGCGCTTTCTGCTGCTAGATGTCAATGAAAACTTTTAAAGTTACGTTAGTCGGAAAGTGATAGCAGTTGTCGCATTTCCCCAACTATGTTGGGTTTGGCTTCCCGTCTAACCGATTGCAGCCGAACACCAGTATTTTACATGAGCGACTGCGTACATGAACTCCAGACCCAGTTTCTGTGTTATACGATACGCCGATACTCCTTAGTAGAACGGATCACAATTTCAGGCCACTGATCAAATCAACCGCAAACGCAAATGGCAGTCACGAGGCACGGTCACTCATCCGCCGACCAACCTCACTTCGCTTGCCTTAAATATTTTACCAAACTATGTTTTCGTAGTCAAAGTTCAAGTAATACAAGTCATAATTACCTGCTTGAATTTATATCAAATCAAATCAAATCAAATCAAATCATTTATTTCAATTAGACCATTACAGGCACTTTTGAATGTCAAGAAACAAAATGAATCTACAGTCCCGGTCACAAGGCATAATAACTTGTGAAAGTACTGCAGTTGCCCATTCCAAAGCGTTGATCTCTATGGAGAAGAATGGGCAAGAAACTCCATGGACACTCTTTTAAATTCTAATATTTTTACAAAATAGTATTTACATCATTCGTGTTGAGATTATACAAATATGTGAGAACGATGTAGAAAGACGTGCACAGTAAGAGCGTCCAGAGTAAATAAAAAAACAAAATTCAATTTAAATCTAAATAAATTAAAAATGACCGTGGTAGTTAAAAAATGACCAGTCCCAACTGACAGCGCCCGTTCACGAACATGACGTATGGATCAGCCCCATTCAGCTCGACCATTTTGAAGGGAGCTAAATGACCCGACACACCCGCCACCATCAGCGAGACATTTAAGTGAGCATGACACTATTAACCACCAGGGCTTCGTCAAGTCAATGATAATACATAGCACTCACATATGGGCTTAATAATTATACAATACTAGAGAATTGATTCTATACATTGCAAAGATAGTCTTACAATCTTCTGCAGCTTCCACTATAGCTTCGGATACTTATTAATGAGTTTACCCCTATGCTTGAGGAGCAGGACCAGCATTGAGCCAAGCATTTTTATCATCAATATAATCCCCCAACTTATAATATGCTTGCCTACATAGTGTGCGTTTAATACAAGATTTAAATTTCGTTTCATTCAGTTGAAGAATGTGGGGAGGTATTTTATTGTAGCATTTCAAACAGTACCCCATGAAAGATGAGTCTACTTTAGCTAACCTGAAACCTGGTTGAACTAATTGGTCCCTATTTCTAGTATTATAATTGTGTCTGTCACCTCTTTTACTAAAAAGATGCGAGTTTTTCCTGACATACATGATGTTTTCATAAATATATTGACAAGGTACTGTCATGATGTTAATATCCTTAAACTGTTCCCTTAAAGAATCTCGCCTACGTAGGTTATATATGGCTCTAATGGCTCTTTTCTGCAGAATAAATATAGACTCGATGTCTGCAGCCCGTCCCCAAAGTAAAATACCGTATGACATTATACTATGAAAATAACTAAAATAGACTAGTCTCGCGGTATCAACATCAGTAAACTGACGGATTTTTCTAACAGCATATGCTGCTGAACTAAGGCGTCCTGCAAGAGATGTTATATGCGGACCCCATTGTAGCTTTGAATCGAGTGTTATTCCCAAGAAAACAGTTTTTTCGACGAATTCTAGTTTCTCCTGATTCAATACTATGTCACACTCACTGTTTTTGACATTTGGTAGAGCAAATCTTATACACTTCGTTTTTTTTCCCATTTAATACTAAATTATTAGCGGTAAACCAATTATGTACCTGCATTAGGGCATTATTTACGTCGTCAGGATTTGTGGCACGTCTGTTTATCTTAAATATTAAAGAGGTATCGTCAGCAAACAACACCATTTGTGGTTGGTTTTTAAATAAATGGGGTAGATCATTAATATATACTAAAAAGAGGAAGGGACCTAATATCGATCCTTGTGGTACACCCATCTTTACATTTAAACCCATTGAATTGACACCATTTATTTGTACTTGCTGCTGTCTATCATTTAAATACGATTTAACTAAACTAAGGGCAAGTTTCCCTAGGCCGTAATGTTCAAGTTTCAAGAGAAGGGTTTCGTGGTTCACGCAATCAAATGCTTTTGAGAGGTCACAAAAGATCCCTATGGCATCCTGTGCCTCTTCCCACGCAGTAAATATGTGTTTTAATAGGGTGACACCGGCGTCAGTGGTACAACGTCCTTTCGTGATATGTATCACGCGTTCGTTAAAAAGTGCCATCTTAGCGCCCCCAGTTTGCATATTTATAGGCATCGGAATAGCGATGAGACGACCTCCAAGAGATTGCAGCCTCATTCACTCAGTGGGCCGCTACCGATGCGCTTCATTGCATTTGTTAGTTCTGAGTATAAGTTACGGCTAGACCGACTATAACTGAGCTCTAACGAATAGCTCTAGGAGCCTGAATTGAAGATTAAAAGTTCTATTTTACGTATGTACAGTCAAAAGTTCTGTTTAGCACAGAAGATGTTCATTTTGAATTGAAAAAAGACAGGCCCCTGAGTCCACGGCATTAACCTTACGATTTATGTAAATTTTAAATACCCGCTTCAAATGTTAAATGTTGAAAATTTATTTATATCTATGGATGCTACTGAGAGCACTTGTTGGAAATAATTTAACTTAAACACTACAGGATAGTTAGTTGTATTTTCAATTAAAAATCGACGAATTTCGATAAGTTCAAATAGTAAGAAAAAAAATTGCCCGGAGAAGAATTGCAAAAGAAGAAACGTGTAAGTTTTAACCAAATTATTTGATGATTTCACATCCGACTGTTGGACTATATTTTCAATTCATTACAAGTCTAGTTGAAGAAAAAACAAACTGTAATAAACTCAATTAAAGTCGACATTGATACTACACTTTTCAAAGAAAACCAAACGAAAATTACAAAATATAACAAAAGTCACAGACGCCAGTGCAATTCATACGGCCAATATTGCACCAGACGCGTCAGAACCATTAGTCATAAAACCGCACTAATACCACACCACTTCCACTGCATTACGACATTCGTGATGCTTCAAAAACGAAGAAGAATCGAGTGTCCCAATGTACATTTAACGTGCTATGACTTATACAGCCGCAAGGAATCCTTCTATTGGCCAACAGCCAACTCGCTAACTGCGACCAAACACGAGATTTAGCAATTTGAGAACGCCAACACATTAACGCCAACTTTGGCGGTGGGTGAAAGTATCGCGTATGGATTTTATTGGGCTAAAGCTGTGGTTGTAGTTCCAATTATGCATGCACTTTACTGGAAAAGTTTCACAATTCAACAATGTTATTTTGTATTTGATTTGGACTTTTTCATTCAATACTTGCCACGCTCCCCGGTGATACCAACGGTAAAAAAACATATTTGAGTTATTTGATCATACCAGGAACACCGCATTTTACCGGGAACTTATTCCCGAAAGAAAGAAAAAAGAAAGATAGCTTACTATCTTTCTTTCTTTCTTTCCCTTTCTTTCTTTCTTGTGAATTTGTCCCTCCAGTCCTGGCACTGATATGTGGAGAGACAAAAGTAATAAATGAGCATATGAGAAATTTGAAAGGTAAGAGACACGTAATTAAAAGGGTGATGAATGAAAAAGGAGAGATAGACTAAAGAAAAGATTGTGTGAGGAATAAAAAGAAGGAAAAAGGGAGTAAACGATTATGTGACGATTGACAAGGGCAAATGAAAGTATAAACACTGTTACGCCGACCCCAAATAAAATGGGACAGGGGCAGGAAGACAAAAGTTTGTTTTATTTTATTTATTTGGAAAAAAAAAGGTTACACATTGCACAAAATTACAGCTATAAGGATGAGTAAATGTAAACCAACGACATTTTCCACATTTTATAAAAACAATTAGTTACAAGATACAATGCGACGTGCGCTTAAGATTCAATATGCACACGAAATTACATTATGTGTTTTATTTAAACTAAACCTTTACCTTTTTTCAAAAAAGGAAAAAAAAACACAGAAAATGACTGTCGGTCCTCCAGTGTAAGAGAAGGATTAGAATAAAACAAAAACAACACTAAATATGTCTATTCCAAAACGGTTTCACGAACAAGGCTCTTAAATTTTCCAATTGGTGCAGCAAAGATGTCGATATTTTGAAAAAGATCATCATCGCGTTCGTACAATTTGAAGAAAATCTGCTGAATATTGCTTTTGTCCAAGCAAATAGGCCCGAGTTGGTGTAGCGTGGTGTTTCTGCGATTGATACTTGATATTTTGTTGTCTTTGCATTAGCACTAAACATTAAAAGCGTATGGACACAGAAATAAACAGACCAGTGCGGACACAATACCTACTAACTTTTGCAACGTAATAGTTTTCCGCAACTATTTTATTGTTTTACCCTTCCTAATGACCCCAAAGCGATGTTCCGAGTACATTAACAGTTAGACTACACTTAAGATCCAAGTGACTTGCAATTTGCTTACAATTAGACTCCAAACGAGCAACGGAATGACGCTTTACGACTACCGTCGGGTTTATAAGAAAAAAAAAAACAAGTTTTCGCTTTATTACCGAAGTTTTTAATAGCAGTTTTATCCTTGTTAGTACGCTATTAATGTAAAATCTGAGTTGACTGCGAGTTGCAATCTTTTTGAGATAAGGTTTAGAGTTTTAAAACCGCATGAAATAAAAAAGTTACAATACAGGACATTGCTCTGCGCCCATATATTGTTGGCCCTGGAGCATCGGAAAATGATGCATTGTATTCTTTATCATTAATAAACTCCTTTACGATATTATTTTAAAGCAGACTAGCTGGAGAATAGATATATTATACAGTGTGAGTCTTTATAATGAGCACATATCGAAATGAGGGATTCTATACTTAATTTTTTAGACGGCAAAAATATTTAAAAAAAAAAATTTTTTTTAAATATTTTATGATACAGATTTTAAAAAAATCGATACTGTGACCCTAAAGTAAACTTAACAGTGTAACTTTTAAACTAAATGACCTTTCACGATGAAACAAACTCCATAACTATAGGAAGTAATTAGGCGTTCTCAGAAAATTCAAATTGTGAATATTCTTTTTTTTTTTTGCAAAAACTGTTTTTTTCCTTTCAATGTACGGAACATTAAAAACAGCTTCAGATAAATTCCTGACCGGACCAAGATCGCAGACATGATCAATTATACAAGTTTTGGTTTACAATCAACAAACAACAATAAAAATGGCGTCTAAAATCATTACCTATGAGTACAAAAAATCTGCCCCGATACAGCGCACGAATTTCCCGATAACTGTACCACCATAGTTATGCGATCTCGTTAAAACCTGCAAGAATTCTCGCCTCATTAACTTCTGGCTGCCATACTGCCGTCTGAGTGAAGCCAAATGCATGGAGAAAATATTACACGAAGTATTTTGAAGCGTTCGTGTTCGAGACGGGACTTAGTGTGGTGTAGACGGATCACTAACTACATATGTTTGGTCGGTAACACATCATTACCAGGCCGCGAGATGATGGCTCAGGTTTGTACACAACATGATAATATAATGCCTGTAATGGAAAGGCACAGATAAGTGTAATCTTTATTACACAAGAAGTGGTTATATTTGCCTTTGGACGGTGACCAATGGGTAGCTCACCGTCCGTCCGTCTATCGACGGCGCGTTCGTGTTTCACGCGCGCCTCAAAGAGATGTCTGCAAAGCAGAGGGGCTTGCCAGAGCCTCCGCCTGCTGGGATCTAAATCCATTCAGTAGATTTTGCGCAAAAGAGTAAACATCCATCCAAACATCATAAAAACGTTCGATAAGTTGAAATGGGCATACTTACAGTAACAGACGTTGATACAACACCTGTTTCAAGTACCTGCTAAACTGTACTTGTGATGTGACATAATATATCACTGTTAGCTGCCACTCTTCATGAGATATGACATATGTACACACCCATACACATTTAGTATGAATAGTGTACGTTTTACACATACATACGTCCTCTACAGATTTACTTTATCGAGGTAATGTCGTAGTGTAATGACTGTCAAACTGCCAAATAATTTGTGTCTAGTTCGAACAAAATGCACGCATCTCAGGTACCGCGGTACCTAAACACAAAGGGCAAAAGAAGGAACATGGATGGCTCAGTAAAAGTTTGTCAAAACCTCCCGCTCCTCCCAGAGCGAGAGAAGTTATTTGGTGACAAGAAAAAACATTTAAAATACAGAAAATAGTAGCCCAACGGTATCGGGAATAGGTTCAAGCTTCCGGCAATCAGGGCTCCAGAGAAAGGAACCTCCTAATAATACGAGCGGTAACCAGAAGTACCGGTTTCTGTATCAAACCCTTGATCCAGCTGCCTAACGAGAGCATCTTCAGATGTTGGTCGAGGCTCTACCCCACGTATTATTACTATTACTTAGTTTGGAAAAAAAAACAAGGCGAAGAAACGAGCATGTCAAGTTAAGCCAATTCAGAGCCACATGGATGACTCGGACACCAAGTGGCCAGGTTCGGCGCTAACGGTTAATGCCTAACTTGGTCACTTCGTGTCATTGTTGTATGTGTATTCTTTAGCGTGTGGTTAGTGACAGTAAAGAATACTGAGATATTACAGATTATTATGTCCTAGGTAAAAGGGGGCGAGCTTTTTGCCATCAACCCGGCAGAAATACAAGCATCGAGCTGCTAATGAGAATATTTTGATTATATTAATACTTTTTCGGACAGGAATCGAACACAATTTCAAATCTTTCTTTTTTAAATATAGTTTTAGTTGCCATACTCCTCGAAACGGTTGGACCGATTTTTAAGAATAAATTTCATCATACTCCTAGGTTATAAGGGTGGCCGTCTCTGAATAACCTGAATTATCAATCTCTGAAAATTATCTGAGTTGCGGGTGAAACCCCTGAGTACAGCTAGTAATAATCAAAAATAACACGTAACAGAAAAATACCTGGCTGGATTCGAACCCATAATCTACAACTCGATAGGCCTCACAACCTGCACACGCACGCTCTGGGGATTTATTAAAATAAAAATCCGAATCACGCAGTAAAATATAAGGGTGTTATAAATTCAGAGCCATACGGCTTCAGTAATTGTTATACGGAATTAATGTAACACCCTTTACCTACGAACATCCGCAGGGATCCCCCTGTACATGCTATATTGAATTAAATGTTACATTTCGTTAATTAATTTGATGATATGTTAGGTTATTGCGTTTGAATTCATTTGTGTATTAATGTTTACGTTTTGACAGCGAGATAACTCTAGCTGCGTCCCCCGGTTTCGCCCTTCGTCTGTGTGAATCAACGAAGTTATAAAACATATTTAGGAATAACTTCAACCACGTACGTACACGGGGAAAAGCTTATCCTCGGTAAAAGCTATCTACATACCACTTTTTATCCAAATCTGCTAAGCCGTTTGAGCGTGAAGAAGTAAAAACAACAATAATAAATAATAACTTCGTTCCATCCGTGTGACCCTTGACATCTCTCAAGTTTTTTTCAATTTGTTTAACATAAATATCAAAAATGAAAAAGAGTTATTGGGTATTTCCATCAGAAGACTCTTGCTGACTGTAGATAATATTATTCTTCTTAAAAGAGATGTCTGTTGTCTGTTTTTTATTATTATTATTTATTTTATTATGTCATTACCTGGATACAAACTCTTTTTTAAATACCCTTGATAAATGATGTTTATTTTGCAAGTAGGTTTTCACAAACACTTTTACACGTCATTTTTTTTTAAACTAGATGAGGCATCTTGTTACGTTTACACATTTGAATACAATGTCTAGAGTAATGATCGTAGCGTGGTAAGCTAGGGAAGATAATTTGAAAGAATACTATAAAAAGGCTTTTTTTGGGGTGGGAATTCATCAAATAACTTCCTCCGCTCGGGCAGGAGCGGGGGGAGTGTCAGACTTGTACTGCCTAAAACCCACCCATGTTCCTTCTATTGTCCTTTACGTTCCAGGGGGTCTACTCTAATTCTACGTAAAACGAAATTGCGGCCAAACCTTCGAACGTTTTCTACCACGGTTTCATTTCATTTCATTCATTTCGAAATTTCGGACGTCCGAAGTTTATTTGACATTAAAATTTTCTAAACCTACACTAATTCACGCAAAATGATATAGAGTAGGGTTACAAACGTAACTACTTTTGACTTTCGTTCGTTAACGAAGTTACGTTTCGGAGAAAGAGAGTAGACCCCCAGGGCCGCGGTATCTCTTTCGAACAAATCGCAACCCCGGCAGGAAACTATAAAAAGCCTACAGCACGTACTTATATGTATTAGAACAGGTGCTCTTAATATAATTATGTTGACCAAGAGCCGGAGTTTCCTTACATTGTCGGTAGATAGATCTATGAATGTAGAATTGTTCTATGTCTGTGGGTCCTCCGTTTGCCTCTTGGATCTTTTCCCCTAATTACCAAGTGTAGCTACTCGCCCCCTTGAATATAGATGCTCCAAATCGCCCTAAAAAAAAAGCTAATGTCAGCACTTTTTATATATTTTAATTTCTGTATAACAATACTTTTTGGTCAAATTTCAAAGGCGATGCCGCAAGGGATGAATCGAACAAAAAAAAATATCGATTCTTATCCCTGTGAAGTTAAAACTTGTTGATTTAAATGTGATGAACCTGTTTCTCTCTACCCAAGGTTGGATATAGATGAGATAGATAGAAATTACAAGAATTACAGAATAGAATATATTAATAAGGGTGACATAATGGGCGGTCTTATCGTTAAAAGCGAGGACAGACAATACTGTAGGTAGTCTGTGGTGTACCATTATTCAAATGAATAGCTTCATTTATAAAAACACTAGCTGGCGGCCGCGGCTTCGCCCGCATGATGATCGAAAAAAAAAGTATTTTATGTGTTATTTCAGACTATAATCTACCTCTGTGCCAAATTTCATTAAAGTCCGTTCAACCGTGTTGACGAGAAAGAGTAACAAACATCCATTCTCACAAACATTCGCATTTATAATATTACTAACTGGCGCCCGCGACTTCGCCCGCGTGATGATAAAAAAGTATCCTGTGTTATTCCAGACTATAATCTACCTCTGTGCCAAATTTCATCAAGATCATTTCTAATTTTAGTAGAAAATAGGATATACTTTTTTACATGTATTTGTTTATGTGGAAGGTGTGTAGGACGCATTATTTGTCAACACTGTTGCGCTATCCCAACTTCCCTAACTCTTCGTGGAGAGCTGGCGACGGAGTTGGCTGCGGCTGCAGAGAAACTCAAGCGTTACGTTATTAGTATCTATAATTTCGAACCGTTTGGGGTAGAAAATCTAGGACCGGGGGGTCCTTGGACTCACAGCCTTTTTAAGGATAGAGGTAGTTCCTTTGACCATAATTCAAAATGCGGACAAGGTTAACACTGGCAGGACATTCAATGGCCGTACAACTCGAAGAGCAAAGTCCTCAATTTCTAGTTTTTCTTCTAATATTTGTTTACGTACTCATTCTCCTTCTTCGTGTCGATAAAACTCACATCGCGTTGGATCAGTATATCACTTGTAGATACTGACACAACTGGGATAGTATTCTTTAAAAACACCTTTAATGAGAATCTAATCCATTCATATCTGAGGGAGGTAAAGGAAATTTGAAATATTACGAAACTTTATCTAAAGGTTTTTACCAAATAGTTACAATAACATAAATCATGATACTTTAAATAGAGCCTTTCGTAGTCAATATTACGTATTTAAATCGAAATAATTAAATAAACAAGAGGATAGGGACATGTTTACTCATGTCATCGCAACTGTTTAGTGAAACATGCCAGTAGCTAGGGAAAAATAACTCGGGCCATTAACCAGGACAAAATATTACTAACCTAACGCATGCGACATGATTTAGATGTTGCATTTATCCCTTCACTCTGGGCTTTGCGAAGATTGGCACTTTAAAAGGGTGAAAGAAAATTAAATTTCATTTACGATGTAGATTACATTGCAAGTAATTTTATACTGCTACAAACATAGTATTTTAGAAGCCATGAACACACTCTGCCCCGCTCCGCCCAGAGCGGGGAAAGTTATTTGATGATTTACCATCCGAAAAAAAAAAACAAAAAGGGTTTTGTATTTTTAAACACGATATTTACTTTACAACATATTTAAGGGCCAAAGTTGCCTGAAAAGTAATGAATGTTGTGTTAAATGAAACAGCCAAAGAACACAAATACCCACACAACATCAAAGGAAATGTATTTCCTAAGCAACTGGGAAATAATGCACAAGTTATGTTACATTAGGAGCATGCCGATCAACTGGGGTAACTGAACACGTTTCCTTTGTTCAACCTTATTTAATTCATATGGGAATATGATCCTTTTTCTACAAGAAAAAATACTGAATGAAAAGGTCATTCAGTATTTTTTCTTTTAGAAAAAGGAAACGTACAATTATTCGTGATTCAAGCAACAAATATTAGTTTAAAAATTAAATTATTTATTTAGTTCTTTATGTAAGTTTGAAAACCCATTGTACTAAGTTAAGTGATCTGAATAAAAGGCTATTTTATTATTATTATTCACCTTTTACGTTTCAGTATCTTTTAAATTTGGAACACTGCTCTGTTTTACGTGTTTGAACGGTAGTTGTCATCACTTGTCCAGGTGACCGTCAGACATCCCCTCTCTACACTGAAAATTTGAACAAATATTCCCGTAGAGAAGAAGAATCTGAAGAACATCAATATCCACGCTCACATTTGTACTCGACACTCTCACCCAAATTCCCTATAATATCCTTTTCTCAAATCAACGTTCCGCTTGCAACCTCTATCTCGAGTCTCTCTCAATATTGGAGCCGATCCAAATGGAGAAAACATTGTCTTACCATCGGAACGACCTTACCTAACTATAATATGGTTCCATAACGGCCGTCACGCTGTTATCGCAAAGGGGGTAAACGGAAGTGTAGGACTATTTCCTGTACGTCGGTAGGACGTATTAGCTTTTTTTTAACAGTGCTCGAGTATGAGATCGCAGTAGCAAAATTGGAGGAGCTCGTAAGGCCCGATACCTACCGTGGCTACGGGATCGTTGGAAACAGAAATAGTAGTAATCGGCGCGGGATACGATTATAGTGCGCAGGCACAAACCAACTCTCTTTTCCCTCATTCCCATAGTCGTCGTCATGAGACGGCAATCAAACACGACCGGAGACAGATCAGGCGCAGGACGCTTTAACGGGCTTTCCGAGGCATTAGGGTATCTCGCCGCCAACTTACAAACTCCGGGCTGCTACTGTGTAATTTCTAAGGGGAAAACTCAATAACACTTTTTGCCCACCCGGGTATTGAACCCAGGAAGCTTGCGCTAGCGAAACCAACGGAGCTGTCAAAAGAGATACCGTGACCCTGGAACACAATGAGCAAAAGAAGAGACATGGATGGGTTTTAGACGGGAGGAGACAAATGTTGTTTACTAATTAAAAAAAACGACCACGCTAAGGAGGACGCTTAAGGACCACGCTACCGCATTAGGATTATTTCCTCTAAAGTTAGCAGTATTGTGTAAATAAATAATAAGTATCGGACCGCAGTACCAACAAACCAAATGTAAGACACATAAAAGGTTGCCACTGAAATCTATTATTTTGATCACATTGAGGGCAACAAAAATCATTTACCTAAGTTCACACTTCAGATTCAACTGATCTAATGAAAGTATTCGAGCTGATTGGAGATTAAATGAACAAAAAACAACGAATAATGCTCTTTGATTTCCTTTAGCAGACGTAACTAAAAAGAGAGCGTTGAATTTAAATTCCTTTCCACGTTCTCAAGGTTGGAAGTCGCGGATCGTCGCCGGCTCATCCAATTTGGTTAATATTCGCCCTAAAATGTTATAGGTCATGGAGTTATATTGTTAAGCGTCTATGGGCACGAGCGATGCATAGAAACGTGCATTTTAGGGTTCGAAACTGGTAATTCTGGTTGAATGTCATGTAATCTGATGAAACTGTTGATTCGCTTATTTGAACAGCGTTTCCAGAATTCTGATTGGCTTATTTTCAATGATGGCTTCCTACTAATTGGCATGGTTTGGAATGAAACTCTTTGCTTTTTATATTTATGGCTCCTTGTTGAACAACACGATTAAAAATAAAATGAAATCACTGCTGAGCAAGTGTTTGTGTCACAAACAATGAATGATATAGGCACTTTAGTAAAAGGGTTATGAAACTCTCACAGTCTTCTCTTAACATTAAATCCCGTTCCTTCTTTTATGTAATAAGAAAGAAGTCAATTAAATTAATAAAAATACGAAAATGATAATTATCATAAGTTCTACCCCAATGTGCCAGTTGAGAAGTCGATCCAGACCATCAGCTCGAGCTTAAGCAAGGCCACAGTCGCTTACTGCCGCTCAGCCGACCATTGACGGTAAGTCTCTCCATACCGACGCAAACTACCCGAAAATCCCCTAAATGCCCATCATATCGCAACCCTGACGACACCATAAAAGTAAATTACGTGACATACTCATCCCGAAGCTGGTCTTTTGTCGTTCCAGATTTATCTCCGACATTAGCCGAAGACACACGAAGATAAAACTTAGTTTACGACCATTCGCCACTATATTTGGACGATATTCCTTTTGATACGCGATGTTATTTGTCGAGGCATTCAGAGAAGCCATTTTATTGGTGAGTCTGAATTAGAGTAATAAGGTAAGAGGTATACGAGTCAAGTGTTTTGTTAGACGTCGTAATTTGTTGAGAAGATTTTGCGTGTGATAAAAATGTGGTTCCGTTGGATTGGCTGAGCTTACGAACAACGCGACATTACAAAAAAATATTTATCTCATCATCTGCCTAGCCTTTTTCGATATATACTGGGGTCGGTTTCTAGTCTAACCGGGTGTAGCTTAGTAGTAGTATTTTACATGTAGCGACACCACATGACCATCCAGTTAGTACAGAGTAATACACCAAACCCCTTGATAATACTGACTACCTAGAACGACTGTGAAAGATCTAGAAATGACAGCATAAACTCTGTATGGAATGGATGGTCACCCATCCACATATGAACCTAGGTAAACGCCGCTTACCTTGGAGAATGATCGAAACAAACTTCTCTGTTCAAATATTTAACTAAAATGTCTAAAACTTATTAAAATTGACGTCAAATAGACCAAAAAGAAAAGCAAAGCCACGTTCTATTTTTGAACGTAACGGTAGAGGATACATAAATCAATGCCCGTCAATCTGTCAGTCTGCCGAGACAGGTGATCCTTCCAAATACCTACTGATTGTGTTGTGTATTCTTACCTTTTACTTACATTATGTAATTCTGTACGCAAAATACGCACTTTGGGCGTGGAGTTCTAGACACCAATCCAATATAAAACACAATACCTACTGATGTTCGTGCTACGTACTTTTTCTAGAAGATTATTCATACATTGATTCAATTAATTGATGAGAGTGATTCACATTAAAAAAAACTTGAAAGGAGTCAGGGGACACCCGGATGGAACGAAGTTATTATATATTATGTACAAAAACCTGTATACACTCAACAAAAATAATCGTCGCGATACCACACTGTTCAATGCGGAATAGAAAGACGAAACGAAAATAACTGGCTTGCTTTCTATGAGAGAGAGACAGACAGAGAAATACGCGCACACCGCACGGCTTAGAACTTTAGCAAAAAGTGTCGTTACAACCTTTGGTCTTATTTTTTTACGTCTCGCCCCCTTTCGCAACGCGCGATAAGGAAATTCGTTCCAAGAACAATTTTAAAATCGATGATCGAAAAAGAAATGCATTCGAGTTAAAAAAAAACGTATCAGTGCAGTTTCAAATTGCAACCGTTTTCCCTCTTGAATTGAATGAGGAACTGATGTTTTCAAACAATCTCCAAACTAGTCCGCATAAGTCAATGAGTGTCTGCGGGGCAAAGGAACAATTACCCCTCCCCCTCCCTCCCTCACCTCACTCGCCCTCCCCGCACCAGCCCACAAGTGGTGCATTCTGTAAAAGTTTCCTCTAAAAGGCTGATTAACTAAATTAGCTACCGGTGAAGTCAATTACGGAGTTGGTACAGATAATTTTGTATAAAGTTTGGAGGTGAGGTGTGATGTGAGTACTTATTAGTGGCCCCAGTTTAAGAAATGTGACGAAGATAAAAGTTTGTCAGCAATACGCAAACTGTGCAGTTTTTGAACGAAAGTTTGATGGTGCGGTGGCTTAGCAATAGCTTACAGCGCTGCGGGTCGTGAGTTCGATCCCCGCACGGAATAAATATGTATTTCTATTGCTTAAAAGAGTTTATGGATAAGAAATGTTGATGCTTTGAACATTTGCTTACTTAGAAATATTGCGTGCTATGTTTTTATCCTAGTTTAACGTGATTAAACCATTTGTGATTTTATTTAACAACATTTTATATCATGTTTTACACAAATAAATGATTTATGTCTATGTTTAATGGCGTTCAGGTAGTTGTTCTACATCTGGCTATTTGTAAGCTAAAATGTTTGTAAACGCACCCACGATACAATAAAAAGTTACCTAGTTTAGTTAGTAAAGATCAAGGAGACCTTTCAAAAAGTGGGCGTTTTGGCGCCTTTTGATGACTAGTTTTTCTAGTTTTTGCCCGCGACTTTAATTACATTATGGTCAGATTTTTTACGCAGAAATGCTTTGTATATTATATCTTCACCTATGACACTCAAAGACAATGTACCTACCGTCCTATCTGTGTTTTAAGGGTTCCGCACCACAAAAGAAAAAGCGGAACCCTTATAGGGTTCTATACCCTGATCACTTTGGTGTCCGTCTCTCTGTCCGTATGTCGGTTAAGACCCTTTATCTCGGAAACGCTTAGAGGCGTCAAGTTAAAATTAAAACCATATACTCAAATCTGTGGTCCCTTGAAACTGTGAAAGCAACCAACCCTCTAAGTTTACGCAGTCCAAATATATAGACGATGATCTATATCTACATATATACATGCTTATACCCTGGATGAACACTTAAGCTATTACTTATCCCGGTCAACGGGGGTATAACCGCTAGGTACAGCTAGTACGTAATATATTTTAGATATATACTGCATAAACAATGCGATTTTTAGAAAACTTCTTAAACACAAGCTTTGGCAAATAAATTCTTTTGGTTATTTGAAAAATAACCAATTTGTGTACCTTAAATTGTAGAGTTATATATCTATACTAATATTATAAAGCTGAAGAGTTTGTTTGAACGCGCTAATCTCAGGGACTACTGGTTGGAATTGGAAAATTATTTTAGTGTTGGATAGTCCATTTCTTGAGGAAGGCTATAGGCTATATAACATCACGCTACGACCAACAGGTGCTGAGCAGCGTGGGTGAAACCGCGGGGAACAACTAGTCATTCTATAAACAAATTATATAAATTTTCTACATACACTAACTTAAGCAACAGTTTACGTACAATTACATCCCCATTAAACTGGTATCATTTTATTGCACTTACTCGACACGTATTTTTTTACAGTGTACTCCACAAAAATGTATGGAGCTGTCCGATGCAAATTTAATGGACTATCAAGTTTACAGTCACGCACGTAAAGCACCAACTTTATTGTGGCTTTTACAACGCTTTTGGCGATTTCATCTGCACTCCAGTGTACGTGGTTTGCTCGTTTTTATATGTCCAGTTAATGTGAACTAATGTGTACGATTATGTTGACGTTTCGGGGAGTGGGCTTATTTTTCATGTTTCAAGGCTTATCCCTCACTCGTGTTGGTTTGTGTCAGTTGTACTTAATGTACCCGGAAAATCGACGAAATAAACAACGACATTTACGAAAAACTACACAGCACTCGCCCGATTAAATAAGGCATTTGTTTTTCAAACTTCAGCTGCGGGAAGAAGCTGTCAAAACATATTTATTTGAATCTATCAAGATAAAAATTAATATACTTTAATCAAATCGTTAATATAATTTCTTTTAACTAAAATGTCGTAACAAAAAGAACACCCGGCTGGTTCAATGAAACGGTTATAATTCATAACAGAGTAATTCTGCTCAATAAAATTGTATATCAATCGAATAAATTCTAAATAAGCCATTTCGAAAAGAAATCGTCAATGCAAACGAATTGTAATTCAGGTTAAAGATTTGGCGAATATTTAATGTTTCAATAAGGCTTTTTGCGAACCGGAGGTTAACGGAAAATGAAATTTTAAACAAAATAGTATTCTTTTATAAGATGACTCCGACGATTGGACTGTGGTGGTCCAAATGTAAAGATGAAAGCGGAAACTTTCTCTTATTTCCATGTCAAACTTCTAATTTGTTGTATGATGTTCTCCCAATCAAACTATTTCTGTTTACGATGATATTCAATAGCAAAGTACTCACGTTCTTTCATGAATACTACATTTGAATGTTTTATTACTTTGCCGTTTCGCGTGCATTGTGCATTTTTATTAAAAAAAACGGTGCCACACTAGGAGTTTCTCCTGTATCGTGGGGCGTTTACAAACATTCAAACTCACATACACAAACAGCCAGACCCGGGACGACTATCTGTAGGCCATACAAATATTTGTTCCGTGCGGGGAAGCAGTCGATCGCTCAGCCACTGCGCCAACCGTGTAGTCCTTCCGTTGATCATCTGTTTCTGTGTTTAGGCTACTGTTTAAGAACAATTTTATGTATGTCACGGAATCAACAACTTTTTTTATTTCTACCACCCGATGACTTGTGTACTGTTAAGTACATGTATCCACGCAATGTTTTGTGCGTGTTAATCACACACACACACACACACACACACACACATCGCAAACTTTGCACAAAATAAATAAAAGTCGACGTTTAAACCCTGTGAATACTTTTAATTCAATAAATACTTGTACATTTTAAAAGGTTTTCTTCACCCATCGCTGTTCCACCACGTCACAGACCGCTCCCCAACAAAATAAGGTTCGTAATAAAATTTCTGTACACAACGTAAGCGGTTTATGAGTTTCCTATTTAGCTCTGCTGTTGTATTGGAATTGAATTTTTTCCCTTTCCACCTGAGCGTTTTGTTTGCGCCAATTGTTGCCCTCTCGTGCCTCAATTTGTTTTGCCTAAGTATCTGCCACGGATGAGTTACATACTGGAGTGTTCATCTCCGACTAACTTTTTTCCAAACATGTTGTATTGGCTACCTGTCTAACAGGATGTAACTGAAAACAGTATTTTACACCGAGTTACTATCTCACCTTCACAAAACCAGTTATTTAGTACTGGGTTATACGACACCTCTTGGAAAGTCTGTTTGTCAGGTTTTTGGACCACTGACTGTTAATCATCTCCAATGCGAGCCGGGACAATGGCTTAACATGCCCTCCGAGGTACGGAGGCAAATCGGTATGTGATGGAAAATGGTCAACCTAAATGGTCAACCACCCACGGACTAAACTGAGCAAACGCTGTTTAACCTTGAAGCTCAAAATTATAATTACTTAATATGTAACTGTGACAATGTGTTTATATAATCAGAGATCACTACACTCTTACTACGTCTTACTTATTATTATCTTAATTGCTCATGGTCTTAAGATCATGAGGGTGCAAATTAAGACTTCTACGTGTGCACCTAGGTACAAAACACTGGTTCGCGCAGTTTTCATATATTAGCACTCCATTGTAAACTATTCTGTGGCAGCTATCTGACTTTATTGGATCCGCGACAGAAATGTCTTGTCGAGTCTTCTTGAGACCGTTTTTATTGGGTTACGTACCCGGTACAACGTTTAATACATTGTCCAATGAAATGTCAATATTATGTATAAAGATGTTTTATTGTAGCTAGTTGTTATGTAAGTAGTGTTTGTAGTAGCTGCTGTGCTGGTCTAATGGTCGTGTTTGCTGAGTATGATGTCCTGGGTTTGGATCTCCGGTCCGATATACTGTTGTTAAGTTTTTTCATCAGATTTACTCGGTAGCAGCCAATCTTTAACGAGCCAAGCCGAGTTCGAGCATCCCCTGTTATGCAGTTAACTAGCGAAATGTGGGTGTACTATGAAGTAGGTACACATTTGTGTAACTCTTTGAGAATCCCCAAACGGTAATACAAAGGCTTCATAGGCGTGAAGTTATGATATATTAATGTATTTAGTATATGTACCGTAATTTTAGATCTTCTTCTGCCTAGCCTTTTCCCAACTATGTTGGGGTCGGCTTCCAGTCTTACCGAATGCAGCTGAATATCAGTATTTTACATTGAGCGACTGCATATCTGACCTCCACAACCCAGTTAGTACTGGGTAATACGATACCCTTGGTAAGACTGGTTGTCAGACTTTCGGAACACTATCTGTAACGACTGTCAAAGATCTACAAATGGCAGCCGGGACCAACGGCTTAACGTGCTTTCCAAGGCACGGAGGAAACTCGGTATGTAGCGGGTGGTCACCCATCCACAGACCAACCTAGGCAAGCGCGGCTTAACCTAAAGATTGACTCGAGCGGCTGCTAATATTTAGCCACGAGCTCCTCAATACAAAAAATGTACCAGAATTGTAGATAACGTAACAAATTGTCACGTGAGCTGCATGCATAACGACCGCTGGGCAAAAGTCAAAACGAGTTGGGTACCCGAGGATAGAAGGCGTCACCGAGGCCAGCCAAGAAAAAGGTAGCAACCGAACCAGACGCTCATCACGAAGGCCGGTTTGAGGTGGCGCAGGAGAAAGATACCTGGAAGGATATGAGTGAGACCTTTGCTCAGCAGTCAGATATACAAGGATAAGTCAGTCATGACAAGTCAAATCATTTATTTCAATTAGACCATTACAGGCACTTTTGAATGTCAAGATAAGTAACAAAATATCGCAACAATATTGATGAACATTTCTAATTAGTATTTTGCCATTTAAACAAAAATCCTAAAAAAAGACCTACTACTTAAGTGATTACAAAAAAAAACGATGTTGAATGTTTTAACTAACGAAACAATTTCCTTACAATTACAAAAGTTACTTCCATTTCTTAAACCTGAAATGTTCCTTCTACTGTCCTTTATGTTCCGGGGCCGCGGTATCTCTTTCGAAACACCCGCAACCTCGGCAGGCGGTGGCCCTGGTAGGCCCCTTTGCTTTGCTAACATCTCCTGTCAATAGACGGACGGACGGCGAGCCACCAATTGCTCACCGCCCACAGGCCCACATCTACGGTGGCCAGGAGTATTCGCGAATCCTTACTTCCTTACTAATATTATAAAAGCGAAAGTGAGTTAGTTTGTTTGTTTTTTGCCTCTTCACGCTTTAATGGCTAAACCGATTTTGATGAATTTTGGTACAGAGATAGTTGGGAACCCTTTTTATTTAAAAAAAGTGGGATATGGAGGAGAACGAGGGAAGAAAAGGGAAAACTTAGCGTTGCTATTACAAATCAATCAGGCGCAAGAGCAAAAACTGCAGGTCTGCTTGGTGTGTTATACCGAATTTACCGCGAGCGAAGCCGCGGGCGAAAGCTAGTTTATGAATAAAAAAATGACATTGTAACTTGTCCCGTTTTATTAATAGCTAATTAGTAACCGTTCCATTTTACCTCGTTTACCCAAAGAAACGCCTTATCTAGATCCCAAACGAATTGACCGTGCCTTACGTACATCATAACAGTTATTTTCACGGGTAACATTAATATTTGGGGCTATGTGTAGCGGCCAATTAAGGCTAAGCTTATCATAAGAACAGTAAACTGTAATTAGTAGAGCCCTATCTACGTCACCGATCTAGACTTGCACTAGTTGTACATTGGGGCATAAACTAGATGTTACGTGGGAACCTTAGGATCGGCAAACATAAAGTAAAAACCAAGCTTTTATAAATAGGTGTGAAGTATTTTTGTTTTGTTTTTTTTTTTCAAGAAAATCTTATTAATTGACTAGCTGTGCCCAGCGGTTTCACCCGCTGCTCAGTTAGAGGCATGAAAAATAGATGTTAGCCGATTCTCAGACCTACCAAATATGCACACAAAATTTCGTTCAAATCGGTCCAGCCGTTTTGGAGGAGTATGGGAACGAAAATTGTGACACGAGAATTTTATATATTAGACTAGCTGTGCCCAGCGATTTCGCCCGCTACTCACTTAGGGGTATGAAAAATAGATGTTGGCGGATTCTCATACCTACCCGATATGTACACAAAATTTCGTTTAAATCGGTCCAGCCGTTTCGGAGGAGTATGGGAACGAAAACTGTGACACGAGAATTTTATATATTAGATAACTATATCATGAGCGTGCTTAAACAACTAGACTAATCTTCGTTACTTAGACTTCATGTACTGTTATCCAAACTAATCGTGCATAATACATATTATACTAAAGGGAAAATCACTGACTCGCTCCTCACCAAATCACAGAAACTCACAAATGTTAGGAGTCTCAAATTATAAATGGGGACTTCTTTTAGGACGTTAGTGCTCACTAAGACAAGATTTTGCAAAATTCAACCCTTTTTAGGGTTCCGTAGTCAACTAGGAACCCTTATAGTTTCGCCATGTCTGTCTGTCCGTCCGTCCTCGCTTAATCTCTGTGACCGTTAGCGCTAGAAAGCTGAAATTTGGTACCAATATGTATATTAATCACGCCGACAAAGTGGTAAAATAAAAATTTGAAAAAAATGTTTTATTAGGGTAGCCACCCTATAGGTAAAGTGGAAAGTGAATTTTTTTTTAATTTCAACACTAACGTGTGATATATTGTTGGAAAGGTATTTAAAAATGAATAGGGGTTTACTAAGATCATTTTTTGATAATGTCAATAATTTCGGAAATAATCGCTCCAAAAGTAAAAAACAATGTGTCCCCCCCCCTCTAACTTTTGAACCATAAGTCTAAAAAATATGAAAAAAATCAGAAAAGTAGAACTTTATAAGGACTTTCTATGAAAATCATTTTGAACTTGATTGACAACAGTTTTTGTACAAAAAAGACAAAAAGTTGTACAAAATAATTTCTGGACTAAGTTTGTAGTATAATCGTATATGCAAGCTTTTTTTGTAACTTTGTTTACATATTTTATTATCCTGAACGTATCTTTTTTCAAACAAAAAAAGAATTATTGAAATCGGTTCTCGTAATCCAAAATTACCACCGAAATATTTAGTAACCCAATTCCCCGAGAGACGGCGCTGTAGGTACCTACTTATTACATTGGATCGGGTATTACCGAATTGTTCGGTTGGCCTCATAACTGGGAACACTTATTGTGACGGACGGGAAACTACGGAACCCTACACTGAGCGTGGCCCGACACGCTCTTGGCCGGTTTTTATTTTTTTGCGTGGGAAATCATCAAATAACTTCCCCCGCTCTGCGCGGAGCGGGGGGGCGTGTCGACTTTTACTGACTAAAACCCACCCATGTTCCTTCTATTACCCTTTATGTTCCGAGGCCGCGGTATCTATTTCGGACAACCCGCAACCCCGGCAAAAATTCAACCCTGAGGGAATGAGTTTGTATGGAAAAATGCGATTTCTTGGCTGGATTGACTTGAAATTTTACATAAAAGCCTTTGCAACATTTTAAGTCAATCCTTCACAAAAATAATAGACAATGTAACATCACGTTATGACAATAAGGAGCTATGCAGCAGGGGAAACCGCTGGGCATAGCTCGTAGGTATAACACCATCGGGACGACGGCATGAAATTTCAATAAGTAAGGAAACATTCCTTGTTTCCATTGTAACTTCGACATCGTGTCCAATTCAACTGTGAACTCACGTAAAAAGTATTTCATACCAACATCCGGCGAGGTCGACGTTCGGCCGGAAACGGTAATCGGCCGCCGGAAGTAGCCCCGCTGTTTATTGTGGACTACGAATTCTGCTTGCACCACAATTGGAGCCTTACGTCGTAATCATACGACTTCAATTCACTGTAATAATAGAGTGCACTCGGTGCTCAGAAGTAGTTATTGTTTAACTTTTGTTTTGTAATGTTCTTTGATTTTGAGTAATTGTATGTTGATTGGCACCGAATTGAAGAATATTGAAGTATGCTGTTATAAATAATGAGACTTTTTTTTATAATAGAGGAGTACCTATTTTTGTATAGTCTGTTTGTCTATTGTAAAGATCTCATTGGACAGCAAGCACCATTGTATTGTAATAGTTTGGTTACAGTACAGGGTGGTTTTTGTAGAATATATGAATAGACCAGTGACAGTTGATCGAACAGGGGAGTCTGATCAGTAGGCCTACTATGACATCTTAAAGCAGAACTTATTCCACTGAGTGAAAGAGATGGCGCTAGACACCCTGTATAGCTCTGTCCCTTTCCTTCAACGGAATAAGTTCTGCTTTAACACGTCATGGTAGGGTAGCTGGTCCAGTTTCCTAAGATTCGTTATGTAGTTTTATAAGTATGTAATATTTATAGGCGTTTTAATTCCATTACAATTAAGACTTTAAAACGACACAACAAGTGCTATTTTGAACCATCAAAATGAGGGATAATTCTTAAACTGTCAGCAGAACGCACTAAGCCTGGCAATAGCTGGATTTACCCAACTTACCGTGTGATTAAAAGTTACCAGTGCAGAAAATAAGATGCTTCGGCGCTGCACTTTTAGCGCTGCCTCCGGTAAATCTGCTTACTGCTTGTCGGAGTGAGTGAAGCAATAAGGTTGAGAATCGCTTGATGCAGATGGAGACACGTTATCAGTATTTAGAAGCGTTCTTATTATGAAGAAGATGGAAAGAAATAGAAGGAAGTTAGAAAACGCGTTTTATTTGTTACAATCCGTAAGACGGATGGCAAATATTATCGGCAAAAATGATCGAGCGAACGATTTTTATTGCCTACGTTTGCCTGATAACCAAACAAGGTTATTAGTAGCTTGAGATATAAGCTCAACGAGTCGATGCACAATACCAAGGACAATTGGACAAAAAAAGATTTTCGAAACGATAATATTTGAATATGTTAGGGGCTAACGTCAGCCATACACATGCAGCACATACCAACATATGCAGTACCCACAATACAGGGTTATTAGTCAATTGCCTTATGTAACACTGACGAGGGTGTCGGACCGCTGAGGTCGGGGTGCGACCATTAATTTCCATATATTTACAATTCGTGACGTACAAATATCACGTAATTGTTTAAAAAAAAAACGGTTGGAACAATAACACACAAAAATATACTTTTCTATTGCAACCCAATCTGTCCAAATTATCTGTGTCAAATCCTTGAGCACGTAATCCATAACAATCTTCACGATAGCCGAAGGAAAGCCAAGTTTCCGTTAATTACATACCCGCCCGTGGTTAAGGGTTGGCTGATCAAATTAACCCTAATTCTAGTTCAGCCTATTGGTAGGTAGGTAAACAAAAACAATAATTCTATTGTCTTTCATTCCTTATTGATTTGATTCAGTCGACAAGGCCGTCAAAGTTACAATTTTTGGCAACTATTTGGCTGTTTTATTGTTTTTTCCACGTAAAAGGGTTATTAGCCGTATACGACAAAGTCAAAAATGAAAGGTTATGATTTTAGGAGCCCAATGAAAAATCATCAAATAACTTCTCCCGCTTTGGGAGGAGCGGAAGGGAGTATCCGATTTTTACTGACTAAGACCCATCCATGTTCCTTCTTTTTCACTTTATGTTCTGGGGCAGCGGTATCTCTTTCAAATAACCCGCAACCCCGGCGGAATTTTAGTAGGCTAGTATGTTGAGAACATTTTATAATCAAATAATTTTGATTTTGAATGAATTTTGGTTTCATCGATTCGTAACGATACATAATTCACGGAACAACTATTTCTAGACCATACTAATATTTGTTCAGTGCGGGGATCGAACCCGCGACAAGCAGCCGCAGCGCAGCAGTCGATCGCTCAGCCACTGCGCCTATCGTTATTCATTGGTAATTGCCCTGTTACCTGTCATCTATCACTTTTATTACATTTACATTAAATAACTATAACATCACTGTTACATGATGAACACGGAAACACGAACTACAGTAAAGTACAAAAGCGTCTGAATTCAAGACGTCGGGTTCAATAAGACGTTCCATTAAATATTATAAACGCTTGTATCATGTGCCAACTATGAGCTGCGGAGTTTTAGTAAATCTAACCAAGGGAGCTTTCAGACGTATTCGAGGTATTATGTACTGCCTGTATGACTCTAAAAAGATTCTATAATCAAAAACTTTACTAGGAATATATCGTGAGCGTGTGTGCTTACCCGCTGCTCACTGCTGCTAAATTATTTTTAAAATTCGTGTTGAGTCAAAGTTCATGGAGTACCCTGGATAAAGTTGAAACAAAATCCAACAACACATTACTTTGCAACTACATTTATATCCTCAAAATGTTTACAACAGTGAAAAAACGTATATTGTCTGATACCAAGCCCATCGTCTGTGTTCACCCTAAGACGTGTAGGTACGTTGTTGGGAGCCGTAGGCAACACGACATTAATAATAATCAACACGTGACGTGGCTCTGTCACGGCACGTCGTGTTCACAACGCGGCCACCATAGCGCGCGACCTTGACGGTGGAATATTTGTATCTGCTACTGAAGTATTAGAGTTGTTTTTACAAAAAAACCACTCATCTACACCGACTGACGTCACGTCGGAAAGCATCGTGGACATTAAAAAAATGTTTTGTTTGTTTTTTGAATTCCATATCTCTATTCTATTCTATTTTTATTTAATGGCAATTAGAGCCGATGTCAACGATTCTGCCAATGTCAATAGTGAATATGGAGTAGTGAGTGTGGGAAGTCTAAAAAACCAAATAGCTAGACGGATCATTATGAGAAAAAAATAAAATAAAAAAAAGTGATTTATGGGCTCATTGTAGTTTGGTTAGTGTGGGTCTGAAACAAACAAAAAAATATAGGTAAATAAATATCAAAATATTGTTAAAACATTAAAATCATACTGTATCTACATTTAAGACAGGACTCATAATTTAATATTATTGTGACGAATGAAAGAGGGTTCCATACCTCAAAAAGAAAAATAAACCCTTATTTAAAGTCACTTTGTTGTCCGTCTGTCTGTCTGCCTGTCTATCAACCCCCTTTATTTGGGAACACGTGGAGGTATTCAGTTGCAATTTAAAACCATATTATTCTCAAGTCGGTGGTCCCTAGGAGCTCTCATCAACCCTCTATACCTACGCATTTAAATAAATGGCTGTTTATATTTATGTGCGCGAGTCTGACTCGCATTTGACCGATTTTTTATAGTAACTAGAACAACAGACATATTATATAGATAACTAGCTTTGGCCCGCGGCTTCGCTCGCGTTAACTTCGGTAGCGCCTTATTGATTTGTAATAGCAACGCTTAGTTTTCCCGTTTCGTCCCTTTTTCTCCCTTATATCCCACTCTTTTTTTTTTAAATAGCCTATGTCCGTCTCCTGGTTCCAAACTATCTCTGTACCAAAATTCATCAAAATCGGTTCAGCCATTAAAGCGTGAAGAGGTAAAAAACAAACAAACTCACTTTCGCTTTTATAATATTAGTAAGGAAGTAAGGATAAGGATTCTTTATTATGTATACAAATAACAGTAACTATAGTTAAACATAAATCCTACCATCACGCCCAGTGGTTTCGGAGGGTTAGGCAGGTGTAACTATAATACCCATATCTACATTTGACCCACCATACTATAATACCATGCCACCATTATACCATTTTGTCCGTGGACAAAAATCCCTCGTCTGTTTTGTTCCTTAAGTTAAATTTTCTTCAGTATCACTATGGAACCAATTATGTAATACGGCCAAAAGAAAGAGGTCCTTGGATGCCATTAATAAGACATGCGAATATGCGATCACATATTTTTTTCATAACAATCATTTCAATAACGTCGCTAACTGGAACGTGTTTCTATAAAGAACAAACTAGCGCTTTGTTTTTTTTTATTATAGATAGCCTTTTTTTGGGGTGGGAAATCATCAAATAACTTCCCCCGCTCTGGGCGGAGCGGGGGGGATTGTCAGACTTGTACTGACTAAAACCCACCCATGTTCCTTCTATTGCCCTTTACCTTGCCGGGCCGCGGATATAGATAGCTTTGTGTTTATATAATCAGATTTTTTTACTTTTCTTTTTATAAGGGGGATATTAATTACCTACTTTTTTAAATAAAGAATTCGGCATACAGTGCGTGCAGAATTTTACTGCTTATAACTTAGAAAAGATTCTACAAAACGACCGAAGAGCAGAAGTTCCGATCAAAATATAAACATGACAAGGTTTTAGACCCCGCTCCCAAACAACAATAAATTCTTCTCCAGAGCCAGCACCCAAGTGCCCGCAATAAAAACCAGCCAAGTATTCTTGAAAACTTTACCACAACTCGTTTCGAGGCAAAAACTACGCCGGCGATCCTTCGCGCTTTATTAGAAAAACTTCAAAGTAGGGGCTCAATGAGATTCATTGGCCGCTGTGAGGCGTCGTTGTGACAACTTGTCTCAAGGAATTCTGCAGATTTCTCTTTGAGAAAAAACAGGCCTGAAATTACAGCCACCAATAGTGCTTTTTAGTGATTTATAGCATCACTTTGTTGTCCTTCTGTCGCGTCTTTTTAAGTATATTAAAAACAGCTGTCAAAATGGGTTACGGTGACTATCGGCGACAGACGGTGCTCATGACGTCATCTCAGTTGGTCACTGAAGATAGCCAATACGGAACTAGTTGTTTGACAGTTATTCGATGAACACTTAACCAAGTAATCATCACTTTGAGCTGTCAACAAAGACCCGCAATAGCCCTGCGGTCAAGATCCTTTATCTCGGGAACGCGTGGGGTGGCGGTATCGAGTTGAAATTAAAGCTATATACCCAAGTCTGTGGTCCAGTGGAGCCGTAAACAAATCCACTTTCTAAGTTTACGTAGTCAAAAGAGATTGACGTTTATGTCGCAACTGTAAGCAAACTTGGTGTGCGTAAGGTTATACGGAACTTTCGGTGTGAGTCCGTTTGGTTGATGATTGCGGTAAGGTGGGAATATTATTCTATCCACCCCAGCTCTCCGAGAAAAGCCAGTAACGCGGTAACGCCTTGGTGTTGCTGACGATCTCGCGAAAAGTAACTGGGTTACCGAACAACTTTCCCCGGTATGGTCAACCATCTAGAGACCATAATTATTATAATATGGTACAGCCATATTTGCCAGAAACTCCTTAGACGTCGTCACGGAAATCAGCCCTTCTGAAGGGCTACTATGACATCTTATAGCAATTCTTATTCCACTGAGTGAAAGAGATGGTGCTAGACATCCTGTATAGCTCTGTCTCTTTCCCTCAGCGGAATAAGAATTGCTTTAAGAGGTCATAGTAGGGTAGCAGGATCCGTTAAGTTTATATTGCGACCAAATTTAATATTGCGTCGACGTCGACATTTTGAACTGCAATTTAAAATAGTATGGTATCGTAATTATTTTTTCCTTGTGTTGCCCTGCTGCTCATAAAACTTGTTGCCAATTGCCATATCCCCGTTGGTGAGGACGATGAGACTTTAGAGGTATGAAGAATAGGGTGTAAAGTTCTCCATCCTCTATGGAAAAGGGAGGATCCTCCGACCAGACAGACGGGTGTCGTGTCTGGTCGGCCACTGCCCGACAGTTGCCTGTCGGGTGCTCGTACCTATATATGCTAACTTCGCGTACAACTTTGCTTGCGCGATGTAGGAATCTTGCCGTTAGTTCTTCAGTAGCTGGATAGATGGCGCTGTAGTACTTTTTGCCACTTGCATCTTTGTGTGGCTACAAGACGTTAGATTTGATTTGTTCTGTTATCCCCATACCTAACCCTGGACCATTGATGGACAGCGAGAAGTCGGTAATTTTATTCCCGTTGTGTCCCTTTCCATACGCCTATAAAGGGTTGAGCCATTATTTAAAGTAAGAAACAGCATGCAATTGAAGAATTGAATATAAAAACTTCTCCTACTATTTTACCAATGATACGACGTGGGTCAGATTGCTTTACTAATTTGTGCAGGCGTCCATAATTACATCATCCACTATTTTTTGACGATAACACTTCATTGCTAAGATGTGATGAAACAGACATGTTTCGGAAAGTAGAGCGTTGTCTTTAGTTGATCGATTCGATACAGATTTTTTTTAATTCTCATCGATGTAATCTTGTAATTACGATGTAAAGTATAACTGTTGCTAATTCAGTTGAAAGGTTCCAGTCGGACATAAAATGCAAGTTAATAATAAGCTTCTAAAAAGTAAGTTTTGCCTTTCGTGATTAATGTCAACACTATTCCCAAGATCTAAGTTCCCGGCTTTATATGTAGAAGACTTGACCGCGGCTCCGCTCGCGTTAAATTCGGGGTAACACAGTTCCCCTTTCGTGATTTGCAGGTACCTGTTACCTGTAGTTTTGCCCTTGCGCCTAAGCTAAGTTTTCCCTTTTCTTCCCTCTTTCTCCCTCATTTCTCATTCTTTTAATCTAATCTAAAAAAAAACCAGCTGTCATTTGTAGATCTTTGTCAGTCGTTACAGTAGTCAGTGTCCCGAAAGTCTGACAACCAGTCTTACCAAGGGGTATCGTATTACCCAGTATTAACTATGCTGTGGAGGTCAGATAGGCAGTCGCTCCATGTAAAATACTGATATTCAGCTACATCCGGTTAGACTGGAAGCCGACCCCAACATAGTTGGGAAAAGTCTATACGAAGAGGAAGACTCAAAAGTCAGTTTGACTTTTCAATCCATAAAAGAAATCGTTCATCTTATTGGCATCAAAGTAGTACATTTTGATTCAAGAGAGGAAACTATGTCATTGCAGCCGAGACGGACTTAACGCACGAGCCGCCAGGCGAGCGAGAGCAGCAGTAACAAATTCTGACGTGAATCAAACAACGACGTTGTATTGTATAACGGGCTGGTGTCCGCAACTCCACGTCTGAGGCGCGTATTTTGCGTATGGAAACAACGACGTTTCTCAATACACTTCGGAGAAATTTTGAAACTATTTCTTTTTCTTCTTTGTCTTCACATACTGATAGAGAAACAAAGCATGACATCGCTAAAACAACCTAATATTAAAAATAAAATATATAAATATGGTGTTCACTATAACACTTGTTTGATATTGGTAGTTTATCTAATATATAAAATTCTCGTGTCACAGTTTTCGTTTCCATACTCCTCCGAAAAGGCTGGACCGATTTGAACGAAATTTTGTGTGCATATCGGGTAGGTCTGAGAATCGGCCAACATCTATTTTTCAGACCCCTAAATGAGAAGCGGGTGAAACCGCTGGGCACATCTAGTATTAAATAAAACAGTTTATGAACAGTAAGCAGCGTGCAACTCGAAGGGACCGTCAAGTCGCCAGGAGGGCTAGTTTAGGACTAATCGGACGTAGCCGACGAGTTGCTTGCTACGTTTATTTGTAACTCAATTATTATGTGAATGTTGTTAGAAACCAATTATTAGAAATACTTTTATTGTTTCTATATTTTTTAGAGGAGCTCGTGGCTAAATAAATAGCAGCCGCTCGGGACGATCGTTAGGTTAAGCCGCGCTTGCCTAGGTTGGTTTGTGGATGGGTGACCACCCGTTACATACCGAGTTTCCTCCGTGCCTCGGAAAGCACGTTAAGCCGTTGGTCCCGGCTGGAATTTGTAGATCTTTGACAGTCGTTACAGGTAGTCAGTGTTCCGAAAGTCTGACAACCAGTCTTACCAACGGATATCGTATTACCCAGTATTAACTGGGCTGTGGAGGTCAGATAGGCAGTCGCTCCATGTAAAATACTGATATTCAGCTGCATCCGGTTAGACTGGAAGCCGACCCCAATATAGTTGGGAAAAGGCTAGGCAGATGATGATGATTTTTAAATTACTGTTAAATTTTTAATATTCTCCACCGTTTGATCGTTTATTAGGTACCTACCAGTCTACACGTGTTATTGGCAAAATTGTGGTATCTCTCGTGTGAAATTCTGTTGATAAACCATTTTTTTTACTAAAAATAAATTCCAAACAAGCGCCTCCTTGCTGTAAAAAAAAAAACACTGCCATCAATATACTTGATTTGAGTTGTTATTAATTTATTGTTATCCGCGTGATGAAACAGAAAAATGAATGCCCTTATTGCGATAAATGTGAAAAAAGGACTTGTGTGAAATACATTACACGTTGAACCTTATTTTAGTGCAATAAGAGCCAGTGTACGATGAAGTGTGTTGAAAATTATGTTTGTGAAAATTGGCCATTTTGATAGTGACAGAATAGTTTTTATAAAATTTGTTACTGCAGATCGAACATTTTCAGGCCAAACAGTTCCCTATCACTCTAGCAGTTAACGTACCTGCCCTTGTATTCTACAACATGTCGACTAGACGAATAACTTGCACAGCTAAGTTACGATCATGATGACCTAAGTTAGATCGAGTTAGAACAGCCAGGGAACCAACGCAAAACTTACGATATCCTACCTGATGGCTTGCTTATAGTGCATACAAAATGGCACAAGCACAACTTGTTTTTTTTTATGTATTCGTAACTTACTATAATAAAAGTAGTGTTTGAAATCATACCAAGCTCGTGGCTAGATAATAGTAGGCGCTCGGTTCGATATTGAGATTAAGTCGCACTTGCCTAGGTTGGTCTGCGGATAGGTGACCCGTGACCACCTGTTACATACCGAGTTTACTCCGTGCCTTGGAAAGCACGATAAGCTGTTAGTCCCGGCTTTCATTTGAAGATCTTTGACATTAGTGTACCGAAAGTCTGACAATCAGTCTCAACAAACGGCATTGTATTACCCAGTACCAACTGTGGGTTGTGCAGGACAGATAGGCAGTCGTTTCATGTAAAATACTAGAATTCAGCTGCATCCAGTTAGACTGGAAGCCGTCCTCAAAATTGTTGGGAAACCGCTAGGCAGATGTTTGAAATTATAGGTACTGAATTTCTGCTTATAAGAACGGTCGTAATATTGTAAGTCGCTTTTTATTTTTGTATAAAAAAATATAATCGAAAGTAAGATTCTGTTAATTCTAAAACAGTATAATATAAACTACCTTAAATCCTTAAGTTGTTCTTAAAGGGACACATTCCTTTATTTTTAAACAGAAACAAAACTGCATTCAAAGATTTTCTAAAACTCGCTTGCCTCTCAAAATAACTAAAAATATATAAAAAAAAAACAAACATGATAGGAGTATTATTCAGAATAAAAATATCTGTAACAACCATTTGGTCTTACTCTAAGTCTGTCTACAGGATATCCATCAAGATTTTCATGAACCCAGTTGGCTCTTATTTAAGTCTTCGATAAGAAAATCGTTTAATGGCACTAATACCTCTATGCAGATTTCCTTCTAACATGTTACTAGGTTTCAAAATTGAACGTTGACTTTGTTATTGTAAACAAAGTCAAACATTCCATTTTGAAACAAAGTATCGGAAGACATCAATTTTAACATTCAAACGAATATTTGGAACATTTTTATCAACAAATTTTATTTAGTATTGCTTCCCTTACATAATTATGTAATAATGGCGTATCAAGAACAATTCAATTTATTAGAAGCTTACTTTGCTTGCAACAAGAACTACGATTTAGCTCTGAAGATATTATGCTAATAGGAAAAGATCAATCCGTGTAATCGATACTCTGTGTTACGATCCTTTGCCATACAAAATATCGATTTAAAGCAACTGCGACTTGCAATTGCGCAACGAGCATCCCTTAAATTAAACATGACGCAAGCAATTCCTTTATAAGCGATTCCTACGAATTCACACAGATCATTAGCAATTCTGCAAATTTTCATAAAATGGTGACACAAATTGGCAGACTAATCATTTTTAATTCATTTCACATCAGAATCATATTCGCTGTAAATATTGCCACGTGAAATAAAATTAAGACCGTATTTTTACCGGTTATTTTGTCTTACCGGATTTTATTCATTAAATTAGTTTTAATATATTTTAAACGTAATTTAATTAAATTAAACTTATAACTGCTGAAAAGACCACAAAAATCCTGAAATGCGAAATTAGTAATACTTAAAAACTTTTTAACCCTGGCAACGCGTGTAGAGGAGTTTTTAGTGAATCCCTTGTGTAGGACACACAACTACGTACGTAGTTGTGTGATGACATTAAGGACACCAACGAAAATCAAAATCTTTTTCTTACAGACGCCTGCACATCAAGCTACTACAATCTGTCAGATTTCTTTGATAGATTTTCGACTTTAACTCTAAAGCATTAGGTTCAAGGTTTATTGGGAAAAATTGACAGTTTCGGGTAGCTTGACCAGCTGGCGTCTGTACAATAATTTTGTGTGAGTTGTATTTTGTGTGTTGAATTCTTTCCAAAGTAAGTGTAAATTTGTTCATTTTAATACACAGATTTAAATATTTTGTAGGAATGGAAAGGAGTGCAGCTAGTGTGTCTGAGAGGCAGTGGAACATTCTGCTCGACTTCTTGGATCGTAACCCCAACCCCTGGCTAGGGCTCGGGCTAATAATACTGCCCGAGGTCGAGCAGAATCTTCTTGCCTGTGGTCTCAGCTGTCTGAATAGCAAAATATTGGTCTATTGTATTTGAATATTCACTTAATATTCACTTTTCTCAGTGTCATCACAACTTCCCATTTCCTTTAGTGGTAAGTAGGTACCTACGTCGGTCGGTCAAGTACAGGGGGCTACAATTTTCCTAGTTCTCTTTTCGGTCAACAGAGGACAGAAACCCTGGTAAGCGGAAACTAGTATTTTTTGAGTAAAACGAGGCCACGAATATGGGTAGGGAATTTAATGTGACTTGCAGTCACGGTCAAGCTACATTTCAAATGGATGCTAAGAGTGCTACAAATAATTTTGTCCACAGTCTTGGCCATCGTAAATAAAGTGTTTATTTAGTCTTTAATGTGTTGCCGCTTCGTTACTCGCTACTCCGCAGTACCCGAGAGTTGAGTGGTTGTAGGTACGCACCAAGAAGCGCGCGGCGCCGGCGCCCGGCGCCCGTGGCGTACGTGACGTCGCTAAATTGGACTTATCAGTATCAAAGCGTGGCCTCATGGCAGATCCCGTGCGACACTTCATTTGCGAACATCTAGGATTCTAGGCAAAGTAATAAAAACTTTTTTTATAAGTGATGAAAATGGGTATTAATGCAATGAAAAAAAAACGTAGTACTACCTATTCAAAGTCGTTAAGTATTTGTTATATTCCAAATTATAAATGTCGACTGCTATTTTGGCTTCATAGACAAAACATCATCACGGCTTTAATTTTAGAAGAAACTTACCTCAATTGGGAAGGTAGGCCCTTTCGAATACATTTTGTCATTCAAAATCATAAGTTATTTACCTATTCAAATTAGGCTGATAGTCAGCACTTTTTAAACGTCAATATTACAAGAGAGCACTCAAAATGTCTGCCCTTCGCCACTTCCTAGTGTTTTAGGTGGGGAATTAGAAGTGGAGGAACAAACTCCCCGGAAACTCATCTGTCTGTCAGGTTTAAAGTATTTTGTTTTTTATTTATAGTATTTTATTCGTATACCTATCCCTATACTATTCATAATTATTTTTTCCTGTTTTACACCTACCACTGTTTGTCTGCATTACCCAAATGTTGAATGGTAGAAAAAGCCTATGGCATTAGGTAAGTCCGCCTCTGTTATTTATACTTGAAGTGTAAAAAAAATGAACAAGATTTAAACATTTCATTTTGTACAAGGTAAATTTAAAATTCTTTTTATTTATTGTCACATGGCAGCTAGCAAACACTATTTATTATTAAAATATACATTAGCATAAATAAAGCCCTCCAGTTTACTCACACGTGCAAGTTATGTTTAAGTCCGTTATAACAGGGGGCGAGCCTATCGCCATCCACCCAGACTCCGTTGAATAAATGACTTTTGATTTTGAAAAGGACCAATCGATATATGTATAAGAGTACCGATTTTACCATTTGGCAAAGGTACCAAGACCCAGTATCACTTTGCCCGACTGAATTGAACTCAGGTCCTCCGTCCTCTTACTGAGGAGGCGTGCCAGTGAGAACTAGACTGACGAGGTTAGCAAGTAACAGTTAGTATTATGTTTAGAAATTAACGGCATCCCTAGCAGAACAGGTCATGAACTGACCTCTCCCGGTAATGGAATACGGCGGGAGAGTTTAATAGTTCTCCGTACATAATTTATATGTTGTTCACTTGTGTCCTTTCTACTAGTTAGGCGCAACCATAGAGTAGGTGAGGGGCAGAGGGTGTAGGTTTGAAGTATCAATATACTTTGCTATTGGATTACACAAATCAAAATTAGATAAAAGTAGCCTGTAACTGTCCCACAGCTGGGCAAACATCTGCTTTATTATCTGTGCTGCGTTCATTTAAGCGTTTTTTTTTCTATCCTTGATCTGATAAATATCTTTTTTTGGTTACGTAGCCAAACGGCTAAAACGAAACCCATAATTATAGATTCGCTCTATTTGTCTGTCT
This sequence comes from Ochropleura leucogaster, assembly GCA_958449745.1. Taxonomy (NCBI): domain Eukaryota; kingdom Metazoa; phylum Arthropoda; class Insecta; order Lepidoptera; family Noctuidae; genus Ochropleura; species Ochropleura leucogaster. The sequence continues at coordinate 20,242,351 of OY288203.1, forward strand.
GTCCGTATATCACTGCCATATTACTCCAAGACCTTAAGAATGAAGGCATTATAGAAGGCCGCATTATAGAAGCAATGACCTTATATAATGCGCTACACAGTTTGATGGAACTTTATAAAATAGTAATAAGGATGCTCTGGGGCCCTCGCTCCATAAATCTAAATGAAAAAAAAAATACAGCACCGATTCTAAAACACTGTTCTTGGCCGGTTCATGAGATAGTATTTTGCTTCTTATGACGTAAAAATTGGGTTTCTCTCTAATTTCTAATGAAAAAAGTACGTTTGTATATAAGTATACTTTGAACAAGATTTGATATGTAGTTTTTGAAATAGGGGACTTTTTCATCAAACTGCAGCCGTAACATTATTTTTATGAAAACCAAATTTAGTTTTGCGGTTGAGTGTAAATTTACATTTAGGTTAAGGTTACTAGATTCTCAAAAAGATTCACTTACACTGAGAACAAAAGAGCCTTTTATTGTATTGATACTTTGAAAACCCATATACCTTCTCATATAGTTCCTCCGTGACTTTGGAAGGGTAAGTTCGTTGCCGGGGTTGCGGGTTGTTCGAAAGAGATATCGCGGCCCTGGGACATAAAGGTCAAATAAGGAACTTGGGTGGGTTTTTAGTCAGTACAATTCTGACAGTAAGTGAGTACCTAAAGCTAAAGCGCAATACACATTGAGCCCGCCGGGCCGCTGTCGGCAATTTTTTGTCGGCAGTTGAGTTGTCGGCTTCATCTAATACAAGTCGGAAAATTTGGTCGGCGGCTTGAGATGAGAAATTTATTTGGCAGTCAGCACTACAGGTCTAGCGTCGCCGGGCAACTGAGCGCAGGCGTACCCAAGCCGCCAACACGCGCGGGCGCATGTTGCCGATATGATTCTTTTAGTAAAGGCCGCCGGGTTGTGTCGCCGGGATTTGTCGGAGGCCCGGCGGGCTCAGTGTGTATTGCGCTTAAGCTATACGATGGACTTTTGTCGTCGCACTGTTTCTTCCAAAGGTCATTTACAGACCGGAAAAAACAAGCAGAGGCGTATCAACGCACAGAGCACAACCCCAAGCGAACTATTCTATGAAAAAGCAGGCGAAGTTATAGAAAGCCAAAACATAGTCCTTTCTACAATTCTCAATTCGAATCGCCGCCGCCGCCGCCCGCCGCAGAGCAGTGTCATCGAAATGAATTTATGTTAGTGTACGAGTACGTAGCGTTTCAGCTACATGCGTTATATTGTGCCACTGAATTTGTCAAGGCTGACTAATGCCTGCAAATTATGGAAGCCTGCGGACTTCGAGCTCCGGGCTCCAGTATTTAGCTTTGCCGGCAGGGTAGTCGTTTATGTAGCTAGACTGGCTTTATCGCTCTCTCATTTGGCGTGGGTTACACTTGAACAAAACAGTAGTTCAAGGTTACTAGTTAGTTAATTTTAAGTGCCTGTGCGAAAAGAAAAAGTATAGGTACCTACTCGATAAAAGACGCCCAATCAAACCCATACAGCCATACCCTAAGGTCCAATATCTTTTTACTTTTGCAGACCAACCGGCGTTGGTCCTTGCATCGTGCATACGAGGAGAATCGTTGGTTGGAAGCCTTGAGTTGGCCAATCTATCAACAATTATAATAAATTTAACTATTATAATATATCTATGTTTGTGTGTATTTTCGTAGTTCTTGTATCCCTGTCCCCAACTGAAGTTGAGTGAATCAGCTCTCTGGTCCTTGTTGAACTACACAACTATTGACATATATGCCAAGGTTATTACCTTTCTTGTGCCCAAGGTCACGGGAAGCATCAACTATCCTATTAGTTAAAAAAAAAAAACTCAAAAATTGGAATAGCTTTTCATACATGCAGTTGAGGGCTAAAAAAAAATATTCTTGGTCCTTTATTTTCTAAAGGAAAAAAATATTACAGACAGACCGCGAACGAAGTTGCTGGTAATAAATAATACATTCAATCAGTTATATATCAACACTGGCCGGATGAGGCAAGTACGCGATACATTGGATAAACTCTGAGTCTGAAACCGCAGCGCGATGTATTATGGATAAGAAGTGAGCTCTTAAAAGATTTATGGGGCGGAGAACAAAACTGGCACATTGATTGTACCTGTATTTTGGTGGAAAGCCGTTACATACTGTATTTTCAGGACACGAGCTTTTCATACTATTGGAATGGATGTTTGTGAAAGCCATATTAATATTGTAATAAAACTCGAATAGGTTACTTAGTTCAGTTTATTTTAGAAAAAATCTTTATTAACATAACACAATATACATAACTGTAGACCTTAAGCGCAATACACACTGAGCCCGCCGGACCGCCGACAAAGCCCGGCGACACAGCACACACGGCCTGTATGAAAAGAACCATGTCGGCAACATGCGCCCGCGCGTGTTGCCCGCCGACTTGTTGGCGGGCTGTAGTGCTGACTGCCAAATAAATTTCTCATCTTAAGCCGCCGACTTTTTTTTACCGATTCGTTGTGAATAAATGGACATTGTTGGCCTTGTAGATTCTTAGACGCTTGTTTACTTTTGTTAACTTATTTCACGTTTTGCAAAGTAAGCATGACTTTTGTCGGGCCCACGCTGCACGCTGTCCTCTCATACTTAAGTACTAACGCTGTAACAACATATTATTATAATGATTTTAAATGAGTTACCATGGAGTTTTTTGCCGGTTCTTCTCAATAGGAAACGACCAACCCGAACCGTGCATCTTTTCTCGATGTTTTATAAGTGCCCATGTAGATCTTTTTGATGATTTGATTTTGAGTATTTAGGTAGGTATCGAGTTATTATCATCAAAATCACAAGTACAATCCGTTCCTTCTTTTTTCAGATGGGAAATAATCAAATAACTTCTTCCGCTCTAGGTGGAGTGGAAGAGAGTACAGGTCTGTACCTGTACTGACTAAAACTCATCCATGTTCTTTCTGCTGCCCTTTATGTTCCGGGGCAAAACGGACGATATCTTTCAAACAACCGGCAGCCCCAGCAGGCACTAGCCCTGGCGGCTCCCTCTGCTATACAATTCTAGTAAACGTAAGAACAACAAATCAAGTAAACATTCAAAGACACCTCATGCCTCCTGAGTCCTACTAGTTTCACGGAGCTATATAAATCGGGCAATCAACGAATCTTCAAATGGCAAACATAGGTTATCCCCCTGCGATGGCTGCACCTCACACACGAGACGTTAAGTGCTAGTGCAGGTGAACAAGACAGTTAGATTGGACATAATTGCGTGTCGCTGTTAACAAGATCGAGCGCCTCTCGCAGGAACCGCCGCCGCCGACCTTCCTTGCCCGCCAGCATTCAGGCTATGTGGATGAAACTGCAATGTATAAGTTCTGCATACAAATTTTATTTTAATGAAAAAATGACTAGGTAACTATGTACCTAATTCACAACATTGGATCAGCCAAAGACCAGAGGGAAGAGGGAAGACTTTTTTTTTAAATATGACACAAAAGTACGACTCAATATGTAAGCATCATTTAAAACCTGTTTGCACCACGAATCAACTTAGCATGTCAAATTGAAGCAATTGTTAAAACTATAAATGTGATGAAATCATTTGGCAACATTGATTTCTTTATTCTTTATTCGTACCAAATAGTTCCAATTAAAGTTTAGATTAGAAACAAGTACACTATTGTTTCGTAATATATACGTGCGTTGTGTGCTGTGCGTTGCAAGATTACAACCATTTCCTTTGAATAATATTTAACAGAGAAGTCCATACATGTAATATTTTCTTTTGTTCCTATTCAATTTGTTGCTTTTCCATACCTAGATAGGTACTATGAATATAAAGGGGTAAAGTTCTGAGGTATGTTGTTGTATAGTCCGGTTGAGCCCTACCCTACCCTATAACAGACGGGCCTGTTGGTCTAGTGGTTAGTGGGCCTGACTGCTGAGCCGGAGGTCGTGGGTTCGATTCCCACCCAGGACAAACTTTGTGTGATGAGCATGATTGTTTGTTCTGTGTCTGGGTGTGATTCATTTCAAAACCCGACCGGTTTTGAAATGAGATAATTAATCACCAGTTATGCAACCACTAGTCACTTTTATTACTACGTTTTATTTGGGAGGTAAGGGATGAACTGTTCTGATAAGCCAACCAACAGAACCGGGACAACTGACGTACCTACCTCTAACCGGGAAAAGTTCCCGTGCATCGGGATTTAAAGGTTGCAACAAGGATCGAATAATATTCCCACCCATACGCAAAATACGCGGCTCAGACGTGGAGTTGCGGACACCAGCCCGTTATACAATACAATACAAAAGGTTGCAACTAGCCTAGTTGCAACATTGTACAGTCCATTTATCGCTACGTCAAGAATTTGTAAACAATGCAACGTTACTATACTATGCTGTAAATAATACGATGGTTTTACCTATCGCAATCCTACAGAAGTAGCTTTGTTCATTAAATTGTAACACCATAATTATTTACATTATTTGATCACCCATCGGAAACATCGGATTTTTAAGGGATTAGCAAGTCGACATTAGGAACAAGGTCCAGCATCACCATACCTACATGTTTTAGTCCAGTTTTTAAAGTAGGAAACAAATCTAGTCAATTCATCCATACTATCCTTACTAATATTATATTATAATAGCGAAAGTGAGTTTGTTTGTTTGTTTATTACCTACCTCTTCACGCTCTAATGGCTGAACCGATTTTGATGAATTTTGGTACATACATAGTTGGGAACCAGGAGACGGACAGGCTAATTAAAAAAATATATTAAAAAAGTGGGATATGAGGGAGAACGAGGAAAGAAAAGGGAAAACTTAACGTTGCTATTACAAATCAATAAGGCGCAAGAGCAAAAACTGCAGCTAGCAGATACTGTGTTATATCGAATTTAACGCGAGCGAAGCTGCAGGCAAAAGCTAGTTTATTATAAAATAGACGCAAAGAACTAAGGAATATAAATAATGTCTTAATATCACAACAATTTGCAACATAAACAGAACTGGCTCCTAAAACCAGGAATTTCTCCTTGCTATATTATCTGAAACAATGGAGGCAACAGCCATAAATACAAACATCCGGAACAAACACACTTGTCACGGTATGTGAACCAGTAGAACAGACTCCCTCCGCTTGCCAAGGAACCCACCTTTACACGATAAATTGTCCAAGCTTATTGCCTTCAGTAATAAGAGCTAAGTAACGCGAACGTTTTGGCTCAGTTTCAAAAGAAAAAATGCCGGAACATTCGGTATTGAATAGCTTGTCGTGACATAGTTTTTTTTTTCAGGGCCTAGCTTGTAGTACTGTTATTAATTTTGTGGTTTAGCTCATTAAACGACTTCACAACTTTTTTTTGTATGTTTGTTACGCGATTTCGCCGTCAGTTGTGGCTGGATTTTCAAAATTATTTTTTAATCGTAAATCAAATCAAACCGTTTATTTCAATTAGACCATTACAGGCACTTTTGAATGTCAAGAAACAAAATGAATCTACAGTCCCGGTCACAAGGCATAATAACTTGTGAGAGTACCTACTGTAGTTGCCCATTCCAAAGCGTTGATCTCTATGGAGAAGAATGGGCAAGAAACTCCATGGACACTCTTAAATCATAATATTTTTACAAATTCGTATTTACATCATCCATGTTGAGATTATACAAATATGTGAGAACGATGTAGAAAGACGTGCACAGTAGGTAAGAGCGTCCAGAGTAAATAAAAAACAAAATTTAATTTTAAATCTAAATAAGTTTAAAATGAACCGTGGTAGCTAAAAAATGACCAGTCCCAACTGACAGCGCCCGTTCACGAACATGACGTATGGATCAGCCCCATTCAGCTCGACCATTTTGAAGGGAGCTAAATGACCCGATACACCCGCCACCATCAGTGAGACATTTAAGTGAGCATGGCTCTTTTCTAGCCATATCATCCTTCACACAATCCATCCAATCTCTCTTTAGCCTGCCTCTGCTCTTATAGTCAAGACCACCGACAGCATTATAAATAGGGATTTCCGCTGCCCTGGAACACAAAAGGGCAAAAGAAGGAACATGGATGGGGTTTAGTCAGGTTGTTAGTCCGACAATGCTTTAGCGGAGCGAAAAGAGTCCATTGATGGTTTTCCATCCAGTAAAAAAAACAAAGTACCGACTAAAGTATGCGACGTATTCAGATTATGTTACAGCTTGAAAATTCTAGCACCCCCTTTGAAATTTATAGGTTTTCCATTGTATACAGAAAATCGCAAAGAACATTTAAATGTTTGAGCGTGTAGCGACACAAATATGAAGAGGCAAAAAGTACTACAGCGCCATCTATGCAACCACTGAAGCACTTATGGCAAAAATTCCTACATCGCGCAAGCAAAGTTGTACGCGAAGTTAAGATATATACGAGCACCTGACAAGCGTCTGTTCAGAGGATTCTCCCTTTTCCATAGAGGATGGAGAACTTTACACCCTGTTCTTCATACCTTTAAAAGCGCTATAGGACACAGTTTTCTATAGTAACTCTAGCTCTTTTTTGTCTACGGCTCTGTCGATGGAAGACGAAACGCTAAACGACCTGTGCATGCTCAATGATCACAAGGAAAGCGTAGAGGAAGACACTAACTTTATGGACAAGGATAACAACCTAGACGCCCTAAGTCACAAAGTTACATATTGCCCATATCAAGGCAACCTATTACCACACAGCTCCTCAGTCATCGGCGCCACTTTCCAACTTCTTCTTATGAACTCACTCATTACACTACCTGTAAGGTTACCATGACATCTTATAGCAGTTCTTATTAAGGTGTGATAAAGAGATGGTGCTAGACACTCTGTATAGCTCTGTCTCTTTCCCTCAGTGGAATAAGTTCTGTTTTAAGACGTCATGGTAGTGTAGCTGAAAACAGTTTTCCCGTGATCTGTTTTCTCTCTCTGAATTGAGATAAGTTTTCTCCCCTTCTTTGTATTTTTTTACAGGGAACAATGGAGTTCAAAATAATATAGGGCAGGGTAATAAAGCGTTCTGCTCCAAATCAGTTAGCGGTCAAGTGGTCACATTAGGTGCAGATTTATAGCCTCTTCCCGACGGGACCCGAAATACATGCCCTACTATACTTTTCATTTTCTCACAAGTACAATGGCCTTCAGTCTATAATAGGGATTGCGAACCTTTTGACGGTCGCGTGTGTAATATATTTGGTAAAGCGACGTCGGCGTCGGTAACCCCATATGTGCTAGACTTGGGTATGCTCGAAATATTTGCCTAGGAATCTATAAACATAGTTTCTCCATAAGCGGTATAAGAGCCTTATTATCCAACATTAACGTAGAGGTTTGATAGTAATGGCACCTAGTGATTGACAAAAATATGTAATTAAAATCTCTCACACCGGTCTAGTAATTTAGTTTTTTTTATAACTGGGACCGGGCGCGGACTTCATAAAACTATGCAGCGATCGTTGCTGGAGATTTCACCTTCGTACTAGGTATAATAAGCTCAATAAATGCAAAAAAGAGGAAAGAAAAGAGAAAAAAAACAACAATAAACATTCAATAGTACGCCAAGCCCCGGATGGAAAATGCTTCGTGAAACCACTCAACATTTTATTCTCAAACATGGAATTTTTAAGCCCCCCTTAGCTATTTATAGCTCGCGGCTAATCCCCCGGTTGAGCTGTTGGGTTGGATTTAACTTAGTTATAACAATAATTTATATGAATTGTATGATATTATACACGCCAAGTATGATAATATTAAGCTCTAAGCGTAGTGTAATTTTTCGGGTTTTTAGATCGTTTGTTCTTGCATTTACTATGATCAGCGCCATCTTTCCGTCCTACTTTAAAGTTGGAAACAGTTAGTAAGGGAGAACGAGCAGCAGATGGCAATGATGCATACTTACATGTTTCCTCGTATTTTATTTATTGTTCTTTATTAATATTTAAGAATAGCTAACTTTTTTGCTGTTACTGAATTTTAAAATCGGGTTATGGTTTCTAAAACCAGAAGTTGTTATAAAAAAAGTACTGGCAACCTAGACTAACCGGCGCGCGCCATCTTTTCCAACCGGCCCGGCTGTCATTTATTTTCTAAAGATCGGAAAGCGGGTGTGTTGTTCGTTTATCGGTCTCATTTGTCACGATTTATCAGGTAAGTGGAATAGAATTTATTTTACTTACAAGCATTCACTTTCAAAAAACTAGCTTATAAGTATATTTAGTTCTCAATAATATAAATACACGAGGTACCTACCTAGACAGTGTTATAATTAATAAAATAATGTTCTATTGTCTAGTTAACGAATGGAAAAGATTCCACTGGGAAGTAGAAAATCGTAATTTCTCGTGGTGGTCATGACACGCTTGCACAACACAAGTGATGCCATGTGTAGGTACGATTAACCGATTGGTGAAACAATTATTGTTTTATTTGGGTAGCATGCACATAGCAAGTAAGTAAGTAACAAGATTTGAAAAAACAATAACATGTACCTATGTACGCATGGAAGGTGAAGATGCGTGGTCATGTGGTGACCGTTGTCTATTTTAATGATATATTTTTTTATCAAAGGTCATGCAAAACGGAAGCAATGTTAGGAAAAGGCTTCGCCGTGAGTCTGAGGACGAAGTCAAAGGGAATGTAGCGAAAAAGATGATAGGAGAGAGGTAATTTGCCCACGAAATAGAAAGTTCAAGTTACAACAATAAATTCTAACCATGCTTTACATGTAATTCTACAGGAAAATATAAGTATAGTTAATGCTATTGCATTTTGGAATATTAATGATTTTCGTGGAATATGGGGATTTTACAAGGTGACAGATCTGGCATGTCGCTTGACTCGCCTGATAGGGCAAGGAAAAAAATAAGCTTCTGTTCTAGCTACATCTTCAATTTAATTTTTAAAAGCAAATATCTATGGTGTAGGTGGTAAGTTTATTCAAGTGTTTAATAAAAGGAAAGGTGTTGGTGTGTGTAATTGGTTGTCTTGCTGCATGGAAATATTACCTATGCATGATATCAATACAATTATCATTTTCATTTTAAATTATATTAGAAAATACTTTACAAATGTTGCATAACATGGGTATAAATTAAGTCATGAAACTGCATGACTGTAATGACTGATGTATGATTCATACATCAACCGGTTAAAACTTGTTAACTATTAAATAGTTTTTTTTTTTTTTGCGGACTTCAATGAAACTTTTTTTATATCAGATTTTACTTCTGTTTCATTGTTGCCATAGTAATTGCTACTGGCCTAAAATCCAGCCGGAATCTTCAAACTTGAAATTGATAATTATTGTTAGAAAAACCCCATTAGTAAATAAAACCGTTTAAAAAGTGGAATATTCTGATTTTAAATATTTTTTTTATCCATGTAGTTAACTTGGAAATTGACAAGTGTCAGCTGCCAACATGTCTATGGAGCACTGTTGTTTCTGCAGAGGTGATGAGGGCAATAACATCGACCTAGAAAAGCCTGAACACCTACTGCCCATGATGAGGCCATTCTCTATGAGGTGCTTGTTATCATGATAGTAAAAAGTAGTCTATGAATTTGTTATTTATAAACAAAGTAGTTCAATAGTTCAAAGTAGTTTTGAATTAGAAGTAGTATTTGAATGCTTTTAATTTAAGATGTGAGATTGTTTTCATTATAAATATGGACAAAGAATGTAGTAACATAACTCCATAGCTAAATTAAAAGTCTACAAAATAATATAGAAATATTTGGCAGTGTAAATCACACCTAGGCAAAATTGATGGATAGAACAAGTCAAATGCTGGTGTAGATTCTGATGAACTATGGGACACCAGACTAATATTAAAATGACATACCTGATAACATTTAATTTTATCCCACACCGTTTTATTCACAACTAGCTGTTCTGTGCAGTTTCATTTGAGTCTTTAGTTGTTGCCCCACTTCCGAGGGTAGTAGTGTGATGTTATTGATGTAGCTTCCTATTAGTGAAAAAATGGTTAGAATCGGTCCAGTTGTTGTAGAGCTTATTCGTTACAAACAAACAAACATTTCCTCTTTATAATATTAGTATAGATCAAAGATAGTCCAATTTATCTAAAAAAACCACTATTTTTGGTGCAAAACATCAATTTCACATTAGTAAGATTTTTTCTAAATTGAGTAACTGAACCATCATTAATGCTGTCAAATTAATGATATGGTTAAGTTGTGTCACCTCAATCTATTTCAGTAAAGGAAACTTTATTGACAGGAATAAACAAAGGCATTTTTAGAGTAGTTTAAGTTTAATTTGCAACAGAGTCAACACCAATTTTTGCAGACTTGATTGGAAGTTCCAAATTTAACAACGAGCTAAAGAAACTGAAAAAGTTAGTAAGGGACTCAAATAAATGACAGTGCAAACATTTATACGAAAATACTGTCAACAATTCAAAATATAATTAACAGCCAATTTTGCACATGGAGTCTCACTTGTCTAATCTCGATTACTCTCCAATAGAATATTCATAATTCTGAATTTAATTCCGTAGTGAAGTAGTTTGTTAGCTTTTTCATATTTAAAATAGTTACTTACCTACCTAGTTTATCTCTAGGAAAATTTGGGAGGGTCCTGCCGCTCTATGTTAAACATACTAGTATTTAGCTACATCTGGTAAGACTCGACCAACTCTAAAAGTTGGAAAAAGGCTTAGCAGATAATGAATTAATAAAGAAAAATATACTTCAATAAATACACAAGATGTGGGAGGGTAGCGTTTGTTTTTTTCAAATGATTCTCTGGTGCTAAAACAATTTGTGTAATTTCTATGAGTTTCATAGATTCATGTAAAAAATAGGATAACATTGTAACCTACTATAACCAGATTACAATATATTTTTTCGTAGTACTAGACGGTTTGTAAACTGTTTTTGTTTAAGTCTTTTCTTTATGTATTTGGCTATAGACTGTATTTTTTGGCTTATGGTATGTACAGTACAGATACTGCTAACTTTGCCACGAAAATTTAGATGTCTTACAAAGTGTTTGCTTTGTACAGCGCCTTAATCTACTATATAAAAATAAGTCGGGTTTTCCTTCCTGACGCTAAAACTCCAGAACGATTTCCACGGTTTTGCATTCGTTCGTCTCGGGTTCCGTGAGGTTTATAGCAAGGAAAAGGTAGGATGGGTAGAAAATTGCATAGCAACGCACAGCCAGTGGAATTATAGAAGAAAGCTTTAGAATTTTCAACAAGTATTTTTAGTCATCTTCAATTTAAAGTATTCTTGATTTGTCTATCCCTAACACAATAAAGTTTGGTCTATAAAAAAGTTTTTTTTACTATATTTTTAGGTTCTTCTACTTGAAAACTGCATTTTATTGCATTTAGGTTCAACATGCAATGGATTTCACACGCGTGGTTTTTTACAAGCTTTTATTTAGTTTCACCTGTCCCGTTGTTACAAGCTTTTATTTAGTTTCACCTGTCCCGTTGTCTGTCGTTCTGTAATCAAATCTTGCAACTTAAAGGAGGCCGGCGAGATTGGACCCACATTATTTATAAATTAACGAAGTATCATTCACTTGTGAGTTAATGTTTATTATAACTAAGAGTTTATAAGAAGATTATCTAAAAAATATTGAATGACTAGATTATGGGAATTAAAAGTTAGAAAAGATTTTTATTTTCTTATAAATAAGTCATCATGCAGTTATTGAACGCACCGTATTTCGAATTACATTCCAACCTACTCTTTATATGATATTTACGTTCTCACACTAGTAGATATTTTACGGTTGTAATTTTTTTTTAATAAATGAAACTTGTAAAATATAAAAACATATATACAAACGTTAATATTAAACAAGCATTCACATTTTTTTATTACAAAAATGCACAATGTTAAAATAATTACGATTATCTATGATAACGTAGAATGAAGCGTTTTGCTGTCAATATGAGCTGACTGTTAGTGTCAAAACTATTTCGTGTTATTCCAGTTTGTATTCAACGGCTACCGTGGGATATTTATTATTTTCTGTGTGATTTTATGGATTATTGAAGTAGAAAAATCGAAGTGGTATGTAGAAACACATGAACACCTTTTTGAAACTACATATTACATAAAAAAGATAATATTGTATTAAATACGCAATCTTGGATTCGTTTTAGGTTTTAATCTTCTACCTTGTATTCTTTTTTCTCCCACCACCTACGACTCACTGCCCATTTGCTTTTTTTCTAGTTTTATATAGTTCTACAACTAAGTACAAGTTTCTATACGGTACGGTACTCCTAAGAGTGGGTCCCATTTTACATGTGTCCCCGCCATCCTCCTTTGATCCACTTCCCGGTTTCCGATTGAGCTGAAATTTAGAATGCATGTATAAATCGGATGACAATGCAATGTTATTGTGACATAAAGCTGATCTGATGATGGAGCTGGAAGGTGGCCATAGGAACTCCGTAATTAAATGATGCAACTCTATCGAGTTTCAGCTCATTAGATTCGTCTTGACAAGTACTTTGATACTATATGGTAACCAGGGTCTGATGATGGAGCCGGAAGGTGGCTATAGGAACTCCGTAATTAAACGACGCAACTCCATCGAGTTTGGTCTCGTTTGATTCGTCTTGACGAGTACTTTGATACTATATGGTAACCAGGGTCTGATGATGGAGCCGGAAGGTGGCTATAGGAACTCCGTAATTAAACGATGCAACCCTATCGAGTTTGAGCTCATTGGATTAGTCTTGACGAGTACTTTGATACTATATGGTAACCAGGGTCTGATGATGGAGCCGGAAGGTGGCTATAGGAACTCCGTAATTAAACGATGCAACCCTATCGAGTTTTAGCTCATTGGATTAGTCTTGACGAGTACTTTGATACTATATGGTAACCAGGGTCTGATGATGGAGCCGGAAGGTGGCTATAGGAACTCCGTAATTAAACGATGCAACCCTAACGAGTTTGAGCTCATTGGATTAGTCTTGACGAGTACTTTGATACTATATGGTAACCAGGGTCTGATGATGGAGCGGGAAGGTGGCTATAGGAACTCCGTAATTAAACGACGCAACTCCATCGAGTTTGGTCTCGTTTGATTCGTCTTGACGAGTACTTTGATACTATATGGTAACCAGGGTCTGATGATGGAGCCGGAAGGTGGCCATAGGAACTCCGTAATTAAATGATGCAACCCTATCGAGTTTCAGCTCATTAGATTCGTCTTGACAAGTACTTTGATACTATATGGTAACCAGGGTCTGATGATGGAGCCGGAAGGTGGCTATAGGAACTCCGTAATTAAACGATGCAACCCTATCGAGTTTGAGCTCATTGGATTAGTCTTGACGAGTACTTTGATACTATATGGTAACCAGGGTCTGATGATGGAGCCGGAAGGTGGCTATAGGAACTCCGTAATTAAACGATGCAACCCTATCGAGTTCGAGCTCATTGGATTAGTCTTGACGAGTACTTTGATACTATATGGTAACCAGGGTCTGATGTTGGAGCCGGAAGGTGGCCATAGGAACTCCGTAATTAAACGACGCAACTCCATCGAGTTTGGTCTCGTTTGATTCGTCTTGACGAGTCTCTTGCTCTCGTCCCATATAAATTATATATGATTGATTGGATGGATGACCCAATGCCCATGCTGACGGGAAATTTTCTCAGATTGATGCGGTTACAGTGGAAAGATATACAATTTCTATTTATTGACGAAATATCAATGGTCCCGTATGAGATGCTTTGCATGATCGACTCTAGATTAAAACAACTTAAGAATAGTGAAGAAATGTTGGGTGGTCTTAATGTGCTCTTGTTCGGCGATCTAATGCAACTGCCTCCGGTACGCGGAAACCAAGTATTCGATCAACCAGCAAGAATGGTTCCAGCGACACATTTGTGGCGCTTGTTCTCTTTAATAGAGCTAAAAGAGAACATGAGACAAAAAGGTTGCGACAAGTTTGTGAATATATTGAACGCTTCAAGAGTAGGTGAGCTGACTACCGAACACTTTTCTGATCTTATGCAGAAAGTATCTTCAAATAGCTCTGAAGAGTTCTCGATTGAAAAAGCTCTACGTATTTACCCAACGAATCAGCAGGTCAATAAACATAATTCAGCCGTTCTCGAACATTTTAGGAAGAAGAATACACAAATGTTTAAAATAATAGCACAAGATCAATTAATTGATGGATCAAAAAAGAATGATCAGATTGATATTAATAAAATAATACACACGGACATTAACAAAACAGGAGGTCTTCCAAAAGAACTAGAAATATTTGTTGGTGCTAAAGTTATGTTGAGGTCTAACGTTGACGTTGCTAAGGGACTTGTGAATGGAGCAATAGGTCACATCACTGAAATCATATGGCCGTATACATAGTTATTCAATCTCGTCCCTCTTCTTTATCATAGTCCCCATTTAAAAATGAAAGCGTGTTACATTGTGATAGCTTGAGGAAAATGTTGTGTTGTATTAAATGTAACACGCTTTCATTTATAAATGGGGACTATGATAAAGAGGGGGGACGAGATTGAATAAATAAGTATGGTGAAAAGTTTTAGTGTTAAAATGAAATAAATTTGTACAATATGGAATTATTTTGTCCTAGACGAAGACGCTTATTTGTCGTTAAAGGTTACAATCAAGTTACAAAGTGTTATATTTCTTTTTAGAGTTAATTTATTTTAAAATTTTTAGTTCATTTTATAAACAAATAATAAAAGCTTGTTTTTAAAAAGGTTTTTTTTTCTTTAATTTTATTCTCATTTATCACAAGAAGGCTTTATGTTTTTCTGTTTCATTATGGATAACAATTATCAAATCTAGAGAGATTTGCCGGCAGTATTTAAATTTTTTAGAGCAAAGAAGTTCTTACCTCGCGGCTCGTGCGTTAAATCCGCCTCGGCTGCAATGACGGAAGTTTCCTTAATTGAATCAAAATGTACTATTATTTACCTAAACGGTGTTGCGCTCCAAGTAGGTAGGTATTTCTGATCATTTCATCATCCTTACCTCGATGACAACAGTTTTCTTGTATAGACCTGACTCTTTATTTGACGTGGCCGTGGCATTGCTATAAATTAGATGTCATTATTTGGCATTTTTCACTTAGGTGATAAGTGCTATAGTTCTAATCTCATTTTCTTATTGTGTTGTTTGTTTGCTGAAATTGGCTATGTTGAACAGAACCATCAAAAGTACACACGGCGACAGATCAACCTATACAAAACCAGTTTATGCTGCTCTCTCAACAACGGATCGTACACCATAAATTTCAAGTACAATGAGAGATCCGCATAAACTGGTTTTGTATAGGTTGATCTGTTGCCGTGTGTTAACACACGGCAACAGATCAACCTATACAAAACCAGTTTATGCGGATCTCTCATTGTACTTGAAGTTACTGATGAAATGAACTTAAGTAGCATCTGATCTACTTGTCATCCTTATAGGAATCTGAATTGCCTTAGGTCAATTGGTTTTTTTACTGTTGCTGGACTTTTCTGAAACTTACTGTATTTCGGCACCAATGCCTGTTTCTGTGAAATCTAAAAGGTAACAATTTGTGTTTCAAATTGTACATTATGTTTCCTGCTCTTATCTGTCAACACAAATCGAAGTCAAGGCTATCCGATAAGTGCATAAGACGATTGTATCATGTCTATCATTACACTTATTAGTCTAGCCAAATTGGTTTAGTGATAACGAAAATTTTAGAACATTCCATCCAACTTTAATCGAATCTGAGTGACGTCATATCTTCGTTTCTTTATCATTCCTGAAAGTGTAGTAATAAGTCTGTTTTAAAATATATCGTAAAACATTATAAAATGAAAAATATTCTTTTTAAGTACCTACAACATGTAGCAAAGATCATGATAGTAACATCTACAGTAATAGTTAAACTGGCGGCTCGCGCAGGACGAAGGTGTTAAGGTTCAAAATTTAAGGCTCGTCACTCACAGCTAACTTCCGTGCAGCCATATAAATTCTACAAAACTGATGATATTACTTTCCATCTTATTCAAATAGTTAAAACTGATAAACCTTAGCGTGAGGTAAACACTTAACATTACTTCATCTCGACGGTAAAAAGGAAGTAGGGCATAAGCGACATTTTGGTCAAAAATGAGTTATATATGCCATCATACGTAAAATTTTCCGCTCTTTCAAATGCGCTTACTCCCATGGCTCTACGATGACTTTTTTGGCGTTTATGCCCTAGCAAAAAAAAACATTTTACTAGTATTATTTTTCGTAACCGACGAAAATTCAGATCATTTTTTCTAAAAAGGTGTTTGTACCCCTACAAAAATGACTTATTTTGGGTTTGTTGTCGGTAATGCTTTTTTACTTCATAAGGGTGTCGAGGTTTCGGTTGCTTATGCCTTTTAAGCTTTTCCCTCAAAAACTACAAACGTTGTTTATAGCCTACTTCCATTTCATAATTCAACGTAGCTATGGCGCTTGTACCCTATATACAAAATTCATTTTCGTATTACTCTGTCGGCTATACCCTATTACCATTCAGTACTTTATGACAGCTATGTAGGTTATGCCCTATTACCTAAATTTATTTTAATATCACACTGTTGGTTATACCTTACTTCCGTTTACAATATAAATACAGTTATGTCGCTAATACCTTATTATTTAAATTAAATTAGATATCATGGTGTCGATTATAAGCTACTTCCACGTTTTACAATCATACTCATACGTCACTTTTACTGCAATACCCAATAAGAATTTAATTACGAGTCGGTGCTTATGCCATTTGATATCACATAAAAACTTTTTAACAAAAAATTGAACCGACGAAAAGTGAAAAATAAAAACCTTTAATCTAATTAGTGTGAAATTTTTGACTGTTATTCAAATTTAATTTTTTTTGGCTTTTTAAATAAAATATTGTCTTTTGCTATCTAATTTCCCTTTTCGTCGATTTTTTGTATACTTCGACACTACCTACTAGATATTTGGTAGCTATTATTTTAAATCCACATTAGTTGCTTTTGATATTTAATAAAAACCCTTGATAGGCGAACAGACGCGTAAGATGATGGATTCGAGGATGGAGCTTCGATAAGAATGTTTCTTACCGTCAAACAGGTTGAGAAGTACTAAGATGACTACCATAAATTCGAAACACTATCGAGGGAATAGACCTCCAGATATTTTAGAGTGTGATACGTGACTTAGAAAAGTGTAACACCTAATAACACGTCCCCGTAAGTTTACGAATACGAAACACTTAACAACGAATGCACGCTACCACGAAAAACTTAACGCCGTAGCAATGTGATCTCGAATAACGAAATCTCTAATGTTCCCTTTTTCGAAACACTTAACAACGAATGCACGCTACCACGAAAAACTGAACACCGTAGCAATGTGATCTCGAATAACGAAATTTCTAATGTTCCCTTTTTCGAAACACTTAACAACGAATGTACGCTACCACTAAAAACTGAACACCGTAGCGATGTGATCTCGAATATCAAAACCTCTAAAAGTCATCGTAAAAAGTCTTTATTCATATAACAACCAACTAAACAGAGAAAATCAAACCAATCAACCAAATCAACAGATTTTCCATGACAATACAAATAACCAAATCCAACATTAAATAAAAACTTTAAAAAAACAGTTAACGTTTAAAATAGCACAAGTATCAAGACCGTCTAAAAATGTGGTTAAGTCGGTCAGCGGTGATGCCATGATTCCACCTCATTTTGTGAAATAGGAACAGTGGTCCCTATTGAGCTATTTACAGACCAGATGTCAGGCGGAAACAATGGAGGCACTTTTTGTTTTTGCAAGTTTGTCTGTAATGTATCGAGGTTTTGAGTAGTCCTTTTCTTATAAGTTCCATTGATATAATATTTGGAAAACCAATCAGTGACTTTTACTGCATCCTTGGGTAGTACCTTTTCTTTTAGTATTTCAAAAGCTTCAGGTATCTCTTCTGGCTTTAAAAAGCCACAATCATTGTCACAGTCCTGAACCAGAAGCAATAGATGACTTAGAATTGAGAGCTAGGTTGAAAAAACGAGCGAAGCATAGTATGGATGGACCGGCACAGGTTATACAGGCGGCGATTCAAGATATTCCTAGTGGAAGTGCCCCCTACTTACCCAGTATAAATGCCTGATGATACCTGAGGCTTTTGAAATACTAAATAGTGAGGTCTGAAGTTTTTAATAAAGTTCAAGTAATAAGCCCAAGTGGCGTCATACTGTAGGGAACCTCTTTTAACTGACTTCCATTACCACCGCCAAAGCTTTGATGACAATCATACTCCAGCAAGGCATAAACAGTTCTCATCGAGGTACATGAAATGAGCCTAAACACAATACAGCTGCTGTAAGCTATTGAGAATGTCTAGTAAATACTTCCCGTCTCCATCATCAGACCTTCTATGACCGTAACTCTCCAGCTAGGTCTAAAGATCACGTCAAGGTACATTAAATGAGCCCATGACAGTAATTATCCAGATTGGCTCAAAGTTCTCATCAAGGTTAATAAAACGAGCCCAAACACAATAATTATAGCGGTTGCAAATTGATAAGAACCTCTTTCAAAAGCCTTCCGTCTCCATCATCCATCATCAGATCATTTTGACGCCGTATTGCCATCAGAGCTACGTATATGTTTCAAATTTAAACAAAATCAGTTCACAATTGCAAATTTCAAATCATTAGACATCAATCAGTAAAAAGTTATGCGTGGCCATACATAAAAAAAAATATACATGTCGAATTGAGAACCTCCTTTTTTTCGTCGGTCAAAAAGTAGGTTTTAAGCGCGTCGCTTGTCTGAAAAACACTGCCGCGTGCTGTGACGGCGAGAGCACTATAATGTTTGTTACTTTTTTAAATGTTTAATACATGTACCTACCTATTATGGATACATACCAAGTTTTCGTAATTGATTCTTAAGTTATCTACTTACTAGCTGCAGTATTATTGTTTCCAAAAATGATTAGCAGGTTGATACCTACCCACTTTTTTTAAGTAGCTTTGACCTACTATCCGCTTGTTAATAAATAGGTAGGTAGGTGACATGAAAATGAGTATAATGACGAACTATCATCTTTATTGTTTAAACTAATTATAAATTAAACTAAAATTATTAAACTAAACTAAACTTATAAAGAAATTAAAAAAATAGCGTCAAAAAATTCGTCCTCAACACTGTCAGTTGGCAATGTCCCCAAGAGACTGGCCGCGTTGCCACGTTGTATGGCAACGCTAAGCCTCTGGCCAAAGTAAAAGCCAGCCCTTGGGTCATGGGAAGTGTCAACCAAACGTTTTGATATAGCCTTAAAAAGGCTGTGAGCACAAGGACCCCACGGTCCCAGAGTTTCAACCCCAAACGGCTCGAAAATATAGTTCCCAATAAGGTTATTATATTTACGCCGCTTGAGGTTCTCTGCAGCCGCAGCAGCAGCGCCAGCGCAGCACGAAGAGCTAGGAAGATGGGATGGCGCAAGAGTATCGACGCACGTTGCGTCCCACACTAAAGGCCTACCCAACTTCCAAGGAAACAAAGACATACCGTCCGGTCTTTTGCCATCGTCGCGTGCCAAGCCATTGGGTTCTAAAACAGCTGGAACGCCAACGGTGACAAGAGCTCGACGGATGATGTCGTTAATATTCGCGTGCCGCGCAAAACGGCCCGCACTTCGGCTGCATGATAGGCCGTGGTGTCCAAGGCTGTTGACTACTTCACCACAATGACAGCGATGAGGAGAACAACAAGGAGCACCTAAACGTAAGGAAGCAGCGAGGCGGAAAGTAGTATCGTCGAACAAAGTGCCTATGCTCGACGACGGTAGTGCGTGAAGCCAAAGACCCGACTCCCACTTGCCCACAGCCAAAAGGCGCGCACGCTCAGCAGTAGTAGCAGACGTGTTCAGTAAATTATTCTGAACTACTCTGCAGAGCGGCTCGTCCCACTGTCTCTGGGAAAATGGTTTGTCGGGTTGTTCAGTGTTCGGGCAAGCGACTTTCCAAGCATCCTTAGCCTCGGAGAAGCATGGCACATCAAAATCAATCAGTGTGGAAGCCAGGATATTCCTGATTAATTTCTCAGTACCGTGGACCGAGGATAAGAAAGCTGGTAGACTAATACTAGAAATTTTGCGGACGCCGAGTCCTCCCAAACGAATGGGAAGAGTGGCTTGAGCCCAAGCTCGAGGATCATCTTTTAAATCTACCATTAAGTGTAAATTTGAATTACTTGAACGGGTAGGGTATAACTAAAGCAGACCCCTAAGACTAAGGACTTTACTCTTTTTGAGTACCTACTGACCTTAGTCTTTTTCTATAAAAATCGACTCCCTAAAATACTTATAAGGTACTTCAATCTATTTTACGAGTTAGGGGCCCAATTACAGTGTAGTGTAATACCCGTTTTAGCTCTTATTCTGATGAAGGATCGTGTTGGTTACGCTACTTCATTATTTTTGGGGTGTCTTTTCATCTATATTTCCATAGACTCACGCAATGCCAAATGTCGATTATCCTTCTTTTCCTTTGCTTTCAAGCGACATTGAGTATCACTTATGTCTTATATCCTGTTATTGTTTTGAAAGCCGACTGTTTCTTGTGCTCTATTACCTTTTGTACAACCACTGTGAAAAGTACCTTATCCTTCTTTTCCTATAACTCTTATTTAACTGTCTAGTCTCTTATACCCTTTTACCTTGCGATGTGAGAAATCAGTATGTCTCTTAGGCTTCTTATCCACTATTATTTTATTTTGTCATTTGTATCTTATGCCATATTTCCTCATTGGAAAATTAAAACCTATTGTCATAAGCGACAAAAACCACTTTAAATAGCGTCAAATGATTAAACCTAAAAATACCTGTAACTGCTCTATTTTTTTCTGATTTTATAACTGTTTTAGTTTTCACGATATCTTAATTAATGACAAAAATATGTCGGTTTTTCTAAAATTTAAAACTTTGAACGGCTCTCCTGAACATTTCACTTTTTGTCGCTTATACCCTATTTCCTTTTAACCGTCGATCTGTATTTATCATCCTTCAAGATAAACGTTCGCTAACAGCTTAGCATTATCTGGTCTGAGTGCAGTTTCGCACTGTTTCATTTTACCGCAAACTCGGCCGATGTCTCAATATGATCCTCAAAGTAGTCCGAGTCCAAAAAAAGAAATTGACTAGCATTCAATTGCCTTCTATAGTTGACTTAAAACTTAAAAAACCTTGTTCGTTAAACAATGATATATTACTACCATAACCTTTGTTTGAACTACACGTCATTAGTAAGTTTCCAGCTTCCCACCATATCTAAACTTTCTCTCATTAGGCCATGAGAAACCTTCGTAACGGACAGTTGTCCTCCTTCTCAGGCTCAGCAACTTGGAAACCATTCTTAAAAACATGTTCACATGTGGAATACTCGGTACATACTTGCAAAACGGAAATGGACGCTTGCTCGTTGGACTATGGAGGCAGACTAAGGACATTAACGAAGTTGTCCATGAATGGGTGCCACGGCATTTCCAGCGATACATCGCTCAAGGTTACCGGTTAGTTTAGCTTGTCAAGAATTGGTAGTTCAGTTTATAGGTTCCTCCATGTCGGAGGTCAAGACATTCGAGCAGTCATTATTTGTACTTTCATGTCTCTGTAGAGTTTCGTTAACAGTATCAGACTATTCTTCCTTCAACATACCCCGAACTTTGATAAATGCGTTGGTATGGAATCATGCGAATTTGCAACATCGGCCATTGACCAGCCTTGAATTTTATTTTAATTTAACTGAAGATTTTCGCGACTATTTCATGGTATAAAAAACATTTATGTGGTTGTTATACCGTAAAATTATTCTCTAGTTTTTTCGGCAAGTTGTTTGAAATTCATGAATTTGTAGCGCGGTGGATTTGAGTCTTTATACAGGCAAACATTTTATGAATAAAATGTTGAGTCAAAGATCGGTCGAAGAAGAATCTTTGACTCATATTTCCAATATTTTTGTTTCGGTGTTTCTAGAATTTTATTTACAATTTTCTGATATATAATATGCATCCGCACCTACTATTAAATTCTTGCGAAAACTCACACATAGAACACACACAGAGTACACAGAACCATCTATCCTCAACCTTTGACTTTAGATAAACTCGTGTAACTTTGCACCATGGAACACTCTCGGCCTTTTACGGTTATGTTTAAACAAACAGGGGTGATTTTATTGTTATAGTAAATTACTCCAATTTGCATAAAAACATTGTTCACCTAGCCAACCTGGTGCAATAGTATATTATGAAGGTCATATTCACCAACGAATTAAAACGATCGAGTATTTAAATTACCATAGGTTCAAGTTTAAACATCTCTATTGAAATTGACAGATCTTTCAAAACTGCGGATCTTTTACGTAATATACTTACGTTAAGCTTCAGAAGTGTTTCTATTGACATAGTCAAGCGCCTCTTGATTTCAGCGTATCTTATCGGTATAAGTAACTTGCGCATGAGTTTTGTTCAGAGCTACTTAACTCAGTTGTCCATTAGTGCTCCTCGCGATAACACGTCTCTAAAGTGAGTTCTCGAATTACATATTGATTCAAAAATATTTCTGTGATATTGTGCCGTGAATGTTTAATCCTTGTTAGTGTGGTAATATTTATAATTTATCAACACTTATTAGTATTTCATATTTATTTAAATTTTGGGAGGTACTTATTTATTTAAATATGATTTAGGGATTTTTATTTGACTTTTCTATTTTTATTATAAGCCCCCTATTATATTGGATTATATATGTACGTACATAACCCCTCTGCCTAACCCTTTATAAGCGCGATGTTATGTTATGATGTTATCCGATTATCCAATATGAAAATCTCGCGATTTTATCAACGTTTTGAATCTCGTTAAGTCAATATTTCTCGCAGATATGTAAATCTCTTATTTTGTATTTATTTATGCATGTATCTTAGTATTCTTAGGCAACCACGCCGTCCACATAATCAGTAGTAATCATTTGACATTGACAGTGCCTATATCGTATTGTAACACGTAGAGCGTATGGTATTCACACTAGCATTACGATAATGCTAGTGTGAATACCAGTAGCACGTACGTTATGCACTAGATCCTAGTGAATCCTAGAAAAGCGAAGTGCTAGAAACCTAGTCAATATTTTGAAGTAAAGAATTCAAAATTTGTTTTTCAGTGTCTCTTCTCACCGAATGAGTGATGACTCGTGATTTTGGACATAATTTATTCTCCTTTATTCATCTTTACACCTAGTTTGTACAGACGCCAGCAGGTCAAGCTACCCGAAACTGTAATTTTTTTCCAATGAACCTTGAACCTAATTCTTTAGAAATAAAGTCGAAAATATATCAAAGAAATCTGACAGATTGTAGTAGCTTGATGTGCAGGCGTCTGTACATTTATGAATATTCATGCGTAAATATTTTTTTTATAATTTTAATTTCCTACTGTGCCCTTCAACTGCGCACGCGCATAAGCCGCGTTCCGTCAAGTTGTATGGTATGATTGCTTGAATAACGGCATCTGAATACATCTCGACAAGCCACTTACATTGCATAATGGACACGTGTAGCACGCTAAGCTGACCGCCAATATCATTTTATCGTTGGGCTAGATAGTGATTATGATGCTATGTAAAGCCGCTTTTACAATATTTAAAACATTTAAATTGAAATATTCACCCGGTATCAAAAAACTATAAGTAACTGTATCTACAATGATCACTTCTTTGAAATAAATAAGGACTCGGCACGGAAATGATAACGACTGTAATCTTGTACGTGCAATTTTACTAGGTACTTGTCAAGATAAACTACATAATTCGTTAGTCAGAATCTACAATGCTTTGGTAAGTTAAAATAATGAATAACTACCTACATACATAAAGATTATAACATTAATTTGTTGGTGTAGTTATGACCGTAATTTAAAATAAGATTGATCATCACCATGTCTAGCTCATACACGTTCATTTCCAAATTCGAATTCGTTACCCACCAGTTCCTCCTCCATCCTATTTCGAAGGTTTTTATTTACATCTAACATTAAAAAACAACCTTATTGTTGAAGTAAAATGTTGTTATTTCAATTCCAGCTTCAACAAGATGCCTCTTCAGCTGACTAAGCCCGCTCCGCAGTGGAAGACCACCGCTGTCATCAACGGCGAGTTCAAGGACATCGGACTCTCTGACTACAAAGGCAAATACGTGGTGCTATTCTTCTATCCTCTTGACTTGTAAGTTCAAACGTTATTTTTCGTAGACATTTTGCACTCTTTTTCGTATCCATTTTGTCTGAGTCATGGGCCAGCGGGCTAGTCGGCTATAAGATCGTTAGTATCACTTCTCCAATAATTAATAGCTTCATGTTGATTGCCTTACTAGTGCGCTTTGGGTTTTAAAATGTCGTATTATTTTATTCTGGGCCCCGATTATATTTGATAAAAGAATTTCTTCACGCACATACTTGTCAGAGCAAAACAAATATCTAGAATTAAATGCGAAACGTTGATAGGGAATGCGACTTTTCGCGATAGCCATCATCTAATCAATAAAATAAAAAAAATATATCTCCATTATAATGCCTGTGTCGCGCTTTATGATCTTGGCAGTCGTTATCTTTGGTAATCATAGTGCTTTTATGTGCGGTGTCAACGCAATCATCGTATGGTAGCAGTCACTAGCCTCGCTAATCCAGGCGACAGACGAGGCGTTCTATTTAAATTTAGAGGCTCAGAATACGTAAAACAATCGAATAAAATTGTCGCAATTTTAAAATATGCTGCATCATACTGACAAACACTAATCAATACTGTTCAGAACACTGCCAGAAGTAGGCTCAGATATAGCACGAACAATTTGTGCGGCCGACCTTCGACCTCTTCGGAAAATGATGGTCTTTTTGGCAGCACGATGATTCAAAGAATGTTCCACAACCTCCTTAACGTTCCGACTATTATGTAAAGCTTGATTATTATTAAATATATTCAGTTCATTGGACCGCACGCACCAGATCCGTTTAAAACCGGTCTCATTCATACCACACAATCATTTGACCCAGTACGTACGCGAGGGTTCTCAATCATGACTTTAAAACAGTAACCATGTAATTTCTTGCCGGTTCTTCTCAAAATGAGCAACCCGAACCGTGCACCTTTTCTCGAAGTTTTTATAAGTGCCCATGTAGGTCTGTGTGAAATAAAACATAATTTTGATAATTTTGAGGGAAACACATACTCACCGCAAAAAAATCTCTGACTTATTCAGGTGACAACATTTTCAAGATTAATAATATTGTTTTCGCTGTAGCATCGAGCATAGATAAACCGTTCCATTTCAATCGTGAACGTTAAATATTATTAATATGAATGTCACCTGCGCAGCCAATTTAATAAATCTAGAAATGTCCAATACAAATCTTATCAATACATCACTAAAAATTACTTTTCATATAATGTCACCTGCACGATGCTACAACGAAAATAGTATACCTTATCGTCACATTCTTAGATTTTGTTTTTGATTACTTGTTCAACAGCGCATGGTTGGGTTTACACATCATGTTGTGTAACACAAGTTATGTTTCCCAAATGATATATCACAAACTGACAACCCTAATTAAATTGGAATCCAATTAATACTGACCGCCGCTTTTTATTTACGGATATGCGTAAAACTGTAGGTGCTTTTTATAGATATATGTTGTCATTTCAACTTGAGTTAGTTGCATCTTAGGAGCTGCGCCCAAACTTAGAAGATTTTTGTGACCGACACGGTACACCAGCACAGGAAGGAAACCGTAGTTTTTAATGGAATATTCATAGGTAGGTAGTATCCGACACAAGACAAAAAAGTCTCCACGTTTGCGCAACGTTGTAACCTAACATAACCACACCACTGTACATTAGCAAGAAGTATCGTTTCATTGGGATTTCATTTAATTATTTAGAAGTATTCCGTATTGAACTTAAACTTCATGGTTGTATGCCAAGACTTGTCATGTTATGCTTTTGTGACTGTACTAAAACACGGATAGCATTATGCCCGTACCTTTGTGTATTTTGAGTATAAAAGCTGTCTAGATATCTGTTGAGCCGTTTGAGCTTGAAGAAGTGACAAACATACACACACACACACACATACAAACTTTCGACTTTATAATATTAGTGTGATGTAAGGACAAAGAATGTGTTCAGGGAGGCCCACATCAAGGAAGACGTGAAGGCAGAGATCTCGAAAGCAGTGTCCTCTCCTTCCCCATCTCTACTGCACATTATACAGAAGGCAGTATGTTCGTGTCAGCGGAATAGCCAGGAAGGTCCTAAGACTGACCAGGGAACGACTGAGACTAGCCAAGAGAGAGGAACTGGGTAAAATGGGAAGGATTGGTTGCAGCAGTTGTGTTCGTACCGGAGGGACGGTTTGTGTTGTTGCTAAACGTGTTCCTTGTTCTTCAGTCTATAGCTTCTGCATCGCTTTGGTAAATTACGACCTATGGGTTACGTTGTTAGGAAGGCGCCATCATCGACCGCATCATTGCGTACGTACGTGGCACTGGGCTTAACTTGAACAAGTAACTTTTGTTTTTCTCGATAACTTAAATATAAGTAGAAGAAATAAAATATTGATTTATTTTTTATAAATTATTACGGACGCACAGGCAAAAATACATGTCAAAAACGGCCCAAAGCCCAAGCTAAATCGAAATCAGCAGTAACACCAAATTCTTGTGATTGGTCGAGTAAATCAGTAAACAATCTCCATGTAAACTGTTTATCATTCTTCGCTTGATGATATGTGATCTTTGATCGACACGTCATCGTCACCCAAGCACCCACCTACCTTACTGAGATTGTTCTATTGCGCTGAGTCATGGTCTTGTGAAAAGTCGTGCTCCATTGCGCGAGCACGACTTTTTGAAATACATAATTATTTAATGAGGTTGCAAGTATGTCCTCCATGACTCAAGTAAGTACGTTAAGCTGTTCGTCCCGGTTGTCATTTGTAGATCTTTGACAATCGTTACTATTGTCCCTAAAGTCATAGGGTATCATACATAACCCTGAGCTAACTGGTTGGTGGAGGAGGTCAGATATCATAGGCAGCAGCTTCATGTAAAATACTGGGATTCAACCGCATCCGTTTAGACTGGCAGCCGACCTTAATGAAGTTGGAAAAAGGCTAAGCAGAAGCAAGTACAGTGAAAACTGTATAAGTGAGACTTGAAGGGACGAGAGAATTAGTCTCACTAATAGAGGTATTCCACTAACCCAGGGTCTCCACTAACAGAGGTGATTCAGGGCCAAGGTGTCGGGACCTCAGCATGAGGTCCAGTTATGGAGGTTTCTCACTTACCCAGGTCCCACTTAACAAGGTTTCACTGTATATTGGATGAGGTAATAGCATTATAGGACAGTACATAAATACATAATTGCTTGTTCATTCAGAGGGGACATAGCTTTATTCGCAAGTACAAGAGTTGTCGATGAATTATTAATAAAATACAGAACACATGAACATCTTATCACCCAGCATGAAATAAAGTGTTGAAAAGAACAGACTGATACAAATTCCCTTGAGTATATTTTAAATCAAATCTTATTAAGTAGAAAAAAATATTGACAGGTCCTAAAACGCATAAACATATCAGCCTATTGCCTGCAACTACTGAACGTAAGTTTCCCCCCAAAGGACCCAACCGCCCCCTGGGGAGCCCGCACCCATCCACTATCCGCCACCACCTTGTATAAATCATCGGTCCAACGTGCGGCAGGGCGTCCCATATTAAATTTACCTAACCGTGGTCGCCACTCTAACATCTGTCTTTCTTTGTGGGACGCCCTGCCTCACGATAAAACGACACATTAAAACAAATTCTCAAAACATTTCATTTACCAACCTAGTTTATTTATTTCAATCGCTGGTCGTAAACGGTATCTATATTACTTTAGCCAGAACGTTACGTTTTAACACAGCAAATTGAAAAATACTTTTATCTATGTGTTCACTTATAATTTAATTTGCGGGATCGCTGACCCTGTATTGATATAAAAAAAAAAACTGATAAGATAGTGCGTATAGAGTGCGGATGTGAAACGCCTATTGGTTGTTTTCAGTTTTCCCTGCAAATTTCTAGGTAACCTGTGTCCTAAAATCATATATGTATATTTCTTGTAAAATTACCTATCCAAAATAAAATACTGCTGAAATCCAACCTTTAACTTGGCACTTACTAACCAACTAGTCCAAAAAGAAAAACATCAATATATCAAAAAGTTATACTGTAACAAAACATCACCATATCGGCACATCCATCTAACATAGCAGTTATGTCGTCCAAATGTTATGAAGCGTGCGTATTGTTGGCAGCACGTTCGTGTGTCCCACCGAGATCATCGCGTTCTCGGAGCGCGCTGACGACTTTCGCAAAATCAACTGCGAGATCATCGGCGCCTCCACCGACTCGCACTTCACGCATCTCGCCTGGATCAACACGCCACGCAAACAAGGTTAGTATGCACTAAACTATTGTTATTTTTTTCTGTACCCAAAAATTAGGCCAAATTGTACCTGTATAGTACCTATACATAAGTACGGAATGTGAACACATTACTTACAGCTAAGAATTTGTGAACAAAGTCTAATCCAAGATAAGATTTACAACATAATTATATCACTTCTTGTTTCATACAATTTGGTCATAAAAATGCCCAATCATAATGAGAACGCAAATAATGCTTGAATTGTCACGACATTTGCACGCACAAAAGTTGGTGGCCAAACCAATTAATACTGATACACAATCATTTGGTTGTGTTACACCTATTTAGGTGTTATATACCTACTTAATGAAACACCACAGACTACCTACAGTACTGTCTCTTCCCCTTTAAATCTATCTAAAGGTTGTTTTGAAAAGATCGCTTCTAACGATAAAAGCGCCCATTGTCACACACTACTTATAAGTTGTATACTGTTATTCTTGTAATTTGTATGGCATATATAATAAAGAATATTCTATCTTTACCATGGTTATACCTAAAATCAATAAAATATGCTTTATCGACATTTCAAGTTTAACACAAGATAGTTAATGTTAGCTGTAGATAATAAGACTGAACTAAACAAAGACTAATAGCAAATTTATTATTAATCAACAGAAACAACAGGTGTGTTAACTTTATTCAAAATCGATAAGTCACAAACTAAGCATTCGGTTGAATCGTTTGGCTCGAGAGTGCGAATTTTACTAAGTGTCATGTCGCAACAAAATCAAAATATATCTGAAATGGTAGCTAAGCTAAGTGCCAAACTCGCCGATGACCTGCTGTTGCACAATTCCACTTCCATCCCGGCTGTGACATTCACACGATCATGATTTACAATGACGCAAAATAACAGCAATGTCGTTATTCTACAGGTGGGCTGGGCCCGATGAACATCCCGCTCATCAGCGACAAGTCGCACCGCATCGCGCGCGACTACGGCGTGCTCAACGAGGAAACCGGCATCCCCTTCCGCGGCCTCTTCGTCATCGACGACAAGCAGAACCTGCGACAGATCACCGTCAACGACCTGCCTGTGGGACGGTGAGATTAACTTTTCATTCTACATCCAAGCCCGGGTTAGGTAGAGGTGTACCAAAGTACACACAACATTTCCCCATTTATGTTGATGCGATCTTCCTACTATCAACCAGGCACACAAATTCAAGCTTCATCGGCTGCTACTGAGCTATTGTGGCAATACCCATTACCCCTTAAAATAAACATCTTCCATTGTCTTTCCTATGCCTAGTACAATTTGGTGGCATGATTATAGGTTTGTTATAAAGTCGCAAAGTTTAGCTTTGCAACTGTCAAAGTAATAGGAAATTTTTCCGCAATAAAGTATTTACCTAGATTGCACACCAGAAAATCTAAAGTCAGGCATTTTTACGGTATCAAAAAGCTGCGCATATTGTCCCAAATTGGTCAACAAGATACAATTCCCCACAATAAAACAATTCATTCACAATATACAATCCTCGTTCGAAATAACTAAGTATTTTCAATTATAAACGGAACCATGCTTATCATGTACTCAACTATAAAGTATAAAAGCAGCTGTTTACATAACTGGTAACCTTTACAAACAGTGATAAAAGCGCACTTTAAATATTGTTCATTGAATGATTAGCTTATCGCTGCTCCCTAGATTTTGTATACATCGTAAAGAATTTCGTTTGTAGCGTATTTGTTTATTGTTTCAGATTAATTACGCAATACTGTTGCAATTTAACCTTTTAGATCCTATTTAGCTTTTGTCTATATTACTAGATGTGCCCTGCGGTCTCACCCGCTGCTTGGGCTCCCTTATCACATAGGGGTATGAAAATTAGAAGTTGGCCGATTCTCAGACCTACCCGATATGCACACAAACTTCATAAAAATCGGTCCAGCCGTTAAAATCCCTGGCTCACTCATCACAAAAACTCAGTGTTAAGATGAATTTTACATGAGCTATCTTTTTATAACTAAGTTCCTCACTAAGATGGGATTTGTCAAATCCAACCCCTAAGGGAATCACACGGTGGCAAAGTTTGTGAGAAGGCAATTCCTTGGCCGCATTCAATAAATAAATAAAAATATAGGCATTCTCTCACGAAATAACAAGACTATATAACATAACGGTACGACACTAAGGACCTGGGCACAGCCAAGTTCCAATAAAATAAAACTACCTATGATTGTCTAATTCAACGGGGTGTTCAGAGACTCCCCACCATAAAAAAGAAGAATGTGAACAATCTAGATTTTTCGCACTCTTGATCATAATGCGAATAATTCCCCCGATAAATTCTCTAAAATGAATAAATGTCGTGTGGCGCTTCCATACACGTGTCAGCTGCAAGTTCTCATGTACGTGCTTATTAGCGACCTTCGTTTGATGGCATTGTAGCTACATAATTAATATGGTAGGAATGTTATTGAGGAAACGCACACAGTATTTATTTGAATTCAGTCCAAATAATTGATGTGAGTGATCAATTGAAATCTGTATCAAAAACATTGAACCCCTGAGCATTCACCCTCACGTAATTACGTGTAACAGTTGAATTAGTACTGAAGCAACTACTTACACCCTACAAAATACATAGTACGTGTTGATCAATTCTCGCCAAGACCACACTATTTTTACTGGAAAAAGCTTAAACCGATTTCTTAATATTCGTTGTATTGTCTCCCAGATCGGTGGAGGAGACGCTCCGCCTGGTGCAAGCCTTCCAGTACACCGACAAGCACGGAGAGGTCTGTCCCGCCAACTGGAAGCCTGGCTCCAAGACCATCAAGCCCGACACCAAAGCCGCTCAGGAATACTTCGTCGATGCCAACTAATCGTCGCTCGTCACCCACTGCTCAAACTTGACCTTACCTATTACTTTGACGAAAATTACGATTTTATAAAAATTGTTCACATTTCTCGTCGAACATAGGTAATGTCAATCTTGCAGCAAATTAGTTTCCTTGTCAACGGAAATTGCACTCATGAATTATTTAAGTAGAGTCCCCATTTAAGGTTGACGTATGTCATACATTTGTCATGCAAATTTGTTCATTATTTTAATCAATAGTAGTATCATGAGGATATGAAATGATAATCTAAATCTGCAAAGAAATACTTTTATTGTTTTATATTTTTTAATTACTGTGATTACTTGCTAAATATTCTCCAGCGTTTGATAGTTAATTTCCAGTACACGTGTTATTGGCAAAATTGTGGTATCTCTCGTCCACAAAAGCCATTAATGAAGAGTTGAAGTTAGTATCATGAGTGCAATTTTTGCACTTTTAACACTTTGAATGTCGGAAATTGGAGTTGAGAAGAAAATGTCTGAATCTCAAGCGATAGGCCTGACGATGCCAGTCCTACAAACAAAATTCCGATTATGTTGTTCCCTTTTGAAATATCTTAGT
The DNA here is from genome assembly GCA_958449745.1 of Ochropleura leucogaster. Classification (NCBI taxonomy): domain Eukaryota; kingdom Metazoa; phylum Arthropoda; class Insecta; order Lepidoptera; family Noctuidae; genus Ochropleura; species Ochropleura leucogaster. Next base: position 20,274,336 of record OY288203.1, read on the forward strand.
ATCATGTTGGACGGGTATAAACAGGTACAAACTCCTATTTCCCTAAACAGTTGGACAATAATGTAATGTAGGTAACTAAGGTGCTTAGTACCTCACGCAATCAGTATTCTATGAGATCCTATGTTGTTGTACTAATCGAGGCTGTAATAAAAGCTATGTAAAATTGATTTGTTTTATTTTATATCATACAGGGTATTTATAGTTACGAAGATATATAGATTTCCACAAAAAAAAACTTCGTCACTGCCTGTGGCTCCTCTGACATCAGCTTTCCGTTGTCGGACGGCGAGCGACAGCGACTCAATTACAATGTCTCGCCGCCTGTTGCTATCTGCGCCAAATACGAGGCACGGCCGTACCATCCCTTTCTCGAAACATTTCAGGCCATTTCGACCCCTTATGGCTTCGTTGTGGATGAAACTAAAAGCCTGATGATTTTTTCAGTAAAGAAGCAGTAATTGTATAAATGCGGTTTATTGCAAATTTCATTCAATTTGAATCAGTCGTAAAAGAATTATATCTAGTCAGTTTCTTCATTTTGTCGCTCAGTTTAACCGTTCATCAAAACTCTTAGCACTTCTAGCAAACATAAAAGCTTCTAATTTTTAATTACAATTAGTGAATAAATCAGGAAAAACCAAAAATATTTTTTTCAAATTGGTCGTTTTCGAGATGGACTAACTGTATGATTATGATGAATTTTGGGACAGATGGTAGAAAAAAAAAGATTAAAATATGAGGAAGAAAAGTGTAACGCCAGATGTCGCTAGCAAGCCATAAAGCCGGCTGTCAAGCCCGCCACGCCCAGCCGCTACGTCACTTCCCTACCACGTGAGCCATCCCCACCAAATTTTGAGCCGGGGAGGTGAAGTAGCCGCCAGCCAGCCAGCATTATAAAAGCGAGGAGTGATGATTTTATTGTTCTCTTTTTAATAATCATTGTAAGGGAAACCTCTGCCCAAATAAAAGTATAAATCAAGTATATTCGATTTATTTATATCAGTGTCGTTATAAAAGGGAAAACAGCATTGCTATTACAATAAATAAGGCGCAAGGGTAAAAACTAATAGTAGCAGGGTGTGCGCCAGGATTGCTCCGCCAAGTTATCAAATCAGAAAATGGTTTCAGCCAAAAATTTGTCGATATTTGTCAAAATCGAAAGAAACAAACCCCGTATTTGTCAAAGCAGAAATAAAGAAGTTATAAGCGTTTTAAGTTGGCCGCGCAATCCTGACGTCAAGGACTGCGCGGCCACGGAGATCTCAGCAAATACTTGGGATAGAGAAATAATTCCTTTTGTCAACTCAAGTCTGTATTTGTCAAGATTTGTCGAAAAATGAATCAAAGCTCTTTAACAATATTATAATTAAATATTCGCCTTGAAAGTCATGGCCGCGCAGTCCTTGATTTGCTATTTTGTTTTTAGTATTTTTTTTATTAAAATTGAAGACTTCATATAGTATAGGAGTTAAAAGGAGAAAGGTCTTAATTTGTCGAAACTGACAAAAGCTTTAAAATACGACTAAAGTGTAATTAAACAGACGAAATCAATTTAAAACACAAAACTCGTGGCCGCGCAGTCCTGACGTTACTTTAAACCATGATATCTCAATAACTATAGTAGCTAGGATTTTGCTGTAGACGTCCTTATAATCCTTATATTAATCCCATTAAAATGACATATCCTTTTACCCTCAACACTGTTTGGGACGCGAGTAATCTCAAGAATTATGTTACCCCATACAATGTTCTAGTAGAGTGACCATAATTTCAAGACCATAAGTTCAAGACAATACAGTCTAAGCGCATTTCTGTTCTGGTTTCTATTGTTAACTGATAAAAAACTTTTTTAATATTTAGATATTCTTATACATTATAAACAAAATGTACAGAATTATATTAATAGAATCTTGCAAGTTACTGCTCGTGGAAATGTTAATTATATCTAAAATAACGTTATAAATAGATATACACTATTTTAACAATTACTTACAGTAGAAGCACTAAAAAACATATCATTTAAGACGTGCTCAAGAATAAATGCAGCGTTACATTCACAATTATAATGATATATTTTAAAATATATCGAAGCAATTCTTATTCTGTTTGATTCTTCACTGTTAATTTTTACACTAAATTAATTACACTTTAGTCGTATTTTAAAGCTTTTGTCAGTTTCGACAAATTAAGACCTTTCTCCTTTTAACTCCTATACTATATGAAGTCTTCAATTTTAATAAAAAAAATACTAAAAACAAAATAGCAAATCAAGGACTGCGCGGCCATGACTTTCAAGGCGAATATTTAATTATAATATTGATATAGAGCTTTGATTCATTTTTCGACAAATCTTGACAAATACAGACTTGAGTTGACAAAAGGAATTATTTCTCTATCCCAAGTAGTTGCTGAGATCTCCGTGGCCGCGCAGTCCTTGACGTCAGGATTGCGCGGCCAACTTAAAACGCTTATAACTTCTTTATTTCTGCTTTGACAAATACGGGGTTTGTTTCTTTCGATTTTGACAAATATTGACAAATTTTTGGCTGAAACCATTTTCTGATTTGATAACTTGGCGGAGCAATCCTGGCGCACACGTAGCAGGTACCTGTAAATCAGGAAAGGGGAAGGGTTAACCCATATTTGATCAATCACTATTTTCTAAGTCGGATAACAAGCACCAGAGAAATACTTCTTCTCTTTACTGTTTTTATTCAAATCAAATCAAATCATTTATTTCAATTAGACCATTACAGGCACTTTTGAATGTCAAGAAACAAAATGAATCTACAGTCCCGGTCACAAGGCATAATAACTTGTGAAAGTACTGCAGTTGCCCATTCCAAAGCGTTGATCTCTATGGAGAAGAATGGGCAAGAAACTCCATGGACACTCTTTTAAATTCTAATATTTTTACAAAATAGTATTTACATCATTCGTGTTGAGATTATACAAATATGTGAGAACGATGTAGAAAGACGTGCACAGTAAGAGCGTCCAGAGTAAATAAAAAACAAAATTCAATTTAAATCTAAATAAATTAAAAATGACCGTGGTAGTTAAAAATGACCAGTCCCAACTGACAGCGCCCGTTCACGAACATGACGTATGGATCAGCCCCATTCAGCTCGACCATTTTGAAGGGAGCTAAATGACCCGACACACCCGCCAGCATCAGCGAGACATTTAAGTGAGCATGACACTATTATCCACCAGGGCTTCGTCAAGTCAATGATAATACATAGCACTCACATATGGGCTTAATAATTATACAATACTAGAGAATTGATTCTATACATTGCAAAGATAGTCTTACAATCTTCTGCAGCTTCCACTATAGCTTCGGATACTTATTAATGAGTTTACCCCTATGCTTGAGGAGCAGGACCAGCATTGAGCCAAGCATTTTTATCATCAATATAATCCCCCAACTTATAATATGCTTGCCTACATAGTGTGCGTTTAATACAAGATTTAAATTTCGTTTCATTCAGTTGAAGAATGTGGGGAGGTATTTTATTGTAGCATTTCAAACAGTACCCCATGAAAGATGAGTCTACTTTAGCTAACCTGAAACCTGGTTGAACTAATTGGTCCCTATTTCTAGTATTATAATTGTGTCTGTCACCTCTTTTACTAAAAAGATGCGAGTTTTTCCTGACATACATGATGTTTTCATAAATATATTGACAAGGTACTGTCATGATGTTAATATCCTTAAACTGTTCCCTTAAAGAATCTCGCCTACGTAGGTTATATATGGCTCTAATGGCTCTTTTCTGCAGAATAAATATAGACTCGATGTCTGCAGCCCGTCCCCAAAGTAAAATACCGTATGACATTATACTATGAAAATAACTAAAATAGACTAGTCTCGCGGTATCTACATCAGTAAACTGACGGATTTTTCTAACAGCATATGCTGCTGAACTAAGGCGTCCTGCAAGAGATGTTATATGCGGACCCCATTGTAGCTTTGAATCGAGTGTTATTCCCAAGAAAACAGTTTTTTCGACAAATTCTAGTTTCTCCTGATTCAATACTATGTCACACTCACTGTTTTTAACATTTGGTAGAGCAAATCTTATACACTTCGTTTTTTTCCCATTTAATACTAAATTATTAGCGGTAAACCAATTATGTACCTGCATTAGGGCATTATTTACGTCGTCAGGATTTGTGGCACGTCTGTTTATCTTAAATATTAAAGAGGTATCGTCAGCAAACAACACCATTTGTGGTTGGTTTTTAAATAAATGGGGTAGATCATTAATATATACTAAAAAGAGGAAGGGACCTAATATCGATCCTTGTGGTACACCCATCTTTACATTTAAACCCATTGAATTGACACCATTTATTTGTACTTGCTGCTGTCTATCATTTAAATACGATTTTACTAAACTAAGGGCCAGTTTCCCTAGGCCGTAATGTTCAAGTTTTAAGAGAAGGGTTTCGTGGTTCACGCAATCAAATGCTTTTGAGAGGTCACAAAAGATCCCTATGGCATCCTGTGCCTCTTCCCACGCAGTAAATATGTGTTTTAATAGGGTGACACCGGCGTCAGTGGTACAACGTCCTTTGGTGAAACCATACTGCTTTTCATGTAATATTTTATTGGTGTTAAAGTGGTTGAGCATTTGGTTAAGCATTACCTTTTCAAACACCTTGCTGAAAACCGGCAAAACGGATACGGGTCTATAATTATTGGTGTCTTTACTGTCCCCAGATTTGAAAAGCGGTATTACCTTGCTGTATTTCATAAGGTCCGGGAAGATTCCTTGGTCCACACACAAATTAAATATTAAGGCTTAGTACGGTGCTATAGCCTCAATGATAGCTTGACAAACTTTAATTGACAATCCCCAAAGGTCTTCGGTTAATTTGATTTTTATTTGTTTAAAAGCTTTAATGACTACAGTGGGGTTAATATGCTTAAACTGAAACTCAACCGAGCATGGTAAAACGTTTGCTCTTAATAACTCAACAGAAATTGCTTTCTGTTGAGTTATTGGGTATGGGTGAGGAATTTAACGTTTCTGTAGTTTTAATTGGGATACTAGTAAAGAAATCCACAAATTCTTGAGCAACTTCGTTTTTAGTGGTTAGAAGACCACGTGAAGACTCTAGTGTAATATCATTATTATATTTTATATTTCTATTAGTTTCGCTATTGATTATTTTCCAAACCGTCTTAATTTTATTATCAGCGGATTTAATCTTGTTGCTTATGAATAAGGCTTTAGCTACCTTGCAGGTGTTTTTAAACATTTTTGAGTAAGTAGCAACGTAGCGATTGAATGTTTCCGAGTTGATGTAAGGCTTAAGGCCGTAAAGCTCAAACAGTCGTTCCCTACTTTTTCTTATACCCTTAGTTGCCCAATCACTAAACATAAACTTTGGGCTAATAGATTTAGTTTTTATTTTTAGCGTATCATTGAACTCTGTGTAGATAACCGAAAAGAATTCCTCATAAAAATGATTTACATTATTAATATCATATCCCGGAATGCCTAAATTACTTATTAAATTATTGTTAAATTTATTTAAATTGCTTGGTGTTATTTGTCTAGACTGTATCTGAATTTTTTGTGATGATGTGTAGGACTCGAAAACGACGGTTTGACCGCTGTGATCAGAGGGAAGGTAATTTACAATGGATTTATCTAAGAAGTCGCAGCAACAGAAAACGTTATCAATACATGTAGCGGTATTTGTAGTAATTCGGGTTGGCTCCGAAAACACATTCAACAAATTAAATGATTTAAAAAGATTTAAGAATCTACTGCTATTTGAATTTTCATCTAAAATATTGATGTTAAAGTCACCACAGATGACTAGCGATTTATTACCTGTTGCAAGTTTTGCCAAAGCATCTTCCATTACTGACTCAAATATCGAGTAGTTTTGATAATTTGGGGGCCTGTAAACACACACTATGACATGCCTATCCAGCTCAACACAAGACAATTCAATATTATGTTCAACCGATAGATCAATTATATCAGTACGACTTCTAAATTTAATACTATTTTTGACTAAGATTAGTGAACCCCCACGCGTCTTAGATTTACGGTTAAAGCTTAAACTGCCTACACTGTAATTTTCATAATTAATTAACATTTCATGATCTTTTAGCCAATGTTCGGTGAAACATACAATATCAAACTTGGTTTTTTCTAAAAACAATTCAATCTCTAGTTGTTTTGAAGAGAAACCTTGAATATTTTGATGAAATAATTTCAAGGAATTCTGCTTAGCCCCTTTTTTAAATTTAACTATTTGAGAGCCAGAAGGTACCTTGGTGTCTGTTGTCTTACTAGCTAGTTTAAATGAGCCGGAGTGAGCGACAATACTCCCCCGCCTTCCTTGTAAAAACGTTTATTAGTTTAAGTACTAATATTCGCCGTGTTAATAATATAAGAAAACATAGACATAATATTTATGTCCGAGTGAATATTATAAGCTAATAGCCTAGCTATTTTGTGTCTACAACTAGTAGGTAGAAACACACTACCCCGTGTCGACCTAAGCTTATCAACAACAGTGTTGACATCAAGATATACAAGCTTGTCACAATAGTGACCTACCAAGCAATGCATATGCTTATTCAGCATGTGAATGTAATTGTTCTGTTTGTTTGACTTTTTAGATAAGTATGGAAAAGCACACAATATTATTTTACGACAGTTCAACTTTAACAACTCAGTTACACTATCTGTGATGTCTTCCTTCTTAATTTTTGAACTATTTCCTATAAATATGGTTAGATCAGTATTTTTGCTATAAACATTTCCAGTTACTAATGCCATTATCTGCTTATAAGTTAACCCTGGCATACAATTATTTTGACTGGGAAAGCTCAGGTTATTACTTAATAATTTACCTACACCCCTTCCAATACTATCTGAGAACATTACTGAGTGAGAACATTCACAACTTTCACATATCTCAGTCTGTACCACTTGTAAGTTATTTTGTGGAATATTATCTGTTTCTTGGTTTATTAGACAGTCCAGAGGCAAATTCTCAGCCTGGGACGGGTCCTCCATTACCTCAGGCTGGATAGTGTCATGGTTGGAAACTGTCTGGCAACTACATTGACACATCACCAACTCATTTGCTGCAAGAATATGTTCCCTTATTTGGTTCTGCGAACTCACATATTTACTAGAAAGGGAACTAAGTGATTCCTGAAGTGCCACTATTTCAGATTGCAAATGCTCAGTATCAATATTATAGATTTTAATACTGTCTTCTAATTTGATTTGATAATTTTTTAACTTTTTTACTAAATCAACACGCTCTTTTCTTAGTGGAATATTTTTAGAAAAGAGTTTATTATATTGTTTCCTAAATTGATAACATTTTTTAATTAATCTATTTAGTTTAGCATATTTTTTAATTTTTTTATTGCTTACTGTATAATTTTGTTTCAATAAGGAATCTTCAGTCAAATCAATAGTTACTAAGGAAGGGGAGTTACAATTACTGTTTAACAATTCTGTATATAAGCGGTTTGTTTCTATAACCTGAGTACTTTCTTTTAGTCTCTGTAACTTTAAGATGCGGCTATTGGCATGAATTAATTCATCTTCTAGGTCCCTAATTTTAGATAAAGCCTCCTCATATAAATTACTGCAATTGCTGAAACCATCTGTGACCACCTTCAGCTGATCCCGTTCATCAACAACGTCCAAGTATTGCTGATGAAGGTCTACTAACTGCCTTTTCAAGGAAGAGTTTTTGCCATTAACTTTGACGACTTCCACCTCACTTTCTTCTCTCTCCTGTAACAGTTGTTGGACTTGGAGTTTTGATTCTTTAAGTTCTTGGAGGGCCGTTCTTAACTTAAGATCCATCTCCTGAGCAGTAGCCTTACGGGTCATCACAGGCATGGTTTCAGGATTAGTTACTGAAAGATAGAAATAAAGAAACGGTGAGAACTAACTATTCAAGCCATTGCGTTCCTCAGGTAAACTCAAAATGTGATACACGCAGGCTTGTGGCTGAGTTCAACGAAGAAAAAAAAAGAAATTATTGGTGGTGATGTTGTGACCCTGAAGACCATTTAGACTGAAGCTGTGGAAGCTGCAAACGCAATGGATGATTTTCAGGGTATCAATCCGGTAGAAGAGCGTGTCACAACTTTTTACGATAGAAGAATTGAGACTGTCCTGGACTTAGAGGCTCTCCTCCGAGGTCACTGTAGTGGCTACTCTATAACCTGGTGTTTGGCTCGGCAACGCACCACCACGTGCTTACGGGTTGACGATCGGACAACGACTGCCCCCCACTCGGCCCGCGCCTTGTGACGTATACGCTCGAGACAAACCATACGTATATCTACATACACTACATCCCTTCCTTATTTTCCTTTATTTAATTTAAATAAGAATTCTACCTGTATTGAATTATATAGATCTTGACGTATAAATAATATACTTATGTTTTGTATGATAAATTGTTTCTAAAGATACCAACAGTCGGTTTGGTATAGATTGTACTATTTTTGATCAACTTAAGCAATGACTATATGATTTGCAAATCGTAACTAATTATTTTGATAAGTATAAATGTTTCAATCATTTACCACCTTCCATCCTCACCAAAATATTTATTTAATCAGTCTTTATTATTTGGCGGAGGTGCAACTTATGGATAAAATTTCTCAGTTTCTTTCTTTTACACTTTCCATTGACCTTCCATTTTCTTTCTATTACGTTTCTTCTTAATACTTGTCTTTATCTCCTGATAACAAGTCACTTCTTCCATTTCCAATCTGAATATTCTTTACATAAATGTTTCTTTTCTTTGCCTCTTACTTCTAAAAAAAACAACATCATACCACCCCAAACCATCACGGGTTTAGCAGCGGTATGCCTGACACGGCAACTCGGTGCCATCACATTAAAAACAAACATCCATATACTTACATGGAAAATACACTTAATAACAATTTAACAAGTATCTTTTTAGTATCTTCGAACAATTCTTAACATTTAATACTTTGCGAATTTCCGGAGGTAAGTCATTCATAATCGATGGTCACATGCATTCCCAGGTCCTTGTCCTATAGATGTTATTTGATTTAGATGTCTTAAATGTGGGTAGGTATGACAGATTACGCAACGACTTCGGCCTTTCATTTTTATATATGTTAATTAGATAGTCATAATTTTCATTTAAAACACGTATCCGTACCTTATCAAAGACGTTTACAATTTGACAGTGCTTGAATAAACCCGCGTCATTATCTTGGAATTCTTTTTATTTTTATTTTCCTGGGTACAATAGTTTTTAGAATGCGTAACTGTATTTTGTAAAAATCCTCGACGTACGTGTGGTATGTGAGCCGGTAGCTACTTAGGCCATAATCAATTAAAGAATCAGCAAGTGCCAATGCAATGTTCTTAGTGTTCTATATGATAGTTTATACTTAAGTATCGATAACTTTGATATAAAATAGATCTAAGTTTTCGAGTTGACAGATAATGTCACTGAGTAGGTTAGGTAGGTTACGTTTTACAATTTTGTGGCAGAAGTATCAAAACCTAAAACCCAAAAATGTTTTATTTTGTTCTTTTGTTTTGCAACATCTTGCTTTATTAGTTTTCAGATAGTTCCGAACTTTGTCAAATAAGAATAAATTATAATTAGTTATAATTTAAATTATCTAATTTAAATTATAACCTAAATCAATAACCATGACCATTTTACTCCTATAACATCACATGTTATCTTCTATCAATACTTTGTACTACTTTTTTATTATTATTATTACTTCGTGTACGTCAATCCATATCTAATAGATTTCGTCACTATGAATTTATTTTAATTAATAAAATCTTCGGTAGCAAATGATTTCATTATCTGCCGGCTTAAAATCACCGGATGGCAACCAAACCCCAGCATCTCACACGGAGCGCCTTCACAACTCAAAAGTACTGGCCAATACGACACCCATGTCGGGACCACAACTAAACATACCTTCCGAAGCAAACTCGCGGTACATATATCGAGCGGTCACCCATCCACAGACCAGCCCAGGCAAGCGCGGCCCAACCCAGAGATCGATCCGAGCGGCTTCCAACATTTGGCTGCCATTATTTCTTTGGACAGCAAATCTCCTTTAACAACCCTAGTAATGCCCGATCTCATTTTAAATGTAGTTGTGACACTTTTTCCTTAAGAGGCACAAAGCCTGAAATTTGTGTGCAAGACTCCAACATCCAGTCCACTTCTCTAATTATTTCTAGCTATCTGGATTCTTCTCCAGTCTTCCCCGTATGTTACTTGTATTTTTATATGCAACAATAACTTTATCTATTTTCGTTATTTCCTTGTGCACAAAGGCACCTTATTTTTATGGGTAGTTAATACTACATATTGCTTTCAATGTATTGGCTTCAATCAAAGCCCTGTCCAAATTAACTACGTCCACATGAACATAATCTATTTCCTTAATTCAAATAATGAACATTCCACAATCTGATTTACATAATCATCTGGTTGTTCAAGTCTTTCTTTGGATTTATGATCACGAAATTTAACCAAAAATTATGTCGTTCATTTGCTCAGTGAGTCGAGAATTACGTATTCCATGTGTTTTATTTTTATTAGTTAGAATGTTAAGCAAGTCGCTAAATAGCAACTTCGAATCCGTTGACTTCCTGAAACATCTTAACTCTTACTTCTGGGAGTTATACACAATCTCCTTTTGCTTTTTCTCCTTCTTTTTCCTTTTTAATTTGGAAGTTATCTATATTACTTTTTTATTGTTTGAAATCAAATGTATACGGTGGTAGTATAACCCTGATATGAGACAATTTGATGTCGAGTAATTTTAATTCAATACTTTATACATTTTTCATGTATCCAGGAGCCCTCGTATACGTTTACGTTACGTCAAACCCTGTTTGTTGATATATTTGTATGTTACTTGTTTGTTGTACTTGTTGGTATTACTATTTTAAATTTGTAAAGTTCGCACTTCCGAGCCACAAGATGCGCAAATGGATAACCATGGGTCCAATTTAATGGATAGTCAACGAGTCCAATTTAATGGATAGACAATGCGTCCAATTTAATGGATAACCAATGGATCCAATTTAATGGAAAGCCAATGCGTCCAATTTAATGGATAGCCAATTCGTCCAATTTAATGGATAGCCAATGCGTCCAATTTAATGGATAACCAATGGATCCAATTTAATGGAAAGCCAATGCGTCCAATTTAATGGATAGCCAATGCAATGCGTCCAATTTAATGGATAAACAATGGATCCAATTTAATGGATAGCCAATGCGTCCAATTTAATGGATAGCCAATGCGTCCAATTTCATGGATAACCAATGGATCCAATTTAATGGATAGCCAATGCGTCCAATTTAATGGATAGCGTCCAATTTATGATGCTCGTAATCTACCATACTAAAACAGTGTATGGTAAATGTCGCATGCCTTTGTAGTATTTGTTCTAGGACATGCCGGTTTCCTCGCGATGTTTTCCTTCACCATTTAAAGAGCACTGGTGATGAGTGACAACACATAAAGCCAGCCTGGTTTCGAACCCACGACCTAGGTCGGACTAGGCCATCACCATTCTAGATAAACTTAATATAAACAACATACATTAAGGTGTGTTGTTGTTACATGTATTTGTAAAGTTTAGCTAATTATTGACCTTTTATAAATCCCATAATATTAATATAGTATACGTATTACATATGTATACATTAGTTCCACATTAAAGTTAGTACCTTCTTGCAACTGAGTATCCTGTGAATGAATTTATTTGTTAATTAACAGGATTCTTCACTAAATCCAACTTATTCCTATTATTAATTATTAAACAGTATTTAGATATTATCTTTCTTATTTAAGTGCTTATTTCCCTCCTCCTTCCATGTATGAGAGACTCTTTCTATCATTGGAATAGTAATTTGTTGGTATTATTTAATTTTACCACCACAATCACTGAAATTTAAAAACATTCCAAGGCGTAGTTCTCTATAAAGAGGAATGGACAAAAACTTTAAGGACACTCTAGTTTAACTCTTATTGATAATACAAACTTGATGACTACCACTATTCATATAGAAACTACAGACATACAAGTTCTATATAAACCTGACTAGAGTACCTTTCACAGCGCACTGTGTAGCTGAGGTGAATGCATCCCACAGACTTTTTGTATATAAGCTAAACCAGCCATAATTATGGAATAATACTGGCACACAGTCATTGAGTAAATACGAGCAACAAATAGATAGAAAACAAACAGCAGTAAGCTTGCCCTTTTCTTCTCGCACTTATCAATACCAGAAGCATCAAGATAAATACCGAGTGCTAGTTTCGAACGTTCCCATCTGGCTCCATCCGAAGAAGGTTCTCCTTCGCAGTCGAACTTCTCAAGCGTCAGTTGGGACATGTTAACATTATATGTGGAACCAAACCAAAAAGTTCAATATCAATTTAATGATCAGAAACATCTGCTCTTTTATCATGTCAATTTAATGACCAATAATGCTGTTGAGGATCTAATTCCTCTGAATAATATCAAACGTTGTCAATTAAATGACCAGCTATGCTTCCTTCTCATTACAATTTAGATATCAATTAAATGATCAGTATTCATGTATAAGTATACTGCTTTACGAAAATGTAAAATAACTTTGTTATTATTATTTTTTTTGTGTCAATTAAATGACCAGGCACTAAGCCAGCTTACTTGCTTGATTGTGTTTGAAATTTATTCAAAATAACCACCAATCAAACACTACTGCCTTTCTCTTCGAGAAATATAAGATAGATGTTTTGTCAAAATAACAGAATCACCCATCTTCCGACTTAACGTAGCCGGCGAAATGTAAAAAGTTACCTGTTAGCTACACCTCTGCCTAACCCTTCGAGGATCAGGAGGCGTGACGTTATAAAATCCATATTGTTGTTAAATCCACTGATCACTTCTTATGTATTTTTTTTTGAAGAAAACAATAAACCTCAATAATGGTGACTTTAGCAATAGTTACTAATTACTAATAAAATAATCAAGTTAATCGTTCCAATGTAATGAGTCATTCATAGCATAGCACATCTTAGCGTAAACAAGTGAGTTATTTTATAAGGCTATGTTATCGCCTCCGTTACTTATGAAACTCTTTCGAATATTCGAATCATAACGGCTGTTTAGTAATTCAAATAACTTAATCGTCTAAAATATGATAATTTAAGGTATATAAGGTATTTAGTTATTTTGGCAAATGTATAAGAGACTAAGCTAAAAGTGTTGTGTAAGCGCACTTTCCAATATTTCTTCATTACACCATACTAAGTTTTATTTCACTGCAGGCACCACTGTCTATTTTTTTTTTCTTTTTACGTTTTATTGATTTATCCTCGTCGCCAAATGTAGTGGCTACTCTATAACCTGGTGTTTGGCTCGGCAACGCACCACCACGTGCTTACGGGTTGACGATCGGACAACGACTGCCCCCCACTCGGCCCGCGCCTTGTGACGTATACGCTCGAGACAAACCATACGTATATCTACATACACTACAGTCACGACCAATGGCGTCGAGATGGCAGTTCTAGCAATCCTTTTTTGACTCAAATAAAAAAAGTACCTACCAACTGCTAACCCATAGCCTCGCGGCCCAGGCCTGTAGGTTAATTTAGGGTATAGGCTATCTACATCCACAATTTCATCAAAATCGGTGCAGACGTTTGAACGTGAAGGAAGGTAACGAGATCGTAAGACAAGCCTGTGATATTCTAGAGTCTAGAAGATCACAGGCTTTTATATTTATATTATAGTCTAGAATCTAGACTATTTTATCTCGGTGCCAAATTCAGATTTGTTCAGTCCTATCTGGTGTAATTAAGTAACAAAACTCCATTTATCCAAAAAATTCCTGCAATTTATTTTATAGATGACTGCAGTAGGATTATTTAGGTAAATAGAAAAAAAATAGTTTGCGTTAATTAAATACGGCTTTGAAATAATATTTACTGTTCCTGCTAATTAGTAATAACATCCAGAGATGTCATTAGAAGAAATGATGTTATTAAAAATTTATACATGGTCGTAGTTTTTTTTACAAATGAAAGCTAAATAAGTTTGTCAATTTTGTATTATTTGGGAAAAAGTACCTACCTACTTAAAAACAAAGTAAAGTGTGTAATGAACTAAACTATTTTTAATTGCTGCTTTCTAATTAATAAAATCAATTTGAAAATCATTTTGCTTAATATAGGTAGGTAGGTACTTACCTATTTCTTATTGATTAGCTTTCCATGGTTTGAGAAATTAAACCGAACTTATCCCAAGCTAGGTAGGTTAGGTACCTAGCTTGGGAGCTAGCAAAATAAATAATAATACAACGTACCTACTTACACTTACTACGTGCTTGCACTTCTTTCTATGAAATCATCGAGTAACCTAGCACAAAGACGTAGCTTAACAAAATAGGTTTGTTTACAAAATATTGAATTACACAATTAGTAACTTTGAGGTTTGCCGCGCCAACCCAATGATACGACAACAGGACTCGACGGCGACCAACCAATGAGACCCCCGCATTCCCGCTCTAGTAGTCTCGGAAGGAACACGTTATTCTCATTTTAAAATTACGAAGAATTAAACTTGGAACAATGAGTGCTGGCCAGAATTATTACAGTGACTACGGCAGTGGCAGTTCAACGAATTCTGTAAGTTTTTTAATTATTTATTTTGTCAACTGTAGTGCGATTTTGCAGAACAAAAACTAGGTTTGCGTCATATTGTTTACGTAAAATTAGGAACAAGTTCGAACTTGATTATTGTCGACTTGTCCTATGTATTAGTGTACCTAACCCTGAATGGATGTTCTCTGATTATGAAAAAGTATGTGGTAAGTAATCAGTTATTTTTATGATAAAATCGTGTCATGTAAATTAAATGCGTAGTAGATGAAGTTATAATACGAGGGTAGGACGGAATATTTTTGTTCGTGTTAACTTATTTTCCATTGATATTGGCGTATGAATTCGATTTTCAAAATTTCCAGGCCTTAGTAGGCCTACATGTTGTCAATGTAGGAGTTCAATCTCAGTGATTCTCAGGCTAACTAAGTAAGTGCTATAGATGTAAATACTCACACAATTAATTAGATTGTAGGTAGACTTTGTGTTAGGTAGGTATGGATGTTGTGCGTTATTCCTGTATGGATTTTCGAAAAAAGGTTATCAATATTCAAATTTTGTAGGTAGCGTAGTAGGATGTTTTGACGATACAACTTGACACCGCGCTAAACTTGCCACGAGCCCACGACCTATGAACAACACGTGATCGAATCAGGCGGATTTTACGAATATATAACATCACGCTTGTAATGCCCAAAAGGTTGGGCAGAGGTCCTTAATAGTGGGTACATCCACATTTCGCCATTTATGTTTAAGTCCCATGTAACAGGAGCGATCGCCATCAATCCGGACACCGTGGCTACTGCTGAGAAATTTCTGATAGAAAAACCCAATGTAACTATCCAACCCGGAAATCGAACCCAGAACCACATGTTTAGCAGGTGCGCTTGCGACCATTAGACCAACGACTACGAGACAGTCAGCTGACTGAAATAAATTCTGTTGCAGTCTTCATCGTGGCCGCCTCAGGATATTTGGTCCTCCCACCAAACACAGCCCAGTTTGGACAGGCCCGTGGCGAGGAAGTCTGCCAGCTATCAAGATCGTAAGTACTTACATACCTGTCACTTGGGTGAGGGTATTTTCTTTGTGTCGGGTCAGTAGTTAGTTAGTAGCTAGGGTGTGCTCTTTCATGAAATCAAATTTTTAGGTCAGTATCAGGTTGTCTACAGATACAGATTTGACGGCACGGTTGGCGCAGCGGCTGAGCGATCGACTGCTGCGCTGCGTGTCGCGGGTTCGATTCCCGCATGGAACAAATATTTGTATGACCTGCAGATAGTTGTTTCGGGTCTGAGTGTTTGTGAGTTTAAACCCACGATGCAGGAGAAATTCCTAGTGTGAGGCAACTTTAAAAAAAAAAACAAAACAAACACACTTTTTCTTTTTCTTACACTTTTTTTTCCCTTATGGCAGGAGAATGATTCCAAGTTATTTGGGGTCTTATCATAAACATTCATACTTATAAATAAAATTGAAGTATCGGATAGTAATCACTACATAGTATAAAACAAAGTCGCTTTCTCTGTCCCTATGTCCCTTTGTATGCTTAAATCTTTGAAACTACGCCACGGATTTTGATGCGGTTTTTTTAATAGATAGAGTGATTCAAGAGGAAGGTTTTTATGTATAATACATACATATTATAGTAGAGAAAAGTGGGGTTTTTCAAAGATTTGTAACACCCGTGCGAAGCTGGGACGGGTCGCTAGTTTCAAAATAAAATAACTGTTTTATACCAAAGGTATGTAAAAGTATAAACGGCATTCTGTACAGAATTACAATAATAAAACCGTACCAGACTACCAGTGCAAGTCAGACTCGCGCACCGATGGTTCCGTACAAACTTGAGGGTAACTAAAGAGTGTATCGACCATTGCTGTAACGAAAACATAAACTGTAGTCAAGGACAAACTTTAACTTTACCTATATATATAGGCCCTGAGTTCAACAAACCCAAGACATGCACCTCAGCCTAGTGATGTGTTGTGGGTTTTTCGAAAGTTGCGGGTTGTTCGAAAGAGATACCGCGCCCCGGAACGTAAAGGGCACGAAGAAGGAACATGGGTGGGTTTTAGTCAGTAAAAGTCTGACACTCTCCTGAAGTTTTTTGATGATTTCCCACCCAAAAAAAAAATCAAAAAGTCTAGTGGTGTGACTGTGGGACTGACAAGCCATAGGTCCTGAGTTCAATCCCAAGAGCCGTACGTCGGACTTTTCGGAATCTTGTGCGTATTGTATACCTAAGTATCACTTGTTTGAGGAAAAATATCGTGAGGTAACCAGCATGCCTGAGACATATTTCTCAACGTCAAGTTTAGCCAAGTTTATAAACCCATGAGCGGCATATAAACTCAACTCCAAACCACACAATAAATAAATCAACACAGGTCGCTGTTAGTTTAACAGCTGCGATTAAGGTAATCACAACTTTTAATTTTGTGATGCTTTTACAAATTTACGGTTTTCAGATTTTTCCCATTACTGGTGCTCTATGATATATCATTTTCCATGATTAAAGGTCAAAGGGAAGTAGCCGTTTTGATTCTCTTTGCGAATGTATGGGAAATGCGACAAAACGATATCTTATGATTAATTGATTTTGTTTGTTGTGAATGTGAGGTCCATGTGGGGCATTTCTTTTTTTTTACCCGACTGCCAAAGAAGGAGGGTAATGTTTTTCGAGTGTATGTATGTATGTCTTTTCCTTTGTGACCACCTGTAGCCTAAACGGCTTGATGGATTTTGATGTATGAGGTATCGTTAGATTTGTCTTGATTACGGGAGTGTCATAGGATACATTTTATCCTAAAAGTCCCACGGGATAAAGACATAATAATATTTTTTCTAAATTTCCCTTTAAAAAAATATGTATGCGGTATCATGGTACTTACATATACATAGTCTTCTACATCTACAACATTTTCGTTAAATAAAAACAGCTAAAAAGTTATAAATAAAAAAATTATTATTAAAAAAACAAAATACCCGACTGCACACTAAAAAAAGAGTAAAACAAGCCCCACAATAATATTGAGCAGGCGGGGACCACCTTGACCGCCACCAACGAAAATTCTGCTAAATGGTGCACAACCGAAATGACTATAAATAAGCCTCTGTTGGTCCCCGCCTGCTCAATATTATTGTGGGGCTTGTTTTACTCTTTTTTTAGTGTGCAGTCGGGTATTTTTGCAGTTTAAGTACAAAAGCAACCTACACAAATGTTCTTTTTTTTGGTATTGTTCGTCGTATCGTGGAGCTCCTTGAGTTATGAGTCGAACTACACGGTAACTGACAAATATGCTTGCACTTATTTGACCGATTCACTCAAATCTGTTTAGATCTTTCTTAAAAAGACCATCTCAGACACTAGTCCACATAGTCTTCATGTAAGTTGACCAAGATTTTGTTTGGAAGAGACTGACCTCTGAGTTTGTTTCGATTGTTTCTTCTTAGTCTAGTCGGGTACAAAACACCAGCCTCATGTAAGTAGTTTTCTTTTAATAAACAACGAAAATGTTTATAAAAAAGTACTTGCAAAATAAACATAATTTTATTATCATTGAAGAGGGTTGATTTTTCCATAACTTAAAGGAGCGCTGACTTGAGTATCAACTGGAAACATCCACGCGTTCTATAGAATAAATATGATTCTATAAGGATTACGTTTTTTCCTGTTGTGGTACAACAGGTACCTTACATAGTGGTGTAAGGTTTCCATAGATTTCACATTGTTTTTTTACTCGACAACTTCGTTCATTGTCCACAGTGGTGACGGGGAAGTGTACACTCGACGACATCATGAAAGAGTTTCAGATGAACGGCATGGACTCGCCGTACACTCCCGTCGAAGACAGGGTCTGGAGCAACCACGCAGGTTCGTGACTAGCCATCAAACTATTTTTATAACTGGTCGTGATCGTTGGACAGCTTGGGCTTGATTATGAGGTTCTAGGTTAGATTCCCAGGTTAGGAAAATTTTATAGGGCACGCCACAATAGTGGCAGTATGTCCCCTCTTTAAGGAGTGGCTAAAGAGGCACAATGGAGGAGAACTCACCTACCGTCTGACCCAAGTCCTCACCGGACACGGAAGTTTCAAAACGAGCAGGAGGAAACGCCCGGATGACACCATTGTGACGATCGTTCGAAGGACACGTTGCCCAGCTTGGGCGGAGCACCGCCGCGCTGTGCCCTCGTAGAGGCGAGCGGCGGCGGCGACCTCTCTCGTCCGGCCTTGGTTTAGCGTTTAGTCCATGGTCCGGAGCCAGAGGGAACATGAAGGGCAAAATAAATAAAACGGGTGGGTTTTAGTCAGTATAAGTCTGATACTCCTCCCCACTCCTCCCAGTGCGGGGGAAGTTATTTGATGATTTCCCATCCGCTAAAAAGGCTATTTTTCTGATATTTTCTTTTCTTAGTTGTAGTCCGGATTCGTGATTACGGGCTTCGTGTTCTGTTATATAAATTTGTATTCTATCAGATGGACTGTCAGGCCTGGGTCCGGCGGGCGCGTACTGCCGTCAGGGCTCGTGGCCGGCGCCGGCGCCTGCGACGCGGCTGCCGCGCCCGCGCTCCGAGAGGCTCCCCTCGCCCCCTGCGCCCGAATGGCTCCCCTCACCCTCTGCGCACGACTTCAATCCTCAAGAGTTTACGTCTTCCACTCCTGTCGAAGGTAATATATTTTTTAATAAACTTCTAAAACTGGCTCTTATAGCACTAAGATTAGGTTCAAAATGCAATGGATTTCACACACATGCTTTTGCCTCATTTATCACAACTAGGGTTTTCATTTTTTCTGTTTCATCACGGCGTTCACGCATAGCATAGCCGGCAGCATTATTTTTAGAGTAAGGCTTTTTGTCAATGTCAGTGTCTTTTGGGCCGTGGGTTTTGCCGCCTGTCTTCAGGAGATGTGAATGATCACATGTAGTTTCGCGAAACTTGTTCTACTAGTGGTAAAGGGTTTATTTAAAGAAGGTTCTTATAGTTCAATTGACTTTTTATGTCACAAATGTATGGATAAGCAGACGTTAATGGGAACTTTACTTAACTGAAGTATCATTATGTACTTATCATGCATCCCTGTGCTCGTCTGTGAGAATTATAATGAATCGCAACAGACTTGACTAAATATTATATTACTTGTCGGCCGTTCAAAGGGTACATCAACTACTTTTCGTATCGACTTGAACTCATAAGAAACAGCCCGGTGTTAAATGCCGAATACCGGGGACGGCACGCAGAACTATTAATAATGACCTTTTTGTGAATACTAGACGTAGTAGGGTCATAAACAAAAATACATATAGACATAGTAGGGTCTTAAAAAAAAAAAAACTATTTTGACGACGATGACATCTAGTTACGTCTTTGCAAACTTTTCGAACCAACATTTTTTTTAAATATTATTAATAGTAACATATATACTTACCTTTACTTACAATATTAAATAAGTATACAGTAAATATACAAGACATCACAAATGTTTATAAATAAGTAAATCAGGACTGAACAAAACCGATGATAGCTTGCACGCCGTGACTGCGACAAGTAGGTCACTGCTCAGCATGATGCTGTGCTATGGGGGCCCAAAGCACAGCGCTGGTATTCAGTGGCCTAATTAGCTAATGGTGTTCCCCACATACACGCGAGTAGAGCTGAGCGCGCTGTCGGCGGAGCAGGCGCGCGTGCTGGCGGCGCTGCCCAACTCCGTACTGTCCGCGCTGCTGCGAGACTTGGAGCTAGCCCGGGGGGGCCTGCACCAGCGCAACAAGAAAATACCCACTGTGAGTATAATTCTGTCTAGTTAGTTAAATTTGACACTCCGGTGTTCGCCAGAACCAATCTGCTGGCGAAAGCACCAGAACAATTTGTGAACGAACTTCACGAGCGACTGGAAGTTTTCTTTCTCAAAAACTCCCTCGCTGCATTTGAAATTCTAAATAGTGCCTGTGACGCACACGCACACTGTTCTACTTCCTAGGTGCATATTGTAGTAAACAGGCTCAGGCTTATTTGTCTGTTTCCAGGAGTGTCGCTTCTGCAAGAACAACGGCGAGCGCGAGTCGTACTACCGCACGCACGCGCTCAAGGACGCGGCCGGGCGCGTGGCGTGCCCCGTGCTGCGCGCGTTCGTGTGTCGCCGCTGTGGCGCGCGCGGC
This sequence comes from Ochropleura leucogaster, assembly GCA_958449745.1. Classification (NCBI taxonomy): domain Eukaryota; kingdom Metazoa; phylum Arthropoda; class Insecta; order Lepidoptera; family Noctuidae; genus Ochropleura; species Ochropleura leucogaster. Next base: position 20,295,188 of record OY288203.1, read on the forward strand.
GACACCGCGCACACCTCCAAGTACTGCCCGCTCAGCACGGCCGACGGTACGCTCTGGGACAACTACACACTACAAACTAAACTTTACTTACACAAGCAACTTACACAATTTTATTGTCATTGTTGTTGGTCACATTCATGTTTTTATCATGATGTGAATCAAACTCAAAGCACTCTATCAATTAGTTAGACCATTACAGGCACTTTTGAATGTCATGAAAAAGATGCTGCTACAGTCCCAGTCACAAGACATAATAACTTGTGAAAACTTACTAACTAACTGTAGCCTAACTGTAGTCGCCCATTCCAAAGCGTTGATCTCTATGGAGAAGAATGGGCAAGAAACTCCATGGACACTGTTTTAAATTATAATATTATTACAAAATCTTGGATACATCATTCATGTTGAGATTATACATACATACATGTGAGAACGAGTTAGAATAACGAGCACATTATGAGCGTTCAGAGTAAAAACACAATAAGTAGTCCTATCAGTGATGACTGATGATGGAACGATCCCAGTACAATGTGATATTGCCATGTTCGAGAACTGGGTCGGGCATACATATATCTAAGTATGTAAGTAGTAAGGCACTTCCGATTCCACAAGGCTATATTTTAGAGCTAGTTGCTGATGGAAAAACCTGGCTACAAGGTTGTGCCTATGCAAGTATTCTCCGTTAGCAAGACAATTGGATATCAATACTGCAACGGATTTTGATTTTCACCATAGAAACAATATCCAATGTGCAGGCAGAACGTACGATAACACGTAACAATTTAATTTCAGAACGGATGAAGTCCACGGCCATGATGCGCAGCGTGCGCATGGCGTCCGGTCGGCGCCGGCCGCAGTCGCTGGCGGCCTCTGTGGCGGCCACTCAACAATACGTGGCCTTCGGAGATACAACGCCATCTGTCATCTCGGACACTAATGTGTACAACGCGTACGCCACCTCATCTCCACTTGACCCGTTATGGGCGGCTCTTGAAAAAAAATTAATGCTCTAATGGAATTATATTTTGACGCCTTAATAACAAAAATAAATTATTTTTATTTTTGAAATGTTATTATAACGTTGTTGTTTAGATGCCTATTAGTTGATTAATTTTCGTAAAGATGGCGCTGTTCTCAATTAAGCGGGAAATTATGAAGATTTATTTTTTGTTCATCGTTATAAAATCTAATAGTATTATTGAATGTTGACTGATACATTATAAGTGTTTATAATAAGTTGACTGGTATTAGAATCGTAATGTTTAATACGATATATCAATCAAAATATTTTAGTGATAAGGATATGAAAATAATGTTGATGTTAGTAGGTATTCAAAATGTTTATCCACTCACACGTCCCAAGTTTGACAGCTGTCATATCTAGTACGTCCGCGCGCTCGCGAGCTTACGTCACGGTCGCGCGCCCTATGACGTCACCGATTTAAAGTTTATTTTCTCCCAAGCTACAACTGTTATGGTAAATTAAAAAATACCTGTATAGAGCTGACATTATAAGGAATCAAAATATGCGAAAGCTAAATTGTAACTCTTATCGTAAATGGTACAAAAAAAAGTTAAACTTTACAATAGTGGTGAAATTTGAGTAAAATATTTATTAATTACAAGTTTTTACGAAATATTTCGTAATATATCTCCACGCTATTTACGTATTAATAAACTAGATGAAATAAGCTTTGTTTTGGTACCAATTTATAATTACTTTGAACAAACAGTATAACATAATAAATCAAAACAAACTACCCATTCCGGTATGAAACGTAAAGGGGGGCTATGGTCGTCCATTTTCAAATCCTGAGAATTAAATAATTAAAACTTGTAATCCTATTTCTTTTATCATATTTCTTTCGTTTAAGACAGATATTAATAATTACCTATGTTTCCAATTAGAAGTAGTTTTTTACTACACTATATAACAGATCATAAAAAAACTTAACAAAAAACCGGCACGCAACGGAAAAGTTTTTGCTTGTCAATTTTAAATAATTAAAAAAAAATCCTATCAGACTTCGGATACTTAGAATTTGTAGATATTCTGAAAGAATGGATCTTCAGGAGTATTTCAATACTAAACACTTAATACAGTAGAACAATAAATCCATCTTATCTTTTATTTGAAACTCGACACTCGTAAACACTTCAACCACTCAAGCACGTCATTCAACACTTGTGTAAACAATTTTTTTTTTTAAATCTCTCTGTGGCTTGACCTTGGTGTTTTACCGACCAACAGACGCGTAATTTAATAGAGAACCATCTAGCGAAACACTTGTGAACCTCTTGAACACTCTCATAGACAAAAAAAGGGTTTGAATAGGGCGAAACGTTTGGGTAACAATAGTCGCCCGGACGTTTAACGTCAAAAAGTTTTGGGCTGTCTTAGTCGCCCGGACGTTTCAGTGTAAATGATACAAGTGTGCCAACGACTAAGTAAAATAATTATAGTAGTAATTGTTGATTATTGTGAAAACGAATTAATAATACAAATCGAACTTTTAAAGTGTGACTTAACTGTTGTACACAGCAAAAACTACTTACCATAGATTGTCCAACTTATTTTTTTATCAGCTGAACTACAATTTGTTATGGTGTTCACAACTAAAATCGAAATCTCGTCATACCTACATGCGGATATTTTAAGATTAATATGTTAAATATGTTATGAAAATGAACTTAATCAGCTTTTTACATCAAGATAAATTACTTAAAATACATTTTCCCTAATCAATGCTAATGTATTGATAATAAAATGTTAATTGAGTATGAATTTGTAACACTGAACTAATTTGAAACTGCTAGGCCGTTATTTTGAGTTTTTGAAACCTGAATCGGTCTAGATTTCGCTTAATAAACTTCGTATAAATTACCAGTTTTAGTAGCAATTAAAATTTATTTACAGTTATGACAAAAGTAGATCATACGAATTTGGCTGCTCCGTTCAAAAAGACAAGTAAGTGAGTAATATTTTTTTGCCAGTACCAATTAATTATCTAGTAGATTGCCAAATTGTAAGTACATACTGTTCAAAAACAGCCTTTTTGTTCCCAAAAATCTAGTTCGTTATTATGAAAACCTAACTCATGCAAATAAGTTGTTTATAATTTTTGAAAAAATTGTCCACCTTATTTGAAAATATCTCGACGCTTCGTTTTAGTTTTTGATTTATTGGTATGCAAATAAATATAATTCAATTCTGATCCGCATGTTTAAAATGTGATAAAAAGAACGCTTCGCTAGCGCATTTTCACTTATTTAAGTTGACCCTAATTTGTCATAGAATGCTATGATAATATATTTTCACTAGATAATCTAGAATTTTATTTTGTTGATTAATTTTATAAGATGATTATATTGTTAACTCTCATTGGTGGAGGTGTCTTTTGGGGATATAATAAACAAAATAAATCAAACAAAAGTCATTATTTTTATTTAATGCTCGCCTTATTAATACTTTTGACCGGTTAAAATTAAATTAACAAACATTTTTTAAACAGAGAAAACCCACTTAAACTTATTAGGTGATTGAAAATCAGTCATAAGTGACTGATTCATAGTTTTAAATGCAAAATATATATGCCTTGGTACCTAGGTAGAGTCTGATGGCGTGAGCCGTTAACTAGATGAAGCACAACCAGAAATAAATATGTCTGATGGATTCAACTAGACCATAACCTATTTAAAATCGTTTGAATTTTGTTCCGTTGACCACGCGATCAGTGCGGACCTGTAAGGACATACTCGTTACGTTATCGATAGCGGAGTAAACCATATGTCCAGTACTGTTTTCTTTTTTTCTGCATTAGAAACAAAGAAATCCAAGCTAACATTTTTTCTATTGCCCTTTACGTTCCGGGGCCGCAGTATCTCTTTCGAACAACCCCCAAAAATGCTGTTTTTCAGTTATATTTTTGATTCAAACATCGATAGACTTGCCATACGTCTGAAAATTTCTCGGGACAGTGCGGGAATTGGATATCAGTGTGACTTCTTTAGTTGGTACAAATTATTCTATTATCTGTACTTAAAGCCGGTACTACTGTTTTTAATAGCAGATACGAGTAGCTCTTTTAAGTCATGGCTGTTACTGTAGCAGCTATATCTCTCAAATTCCGGCATTGTCCTTCGACTTAAGTGAATTAGCTTCAACTGGGAACACTAGATGCCCAGCTGCTGAATATGTGGTTTGAAGATGTTCTTTAGGAAGCCACATTTTTATACTAATTGTGGATCCAGTTTTTTGTAACCTTAAATTTGCTTTCCGGATGGATATAGGGCAGCCGCTTCTCATTTTGTCAGTCTATCTAATCTGTTCTGTCAGGCTTTCGTATGATTTCGGGATCACAAATGGGTCACACAATATATGTAGGTACATCATTCTATTACAATCGCATACCTACAATAAACGACAATACGTACCACATCAAGTACTGCCTCAGGAGCTCTGTAGTATTTCTATAGTAGCTATAGGTTGTGAACAACAATTTCAAAGTAACACTCGAAAAGATAGTAAAAGTTGTGCAAAGTGTGTCAAACAGCGCGCTTGTGTTTGGTGTTTGCTGACCGGCGAAAAATAAACACTATTCAAAAAAGTCGCACGTTGCTTTGGTTGTGCTTGCCTATAAAATATGACACGCTATTTTTGACCTTATCTTATAGTGGGCAAAGTATATTTAAAGCAACTATGATCAAAATGAAGCCGTTTAAAAATCATACGAATTTGAGCTCACGCGCCGAAACGCCGCGTACCGTTTTGAATTCATTGATCATTCGTCTTCAACGCTTTAATCGACCTTAAAATCAAAATAACAAGTCATACTTTCCTTTAAACGAAAAATATCGTGGAAAACGAAACTTTAACTCGTCGCATGAAGGTACCATTTCCTTCGAAAAGCAGTGTCCAAAATATCTAGGTTCCAATCCGGTTGATTTGGGAATGTGTGTCGCGGAAGTAGGCTGCGAGGAGTAGAGGGCAGGTGAAAGGGGGCGAGAGGGGGGGGCATGCTGAGATTATGCACATCTGTATAATGGTCAGTGGCTGTTAAAATTGGCACACTTTGACTAGGCTATATGGAATGTTTATTCAATTGAAAGATCTGGGATTGAAGACATGTATGGATGAATGATAGAAGGACAGGATTCTAGGTTATTGTGTTGTTCAAGTTTAATTGATTTTGCCTTGGCCACAGCCTCCATTTTTCTATTTTATGCATTTTATAGCTTTGCGTTCCGTAGTCTACTATATATTTATGTGATTGTGCAGTAGACGAACGACTTTTAGTGACGATCCGTATCAATCCTCCATAACTATAGGTATAGTTGAGTGAGTGTATTGACTGATTAAAGTGAATCTTAATAATTTTGTCATCAAATTATGGTATTTTTTTTTAATATCTTGATGCAGCGGGAATAACAACGACATAGTACCTGTCACTACCCTCCAGAGATTTGCGTACTTTCTTGAGCTGTTCCGTTTCATTTTGTAGTATCCAAACAGTCATGATAAAGTTAAAAGGGGTTCAACTCACCCTGTTAAAGAATCTATCTGACGCATGATTCTAACAAACTGCCCTTACATCGTCATGAAACATGAACTTGCCTTACTTTGTCAATAATTATAAAACAAGAACTCACTTCTGTTCGCCGCCAACCTACAGCCCGCGGCGTATAGTAGCCTCATTCTGCATCATCGTGGGAAGGCCTAACAACAGCATTAGGGCCGGTTTGCACCGTAGCGGAGATGAGCGGAGCGGAGACGTGCCGGAAACGACCAATCACATTGCTGGAAATTCATATCGTCGTCTATCTTGTAGTAGGCCGCACCTTGCTCCTCTCTGGAACGCCTCACTTTGGTGGAAACGAGGTCTCGCTGTTTGCCTCCTAGATCCACAGGAAGCATCGTTGATTAATATCGAAGACATTAAGATTACAGATCTGTTCTAATCCGGAGGTGGTCCAAATGTAAAGCTATGGAGCAAGTTTGTATTATTATCTCAAGTTCCATTCCATCGAGTATTACATCCAATATATAAAATTCTCGTGTCACAGTTTTCGTTCCCATACTCCTCCGAAACGGCTGGACCGATTTAAACGAAATGTTGTGTACATATCGGGTAGGTCTGAGAATCGGCCAACATCTATTTTTCATGCCTCTAGCAGCGGGTGAAACCGCTGGGCACAGCTAGTTTGTATATAAAAGTGCATAAGCTGATGTAGAGATCTCCAGTTGTCAGGTTATCGTCCATATTTTGATGGATGCAATAAAGTATGCAAATTTGTTTTAACTGAGGATCGGTATGTTGTCTAATTAGTCTCAATACTCATAGAAATTATCCGAATGATTACTTAATCCCTCTTAATTTCCAAAACTCGGGTCCAGGGTTACATCATTTTCCTAGTTTTTTTTTATAATTAATTATTTTTTGATCAGATGCTGAACGTGAACGAAGCAAAAGGCGTACCTACATACGTAAGGATCGAAGCAGATAGCGTTCTGTAGCCTTTGAAAAGGGTTCCTTTGGAGGAAGAAGGCCTCAGTTTAGTAGATACGTTTTAAATTATTTTACAACTTACTGATGGTTATCGTACCTGTTACTGCCACTTACCACTACTAGTTCTCCATCTCGGAGAAGAGTCAGTACTAGTCACACTTCTTGCTTGTCTTACCAAATTGCTAATTGCCTTATTAATTATCAGAAGAAAACCCCTATGACATCTAACCAAAACAAGTCCTAAAGATAAATCACATACAGACAGTGAATAAAATTGTGAAACATAACACTAAGCTCGATGCTAATTACAGCGCATACATATTTATTATTCATAATGAAATGTAAATGTTCTAACAGTTCTGTATCTGTGGGTGTGGCTAATTAAACTATTGACCCCGATATTATATTCATTGTTACACTATATTTGTTTGGAGATGCCCAGACGCCGCTCGGAGGTGGGCGGGATTCATTCAGAGACTGACTTAGCACTGTTGCACTTAAGGAGATCCAGTTACGGTATTCAGATTTGACTGAATATTATAATGTGTGGAGCATACCGTCATGTCTTATTATAACTATACATTTGGTCATAATGTGTCATATTAGTAACCCGTAAGTGCGCGTGGTCGATTACTGTTTTGTTTTTCTAAGAGAAGAAGGCTAAGTCCCTTGAGTTCCAGGACTGGGCTGATTATGCCCTGGAGTGATATATGAAGAACATTCACGAATTACCAGTGTGCACCTGTGTGTCGTTACGCAGTCTGTAATTTCGTACATGAACCAAAGATGTTGAAGTTTTTAATTTCTTTGACCTGGTTCCCACTGTCACCTGTAATCCCTGAAGGGTGAGGCAGAGGAGTACCTTATTGTATACACGCATTCCACTAGTTATGTTTAAGTTCCATGTATAAGGGGGCGACCCTATTGCCATCAACTGTTCACGAACTCAGACGCCGTGGCAACTTTTGAGAAATTCCAAACGGAAAATAAAGTATCCTTTGTGTTATTCCAGACTATAATCTATCTCTGTGCCAAACTTCATCTAGTTCAGCCGTTTTGACATAAAAGATAAAAGAGTAACAAACATCCATACATCAATCTATCCATCCTCAGAAACATTCGTGTTTATAATATTAAAAGTAGGATTTCTCTTTATAGGTATATAACCTTCAATTTTCCTCAAAAACTATTAAAAACTGGAAACTATCGAATTACAATTTAATAGGTTCGCCTTAACTTCATCCTCAACAATCCCCTTTAAACTCCGCTAGCTACTAATCCAGCTCAAATTCTGCGAGCGTCGTCTATCTGCGCCTACGCATAGCCCTTCCCCCTCCCCACCCCGCGGAGAGAAATGGCGTGACCTTGTTTCTTGACCCACTGCCGACGTCGCCGCCGAGCACCGACGCACACAGGCGCCTGCGCACTCTCTCACACATGCACAAACTTCGGCCGAAGAAAAAATTGAATGGGGTTTGGATATTAGGTTAGGTATTTTGTGAGTTATGTGACCTGACAAGTAATGATTTTGGGAACTATAAAATAGGTTACCTCATGGAGATTTTAACTTTCTAACAGACCACGTGGTGCACATGTATGCGGGATGGAAAATGTCATTTGTAGATGTTTTAGGAAGCTACATTTTATACTAATTGTGGATCCAGTTCTTATAATAGTAATCTTAAGTTTGCTCTCCGGATGGACATGGGACAGCCGCTGCTCATTCTGTCAGTCTATTAGGATCCAAGTATTAGAAGTCGCAGTATTTTTAATCCCAAAATCATGTTTTCGGGATTATTACAATCTCATACATAATTACTAGTTATCACTGACAATTGTGATGACCAGGTTTTGGAGATCACAGGGCAGATTCATCATTAAAATATACATACGTCCAAAGTTTCCAGGTTATCCGCAATGCTATCAGCTTCATCCTGCAAAGTAAAACAATACACGGAATACACCTTCTACGTCTATATCTCTACTCAGGCTACTTATTATTAATAACATTAATGTCATTGCGGGAATTATCCTAGAGGAGGCACAAGCAAACAGAGGTTTATGCCCAGCAGTGGGTAAAGTCAGACTGTGGCTGATGATGTTATTTACCAGATGGCCTTAGTTTGTCCTAGTTGGTTTTATGTAATGTTTTTCCTACTACATCCATTAATCCATAGCTCGATGTCCAGATCGATAGAATATGGTTTTCGGTTTCTCAGAACATAAATAACGTAGCTAAGGTGTGGTGATCGCAATCGCTATTCGTGAACATAGGGTTCTGGGGTTCGGTTGCCAGGTCAGGCATAGTGTTAAGTATCAAGATTTCTCAGTAGACAGCTAGAAGTCTAAAGATGTGTCCGGTTGGTGGTGTAAGGCTTGCCCTGTTAGATGGGACTTAATCATCACTTGGCGAAATGTGGAAATACTATTTTCACAACTCCATACGATATAGAATCCGGTGTCATGCATATGTCTTATTACTTGTTCTTATTTTTGAAGAAATAGATTGAGCCTGGAACGGGAACGTACACCCTGCATGCACACGTGACTCCTTTAGAAAGATGCCTGGCTAGCTGGTTTTATTTTTTTCATAATCTTTATTGCTCTCTATTACATCGATGCAATTGAAGTTAAAAAAAATCACATCGACTATGATCGGTGGTGGGCCATTGGGAACGGCTCTCACTCACGAGTGGTTCGATCGAACCCAGGCGGCCGCATTACTTTGTGCAATTTATTTCATTTTAAATATTAAAGGAAGTCATCGAGAGGAAACCGACATGTCCTAGAATAAAAAAATAGGAGATCAGCATCTGAGCCCGCATGGTGGACTTAAGCCTGTTCACTCTTATAGAGCACTCTCTATAAGAGGGAACGGGCTTAAGTCCACCATGCTCAAGCACAAGCTCTCTAGCTTGTGTTCCAGCATATTATGGGCTGTATATGCTAATGCTACATCGAGCATGCCTGACTCCCGGACATAAGGTACATTTGAGGCCAATTTTTAGCGTAAATAAAGCAAAACCCGTGCCGACAAAGGACGAACGCACTGCATTACCAATGACTTGGCCATCTGTGCGGACTGTGCGCCATTCAGCGCTTCATTGTGATTCGCAGTTGACGCTGCAGTTTGACGCGTCAACTAGACAGCAGGGTTGGTGAACTAAGGTTTCATGAAACGATACTTATACTGTCATTGGTTTCTTTAATGTTGATCGAATCTGACCATATCATTAGCCATAACATAACCAACAGTTTAAAAGTTTATTGTTTTCTCATATGTACATGGATTTATAAAACTTGTTTGAATATCCATGACTTGACTGCACTTCCACAGCAGAGTACAAAACAGTCAAAAATTATTGACAGTGCCATTAAACTTAAAAGTGGACTTCCGGAAGTCGATGACTTTTGATGACCGACTTAAAAAAGTAAAATTATTTTCTACTTTTCTTTTTTGAAAACGGTTTTATTTCTGCATTTTTAGTTATGATATATCACATATTTTTTTATCAAATTATCATTTTCCATTGTTACTAACTTACTAACAGATCAGTAGAAAATAAAAATGTACTATAGACGATAACTCATACCTACCCAAGCAATATATATAAATATGATATCCCATATCATATTTATATATATTCCACCTCAGAACCTACAGATTTTCATCATTATTATTTTTTTGTACGTGTGGGACGTACAAAAAAATAATTATTAAAATCTGTCCACAATTGGCAGAGTATTCGTGAACATACATAACATACGGTGAAACAAAGAAACTCCTCCTTTTTTAAAGTCGGTTAAAACTATTCGCCACCCCTGATCTAGGTACTCATGCGCACGTGTCCCTTGCTTGTGTGTATGTATGTTCACGTGTTTGTTTGTATGCGTCAGGAAAGCTGCCTGTGAATGACTGAGACATTACAGCTTAATAACAGATCAGCTAGAAGTAGGCGAACGGGGGCTGACAGCTTGTTTGCTATATAATTTGCTGTTTTTGTTCAATTATAATATAACATGTAATGTACATGGTAATGAAATAAGTGTTACAGGTACACAACGGGTGTTGTTAACTGTTAACTTTAGCGCTGATAACTAATTTAAGGTGATACTTATTAAGTCATAGCTTGCATAAAGATATCTTTCTTCTTATCTTATATATGTATAAAATGTTTGTTGTGCGATGTTTGTTACCAAACTTCTATGGACGGCTTAACCAAATTGTTAAAAATATAAATTGATAAGAGTGGCCGTCTTCAGAAGGGGGCCTGAGTAGCGTTAAAGGGTTGAGTAGGATTAAACCGCTGGACACAGCTAGTACCTAATATATAAAATTGTCGTGGCACAGTTTTATATGAAATTTGATATGTTTATTCAGTAGTTCTGAGAATCGGTCGGTGGCCTTCACCAGAAAAGGATCTGGGTAGTGTGGGTGAAAGACCAAACTACCCAGTTCCTTTGTGGGTGAAAACTTACACAACCCACTGCTGGCCCCAGGTGGTAACATTGTATCCATATGTCTTAAAATTTCTGCAACGGTTGAAGGATCTACTTGTATCATACAGTTGATCTATTTTCCTGATCATATCCCATGTTACTTGGTTTTGGAATTTTCAAAAAGGGGCGTAAGCAGACTAATATCATGAGCTTAAAACCTAATTACGACCCATTACTTTTTTTTTTTAAATACTGTCACCCTGGTAATCGAACTCACTGCCCATACTTTGCAGTAGATATTGCAACCAGATTAACGAGTTAATAAAGTAATAGTCTCTATGAAAATATGGTTTCGGGTTTGGTTCATCTTGATAAGTGCTTCTTTATTTGTAAACTCGCTTTTGCCCGCGGCTTCGCTCGCGTTAAATTCGGGGTAATATAGTTCCCCTTGCGCCTTATGGATTTGTAATAGCAACGGTAAGTTTTCCCCTTTCTTCCCTCTTTCTCCCTCACATCCCACTTTTTTCAAAAAAATATTAACTTATGTCCGTCTCCTGGTTCCCAACTATCTCTGTACAAAAAATCATCAAAATCGGTTTAGCCATTAAAGCGTGAAGAGGTAACAAATAAACAGACTCACTTTCGCTTTTATAATATTAGTAAGGATTTTATACCGTTCGTCCTCAAAACAGTAGAAATTCAAAAATAAATTATGTCTTTATCGTAATAAGATCTTATTAACCTATTCTAATGCTATTTTCAGAAATTTCCATTCATTGCTCGCTATATATTTCCCAGATTATGCTTAAGTATATATTACAGAGATAGATAAGACCTACTCTCATTATTTTCATACTCTGTGGAAAGGAAAGTTAAGTATAGCATATCATGGCATAGCAGCCCAGGTAGACTCATTACTGTGTAGGCTCAATGACGCGGCAGGGACAGCCATAGCAACTGTGTTGGAACAATCGTTATTGAAAGATAGTATACATCATTGTGCCCGTGGTTATTTGTAACTGATTAGATAGTTGGTGTGATTTATTATGATGTGGATTATGTTAGTTTTCTGCTCTTGGAGTAGTCATAGGAACCAGAGGTTGGCCTTTCTTCACCAATCTTATGGAAGTAGACCATTTCTGCCATTTAAACCCAAGGACATTTTACTATTAAAACATCACGCTTACATTGCTTCAAAGGTTAAACAGAGATCTATCTGCCGTATGGGGAATAAGTCTCCTTGTCCCTTTTGTCATACTTTCCTGGTTCATGCGGGTCTCATCCAGTTCTTCTCGCGGTCTTCCACCTGTGACAATGTACCACTCCAAGCTAACATTCCCATCCCTAAGAAAAGGCCAAGAATTATTTTTGGATACCACTCTGCTGATCACACTTTTACGGATTCTGGAATCTAACCCAAGACTAACATTTATTCAGTTTCGTCTTCAATTAAAATTCATGCTATATAAATATCTTGTAGTAGAATTATCTACAAATATATACACATTTTTTGTGACCGACACGGCCACACCATCACAGGAAACCGTAATTTTAAATCGAATATACATAGGTAGTTAGTATCCAACACAAGCTACAGAAGTGTCCACGTTTGCGCAGTGCCTTTATATTGCACGAATTTGAAATGAAACAGAAACAAATTATAGTGTGTTATCATCAATAAAATGTTCTAAAAGCAGTTTTATACAAAATCTTAAAAGTGATGAGTCTATATTTAGTGTTGGCGAAGGTTGATCACCGTTGCAGGTACCGTTGTGCCCGGAGCCACCATGTAGGTGATAATTTTGGGCAGCATCGTCACCGGTGATATCAGCAGTTCTGATATAAATGTAGCGGTATTTTGTGTTAGGCCATTGTTATTCGCAATGCTTATTTAGGTCAATTTGGATTTATACCAAATCTAGATCATTTGAAATGTTTTTACGTTTTATGGCTTAAGCACCAGACAGGATTTGGTCAGTGATGAATAAGATGCTATCAAAGCCCACCTACTTAATACATAAAAACTTCCAACTTAATAGTTATTTAAAAAGGTACAATAAACTTCATCAAAACAGTGGAAATGAAGATCCCTAGATTTTCATATGGCATTGTTGGCATCTAATTTTATTTCAGCCAAGATTTTGTCTGTTACTTGTTACACTACTTAAAAAAACCTTATCCCCAAACTAACAAAGTTTTGAATAAGTTATTGTTTTTCAATAAATGTGGATAGGTTGCGTAGAGGAGGGCCATAGAAATGATGGATGGACAGTCTGAAGGATAATATGGCAAGAAAGGAAGTGTCTGATGAAGATGGAAGAAGAAGGCCTGCTGTGTCCATAAAAAAAATAAGATAAGGGCAGGAGAATGATAGTATTATTGTATCGTGGAACTTTAATTCTTTCAACTTCGTTTGAATCGCGGAGTAAAGATCGATTATTATTTTACCATGATTATTTGCAATTTATTTTCAGTTTTAACAAGTTTACAGTTTTATGGCCTTAATAATGCAGGACAGTGAAACGGTTTGAAGTTTATGTTTGTCACAAGTGTCGTTTTACGGAACGTAAGCAATAAAAGAAAGAATCTTATAGTGTCTGTAATGAGGGATGAGAATTTTTATGAACGAAGTTCGTAAAATATCCAGTTATGGCCCAGAAATGATGTAATGATGAGGAGGACTCTCCAGCTTCGTTAAGGATATTTCTATATCTTACAAATCTATATACTAATATTATAAAGCTGAAGAGTTTGTTTGTTTGAACGCGCTAATCTCAGGAACTACTGGTTGGAATTGGAAAATTCTTTTAGTGTTGGATAGTCCATTTCTTGAGGAAGGCTATAGGCTATAATAATATAACATCACGCTACGACCAACAGGTGCTGAGCAGCGTGGGTGAAACCGCGGAGAACAGCTAGTATTATATATGCGAATGTTTGTGAGGATGGATGTATGTATGGATGTTTGCTACTCTTTCACGTCAAAACGGTGGGACGGATTTCAATTAAATTTGCACAGAGGTAGATTATAGTCTGGAATAACACATATGATACTATAATTCTATATCACGCGGGCGATGCCGCGGGCGCCAGCTAGTCCTAATGGACTTTTATTATTAAAGGAACAACGTGTAATAACTCTCTTCAGGAATGAAGGAATTATGCAAAGGTGATATTGTACTCCAACATTGCGCTTATTATGCTTAAGTTTTATTAGGGAGTGACCCTATTGCTGTCAACCGGGCACAAGTCCTGACGCCGGGTTGCTACTGACAAGTCATGGCAGAACCTGGAAACCGATCCCAGAACCACTGGCACAGCATAGAGGCAGTTAAGGAGTTATTCGGACGTGATTTGCCTCAACACGCCGACTGCAAAGTGTGCCGCGTCGAGAGTGAACACTAGTACTGTTATTCGACGGCCCGACTTTTACTTTTGTCGCCCCCCTCCCCCCCTCCCCGCGGGGCAGATACAAGAAAATGCTTTAGGCATGGCGTATGTAAACATAGTATGACTTTGACTTTGAAAAATGGTGACATTCATAGTTGAATCTGTGTTTATGTCGCATGGCTATATTTTTCGCAGTATGTTTCGGAAAACAATGCATTTAATGTAACTTAAGTAACTGCATTGTTTTCGGTTAATCGATGGATTTTCTGTGACAAACTACTAATTACAGTCTAATGAGTAGGCACGGGTAGACCCTTTACCAATTCATCTGATCTGGACTCATCAAATTATGGTCAGTTATCACTCCTGTTACTTCAGCATGTGTTACGTCCTTTTCCTCAATTCGATAGACACTGACCTCAATACTCACAGCATCACTGAAGAGATGGGCAGAGGTGTGACCCCCATATTAACCACAAGTCCTAGTGATGCAGGCTGCTACGCAGTGGTACCATGTTATGGGCAACCTTATAAAACTGACTTTCAGCAGTCGCGCTTGCGATGACTACTCCCAAGAAACATTCAATAAACCAGATGACATCAATCAACGAAGAGTTCTAACATAACATGATGCCTGTATTTGCGCGGATGGTACCATGGTACTACAGTACCATCCGCAATTCACCAGGTACCATGTCAGTTCCATGTAACAGGGTGCGAATTTGTTAAATGATGTTTATTTTCCAAGTAGGTTTTTACAGACACTTTTACACGTCTGTTTTTTAAAACTAGATGAGGCCGGTGTTTCGTATCCGGCTACTCTGAGAAGAAACAGCCGCAACAAACTCAGAGGTCATAGTCTCTTTTAAGGTCCAGACAAAAATCTTGGTCAACTTACATGAGAACTTTGCAGATTAGTATCTGAGATGGTCTTTTTAAATATTGCCAGCAATCAGGTAGATCCAGACTTCGTGTCTGCTACTAAGAAATTATTAATGAAAAGATCAAGACTTTGCCCAATCTGGTAATCAAACCCAGGACCTTAAAGTCAGTAGTAGCGACAGTGACCACTGGACCAACAAGGCAGTTAGTTCGGTCCATGAATACTTAAAGTAATATTAGTAAAAATGGTAGCTTGCTGGTAGCAGTACGGGTTTCGTTACTTATTTGCATAAAACTGTATTAATTCGATATCGCTCATATTATGTCTTTTTAGCCGATAAAAACAAAAAGAGGAGGGTCTCATTTCAACACGGTATTTTTTTTATTTATATGAGGATTTGATTTTTAGTTACGGGAAAATACTTGATCAAACTTAAGAGGTCATGGTTTCTTCCTCTGTCGATTTCATATTATCAAGATTATTGAACAGGGAGTAGCTTTATGTTTTGCGAGGTAAAAATGCGTACCGTAGTGGCTGGTTCGAGGCTCCCATGGCTCTGCATGCTGGGCAGTGGATAGGACAGAAAATTAACTTTTTCTCGATGTCTTATAAGTGGTTATGTAGGCCTATGTAAAATAAAATATTTGATGAAAAAACAACATAGTTAACTAAAATTCTGATTTTAACTACTTTTTTGTGCCCGGTTTATGTGTATCGTCAAGCAATCTTTGTATATGGGACTTGAACAGAACTGGCTAAAAGAGTGGAAAGGCCTCTGCTTAAACTTTTGGCAATCACAAACTTTGTTTTATATAAAGGTTTTATTTCTACATTGCATGAAAATTTTCAGGCCTTTTCCTTATTCATTTCTTTTAAAGCTATTATATGTTTATTTATTATTTGTTTATTTGCTTATTCGCCCGAAGTCTGAATGTTCATCTCATGTAGCTCAGCTCAGCACCCCACCATAGGCAAAGTAAAGCCCCGTCATAGTTCAGCTGCGTCGCGGATGCAGCGGCGCGAGATCGGGGTCACAGGCACACTTTCACGGGCCGGGCCGCAGCCGGGCCGCAGCCGGCCCGTGTCCCCGCCCCCCGGCCCCTCGGCCTCTCGGCCCCCGTCCCCCCTCACACAGCTTCCGGACACCACGTTTAAGGTCGCTTGGTCAAGGTTATTGGGTTCGGGTTTAGGTCATGTGGGGATATTTTGGAAGTTACAGTGTTTTATTTGTGACTAGCTGTTCCACGCGGTTTCACCCACGCTGCTCAGCACCTGTTGGTCGTAGCGTGATGTTATATAGCCTATAGCCTTCCTCAAGAAATGGACTATTCAACACTAAAAGAATTTTCCAATTCCAACCAGTAGTCCCTGAGATTAGCGCGTTCAAACAAACAAACAAACTCTTCAGCTTTATAATATTAGTAAGTATAGATTGCTAGTCCATGGCACAGAACTTCTTTATGTCAAGTGGTGATTTCGGGCAGTAAGTTAAACAATTTTCCAAACTATATCCTAATTGCATTGTAGTTGGACCAGCCAGGCCCATGGAAGAAACAGAGATCTGTTTCTTCCATGGGCATCACCTTAGTAATCCTTTCTTGCTAGCCAAATCGTCTTTCACATAATCAGCCCATTGATTCTACTCGACCAAATTGGTTAGCGAATTCCTGCTTTATATGGTGTCCTCAAAGATTGTTCTCTTTAGGTTCGTGAAATGTATTCTTTCTTTACAAGTTTGGTGGTTAGTAAATAAAAGAGCTTGTCACGAAATATCATGTGCCTAAGTAAGTCACTACTTTCAGAGCGTGTCGCATTTATTATACGCTCCAAAATAAATTCGGTTGGCAATTTTTAGGCAATTGAGGGAAATAGGTTGTTTTAAATATTATCTTTTTGTTGTTTTTCATTTCACTTTTAATAGAGAAATAAAGTAGACACGCTGTGCCGCGCCGTTCCCAAACGTATTGGGAATTGGGATACGGGCAGGAGAATTAACTACCTATCAAGCAAGATATCTATTAGAGATGTATTGCCGTTCTTTCTTATGCGACATTGTACAATTTTTGGTAACCTGAATGTTTTAAACAATGATGGTTACAATTTTGATTAGATTTCGATTTTGGTAGTACTTGAAAAATATAGATTTATTTATTTGAAAATTTATCGGTGTCAATTAGCACTTCACATTAATTTTCTTAGCAAATATTTGAATAGATAAGTAAATACGTGATTTTTATTTTGACAAAATCTAGAACTACACTATGGCATACTTTCATGTGAATACTAGCATTACAACGTTAATTATCTATTGAAAGAACCAACGTGTCCTTAATAATAATTAGCCCACAGCTCTCATTTAAATAATACCATTCTAACGACCCGCCTCCGCTTTGAACAGCACCACATCACATATCGAGTTTAAAACAACCCTTCTTCAAACTGAAACAAACCAATACATAGATATTCTCAAAATTTCATTGAAATCGGATGGATAGTTACGGAGATAACGTGTACGAACATTAAACTCGTGTTTTTGTCATTAAGAAAGATCTTGTGAAAATAATTTCCGTAGCAAAGCAGTAATTATAAAAAAAACCAACTACAAGAATAAAATTATAATTATTTACCGATCGATTCCAAATCTATTATAATGCAGTTACACACAAACGTGGGTAGAAATTAACTGGTTGGTCGTGCACTGAGACGCGTGCGCCGCTCAAATCACTGTCATTAATCATTTCAGCCCAAATTCTGTGGTGACGCGTAAAGGTCATACAGTCTAAGATGCAAGCGGAGCGTTTTTCGATTGACTTTTGTAGAAGTATGTGAGACGTATGCGTTATAGTATCTTAACCTAAAGTAACATGAACCACAACTTAATGGCAGTGTATGGAGTTCGTAGTTTCTAATGTCATAATTCAGTAAAGTATTGTCACAGATTACACCACATAAC
This sequence comes from Ochropleura leucogaster, assembly GCA_958449745.1. NCBI lineage: Eukaryota > Metazoa > Arthropoda > Insecta > Lepidoptera > Noctuidae > Ochropleura > Ochropleura leucogaster. Next base: position 20,313,360 of record OY288203.1, read on the forward strand.
TTTGGCAAAATAGTCAACATCGTCTCAGTTGCCAAAGAAAAAATAAAAGAATAAAAAATATATTTACACTGTAGTTTACCTATTACATGTTTATTTCCAACACTTAAGTGCCAGAAAACCGAGTCGATGTCAGTCAGATATCAGTCATTGTCAGCAATGTCCAACATTGCAGAGTTTTTTTATTGCATTTGTATCGATCGCAAAGCCATGTATCGTATGACTTTGATCAGAATCTCTTAATATCGTATCTCTGAGATTACTAATCCCTCTATTAACAATGCGCTTATCATCTATGCCTAGCCTTTTCCCAGCTATGTTGGGGTCGGCGTCAAGTCTATTAGGATTTAGCTAAATATTAGTATTTTACAATGAGCGGATGTCTACTTGACCTCCACAACCCAGTTAGTTATGGGCAATACGATTTTATCCAAAGACCAACCTAGCTTAATCTTAAGTTCAACCTGGTATTATATTTTGGTATTATGCAATCAGTGATCGATCATTCTGACACCATTGTAATAGCAGAGGCCCCTGAGCGGCTATTATTATTTAGCCACAAGTTCCAAGAACACTGAGCTTAATACTTAGGAAATTAATAACAACTAGTGTCGCTTGTAACTTGCACCGCGCCCGGGTCGCGACCGCGCACAAGTTCAAGTATGAAGGGCAAGGAGCGGCGCGGGCGCACATTCGCAAGCATTTCACTCCAAGGCAAAGGTTGCGCTGACCTTTCGCTCGCTTCTGCTTCACTGAGGGGTGTGGCCAACTTGGAAAAGGATGGGTGGGCGTTCGGCGATGGCAGAAATTGAGATTTTAGTTGTATGTTGTAAATGATGTTTTGGACTTGTGTGCTGAATAAATAACGGCTTATAACATCTTAGTAGTTGACATAAAGAACTGAAACATTACTTAATTTAATATTTGCCAAGATTTGATTGGCAAAGAAACTCGGAATATGGTATTGTTGAGTGCCCAGACGGATTTGGTAGATCGTATCAAATGGAAAAGAAGTCGGTTTGTGAAAAGAGAAGTAGAAGATTGTAGATTGTCTTAAAAGATACTGACAAGCGTCGCTGGCTCCTCTTCAAATAGTTCTAGCAAAGCATGATTTATTACTGCAGTTTGTATAAGTTTTCTTACTTCAGTGTTGCTAAGACATTCTTCTTTATCATAACATTCAAAAGTGGGTGGATCAAACCGAATTATTCTATCAGATCCGTGATATTTAACACCATTTTCTTCAAATTCGCAAACATAGCCATTGAAGCAATACCCTCTCTGTTTGTACCCAATGTGTACAGACAAGCAGCTCACAGATCTGTACTGCTAAGGTCATCACTCTGCCGGGCTCGTGCCGGCCGGTAGCGTGATGGTCATTCTTGTCGCGTGGAGTAAACAATGCATGCGCAGCATTTGTATTAGTACCACTGTGTATTGGGATTTCGCAAAATTTGTGTCTTTTTTTATTAAAGTGTAAAAAGTGATGACGTTCTATTTTGATATAAATAAATCAAATTAACTTACTTAACTTACTTTGACTTGTGCTTATCCTTGAAATTGTCATTTTCTCCTAACTTTTTAAAGCATTGTTTTTTTTATCCATATGTTTAATTCAATCCATTTATTTTCTTTGGCCTGGTTGGAAGGAAGGCAGTGTTGCACTATGTAGTAATTCCATCCACATTCCAGTTATGTTTAAGTCTCAAGGTGGTGAGCCTATTACCATCAACTGGATACAAGTCCAGACCTAGGTTAACGCCAGCAATTGATAAATACCGTTGGCCGCATCTAGGCGACAATATTCAGGTGTGAAGTCTTATTGGATTTTTCCACCTGAATATTTTACCGGAGCAGGAAATGAAACCCAAGGTCAGCAGAAACGCTAGCTAATAAGGGTAAAAAATTAACAGATATACAAAAACATAAAATGTGTGAAGTTCATATTTAGCGTGGGCACGTAGTACCTAGTAGTTTGCGGCGATGGCGGCGGCGGCGGTGAAATCAAGCCGCGCTATGTAAGTGGGTTGGTGAAAGAATCTCTCCGGCGCGCGCGCAGCGTACCGACAGCAAGCCAAGTCGACCTTGAATCGCTAATATTTCTGCCTAAAATATTTACAAAGACCTATTTCCTGTTTTGTATTTGTAATGATTATTTTTGCCTGTTTATTTCAGAAATAAGTAGGGCAATTTTGACAGAAGTAGTACAGCTAGTTTATTTCTCTGTACCATACAAAAACGAAAATGAGGTAAATTAAGATTGTTTTTAATTATAGTTTTACTAATTTTGGTAGATAATTAATAGAATCGGCATTATAATTAAATGTCTTAATTACCTTAGATAAGATTAATAAAATAATGTTACGACAAGTAATTCAAAATATTTCAACAAAACTTCGAGCTTATTCTCGACTAATTTGTCATTGTAAGTACACAAATATTTTATCGGTAGGTACCTACCGATAAAATATTTGTGTACTTACAAAAATTCTTCTTTCTTTAAATTTACCGCTGGTTTAATTTATCAATCGTTTTGACTGATTTATATATTCTTAAATCGCTTAAATAATATATCGGATGAAGGATGACTCATTTCGCAGTATAGTGGGAATTTCAACTGACATTTTTCATTATCATTTATGTCTTGACTTGATCCTTAGAACAATAAAACAACGTAACATTTGGAAATTGTTTGACTCTCAATTAAAACAGATTCTCAAAACGTCGGTTATATAAATCATCGATTTGTTACAGAACCGACACTAACAAATAAATTACGTTGCAATATAATAAAACCTAATTAATTTAATTTCGAAACGTTTTTTTCGTACACCGTACTCTGCCGACGTGTGCGAGTAGCGACAGCAACACACGTTGACATTTCCCGCGTAGGTGCACGTGTGAGTGATATTCGCACGGGTTTTTATGTCTGTGTGTGTGTTTTCTCTTGTGTGCCCTGCGCAAGAGCACTTGTTGACGCAAAAAGGCAATTTGTCGTTTGTGTGTGCATTATGACAATTTTCACATCCGACTTTCTTCCGAGACGCACGGGAACATTACGTGTGTTGTGTGAACTAAACTTTTAGTCGGATCTTTCACTTCGTGTGTTCACACCTTTGTTTGCTCTATAGATGTCTAATGTGACCCACTTGTGGCTCTGCGTGTATTTTTAGAAAATTTCTGCTTATCTTTTATGTGTGATTCTTTGTTGATGTTATTGAGACCATTTTTTATTTATGGGTAATTAAATCTATTAAAAATTTCTATCTTTCGCTAAGCAACCTCATATAACTATGAAACTTACCGAGTCCCAAGATCCACATTAGAGTTCAACAGGAGGAGGAATGTAGAAAGCAAACAAAGAGGTTATCGTTAACAAAAAAAATCTTCATTTATTTTACATTAATTTACAAATTTACTTAAACTATTGGAAAAACCTCTTGAAAAATAACATTCGCCGCTTAAAAAGTACGCATAATATTTAATTGTTTTCGTCAACTGTAATGCTTTACAATTAATTAATAATTACAAAAATTATAATTGAAAAATAAATACTTAACGCTAACAATTTATATTCTAACAAAAAGGTACTTTTATTAAGTTCTACTCACACACGCCGTGAGAAACGCCGCGGTCGAAACGTCTTACTATAGCTGCGGTATATTATTTCAGCATTTATAATTCAACAATTTATGGAACACATTCGACTTTATGCAAAACTATTCAGTAGAAATCAAGTCGTTACAGATTTATGATAACATTCTGGGTCAAATATTCTAAATGAAAATTTAATAAAACCCGCTACCTTCATTTTAAAAACTGCACATGCATGATATACATCTTTTAAATTGAAACTTCTAAATTGCTGAAATCGCAGCGTTTCAATGATATTTATTTTATTAGAGAAAGCAAATAATAAAATGTAACGGAAACAAGTAAGTGCTTAATTTTTGCTTTCATTTTACGATGTCTTTCTAAAAGAGACCATTCATTTAATGATTCATCAGTTTCAATTATATTTAAGTCTAGACACACTGTTGTTATTGTTCATGTAAGCCACTGACTTTGTGCATTCTGTGTCAATGCAAAAATAATACGATTGGTTTTTTATTTATCTCCTCAGCACCATTATAAAGCGAGTCTTAGTCAGGAAATATTGCAGAGTTTCGGCCGCGCGTTTATCCAGCCTGTATTTTTTCCCTTACGGGTAACCGCTCGTCTACTTCGACAAGCGTTTTAACGCCTCAAACAGTCAAAGATTATTCTACGATAGTCTCAGGCACCTACTGGAATGTTAGTAGCGTGTATCGAATACACAGAATTTGAAAGATGATACATCAGATGGGTGAGATAGGAATGTATAGAAGTGGAATGTTTAGTGTAAAGGCAGCTTTATGTCAAAGTTCACAGTCTTAAATCAGCGATGCTTAATCATAAATGGTATAATAATATGGTTTTAATGATACGAGAGTTGCAATGAACATTATGAATTGTCATGATGATTTTAATGCGATATGCAGCTTATTGTTGTAAGATGAGTGATTTGCAAAATTGTTAATTGTGAAATCGATGAAAGTGATAGTTTGATGATGTTGAAAAAAATATTCCTGATGTTGTGATTTCATGAGATGGTGATTTCTAATTTTTTTTTCTAAAAGTCTGCTATTTGTAACGACGTCGAAAGATCAGGCTGTAACATATGAAGGTACAAAATGGGTCTACCATGAAAAAAAAACAATTTCCATATAATATTTGATATCTCGCGCAAAAAAAGTAATAAATAATCGAACCACTAATTATTTGTAATGGGTAATTGTTTGTCAGTCCGAATCACGCAGCCCTTAGCCTTAAAGAGGTAAATGGCCCAAATACCGAATGCCGTAACATCAATTATAAACTGCCAACGAATAGCAATCTTACGCAACAGCGGATCGCTATTATTAGTATGAATTTTATTTTTTATCCGTCCGCTTCCCGGACGCGTGGAGTTCCGTTCGCGTGCGTTTGCGCATCTAGCATTCGCGTTTAATGAATTGGCTTGCTCGCTTCGATTGGCTGTTTAAAACGCCCAATAATATATCTAAGAATTATTTTGTTTTTTTTAGGTTCTTTTTCCACGATTTATTCCACAAAGGGTTATTAAACTTCTCAATGAAAGCGTTCAATTGGTCACCCTTATAGCCTTGAATTTGTTCGAGAAAATCGAAAACAAGGCCGCCCTTTAAACGTCATGACTGAAATAGTGCAACATTATTGACTGTAGGTGATGTTGGTGTAATATGAACCGTAATACCAACATGTAAAACGAAAAACAAAAAATATACATGGTCGAATTGAGAACCTCCTTCTTTTTCTAGCGTGGGGGAAGCTGATGAAATATGAATAGTTGTATTGACTGTGTATGGCTTCAAAAAATAAGAATCATGATAATTTTGTAAACAAGGAGTGAAATGATTGTGATAGTGTATGATCTTATTTAAATGTATGATGTCAATGTTTTGTAAATGCAATGTCATGATTGATTTCGTGTATTTGTGATATATGACCTTATGTTTTTGAAAGTAAAAAAAAACTGACATAAAGGTCGGTGATTAATTATTGATGTTTGATTTGACCCTTAATAATGTAAGTGATGAAACGAAAATGATTCTGTTAAACTTATCTACGATTTGATTTGATTGTGATGTTACAATGACAGAATGATGAATGATTACTTTGATAATAACATTAAAAATCTTTGCAAGTTAATTGTTCTTTGAATTCGAATCTTTTGGTCCCCATATGTATACAGTAATGAAACGATGAAAATTAAACATAAAGTTATATATGAAGATGTTTCTATAATGTACATAAGTCGCAAAGATTTTTATTTATTTACATAATGTGACTGTTGTGTTACTCTGAGGTATGTTATGTTATTAATACTTGTTATTTCAAGTAGGAAGTTAATTTAAAGAGCCAAGAAGTGGCGCGAAAAATAAATTACTAGCAGTAGCGATATGAAACTAAAACCTTACTCATAAACTATGCTGCCAACCAAATAATAAAAAATCCCTACTTCACGTATCTTTAAAAGAGTATTTTATACAAAGTTTATAAGTACAAAAGGTTTACAATTGGCAGTATCCTGTTAGCCTCATGAGCTTTGTCATTTCTCTTCCTTAAATTAATTAAGTACTTATTTATACATTTAAAAGAAAAAAAAAACTAACTAAAAATTCTGACTAACAATAGGTAATCGGAGTAACCATTCACATTTAAAATTAAATAAAAATGTTTCTACATTACAAAAATATATTTATTTCGTTCATGTGTTGTCCGTTTTAAAGCGTTGCGCTTCTTGTGAGCAATCTATGACGGAGCGCGTCTGGGGCCAGTGTGTCGACAACACATAACCGAAATAATAGAAGATCTACACTAATGAGACGGATAGTTCAGAATACAATCTAGAGCGGAGCGGAAATCTTCAAGAACTTACAATCTAATATATAATACAGAGAATATAAATCACTTAAAACTAGTTAACATTGCACTTGTCCTTAGGAATGTTATACTAAAGAGTTAAATTAATTACTCGTGATACCACGTACTACGTTAGAAGACGTGCAGGAGACGTCGGAACGCCCGGCGACATCTGCTCGCGTGAATGTTCTACGATAAAGCGTTGCTACGTCTCCGTCCCTAACGAAATAAATTTACAATAGCCTACATGAGATTCAGCGCGCACTGCGTTACCGCTCACTGACACTAAAGTCACAGACACACTATATTACAAACTACAAAATGCTTCATTTTGAGCTAGAACCTACTCCCCGCTAGTCGCGGCCGATCCGCTTGTGGATCTGTTGGTGCTTGATGAGGTGCGCCTTCTGACGGAATGCCTTTGCGCACACGTCGCAGCGGAAGGGCTTCTCCCCCGTGTGCGTCCGCAGGTGGACCTTGATGTTGGACTTGTTCAGGAAGCCCCTATTGCATATCCCGCACCGGTGCACCGGCTTCTCCTTGCCGAGCAGCCCACTCAGCTCTGCTGCCGTGGCTGATGGGAACGACAGCGAGCTGCCATGCATGTTCCCGTTGTTCGCTTGTTTCGCTTTAGCTCGACTCCTTTTACTCTTACTCGCTGGTGTGGATGTCGTGGTGTGAGCGTGCGGGTAGCCAAGGAGCCTCTCTGGACTACACAGTCCATCAGGTTTGAGACCGAGCGCATAGTGTGGTGCATAACGGCCGTTTAACAACCCACCAACACCATCAGTCGTGGAGACGGCATTCCCCGGTGGAGATGATGTTGATATCACATCCATCCCATAGCTAGTTGAGCTCGGCGCCTCCTGCTTCACCGGCGGACCATTTTGCAGCCGGTTCTGTAACAGCGGCATGTAACCGTGCGTCAACAAAGATTGTAGCGTCGACCCTGCTTGTCCTAAGTTTTTCTGAAGAAACTCAGTGCTTTTGGAAAAGTCCTGGTTTTTGCATGGGTAGTCGAGACTAGAGTGGTGGTTTTGTCCCGAAGGTGGTGAATTCGGAAGACCAAATTCCGCAAGGTCTTGTTGTACAATTTTGTCACCAGGTTGTGTGCACGCACCAGTGATCCAGGCGTCGATGTCCATCCAACTGTCTCTGGAGTCATTCCTCTCGGGGTCCTCTGGTTGAGATGGGACAGTCGTGTCGGCGATGGCTGAGCCGATAATGGCCGCGATGTCCTCTATCGAGCTGATGTCGTACATATCCTGCTTGTGCCCGTCCTCAAACATTTTAGCGGGCGGCGAGCAGGACGCAGCGCATGAATCTGCAGCGGAGGTGTCCGCAAAGGGCTTGGTGTCCGGCCCGTCGAGGAACGGTTTGACGTCCTCTAAGTCAGGAGGCTCCGCGTCAGCCGCGCACGTCGACGACGATACTACATCATGGTCGGCGCCGTAGCCGCTCTGCGTCGGATAGTTATTGTTCTCTTCTGGAAGGCGTTGCGCGATAGCATGGTAGTGGTGTCCAGAGATGCCATTGATAGAGAGGTGCCCGGTGTAACCAGTGAAAGGGGGGAGAGGCTTGAGTTCAGCGAGGGGGGTAGGGGCGAGGAGAGAGTCAAGGAGCTCGTGGCAGGTTGGCGGTGGGGAGGAGTTGTCGAGCTTGGGGTCGAGCCAGCAGCTACCGAGCAGCAGCTCGTCGCCGCTGGCGCCTGCCACGCCGGCGCACTTCATGCCGCGCCTCACCGCGACGCCGGAGCCCAGTGACAGCCCTCCGCCGCCATACTTGGACGCCGCCACCCTGCTGCGCTATCTGCAACAAAGGAAAACGATCATAAGTACACTGATGAAGATTATTTAATCAAGGAAAAAATCATGTGATGACTTAAATCATAACGTCATGCAGAGATAGGTATAAAATGTCCTGCATTTTATAAAAAGTAGGGACCCTAGAAACATAATTAAGTTTAAACATTGTAATAGCAGTATAGCCGGGCGTTACTAGTACGCAATCAGAGATGCAGGCGGTAATCGCGAACGATACGCCTCAATAGCTAACAGTGCTGCGGCCCACAGTCGCTTCTGTTTTATTTCTAGACATTTTTGTTCTGTTTTTAATATAAACAAAAGGCTTTTATACGTCAGTGGGGCGTACGGTAGTAGACGTGGACACAGATAGGTATGACTCTTAGGTCGATACCGGTCGGTTTGATAATTTTGTCAACATGCTATTCTTATTCTACAGCATATTAAACAGCAGATTAATTCAATGACTGACTGAATACAACCTATCTAAAGGTTCAGGATTTTTTTAAGAATTTTTGATTTGTAGTGCATAAAGTAAATCTTTACAATTAAGTTAATCATAAAGTAAAACCATAAGATTGAAAAACAATTTAAAGTATCTTGAAAAAAATAATGTCAGACTTGTTTTGGTCAGAATCCGTAAATGCAAAATACAATATTCTTCTTAATTTCCAACCATACGACCACATTAGCCACATAAACACTTGCAACACCAAGCGCAACGCTGATAGCGGGCTTAGATAGCCCGGCACCGGGCCGGCACCGATCCGGCACAATTACCGGAGCCCCGATACCTGACCGGGTTCGCGGCGATACTAGCCGCTAACGAAATCAAACGGGTTGCTCATTAACATTGTTCACGTTTAGGTTACCTGTAGGCTGCAACTGTGAACTAAAACAATCAGACTTATAAACTGCGTTGTATTTGGATTTAAACGTATTACGGATTTCTGTTAGCCTATAACATCCCAGAGCATATAGCAGAGCATATAACAGCCTCAAATACTTGGTTTGTAATATCAACAATGTGTGGAAATGGCCTAACACATACTATTATATCATGAATGTTATCGGAATTGAATTCTCTATTTGAAACAACAGCGTATTCAGTCGTAAGTTTAAGTCAGTATGATTGTATACTAACCATAGGATCAAGATGTCCGTAAAATAAATAAATTGAAATTGTAGTCGTTGTTAACACTGAGACTTTTTCAGGAATATTTTTTGTTTTCCGCGTCCTATCTGTATACATACTTCCTTCATCACGATTTGCCAAGTCGTTTTCACAGTTTTACATTTAGAGTACAATCATAACTATTTTCTAGTAGAGTGTTGCTTCATCGCCACGAATGACTGGAGCATTTCAATGTCACAAGTGCAGGTCATTCACCTTTGTGAAAATTTGGACGTTGCTAGCGAATTTTCAGTAAAAACTTAGTCACAATAGCAATTTTATATACGAAATCAATTGATTAAATTTAGTTATTTTGACCATTTATTAACAGTTATATTTCTTAATGAAAAATAAACCGTCGTTTGATTCTCAAGCATTTTCATAACTTTAAATTCGGTACTGACAAAAAATCGAACCTATGACAACACGCACAGTTGACCAATGTCTGCACGCAATGAGTTGCGATAGCTCTGCGGAAAAAAATACTATTAAAATATAGATTTGTCTCGGCTGCCAAGTACGCGGCCTTGATTGAGTTTTTCGCAAAATACTGTAGTGTGGATAAAAGGCTGATTGCGCGCGCGCAGCCGTGGCGATCGCTGTCGCAACCCGATGCAGAAAAAATGAATTACCAAGACACCCGATTGCATACTGAACGTGACTTTAATAGACAACAATAGTGTTTAAGATTTAATTTTTCGTAATATTTTGTACTTTCTATGACATTCTATAAGTGAATAGTCAAAACAAACGACCAAAAACGTAAAACAGTTCTTGATATCGTTATTTGTAGCTGTATCGGAGGATATATTATTTATATTTCTTCTGAATTATGAAAAAGAGGTAGAAGCGTGGATTTTTTTTATGGGGTGTCAATCAAGAATCAAAAACTGCATTTTTTATTTTAATAGACACATTAATATTCTGCTATATTAATAATTAATTTTTACCATTAGGAAATGAAAAACTAAGAAAAATTTTCTTCGTTCTTCTAAGTTCCCATATAGGAAAAGTAACAAAGAAAATGACGAATCAGATAAACACCGTGAAGATTAAACAACTTATGAACATCATATTGTTTATCATCAAAGCAAAGTTGCTGGTATGGACTTTTTTATTTTAATATATGATAATTATGGTATATCACGGCTGAATCAGAACTCTAGCTTAACCCTCCAAGCAGACTATTAGCACAAACAAATTATTCGATACTAGTGGACTGGAATTGGATTTTTAAATTTAGCAGTAAACATTTTAAGTTAATTGTGTGCAAGCAAGCGAAACGAACGGTTCAGGATGTTTGGATGTATCGGTCGGAACTTCAACGCGGTTTAATAAGATTAACGTTATTTTATAAACGAGTTAATTTACGGAAAAATATTTACTGTACACAACATTTGTTACGCCGTTATTAATATTTACTACATTGTCAACCTTTTCATTCTTTTCACGTTTAATAAACTATTTGAAAGTCAAAAGGCAAGGTTTGGGTAATTTATTTGATGCACTATTTATAACTTCATTTTCATTAACATTTATATCACCAGCTCGATCAGCTCAGCTCAGCACTGTAAAAGGTTTTCGTTTCTAGTTAACCGTTATTTTCTGCATCTGTTTTTAACATCCCCGTAATGTTCAATTTCCACCATCATCTATTATAAATGCGAATGTTTGTGAGGATGTATGGATGTATGTTACTCTTTCACGTCAAAACGGCTGAACGGTTCTTGATGAAATTTCGCACAGAGGTTGTTTATGGTCTAGAATAACACATTGGATACTTTTTTTGATATCACGCGGGTGACAGCTAGTACTCAATAATATTAATTAAGCCTTTTTATTTCCAAACCAAAACATGTATTTTACATTTCAAATGCTTATTAATTTCTTAAGTTTTCTTAAGTTGTCTTCCTATAATATGGCTCCCGTTTGGGTGCCAGCTGCCCTACCATGACGTCTTAAAGCAGAACTTATTCTACTGAGGGAAAGAGACAGAGCTATACAGGATGTCTAGCACCATCTCTTTCTCACAAAGGAATAAGAACTGCTTTAAGATGTCATGGTAACCCGTCAGGACTACAATTTCACTGGCGTGGGCCACCCAGTCTTAACCTGCTTTGTTAACATTATCTTCAGCCGACTGTTTTCATGATCTGCCGACTTTTCTTTTACCTACTGGACCTTTTCAACAATGTTATTTTATTATCCATCTATTGTCTTTACTCCTATATGTGTTTATAGCCAGCCCATTGCCTTCTTCCAGCCCTTTTCCGTCTGATCATTTCTTCTTTATTCTTTATCTTCTAGTGTACTTCTCTCCATCGACATCTGTGTTGTCGTTCTTTTTCTTTCTTTTTACTCGTCTATACCCATATCTGATATCCATACAGTAGGCTGGGTTGAAGAACCATCTAACCTGGTGCACCAAAATTATGAAAAGTTCCATTTGCTAAAAAGAGCGTAAAAAATTCGTCACCCATCGTCGGCGTGTCACCGGTCTCAGTGGCCAACTGTGACACGAACAAAAATACAAGAATTTAACATCTCTTGGCCCAATTCCGTAGAAATTGTCACAGTTCCATAGATTATCCGCTCCGATGGACCGACCGAGTGAAAGTAGAAACACGTCTGTCTTTGTAAATCAAAACGATCTTTTATAAAATATTGGTTATGATTGACAACGGGGAGCGAAGAAAGTATGAAATTTTGGATTTTCTAACGTTTCTGCTGCCTTTAAGTAGGGTAATCAATTGTTGAAGAAAGTGGAGTGTATCAATTGTTTATTAAGTTCAGAAGTTGTTTTCTTGAGGACGTTTAGTGTTGTGGAGTTCAATTGTCGTTTAATGTTTTATCTTAAAATTTTGCAGAAGTTGAAAAGACTTCGTGTCAAAGAAATAACTTCAAAAGTTTTTAGTATTCTTGGTTCACAAAACACAATAATGAAGTATTAAAGTTAATTACTACGATCTTACTTATAGCATACAATTAAAAAAAAAGAATCAGTAAAATGTGTATGTTTGTTTATCTCAATATCACCGGTAACAGCGTCAGAAATCAGAAATTTATTTGTAAGAATGTAGTTTTACATAGTATGATGTTCATTTGCGTTAAGTCCTAAAACATTCTACCATAAATATGGTGTACAAAATATTAAATGACAATGTCAATCTTAAGTTTAGATAGGTACCTACAATTAGTTCAGATTTATAATAAATGGGTCCAACATGATTTAATAGTATTTTAAATTAGGTTAAAGTTACAATGTCAAAATTAATTAGGTTATGTCGTTCTTAAATTTTTACAATATTCCATATATTCCCTCATGTCATAAAAGCAATTATCTTTTAACCAATTTGTCAGCTTTTTCTTGAACATGGGGATGGGGAGTTCCTTGAATGAATTAGGCAACTTGTTATATACCTGAATGGCATTTATGTATACATTTCTCCTAAATATTTGTAGTCTACATTGAGGTACATTTAGTTCATATTTATACATGGTCCTAGCAGCAGCCTTTTTGTTGCTTACTTCTGAAGTCTACTTACGTCTACATGCGGCTGTTACAGTACTGGCTCCATCCGACTTAGAGTTGACATGTTGGTAAATACTTTGACGATATCTAGATACGCTACAAATAATGGAATGATAAATTATTCTCGACGATAATCGTTTTTGACGACAGTTGACAATCAAGTATTTTATTTAGATAATATATGCAGGTATGCCATTTCCATTTGAATGTATCTAGAACGGAACATGGTCTTAATAGTCATCCAATTTCTTTATCTATCCATAAATCATTGAGCATTAAAAATATAGCCGAAGTTATGAAGCCGTAAATGCTAATCTTAAATCCATCTTCGTTTGTGCAAATCCCAAACACTAGAGCTTCGCCATGGCAACTTAACATAAAGCACGCGACACACTGACCAACAAACGGCTACCCCCACCACGACAGGCGGATTCTTAAAAAAAAATCGTATCACGAAATTAATTTTTAGGCCAACCTACACGAGGCGCCCGCATCGAAAATTTGTCGCGCACAGAAAGAGACAAAACATACGCTATAAACGAGAGTGAAAGAAACGGGTGTAAGCGAAACAGGGCCGCCTAACGGTACACACACGGAAGTATGTCAGTGGCGTAAACACTACTTTATTATACACAGGTCGTAACCAACAACAGTTAGCTATTCAAAACACAACCTTGACCGATGGTGATAAAGAGTCGGAATTTGGGTAGCTGGCAGGCTGGTTTTCGATTTTCACGGTGCTGATTCACGACAATAGAGCTATGTCCGTTTCTGTTTGATGATTACTTACGAGAATCCAGTTTTTAAACCTACCTCAAGGCTAGACTCGCGGCTGGGCTATTGATGGCCTATTGGCAGGCGATAGCGCGTCTAAGACTTTGACGTAGAAAGTTACTGAATCTTTTGCACCGATAACACTTCACCGATTATGATAATAGTTTACCGATATGCATAATAAAGTAGGTTTTGGTTTTGAGTATCGGTAAATATACGTTACATTTTACAAGTACGGTACAATTCATTCACTATTGTTATTATAGTTTTTTTACAACAAAACTTCGCAACTTTACGCGTCTCATGTGCGAATATTAAATAATCTGTAGTCGCTATCACGAGTTGACCTAAGGCTCAGTTCACACTACACGTATATTACTGTTATCGCTCTATACTCAATTCATTCTCGTGCGATAAGATCTCCTTCAAACAGATACAATAAGAACAAGCGCATTATCGATACCGCTTTAGGTACTACTGATACCGATATTGCTTATTTCAGGTATTACTGTCTCGGTATTAGATTATATTATATTGGGATTGAAGAGATTATTTATTTATTATAATGCGAAATGGCAATTTTGTTTTGATGGGTTACAAAACATGTAATTATCCTACAATTTTTTTCGAATTAGAAAGATACATTTCAATTAAGGAGATAGAGAGATTAAAAAAAATAAAACAAATATTTTGATGTTAAGATTTCCTGCCACCACAAATTGAGAAAATATAAAACAGAAATTCCGCTAGAACATTTAACATCAAACAAAAATTAAACACCACCATAAAAAAAAAAAAAAAAAAACTCAACCAATTTGCATAGGCCTAACATTTATTATTTTAACTGTACTTTTACTCAATTGTTTTCTAGAAATAACAAGTACGGTCGGCACATTTGATCCCTACATCCTAATTGCCTAATATTACTTGTTTCGTCGTTTGTCAAGGCAGCGGGTACCGTTACAGGCCCAACGGGTTTTTTTTAGGAGTGGACCGTGGTATGCGTACCGCAACGAGGTTGAGTGGATTTTGGGTGGCCCATCGTGGCCCAGTGTGGCCCAGTGTGGGAATGCATGGTGTGGCGTAGCGTGTAGGTGCTATTGTTTTGACCTTATTAGCGTGACACGGTAATTGAAACCCATGTTCATAATACGTGTTAATACTAGAATTGAATGATGTTTTAGAATTAATTTGATGGTCGTTGTTATTGATTGATTACGTCCTAAGAATATGTTGGTATTATTGTAATCATATATGTATCATCGTTATCACTACTATCACCAGTGGCATACGACTGTGAACATTAGGCTGTTTCAAATTTAATTCTAGATCAAAGAGAGGAGAATGTTTTTTTAACTATAATCACTATATATCTTCCAACTGTCTGATCTACGTATATAATTCAGTCAATATACATTTAATATAAATTTTTAAGACATACAAACTGGGAATTATAACTGACATTCTATTGTCAGGTGCCATTTAAAAATCTGTTCAATACAGGTGTAAGAATGACAACAGAACTAAAAAACTTTATAAAATCAATCGTACAACAACGAAACGAGTCTATTTCGACAATCGGCCACGATTAGTTGGGCAACAGAACAGCACGTTTACAAAACATTTATTCTACGTTATAAAATTACGTCGAAAAGCTCAGTAAAGAGAATGGTATCGCAATATCCTATACTGTACACAAATATCATAATATTGCGCTGACAAGATATAGAAAGTACCCATGTTCCATACCTCTCGGTACGTTTTTTCTACAGCACTGCTGCACCGGACAAATACAATAAGTGCAATTTAGACTGTATAGACTAATATTGAAACATCAACAAAATATTTTAAATGAAAATCAATAGTCTTTAAGTACAAGATATTGTAGATTCTTCACATTTGTAAAAGATTTTCCTGTAACTGAAAGATTCATTCTGCTCCTTTTACATAATTTTATTTCATTTGATCATTAACCAAACCAACATACTCAACCAAATAGGTGGTGGCTGGTGATTTCAGTATTTTAGATTACAAATCAAATCAAATCATTTTATTTGTTACAATGCAGGTAAATCGTTCACAAATAGGTGTTAAAATAATTATGTTAGTGAGCCGCATTCTGCTTTCAAGCATTGATATTTAAGATACATTACATAAGATTCTTTTCTTTATATGCCGATAGGTATGTCAAGCAATAATAATTAATATGTCAACCAATAATGTAATGTAATGTAAAAAATATAAAATTATTAATTAGAGTTCTAGAGGGTTCTTATCCTGCATCTGTTACTGGTAATAAATACCACTAAAACACCATGCAACAACTTGTTATTGGTTTCCCAAATTCTCCTAGTGACACCCAAGTCAACAAATTGATGCGTGCCATTGTCGAAGAAAAATATTCAACAAATAGATATTTTAAGAATCAATACTCAAAAGGCAAAGAGATGTATCTTCTGTGAACTATAATATTAAAATGGTAATGACGACAAATAGAGACATTGTTTCTTTGGTCATTATGTTAATTTTACTTGTAAAAGGGTTGATTAGCATTTCAATATGTTTTTCAGAATGTAATTTAATTTTGATAGAGTGAATTTTAGTATGAAGGTTTATTTGTTTATTTTATTGCTTAGCTAAGGCATTATTTGCTACTCTGAGTAAACTCCGGTACTTTTTTATTCATTAGAAAATGATGATTCTATTAGCACGGCAATTTAGGCTTTTGATATATTTATCACTCTAATAGAACAAGAAAGACAAAACATCAAGAAATTTTACCAACTCCTTTTGGAGATAAACCTTATCCGCCAGAATTAAAAACAGAACTACAACATTTAAAAATCTTAGAACTTAAGAATATCCTCGTAAAACAGCCAAACACCGTAACTCTCAAGTGTAACCTGGCATGACAATCAAACTCAGTAAGTGGCCAAGTGTCCGAATCCCGGGTTGGACACAAAAACCCTCGCGCGGTAAGGTCGTCGTCCTGAGGCTTGGGATAGCCCGGTACAGTTAGGGGTCAACCACCGCCCGCCTGGCCTTGAGGATCCTCCTGTGAATATCAATAGGACAGGTGGACTGCCGACAGGGTTTTGGGGAAAAAAAGGGAGTTGTGCCTTTGAGTCAGTTGGAAGTTTTGGCTATTAGCAACTATGAAAGCTGCAGTAAGGTTTTCGTACACAATCGACTTGTTCTAGTCTAGTAGACTAGCAATGAGATTGTATTTATTTTCTTGTTTGTTGATGGAGCTCACACAGTAGGTAAATATTTTAATTTTAATATAGTAAACGAATTTTCTAGATGCCACGTAAATCCGAGTACTGACTGCAAAGATGTGAAATAGACATAATTTGACGATTTGAAACTTCAATTTTAAAATATGGAGACCTAAATAGGTGGGCAAAAGTTACAATCTAAGTTAACTATAATAGATAAAGAAAATAAATAGAACATCATACCAATTTGTTAATTACATTTATCCAGAGAGAGCCTGATTAAAACTCCACAATAAATAGATGAATCGCGAGCGTCAACATTCTAGAGATATTAGTGTATCTACATTGTACAGATTAGATTGTATGGATCTATCTAGATAAAGAGTGTGTTATAGCGACGCTGTGGTGCGCGTGCGCCGGTACTCCAGTAGCGATGTAAGGCACAGGGGCAATGGGTTAGCTGCATATTGGCCGCCAGGTAACAGGGTTCTATACTTTGTTTAGATCTTCACTGGTTGAATGAGATTCGTTAGGTTCTCGGCGAAAATGTCAATAACTGTGGGATATGATTCACACAGTACCAAAAGGGGTGCCTGGTAAAATCTTTAATAGAGAAGTAGATGACATTTCGCGTGACATCGACACCAACATAATTGTATGGTGGCAGGAGAATGATGATGCTTGGAGTGCTCTTAAACATGTTAGGGTTTGGAGCCTACAGCTTTGTTGTTTTTAAAGCTATTTTAATGTTTTCATTAAGACCTAGCGACATCTAAAATTAGTGCCTAAACATAACTGTTTCTTCTATCTAATGTTAGTTTAAAAGCGTACAGGAGGTCTTTTTTAATAATTTACTAAATGTTTTTCATCACCTTATAATTGTTGCCTAGCTTAATCAACTATTTTCGACCATGATACTGCTTTTTTCTAGCCTTTACAACCGGGCAAAGACCCCAAAAAAGTTAGAACATGAACTCAAATAACCTAAACATGTAAATATATTTCAATAATAACCAGTTCCTACACAAAAAGGTTAATAACTAGCATTGCACTCACACGTGCGCACGCGCACCGTCTGTGAGTGTGTGGTGGAGTCGACGCGTATGACGCATGCGCGCGTTGCTAGACCACTCGTGACGTAGAGACACTCCCGTCAACCTACAGGATGTAACATTAAATTTACATCAAAATGTTTGTCTAATGAAGTAAAAGATTTCAACAAATAAGAGAGGGAGTGAGATAAGTAGAGATTTCTTTGAACTGAACCCTAAGAACACGGTTCGTTTGCAATTACCTCTCTCTTTATTTGTTAATATAGCATTCATGATTGTTTATATTCATCTGCTCTTGATCAAAAATAAAACAAGGAATGGAAGGCGACACGGTTGGCGCAGTGGCTGTGCGATCAACAGCTGCGCTGCAAGTCGCGGATTCGATCCCCGCAACTGTCAAACAGGACGCAGAACAACTATTTGTACTGACAAATAG
The DNA here is from genome assembly GCA_958449745.1 of Ochropleura leucogaster. NCBI lineage: Eukaryota > Metazoa > Arthropoda > Insecta > Lepidoptera > Noctuidae > Ochropleura > Ochropleura leucogaster. Next base: position 20,331,807 of record OY288203.1, read on the forward strand.
TTGTTTTGAGTCTAGCTGTTTGTCTATGTGATTTTAAATGTTTGTGAACGCGCCCACAATACAGGAGAAATTCCTGGTGTCGGGCAAGGTTTTTATAGATAAAATAATTGTAATTGTCAAGTTGAAAATGATTTGAATTCCAAAGGTAATTAATTAATATCAGTTACGAGAGTGCGAAATTTGTCTCTTCTAGAAATAATAAAATTGTTTTTATGAAATAGACTTTTTGCTTTCTTATTAAGGTCTCTGGAAATTAAATAACTTTTTTGCCGTTTTGATCATTATATTATTAGCGGTAGACCGCATAGTTACTACAATGGGTTACGAGCTAATTTCAATAGTAACTAGTTTGCACATCTAGTGCAATTCGACGGTTTGCCAATCACTCAATTGTTTGTTATAAAGATATTGCGGTGTATTTGGTATTGGTAATGTATAATAGAGGTTTGTTTGATATTAGTTTTCTGTGAGTTCGTATTATTAAATGCGTAATAATTTATGTTATAATGTCAATCGCTTTTATACTAAGCAGAATGACCACATAATTTATTTTGTATGCATTTATTCAGTTTATTTTTTATTCAAATGAAACATTTTTTAAAAATGAAATGGTATTTTTTTTAAATAATAATAATGCACGTGCTGTATAAATAATAATGTACATGGTGTTTTATTTTGAGTTATGTCAACGGTTTTTTTTATCAAGCCTTTTAAAAACCCATAAATTTCACCAAAAACAAACAACAAAAATCGAACGTGTTATTTATAGTTGTGTAACTACGTGCTTCCTTATTGCATCACCCTGTATATTCCCCACACGAGAATATTTCTACGGCGGCCGACTCGATGTTCGAGTCAAGGTGGCGGTACAGTTAACCATTGTTTACATACGCGCTCGCTCTGACCGTACCCTCAGCCGCACGTAAATCTCAACAAACTGCTCTCGACATGGATTTTAATTCATAGGCACAGCGACGATAGTTGTAGCTTCAGTAATACTACTGATTGTACTCGACTGTACCATGCATCGTTATAGTACATGTACTGAGTACTAGCCTTTGTTTATGCTAATGTTGACAGCTTTACGGGTTAGCTATTAGCCGTTTATCAGGCTACTGCCCATTTTCACTAACAGTAGGCGAAATCTTAGTAAGTGCCTGAAGAAAAACGCTCTATTGCATTTTCAACCTTCGGCTCACGGTTTGAGAGTTGACATTCCAATAATGTAATAATATTTAGGCATTGGTTTATGTTTTCCTTAGAGTTAAGGAAACCGAGCATGAGATTCAATGCTGTAGGTTCTTAAATGAAATTGTAGTGTCTGAGGTCGGAAATAGTTTTGGAAATGTAACTGTGAGAAATGTGGGTACTCGTAAGTAATATATATTATGAAAGGGGCACCAACCCACTCATGTACCGTGTACCAAGGTGATGTTGAAGCCTATTGTATGACGTGGTACCGGTTCGTGTAGTCCGGATCGAAACGGAAGAATGACGTGTTTCTCGCCATTAATGCATGAAGGTATTCAGACTCAGTAGATTCAGTGTTAATATAATGTATGTGGTTAATCTATTATTTCCCAAATAGATCGGAACAAGAGTTCTTGTTCTTTATTGCAGGAATTTCACCTGTATCGTGGGTGCGTTTATGAACATTTTAACTCACATACACCAACAGCCAGACCCGGAACAACTATTTGTAGGCATATTTGTTGCGTGCGGGAATCGAACCCGCGACACGCAGCGCAGCAGTCGATCGCTCAGCCATTGCGCCAACCGTGTCATCATTAGGTAAAATAAATTAGGTAATTAATTTATATAAACTAAAACAAAGTGCTTTATTTGATCTGCAATATTATGTTCAAATAATTGTCTTTCTAATAGTTAACAAATAAAAAAACAATATAATTTTACACTAAGTACACTAGAAAACTAAAATTGTTTTTGTTAATAAGTATTAATATGTGTATAACTGAATAAACGGAATAATAATGCTCACCAATAGCCATAAAAAACAATAACCTAAGAAGTACAAATACTCATGTATTGACAGCTGCTACGGACGGCGTCGCGTGCGCGAATCAATTGATGGCGCCTCCTAATGGGGAAACACCATAAAACTGCCATCCTGCCTGCTCCCATTGACATATGAAGCGCGATGTTTGCTAACAAGACTTGACAGGTGCTGTGAGAACTTTTGTTTACTCGTCTTTGATAAGAGAAATAATGGATTTTGTAGGCTTTTTGATTAAAAGCCTACAAAACCCATTATTTTTGATTATTTTCTTGAAGGTGTCTGACATGCTGCGTCGACCCCAAATATATTGCCATAATAGCAGGACAATGATGAATGGGTGTGAGCCGTAACCAGTGCAGGACTGGTGAATGTCACATGTCTGCGATGTTTTGGGTTTTTGGATGTATTTCCCCTGGTTATTTTTCTTCATTTTTGATAGCATCGTTCTGATTAATCAAAAAAACACAAAATAATTCGCCGCATGTTCGAACCTGCGACCTTCATATAGTAAGAATTTTATTTAGATTAAAGTGAGGCCATAACTCTAAAATCATAGTTTATATAAGTGCACAAAAAATTGTTAGTCGAAGCAGTTCTAAAATGAAACGTTCTACATCTAACGTCTTAGGTATTAAATGATTTTTCTTATTGAGCACCATGTATTCTAGCCTAGTTCCACTCTTCAACAACGTTCTGAAAAAAATATGGCACTGTTTTTTTTAATGATTGTTTTATTAACTAAGCTTAACTTTTTAAACGTAAAAAAACATCCGTGACATACTCAGGATTTTTGTATCTCCTATATCTAGGAACTCCCTGTATTAGGCAAAGACAAAAGCCTGATAAAGCCATATCTACATGTTTAATTTCTTAACACACCAGAACTTACTATATATAACAGAAAACCATCACACTGACATGTCAGTATGATAGTTTTTCACGGCGATATTATTATTATTAAAAGCCACGTCACAGGTCGTTCACCGAGATACGAAGCTATCATTATTTTGTGTTCAGTTCTACATTGTTGTAGTCAAAGGTACACTGTTGCAGGTGCTGGCCTCTGGTGCAACTTAGAGGCGGGAAGAGACTTTTCAGAACTACCGTTCTATGCACTCGGGCCACAAGTACCACTGTTTTGAATGTTTGCTACAAAAACCTGCATGTTTTTTTTTTATTCAGTACAGATTAAGTAATCATTGCTTCAAATGTTTGTTTTGAAGCTGAAATTGTGCCATTGTTATAAGAAAGACATTAAGAATTTAACAATGATGTTAAATTTAATGGAGTTGGAATCATTCAGCTAGTTACTCGTTTTTAGTCATTGATTACTTGAGTTATCGCAAAGACACGCGCATGTCGCAATGGATCTTAAATTCGACCAACATCGCTAGTAGCTTGTAACTTAAACTTAATTACGTTAACCGCCATACGATCAGACAAATGAGTGTAAATAACGAACAATATGTAACTTTTCGCTTTTAACAAAACACTTTGAGAGTAATATTCACCGCGCGAATAAGCCAAAATAATAATAACTTATTTTTATCATTTATTACTATAGATAATATAAGATAAGCGAGGAAAATGTTTGTATTTCGAATTTATTTCGCCATTTTAATTTACTTGTACTTATGTATTTTATTTCTTCATTGTTTAATTGTATCTGTTATGTCGAGTTTTGTAACTGTCATACGGTATCTTTAAGTTAATCTGTATATTATAATACAATTGTTATATTATGTAGATTAATGTTATATCATAATAATATTCTGAAGGAATCTAGGCTTTAGTTTGTTTGAAATCATTAAGCATGGTGTTTTTGTTAAAATACTTTTTAAATTTAAGTTTGTTAAAGATTCCTAAAATTACCCGCTTCATAAAGTATTAATAATAATAGCATAAGCATGAAATCTTGAAGCATCGATAAAGTGTAAACAGATTCTTTGCCACTTGAAATGTACTTTTGCGTCTCCTTAGATACCCTTTTACTATTCAGTACTGTAACAGCACAGATAATGTTAAATCACTGTTGGCTCGCTAATACATTTGTCAGGCAAAATATTTGCAAAGTTAAATGCCATGACAATGTGTTTATTAACACCGTCACTAAACTTTATTTTAACGCCAAAAAGCTGGTTTTTAACAATTTCCCCAATACTACAAGTATAACAAAACTTTTACTTGGCAAATAGAAAACGCATATTCATCACCCCCTTATGGTTTGAGCAGTAAGGTTGACAATCGCATTATGTTAAATTGTTTACCATCATGACTTGACGACTTTTACATTTCGCAGCGCTCCGCTAATACGGTTTTCTGTGATCTGGTCATTTCTTTTTGTAATAGAAAAGGTTTTACTTAAAATATATCCTTTTGTTATGCCTAACATGATTTTGCAATATTATGCAAGCATGCGGAGTACTTAATGTCTTTTAATTTTTTCTTAATAAAAAAAAATGAATCAATGCAAAAACATATTCAGATTTAAATAATTCATAACATCAAATTATCAATATCAAAAGAATTGTCAACACCATCATTTAGTTTTAAACTTCCGACATGAATAATTATTGTTAAAAATGTTTATTCGATTAAAATAAATTAAACATTTTTTACAGCCATAACTTTCCATCAATTTTCTAATAACCTTACAATATTCGAATAGTAATAGGAAAAGATCCATAAAAGTTTTCTCTTTCATATGAAAAATCCGATAAAATCGTCATGTACTAATTTATGATTAAAATTTATCATAAAAATGTGCTCCCGCGCCTAAGCGCTAATATCGATAGAAAAGACATCAACGCGCGCTGCGGTACGGTGACCCACTGACAGCGTCTATGTGTGTGAACGTTCACACAACGTAGCTTGAGTGTGTGTGTGTGCGAAAAGTTATACATACTCATGCACACATGTATACGACGTAAGTACTTGTTAATGATTTGAAAAATAAGTTATGACTAAGCAATTTTGCGAGTGAAAGTGAAGCGTAGTACTGGATGTTTCTATTATAATGTCAGATTGATTATAAACAAGTGGATTTTTAGCAGTAAGTGATGGGTGAATCCAATGATTGAAAGGACGAAATACGTTATCTTTGTGTACATAACCTATTTTCAGATGTACATTTGATAAATGATATTGACTTTACGATTCAATATCATTATCCAATGTTGTTTACAGAATAAGCATTACTTATTTGTTTTATAAAGATTTTATAAAAAAAATATTATTGCTACATTATCATCAAGAATGATAGAGATATTCTTAATACCGTCCTATATACCACAGTGACACAAAACCATCCAATCAATTGATCTAACACTCACACATACGAATCTGCGCCCCGCCCCCATCGCACACACACACACCACCCCACTGTTTGTGTGCGTCATCAACTTTCTTTCGCAGTCGGCGCGGGCGCACCTCGTTTCTTGCAACCGTGACATTGTAACTACTGCAAACAGGTCCGTGAAACTTCGCAAGAACTTGAACACTTTGAATTATTTACTTCACTGATTAGGACTTGCGACTTCAGTTTATTATGGTTATGGTGAGAGACTTAGGTTTAGATGATAAGTACACTCACCTGCAAAATTGCATTGATACTTTAGTGTCTTTTTGAAAATGAACTAGATGGTGTTTTTGGCACACGATTTTCTTACTATATTATCCATAGATTTTTGCAACTAACTGCGCATTATATTTATAAACAAAATGGTTATATAGGCTGGTGTTGGATTAAACACAGAATTGCGAGTTTTATAAGGTTCGATTCCCACTCTGCACAAATATTTAGATGCGTTTTTAATATATCTATTACAAGGGAAAAATGGTGTTAGTGGAAGCACTAATGCATTTTTCAGCGAACATTTTGGACTTACCGAGCTTCAGCATCAGACATTCGATTTGCATTTTTATAGATTGATTAATCTACGCGTTGTCTAATTATCAGTACTTCTTTTAAAACTAAGTAAAATAATCATAATTTTTACTCAAAGCACAGTTACTAGTATCACAAAAACTATCAAACGCTATCACATCACACTTCATCAATCACTTCCTGCCACTTACTGCTACTGCTGCCACATTCTGCCACTTACAGTTACTGTAACTTAAAGTTATACAACTTAATTTACGTACCGCTTAGATCCTTGATCGGGGCCGGGCGAATATCTTTATTGTTGATCTACCACAATAACGATCTCTTTGATCTAAAGTTCCGATAGTCATCGATCGGGACTGTTATATTATGCGCAGGAGTATACGGTAGCCGAGAAACTAAATGTACAAGTGCTTAGTATTTAAAAAATATGTGTGAAGTAGCCTGTAGATTAAATTATTCTAAAAAATATCAGAAGAAATTCTTATGTTAAGAGGTCTGCAAGCAGATTAATGATTGTGAAATATATTCTACAAATAAATGATTTAGATTCATTATGGCTTGTTTATTAATTATTGTACTTGAAGATATAATTACGCCATCCTTGCTTTTTGACACAATTTAAATCATTCATCATTGTGGGGTTATATTTGTTTTAAGAACTTTATAATCCGTAAATAGATAATTAAAGTGGTCTCGTTCATTTTAGTTTATTGCCAGACATCTAAGCTTCCTGAGACTTATACGTGGACCAGTCACAAGCACACTTATTTAACTAATCAAGCTACCAGTGCCACAAACTTTAAACCCATTGCTTTTATTAAAAACGTTTAATTCAGTCGTCTGTAAGGCTTTTTAAACTTAAGAATAGAACGTATTTTTAAAACAAAATCTAAACATTGATCACGTTTGATTACATATAACCGATTTCTTATTAAAACTTGACAAAATCTTGCTGAATTTTTCAAACATTAAAATTTGAATTTCGAACAGGTAGCTGATATTGTACGGATATTGCTAATTTAGGGTGTGGCCGGTTTACAAATTCAAATTTTTAATTCAGAAAGCTTTGTTCGTTATAATGTTTTGTTATATTGTACTAAAGCATCCAAAATATGTAAAAAACATACACATACAGTCATAAAGCTCAGAATTTAACGGTTTCCGCTAATTCTGCAAAACTAGATTGAATTTTTGAAAAACGAACTAGATTAGTTTACCGTTAGTGACGTCACAATGGTATAGCACATTGTTAAGATGTTAATTGGAGCATTTGAGTAGCAATTATTTTATAATTTCATTAAGTTTCACATAATTCTTTGAGGTGTGAATATTTTGGTAAATTAATTAGTGTTTAGAGGTTTAATTATAAAGTGATAGTTGAAGGACTATTTTAGTTTTGAAGACTTTTAAGTATAGAGTGAAGTGAAATGATACCTTGGGCTCTTTAATGACTGACAGTGGATAAAAGAAGCTTAACCTGAAGAACGTAAAGCTTCCATTATGTTATGAAGGTTTTGAGGTTAACTTTTCCTTGCGGTTAGTATATGGATTTAGCTTTATTTTTCTCTTAATAATGCAACAACAGCACAGGATAGAGATAAATTTAGATATTTGGAGGAGGCCTTCACCCAATCTGAGGACCTCAATAACTAGCTAAATAGCAGTTATAGACACTATTATAGATATAAAAAATATTAAGTAAATATTATACTAAGAAAAGAAAAATAATAGTTTTGTAAATATGAACATTTTAATTTTAGCTAGTTAAAATAAAGAAACTAAGTAAAGTTAAGTAATAGTATTTATAAGTATAAACGTTAATTATGTAGATATAAGTAATAATAACATAGTAATCTAAGAAAAAAAACTTTTTTTGTAAGTGAGGTCAATTAAAGGCTTTTTATTTATTTATTAAATAATGCAAAACAACAGTTGTCTCATAAACGTTGTATTCACGTAATTTCGCCGTTTATTCCAAGTGAACCTACCGAACTAATCCACTAAGTGGTCCACCATTTATCACATCACGTATCATCAACATAATATAATTAAGTACTGGCCGCTCGTTTCTGTACATATATTTATAAACACACAGCGAATAAATTTAATATGGCGTAACGGAGCTCGGCTAAATCTCATGTAATTGGGTGTTCGCGGACTGAATCAACACTAGGGATACTGTTAGTGCCCAAGGGAGGAACGAACGGAGAGATTTATTGATAGTTTAAATTGGAGAAACGTTTTGTAGCGGATACTAGCCCTATAATATAATATAATCACTGTTTAAGCCACTTCAATTGATGAGTATACCTATATATACCTTCACAACAAAAAAGTTGAAATTTGAAACTGCACGGACAAGCAACTCTTCATTGTTGAAAATCGAAATCGAAAATCTCTTCATGGTGGGAAATCATCAAGTAACTTTCCCCGCTCTGGGCGGAGCGAGAGGGAGTGTCAGACTTTTACTGACTAAAACCCGTACAAGTCTGACACGACTTCTACTGTCTAAAACCCACCCATGTTCCTTCTATTGCCCTTTGCGTTCCGGGGCCCCAGTTGTTGATTTTCAGACACTAGATACTATTTCGAACTTGATTTTTATTAAAACCGCTCATATCTTATCGCTTAAATACTGTCAGTAATCATTTAATTACTTTAAAGGTATTAATTACATTCCAGTTACGGAGAGATACTGAGTTTTGGTCGAAAATTAAGAATATGATTTATATGTATGTAACGTGATACCTGAACTTTACTTAAGATACCCGTAAAAATTTGTGAAGTTAGTGTAACAATTTTTTTGAAATATAAATAAAAAAGAAAGATTTGAAAGTTACGCTTTAGAAAATATCAATTGTGTATTTAATCTTTTTCTTTATGGTTATTTTATATATATAAATGAGAAAGCATGTATAGATGACCGTTTGTCACTCAATGCAACCAGAATAGGTAGATCGGATTTAAACTAAAATTGACTCACAGATAACCTGGAGTCATACATAGGATACTTTGTGGGACAGTAACGGAACTCCACGAGGGCAAACTCGCGGGTTTAACCTAGTTAATGATATTTTTTTAGCTCATAAAGTTTGTCGCATAATATACAATTTGGTATACAAATACATCATGAAACTAGCGAATGTCAAACACTGACCCAGCATTTGGCTCCAAAACCAAGTTCAACGCGAAACTTATTACTTGCTATTGTCAATAACCAGTTGATAACCGTGATCACCAGCCGACTTAACCCCACACCGCTGCGACCTCACACGGTGTCATTACTGACATCGGATGAAGCCGCGGTAATGAACGGGTTAGATTCGCGTGTCATTCTGGGGCATTTTTGGGTTATTTATTTGTTATAGTGTGCCTATTAAAAGTAGGTGCAAGTTAATATTTTGCTTAACGAAAACCTATCTAAAGAATATAAGAGGCAGTTTCAGAGAATTTTATTCATGTTTATCCATTGCATTACAATGAAGTCAGCACTTTGAGTTCTTTTATGAATTCCCAATCCAATTTTGTTTCAATAATCCAAAATGGCTCGCGAATCATTCTAATCCGAGAGACTACCGCTCATTTCCACAAAAAAAGCGTTAAACAGAAGACCAGTTGAACACCGAATTAAAAAACAAACTGTATTTTGGCCACAAAAATGCGTGTTTGTGACCACGATGTGGGTTTACGAGCGAAACTTCGTTCGTATGTGGAACGCGTACGTTTAGTATTTAGAACTGTTTGAGACAGATGTGTGTCCGTAAGTGTAAACATCTATTTACGAGGATAAATCATGTATATTTTGCTAACAGAGTTTACAAAAACTTTTACACCTCGTTGTTTAAAAAATGTTTCTAAATCCGTTATTTGTCAAACATTATTAAAAATATTTTTTTTAAATGCTTGTTAAATTAAATAATATACTAAAATAAAAGCACTGCTTTTGATTGTGAGTTTATTTCTAAACAGACTTTAATCGACAATCAAAAAACGAAATACCTCAGATACGAAGATAAAAATACGAATACGAAGAAACATTTATATACAAAAACCTACTGAGCAATTTCCTTTTCTCATAAACGCTACACCAAAGCTCTTTCACGCAATTTTAACGTTTTCGTACAGTTCGTACTAAAATCACTTGAAATTAACTGAAGTAAGTACATAATTTGGGCAGCTAATAAGCAGTTGTCAGTCAGCATGTACCGGGTAGTCGGTAGGGAACAGGTTCCTTGAGGTAACGGGACCGGAATGACCCCAATACGGTTTTCGGAACCTTTGGCCGGTGGCATCGATGAAGGACATGTGGAACGAGATGCCTTGATTCTGTGATCATTTTGAACGAGTTCAAAAATGAAGAATGAAGTTTATTGTAACGATTTGAAAGATGAATTAGGAAAACACACAAACACATTCAGTTAAAACATTTTTTTAAATAATTTAACCTTGTAGAAATTATGAAAAATTATTTTGAATCATTAGTTGGTTGGATTTGCTCATTTCTATTTTTTAGAATGTGTATTATAATTACCTGTCGCGTACCTAGACAGTATTTCAGAAACATTTCAAAACGGTATAACTTGTCAGAATGCATTCTTATGTTTTTTTTATTGTTATGTGAAACTTCCACTTGAAGAAAAATAAAACAGTTGAGATCAAAACATTAATTTAATGTAACATAACTTGCTGAATCCCATTAATTAACTCTTTTATGGATGCGAGACAAAATGTAACATTGATGTAAGGAAAATAAAAAAAAAACACCTTTACCACCGCCAGCGAGTTTGTATGTAAATTCCAAAGAAGCCAGTTTTGGGCCTTTTTCATCATTTGACCCAATTTTTTGTGCTAAATAAGAGCCTTCTTACGGATGTGAAGAGGATTCTGTGACGCAATTTGTTAAAAGAAAGTTGTGTTTTTTTCCTTATAACAAAAGAAAAGAGTTTTGTGGTTAATTTTAGATATTGCTTCTTTGAGGGACATTCCACCACTTGTGTTATTTTATTAATTGAGATAAATATGTGAATCATTTTAACGGGTTCTAGTAATTTCGTTAAAAGACTTTTTTCACACAAATAGAAAGTTCCGGTTCGTGTGAGTCATAATTTTGTTTAAAATATAATCATTAATCATTGTTTGTCCTTGACCTCAACTTGCGATTCTTTCTTGGTAAGAATCTTCTCACGTATTTGTAATACATTCTCACAAAAGAAAGTAGTAAGTTTTCCTTATAGAAATGTTTTTATAGAGAAATGGATTTACAAATGCAAGTTTATTAATAATAAAGTGGTATTTCAAATTCGATAAGCATATGTCTGGGATAGCCATGAAACCGTCACGTCAGTAACGGGTAAAATATATATATATGAGTACTTGTATTGTATTGCACAACAGGTTGATGTCAATAACGCGTATTTTATGATGTAAAAGTACAAAAAAAAAACTGGTGAATAGAATTGGCCTATAGAGCGACTTCAAAAACATGTAGAAAAAAGTAAAGAACGTTGCCCATTTAAGGCGCAGATATACGACTTTTAATGATTTTATATTGAACATCACGTCTAAACTTGTAGTCTTATTTCTTTGAAAAAAAAAATATGTTATACTAGACAATTTTATTCATAATTTGATATGTGAAAATGTGAAATTATATTTTAATAACACAGTGTAATTAATTTGTAAAGTATTGTCTAACGTGGACAAAAAAACGATAATCACGCAAAAACTATGGGGCGTATTTACATGAAACTTTACTCATATAAAAGACAATTTAATGATCCATATTTTAGTATACGGCTTTTATTTGTATTGTGTTTGATAAATCAAGGTGGGTTGTTTTTTCGAATAATCTTGGTGCGCGTTGAAGCGGGGCTCTGGCGGGCGACGGGCGGCAATGTATGGCTGACTACTGTCAAGGTTAGACGCAGTTAATGTCGCCTTAATAAAAAATAAAGTAATTCATCGACTTAAGTGCTAAGATTAGAACTATTGTTTATGCAAAGATTTGCATGTACTGGATGTTTAATGTTTTTATTTAATAAATTTGTTATTAAATAAAACCTACAATTAGCTTCCAAGCTTAGAAATGTGAACGTGAATTTTCATTTTTATAGTCATATAAACAATAATTATAAGGCTGATTGTACCAAGTTTTATACCAATTGTTAATCATCGGTTAACTTCAAGCGGTAACCGATCGCCAACTCGATTGCTATTTGACAGCAGTTTTTTTTTGTTCAACAGATAAACAATACAAGCAATTTAAATCTAACAATACTTTTAAGGATGTACTACTATAGCATGTAATTTATCTTGTCAAACACGAAACTGTAATTTGACAGCTAAACTGAGATTATAATTATTTTGCAAGCATTTTGAATTTGACATCACTTGACTTGGGTGTTTTTTATTTGTTGGAAATGATATTGCAAAGTTTAAGTAATTGCCTTATACATGTATGAAAGTCATCTCTAACAGTATTTTATAATAGAACTAAGTAGACTTAGCTATCGTAACGTTTGTGTGATTGACTTTTACTTGACTAAAGTAAAAAACGGCTGATGTTTGATTCGGAATTTTTTTTTTTATACTAAGAAGAGTCATATGAACATAGTAAACGATTATAATAATATTATGCTTTCGAGCGTCTTCGAAGATCTTCAGCCACTGTAAATAACTTTCAAAAAATCATAGTCTAATCAACCTCAAAATCAAACAAAATACAAGACTTTTGAACAAAACGTGTAAATTCAAGTCTCACGACTTCGTGTATGCTCTCTAAGATAATAACACAAGTTTAATAACACCCGCAAAACAAATCCGACAATTAACCTGGCTTTACAGTTAGACCCGTTTCACTTTTTGAGACGAAAGCCTTCCCCCCTCCTCCCACGTCTCCATTTCACCGCACTCCCCCGCAGTGGCCTCGAAACCTCGATTCAGAGTCAAGTACTGATCACGTGACTGTACTGAATTTGTGCCGAAAATGAGACACGTGTTGAATTTATGACAAAAAGCAGGTATTAAGAACCTCTTTAGTTTGTGACCAAAACCAGGAAAACAGTAAAGTTCCTAGCAGATAAAGTACCAAGATTAGTCTTGATATGGAATTGGTACTGGGCCTTAGTAGCCTTAGTCTGGTTAGATAAATGAACAGCAAAACATCAATATCAAAGTGTAAACGGCGTTTAACCTGTGGTTAATAATGACAACTAAAGTGTTAGTCAAAACTATCAAGAGTGTACTTACTGGACAAAATAAAAGACGTTTTGATCATGTAAAGCAGTTAGGCTGTGCTTTCTGCTCATTCCTTTCTTCTATGTATCGCTGCTGATCTAGAAATTAAAGAGAAAAACAAACTAAATTATTTGTTTTATTTAAAATGATACAGTTTTAAAAACTAAACAAAACATTATCAATTTATTATACACATCTGAAACAAGAATTTTAAGTTGAGAACCGCTCTTATCTAGTGTTATTAACGGTGATTTCTTTGAAATACAAACGCGATCTAGATTACTGCAGTACTAAAGTGGAGTTTGAAAATTATCTATTTCAAATCATCGAATCAAATCGTGTTCTGATATGAGAGTTTCCCGTATTCAACTCCATAAGTATTTTACGAGACTTAAAAATTGTACCCTTTTTATTTTACCTACGAGTTGATTAATAAGTACTAGTTCACCTGTAGGGGTCGTAAACTTATTGATTTCTTCATTTTCTAAGCTTAAATAAGGATGTTAATTATAATTATTCATGAATGCATTCGACGTAGATTTTATTATATTATTATAACGGGGAACAGATGCCACAAACATTTCTATGTTAATTTTGTAAATAAGAATTTTTAATTCGTTTACTTGTTCTTGTGGCCCATTTGACGTTTTAATAAAGATGTTGTATGTACTGCTATCTTGAATGTTTATTTTACAGGTTGACACTGTGTTTTACATGATTTTAAAAGATTAAATCACAATTGTCGTGAAACAACATTGTCCTTAGTGATCTTACTTTTTTAGCGTATCAAGTCTAGGGCGCTAGATTACACATTATTAAGTATAGTTGGAATAGGAATATTATCAGCTGATTATGCTTTGCGACTCTATTACTTAAGTAAATAAAATACTTTAAATTATATAAATTGTGGCAATGTCATGTACCGGTAAAATATGATCATTACGGACCAAAAATGAACCCCCAGACAAAATTGCGCAAAACAAAAAACGATCACACCGCACAAACTAATAATAATGGGCGACCAAACAAAGCTTATCAGTGTATTGGCAAGCACGTGTGGTACAGTTAGCGTACGGGCCGGTGCGCGCGCGCCGCGGTGAGTCGGTGACGTAGCGAGTAACTGCGCCCGCGCACGCCTGGCCGCCCGCGAACAAGGCCGTTCGACGCCCGCGCCACGTGGCCCCCGCATTACCATAGTGTAGGGACGATAGATTTACTGCTACGAATTAGATGGACGATAGCTTTTGATGACTGTATATCTATTTAAGTAGATAGATAGGATTTAAGGATTTTTATACACAATCATTAATGATGATATCTTAGTAAAGCACATTATAACATTTAAAAGTCTTGTAGTTGTATCCATCGTTCATGAATCAACTTATTGTTTTGGCTGAAAAATGTTTCAGATTTGTTTGAAGTTAAAAATAACTACTGATTTACTAAATATGAGATCCATAACTGGCAGGATGAGCTTGACTTCTACTGAAACGACTGGACGGTGCTTGTATTAAAAGGTATTTGTATAGTTTACTAGTAACTTGTAGATGGTATTGATTATAGAGTTAGACACTTAGAAAAAATATTATTAAATAATTTTTGCGTCTAATCGTAATGAACTGATATTTTAAAAACTATATCCTTTCAGTCGTTTTATTTTTAAATAGCACGGGTTAACATTAAAAAGGACATCTTAGGGTTCAATCTTGTCTGGCCCTACTTAATTTCATCATATATTTTTGAAGCTAGGTACATAAAAGTCCCAATTGACGCGGAGGCAGTGACCACTGGTTTGGTCGGGGCTCACGACCGGGCTCCGTCGCCCGAAACCGACGCACCGTTACAAGGGACAAGGACCTCGAGTAAAACCGCGGGCACAAACTTCTCATGCTTATTATTTGTGCTGTCTAAAAATGCGTTTCATAGTGATCTGTTGATTGATGATTGAGTGATTTGTTTGTGAGAAAACTTGGTTCTTAAATCTGATAAATTAAAAAAAAAACGATAATTTTCGAAAGCGGAGATCTTATTTCGTAACTAACGATTTATGACGTTTTTTTTAAAATACATGATAAACATTGCTAGAATGTGTAAAAGAAGAAAACATGATGCGACGACCCTCAACAAATTGGGATAAGGGGAACAATGATGATATCGCAAATAGTGTGATTCTCTATTTTGCTGAAGTGGGATTTTAAGGAAACGTGACTTATTCAGTATTCTCATTATGTATTTATCCAAACAAGAATATTTAAGATTTCAAACAAGTCTTTTTTTTAACCTCTTGAGTTTTTACAATGTTTCCAACCTCCTTGTAACCACGGCTTTATCTCCAAAGCCTTCCAGACTCGCTCTCAATGAAATGTGGGTCAAGTTTATTGACAAATCAGGACGTTGCCCGTTCGTCATCTCCCTCGCTCCCATAACTCTGTCCCTTTCGCACGCATGCTGCAGTACTACTCTTTTAGGATGATGGGGCCTCCAATGGGAATCGTTTTCGAAGGAGTATAAATAACAGTATTATAGTTCTTACGGTACTAATATCAGAGTTAAAGGAAATTTTAAGAACGCATATGCAATGCATGGCAAGATTTGTTTATAGAGCATGATTATAGCTTATTCCCATTTATAAGAGTTGCTCTTGATTCAGACCGTCACAACCTCACACCAATAATCCAGGATTGCAAGCATGAAATTATAATGTCAGTTATATAGTATATGCACATCTATAGTACGGCCAACGAGAAGCGATACGAAAGGTCATTAACCTAAAGAACAACTGTGGCGTTGACAATCTAATATTTAGCTCTTTCCATCTTGTGCCTTTGTCGTAATGTCTCGTTCTCCCGGCAAAAACATGACAACGTTAAGACGGGTTCGCCAACATTCGGGCGGCATGGGTTTTGTTTACATTTGGTATCGCTTCTCGTTGGCCGTACTATAGGAACACAAATACTTGAACCAGACAGGTTTAAGCTTTGGGTAACTCATTTCAATATGCTAGTTCATTAACTTATTTATATAAATATGAAATTATCTTTATAACAAAAACAAAATTATAATAAATACTTCTATATTCTCCGAGATGATTGCCAAAACTTTGAAGAACAAATCAAACATGCTCAATAGTTTTTCAACAATATCATAATTATATGTCCCACAAAAGAAGAATCAGCAGATCAGCAAAAAATTCATGAAATCGTCCCAACGCCCATTAACCCAGTGAAGGATGTGCGGCGTCATGTTACGTGACGTCACTTCCGCCGCTTATTGAAACGATATCCGGTTCGTTCCGGATTTAAGGGCGATGTAAATAAAGGGTTGTTTGCCTACACATTGTTTGGGGTAGTTTAATAGTCCCTACTATTAGGAGCAACCTTTTTTTGCCAAATTTAAAGGCGTCTGTGATGGGATAAAAATAAGGTGGTAGTAGTTTATTATATTAATAGGTGTGTATCAATAGAAGTTCCTGTGAAAAGGGTAAACAAGGGCCTACAGGTATTATTGATACCTGTTCAAAATGATATATTGATGGCACATGTGTTAGTCTTTATCTGCACGTAGGTTTGGCCGTTAGTCTATCAATAATCACAAAACCTTTGTTATCTATTCTAACCTAATATTATGAAGAGGTCAAATTTGTGAGCTTGAATGGTACTATATATGGTGACTACCCAGTCTTCGGAAGAACTGATCCAATGCCAAAAAAAACATTTGATAAAAAGCCGCGGGTAAAAGATAGTTAATGACAAATTGAATTGACTTTATCATTTACGATTTTCATATCATTGTATGGAAATAGAAGGATAAGTGACCGAGGAAAACAGCTGTGGCCACCGTGATGTGCATTAAGATGGTGGCACTATAAGACGTCTATTTTCACCAAATCGCTGTAATAGCAAATTAATTTAAAAATTAAAATAGATAATATGTAAGTCAGAGCGACTTACATCTATTTTAATTTTATATATTTTTTTAAATTAATTTATGACATATATATCTGATTGGATACAAGAAGTTTAGAAAGAAGAGTTTATCGATTCCAGGTTCCTAACTCAAAACGATTTAGATGAAATCTTTATTTTGCTCGATAGTAAACATCCTCAAACAAAGGATGCATGTGACGTACTAGCAACGTACGTCGATCAAAGATATCGGCACATCTTCCAAAGTTCCCACAGTGCGCACATGTTCAGTTTTTTTCTCGTACCTGCCGGAGTTCGGCCCAATTCAAATATTTACTGATTGAAGGGTTCCGAGGACATCTGTCGAATGCTCTATAGGTGAAAGCAACACGCGAGAAAGCCTTAACATATGCACATAAAGAACCTTATTGTTCCATGACATGTGGTCTTTTGAAATGGCCAAAATTTTAAAAATTTCGAGCCTTTGTAAGTCGTTATTTTAAATATATTCAATGTTTATAAGTATGGGGTTGTTTTTGACAATTGTGGTATGAAACACTTTCGTCTTGATGTAAATCGGATTATTCATTCTTCTTTTCGAGAAATCATTATTGTCTCATACTCATAAGATGTCTGTGCAAGTGTGCATGTATTAGACATCAACGAGCGAGACACATTTCAAATAATTATATTTCGCTTTAGTAAAATTATATTGTATATTTTAAGTAAAAATGGCAGTTTTAACTTAATTGAAAACTACAACATGGTCAACGGTTAGGGTTAGATATTATTATAAAATCTAGAAAGACGACTGATGAACTATTTCTATATTTATACTAAAATCAGTTGACATTACCATCACTTTATAGAAGTGCTCCATGTAAAGCAGACAAAACTCAGTGCGATTATGCCTATGAGTACAAATCTCGATATTAGTAATAATAATGTGTGCCTAAAGCCTGGGATAGGATCGATGTGGGTCACAATACCATGTTCCAGTCTAGAACATAGATATGGACGCCGACCGGTCCGCCTGATGCGCGGCTTTCTCTTCACAACGCACTTGACTGTGGCTGCTAACATCGCGCTTGTTCGCACACAGGGGGAGCAGAGTTGTGGGGTGATTGATATGAATGTATTGAAGTTTAAAATTGGGAAGCGGCATTGATACAGAGGTGGAAGAAAAAAATTGTCAGCAAGATGAAGCGACAAAAGATTAATAAAGTCGTATTTTATTAAAAGAATTTATGTGCATAACTGGTTGATATTATGGTTAGTGTGTTTTTTTTTCAAAAAAAAACAAAAACCTTTTAAAGTAAACTTCAGGTGCGAGTTTGTTTAGTGTAGTAACAGTAACAAATCCGCGCCAGAAAGCAACGTGACAACTACTGTCAACACAAGGACATAAAGTCAATTTCTACTCGAAAAATTAACAATATATTTGCAATATGCGGGCACAGCTTTGTACAGTCTACGACACAACACATGAACAACAAAAAACACCCTTACTACTAACATAACAAGGTACTGTATAACATAAAGCTAGCATCGTTTAACGTTAGGGACAAATTCGAACAGGTCGATGACATCATCAAAGAATATACTCATCACTTTCACTTTACCAGACAATGTCACAACACATCACAAACACACAAATCTATACAACAGTACTTCTTTCTGAAGTAATCACAAATAGAGGACCTTTCTGCTAATCCTTAACACAATCCATAACATCATCTTCTACTTCACTGAAGGCTCTACTAAAGTTGTCTACAACTACAAAACCCTTTCGCCAGCCAGGTCAATTCAACCAGGACATATACCCCTGCTTACCCCTTTGTCCTAGGTAGCAGGATCAGCTGTTTCGCTTTCACCGCGCTGGCCAATGTCCGCGCGTCGTTATCGATGCGGCAAGCGTCGCGTGCGCAGGTTTGCGTTCAACTACGAGTACTATAGACAAGCACGTATGGGATTATTTTGATGCACTTTGTTGTAGATAGGAATAGCAATTTGTCCGTTTTTATTATCAATATCAATTTGTTGCTGGGTAATCCTAATCCTCCGTTCAGGCCGATTTGTCTGTAATTATTGTACAAATTAAGAACCTACAGCAATTACTACATATTTTCGGATTTCATTCGGCTTACACATGCTGAATCATATAACTGGTTTTTACCGCCCAAATGTGTAACCCTACTCGGGGGTGGGGGTGGGGGTAAAGGTATTATAATATAAATATGTAAACAAAGAAAGAGCATCAAGATTCATCAATTACTTCAAACCGCAAAAAAAATCTGGATTAAAAGTATCTGAACGGTTCAACGAAACACTAATCATGATCAATACTAAATAAAACGGCAACCAAAGCACGCAGTGTGACAAAACAAGACATTTTTGTCACACGTAAACCGTCACGTGAACAAACAAACACGAAGTTATTGATTACTTATGAATATTAAGAATAAACTTAAGTAATCGATTATTTCAGAGAACGTTTTAAAAAAAATAAAACTGCATCATCACCGACTGATTTTAACTGATATTTTCCCATCAATCAGAGATAACTTTTCTACAGGTGGGACACCTGGGACACAGACGTCCAATCTGCGAGCAGTGGATGACCAACCACGCGGGCCTAATGCGAATACGAGGATTTTAGTTTGCGTTTATGTCTAACCAATAGGTTGATGTGTATTCCAAAATTAGTGAAAAAGAAAACATCAGGCAAGTATCAGTTTCAGAATTAAAACAAAGGAAGACATGACTGTGGACATAACCTCAACCTAAAAAAAATGCTATCAAACGAAACATATGTATTGGGGATTTTATCGAAGAGATCTGTTAGAGAATATATAACACTAACGTTAATTATCAATTTGTAATTCGGAGGTCATCCTAAGACCTCATCTTAGAGAATCGTTTATCGGAACTAGTCTTAGTATGTCTAGCTAATCATTTCGACACTCCAAAGAATGAGTCACACTTCTGAATATTACTGTTGTAACAATGCAACTGCAATGATCTTGGGAATCCCAACAAGTGGTCATTGAAACTCCTACGTTTTGCAATATCCTGACACCTTCGGGGAACATTCAGTAATGTGTGTCATCTCTATTAGTACTTCTATTTACATAATTGAAATATGTGGCCGAAATATCCAGCTCTTATCATATTTTCTCAGTATACTGATCAGAATCGTCAACAAAAGATGTCAATAAAGACTGAAAGAGAAGAATGGAAAAAAAAACGTGTATCGCATAAACTAAATAAATTGAGATAGGGGATGATATATGGATATGGACATTGCAGCATTTAGATTAGCTTAGATGAGATGCCAAAGTCGGTATATCTCAACTGTTTCAACTAATTCATCTAAACTTATCCTAAAACCAAATGGAAGCCTCCTGAACGTTTTACTCTGAGCAGCAACTTTCCAACCGTCAGCAGCCATTCAACTGGTATCATTATCTTGCACTTGACATTAAGTCTGCATGGTCATTGCCGCTGGCTGCTGATCCGCGCATCTCCGGCGCGCGAGTGAAAGTTGCGCGAGCGCACCTCCCCCCTCCGATACCCCCCCGCTACGCTGCCGTATATGTGTCACTGTTAGACCTCGTTGTCGATATAGTTTATGTTGCCTTTTGTATGTTAGATTCGACATTATATTGGATTGAACATTGGTGTCAATAAATTATTGTTTCATGTTTGAGTTCATGAATATAATTGAATGGATTTTGTGAGCTGATTATCTTTTTGCCCGATTACTAAAACATACTGGCCCGCACATTAGAAATAAAATAACATTTAAAAACTGTTTTCTGAAAGGGTGTTAGGTATGGACATATCATTGAAAAGCTTACTCGTGGGTAGGTATAGATAGGCTAAGGAAAAGTTCAGAAAAGAGCATCCAGCTCAGTCGCTACAAGTTTCGAAGTTAGCTAACTGAAGAAATGAGTTTTCATTTTTAGGACTTTTAGGAGTAGTAATGCTGAAACTATAGTGCTAATAGTTATCATGATAGAGCTGGAATTGAGACCTCGTTACAGAAATTGATATACTAAATGGAGAAAACTTTTTAAAGTTTGCCTTAATCGAAATTAAGATAAAGCTTTCAAAGAACTTGATTAAAAGCTCCTAAATATTCGCACTCCAAGTACCAGGCTCGCATGAAATATAAACAAGTCGTATCATCTCATCCTTGCGATGAGTCAATGTGCTGGCGCGCTCTGAGCCGACGCAGTGGGCGGCATACGGAACAACGTTGTATCGTATGTAGGTCAGGTTTTTATGAAGGTGGTCGAATTGTTACGCAGAACTGATTAACATAATTGAAGAATGATGCGTTTGTTAATTGTTTTATATAAGAAGTCGATGATTAATTTGTATTTTGTACCCAATAAATGAGAAGTTCAAGTTAAACTGTATCTACTAAGATGATTTTTGTTATGTGTCCTTAATTGTAACAAAAATGTATAAAATCTTTTGGATATGAGAAAAACAGCTTAAAAGTGTAAGAGAGCTGCAGTCAAAGTGGCAATGGAAACATCATTATTTTTTCTGCCAAAAAACTGCCTCCTATAACTGACCTACGATACAAAACATAGAAGGTCGAGACATAATAACAAACAGAACTATCAATGCTAAGTCCACACAACTCACAAGGATCTAAAAAGTGCAAGTGACACACAGAGTAAACAAAATCTGAATTCTTATAAAATTGACCGCAATACATCGAATGAATGAATACTTGAACGGAATGACACCATTCTATGTTTACGTGAGGGGTTCTACAAGAATTATGTAGTCTTATACTGTTCTAGAATGTCACCTGAATCTAAGGAAAATAGATCACGGAATAAATAGATTCGATTTGTTTCATATAAATGAATCGAGTCAAATGTATTAGTTTATTCATTTAAAAACGCTTATTGAATGGAAAAAAAAACTACTTCTACAGGATTATTGTTATTTTGTCTGAAGTTGGTTTTGAGTGGGAAAAGAATCCTTAAAGTACTCTTATCTGAGACTCTGACGTACAGCGTTCTAACAGCGTCGGAACTAATATATTTACATACAGTTCATTTACCTAGAAATAACAAGGTCATTGATATTGTCTTTAATGATCGAACGAAACGTCACCAGTTTACAGTTTTTCAGCCTCAATCCGACATCCTTGCTAATTATAACAATATACGTGACTTTATATTTCCGACATTTTATATTACATAAAACATAAGTATATAACATACTTACATGTTTGTTCTGAAGCAAATCGTTGCTGCGTAGTTGATGTCAAATCCTTAACATAATCATTTCCACTTTGTTTATCAATCATTCAACGAATCCGTTATCAATGGGAGTGTTGCGCCTTCCGTCAATGTTCAGAGGACTACCCGGGGGTCAGACAGTGGGGGACAAAGAAGGACTAGAACAAGATTAGAAGTTTACTACAGACGCCTAGGGCCTAGAGGAGGCGAGACAGGGGCTAGTAAGCTAGCTAAAAAGAGGGATAACTATTGCCTAGGGAGGGGGCGTACAATTTTTGCTTATAATACAATTTGGTTAAAGAATTAATAATCCACCCTATAACCTAATTTACAGCCTATAGTACTTCTACACTAAAGCTTCTTGTAGCTTATTTAGTCATTATATATAATTTAGTTTAATTAAACTACAAGTTGAAAAAAACAGTCTAGACTTAACCAAAAAGATTTTTTGCAGCCAAAAATGTAAATAAATCCCACAATTTAATACATTGACTCACTCATTCGGAATAGGTTTAATGAATTCCCTAAAATTTAGTATATATAGCCTAATTGTAATTAGATAATTGGGAATATAACAGGTATATCTTAATTGATTGACATTAGTTATAGTTTGATTACTTTTTATGCGAAAAGGGTAATGACCTCATTTCATGCATTTATTTTAATTTAGTTTAAAATCTAATTATGTATTTTTTTGCACTGTAACTTAATTAATGTGATGCTTTATAATGATAAAATAATCATTAATTGTAACCTAACAACGATTTAGAAACTAGCGTCTTTTATACTTTTATTTAAACCTAGGAATATCAGGTCAGGAAGATCTTGCTTCTCCAGCTTTAAAAAGTATTAACAATTTAATAAAACTGCTCAAATTGAAATGAAAACAAAGGAATGGTGGTTAATAATTTGTGTCGCTACGGGCCGGCCGCGCCGTTAAAACTGTAAAAAGAACCAGTCGAGCGACCTTCGAGCTATCAGCCGAAAACCGAACCCGTTCCGATAGCCCCGCGCCGGAAAATACACATTTTCCGATTACGGTCTACTAAACATATCCCATACAAAAACAATTAACGTATAGCTCTCTCAATTAACTAATTTCTTCTTTACTCTTCAGGATGCATGCAGTTAGTAGTAGCTCGGTCGTTAGTAAATACAGAAACAAGGAAAAAAAAAAGAAAAAAATAGGAAAAGATGTGATTGGCATAGTTATACAAAATAAAAATAATCTCTCGAATATTTACAAGGAGGGTAGAAATCAGAAAGATTATTATTATTAATTATTGAGCATAACAAAAATGTTGATTAAAAAAATAAATAAAAAAAACTGGCGTCCGAAGTATAAGGCATCCACTGTGTGATCCACAAATCGGCGGCACTGTCACGTCACTAATAAAATGCCAATTACAAACAATTCCCAAAACGCTTCCCTTTCGGTCGGCGTGTTTGAATTTTTTCCTTTTTTTTTTGTAAACGTACACTGAATTTTTATGTTTTTTCTCCCCGTTGTTTAGCGTCACTGTGGTTATTGTGGTGGGTCCGCACTACACTTCACTCACTCCGGGCGGGCGCTGCGCGCGCGTGCTGTCGTCAGACTGGCGGCGCGGGCGCACCCCACTCACTTCCCACCAAAAATTTTCTACCACCGCGCACGCGCAGGGCGGGCGAACCGCGGCCCGCAGCGCGCAGGCCCGCTACGCCGCGTAGCACGTAGTCGCGGGTTATTACATTCGCTAATTAGTTATGATTTTTTGATTAATTATGTTAATTGATGTTGTGTTATGATTACCGTAAGATTCGTGATGTGTGGCCGAAATAATGATGTGTTGTTTCGGGGGTTCCAACCGTTTGGACGACAGTTTATTTTTTTGTATTCTTCAATGACCATTTGAGAGATGTTGCTAAAAAATAAAATATTTCCAAAATTGACTCATACATAATCATACTATGAGGTTTTAAAAAAAATACTGGAAATAAATACTTTCAATTTATTATTTTTTAACAATTAACAACAACAAATCACTAATAGCATGAATTTATATTTTTAAAGTAAGTTATATTTAAGTAAATTAAAACAGTTTTCTTACATAAAACAACACGAAGTCAAGTAGTTATCATATGGAACTAGGTCTCGTGCCAGTAACTAACTCGGAGGATATTGCATCGGAAGCACGCAACAACCGCGCGATTGTAATTTATTTAGTTTTTCAGTACTCTGGAGGAAACATTCGAACTGTAATTATGTTATGAACACTAATCAGAAGGTTAGAAGCCGCCAAACACAAACAACGCAGGACGTTTGATTTTAACTACAATTAACGGTAGTTTGACCCAATTTTAAAATTAACTAATTGTACCTAAGTAGTAAAAAACCGCTTCTTTTCCTTTTTTGTTACTACACAACATGAAAAACTATTCGAATAATTATTTTCTTTAATTGTAAACAAAAAAAATAAAATACTTCATAAAAATGGTGTGTAAATTAAAAGCGGCGCATTTCACTTAAAGTTGACCACACCTGGCGGCTGCTATCTCCATTGCGTACACGCACACCAACACACAAATACACCACTTGCGCACACACGCGCACGTTCACAGGCCTACAGACCTACAAACTTTACTTTCACCTTTCTCTACACTTACGGTAGTTGTAATAAGGATGGTTTTAGTTCGGCGTTTGAGTAGAAGTATCTTTGTTTGTCAACTGGTAAGTAGGCCACCAATGGTTTTCTTTACGGTCCCTGCTGCGGCCCTCACAAGGTCCTCCTCGTGTGATAGAAGGTAATGTTAAGGTCATGCTCGTTTGAGAGGCTCTAACGAAGAGGTGAATCATCTAATAGATGGGTGTCGCCTTAATATTAATGACATGGGATTGGTGGATGACTATTTTGTCTTAGTAATGTTTTGGAATCATCAACCTGGTCTCATTCGAACTAGATAAGATTATGAGAAAGTGGAAACTGCCCTGAAGAGTACCAAACCATGTTAACAAACCGAATAAATGTATCTAAATGCTCTGATTAATATCACATTCATACTAATTATAATTATAAAATTTAAAATTAGTAATATTAACTAATTAGTAGTTATAATGGCTTCAGTTTACCATAAAAATAACACTCTTTCGAGAAACTCTTTATACATGCCCACGCGCGCTTAATACAACAGAAGTTTGAATGTCTCAAGTGAAATACTCCTTAACAAGCAGGCAGCTTCTAAATTAAAATTGGACTAAGAAGTAGGTATATGAATAGACAATACACGCTGATATGGGCTGATTTGAGTGATCAACAACGGCCACCATGGCCCACGTACAGTGGTTCCAATAACATAGATAACTTATTAAAAGTGCCCAATCTGCAAATCGAATACATGCCTAAAATAAATAAATAGTAAAGAAACAGCTACGATTCGTAGCAGACTTTAAGATGGACCTACGTTTTCTTGTGATCGTCTACGAAATCGCGAACCACGTAGCTGCGTAGAACTTGCTTGCTACGAGTGACTCAATGACCTAAATCTGTTTTATAGAACAAATGAGTGACATTGATTCATTTGTTTAAACTGGTTTGTGGAATTGCTCCTTGAAATATAGTGTTGTTCAGCTGTATCTAGTTAGACTGGAAGTCTACCCAAACATAGTGGGGAAAGGCTAGCCAGATTGGACTTTGGAAAGTAATGGAAATATTACTGTAAATTATAAGCATGTTTGGTACGTGGAATGATGACTATAAGCTGACGTCATCAGACTCGTCGAATTGGTTAGTTTCAAGGTGTTGTGATTTTAACAAGAATCTAATATTTGACCTCCATGAGCCAATCACTGGAAGAATCCACATGGTAAGGCTGAGTTCAGTAATTTACTTATCTAGTGCTTTTCCTGAGGCATGTTCTTGTCTAAATTTTGCACTATTTGGTTCCTTGATATGCGACAGAGACGTAATGAAGAAAATATGTGTTAAAAACATTATATGCACGATTACGTCTAAGTAAAAATACTTTTATAATTCCACAGTAATTTAAAAACTGATGTCCTAGTTCAAATCGCCTCAGAATACAATTAAAAAATACACAATTTTGCATTAGAACATATTTTAATACTATGGCTACAATAATATGGCCACTTTTTTCGGGTCATAAATCTAAATGATTGTGTCACGATATAAATGGTGGGCCGGGGTAATCGAGATTTATGAATCAGTGTCACTTTTACTTGAATCGCCACTTAGCGGCAAGACTGGTGACTGGTGTGGTGATCTGCCGGCTGCCACTTCGCTGAAGTGGTTATTGATGACTTGAGTGACAGTATGCCGTTGTGTTTGGTGAGGTCTGATTTGGTGATTCTGCTGCACTGTAGAACACTACAGTGATTCCCATCACCTGTAGGTCTACTATGACATCTTAAAGCAGAACTTATTCCACTGAGTGAAAGAGATGGTGCTAGACACCCTGTATAGCTCTGTCCCTTTCCCTCAGCGGAATAAGTTCTGCTTTAACACGTCATGGTAGGGTAGCTGTTCATTCTAGAAGACCGTAATATAGTGCCACATTGCCATCCTTAGATATTTGTTGCAATATAATGACGTTTCTAAATATTACACAATATAATACTAGACTTCACTAAGGATCGATCCTGGGAGTACGGCTGAAAGAAAAAAAGGTACCAGATCATTTAAATGATTATGTTTTCGCTAGTTTCTGTAAAGCGAGGTAATGTCAAGTTATATTTATATGTACTTTAGTTTTATTAACATTACATTGCAATTATGGTGTTTAACACAATATAACACAATCACTAGCAGTAATAATATTACCTTAATATTCATGTTTATTCAGTTTCCTACTTTTAAACTACAAAAGTCAGTTATTTCAATCTTTTTCGATCTTTCAACAACAATCAAATATAATAATTATAATAAAAACGAAATACGTTGTTAGTAGTTTTCCAATCAAAATATATCATCGCGGCGGCAAATGAGAAGGGGGTCAATGAGTAACAGTAAAGTTAAGACAATCTTTTTTTGACGCCTCTCAATGTTGCGATGTAATATCTTTGCAGGTGTTCGAACGCAAAAAACTGGAGGTACCGATAGCCCTGTGGTTGTTACTTGGGTATTGTTATAGCAACCAGGACGGGTTACTTTTTGTTCTTTGAAAACCTTATTAAATGTCTGTTGTGCTTTTTGAATTTCTGATTGAAATAGTGGTTTATCCGCCGTTGTGTGTATATTTATACACGTAAGTTGGTTAATCTGTCAGTGTGGTTTGTTGCTGGAATTGCAAATTAAAGAAAATTAATATTATCATACAAGTCTGCCTGAAGTACAATAAACCCAATATTACACAGTGCACTTAACTAAAAAACCAATGAAAGTTACTAACCAGCAAAAATTACTAGTATGGCCATTAGGACACCCATCCTTAAATAATCGACCAAAAGCGCGTCAGACTTATATATTATACTAGCTGTTCTCCGCGGTTTCACCCACGCTGCTCAGCACCTGTTGGTCGTAGCGTGATGTTATATAGCCTATAGCCTTCCTCAAGAAATGGACTATCCAACACTAAAAGAATTATCCAATTCCAACCAGTAGTCCCTGAGATAAGTGCGTTCAAACAAACAAACAAACTCTTCAGCTTTATAAGTATACAAGTATAAGTATATAAGTATAGATTTTTGACTGCGTTGACTTATAGCGTTGGTTTTTTTCACAGCACAAAGAACCAGAGACGAGTAGATGAATATTTGGTTTTAATTTCAACGAGATAAAGGGTCTTGAAAGACAGACAGACAGATGGTTCCGTTTGTTTCCTTTTGTGGTACGGAAGCCTAAAATGTTAAATTAACAACGTATTATTTGATAACTTCTCTATGACCCTATGAGTCATCGCTCGGTATCCTTGCACCTCGTTTTCCGTCGTCGACCGTCCATCACTCGAGCACCTACCTGTCTTCGCCTTAACGGCTACAATCATTCTTGTTATGATAATTTCGTTCTTAATTACTGTCAGTGTTAATTGTGGCCGAAATAGAGGCTCTTGATTGATTGATGGACAAGAATTTTGCTAGTTTCTGCAGTAGGTGGAGTGATGATAAGGAGGGCATGAAGACCACACCAGGTTATACCACACCAGGATACATTTTGGTGTGAAATTGTCACCACGCTGTAAACAAAATGATGTCAATACTTCACTAAGATAAATGGAAAAATATGGAATTTCGATATATTTCTCATTAATCCAGGCTTTCCAGGTTCAGAGGGGCCTGTCAGGGACACCGCCTGCGGTGGTTGGTGGTTGTCGAAAGAAATACCGCGGCCCCGAAACATAAAGGGCACAAGAAGCAACATGGGTCGGTTTTAGTCAGTACAAGTCTGACACTCCTCTCCCTGCTCCACCCAAAGCGGGGAAGTTATTTGATGATTTCCTATCCAAAAAATGGGTTCCTAGGACTGCTGAAAACCATGACCCGGAACTGTGTTAAGCGCGCTTGTTTAAACCGTAATATTTTAACGCGGATCTCCTATCCATGGAATGCTACATACGAAGATAATTAAGTACTGCCCATTGTAAACCCTAATCAATTCTCGGTAGCCATTAATTAAATCGTGCTAATGAATTGTTCAATCGATAAAGTCTTATTGTTGCGTATACACCATTTAAATGATCAGTCGCACAATTAGCATTCATTAACTCTTTTCATTCAAAATTATTCACTAAACTGATTATATTTCCTATTGAGAGTTTTTGTGAGTACTGATAGTTTTGACTATGTGATTACGTATAAAATAGTACAATGGGTGATTAATTGAATGTATTTTTGGTTTTAACAATGGGGCAAAGTGTTGACGTCCACTGCATTTTTTGCGGATAAGGCCCAGAACGGGGGAAGTTATTTGATGATTTCTAATCATCAAATAGTTCTGGGCGGAGTGGGGGGAGGGTCAAACTTGTACTGAAATCAAATGTATGTTCCGGGGCCGCGGTATCTCTTTCGGACAACCCGCAACCCCGGGTCCACTGTGTACCACTTGATCATATTGGGGGTTTATTATTTTCCATCTCTTATTTAAACAATTATGTTTCAATTTTGGTGTGCAATAAAGTATATTCTATTCTTTTCAATACCTTATCTTAATTATATATCTATTCATCACTACAATCAATATGAAGAGAAGCTTGTGGTATTCTAATGAAATCCGCTCGAGTCAATCTTTAGTTTAAGCTTCAGTTGCCTAGGTTGGTCCGTAGATGGGAGACCACCCAGTACATATCAAGTTTCCTCCGTGAATCTGAAGTCGTTGGTCTCGGCAGTCATTTGCACATTTTTGTCAGCTTCTTTTATCGTATTATCCAGTACTACGGGTTTGTTAAAGTTAGATAGGTAGTCGCTCCAAGTAAAACTCTGGTATTCAACTACATCCGGTTAGACTGGCAGCCGACCCCAATATAGTTAGAAAGAGGCTAGGCAGATAATGTTGATCTTAAATATTTCCTTTACCTTTGCCAAGTTGTCTGACAACTAGGTACAGGTAGAAAAAAAATGAAAAGGATAACTGTCTGAAGAACAAGTTACATAGGACAGTTTTAAAATCTATTCCTTTTAACTGTTCTCAGGCGCACTCGAGCGCCAAATTACTAGAGTCGGAGTATTTCAGGTAAGAAGACGAATGGCGAAAAACACACCAGCGCCCTCTGTCTATTAATAAAGAATAACAGAAGAGCCTCTGTCACGTCCCTACTTATAAAAATCTCGTCGATTCATCTCCTGCTAGAAGTACGTCCGACACACATACATACATTACATTATAGTTGTTAGTAATAGTGATTCGCGAGTAATTACCGGACCCGTTGTTACTGACCATACATCAAACGCGGTACGGCCAGTCATTACTAAGATGGATGAATCGCTTTCTTATAAATAGGTTAAGCCGCGGACTTGGTGCTAATATGAGCGACTTTTGAATCTGTTTTAAATGACCTCAATAATATTAATTTGTGGTTATAACTAGATTTGAATGTCTATATAACAATGTTAAATTGTATTAACTTTTGTATGCAATTATAGTTGGACTTATGTATAACTTATCATCAATGTAACCTATTTCAAAATTTGTACGCATATGTCACATATGTATGTGATGAGACACTAATGTTAACTGAAGACCATGTAATGCTAGCGAAGCAGGTAGTCGGGCGTTTGAGGGAGATAACCCAGCCGCCGCAAGAGTCGCACCGGGCGTCAGGCGCCGCGAACGACTCCCGGCCACCGTATATGCGGGTCTGTGGACCGTGAGCGATGGGTAGCTCACCGTCCGTCCATCCAATGATGACAGGCCACATCGACGGCGCGTTAGTGTTCCGCGAGGCTCAAAGAGATGTCAACAAAGCAGAGGGGCCTGTCAGCAAAAGACCATGTAATATTTTAACAATGTTCTTGCAAATTAATGATTATGGTTAGAAGTTCCCTCAGGATCAGGAAAACAAAAAGTCTACGTCCTCAGCTCTTCAGATGTGAAAAGTTTACACAGCCATACAGATTTTCTGCTTGACGATAAAGATAACTGAGCACCTACTTATTTTTGTCTTACGTGAGTGCCATTTTATGTGAAAACGTGTCGTACACATTAGTGTATGTACTAAAATATTAGTTTTATTGCCACCACTACATCAAATTGTTATTTGCGTTCCTAATTATAATATTTTGTTAGATTGTTTTACAGCTTTTGATTATAGCCTCACCTTTATAAAGTAGGTTTTGGTTCGCGTTAATCACGCGCTAGGTATATTGACACATTCCCGCTTGCAAGCCCGCTACCGCTCCGCTTATGACTCATTCTCGACCTTTATAAGTAAACTAGCTTTTGCCCGCGGCTTCGCTCGCGTTAAATTCGGTAGCGCCTTATTGATTTTTATAAGCTACGCTAGGTTTTCCCGTTTCTTCCCTCGTTCTCCCTCTTGTCCCACTTTTTTTTAATAAAAATTATATCTCTGTACCAAAATTCATCAAAATCGGTTTAGCCATTAAAGCGTGAAGATGTAACAAACAAACAAACTCACTTTCGCTTTTATAATATTAGTAAGGAAGTAAGGATTTGATTTTATAAATAAACTTAAAACAGTAACGTTTGGCATTTATCAGCCAAAACCTTTTTATTTGCTTCTGACCTTCTTGCTATTCAAACTCAATGTTTTTATTAAGAAGTTTAGTTTAGTACGGGCACTTTTATATTGCGAATACAAAACGGAGAGGATATTTGCCCCGTTCCAATAAACAAAAACGACTCGTTTTGCGCGTAAGCAAATTAAACGAGTCAATAGTCGAGCGATACGGCGTAATATATGTGAAAGGACTAGTAGTTTAATTGCATCCCATTCCAAAAATTGATTCTATAGACACATGCTCGAGTTTCTTGTCGGTTCTCCCTATAGAGAAACACCATAGACATTAATTTGAATGCAATATCTGCTATCGTTATTGCCGTCGCGTCCGCTCCGCTCATCACCTAAAGCCTCTCCCTTATAAGTGAGTTTCATTCAATTCGGCTTCATGCTAATGGCGTGTCTGGCTTACTGACACAATTCTCTCGGTCGCTTAATTTATTTATTATTTATATTGGAGGCTTTAGTATGCACGCGGTAGAGATGGATGTGCTTAACACTATGGTAATGTTTGCTAATGCACTTTTGACTTTTACGAATCGAGTGAAGTTTTTAAAATTTTATTACAAGTGTCATTCCATCTTTATTGAACATAAAAAAAAAACAAAATCGTTATTGATAGTAAATTAAGAATAACAGATTTAAGCCCCATTATACTAAATCAGTCAGCTCCCAGTCTATCCGGATGCAACTGATTACCAGTATTTTACATAGAGCGACTGCATATCTAACCTACCTCTGCTCCACAATGTCAAAATCCTCACAAAAAGATTTTCGTCTTATTATCTGCAAGAACTGACCATTATACAGTTATAGGCTTCAATAAAACAACTGTAGGTAGACCATACATACAACTTAAAACACGCATACATAAAAATATACACGGAACAAATATTTAATTATAGGCCGTGAAGATTTTAATACTTGCGTGGGAATCGAACCAGCACTGAGTGTAAAAGCAAGAGGCATGGCGCCAATTGAACCGAATGTTTTTATTATAAAACCATTCGAATACACCGCTACCTCCGCCGGTACCTACGTATGGCTGGCGGTGTCCAGTTTTAGGTTCGTGAGATATTTTAACGTTGACTGAAAAGGTATGCAACGCGTCGGGAGGTACAGAGGTGCTGCAGAAGTCTACATGTAGTGGTAATAATTCCCTTTGAGTTTGTTTTTTCGGAGCAACTTGAATATCACACATTACTAACCAGAATTCCGTAATGGAATTCCACCAAATTCTTCTCAGCGTCCGGACCCCCAAATCTTAGTCATGATCTAAGTTACCGTTACTAAAACCTGACATGTCATCACGATTGCACAACTTGCCATCATCGGGTCATCTCTTAGAGGGGTATAGGAAGCAACTGCCCGGGTGTGGGGGGGGCGGTGGCCTAGTTTCCATAACGGTGTGCGATGTAGGACACAAGAGTTTTTGCGAATGGACCGAATTTTGACAAGTATTGACCAAGTTGACGTTTTTATTTGCGGTTCTTTGGTCGGCGCCGATTGTTTCGCTCTTGTGTTCCTTTTTTATGGAGATGATGAGTGGTTCCGTTTTGTTAGCTTTTAAAAGCAATTGGGTGAATGAATATTGTTTTGACGTTTTGGAGTCACAGTAAGTGACTTTGATTATTATTGATCTGAAAATTGTAATGAGTACTCAAAGTCATTCAACGTTTCCGTGTAATTAGTCCATATTGTGCCCACTGATGACACAGGAGTCTTTTCTGTGGGAGGGAGAGGGTCTTTAATCCACCACACAGGTTTACTGAGGGTTAGAAATTGTCACCCATACGCAGTTGACTTTGTGACGTGCAAGCAGTGGTGATATAATATTATCAACAGAAAGCAAACTACCTTTTTATTCGATGCCATATAATAATACCAGCCTATTACTGTCCCACTGCTAGACAAAGGCCTCTTCTTATACAAAGAAGGCACGAGCATTGATCACCACGCTAACTCAAGAATAATAATTATAAGTCCAGGTTTCCTTATGACATTTTCTTTCACCGGTGTCAGTGATGTCCAAGATAAACTAGAACGTATTAGTTGAAAAATTCACACTAGTACTTGCCCAGATTTACTCACAACCAATGCAAATACTTGAAATATCACAAAAATGTGGTTTAATATCCCAAATCATCTTTTCACTTCTCGCAATTAAGATATCAACGCGCGCGCTACACAAGTGCTGGCTTGGAAATAGAAATACTATGGTATGCGGTGACGGTAAATATACTCGTAATATCACACACGATGTATGGAACTGTAGGAAATTACATATTTGCTCTGCAGATCATGTACTCGGATATATTGGACGAGTACATCTGAAGAAAAGTAGGTTTTTATTTTTGTTTAAGTACGTTTTGCTGTTATGTTTGTTTAGAATATTAGTGAATAGAAGCTTAAAGTTTGTGCGATTTTTTTTCTTATTTCCTTTGAGATCGAAAAGTACATGTATTTACGATAAATATGACGAATAACAAAAAAAATTAGTAACCATATCAGTTTAAAGTCTTATATAACAAAAAAATCTCAAAAATATTATTATTAAAAGCGCAAAGCAGCATCCTTCTGTAAAATGTATATAAGTAAATACCCAACCACTTATAGTAGAGGTTTAAGTTTTTACCCTGGCTGGAGGTCTTAATTTTTAAGGCACCCACAGGATTCGCCCGGTTAAGCAGACGACAACCTCCTTGGTTGAACTGCGAGATGCCATTCATAAATAAAATAAAAAACTTATAGTAGAAGTCGCAAGCGCTAGTTGCACCGCACAACACCACAGGCTCAGCGATGCAATTAATAATTCCGATATTGCTCCTGATGTCGATAGTAAGACTTTAGTAAGTTTTAAATATATATACCGTCTATTAGCTTCATTTAATCAATATATTTAAAACTCAATTCGCGTAAAAAATCAATCAATGGAAACAACTTTTATTACTAACAAGTCATGTTTGTTAGGATCATTAATATTAATAAGAGATTGATTACAGTTGTATGCTGTGAGTCTTCCTCTTGTAAGTAGTTAGTTAGTCATCACAAGCAATCAGTAACTGTTTGAGTATTACGGTAGATTACTTTTTATAGTTATTTCGGACAGGTAGCGACAGGTTACAAGTCAATTGACTAGGTACTAGACTATTGAGCTTTTTTGACCCAGTTCACTGTAGCGAATTGCGCAATAAAATTAATTATTATGAACTAATGGATCTTATTTTTGTAATAAATTTTGTAAATGCTGAATAGTTTTCCTTATTCTCGTATTTTTCTACAAGTATAACGGTAACATTTTTTTCTCTGTCTGCGAAGCTTGTATATTAGTTAAATTAAGCAGTAATGATTACTTGTATAGGTACCTAGGCCAATAGAATCGGTGTCAATATCAATTATCTACAGTTATTAAGGTTTCTCCAGTGGATTTCTCAGTAGCAGATCGAATTTGGAACGTGGGCATGGAAGTCTCATTAGGCACCTTTTAAATCTACCCAATTAATAGTATAAAGCGAATCATTAAACGTCCATAATGTTGAAAGCCCTTTGCCAACCCAGCTAGTTATATTTCATGGCCCATAAACCACCACTGGGCCGTAAAAAGTGGACAAACACTTAACTATTACGACACGTGTCGAAGCCGTTAATTGCGTGCGCTCGCGCAGAACATCTCGTAGATCACTGTGACCTAGCGGTGGTGTGGCAGTGGACCAAGTTGTGAGATTAATCAGGCGGTGACGAGCTCGCCGTTATGCCCACGGAAAGATTAATGGGATGTGGGCTGGACGCGAGAATGTGGAGTGGAACATTATTATAATTACACTAGCTTTTGCCCGCGGCTTCGCCCGCGTCAAATTCGGGGTAACACAGTTTCCCTGTCCTGATTTGCAGGTACCTGCTACCTGTAGTTATTGCCCTAGCGCCTTTTTTTAATATATAACCTAGGTCCGTCTCCAGGGTCCCAACTATCTCTGAATTAAAATTCATCAAAATCGGTTTAGCCATTTAGGCGGGACGATGTAACAAACAAACTCACTTTCGCTTTTAAAATATTAGTAAGGATTTTTAGCCCAAAAGTGTTCAAACTTGTCTTGTAATGTTAGACGATTAAATAAAGTATTGGTAAATAAAGGTCCGTTCCTTATTTCCGTGAAATTAATTATTTAGTAACCAGTTATTGTTGCAAGAGAAGCTCAAAATCTCATTTATTTTAAATGCACTAGGAACAGTTTGTATAAACTTTTGGAGGAACAAAGAATTTAAAATTGTGGAATTGTTGGAAGCATTTCAAATTCTCACACTATCAATTGTATCCAAAATACATACGTAGATATACCAACCATATTACATCCTGCCTGGGTTGTGGGTTGTTCGAAAGAGATACCGCAGCCCCGGAACGGAAAGGGCTAAAGAAGGAACACCCCCCCCCCACGCTCCGCCCAGAGCGAGGTAAGATATTTGATAATTTGCTAAAAAAAAAAGAAGTACCAAAACATCAAACTGAAACTCACAGTATTTAATGCCATAAAACATCTCAGGCTTAATGAACGGCACCTTTTCTTTCTTATCCTGCAATCTAAGCAACCAACATCAATAGGTCAGCGTCAAACGAACGGAAGATTTACAATCCACCCTTTGAAGTCAAATTCTATGTTAGCTCGTTGTGCTGAGAGTAATGAAGGCGCGTTTGTACCGGTGCACGGAGAGGCTTTGGTACTGTGACTATTAGGAGCTTGTTACTGGGACGTGCTACTGAAGAATTTCATAATTTGTACTTTTAGAAGGAGTGTAAACGCGTAATTGACTTCTATACAATAAAAGCGAAAATGTTGTCATTCCTTAAGGAAGATATTTACCATGATGAGGAATCATGCGACCATGGTGTCTTTTTTTTCCTTGCGTGTGCTTAGTAGTTGTCGTCTGCTTTACCGGACAATCCTGTGGGTGTCTTGAGTGCAAGGACTCCAGCCAGGGTCTGGCTCAGACTTTTATTGGACTTTTACTTACCGACGATAGGATGATATATCAAAAATTTCGCAGTTTTGAAAATGATGCTACGTAATCTTAAACATTCAATTGAATTTAAGGGTTTTTTTGCGTATGGGAAATCAACAAAATAACGTCCGCTTCCGCTCTGGGCGGAGCCAGGGTAAGTGACAGGCTTTTCAGTCTAAAACCCACCCATGTTTGTTCACTTGCCTTTATGTTTCGGGGCCGCGGGCCGCTCTTTCGGAGAACCCGCAACCCAATCTAAGGGCTTAAAATGTGATCTAAGATGAGTTCCTGCTTGTTTGGTCCACATTTTAGTCTGCTTCGTCTTTTTGGATTACATTTAATACCGAACTGTCAGTTTAGATGGATCAGCAGCTTTAAAGCTATGAGTTGGATATTGTTTCGAGATCTCGGTTTGAGAGATCGGATTCAAGATGTCGAAGCCCACAATTTGAAACTGAAAGGTTGTCACTTTGAGATTCCCCATTTCTTTGTCACTTACCAGTGTAACTAAGAAATTGAACAAAAGATACCAAATGCAATTAATTTTACGACCATACACAGTTCTATCGCGAACAAAGAGCTAAAAGGCATCGGCAGAAAGGTAGCTCTATTTGTTTGTTTATAGCACCTGCAATATATACCATGACGGATCTAAGGCTAACCGTAACTGCCCTTGCAATCTTAACACGAACAACAATAAAGGAATTTCAACCTTATATCGTACACGTTATGGTTTCAGCAAAGTCCTACGTTAACTTGGTATATAAGCCGCCAAAGTAGAGATGTTACCTTTTTTTGAAACAATAGCTTTTGGCCATAACAGGACAGAATGTATTGGAGCGGTAAAAGTTGTTTGTTCTATTGTTAGCACTATCTCCGGAACTACTGGACCGATTTTGATCGGTTTGTTTGGCTCTGTATAGAGTGGATAGGTTTCGTTAACGAGGTTATGGGAATTTTGTTATAATTTGTTACCGTACTCGTGAAGTAAACGGGGTTTTTCGTTTATTGACTTTAAAGTATTTTTATAATGAGTTATTGTATCGGTCCATGGACTTCTAACATTTGCCTGCAATGGCACAAGCACTCATGCCTTTAGCCGTGGCTAATAGCAGCTCACTAACCGGGAATGCTATGAATAAGTCTAACATTTTGTTGGTCTGCTACGTTCAGACGACTGCTTGTTGGGTCTATATTCCGTAGGGTGTTCTACGCACAAAAATATTTATGTACTGACAACAGAGGAGACATGGTGAACAAAATCTTAACCTATTTGCAATGGCCAACTCGCCCTTATGTAAAGTGACAGTGTAAGAAATGTGACACGTGACGTCACATCACATAACTTTTGATAGCCTGCCTTTACAAATTATTAGTTATGCATCATATTTATTGTTAGTTCCGTAAATAGATGCAATTGGACGCAAGATATGGCTCCGCCGCGTGCCGCCCCTCCGTAAACAGAACATTTTGCATAACATTTAAAGTTGTGGATTTCTGCAAAATAGCGCCTGATTTCATTATTTATTTACTTAATTGTATCTTAAATCTCCACACATATCCTGAAACAAATAATTCAGCAAGTAAGCCGCGTGTGTTGGCAGACGTGCGCGCACGCACGTCACGGTAGATGGCCCGCGCGGCATCCCGTGCGCCCGAACGGTGCGCGACGTGCGACAACCGGCACTCACGCGCACCCGATCATGCGTTACGCCACATTATTTGTATAGACCTGCTGTGGGCTCATATAGACTTAATCATAATCATTATTCAATTGTTAGACATAGGTTACATTTAGGATGTTATAAGTAGAGCTCGTTCTTGCTATACCTTGTCATACTGACATACAAATTAGAATAATAATTAAATGAGCCAAATAAATAAGCCAATTATACCAAATTAAAAACATACAAAATTTTATTTGTCAATCATGAAAGTTTCAATTACAAAACGTCAATTAAAATTAACAATTATAAAATATCAATAAAAATAAAAAATCATAATTATAAAATGTCAATAATAATGGCAAAAAAAGATAAATAAAAATAATGTGAAATAAAATTAAAATTATAAATCAAATCGCAATTATTCATACCTACAACCAGCTTAGCAACTTAGCAGATACAATTCAAGGATGATGTGCAACGCTGTCCCTGGTTAGGATAGGTATATTAGTAGTAGCTAGTATTATAGTCTATTATTGACCCGTTGACTATTCTGATACCAGATATTATTTTAAAGTGTAAAGTGTTTAGTTCCATCCAAGTTTTGAGCATTCACTTAGTTATGGTAAGTTGGAAAGTTACCGTTTCCAAAACGCAATGGGAGTACATTCTACGTACACACTGGCCATAACTTCCATCAGTCATTAGCTCATGCTAAGGAAGTTATTGGTTTTTTTAACATTTGTGTACATTGTTCTCCCGCAAAATGGTTTCCGCACGAAATTAATCCTCTATTATATTCGCTTTGAGTTTGTTGTCAGTAAAACAGCCATGTCCTAATCGTCCATAAACAACTATTTGTCACAATAATCATTGTAGTTCACCAGCACTGGCCAACACATGTGGCCCAACATTGACGAAACAAATTATTACACAATACATGAAAGTCTTTCACCCAAAAAACAAAAGACAAACATTATCGAAACTTCTTTCAAAAATAGAACTCATGATGAGAACACTGTTTACTTTTTAATTATTTAAAAAGTCAATTGACCAGAGTCTTGAACACATGTTTTTTAAGGATTATTTTTAAAGTTTTTGTTTGTATATCTGGGTGTACAGTTAAGGAAACAGGCTTCAACGAAATAATTGCCGTTACCGGTCATAAAGGCGGCAAAGTTTTATTGGGCGTGTGTTTATTGCGGATTGCCGTTAAATATTCTAATATTTTGGTAACGTAGAGGTTCTTTGCTTAATGTTTGGTATTACAAAAATGCCGGTTTAAGTATTTGGGGTAGACTGTTTTTTTAACGTCTGTATTCTTACCTAGGCTTGTTTTTACTGGAACATTCTTTCCATTTGCTTGCTAATATCAGTGCCTAGTTAATTTTCTAACGAGCGTTTTATTTGTGCAAGGTGACTTAACAAATCTTATTTAAGTTTCAAAAACTACAAAGGTCACCATATTTGTGTTTGCACAGTCATTTACACCACTCAAATGCTTCCAAAACAGGAAACAACAAGCCTTCTTTCCTTAAAAAACGGCATTCTTCAATAAAGAAAGAAACAAATAAACAATAGCATTGTCCCAGTTGTTGTTCAAGTCAGAGTTAGTGTAACTAGGTAAGCAGTGCTCGCTCTACTTACATTTTGGGTTAGGTCGCCGCGATTCCGCGAGCCCCTGACCTCCACGGAGTTGTTGTGAAGAAGACTCGCTTCATGGAGTTTATGGACACACATGCGTGATAGTGAGTAGTAATAATATAGGGCCCTAATTCCTACTAATATCTATTATATTTGAAGCGAAAGTTTGTGAGGATGTATGTGAGTATGTTTGTTGCTCTTTCACCAAAAAAAATACTGAATGGATGTTGATGAAACTTCAACATAATATATCTTATATATAAGTATAACACATGCTACAATTCATAAATATATATTGTATATTCCATCACCACGCGATTGTTACCGCGGGGCGCGGCTAGTATTTAAATATAAAAAACATACCTACCTAAACGGCTATGTGCGCTAGTTTCGAACGCCTGATGGCTTCTTTTTCACAACTTTTTAAGTTTTGTTGAACAAGCTATGTTGGAAGAAGGATAAAACGGGTTCGTGAGAAGTTGAAAAACTAGAAGAAGGCAAATGTTTGTTAAGATTTTCTTGTTTTTATATAAACCTCTTTTAACAGCACACAATATTGGATTCAAAGATAAACGACGGTGCTTACCGTTGCTATGTCATT
The DNA here is from genome assembly GCA_958449745.1 of Ochropleura leucogaster. NCBI lineage: Eukaryota > Metazoa > Arthropoda > Insecta > Lepidoptera > Noctuidae > Ochropleura > Ochropleura leucogaster. The sequence goes on from OY288203.1 coordinate 20,372,187, forward strand.
GTAGTTAGGCGTCAGTTTCTTACTACCTTTTAATTTATCTATTCTGTTAATAATGACTATAAACTATTCATCATCGCAATCCAACTTCACCCATTGCTTTTTTTTTTTTTATTATTGATAGGCTCGCGTTTGACCACTATCTCACCTGATGGTAAGTGATGATGTGGTCGACGATGAAGCACGCTTACCTAGAAATAACCTATTCACTCTTGACTTGAAGACCCCCAGGTTATAGCTGTCAGGAAATACAGACTCCGGCAGGGAATTCCACTCCTTAGCAGTACGCACAATGAAGGTATTCCCAAACCGTTTAGTGCGTGTGGGTGGGATGTCTACCATATAACGGTGGCGCATCGCCGTACGTCTTGTAGTCCTGTGATGGAACGGGCTTGGCGGAATTAGGCTGTGCAATTCCATCGCACACTCTCCGAAATGTAACCGATAGAAAACCGAAAGGCTGGCAACGCGCCGGCGATGCTCCAGGCTCTGGAGCTTTGACTCAACCAGCGCGTCGTTGCCGATGAGCCTCTTGGCTCGTTTCTCTATAGACTCTAGCGCTTCAAGCTGGTATTTGGCGGATCCGTCCCAGAGATGAGAACAGTATTCCACACACGATCGAACTTGCGCTTGATATAAGTTCAGCAACTGTTCCGGTGAAATTTGCTGGATATAGTCCTCTTTTTCTTTGTTCCAGGCTTACAGACACTAAAAAAAATTAAGAAGCCAAAACACGGTTGTCACTAAAACTCTTCGAAAGAGAAGGTCCGTTCAAAACGAGCGCACCAGACTGCGAACAGATGTTTCATTGCAATATCCGTCAAAGTCCAGTGTACCTACGTTCTGGAGAAACAGAACAAGCGTAAATGATACCGACCTAGATGTAAAGAGTCAAATGAAACGAAATGCGATGTCTTAAACACCTAGATAGGTACTTCGTATTTTTTTTTTGTTTAAACTAAGAAATCGTCGACACACACACAGTACTGCCTAATATTCTATGGACACCCAAAAGCAAAGTGCCAAAACGTGTGCAATTGGTGACAGCGCGGGGTCAAGTAGGACGCGCAGGTGGGTAAGGTAAGCAGTTCCTATTTAGTGGTGGCTTAAATATGGGAGTTGTTTTATTTCTTACCCATCTTTTAACTATACATAGTTTAGCTATTATTAGATCAGGTACGGCACAGATAATATAATACTAACGTAGGTACGGTACGCTAGGAAGTCGGTAAATGTAATTTTGGTTCGCTTCCGGAAACTACGTAATTTACTAGTCACTGAGGTCCTGATCATATATTTTCTCTTACTTCACTGCAAGGTCATCAAAGCTTTTGTTGTCCATTAGAACCGTCAGGTGTTATTAATAACCTGTGACTGGAACTTATCCATTCCAAAGCATATTTTCTAAAAGACTTTTGCTACTTGATTCCTTAGTCTTGTGTCTTGTGTCTTAGTTCAATCTATTGTCCTTCAGCAAATTCACAACAAAAAAAATACCTGTAGAACAACCCCAACAGTTCCTTTCATGCTTTTGTCCTGTGCACCAACAGAGTATTGCACAATCGCTTGCACAAAGTACAATTGTGCACACTTCCAATAGATTCGTGGGCGGTCAATTTGTCTTACCTTATTGTCACGCTTGAGTTTTTATCACATCAGCTAATGAAGCTCACCTGATTGCTTGTCGGGTAATAATGGGCCACGGTAGCGTGGCTAATTCAAATTGAGGACTTGGGACAATGCTAACAGTTTGATGACGACATCAGTACTTACGTATCTATGCGAAATGCTGAGCCAAAGGTGCCTGGGGTGTATTGCTATGTGTCTGTCGATAGGCGCTCATTGCTAAATACTTTTATACTGGAAACTTTGTACCACATGTTGCTATAGTGATGGGATGTGAGGGAATGTAAACATGGAAGTCAAAATTTAATATACGCCTTCGTAAAGCGTTGTGAACGTCGCTTCGAGTTGGTGTTTTACCTACGAAGAAGAACAGGCTAGAAATTCCATGGTTACTCTATGGTACAATGTTTCAAATAACCGCGGCCGATTGCAATTGTTTGCTTGCTTATATTTATGTAAACCTACGTTTACCTACTTCAATGCTGAAACACAGGAATGCTGCTTCGTGGCAGAAACTTAGTTGGTTAGAAAAAAATAGTAACCTGCCTATACATGTGTATCTAGGCTTACAAAAAGCATGTTAAATTGTTAAAGTAACAACGTCCTTTGTAACAATTACATCACGATCTATTTAAACCCGACAACCTGTCAATTTACCTTTATTGAGCGCGTCAACACCCCGCCGGGTTCCGCAGTCAGGTTACAATGGCTGACCAAAATATTTACCATTCAAGCAGCTACCGGAGTTTTTACCTTTAATACCTTTGAGCATTCAAAGGACACTTGCTTTCATCAAATTTATGGGGGTATTGTCGCCAAAAGCGTTGTTTTAAAACATTTTAGGAGCAGCAGCACCTTGTTTCGACGAAACTCTTTGTGAAGCGTGGAAATTACATTAGTTTTGTTTTCGGGACGTTATAAAATTCAGTAGTTTGAGAGATGCTGTAAATTACGTGATTGTACAATGATGTTTGTAGGCGGCCGATGCCAGTGGTGCCGCGATGCCAGTGCCTTAATAGTTAAATACATAGTTAGAACGCAATAGCGGAGATCATACATTATAAAAAGTATTGGAATGGAGATTGGAGACATCTATTTTATCTTACTTATCTTAAATGATCACGCTAATTGCCCTCATACCTTTAGCCGTGCCGTATGCCTCTACATTTCGCCAGCGAATCCAGATGTACCTACTTATATGTATAATAGGACGCAATTGCTTCATTAATGCAACGCTATGCCCAACGCCAAGATTCGAACCCGGAATGCAAATCCAGGTCTCCGCTACAGCACTCGTGCCTTTTTTTTTTTTTCGGGTGGGAAATCATCCAATGACTTCCCCCGCTCTGGGCGAAGCGGGGGGGGCATGTCAGACTTGTACTGACTAAAACCCACCCATGTTCCTTCTGTTGCCCTTTACGTTCCGAGGCCGCGGTATCTCTTTCGAACAACCCGCAACAGCACTCGTGCCTGCCGGGATTATTTTACGGGTTTTTAAACACTTTGTACTTTTGTGCAGGTTGCTAGCGACATCTATGCACGCGTGGAAGTATTACTTGTAACCATTGCTTTTAAACGGTGAATAGTGCCATCTTGCGGAAATATTTGAAAACTTGAACAAAGTATAGAGTTGTTGACATAAAATTACAGATGGTAGTGCACACACTAGTTATTTAATTTAAAACAAAAGCAGATATTGCCGTGAAACTTATATTTACTAGTAGTGTAAAATAAAAGCAGAAAGAACCTTTTTAATTTTGAACCAGACTGAACTAGCACTTAGGACTTGATCGAAGACTATCACCATGGAATGTAGTACATTAGTTCTTGTTCGTGTTAAGAGATGTCACGCCAAGTATAACAATGAAAAGTGTTTTTTTTATACTTTTTCCAGATTTGATGGCGTCTCTGAAGAGAAAAGGTTTATTTGTAGCAGGAAGTAAGGTCAAGAAATAAAATTAACAAAACAAGTATTTTCAAATGTATTAGTTTAAATAGATTTATGATGCTATTATTTAGTACGGCGCTATACCTACCTATCTAGTGTTTACTAATTTATACAAAAAAAAACTTAAATTACCATTAGATATATTTTTTTGTATAGACCCGCGTTTATTTGACCTTCGATAGTAGTTAGGTATGTGGGTTTCTTGCTCGAGTTTCAAGCTAGTTTATTACCAAATTAAAATGGAACTCCACATCGGATGGGCTCTGGTAAAAAGTAGCCACGTGGTGTGTCCAGCACGAATTGTCAATCAGTCAGTTCTAAAAGGTGTAAACGTAGCCAAAACGTTGCCGAAAAACAGTACCTACCTACTCCTCATCATTTGATTGTGGTATTTTTTTGTTCTAGATCATACCTTCTAGTTGCGAAAGTATTAGTGGTCAAAGTTTCAACTTTTTTACAGGTGTATTTTCCTGCAAGTTTTTAATGTAATAGGTAACTTTACTTTAAATACCTCTCCGACCCTACTATTCAATGCACCTAGCAGCACTATGTTTTAAGTGCGTTATATTGAGTTTTAATGCAAAACGAGATTTGAAACTTCCAAAAGAAGTGTCGTTTTAATGGGAGAGCTTAGCATCAGTATTTGGAGACAACCTAAAAATAAAATATCTAATTACTTGTAATACTACTAATTACTCTACGGTCATATACCATTGACAGGCCTGTTGGTCTAGTGGTTAGTGGCCCTGACTGCTGAGTCGGAGGTCGTGGGTTCGATTCCCACCCAGGACAAACTTTGTGTGATGAGCATGATTGTTTGTTCTGTGTCTGGGTGTGATTTATCTATAATATGTATGTATTTATAAATTTTATAAGTATGTATATCAGTTGTCTGGTTACCATAACACAAGCTCTGCTTAGCTTGGGATCAGATAGCCGTGTATGAGTTGTCCCAAGATATTTATTTATTATTTATTTATTTATTATATAGTAGGTATGTAGGTATCTATAGGTGCTTAGCAGAATAGAAAAAAAAAACATCTCGTGATCGAAATAAAGCGAGATGCCTATTACTGTAACTGTTAACCCTATGAAAACTTTATTATGTTTATGCATATTTCATAAATAAGGCATCTTGTAACTAACTGCTATATGCTCTTCAAAACGCAATTCGTTTTGAAGAGTAAAACCTGGCATACGAGACGACATGACCCTATATAACCATTCACGTCAGGTACATAGATAACCTTATTACTCACACATCAGCATGCTCACACATATCTCTGCTATTTCATTCATTCTCGTATTCTGCCACCTGTCATATACATATATTCCCACAGACACCATGTTCATATACTAACCCATTCAATAGCGTAGTTCCGCATTGGGCGCAAAAATAAGCCTTTGTTTAAATTCAGCATTATTTTTGCGAAATTTTCATTGTTTTATCGACACGCCCGTTATACGAATCGTGTTGAATTCCGAGAGGCCCCACTACGGGTTAATGACATTTTGCTACAATGGCTAAATGCTAGCTCACAGATTACGTTAGGTTTAGAATTTACTTGGGCGCATAAATATTCATAGAGCTCTTAATTCAATTGTCTTGGTAAATGGTTCAGGAATATTTTTATTTTTGTTCAGTTTTTTCCTATTCACAGTCTTAACCCTCCGTCCACCACGTATGTACGTTTAAGTTACAAAACGTTCATCAGCGATGCCAGTGGGTCTAAAATAAGTACTTTAGCAGAATCATAATAGGATAAAAATAGGTACGTACAGTATATACATACACGTGTATGTTATTTTATAATAGTATCTTTCTACTGTGTTTTATCTCTGCATCACCCTAAGGTAGACTGATAGAAAATCCCTAAGGCATTAAGTCCGCCTTTGTACAGTTTTTACTTGTGCATAAAGTTTTAATAAATAAATAAATACTATGATTCTGTTTAAGCGGCCATTTTTAACACCTTATGTTTATTATAATGTGTGTGCTCAACTTACGACGAGCTTGCGACAAGGGGAATCCAAAGTCAGTATACTGAACAGCAGCTCAACTGCACAGCAAACTTATCACAATACGATTTATAATACACATCATTTCTTTTTAATTACGTTTGGAAAAGTCTTTTGTTAAACAAAGTAAATAACTCAATATGTATATTATGCTATTGTTAAGTGATGGTATTGTTATCATAGATGCGAAAAGCTCATTATACGCAAGGTTACTGCACTCAAGGAAACAATCTCATTGGCTCAAATTTTGTACTTAGCCGGCCAAAACAAATATTCAATCTGCTAAACAGTAGGTATCACTACGGAGTTCGGATTCAATTTCCTGGTCAAAGTAAAGTGTTTTTAGCAGTATTCCGGAGTCTGGGTTTGTGCCCATTGATGCTAATAGGCTCGCTAGACTAGGTATGTCCACTTCTCTTGGTTCACACCAGTAAGGACTTCAAACTATAACAATAAAAAAAAACACATTTTATAAACCAAAAATCAAAACACGGAACACTAATGTTCCATTCATGACAACAATTTCCTTACATCATAATGATCGAAGTCATTATTCTACCATAACACATGTCCAATTGTCCATTTGGTATCGAATGGTTTCCGTACCTTTCATTGGAAGACACCGGTCAATACGATGGATTTCCTTGGCCGGGAACCGAACCAGGGCGTCTCCGTGGCAACAGGCGACACAACATGGGGCTTCTTAATCATTCAGCAGTCGATGGATTGAGTGTTCATTGTAAAATTATTGTTCCGGTTTAAAACTTATGGAAAATTGTTTCATTTATCATTGGAAATGTCAATTACTTTACGGAGATTTAATTATAGCAGGTGGGCTTGATTACTGGATCCGACAGATTTCTAAATCAATTTTCTCGATTCTTTTTTCCGGCGTCATCATTTTCTTGCCTTTGTCCCAATTTATTTGGAATCGACGAAGAATGTCATCTTCTTCTATATTTCTCAATCACTCATCATCTTGTCAGATACCACGCCACATCATATTCACACAATCTAACCATCTATACTATACTATACTATAATTATATACTATAATATTATAAAGCTGAAGAGTTTGTTTGTTTGTTTGTTTGTTTGAACGCGCTAATCTCAGGGACTACTGGTTGGAATTGGAAAATTCTTTTAGTGTTGTGTATATAACATCACGCTACGACCAACAGGTGCTGAGCAGCGCGGGTGAAACCGCGTGGAACAGCTAGTCGTGTATAATTATGGTCTTCCGCAACTCTTACACTCACTCACATACTATCATGCCATCCGCAGTTCTTATGTTCATACTCAAAACTTTCCTCACGGCATTTTCCTCACTATCATACCAAACACCAACGCCACTTTCAGTCTTCCTGTCTTATTTATTATAATTCATTTCATAAATTAATCATCCCTTCGCGTAGCACCACACGCAAAAAAAAAACGTATGAAATTGTCAAATAACTTCTTCCGCTCTGGGCGGAGCGGAGGGGGGGTCAGACTTTTACTGACTAAACCCATCCATGTTCCTTATTTTGCCCTTTGTGTACCGGGGCCACAATATATCTTTTGAACAACCCGCAACCACGGCAGACAGTGACCCTGGTAGGTCGCTCTGTTTTGCTGACAGACACCCCTTAGCATCTTCCCCTAAAACCTGACTCGAACAATAGTTCGAACAACTATCTACTTACCACAAGTAGCTGTACTACAAGCCGTTTTAAAGTGCATTACGAACAGCATTCCATCCTTATAAATGTACATACATGTTGTAAACTGTCGGACCACGTTGATACTCCTGGACATCTGGGACTAATAAGTGCCATACTTTAGTTGCAGTTGACCAAAATTTCAGAGAAAAACTCGGGCAATGGCAGCACTTCTGTTAACCCCGATGGGTTAGGCAGATCCGCACCTAATATTACACCTACATATTGGCAGTTTTTAATGTCGAAGTAGGTGTTTGAAGTAAATATTTAAATATACCGTAAAAGACAAAAAAAAATAAAGACCTAACATTCATTTTTTTCCACCAATTACCTACCTATCATCGTATCACTTTTCAATAGTACTTACTACATAGCTTATAACCGAAACTCCGCATGTCACCTCCACATCGGCCGCGGAGCGTGACGGCTCACCTGCGTGACGCTCTCACCCGATAAAACGGCACACAGGGGACACGTTTGTCAATCAGCAGACTTAACGGGGCCACGCAGTACCTCCTTCTCAGACGCAGCATGTGGTACAGACTTACTCTTAGTAACTACACAAGTAATATAATTATAACTTTTTACACGACTGTCCAAAAATGAGTGTTATATCATCAGACTTCGTGAATGTATGTAAACGCCTAAATAGATTTCGATGTTGTACATGCAGTTAGGGGACAGTTCAGCTGTGTTTCTTTTGTTAATGAACTTACCTTTAGTGCTTGTGCTTATACGGTAAGCAAAACATCATTGTCAGTGGGAAGACAAATATAAGCTGCCCTTTTTATTTGATCAAATCCTCGTACCATACTGGGTCAGCTCGAGGGCAAAGTGTATCTGCTTCTACCTGCTGTTCTCTGACTTCACGTTGACACCACGCAGTCATGCTCAGGGGCCTGCTATTACAATAGTGGAACGTCACTCAAAATTTAAGGGCTGCTTAACATTTAAGCAGCTCTTAAACTTTAGATTTTGTATTGTCAAACGTCACTTTTGAGTATCTGATAAATTTAAGAGGTACTTAAATTTTGAGTGACGTTTCAGTATTCGGGGGTTAGGCCCCTGGTCTCGGGCCATACACGTAGGCCTGTTGCGGGTATTACACACCTCTTCCCTTCTCGATCTTCCTGAAGAACCTCACCAACAGAATCTTTGTCTGACTAACCCCCGAATACAGAAACGTCACTCAAAATTTAAGACCCACTTAAGTTTAACAGAGACTCAGAAGTGACGTTTGACCATACAAAATCTAAAGTTTAAGAGCTGCTCAAATGTTAAGCAGCCCTCACATTTTGAGTGACGTTTCAGTATTCGGGGGTAAGGCGCACTGTCACGGCATTGCCACTCACATCTATTTACGGATGTGAAATCATGAAGTAACTTACGCTGTGTCGGATCGTGATGCAGTGATGTCAACTGAACCGAAACTTATATGCTGAACGTTGGTCGTAGTGCCATGCAGAGGATCATAGGCCCTTTTGAGTTTACTTTTATAAGATAAATTTGATTAAAACAGGCTAAGAGCGAGTCGGATTCGCACACTGAGGGTTCCGTAAAAACTTGCGACAAAAACAGCCATATCTTTTGACTGCGTTGACTTAGAGAACACACAAGGACCACAGAGTTGAGAATATGGTTTTAATTTGAACTCGATACCTTCGCGCGTTCTCGAGATAAAAGGTCTTGACAGACAAACAGACGTAGAAAAGTGAAAGTGGTCCCATAACGATTCCGATGTTTTCCTTTCGAGGTACAGAAACCTGAACATATATATCATCAACATCTTATTACCCTTGTTCCGTAACATTTGGGATCGGCGTGCCATGTTTGTTGCTTCTATTATGTTGTCACCCGGCGTAGTTATGTTATAATATAGAAACATCTTTATTTTAAATCGCCATCACATAAACAGCAAGCTTGCATTATTTTTTGACGGGTCTGTTGGTCTAGTGGTTAGTGGCCCTGACTGCTGAGCCGGAAGTTGTGGGTTTCGATTCCCACCCAGGACAAACTTTGTGTGATGAGCATGATTGTTTGTTCTGTGTCTGGGTGTGATTTATCTATAATATGTATGTATTTATAAATTATATAAGTATGTATATCAGTTGTCTGGTTACCATAACACAAGATCTGCTTAGCTTGGGATCAGCCGTGTGTGAGTTGTCCCAAGATATTTGTTTATTTATTTACATGTTGTGAATTATTTTGCCTAACAGTGATACCGCTATGTAGTTGAACTTTTGAAGTGTACATTTCATTCGGTAAGGTCTGAGGGGCTCTAATGCATATAAAGCGGCTCCTTATTAGCGTGACAAGGAATCGGGTCACTGAAAGAATTGGGCCGATCGATTCTTTGAAATATGGTAAACGATTCGGGAATTAAATAGCTCCATCTTTTATTCTGCGAGTGTCGATAAAAGATCAATTACATTTTAGAGGTTAAACAGAAATATATGTGCACTAACAACATCTAAAATAATAATCAGCTTATTAAGCTTCAGGCACACATGATCCCTTTCTGCAGGGAGAAAGAAAGCTTTAATCCACCTGACATCGCATGTCTTTGGGATTTCAGATAGTGTTAATTACATTGTTTTTATATTTAAATACTCACATGTTGTTAAGTAATGATGCGGCTTAGGGTGGAGCACATTTGACTAGAAGATTTCGATTCACTTGAACTTTGAAAACATCTAGATTACAATGATCAGAGAACAGCGATACCGGTAGAATTACAAAAAGAGTGTGCAAAGGCCACTGTTCCTCTGGTTTCTGATCCTTGGATCTTTAATAACAATTAACATATTGAGCTTTCAAAGAAACACTTAAATTTTAAAGATAAACTATAACGCTTACAATACAGAACCTTTCCCATAAAACAGAATCGTTTCACTTTCCGAACCGGGAGTCGAACCCGCAGCATCCGCTTCCGCGGCGCAGTTAATGGCAGGGGAGATAATACCCGGTAATACTCTACCGGCAACGGAGTATAGAAAACATGGAGTGCCTACTATAGTGTGGGTGGTCGTTGCCAGCAGATGTTGGTATTAAAACAATATAAAGCGATGAAAACTGACTGCAGTTGATCGACGTCGCGGTCAGTCGTATACTGATCGCCGCAAAGCATCCTATCCACATTAAAATTATTATTGCTGTAACTCTGTTAACATCTTATCAGATTTTGGTGAAATTTTGCAGACAAACAATTCATTTTAAAACAAAAAAACTTAGAATTCAAAAAGCGGAGAAGCGATCTCGGATTCTGCGGTAAAAAGGCTGGTCGGTCATCGACGAAATAAAAAAAAACAGTCACCTGGTCTAACAGCTTTGCAGCAAACGACTAGTGTTGGCACTTGGCACTCCATTTATGTAACTTCATGGTTAGATGTTGTTACTAAAGTAATGTTTTTATAGAGGAAGAATATTGTGAAACCAAATGAACAGTGTATAATCTCAATATTAATAGTATACTATTCACTACCTGCTTTCTCTTACGAAAGATCAGGGCAATGACACTTAACTTACACGACTGAAAGTTAATAGTCCATTTAAAGATCACTCTTAACTTTTAAAAGACAGACGTTCCAACAGCATCTTTATAAATAAATTAATATTCCCTCCGCTGCAACTGTAAAATAATTAGCTCGCAAAAAACGAAGGCTGTGCGGCCCATAATCGGAATAATTGAGTAGATATACCCAAAAAAGTGATTACTTTTTGTTGCAATAAGAATTCTGCCTGCCTTCGGAAGAGTGAGGTCATAATCGTACCTACCTGTGTCCACGAGGTCGACAAACTTGGCTCTTTGAAGATGTGTTTTTATCTCAAGCCATTATATTATGACGAGGGAAAGCAGGCATAGGGTCGAATTGTAAAGGAGCAATTAAACTACAATCAATTTGATTGGGTAAATCTTGAAGTAGAAAATCCAGCATAAATAATATTGTTTCTTCGTAAGCCTACTGAATTGCGCGATTCTAGTCATTATTAAGTGGGTCTACCAATCTACCCACTAAAGTGGGATGTCTTTTCTGTACTTTCACTGGAAGGCTATAAGAAGGCTTAGGGATCTGTGTAAACCATTTTTTATAGCTGTATTACTATCAGATTGATCCAATTAATAGACCTACTCGGTTAATGAAAATAGAATCCTCGTGGCTTACTACGGGCTAACTGAATCTGTTCTCAGATATGGGAATCTTCTTTTGAAGAAACTCAACGGACAGACAAAAGCGGTTTCTGCATGGCTCTCATTATTTTATTATTTTATTTATTTTATTAAGGTTAATCAACAATTGTTTACACGTTTACATTTGTTAGATAAATAACAGAGGAAACATTTACAAGTGCAACAATTAATTAAAGATTAACACCACATGCACAAAAAAAACGGTTATACAAACATATTTATAAAGATTAACATACAAGTAAGAAAATAATAAAATTAAAAATAATAATAAAGAAAACTACTTGATTCATTCCATACCGTACTTTAAAATTACATCGAAATTTAAACAAAATTTATCAGATTATAACCAAATCAAAATCAAAACATAATCAAATCAAATAAGTTCAAATCAAATAAATTCAAATCAAATCAATAAATTCAATTTAAATCAATAAACTCAATTCAAATCAAACAAATTCAAATCAAATAAATTTAAAATCAAATAAATTAAAATCAACTAAATTAAAATCAAATAAATTAAAATCAAATAAATTAAAATCAAATAAATTAAAATCAAATAAATTAAAATCAAATAAATTAAAATCAAATAAATTAAAATCAAAAAATTAAATCAAATAAATTAAAATCAAATAAATTAAAATCAAAATAAATTAAAATCAAATCAAATAAATTAAAGTCAAGACAAAATTAAATTAAAAATGAAAATTAAATCTACACTGGATTATCCACAATGGCTCGTAAAAATTTATTAATATTATCGTGGTGTACGTCTACTATGTCACTGTGGCTATTAATGATTTTGCACAATCTAGGTATTGGAGAGTTCGCACCAAGCACAGACTTGCGAAGTGGCGGGCACAGGGGTGTTATTTTATTCCTAGGATATCTAGACGGCGCACGGAACCCAATAAGCTTTACTAAACTGGGGCAGTCGATCTTGTTGTGCAACAGTTTGTAAACAAATAAAGCATCGGTTATATCTCTACGCATAGATAAAGATTGCATTTTGAAATGACACAGGCGGACCTTATAAGAGGGCAAACGTTTAGATTTCCCCTCACTGAAGGCTAAATGCCATACAAAACGTTTCTGCACCCTTTCTAGCCGCAACATGTGAGTGGCAAAGTGAGGTCTCCACACGACACTGCAATACTCCATAATCGCGCGCACGAGGCTGTAATATAACATTATTTTGGTGCTACTTTTACGAAATCCTTTGGTGTTACGAAGTAGGAACCCTACCATTTTTGATGACATATGAAATGATTATATATGAAAGGTTACTTAAACGTTAGAGAGAGCTTAATAATACACTTGAAGAAAAGGCTAAAATCTTTTCTAAGTGACAAAGCATATTATAACATAAATAAATTTCTGGCAGAACCAGTTTCAGTGACATAGATTATTCGATTTTTAATTTATTACTTTTGACATATTTACATGTAATTTTGACCTAATTATTTTCTAGTTAAATTCCCATTTTTTTTTCTAATTTAATTTACTTTGGCTTTTGGCTAATTTCCCTTCAAGTTAATGTTATTGCGATTATTTACTGATAACACAGTTTCACATTTAAAACATTTGCACGCCATATTATATGGCAAACATGTCTGAACCATATTTTATTTGTATATTAGATATCCTACATGCATTTTCCTTTCTGTATGTAAACACATTTTTAAGCGAATAAATATAATATCTTAAGTTATCTTACAATTTGGAAGATAATTATTTGATTTGCAAATATGGACGATTAGTCGCTATTGAGTTTTTGAATAAAGCTCACTGACTGAACAAAAGAAGAAAGTGAAATAAAGGCAAAAAAAAAACATATAAATATACAAAATCAGTAAAACCAAAAAGTATCAAAAGAGGTTTTATGATTCGTCAACATTTCCCATAAATCAACCACTAACCCACCTGCAACATTGTAACGAGGGTTTTATTTTTGTTAACCGAGTAGGTTATAAAAGTAAGATACTTCCCTACCACATAAACTTTATCTCAATAGATCATTGATTCATTCACGACCAATCTTTACTAATATTATAAAAGCGAAAGTGAGTTTGTTTGTTTGTTACTTCTTCACGCTTTTATGGCTAAACCGATTTTAATGAATTTTGGTACAGAGATAGTTGGGAACCAGGAGACGGACATATTTTTTTTCTAAAAATATTGGGATATGAGGGAGAAAGAGGGAAGAAACGTGAAAACTTAATGTTGCTATTCCAAATCAATAAGGCGCTACCGAATTTACTTACTAAAAGATTAATGATTTGCGCTAGTTACTCGAAGATAAATCGCAGTGTTTTTTTTTTTAATTATTGCCCTACACTAGAAATTTCTCCTCTATCGTTTGTGCGTTTACAAACAGCCAGAACCCGGAACAAGTATCTGTAGGCCATACAAATATTTGTTCCGTACGGGGATCGCACCCGCTACACGTAGCACAACTGTCAAACGCTTAGCCACTCGTCAAGCAATTCGACACGAACACAGTTTATTTGCTGGTCCGACGCGCGATATCAGCGCGCATCTTTACTCCATTATTTATTTTTTTGCGCTCATTAATTTGACCAATGACGGGTAATCAATGTTTAGGGTTACAAGGAAGGTTATCAGCGTTTATTACTATTATGTATAGTTTTTGTAGTATTACCTAATCGCTGTGTAGTCAAAACACGAGGTCTACTATCTAAACACGAACTCTGTTGGTTCGGTAGATGTTGGTAATTTCCTATTCCGTATCACTTACGGACACAAGATTCGTTTGGGATCTGAACTAAAAATTAATGACAACCCGATGGGTCAGTGATTGCTACTCCCGATGTGTTTTCAAAACTCTTGAATCCGAATATAATATCCTATTATGATAATATTATAAATGCGAATGTTTGTGAGAATGGATAGATGGATGTATGGATGTTTGTTACTCTTTCACGTCAAAACGGCTGAACGGATCTTGATGAAATTTGGCACAGAGGTAGATTATAGTCTGGAATAACACATCGATTTTTTTTCAACCATTAAGCGGGTAAAGTCGCCGGCGCCAGCTGGTATATACATTATCATCTCGATCATACCTAAATAAATACTGCAGATTCATAATTGGTTCACCGTTTAGTAAATGGGAAAAGATGGTTCTTGTAACGGTGTAATTGAAACAAATTTGAGTTTAAGTTTTCAAAGTATCAACTATCGACTACTTTCGAACGAGCCCGTATCTTCGTTGGCGGACTTAGAGAGTAGTCCCTTATTTCGGACGTACACAGTTTTGTGGTGCAATTAGGTCTAATCAGTCTGTAACATTGTCCATGCTCGAAGGCAGGTTTACTATCTGAGAAAAAGAGTAAGTGATAATCTCCCAAACCGATCAGACAGGTCAATGTATTTCGAACGTCTTTGAACTTTCGTTTCTAGGTAATGTGGGGGTGGATTTGGTGAAGGGCAGGTGTTTTCGGAGACTGTCTTTTGTAAACTTTGACGCGTAACCTTTTATAAGCCAGAGCATAATACGCACGCATTTTACTTCGATTTTTGTTACATATTTGTATCTTTGGCTTCCAAGTCTCGCGCTTGCTAGTCACATATATGTGACTATGGCGTTCAAATGGTTAAAAATTGGTGATCATCTTTCTAATTTGAATAATGACTTTTTATTTTGATGGTTCTTTTCACAAAATTTCTTTCACCTTTTTGAGATCAGTGGTACAAAATACACCTAGTAACGCACCTTCTGGGGATCGAATCCCTTTCTTAATATTCAGAAGTTAAATGTTTCGATCCTTTATTCATTAGTATAGACACATTTTTACATTTTTAAATATTTCATAAAATTACATTTAAAACATTAAAACACAACTGAGATAATACCCTTTTTGTGCGCCAATCTCCACGTTCCTGTGCCTGATCTCATCCAGGCTTTCCCCAATGGAAGCAAAAATGGCTGGCTGGATGGTAATTACGAGCTTGATACTTAACTATAAATAAACTTTCTTGTTCCCTATTTTTGTAGCCACCAGTTACAAACAGGTAAAGCCTACTTTTCCTCCTTCGAACGGAATCAGAACTGCAGTGTAACGACTATCCTTAAATATGATTTAAAATGCACCCATTGCACTTATTCTTGGAAAAACAGTTCCTGGTAACATTACACAATGTGCTGAGATTCTTTCTATTGTAAATAAATAAGTCGATTTTTCTTGTAGAAACCAATTAATTAATCGTACATTTTGCAGATTCGTCGTAAATGCCTTGACTCTCTATTTATAAAACGCTAAACCGTTAAATGCGAGTAGAAACAATTAACTGGTTATATATTTATTTTTGACTTTTTATTATAGACAAAAGGAATAGTAGTCACCTCTTTCAATGCCTTTTTCTTGAGAGTATTGTAGTAGATAGGGTTATGTCATCGAAGTAGCATCACTGAGCGATTAAAGAACAATAATTCTTAAGTGTATCAGCAAAGAGCAATTACTTAATACTCTTTTAAATCAAACGTTGCGCGTTGCTCACTACTACTACTAAAATAAGGAGAAAAAATCTCACTGTCGACCCAAATAGCTATAAGAAAAAAAAACCATGACGGGTTCGGAATTATGTGCTCAATACGTAGTAAGTTTTTATATAAGAAAAAGTGATAATACAGGGTAGATGGGACATCCACCTTGCATTATCACTGTCTCTCATATTCAATCCAAAAAGTATTCTTTAACACTAACACGCAAATTGACGGTGTCAATTAATTTAATAATTAATTAATTCTCTACTGTACCTACACAAAGCTAATCATATACACGAGCCCTCCTTACTAATTGCAATAAAATGACTTCGTCCATTACGACAGATAATGTTTCTGTTAGTTCTTTGTTTTCGTAATTAATCTATTACGTAGTGTGGCAACAGGTATTGAATTGATGAAATAAATTATAGTAAATTTGCTTGTTTCAACGTTTGTTGGTGCAATTCTTTTTCAATCTTCTATCGCACAAAGCATGTTTGTTCGAATAGTACTCATGCTCACACAAATATCTTGAATCTGAAATAAACTAACTCTAACATTATCTGTAGGCTTATAAGGCAAAACTATGACTTATTTTTGGTCAGTAGCTGTAGTGCTAAGACAGAGGTTTCAATAACCAGCTATGCAGCAAAGGGGATAAGCAATCAGGCTTATCAGAAACAGTTGAAAATATCTTAAAAATCGTTTCATATAAAGTTAAAATATTTGATAAACAACAAACAGTTTATGAAATATTTTAAATTTGAGTTAAACAGACGTCCATCGGCTTCTAAGAAAAAATCAACCATAGGTATCTAACGAGCCTAGTTACTCACCCTTTTCGCTGACTGTACAGAAACCTGCACATCAAGCTACTACAATCTTTCAGCTTTCTTTGATAGATTTTCGACTTTATTTCTAAAGTACTAGGTTCAAGGTTCATTGAGAAAAATTTACAGTTTCGGATAGCTTGACCTGCTGGCGTCTGTACATTAAATTAAGTTTTGTAGTAAACATTAATGAAGAAGACTTAGGATCGCATAGGTTTGTCATAAAATAAAATATCTATGGTAAATTTTTAAATCATTTATTTTTCATCGAAAAAATATCTTCCGCTACAAATATGATTAGGATGACGATGACCCGGTATCGTGGAGACACGTGCGTATGGAATGCGTAAGTACGTACTGAATGGTCGTGGTCGTGATCAGGGCATGTTCACACAGCCTGCAGCAGGTAAATGTTCAATTGCGAGATGAGGCACTGGACTATATTCTTTTTTTTTAAAAAAAGAATATATTCTTTTTAAAAAAAAAAGAATATCACTCCAGCATTAACTAGGATGTATTTTGAATTTAGAATTGCTACTTTGTTTCTTAGAAATAATTTGTTAGCGATTGCAGATTATATTTGGAAACTTATTGGTACCAGTGCTCCATCTTTCCATAAAGCGTGTTAGTTGACTGTGCTGCTGCAGGTTGTGTGTATCCAACAGATACTAATCGAAGAGGCAAACTTATCAGCGACAGCACGTACGAGGGCCTACGTGTAGACACAATTTTAACATAATAGTACTATGTGGCTGTTTGTCCTAGGACCCCACGCGCTTGCATAAGTGCCAATACATTTCATATAAATATATCCGCACCCACTAGCTGCCGCCTACAGCCACTTCGACGTATATACTTACTTTAAACAATAAATACAGACAAAAACAAAACAGATGTTTGCATCCATTAAGTATAACTATAATAAATCATTTACAAATAAAATCTCCGATAAATTTCATCTAATACATGAACTTAAATTACAATATATACAAACATTTAAACATAGTAATACGACAACTGGATGAAGTACTATTGTACCCTGTTATTTACAAATAAAACGGTGCGTTTCTAACTCACTACAGAGACTGACAACCAGCTACTACTGATATTAACAATCCTGACGGGGAACTGGCTGCCTCGACTCATTCACTCAAATTTGTCGCAATAACCCAAAAATGTAATGTAAAGGTTACTTTACATTACATATAAGTTATACCCTAATAAAGGATTCACAATAATATTTATCTACGTGCATTGTTGTTGCCTGAAAATTGAATTTCTAATTCTATTCTGCAATAATTCGACAGTACTCAACATGGTTGCCGCCCATAGAGATCAGAGGAGCGTTACTAATCCTTGGGACGTTAATTTTCTTTGAAAACAAACACTCGGAAAGGGGCAGCTACAGTTTGCAAAACTTAGACCATAATAGTATTACCGATGATACTCTCTTTTCCGTCTAATAGTTCAGAGTACCCTGACTCGTCGCTGCAGGCACTGTCATTGTCTCCGGTGATCTTGAATACTTCAGTTTCTGTGCTCGAGTTTAGGCTGTCAACGTCGGTCAAATTGTCAATGAGGGACTCGAACTTTCCTTCAAAGTCTGACATGATATTAGAATCCGCACGCAAAGGAGGATAAGTAGATCTTCGCCTGAAGGTGTTCTTCTCGCCGATCGGCACGTGATTCACCTCCTCGGTAACGTTAGAGTCAGGGTTATTCATTATATGCACAGAATTGTAGCTCCTATTGCTGCTCCTCATATCGTTGTGTTCGAAGCTCCGTTCCATATAAGCGGCAGTTGTGTCAGAAAGTCCTTTCTGATCTTCCTGAGGGAATGAGGGCAGAGATGACGGTTCAGGGTCAGTGACCGTGCTGGCGGTCTCGCAGCCCGAAGAAACAGATCCGTCGTCGCTATCCGTGACGAGGTAGTTACTTTGCATCAGCGCCTTACAGTCGCCCTCAGCCACCGCGTTTTCACTCAGTTCGTTCGATTCAGCAATCGCTTCTAACAATCTCGTTTCCTTCTCTCCATCACTATGACTAGTATCGTCGATACATCCGTTCTTTTGGCTCTCCTTTGCCAATAATTCCAGGAATTCATCGGAGACGGTGACGTTGCCGCTTCCAGAGTCGGATAGCGTTCTATTTATAACTCCCTCGGGACATGAAGTCTTCCTCGGGGACTTTATATCGGGCCGTCGTCTGTCGAGCGTTTGCGAGGAGTAGAAGTTGTCCATCGTCAAAGACGTTCGTGACCAGGGCTCGCCGTTCTGTTTAGCGTTCATCTCCGCCTCCTCTTCATCTTCTTCTGAACATAGTTCCTCAATAGCTCCCAATTTTGGAGCTGACTTGGATCTCTCTAGTGGTGGTCGGTAGTTCATAGCTCCGACGCTTAGCAGTATTTTTCTGCGAGGCATACTTGGGTTGTCGTACACACTGTTGGCGAGGCTGAGCCTAGCATTCTGTTTTGAGATTCTGTCCTTTTTAAATTCACTTAAGGCCTGCTTCAGTTTGACTTGAAGTTCCTCAGTAATCTTCTTTGATATTGATTCTTTGGTGCAAAGGACGGCGTGGCAGCGGAGCTCGTGCTTAAGTTTCTTGCCCTCGTGGCGGTACACCCAGCAGAACAACTTGGGGTAGTGAGGTGGGCTAGCGCAGTAGGTGATGCGGTGGGACCAGTACTCGGTGAGGCCGTGCTCTTTAGTGAACCCCTTGAGGCCGGAGTTGGTGACGGACAGCTTCATCACGACGTCTGGCTTCGTAGACTGTTGGTAGTTCCTCCACAGCGTCGCTAGCGGCTTCTCCACACAGCTCTCACCTGTAACAAACGACATTACGTTTTAATATCAATCTTATAAGAGCATATGTAGACATATATATGAATACTACTAGCACACATTCGTGATTAAAAAGACATGGTGGCCAAACATGTTTTAAACCAGTCTAGCTAGTCTTGAACGGTGTTCAATAAATTTCAAACTTGAAAATCTGACTTTGTGATCATCTACAAGGAAATGATCATAGATTGCATTTGGTGTTACCAACGAAAACATTTGAGAACGGAACTGATTATTTGAAACGTTTCAATCCTAGCGTTATATAAAGGAGCATGTGCATTCTCTTCCTCGTTATGTATGTATATTTTCTGATAATATCTAATCAGGGAGTAGAACAAGATACGTTCGCCCACTTGCACATTGTACTCTGTGTGTACATAATCTGCTATTATAATGATCTGTCGATCGGAACGTTTCGAGGTGAACTGGTGAGAATGTAGTGAGTGAGATACATTTATTAACGTGGTCTCCGTGACATGGAGTCCAGTTTAATGACGTCAGTGTTTATGTTAATTTGGCCATGTAAAAGGATTTTTGGTGTTATTAAAACTTAAATAAAATGAGAGTAGATGTGACGTTCGCGAACCGGTTTTAATGTATATATGTAACATCCACTAGTAAGCTGAGATTATGCTATACATCATTATTATTATGTCCGATTTAAAGGATTACATCTGCTAATATTCAAAATTGTGTCAGTATAGCTATATAAGGAAAACATCTGCAATGATATGGCGTTTAGAACCTATGTTGTATGGATTTTGTCGCTTTTAAACGAAGATTAGCATTGATATTGTTTTATGTTTGTGATGTTGTTAATTTTAAATGTGAGTGGCAGTCGAACTTACTTTTCTCTTATTAGCGTTCCGTTTTTCAATCCTTACTAATATTATAAAAGCCAAAGTTAGTTTGTTTATTATCTACGTCTGCACGCCTAAATGGTAAAACCAATTTTGATGAATTTTGGTACAGAGATAGTTGGGAGCCTGGAGACGGACATAGGCTATTTATTAAAAATAAAAAATTGAGATATGAGGGAGAAAGAGGGAAGAAAAAGAAAAATTAGGATTGCTATTACAATAATTCTCCCGCCGACAAAAAGTTACGCAGTTTGGCGGGTTTACTATGTGTACAATAATTTTGGTCCAAACATAAATGATTCATTATTAAAAAAAAAACGAGGCCCATGGCAAAACCTACAGGTAGCAGGTACCTGTAAATCAGGAAAGGGGAACTGTGATACCCGGAATTTAACGAACAAAACTTTTTATTTAAAAAAAGCTAGTAGTATTGTAGTGCATAACTTAATAGAAGGTACCTAGGCAGACGAAGACAAGGTTCCCTGTCCTCACTTCTCCGTCTAGTTAGACGCTTTTACGTTTTACTTGAGATAAGATTTTATTTTCTTTAGCAAATTATTGCTAACCGAAGATTTACATTCTCTGAGGATTCTAACAACTGAAACATTCGTAATGTTCGGTAAATGTATTCGGAAGTCCTCAAAAAAGGAGCAGTAATGTAACAATGCGGAATAAAACTACGACCCTTAAAACTTAGCGCGACCCTGTCCTTCATTAGGGCGCGTCACGGTGCTTGGACCAGAAGCTTTACGTTCCCACTTTGTTAATTCTTTTCACGACTTTATTCCGACTTTTCTAGTAAATAAAAAATGGAGCGCTATTGTCGACGTAACTGTAGAAGTCAGGGTAGCTAAAGACATCTTTAAAATGTAGAATGATTGACATAAATCTCTCAAGTCAAAAACTGTTTTTGACAATTAATTTTATATTAAATACCGATGGAAGTTTCCCGATATTCGACGAAATTGATAATTAGCCGATAACGACCTCGACCTACTTGGGGTCTGTGAGACACCCCATGCTGTATGCTGGTTGGTTCCGAGATACACCGTTTTATTTTTTTCACAATGTTAATTCTGCTAAAAGCTGCATACTTTACTTAGTAAACTGGTACTTTAGAAATCTCCTTACCTAACAACAGAGAGACCGGTAAACGTCACATAAGAAGGCCAGATTTATGGTATTTTCTCTATTGTTCCAGTCGCGCTTGGGAAATAGCTGAGTCTTGTTTTATCTGTACATCAGGGGAAGTTGAGAAACAGGGAAAAGCATCTGTCACGCACGCGGAACCGTGGGATTAAGGAAATAAGGTCGATTATACCTTGGTGTAGCGACATCGATTACTTAATCGAGTTAGCTTGGTATTCTTTATTCGCCAGAGAATATTATCAACACTGGATTGGCGAAGAAACTCGGTGATGTGATGGTTTACAGTGTGGTAAATTTATTACATTCCGTTTATTTAAAACTTATTACGCACTCGAGATTGTTACACATACACATTTTATTATGCTAAAAAAATGTAAGTAGTGACGTGCGTCGATGTAAAAATCTGATCATGAATCCCACACAAACATTTTTATCACCGCTTTGACTTTGTAAAAATATAAATAGAACATAGCCTGCACCTACACATGCATGCAAGAAATCGTGATGGATTGATATTGCTGAAAGAGTAAACATAGATTTTAGATCCCACACTCTTATCTTTCCTCTGTATAACATTTATTTATGATCTCAGTCATCGTTTATAAGCAAACTAGCTTTTGCCCGCGGCTTCGCTCGCGTTAAATTTGGGGTAACACAGTTCCCCTTACATGATTTGCAGGCACCTGCTACCTGTAGTTTTTGCCCTTGCGCCTTATTTATTGTACGAGCAATGCAAAGTTTTCCCTTTTAAAACATAACTGATGAAATATGAGTATACAGATATAGATACCTCTGTCTAATCTTTCGGGAATCACTGGTGTAATGTTATGTTATACCATCAAGAGGTACCATTTCTCTTTGTGTGAAAAGTCATCAAATAACTTCCCCCGCTCTGGGCGGAGCGGAGGGAAGTGCCAGACTTGTACTGACTAAAACCCACCCATGTTCCTTCTATTGCCCTTTACGTCCAGGGCCGCGGTATCTCTTTCGAACAACCCGCAACCCCGGCAGGCACCATCAAGAGCTTACACCAATAATGGCAATATTTCACCATACTCGCGTTAATTACAAATGTTAACAACATATAGATCGTGTTAGTAAGTAATAGGTTGTGATCGGGTTCCGCTAAACAGTTGATTGTTATGATATTATGATTAGCGGCGGTCGTGATCTGGTGTAAGTGCTAATGTTACTAGCGACATGCTAATAACTAGCTGGAGCACGTTTCGTGGCTAAATTATAACAAGTCAGAATTTGGTATGTATGCGCAATTATTTGTATCACGTTCAGGAAATGTAAAAAAAATGCCAATAGTCTCTATTTTTTTAAGAAATCTAATTTGCACTTATTCCTTCTTTGACGTGGGGAGTGGTTACTACCTAATATTCTCACATACATATACCTACCTACTTGAATAAACTGTTTCATGTAGAAATAATTGATTATTTCGTTAATTTATTTCTGTACATCCAAACGTAACTGAAGAAAAACTAACTTTATTCTATCACGCATTTAGTTTTGCCTTTAAATCCTTGTTTACAGTACATGGAATTGTAAACGTTAACAACGTGAATTATACAATAAAACTTATTTCAGTAAGTACAATCAATTAAAAGTAAACAAACTCGTTACGTAGTTACTTGTTTTAAGATCCTGTTTTATGGGGTCGTCGCGTCCCTTCCAATGACTTAATGGGTTGTTTGATCACAGCATTTATGGGATCAAGGCGCCGACGTAAAGGTTTACAAGTCTGACAGAGATTTTAATCATAATTTGAATGAGTGTTTTTCGATCATTTCTTTAGGAACCTGTTCGTGTTCGTACCTGCTCTAATGCTAGCGGTGTAGAGTAGTTTTAATGAACTGAATTCGCCACTGACTGTAATCTATACATTTACGCAAATAAATAAAATGTGTAAAAGTGTCTGTTTATAATTTGAAAATAACGGTAGTTATAAAATAAAATGTCTGTCTGTCTGTTTGTTCTGCTTCGTCTTCGAAACGGCTAAACCAATTTTGTCAAGATATTTACTGGTTTTTTTAAAAGGATAAAAAGTCTTTAATGAAGTATCGTGTCTGTGTTAGCGAGGGATTATTTACATAATCACAGCATTTTCTTTTTTTTTTGGAGGATGGAATGTCATTTATTATTTATTTATTTAAACTTCATGTACAATAGTGGTACATAGGCGGACTTAATGCCATAAGGCATTCTCTACCAGTCAACCTTTGGGTAAAATACGACAACATTGTGATAGGGTACAATACATAAAATATCTAAAACAATTTTTGCGAAAACATATTTTTATACGGATACTAATACACATATACATATCAAATAAACTAATATATACATTTAAAAATAAATAAAAACGATAACTTTGACAGTAATTATAATGACTTTTAATTGGCAGACGGACCTAAATAGTGGTTACGAATTTTTCTTTTAAAAGTAAATTTATTATCATCAAATAACTTCCCCAGCTCAGGCCTTTTATGTGTTGCGGGTTGTTCGAAAGAGATACCGCGGCCTCGGAACGTAAAGGGCAATAGAAGGAACATGGGTGGGTTTAGTCAGTACAAGTCTGACATGCCCCCTCGCTCCGCCCAGAACGGGGGAAGTCATTGGATGATTTCCCACCCGAAAAAAAAAGGCCTTTTATGTTCCGGCCGTGGTATCTCTTTCGAACACGCTGGAACCCCGGCAGGCGGTAGCCATGCTTTGCTGACATCTCTGTGAGGCGCGCGTGGAGCACATATAGAGTCACTGGACGGACGGTAACCTACCCATTAGGGTGGATCGCTCTTGTATGAAAAAAATTTTTTTTTCGATTTCCGTTGTCGCGGTTTTTGCAAAAGATGCCTTGTTAGTATACGATAACACACCTTAAATATTACTTGGGTAAAATATTTAGAAGTACTGCCACAATGCCAACAAACTTTTGAAGAAATACCAAAATAAGGCACTTGCAGGACCTACTCAAAAATATAGTTTAATGCTACTATATTAACTTTATTTTATTTTATTTGTATGTTTACGTACCTAGTAGTATATTTACATAGCAAATTGATTTATTTTACTTGTTTTGATCATCGTAATAGCCCGCGAAAAGTACCAAAATTTTTGTAAATTACCGCGTTTTACCAGCGAACGCGCGTCCCACGGGAGTGCGGCGGGGGGTGCAGCGGTGGCGATATTGACTAGTTGCAACGTGTAGATCGATAGTTTGTATCGAGCCTTGACGGGAGAGAGTGAAATGAAAGGCGATGGCCTTTCATTTCACTCTCTTCCTTTATTTATAGGCTAATTGCAATCTGAACCGCATTATAGCCATTGGATTTGATGGGACAGCAGTGAATACTGGAAATAAGTCCGGCATTATAAGCCTACTAAAAAGAAAACTGCAGAGGCCACTTCAATGGATCATAATTATGTCAATTGCATGCCAATGAACTGCCACTGAGACTGTTTAAGCATCTCGACGGTACCACCACAGGGCCTAGAAGTTTCACAGGAGTCATAGGGAAAGCTTTGAAAGATTGTGAGTGCCTTCCCATCATACACTTCTCTGCGATAACATGTGAGTTACCCAATATCACTAAATCACGCAGTGACCTTAGTACAGATGAACTATATTTGTTTGAAATCTGCGATGCGATCAATAAAGGCTTTTGTGACATTAATGTGGCCAAGCGAAACCCTGGAAAAATAGTTCATTCCCGGTGGCTTGCAACTGCAAATAGAATACTTAGGCTCTATATTTCCACCAAAGATCCATCAAGAAATTTACTAATATTGATAATAGTATATGCTCCGATGTGGTTTTCAATCAAAACACAACCTCACTGTATAAACGGCGCTAAGAATTTACATAAGATAATAGTACTAACCTGAAGAAGCTCTTTGACCCTATCATTCAGCGCAATGGATATTTCGGCCACTGCGAGAATATTTTAATTAGTATGTTGGCAGATCAACGAATTCATATAAAGGAATTGGCGCTCGGACGCATACTGAAAATTTGAAATCAACCTTCAGGCTTAGCTCCACTGAGATCCTGGAAGGATCTCAGTGGAGCTAAGCCTGAAGGTTGATTGATGAATTACCGATATTTAATTTTGAGGCCACCAAATATTTTAATTTAACTGATTGGAACCAGTTTTCAGAGCCGCCTCTAATAAAACAAATAGATATCGATCTAATTTCTGCAGCTATCAGAAACCCAGAGTTGGTGGAAACTAAAATCTTACCAAAATTCCGCAATATGCCATGTCACACTCAGGCCACTGAAAGATGTATTTAATTAGTTACCGAGTCCTGTTCTGCTGTCTGCGGACCAGAAAGAAGAAGGAAGGGTGGATCCGAAATAAATTAGAGTATTGTCGCATTATGCCGATGTTTAATACGAAAAAAGACTATAGAATTAAATAAGTTACTTTGAAACGGGTTTTTTCTTAGTTTTCAACCAATTATTATTAAAAATGTATTGTTGTTTTGCAATTTTTATGATACTTACTATGTTAGCTATAATATAAACGGCAATTTCATAAATAAACAGACATTTTTTGCAACTTAAAAGTGTTTTTATTCATTGCTACCTGTACCCTATTTTTGAGGTATTTTTGGTAAATTACTTGAGCTGGTGGCAGTACTTGCAATAACATTTTGACAATGCCGTAATAGAAACATTTAATTATGACCCTATTTGGCACCTTTTCCACAGCCCGCCATTTCAAAAAAGTAAAAAAAAAAAAAACGATCCACCCTACTACCCATTGCTCATCGTCCACCGACGCGATATTCACTGCACTTGAATAACGTGTTGATGATCACAAGTCGTTGTCTAAATATGAGCTCTTAGTTAAAAATAATACCAAGTTGCACGGGTCGATCTTCTAGGTTAAGCCGCGCTTGCTAAGGTCGGTCTGTAGATTGGTGACCATGCATATCATACCGAATTCTCTCCGTGCATAGAAAGCGCGTTTAGTAGTTGGTTCCGGCTATTATTTGTATAGTCTACTGGGACAGTCGTTACAATTATTGTCAGTGGCGCAAAAGTCTCACAACCAGTCTTATCAAGGGGTACTACTCATCACTCACTGTAACAACTTTTTACATGGAAACAACATTTTTATAGTTAAATGAAATAAATATGACCACATATTTTTGAAATATATAGGCAACTAGCTATTGCCCGCGGCTTCGCTCGCATTAAATTCGGGGTCACAGTTTCCCTGATTTACAGGTAGCTGCCACCTGTAGTTATTGCCCTTGCGCCTTATTTATTGTAATATGCTAAGTTTTCCCTTTTCTTTCCTCTTTCCTCTTTGTCCCTCATATCTCAAATAGCTTATGTCCGTCTTCAGGGTCCCAACTATCTCCGTATGAAAATACTGTATATCAAAATCGGTTTAGCCATTTAGGCGTAAAGACGTAACAAACAAACACAGATAGTGTGTTTGTTTGTTACGGCTTTTATAATATTAGTGAGGATACCGCGCTACATAATTATTTGTTCTTATCGCACATCACCATCAATACAGACTCGCAAGATTCATTTACCATCTTTTTCGCTCTACAGTGTTCGGGTACAACGTAATCAGTTGCTAGGTTTGTATTCAACAGTCCACTAAATTAAATGTCAAGTAGATGATCTAAAGAGCTTCACTGTCACTTGCAGGGGACCGGGCCTCTTTAGCTTCCGATTGATCAAGCTTAGCCGTTTTAGGAGTATTTTTAATTAACTTTAGGTTTGGTTTCCGTGACTGCGGGTTCGATTCTCATACAAAACATTGTTATTGTTTCGTCTCCGGCTGTTTGTGCGTGTGACATTTGCTATTCTCATCAGTAGAACGTTGTCATAATGGGAATAGTTCGACTGATGGCGTTTTAAAGGTATCCTGAAATAATTCTAACCTATGTATGAATGTGACTTCAAAACTGTTTATCAATTAAGTATATCATGCATGCAGAGCTAGGACTTGTGTTCACATAAGTAGTGTATTTTTCACGATTTTACATAAACTATGATTTTATCAAAGTCTCAACATATTTTGTTTAGTGATTGAAAACAAATATTGTAACTATTTATGTTCGATATTCAAATTATTTAGATAAGAAGCTTTTTAAAAAACATATTTTTTTAAATTAATACCTTGTCATTTAGTGCGAAGGAATAGCCTATACCGAATTCGAAAGTAGGTAGCTTGCCACCTTTTAAACAGACGACAACTCATAATTGATTTAGCCGTTAAAGTATTTTGTATTAATTCAAGACATTTAGATAACCTCTAAGCACTTAATTTATTTTAAAAAAATAAGTACGTACTTACTAATTACTAGACAGATTTAATTTAATTAATCCACAACAAAAAAAAATTGGCAATATTTTCTACTAAAAAGGTTCATACTCCATAACTGGTTACAAAACTCTGCATAATGACCTGCGTGTTTAAAAATTCGAAAAAGGAACGTTGGAGCATAACTGACGTGAATGGAGTTTATTGCGCGACAATTCTTTAAGATTTGTTGCAGAATCGAACTGCCTGCATTGCGCATTCCCCGGTCTGTTACAAGATTAATTCAAACATAAGTAGTTAATGTAAAGGAATGTGTTTTGTAAACATTCGTTTCAACATGATATGTTAGGCTGACTAGTATCGAACTAATCTTATAATTATTTTCATTTAATCAACATAAATATTCTATCCAACGAATGTTTATTCTAAAATCCGCAAATAAGCCAACTGTCAAAAGCTAATTCTGCAATAATTCGCACACACAATAATTTATACGGTGGAAGTCAGGTTGAGCAATCATGACGTCATACGGTAACGGCTGTCCGAGCCTGTGTCCGAGCGTTGTGTAACATAGCGCTACTTAACTATTATATCTTGACACATCAAGAAAGCGCTGCTTGTTGAAAAACGGCATCCATCCCTTATAATCTTCAATACATTTCATAGTTCCGAATCCGATCGTATCCTAAGTTATGTTGGTCATGTAATACGCATACATGTGAGCTGTGTTGTGGCTGTGACCACTGCCGGAGATGTTGCGGTCTAAGGATATAGTGTTGATGTTGGTATCATAATACACGGGATGTTTTGTTTTGTTTTGTTTTGTTTACCTTGTGCACTAAACAAATATGGTAAGTACATAAAAAAACAGTACCTATTTGAGTTATAGCAGAAAAAACTAAAGGTAGGGAATAATTTGTGTGGACAACCTGCACTACTATTTTTTAAACAATTTTCAGTAAAATACCAGTAATGATAGTCTGGTAGGACTGTCGGACTGCCAAGTCATAGCTCTCGAGTTCGATTCGATACGAACTCTGATTTTTGGGTCAAGTGCGTATTGTATAATTATCACTTGCTTCGGTGAAGGAAAAGACAGATATTTTTAGGAGCGATATTTTTTTAGGCATGATAAGTCAAATTACAGGTAAATGGACAGCATAAAAACCCTAACAACGGGTTAGATACTAACCACACGATAAAGAAAGAGAGAGTAAAATAAAATTGCTGCTGGCTATCTCCATTTAAACGGAACGTTACATTATACAATTTCGTAAAAAAAAAACTTATAGTTACTATTAGCCACTTGTAAGTCTATAATCAACGTCAAATGGGGAGCACTCAAAGTTTTTCTCGAGGCATAAGTGCAGGATTGACTGTCAAACTTTCTCTCACGCTTATTCCGTAAGCTTTTAAGAATAATTCTTAATCAAATAAATGTGGTACAATTTACTTGGAACTAGTTATATCACCCGACGATGTTCACTTTTTATTTTCTGGGCCTTTAGGTTATATCAGACATTGCATCAGTATTCGTTTCGCTGTAAAGCGGTGAGTCAGAGTAGTTCCCGGTTTTTAAGATGCATGTCTTCCAGTGAAAAACCATCATCATTTTGATTGTATTCGTATTCAGAAAGTTCCAATGAATCAAACTGATTGTAAAGTATTGCGAACATTCTTAATACAAAAGCAAAACAAAGAGATTTCTTTGATCTTTATAAGTTTTTACACGTTGTGTGAACTTCAATTTATGTGTAATGTCCTTTAGTTGCCGTAAATAAAAAAACTGAATGTAGACCCGTACATAGTAACAGTCGTCACACAGACCTCACATAGATCTTTGGCTGGCGGGTAAGTGAACTTGTCAAACGCGACGCAGGCGCAACTTTCACTATCATCTCGGTACACCGTTCATTGAACCGAGCTTAGTATCTACAACTATTTAAGTGTTTTTTAAAAGAGATGTAAAATTGTATAACATGATTTTTCAACTTTATGAAAATGAAAAACTAATTCTGTTGTACAAAAAAAGGAGAATGACCTTACTCCGTTTAACCTACACACTTCTAAATAAAGGGTAAAGGGTTTGGCGACACGGTTGGCGCAGTGGCCGAGCGATCGACTGCTGCGCTAAGTGTCGCGGATTCAACAAAAAAAAGATGAGTTAACTAGTGGAAATAGCTAAAAACAGTACCAAGATATTGTGGTGATAAATTTTCCAATAATCCCTGAGGCAATATTTTTTGGGTCATAAATTCTACTCCTAGATACTTTTTCAGTTCAACCAAGGAGGTTGTCGTCTGCTTAACCGGGCGAATCCTGTGGGTGCCTTAAAATTAAGACCTCCAGCCAGGGTAACCTAGATACTACAACTGTAAATGATTTAAATATTTACTTCTATTGACACATACCGGTCGGTATGTGTCAATTTATAATATCAAATTGAACTAAAACAAAAGTCATCTAGAAAGAAAAAAAGCTAAGAAATAAAGTAAATACTTCATTAATTTAAACGAAGTTTCTAGAAGATCGATTTCAATCATTAACCACAAAAATATAGTTGTTCATTCCTTATAACGTCATTATCTTTGAGCGTAGAGGTGTAAATTGGCTTGCAACTGGTTCTAAATACTCTTTCAATATTGTTTTTTTTTCGACTAATTTACATGTATACGTTGTAAATTATGTTCTTCGGCTATTATCAATGTAATAATAATAGCATGCAAGTTATTCAATTATTTAGTTTTTTTTTTTCATATATTTATCATCTCCGGGTATATAATGTTGTACACGCTTATTGTGTTCTAGCATTAAACTTATACGTATTTTTATTCTTTAAACAATATATTTGGTACACTAGTGAGATGTTCTTTATTTTATTCAGATAAATTAGGTTAGTATGTGTAATCCGTGTAATGTTTATTCGACGCCAAAACGAATATTAGCTAAAATATTCCTTTTTATATTTTTTTTGGGAAGTAAGACTATCTTAACTATAGGTACGTCTCATTGTCATAAATAAAGGATCATGCCCATATTGCCAATAGGCATCGTTAGTTTTGTAGAAATACTTGGATATCCTGTTAACCTTACTTTACCTGGCAGGTTACGAAACCTTATGATAGTATTAAGAGTAGTTTTCATGGAGTTGACGTCAGACCTCAACTTCGGTTCGACCATCGAGTCAAAAGCACAGACTGCAGCTAAAAAGCTGGGCATCCTAAATAAGGTGAGGCGATACTTCACACCTGGACAGCTTTGTAATTTGTATAAAGCACAAGTCCGTTCCTATATGGAGTATTGCAGCCACCTATGGGATGGCTCGGCAAAATACCAGCTCGCTGCACTCGACTCGGTGGAACGCAGAGCCAAAAGGCTCATAGGCGATGAGATGCTTGTGTCCAAGCTTCATAGCCTGGCGCACAGGCGTAACGTTGCCAGCTTGTCGGTTTTCTACAGATTGTACTTCGGAGAGTGTGCGCTGGAGCTCCATGACCTGATCCCACCATCTCCGTTTTACTACCGGACTACCAGACGCACGGCAGGGTAACACCCGCACTTGGTCGATATACCGTCTTGTCGTACTAAGCGCTTTTCCTTAACCTTTATTGTGCGCACGGCCAAGGTGTGGAACTCTCTACCGGCTTCTGTGTTCCCTACCACATACGACCCGTCTGCCTTCAAAACAAGAGTCAATAGGCATCTTCTGGGCTCGCTCGCTCCATCGTAGACCTCATCTGTCGCTTACCATCAGGCGAGATCGAGGTCAAGAGTGAGTTCATTCTCAATAAAAAAAAAAAAAAAAAAAAAAAAGATAGTAGCGTGGAGCGTGACTTGCCTTGCTTACCTGGAAATAAAAGAAAAATCAAATTAATTATGTTTTTAAAAGAAAGAAACTATTCGTCGTTTAGAGGATTAATTTAGAGCGAAATTTACTTTACGAAAAATGAATGCACTTTTTTATACAAATACATGCTTTTATCACATTGGGTATACACAATGCTGAATGCGTATTTACGGTTTATAACCTTTATCGAATCATGCGCATTAATAAATCAGTCCAAATTGATCGCTAAAACAACCTTTAATGAACTCATTGCTTTGTTCCAATTGTTAACAATAATATTTTTATTTACTGACTTGAATTGATTAGATACGATTAATAATCCTATTTGTTTTTGTTTTTTGACATTAAACAAGCTTACTCTTGATCTCGATCTTGTCCGAGGACAGAGATGAGGTCGATGATAGGACGAGTTAACCCAAACGAGGCCTATAATTATAGCCTACTTATGTATTTGTTTTGTTTTTCGGAAAAAAACTGTATGTGAAATTGAAGACGTTGATTTAAGTGCACTTATATTAAACTTGCTTTTGCCCGCGGCTTCGCTCGTGTTAAATTCGGTAGCGCCTTATTGATTTGTAATAGCAACGCTAAGTTTTCCCGTTTGGTCCCTCTTTCTCCCTCATATTCCACTCTTTCTTAAAAAAAAAATAGCCTATGTCCGTCTCCTGGTTCCCAACTATCTCTGTACGTGTAAACCGTGAAGAGGTAACAAACAAACAAACAAACTCACTTTCTCCTATATAACATTAGTAGGGATGTTTTCGACTAATATATTTTGTGCAATAAATATTTATTACAATAATAACAGTTTTGGAAGTCTTCTTGTTTAATATTATTACAAGTGAAGATACTTGAATGAAACTTATATTTTGAAACTTATATCCATATTTGATTATATTATTGTCCACTTGAATCAACATAAATTAACAGTAATAATGCCTTTTTCACGAGTTTTAATAAATAATAGCTGACTATAAAAGAAAAAAACGTATGTGCTCGAATATTCGCAGTAGGCAACTTAAGCCATTTATACCTAATATTTAAATTATCATGCCAAATACGTGACGTACGTATTATTTTGTAACTCCATCGTTACGATACTGATATTAATTTAATTGCCTTTAGAAAAGATATACCTAAATCTCACAAGTTGTTGCTAAATATAATACAAGCAGTAAAATGACGTGGAAACCTATGACGGTATGGCGATACCTTTTATAACTGCCAGCACTAAAACACTTAGCACATCTAGATAGCAAAAATGGTTTTCCAAATTCAAAACCTGACAACTTGACCAGCTGTAAATTAGGTAATCAAACACTAGAAACATGCTAAGGATCTTTTAGAATCAAGTTAGAAACCTTAAAAATATGTGTTTCTTATGATTAGATATGTCAGGGATTAGGTACCCTAAGGTATTTATCCTAAGACTTGTTTTTTTTGTTAACTAACTGGCTTTATTTTTTTCTTGTAAAATCTATATTAATATTATAAAGCTGAAGAGTTTGTTTGTTTGTTTGAACGCGCTAATCTCAGGGACTACTGGTTGGAATTGGAAAATTCTTTTAGTGTTGGATAGTCCATTTCTTGAGGAAGGCTATAGGCTATATAACATCACGCTACGACCAACAGGTGCTGAGCAGCGCGGGTGAAACCGCGTGGAACAGCTAGTATTAGTTATACGTGAAAATGGCAATTTATGAGCGTTCTGGAAATCGATTGTCTACCGAATCAATTGAATAGTTTCGACCTATGAAGTTATTTTGAAGTATCAGTATAAATAGACGTAAACACAACAATATATCTCGCAACATTTTATTTAAATTAAACTCGCAATAAAGATCTACTTAGTCTACTTTAGCATCTGCTACTGAATGAGCAAGTAATAAGGAAACAAGACTTCCTCCTGTTCAGTATTCACTGCGGGTCGCGTAGCCCGCGCACGCGCTTGTTCGGAAGCCGGCGAGCAATGGAATCGTTACATGCGGAAGTGTCTCTGGCCGAGTTACTGAAGGCTGTTTTTCTTCGAATTATCTGCCCATATCACGTTTACTTACGTGAAGGCTGAGAAACTTAGAAATTTTGAGGAAGTCTCCTTTAACGAGGTTGTAATAAAAAGGTAATTGTAGAAGAATTTGTTGTGTTTTTTGTAAGGAATTCACTGAATAGTGGTTCTGTATAGCCGTTTGTAGCTTCGATAATGTCTTAACTCTTCAAAAGATTCCGGAGAAGAATGAAGTTCATTTCAATCTTTTAGATTTCTTACGTCTCGTCTCGTTTGCTAGTTTCCAATTCTGGTACAGCTAGCTTTATATACCTACATTTACTTAACCTAGACTGAGTCAAGGGCTGACTAGGTGCAAGTAGGCGTAAGCTTTCTCAAATGAACTCGATCAAGGAATCTCGGACTTTCTCAACTTGCACACAATCTGTATGCACTAATTGTATCCTTGTCTAATCTATGCAAAGGTGTTTTGTCTCTTTCTTTCGAATAATGAACAGTTAGTTCTTAAAGGCTTTTTCCGGGTAGGGACTTAGGAAACTATTGTAGGAAGTTGGTCGGTCAGCGCCGCGCGGCCTGCGGGTCAAAGTAATCAATCAATCAAAAGACTTGGACTGAAGTTAACTACCGGTTATAGTCGTATTGACAACTCTATGTGCGACTAACTAGAATTGATGAACTTATACGTTTAGGTGTCTACCGATAGTTTTCATCGACACTCAATGCTTTCTTTAGTTATAAAATAAGATCTTTCTGTTAAAAAATCTTATTTCCCAAAGGGATGTGCCGCTGTGTCAATGTTAGAGCGAGTCTTGTTTTATTTCTTTTAGAATATTTGATCGGAGACAGAATCTGTCGATACCATTGGCAAGAAGTTGATGTTGTAATAGATATTCTTATTGTTTTTCGTTGCAATCAGTTGTAAATCTTATGCACATTATTTTATTTGTGTGAATATTGTTGACTGCTGAAGTCTTTTCTTTCTACACAATCGAGGTACTAGTTTTTTTTTTTAATATACTGATACTTGTAAAATATATACCTACTTCTAATTTAGATAATTATATAGATACTTGTAATTTACATAATCTGGTGTTGTGGCTGTTTTTTCATTAAAAAAGAGATGAATCACTCGTTACCTACAGTGCAATAATATGCCGAAAAACTGGAAAACCTATTCAATAATTTCCCATACATTCTTTAGCATGAGTAAGTAACGCATTATGTGTGTCAATACATAACTGTTTGTATGTTTATGTGCACACTTACCTGTTATTAGCACATAATAACAATAGCGACAGTGCTAAGAGTGCGGTCGACTGTCGGATGTAAATCGACTGTCGACCCAGAGGAAGTGACGTCAATACGACGGCGTGACGCGCCGGTAGGGTTGTCACTTCTGGCCATTGTTCAATTAGTCAGTGATTCAGTAACATAGTCGATGCCTCTTAAACTCCACTGTAAGCAAGAATCGGCTTAACTTTTTTTGCATCCGACTTGCCCAGTCGGTTAATCCATTCATGGTCGAGTCATCTGTAATTGTCTCAGTTTGACAAAACATTGGCGATGTTCTCCCATTACAGTAATGCCACATAATATTAATTTATTAAAGAACTGTTTAAAGTAGATCACTCTGTGATATTAGTTATTTTTATTTCTGCTACTAAAATGGTAACGGATTGACTTTGTAATTAAGTTTATTTTAGCGTTTTCTCGTTATTAACATCTATTAATATACAATACTAAATAACAGGTTTTAGAATTTGACAGTGTAAGTATGAAATGCAAAAAGTTGTTCATCTTCTTTATTAGTTGAAATGCCGCATGAATTAACTCTAAATCATTTTTATTCTTGCTTCTTTTTTGCGGTGATGCAAAAACTAATCTTTGACGTCTGAGATTAGTCAAATCATGCAATCACTGTGATATAAAGTATGTTTCAATTTTATTTGATAAAAAAAAAACGGGAAAAAACTTTGTGTTCACCAAAAATACTGATCGTGCACCAAATATTCTTTTCTGAATGCTAAAAAAATGCGTAGGTTAGGTTAGGTTAAAACTGCGACCCTCTTAAGAAACAACCAAATCTTGCATAATATATCATGTTAGAAACAGACGATGTTAGCCACGTCACTTGTTTAAGTCTTGTAATCGACATAATATTTATCTTACTATACAGGGTTACAGGGAAAGTCGTACTGAATATCAAAGGATGTTATTATTCAGGTTATTTCCGATGAATTTTATTCTGAAATAAAATGTCCGAAACTTAACCGTTATGGAGATATTAAATTTTAAAGATTATTTTGAAAAATCCTTTATTTTTGGCTTTTTGTCGTTTTCTTTGGGATTAGAGCTCCTAGAGTCGGTTTTTTTAATGTATCTAGTTAGAGGACATGTCCATAAATAAAAATGATCAACAGAAACTGAACCTACTACTAACAGCTTAAAAAACTGCTCGACAACGGTTAGCATTGTGAATTTTCTAATAGAGTGTTCTTAAC
Source organism: Ochropleura leucogaster (assembly GCA_958449745.1). NCBI lineage: Eukaryota > Metazoa > Arthropoda > Insecta > Lepidoptera > Noctuidae > Ochropleura > Ochropleura leucogaster. Next base: position 20,408,504 of record OY288203.1, read on the forward strand.
TTTAACAGGCTTTTAGTAAAAAAAATTGTATGGAACTTATTCTGCAATTAATTTAATAAAGTTCTACATCTCTTTAGCTATTCAAAAAGGTATAACACTTGCTATTAAATAGGCAAAACATTGCCCATATAACAGTTAAGTTAGGAGAGGGTACATTTTTAGTTTGAGGTAAAAGTAGCTAAAATACGTAAAAAAGACAAAAAAACTTGCAATAGGGAAGTCTTACATTAAAGAGGGTAACTCCTCCCTCAAAAAGTTTTCATATGTCTCGCCATTCAAGTTATCGGGCAGGAAGTACCTATGGCCCTATCAAGTTATTTGATATTATGCCCATCCACACATTAAGACTGAATCTCCTTTGTGACCCTTTTGGTCTTTTTTCTTGGGGTTAACTTGCTCTTTGGGAGCCCAATAATGGGTGTTATGATAGTTTGTGATGCCGTCTTTGTCAAATTTCGACTCATCTGTCCACATAATTTTCTTTAAAAAATCCGGATCTTCTTTATCGGCATTAAGCATAAATCTGCAGAAGTCTAGTCGTCTCAATGGATCTCCTTCTTCAATTACTTGCACTGGCGTGTAATGGTAAGGGTATTGCGCAGAACTGTGCATTACGAACCATGCAGACTTTCCACTGGGAAATACCAAGCCGTCGAGCGACAACGTTTGTTGACGTGGTTGGATCGGCTTCAAAGAGACGTCGTATTTCATTATCTTCGTCGTCGTCATCAAGAACACGAGGTCGTCCCATGTCAGTCCGACGTACTAGCACAGAACCAGTTTCTCGTAGTCTTCGATAAACTCTGTCAAATATGCCAATATCAGGTACTCGGAGAGTAGGATACCTTAGCATGTATTGCCTGTAGCATAAGAAATAGCAGCGGCCATGTAGAACATGAATTATAAAAATATTGCTAAAATTTTTGTCTTTTTTTACGTATTTTAGCTACTTTTACCTCAAACTAAAAATGTACCCTCTCCTAACTTGACTGTTATTTGGGCAATGTTTTGCCTATTTAATAGCAAGTGTTATACCTTTTTGAATAGCTAAAGAGACGTAGAACTTCATAAAGTTATTTGCAGAATAAGTTCCATACAATTGTTATTATTAAAAGCCTGTTAAAGTTAAGAACACTCTATTAGAAAATTCATAATGCTAACCGTTGTCGAGCTGTTTTTTAAGCTGTTAGTAGTAGGTTCAGTTTCTGTTGATATTTTTTTATTAATGGACATGTCCTCTAACTAGATGCATCAAAAGAACCGACTCTAGGAGCTCTAACCCCAAAAAAAACGACTAAAAGCCAAAAAATAAAGGATTTTTAAAAATAATCTTTAAAATTTAATATCTCAATAACGGTTAAGTTTCGGACATTTTATTTCAGAATCAAAATCATCAGAAATGACCTGAATAATAACCTCCTTTAATATTCAGTACGACTTTCCCTGTAACCCTGTATATTAAAAAAAATATCTAAGTGAAAATTTTTGCGACAACCCTATCAGCTCAAAAGTCGTCGAAACAATAGTGATGGGACATATAAGTACCGTATATCATATTTCGACATGACAATGAAACCTGCTGCTACCAAGAACGAAACTCGTCAGCAAAGACGTTATTGTTTACTATACATTGCTACCTCACTTACTTCTGGCGTAAAACCATGTAATCGTTATAGATAGATGTATAAAGAAGTGTACATGATGTCGGTTTAAGTGTGTGACTTTTGAGGACATTCTCACTACACAATGGGACATTAGTATTGACTTTGTGCTGGTATTGACCTGAAGAAACCTCGTTTTGGCGCGAACTGTTTTTGTTTTGTGTTATTTCGGTTCAAAGCTTTTTGTTAAAGTATCTTTTGGGTGCCAGAAGACGGGGAAGGTTTTTTCCGATAAACAAAAAAAGTGAATAAGACAAAGTAAACTTTTCAATCATGACTGACATTATATCGTAGCCCTAGTGTGGGTTCGGTTCCCAAGTTGGATAAAGTATCATCAAGTTTTTTTTTTAATCTTTTTTTTGATTATGTAGAGTTAACGGCAAAAGGTTCGCCCCTATTATCTGGGACTTAAACATAATTGGCGAAACTAAAGGTAAAACCTTTGCCTTGTCTTTATTTACTTGTGTTACTGTGTATGTGTGTTTAATTAGCTTACAAATTGCCGGCGTTGGTATTCAGAATGGCGATAAAAATAGCATTATATTATTTTTATTTAACATCACACTTCACGACAAGCTAATGGCAGGTTTATCAAAGACAATTAAATGTTATTAAAATAATTACTAAACAATTATTATTTGATAGGCGTTTATCATCAATCAATATCAGAGATGAGTCGACAGACATATTTATCGCATTCATTCTCTCAAAGTAATTCTATCTGTCAGTCTGTTGACTTTTAACGCCTAAACTATTGAACCAATTTTTGTGTAAGACCTATAGATAGGGATCTGGAGAAGGACGAAGCTCTTTCTTTGTTTAACACGTAAGTGACATCAGGGTCATCAATTTCTTGTATAATATTAAACATTCAAACTTCAAAACGTTGACGTACACCAAAATAATTTCATAACGATCTGATCAGCAGAACAGGTAACAGACGAATATAGTTCATTTCACATGGAGTATGGATATGTTTCAATAGGTACGCGAGGGTTTTGCATTCCACGTATAGTAAAAAAGAGAAGGGGTTGATTATTAGAAATATTCAGTAGGACGCCACACCAAACCACCTTACGGTACTATACTACCGCCATATGTGCCTGTTACCGTAGCGATGCCCAGCATGGCCACACACATTGGTCACTAAAACAAACATTTGCCACGCTCCAAATTCTTTCGTCTTAAACTTACCAATTAACCGACAATCAACATAATTCTTTCATAAAAGAGATTAAATTAAGAAGTTATTATACTTATTATACAATAGGAGGAAACAACGGATTCTGCGGGTTATGCAAGCGTTGCGCAAGCGCACGACAATTACTATGCATAGTGTTTTTATAGCGAGCTTAGAAAGTATAGTGTGCTCGCAACGAATTGGCGGATGACGGATTATTGACGGCAGGTGTTGGCACGCAGACTATAGTCACGCGATCTAGAATCCATCCACTTTTCTCGGAAAGGTACCAAAGAGTTGCTGGAGTCCTTTACACTAATACGCCCAAAGTCCGCTTGTGGAGCCGATTGTAACAATAGTTATTCAAGATTTTTTCTTTGAAGGTATTATAAACGAGAGCGCTTTAAGACGAGGTAACCCACGTTAAATCACTCTAATGAGACCTTCTCTTTCATTATTAACTGTTAACTTCAAGGCCCCTCCATCTTGATTACCCAGGAAAACTTGAGTATTTTCCTCTGAAAAGGTAAATTTTGGTTTTGTTTTTTCGTAAAACTTATTGTAACAATGAAATAGTTGGAATTGTATCATAATCTTACATTGCAAAGTGTAGGGGTTTAAATACAGGGAAATACAGGGACAGTACAGTATTTGTTTTACAAGAGAGCAAACTAATTTAATTCTACTTTTAAGCAACGATATTTAAATATCCGACACAAAAAGTAAACACGTATGTACGTCTGAAATACGTCTTAAGAACGAGTATTTATCGAACCTACGTCACTGATTAACTAACAGATAATTTGTTAAAATCACGTAACGTAGTGATTGTTTGTAGATCCGGGAATTCATACCTGTGGCAACAACAAATCAGTTGCGATAACCAACTAAGCTCAGTTATCGTAGGAATGTGTTGATCAAATCGCGGCACAAGACGGGAGATAACGAGACCAGCTGGTCGCTGGCTTACATTGGATTCATGAACGAAAATGATATTAGTACAACTAACGTATTGTCTTGAATATCATCTGCCTTTTATGAAGTATGTTGGGGTCGGCTTCCAGTCTACCGCCTGCTCCATTATATCAGTTGTTACATAGGAGGCTGCCTACAACACACCTTCACACAACTTCTACAAAACGTGAATACACAATAAGAATAAACAATCTTTTGCCCAAGGGACTTAAGTATAAGGTTTAAATTTTAACTTGATACCTTCACGCGTACCCTAGATAAAAGAGATAGACAGACAGACATACGGATGGACAACACCTCTAAGTTTTTCTTTTGAGGTACGGAACCCTTAAAAAGAAATAAAGTAGTCCACAATACCGGCGGATATAAAGACTTAGGAAACCCATTGCAGCAAGTCTATCCAGATAAATAGGGACCAAATGCAGTGAGAACAGCAGCACTTTGGGTTTGTAACTTGTTTTATTATCTTTTTTCGATTTAGGCTCAATAAGCGACGTGTGTCGGCCATTACAAAATGAGTAGATAATTGAGTATATACTTTGATTGGCTATACACGATCTATGTATTAGCACAGATTTACATTATCATCGACAAGATATACTGATATCGCGCAATTCATGTTGATAAACAAATAATAATGATGTTTACTACAATTATCATTTCGCACTATTATTTATTATTGATAAGATTGTCACGCTGAAACTGCTAATCATTCTCAAAATTTATTGAAAAAATTAACATACTATTAGGTACCTACGTTTTTATCAGTTATCAGTTTTAATACGCGAGAAATTGGTATTTCCGTTGAACTATGTATTAAGGGATTATAGTAGGTTGACGCCCACTGTAATCCCTTTATGTTGACGCCAAGCAGAGAGTCCTGCCAGGGCCACCGCCTGCCGGGGTTGCGGGTTATTCAAAAGAGATACCACGCCCCGGAACATAAAGGGCAAAATAAGGAACACGGGTGGGTTGTAGCCCAGAGTGGGGCAAGTTATTTAATGACTTCCTATCCAAAAAGAGATTATAGTGAGTCAAGAGGGAGACCTGAATTCTACTTTTTGTTTCCGTAATCTAAATAAAGTTTTAACATAAACAAATTATTGTTCCTTACAAGAGATAAAAAAACCTGTATCAGAATTTCCATGGTATTTTTCCGACGAAATTGGACGTTATTTAATAAAAAGTCATCGAATCGTTCCTTTATATTAATCTCTAACCCTTTTACTTTTTATTTGACCAAACCATTGTCTTTTCAAAGCATCTTCTTATTGACCAACCCCTCTGTTTGAAGGTTCCTCAAATGTTGTTCATCCCTTCCGTGTCCCCTCCCCCCCCTCCCCCAACAGTCGTGAGCACCATCCACTGGAGTGGCCAATCGTCTCTAATGTGTGTGCTCACTTCAGACAAACAACTTCTTTGAGTTGCTACGCGGCCTTTTTCATCAATCATACTTTTCCATAAACTTCTACACATAATATGTTCGAACTATTGTGGTTGCGAAGCTGGGCGGTCGAATATAATGTAGATTAATGTATATGGAACAGTCAGCAATAGAGATAAATATACCCAGTTATTTTTTATGCAGAAAAAGTTGAAGACTTCAATCGGGGACGTCTTTAACTCAAATTTAGTTTATTTAATGAACTGTTTGTTTTCTATCAAATAAATTTAACTTTATTCTAAAACATTCATGGATGTTTAGAAAAAAAACAGCTGTTTCTGACAAGCATGGATACTTATCTTCTTTACTGGCTGTACGTTCGGGTAAAGGCACATAGCCTAGTTCAAATTGAGCCGTGCCTAAAAGTACATGATTCGACAATGGTGGATACAGATTGTGGGTCCCGGTCGGCACGAGCTGAATCAAAGACCGATTATTATTAATGTGTGAGTAGTCATTATTTCCGGACAGATTCGTTGTTCAGATCTATAGTCATGTGTTAATTCACAGGCGCATAATTTTACATTGTGTTAACATTATGCGTCTCTAATCAAATATATAAAATTCTCGTGTCACAATGTTCGATCCCATACTCCTCCGAAACGGCTCGACCGACTCTGAGAATCGGCTACTACATTTATCTTTCAGACCCCTAAGTGCAACTGAAAGCTGTGCGGGTGAAACTGCTGGGCCCAACTAGTAAAGGCATATAATTCTGACGGAATTTCTGTTTTCATAAAACTTAGTGTTTTGAAGTAAAGTTTGGCTCATGCTAATTCCACAAACTTTTCCATTTCCGATAATTGCTCTAGAAAGTCTACAAAGTTTAAGTTTTCTGAAAATCATTTCTTCGTACTAACTTATCTTTCTCCCTAATCACAAGTATTGTTCAGTCGTACTCGTTAAGCTTATTAATTCTGGGGGATTCTAATTACAAATTGTTCGTGATTTGAATTTATAAAATCTTCGCAATATAATTTTATCTTTAGCAGTTATTAGCTGTTGTAGTGTGTAAAATAACAAGATAAAGACTCTCGTTAAAGATCTAACGAAGACTATTTTAGTTTCTCAAGAATTCTTGCACTGAAGCGAGAACAACATTTAACAAGAAAATCAATCGCAGTTTACAGAGAACGTTCACAAAGAGGGCGATCAGAGAGAGCTCACGTAAACAAACACCTCGTCTGGATGGTACGGCCAACAGTTCACATTGAATGCTGTAATTTTTTTTGTGTTCCTAAATGTTTTTTTATTAAGAAATATGTAAAAAAACACAGTATAATCATTTGACGACACGATTGGTGCAATGGCTGAGCGATCGACTGCTGTGCTGCTTGTCGTGAGTTCGAGCCCCGCAAGGGACAAATATTTGTATGGCCTACAGATAGTTGTTCCGGGTCTGGCTGTTTGTGTATGTGAGTTTAAATGTTTGTTCACATAGTTATGTAACGTAAATGACTATAACAAGTCACACAGTTATCACGAAAAATACTTTTAATTAAGGATTCTCATTTGTATATTTGTGTGTGGCACTATGCCTTTGGTGTCGCACACACGCGATTTCAGAGTTATTCATGTTTTCAGCCATCACAAATTTAAGCAATTTTTTTTTATTAGAAATATTTACGAAGCAAGCGAAACACTGCGGTATCATTTTTCCCTACAGGTCAAGCTATCATCACACGAAATGTACGTTTCTAAGGAATTGTAGCGTTGAAAGCATTCCTATTGACGGGCCTGTTGGTCTAGTGGTTAGTGGCCCTGACTGCTGAGCCGGAGGTCGTGGGTTCGATTCCCACCCAGGACAAACTTTGTGTGATGAGCATGATTGTTTATTCTGTGTCTGGGTGTGATTTATCTATAATATGTATGTATTTATAAATTATATAAGTATGTATATCAGTTGTCTGGTTACCATAACACAAGCTCTGCTTAGCTTGGGATCAGATAGCCGTGTGTGAGTTGTCCCAAGATATTTATTTTATTTACTTATTTATTATTACATTTACAAAATCGAGCTAGCAACAGTAGCAAAGAAATATACTATTACAGTTTCTATTTGAATTCCAATAAAATAAAATAAATAAATATCATCGTCAGTGTATCTGGCAACTGATCAAAAATATATTCGTTCGTGATTCAAAGTACATCATGTACCCATCTACGAATCAAATATCATCTGAAATAACACGAATAGAATGAGTCACTGAAATCAACGTGAAATATTCAAGGAAAAACTTCGGAAGCTTCATAAGTGCAAAAATATTGACACTGGCGGGAAGTTCCGGGAAAAACGAATTTCATTCATAACTGCTGAAGGACTGAGGCATGTAGTGATATCTATAAATAAATTGAAGTACGAAAATGTTTACCGAAATATATTTATCGGAATTGATATTGTGTTCAATACACAACAAATAATTAAACAAAACAGTTGATAATGACGACTACTGTAACTGTTGTGTTATGTAGATGTTTCCAAAAAATATTTAAAACTTGCGTGTAGAGAAAAATTTCCACCTCAATCGTTACCTGCCATTAATTCTTCTTTAAGTAAACATTTACATTTCGCTATATTTTACTCATGAACCTCCTAAATGGCCGTACTATTTTTGAACAGAAGCAATAATTCTTTTAACGCGGTTCGCTTTAGATTTTTTTACGAGTGTTTTATTTGTTTACTTTACAATAAAATGTTTGGTTCACTCGCGGTTTAGTTTGGTTTTGGTAAAAAAGGGTATGGTACATCTACAACCTTTTCACGGTATTATAGTGCCCCCACATTTTGTCAGACATATTTGAATAGAGGGCAGGTCCAATGCCATCAACTGGGCACAAAGCTAGACTCCGCATTGCTTGAGAAATTCCTAATGGAAAACCCAATAACACTGCTCGACCCGGTAATATATATGTTTGATTATTATGAAGACAACAGGGGTCCAGTGTGTTAGTAATGTAATGGCATCCAGGATCTTATGGGTTGCTCGAAAGAGGTACCGTAACATAAATGGCAAAAGAAAGTGCACGCACGGGTTTTTTGTCAGTAAGTCTAACCCCCGAATACTGAAACGTCACTCGAACGCACTTATATTTAACAGATACTTAAAAGTGACGTGTGACAATACGATATCTAAAGTTTAGGAGCTGCTCAAATGTTAAGCAGCCCTCAAATTTTGAGTGACGTTTCTGCGAAACGAAAAAAAAAGTCTAATGCGAACTGTATATTGCACTTGAAGTATTGTGTCCCTAGTTGCAAATAAATAACTGTAGGCAAATGCTAGTGTAATAATTATAAAGATGGCTGCATCTAAAGACCAACAAGTGGATGAAAGCAGATCTTTTTTATAGTTGATTCCTCTCCAAGTCTTCTCAATTCAATGAACTATGTGGCGCCTGCTTGTCTGCCTGTCTGTCACTGTCTGCCTACCCCCATGGGCAAGAGCAGAGTTTATATATGTACCTGTGTAAAATTAACTGAAGAAAGAAGAAATTAACAGTTTAATTTTATTAGGCTGTACTTTGTTATAAAGATTAAAACTATTACATCACAATTGATTAAACACTATCAACATGTATAAAATAATCGCACGTCTACAATGACGATGTAATCTCACAATGAAGATAAAATTAATTCATTAAGTGGCGTGCTTTGTTTTAATCTAATATTATTCAGTTATTAGAGACGTGAGACAGAAGAGGAAGCAACAACAGACTATCAACCGGTTTTAGGGAAAATATTGACATAGTCTCTGTATTATGTCACCGACACTTAAATGACTGATTTAACACGCAATTAACTGTTCTTTAATAATGAAGAATGCTGGCAATGTGACCTTCAATGCCCAGGTACTGTTCAGACTTTTGGGGTTTTGGGATTTTCTTGGCGTTGTTTTCGGTATTTGGCGCATATTCGGCGTTGCTTAACCTTGAAATTTGCTTATTCAATAAGCCCACTTTCAACGCATCTTTAATAGCAGTAGTTTAGCACTTACAACTATAAAATACACAACACAAACAAACAGGAAGATGGACCAGAGATACTTCCAATAAACGATGATGATTCAGGTAATTTGGTCGATATGTATATTCAGACGGCTTGATCCGTAACTGAGGAAAATCACTCATTATTCAAAGTAACCTGCATAGGCTATCTATTACACAGTGAACACTTTGAGTGATGATGAGCTAGTGGCTGCTAGAACACTGATGTGGCTCTTTTTATTTAAACTTTAAGTGCATTTAATAATCACAGTACAAAGGTGGACTTGATGATTTGTGTTTTATACCCAGGTCAGTGGTTTTACTGGGTTTTCATTAAGAACTTTAGCAGCAACCCAGATGATAAGTGCCTGGTGGATGGCATAAGCCACACCCAAGCCATTGAGAGAACCCACGCATAAAAAAATCCTGGATGTACAGAAAGAACTGCTTGATGGTAATTAGCACCTGATCTGCATCTTTCCTCTTAAATCTGTTGATGAACCGTATCTCCGTCAATACAATAATCGTGTTAAATGAATCCCTGAAGTCCGCATTGCATCACAAATATATGGAACTTGTAATCGTCACCTGCGGCGATAAACGCGGATTAATGTTCGTGTCGCGTTGTGCCGCCGCCGCCGAACCAAATGTTGCTCCCACGCCCACACGGAGGTGCACGGCTCGTGTGACGACTTGCCGAAGCGCCAAGTAATGTCAATGACATTCATGCTTGGATTATATTTTGCAACTGTATCCTATTTTTATTAATATAATTTGATATTCTTGAAGTAAATAGATTTAAACGAGTTATTGAGCGGACTTTGCGTAATGGACGGCGTTTTCTGCTAGACGGGCGTTTTGACGTCAGGGCCACTGCTTGCCGGGGTTGCGGGTAGGTTCGAAAGATACACCGCGGCCCAGGAACATAAAGGGCAAATAAGAAATATGGATGGGTTTTAATCAGTACAAGTCTGATACTCCCATCCGGTACGCCCAGACCAGGAGAAGTCATTTGACCATCATCATTTTCCTGCCCTTGTCCCATTTTATTTGGGGTCGGCGCAACACGTTTTCTTCTTCTATTCTCCCCTATCAGACGTCATGGCATCATTTACTCATTTGATGATTTCCCAAAAGAAAAAAAAGACAGATTTTACAGACAAGTGAATTTCTCAAATAGTAAAATTAATGAAGTGTTCGTTTCATTGACCCCAGACCCTGGTTCCAGTGCCTGGTTCACTGATAGACCAGTGAAGCGATAAATAGACGGACTAATCTAGTCAAGCGGTAATTACGTTGATCTATGTTCTAACGTCGTTTCAACGTTGTTACGAACCTATTAGAGGTTAATGTACTCATTATTGGCAGACACTAATTAGTTTCAGATAACACTTAATTAATGCTTCCTTATACGTAACATCACGCCTATAGACTTTGAAAGATAAGCAGAGGTTTACTTATAGTTGAGCCATTCTGCCAGTTATGTTTAAATCCTTTGTAAGAGAAGGTATACCTGTTTCTTATTTGTATTAAACAGACATTAGCGTTTGATTTCTGCGTTCAAAAACTTCAATAGTAGTTTCAACTACTGCGAAGTTACGAAAACTTCAATTAATCCAAATCAGATTGGCAACATTTCAAAATAACCCACCCACAGTAGAGCCACATTCAGAAATCTTACAAAACAGACCAAAAGCCTTGCTCCAAACGGTATGTATGCCAATGACATGCTTCAATAATCCAAGAATAACGCACTCCCAGCGTATAACGTGCATGAGCACCGAATATGGCCGTCAGCCTGCACCAACAAGCCTTATAAAGGTACAATGACCACGAAATTGCTAAGAAATATAGATTTTATATCTTCATTAAAGTATTTACTACCTTATTTGTTACAAGATAAAGTTTAACTTAACATGATGTTAACTGTAGCTTAGATTAATTGAATAATCGTTTGAAAATGAACTTTAATCATGTTAGAGCATAGGGTTGATAATTCCGTATGATGGGTGAAGTAGTATAGTTGTGTGGGCTTGGTCCATTCATGCATACCAATCCGGTCTGATAGTTTGCCTTGATATTATTTTGTTATTCGTATGCACTTGTCGAGTGTTTTGTATTATTGTTTAGTAATCAGCTGCGACTTGCGATGTCTTGGAAGTTATTGTAGTTTCAGAAAATTTTAGTAGGAAGTAAACGCATCAGCTCAATAAATGCGTACTACGTATATCATTTGGTATTTTGACTGGACTTTTAACAACCCCCTCCTCCGCAAGCCCCTAATTCATGGAACTTAGGCACATCTCTGCCTGACTCATTGCGGTTATAGGCGTGATGTTATGATATGCTTTCAACAACTTGGAACTTATTTGAGGAAACTCATGACTAGGCAGACGAACGTAAACTGAACATTTTCTGACCAGTACTGAAAATGTGAGAAATTTGTGCCTGTTTAATTCACATATTCATTATTGTATTTGCATGTTTGTTTATATATTTAAGTGTTATGTATTTATACAGGTCATTATACTTATATTTCATATTTAGGTTAACACATTCATATTCTCTTCCTGTTCTCACACATTACTGTCTACGTTTCTTTTCTTTCTTTTGAAACAAGCTATGCCTTTGTACGTTATGTTTTGTTATTATGTTTCCTTATGTTTTCTTCTGAGTGTCATTTTTTTTGTGAATTTAGTTTTTGTTCATTTAAAAGAATTATTAATGTTCTAAACCCTAATTAGTTCCACGGATGAAAAAGCATCCAGTAATAAACCATGTTAATTATATCTGGCTTATTTTAACATGCAGTGCCCTGAGTCAGGTCATCTAAAATTAGAACTTAATAAAGTTTCCTTACTCAGTGTACGGTGACATTATTAAACCGACGCCTCGCTTACCTGGAAACAAAAGAAAAAAATACATTAAAAATATTACTTTAAAAGTGCATAAACATTTCTAAGTATTAATTATAATTGACTTTTAATTGATTCTGAACTTTGATCGCAATTACAGCTTCTCATTTATATAGTCAGTAGAAAATAGTCAGGAGTAAATTTAAACACCTTCATGAAATTATTTGCATTACAGAAACGTACAAGGAATTACCATATCCCACAGCTAATGGAAAAAATATTTCTATAATCACACTAATGGGCAGGATTTTAGTGAGAGTTATATTTTTTTTTTCTTAAAAAACTTTACCCCACAGTAGGAACTTCTCCTGTATCGCGGGTGCGTTTACAATCACTTGAACTCACTGGAACAACTATAGGTCATACAAATATTTGTTCCGTGCGGGGATCGAACTTGCGACACCCACCGCTGCAGTTGATTTCTCAGCCATTGGGGCTACCGTGTCGTCACGGTAGTAATGGCTAATCTTCGCGTTATGCTCGTGAACGGGTGCTGCTTGTGGTGACTGGTCGTTTTGTGGTTTTTGTCTAATATTAGGGATTCCTTTTATGTTTAGCGTCTTTCTTTTGGACTATGGTCTTAATCTTTGTACCATAATGTATAATCTAACATTGCTCATTGAAGCGGGCACGCCCGTTAGCGTAGAGGCTTTATATACTAATGGTGTGTGCTAGATGACATGTGACAATAATTAAACGGATTCTTAATTTTACCTTGTAAAAATGAAATCGTATGTAATCTGGTTCTCCTAATCTGACTGACAGATGAGTAGCTAGAGAGTTGCTCCACCACTTCTTTTATCAGCTAAAATACTAGGAAATGTCGTTTTGGAGGACTCTGTCTTGTAATATTGACGTTCAAAAAGAGTTAATATCAGCCTTAATAAAATTGAATAAATGACTTGAATGATTTTGACTTTGAGAAAGAACTTTACAACTTAGTTAATGATGGACGTTGACCTAAGACGAATAATAATTTTATTGTTTACTAGCTTTTGCCCGCGGCTTCGCTCGCGTTAAATTCGGGGTAACACAGTTCCCCTTGCGCCTTATTGATTTGTAATAGCAACGCTAAGTTTTCCCTTTTCTTCCCTCTTTCTCCCTCACATCCCATTTTTTCAAAAAATATTAGCCTATGTCCGTCTCCTGGTTCCCAACTACCTCTGTACCAAAATTCATCAAAATCGGTTCAGCCATTAAAGCGCGAAGAGGTAACAAACAAATAAACAAACTCACTTTTGCTTTTATAATATTAGAAAGGATTAAATAAAATATTGAATCCGCCTGAATTCCTCCTTCCACTGAATACTGTTGATACACCTTAAAAAATCATGAGAACCGATATATCACCTGTGACAAACAATACATGAATATAACTTTAGAGACTGATTTTATGTTATTATTCCTCATATATCAAACATGAGTTTAGTAGCGAAAGTTGTTTAGTAGTGGCGGGCAGATTCACCCCCTTGACGTTTGCGGGTCGATGTATTGATGTATTTATCTTGCATAAGTTCGAGAAAAAGCCGACTTGGTTCGATTTATGCCGAGAAGATCCGAATTTATGCTATGACGGTGGTGCCGATCGGCACGAGCTGAATCTGTACCGATACAACGTTTTTTTTAAATACTTCCGAATATGGCTAACAAGTCGTTTTGAACGAAACGTTGAAGGAAAACATTAACACACACAATTTTTTTTTAATTAGCCTATTCAGCCCCACTGCTGGGCAAAGGCCTCCCCAACTCTTACAAACTCTTTTCACGCGCCTCGTCGATCCAGTCCTCACGCACATCATGATATTGGACGACGCCTCCTGTGTCAGGGTGCTACATACGGGCTATTTTGACCCACAGCTCATTGGGCATGCAGTAGACATGGCCAGTCCTATCGCACTTCAGCTCAGCGGTTTCTTGAGCAATGTCAGCAATTTGTGTTTTGGAGCGCAGTGTGTTTGTAGTTTGCTAGACATCTAAAATACTGCGCTGCATGGCATATCGGACAAGCTCTGCGATACTCAGATAAAAAAAAACTATAACGGAAAGAAAATATAGATAACAATTTTATATATTGAGAACAGTATGAATATGTTTTAGGAGAATTGCCCAGCTTTCTTGATCTAAGTTGTAAATATTCTTTTTTAAATACTTGATAAATAATATTATTGTGCTTTGGATATCGTCCCCTCGACCAGCCCCAAATTCTTTAAAGCCGTTTTCTAAGAGAGCCCACTTATGAGTGTTAGTGTCGTTTCCGACAATCTTCTCGTCTAACAGATCAATAATTTCCAACAGAGCCAGTGTAGAGTTTACAATACGGGACCTGCTAGGATTCACTACAATCGGCTTATTTCTATTCGCAATCGTATTTTTCAATATGGCAACCACAGATATTGCTTGATCCAGATCCCCCTGTTCACAAGTATTAGTAATAAATCTTAATTTTCGCTGTGCTCTAGGCTCTAGAGCACTAAAATCAGTTTCCTTAAGTTCTTCAGTGAAAGCATCTATAGTTTTTTGGAATTTATCGGAGTCATACGACTGAATTGTTGCCAAAATGTTGGATAAGAATACAGAGAAGAGAGATCTGGAGCGGCATATGCCGAGTGTTTTACAAGCATGAACGTATTGATGTTTCTCCACATTTTCTACCACTCTTACGAATGTATTAACCATGTCTATATTATGCCTGAGTGAGCCCTGTGATGATGAAATGTTACTGACTAAGTGATTCAATAGTCTGTTAAGGATACCAGAAGATGTGTCGATGGAATTTAGAATTACTTTTTGTGTTCCCAATCTTGTCTTGATTTTTTGTATGGCTGTGTCTTGGGTGAATTCATTGAACTTGGCTTTGTAGCTTTTCTCTAACTGGTCAACTAACGTCTTTAAATGATCCTGGTCAGTTTTATGTTTGATAGTATTGAATTTTTTTATCGTTTCATTAAATATGTAATTGTAGAAATTAGTAATCTTGTTGTTGTCTTTCACCACGAATTTTTTGTTGTAAATAACTTCAGCTCTGAATGTAGTTGTTATTAGTTCTGCGTAAAACCCATGTGTTTTCTTTGTATAATTTTTTCTTCCTAAGTCTGTCGCAACTGTTTGATGAATGTTATAGTTCAATATATTGGGTAGAGGCAGTGTTTGCTGAATGTTGTAATCTAAAATGTTCGGTTTGTAGTTCATAGCTGACCGACCTGTGTCTTTTTTTACAATAGGTTTTATTTTATTACCCTTATTTACACTTTCAGTAGAAAGAATATAATCTGAATCTGTTTTATCTTTTTTATTATTTGTACTTCTTAGTGTTTCTATAGGCGTTTTGGTTGTATCTTTATCAAACACATAACTGTCCTTTTCCAAATCACTTGCGTAGTCAGAATCAGTGTATGAATTGCTTTTGTCACTACTGTAACTATCATCACCAAATTCTGACAATTTTAGAGATTCACTTTCGACGTCTTTAGGCTTATTTTTATAACGAATACGGTCTTCAGTATCTATATTGAATTGTTTTATGTTTCTGCTATTTATCAAATCATCCTGAAGTTTTTTTTTGTTGATTCCAGATAAAACCTTTTGTTTTCTCTTTTCGGCTGCGTGCAGTAAATCTTTAGCTCTGTGCATCTTATCTGTTGTGTCACCCTTCTCTGCCCGGAAGTCGTTTTCCTGCGTTCTATAGACACGGTACTCATAGTTCCAGTTTTTACCAAAGTTAATTAGCCCATCTACTTTTATGCTGGTTGCTTTTACCAATGGAATTGTACCTGAAATTGTAACTTAATATCGTTAACCTTAACCTTCTTTAAAAGCTGCTATAGGAAGGCTTTTTAGTGCAGGACGCAGGCCCCTCATATTGCTCGCCATTCATCTTGATTCTCAGAAGCTCTCAGAGAGATCGGCGTAGTGCAACCCACCGCCTGTGGACAGTGAGGCGGTCCAGTTGAGTTTTCGTACCAAATACAAATCCCAAACAGAAATATATGATGTGCTTGCTTGCAAGAAACGCAATATGTACTATTTATCGCTGCGTACATTATCAAGATAGGCCTTGAAGTGGTTCAAGGCCTATCTTATTCTTAGTGGATGCAGCTGAATGCCATTATTTTACGCGGAGCAACTACAAAGTTTGTCGCCTATCTGACCATCACAATCCAGTCACTGGGTGATGGAAAGCTAATGGGAATCACAATTTGTTGCTAAAACATGAGCTAGCCCAACATACAAGATATAAGTTAAGGTACTTCAACAAAATTAAATCACTCACATAATAGAAAACACAATTCCGGTACACAGTACATTCCATCTCCTTATCGATACTGTTTGAAAGAATAATATAATATTGCTTTTACGATTATATGTGCTGAGGTGGACCTAAACATGTTTAAAATTCGGTAATACTAGAATTCGGCTGCTTTATTTCGGCATTCGGCCGAACGAAGTTCCGTTCATGGTCCGAATATTTGTTTCACGTACACACGGCGACATAACATTAGATATCGCATGCACAGGTACTCGCTTATGTTAATAATCGTATTGGCTGTCATCGTTTTTAAATTTAGCGTAGTTACAGTTTATTACGTGATTAGTCGCTGTTTAAAAAAAAGACGTATGCCTCCGAATAAATAGTAATCAAGACCACTGCTATTCTTATTATGCCCACTTTTTCCAATAATAACAACCCTTTCCAAACCAGTTTCAACGGATCCCTGATTATACGGGAAATCGACGGTATACGGTCCGTAATTGAGAGATATTCAATAATACGTTTTTGGGATGGACTACTGGGTTTGTATTCTTCATTTTGCTAACTGACCTCACTGCTAGTTAGTGAAAAATTGAAGGAAAATGTTTACCAAATTCGCTTTATTTTTAATTCGTAATATGTTATATTACAAACATTTTAAGTGAAATAAATATTACTTCTATTATTTTTAATTAATCTATTATTTTAAAATTTAATTGTAAAAAAAGGAACTGTGTGAAAAGTATTTTTAATCAGTTTTTTTTACGATTATTATCAAATCACATATTTTTACACACTTTGTTCAGAAAAGTCACAGTACTGATGGCAACATTTTTGTCAATTGTTTCTTTTTTTTCTTAGTTTACGTATTGTAAAGTAAGCAATGATTTAATGCCACGCCTACGTCCTCTAATACTTAAGTATTTACGCTGTTACAAGATTAATGTAAAACCAAATGATTTTAAAAGAATAACCATGAAGTTTCTTGCCAAGTCTTCTTTATAGGCAACGATCAACTCGAAGCGTACAGTTTAACGAGGTTTTATAAGTGCCCATATGAAATAAAATATGTTGATTTTGTTGTAGTGATTTTTGAAAGATCAACCAACATAAACCATACGTATGATATTTTTAACACATTAATAAATTAAGCATGTTCGTTTTAAGTTGCGCGTAATTTAACCGAAGTTCGGCCGAACTCGACACATTCGGCAGAATCCCCATGCGGTCCATCTCTACGTATTGCTGCCAGTTATATCAAACAATTTCGCAGTGATTTGTGGAACAGGCCACAAGCGCAAAAAAATTAATCGATATTTTGGAGTTTCTCAAAAGGAATTAAATGAGGCAAGAATATGAATTATTTTTGCTAGCCTTGAAAGACCCAGTGGCCAAAAGCTTCCCTCTATTCTTGAATGATGATATCCAAAAATTTAAAAAAAAATATGTAGTTGAAAATTTAAGAAATTACTTTCAGAACATGGTGAAATGTTTGTGTTCAAATGGTTGCATAACACCTCTATCTAACCTCTCGTGATTACAAGGGTGATGTTATGTAATGTTTATATATTGTTTCTATTGATAGGTAATGCACAAGGAATTCATAAAATCACACGTAAAATATACATGTTTAATTATTTATTCGCAATCTTGAACAATTTAGCTGATGGCATTATGTATTCATGCATCAAACTACGAGTAGCTTTTCCCTTTGAACTATTTCATGTAAATGTCAAGCGTTTCAGGAGCGAACGTTTGATATATTTTTAAAATCTTGAAAGAGATATTTGTTTGAGATTGTTTGCAATTAAAATGTTTTGCAATTAACACTGCAAAGTGCAATCACTACCCATTGAGAAATGTTATTTGAATAATTTTCGCAATTTGAGTTTGTTCATTTTACTTTTATTTTTCCTTATATTTTTCCCGAGCAGGTTCTTTGAAAATTAATAGGTAACTATAATGTCAATATATCTCACCTCACCTTTATCGTATGTGTATTAAATAAACTAACTGTTAGCTTCATAAGATACCATCACGCCTAAAGGATGAATGATGTTTATTTGGCAAGTATTTTACATGTCTGTTTTTTAAAACTAGATGAGGCCGGTGTTCGTACCCGACTACTTTAAGAAGAAGTTGCCAAAACAAACTCAGACAGAGGTCTTTTTAAGGTCCAGACATAAATTTTCGTCAACATACATGAGGAGTATGCAGATAAGTGTCTGAAATGGTCTTTTTAAGAAAACACCACACAAATTAAGTGTACCTGTCCAGTCAGTGCAAGCATTTGTCAGTTATCGTGTAGCTCAACTCATAACCCAAGGAGCTCAACGATACGACGAACAATACCAAAAAAGGAAATTTATGTAGGTCGCTTAAAGTAGTAATCCCCAAAAGGTTAGGTAGAGGCGTACCTTTTTAATTCAATAAAGGGGGTGAGCCTTTAGCCCTCATCTCCACGGAGATCTAGGCTCCGAGCTGCTGGTGTTAAATTCCGGAAAATACAATAAAACTTTTTCTGACCTGTGAATCGAACCCTTACCTCACGACCTCGTGAACTACTAGTCCTTACAAAACATAAGTTGAACGCCTAATGTGCCTGAATCGTCCTTGATAACATCAATTCCGTAAAAATATTTTTCCCAAAATCCTTAGACTTGCACCAAAATATATCTAGTCTATAAAAGAAATGACAAAAATCCTGTCATTGACATTTCCAATGCGGCCAGACAGCTAGTAAGGCATCAATATACATATTTAAATACTAGAATTATATTATAGACATTCCAAGAGCAATTTGAATGCATAATGAAGGTCTGAACGAAACCTATATTGAAGTGGCAATGATACTGTTTAAGCGGCGAAAAGAATACTAATTCGTGATTATAAGAGATATCTCTCAATTTAATAACTGATGTTATTTATTTTATGACGGTGTATTTCTATAAACTTCCAGAAAATTCATAGAGGTAGGTAGAGGAACAAACAGTTATCTTCAAGATATTAAAGAAAGGCAGTCAGAATTTCATCGCAAATTAACATAATTGCTAGATACTTTACACTTGGATCGTAAGCAATATATCAATTAGGTTTTGCACTTAAGTTATCTTTTTATTCTTGTTGGCTTCCATCCATCTTTTTCTATTATTATAAAAGCGAAAGTGTGTTTGTTTGTTTGTTACGTCTTCACGCCTAAATGGCCCAACCGATTTTTATGAATTTTGGTACAGAGATAGTTGGAACCTTGCAGACGGACATAGGCTATTTATAAAAAAAAAAAATTTCCACCATCACGTGGATTAAAGTTAGCGTTAGCGCAAAGTAACTATGCCACGCCGACGAAGTCGCGGGCGGAGGCTTGTATCTTATATATTAGCCCCGAGTATCATATGATTTATTATGAGAGCGAAGAAGCGGGTAAAGCTAGTCTTTTATAAATAAAGTGAGATAGAGTTTTATTTATACAAGACAAAATTCACTGCTGTCAAAATATGGAAACTTTGGCAAAGGACAATGTTGTAACGGTAAGTGGAAATGCGTTTATGTTATATCATGTAGAGCTCAGCAGCTTCTGATTCTGCTCATATAAAGATTGCGTCATCTTATAAAAAAAAAAGTTGATGTGCAAAGGTGTTAACATTGATATCGGCTACAGACCGTGGGCGTTCTTGTACCAGTTATCACAAATAATAGGCGATTCATGAACACTACGTGACACTAAAGTGTTATAATAATGTCAATTATGATTGCTGCTGAGCCGAGCTTTGACATTGATTGACCTTTAACAGAAGAAGTTCTACCGCCAATTGCAATCAATAAACATTATTCAAATTAATTTCCTCCAATTAAAGTTGATAAATTCGGCGAAAAAAACTTGCCTCAAGCAGTCAATTGAGCAAGTGTACCTGCCGGCGGCGTTTTGTAAAACAATTAAGGTTCGTTACATACATGTATCCTGTTTCATAAACGCTTGTCCTGTTGTACCGACGATTGCGATGTAAGCGGCACAGGCGCGAGGCGGGCCGCACGCGATAGCACCCGTTCCGGGCTACTGCTTGTGTCGCTGTTCAACAGCTATTTTGGATTTTCGAAAAATAACCATTTTTTTTTCTTTGGATTTAATTCTTAAGTATATCTTTCTTTACCAGAAAGTAAACCTCTTTATTATGTGAAGAGATTTTATTTTACAAGTACACATTTCAGCCTTCACGGATTGGGTTGGTCTTGTTTTTGTAGGTCAAATGAAATATCACGGCACGAATACACTAAATCTACTGCATTAACGAATCATGAATCATTTTAGACATGAAATCTATTATGTTTGTTTTCAAGTGTACAAAGATAATAACAATATGTTTTGAATGTACAATATTTAGGCAACAGATCTATTTTAGATCAAATTTAGTTAAGAAACTATTAAAATGAATTGAAATGAATAATTTAAAATGAAAGTGTTGAAATTTAAAATGGAAATGTTTCTTACAAAAAATGATGAAAAAATAAAAAATCTTGTTGCACATAAACATTAACAGAACTAAAACCACGTGTACAATCAAATCAAATCAAATCATTTATTTCAATTAGACCATTACAGGCACTTTTGAATGTCAAGAAACAAAATGAATCTACAGTCCCGGTCACAAGGCATAATAACTTGTGAAAGTACTGCAGTTGCCCATTCCAAAGCGTTGATCTCTATGGAGAAGAATGGGCAAGAAACTCCATGGACACTCTTTTAAATTCTGATATTTTTACAAAATAGTATTTACATCATTCGTGTTGAGATTATACAAATATGTGAGAACGATGTAGAAAGACGTGCACAGTAAGAGCGTCCAGAGTAAATAAAAAACAAAATTCAATTTAAATCTAAATAAAATAAAAATGACCGTGGTAGTTAAAAAATGACCAGTCCCAACTGACAGCGCCCGTTCACGAACATGACGTATGGATCAGCCCCATTCAGCTCGACCATTTTGAAGGGAGCTAAATGACCCGACACACCCGCCACCATCAGCGAGACATTTAAGTGAGCATGACACTATTAACCACCAGGGCTTCGTCAAGTCAATGATAATACATAGCACTCACATATGGGCTTAATAATTATACAATACTAGAGAATTGATTCTATACATTGCAAAGATAGTCTTACAATCTTCTGCAGCGTCCATTATAGCTTCGGATACTTAGTAATGAGTTTACCCCTATGCTTGAGGAGCAGGACCAGCATTGAGCCAAGCATTTTTATCATCAATATAATCCCCCAACTTATAATATGCTTGCCTACATAGTGTGCGTTTAATACAAGATTTAAATTTCGTTTCATTCAGTTGAAGAATGTGGGGAGGTATTTTATTGTAGCATTTCAAACAGTACCCCATGAAAGATGAGTCTACTTTAGCTAACCTGAAACCTGGTTGAACTAATTGGTCCCTATTTCTAGTATTATAATTGTGTCTGTCACCTCTTTTACTAAAAAGATGCGAGTTTTTCCTGACATACATGATGTTTTCATAAATATATTGACAAGGTACTGTCATGATGTTAATATCCTTAAACTGTTCCCTTAAAGAATCTCGCCTACGTAGGTTATATATGGCTCTAATGGCTCTTTTCTGCAGAATAAATATAGACTCGATGTCTGCAGCCCGTCCCCAAAGTAAAATACCGTATGACATTATACTATGAAAATAACTAAAATAGACTAGTCTCGCGGTATCAACATCAGTAAACTGACGGATTTTTCTAACAGCATATGCTGCTGAACTAAGGCGTCCTGCAAGAGATGTTATATGCGGACCCCATTGTAGCTTTGAATCGAGTGTTATTCCCAAGAAAACAGTTTTTTCGACGAATTCTAGTTTCTCTTGATTCAATACTATGTCACACTCACTGTTTTTGACATTTGGTAGAGCAAATCTTATACACTTCGTTTTTTTCCCATTTAATACTAAATTATTAGCGGTAAACCAATTATGTACCTGCATTAGGGCATTATTTACGTCGTCAGGATTTGTGGCACGTCTGTTTATCTTAAATATTAAAGAGGTATCGTCAGCAAACAACACCATTTGTGGTTGGTTTTTAAATAAATGGGGTAGATCATTAATATATACTAAAAAGAGGAAGGGACCTAATATCGATCCTTGTGGTACACCCATCTTTACATTTAAACCCATTGAATTGACACCATTTATTTGTACTTGCTGCTGTCTATCATTTAAATACGATTTTACTAAACTAAGGGCAAGTTTCCCTAGGCCGTAATGTTCAAGTTTTAAGAGAAGGGTTTCGTGGTTCACGCAATCAAATGCTTTTGAGAGGTCACAAAAGATCCCTATGGCATCCTGTGCCTCTTCCCACGCAGTAAATATGTGTTTCAATAGGGTGACACCGGCGTCAGTGGTACAACGTCCTTTGGTGAAACCATACTGCTTTTCATGTAATATTTTATTGGTGTTAAAGTGGTTGAGCATTTGGTTAAGCATTACCTTTTCAAAAACCTTGCTGAAAACCGGCAAAACGGATACGGGTCTATAATTATTGGTGTCTTTACTGTCCCCAGATTTGAACAGTGGTATTACCTTGCTGTATTTCATAAGGTCCGGGAAGACTCCTTGGTCCACACACAAATTAAATATTAAGGCTAAGTACGGTGCTATAGTCTCAATGATAGCTTGACAAACTTTAATTGACAATCCCCAAAGGTCTTCGGTTAATTTGATTTTTATTTGTTTAAAAGCTTTAATGACTACAGTGGGGTTAATATGCTTAAACTGAAACTCAACCGAGCATGGTAAAACGTTTGCTCTTAATAACTCAACAGAAAGCAAGGGTGAGGAATTTAACGTTTCTGTAGTTTTAATTGGGATACTAGTAAAGAAATCCACAAATTCTTGAGCAACTTCGTTTTTAGTGGTTAGAAGACCACGTGAAGACTCTAGTGTAATATCATTATTATATTTTCTATTTCTATTAGTTTCGCTATTGATTATTTTCCAAACCGTCTTAATTTTATTATCAGCGGATTTAATCTTGTTGCTTATGAATAAGGCTTTAGCCACCTTGCAGGTGTTTTTAAACATTTTTGAGTAAGTAGCAACGTAGCGATTGAATATTTCCGAGTTGATGTAAGGCTTAAGGCCGTAAAGCTCAAACAGTCGTTCCCTACTTTTTCTTATACCCTTAGTTGCCCAATCACTAAACATAAACTTTGGGCTAATAGATTTAGTTTTTAGTTTTAGCGTATCATTGAACTCTGTGTAGACAACCGAAAAGAATTCCTCATAAAAATGATTTACATTATTAATATCATATCCCGGAATGACTAGATTACTTATTAAATTATTGTTAAATTTATTTAAATTGCTTGGTGTTATTTGTCTAGACTGTATCTGAATTTTTTGTGATGATGTGTAGGACTCGAAAACGACGGTTTGACCGCTGTGATCAGAGGGAAGGTAATTTACAATGGATTTATCTAAGAAGTCGCAGCAACAGAAAACGTTATCAATACATGTAGCGGTATTTGTAGTAATTCGGGTTGGCTCCGAAAACACATTCAACAAATTAAATGATTTAAAAAGATTTAAAAATCTACTGCTATTTGAATTTTCATCTAAAATATTGATGTTAAAGTCACCACAGATGACTAGCGATTTATTACCTGTTGCAAGTTTTGCCAAAGCATCTTCCATTACTGACTCAAATATCGAGTAGTTTTGATAATTTGGGGGCCTGTAAACACACACTATGACATGCCTATCCAGCTCAACACAAGACAATTCAATATTATGTTCAACCGATAGATCAATTATATCAGAACGACTTCTAAATTTAATACTATTTTTGACTAAGATTAGTGAACCCCCACGCATCTTAGATTTACGGTTAAAGCAACTGCCTACACTGTAATTTTCATAATTAATTAACATTTCATGATCTTTTAGCCAATGTTCGGTGAAACATACAATATCAAACTTGGTTTTTTCTAAAAACAATTCAATCTCTAGTTGTTTTGAAGAGAAACCTTGAATATTTTGATGAAATAATTTCAAGGAGTTCTGCTTAGCCCCTTTTTTAAATTTAACTATTTGAGAGCCAGAAGGTACCTTGGTGTCTGTTGTCTTACTAGCTAGTTTAAATGAGCCGGAGTGAGCGACAATACTCCCCCGCCTTCCTTGTAAAAAGGTATATTAGTAGAATTACTAATATTTGCAGTGTTAATAATAACAGAAGAATACATAGACATAATATTTATGTCCGAGTGAATATTATAAGCTAATAGCCTAGCTATTTTGTGTCTACAACTAGTAGGTAGAAACACACTACCCCGTGTCGACCTAAGTTTATCAACAACATTGTTAATATCCAGATACATAAGTTTGTCACAATAGTGACCTACCAAAAAATGAACATGCTTATTCAGCATGTGAATATAATTATTTATTCGTTTTGATAGTTTTTCAAAGTATGGAAAAGCACACAATATTATTTTACGACAGTTCAACTTTAACAACTCAGTTACACTATCTGTGATGTCTTCCTTCTTAATTTTTGAACTATTTCCTATAAATATGGTTAGATCAGTATTTTTGCTATAAACATTTCCTGTTACTAATGCCATTATCTGCTTATAAGTTAACCCTGGCATACAATTATTTTGACTGGGAAAGCTCAGGTTATTACTTAATAATTTACCTACACCCCTTCCAATACTATCTGAGAACATTACTGAGTGAGAACATTCACAACTTTCACATATCTCAGTCTGTACCACTTGTAAGTTATTTTGTGGAATATTAACTGTTTCTTGGTTTATTAGACAGTCCAGAGGCAATATATCTCTGTGGGTCTTCTCAATATTATTTTGTATATAAATTGCCACGAACATTGTTATTATGTTTTCAAATGATACAATACCTTTTACAGGACTACGCACATTACACAGACTCGACGTCGACTGATTCTGCCGTAAGGAAAATGAGACTTAAAGCTCACATTCGAATGCTTCGCTATAAGATCTCTGGGATTGATAAGTAAGAATACTGACTACTGAGAGAGATGAGCAAAAGTAAAACTATGTTATATAGTGATATCATCTTTTGTATTAGGTTTGTTTTGTTTATCTGTCTAGGCACATAATTGTGCTGATTACACATAGACTAATCAGATGATTTGTCTATAAGGCTTATTTATTATTAGCTTTCTAAGTAACTAACGCCATTTTAAACAATGTTATATTATCATGATTGTAACATTTCAATTCTGTAGACATTAGAAGCTTATCTCGATATTTCAGTTCATGCTGTAATAAATAGGTAGGTACGTACGGTATATAGTTGTTCAAGTAATAATATCGTAACAGTTTCTCCAATGTCATTCATTCTACAGACGAGCATCACCAGGATATAAAGTTGTTATTGCCTTGCTGAATGACAGCAATAATTTCAGTCATTTTATTGGCTCGCCTAATGTGATTTTAGCTTTAATTCTAGTTTAGATAAGTCAAGGCTAATGTGAGGTATTTGCACTTAAGAATGTGTTACATTTTAACCGACCTCAAAAAAAGGAGGAGGTTCCTAATTCGACAATATATATATTTTTGTAATGTCAGTTATGCGAATTTTCCGCTGTTTTAGAATTTATTTTTATAATCGAGAGGGTGGGTTTACTTTCGAAAAGGGCCGTATTAATTTTATATTTACTGCTTGGGTAGTTTATGAGTTATCTTCTATAATACATAATTTTTCTTTGCTTAGTAGCAATAGAAAATGAATACTCGATAAAAACTTGTGTGAAAAACCATTATACCACAACTAAAAAAGCTTTTTCAGGAATCAAATCTAATAATATCGACCAGTTATTCCGATAAATGTCCGAAATAGTTCAAGTGTTCGCAACACCTAGTATAGTAAGCAGCAGTAACAATTAACTGTTGACTCACATACCTAGGATTCAGTGAGTCAACTCAACTGATAAACTCCATTTGAACTGGGAAGTGCATTAATTCTTATACCAACTGTGTGAGTAAATGTGTGATCAATGCACATCCTCAGGTGAATAAATACATACAGTTTACTCGTGAAATACTGCTAAGTGTTACAGTAATATTACTCATCTATGCAGGGTGTCTAGCACCATCTCTTTCTCACACAGGACTAAGAACTGCTATAAGATGTCGTGGTAACCCTTTTGGTCTCCTGTAACTTAGTGATGTAGATAAAATTGATAATGTATCCGTTACGTGTAACTGCACCACTCTAAAGAATTGACCGCTGAATTTTGACTATGTATACTTGACTAAGTTTGTTATAAATAAAAAAATCATATTCATTTATTATGCCTTCAACAAAGTGATGTGTGAATCCTTTCATAGCTGTTAGGGCAAATTAAGAAGTGATAATTAATATATTTATGAGGTCATTTACTTTTGTAACTAAATAAACGTAAAATGAATCATATTTATAGTTACTATAACTGAAACCAAGCATTGTTTTAACACACTGAAACATAACGAAATACTTTCTAACACAATTTCACAATTTAGTTCGTATTGTACCGAAACACCTAGTATTCAGTAGGTCACATATTGTTACATTATGGTACTATAATTGAAATACTATTGTTATTATTTAGCCAGTCTCGTACTACAGAGAACCTGGTGCGTTTACGCCGGCGCATGAGTCACACATTTGTAATTATTACTTGTAATTGATGTGTCTAAGTGAGTTAAAAGGTTAATTTGGTAGATGAGCAGACGGCTGTGGTCAGGGAATTAGGTTGCAAAGGCTGACCGGTTTTAGAACATTGTGTTAATTGTGCTAAGTTTAAGGCTAACTTTTGCCCGTGTCTTTGTGGGCCTGGAGGTCGATAATTATCCCTAGGGATAATTTTGCCGAATTAAACGAGCATAACACAGTTTTCCTAAATTTCGCAACTATTAAGCAACTATTAATTTTATTATGTGTTAAAGGTTATTTTGGACTAAAAATGCGTCATGTCATACTATATGATTATTTACCTAAAAAAAAACTTAAAACCAAAAATATAAAAAGTTAAATTAAAACAAGACAAATGCTCAGAAACATGAGGAATAAAAATAAATATTGACCTTAACCTTTGCGATGCACTTTGGATTCAACAGAAGTTGTAAAAAAAAACTGCAAGAAATAGCATAATTCACAACACAAAGAATAAGAAAACCTTTTTTTAACTATAACACAACATAACATCAAGCCTGTAATTCCCGAATAGTTTGGCAGTGATGTGCTCGTCATTCACACACATTTCGTCAATTATCTTAAAGTTCCTTTCCCTTCCAACAATCCCATGTTGATGGATCAAAGTTCCGCGCTCCACATGACTTCGAATATTATACACCCGTGACACGAACACAGACTCTTCTTCGGCATTCTGCTGCCAAAATCCAATTACATCCGATATTAATTAGAGCTTGCATTTCTCCATGAACGGCCTGTGTAAGCGGTGTCGCATCTATATGCACAATTTTAGAGACTTAAACCGAAATTGCACTGAAAGAACTTAAAGTGATCTGTGAACTGTGTTGAAGGAATGGGTTCAAGGGTCATCAGTGTCATCGCTCCTTTGGATTAGTTACACTGACAGAACATTATTATTTTGGTCCTGAGAGCGTTAGCACACTTATTGATGCTAAATGACATCGAAACACCATTCATCGCGTTTATTTTCGGCTTTCGACACAGCCCTGAACTAAATGCAAAAAATGTAGAGAAAACATGTGAATAAATATGGTCACGTTAATAAATGTGGCCAGTCTCACTCCTTGAATATTTGTGTTTCGGCCTATAAGTCCTAATTAGAAGACAAATATTTGCTTCCACTTACATTTTTTTTAAAGTTTTAGCAGTTAAATGTGATTGATGCCAAGCCGCAGGTCAGTCGTTAGTTTCGCTTACAAATTCCTTAACTCATGTTTACCTCCAGCCGGTTTTTTCGAAACAAAGACGACTGTCTGAGTTTGTTTCGTCTACTTAAATTTGGTCAAATATTTGGTCAACAGTTTGAGATGGACTCGTTATTTGGCTAAAGTAAACTTTGATCGATTAATTTAAAGTTTCTCTCAGTTGTGTGGTGTATAACTGTTAATTAGCTGTTAAAGAATTAATAAAAATATAAAGTTTACTATTGCTTTGTGGTAATTGGAGACTAAAGGAGCTTGAAATAGTTGTATTCTAGCTATAGCGATAACAATTTATTTTTTCGATTTTACTAAAATATCGTTAGTCCGACACATTGTTAAATACGAAACGGTTTTAAAGCGCTCGGCACATGTCGCTCTAATTTAGTGTCCTATGTCATTCGGTCTCCAGCATTTTCCAACGGAACTTTTTTCCAGTATTTTCCCTGTTTCCACGACACAGCGTACGAGTTTGTCATGCTGCTCGTGATCACGACTCTGCTCATTAACATTCGTTAGCGGCGTCGTGACAGACAACTATGTGTCTACGAATAATTAACTTGCACTGTGAATGCGCCGCATTATTTAGTGGGAGCTGTAAGTTCTCGTGATTATTTTGAATATGCGTTTATAGACAGGTCTTGTTTTGGCGTCTTCTTGTTTACTTGTACCATTATTTATGTAGCCACTATACATACGTTTGATTATCAACCGCAGGGTGCAGTTGGATAGGCGTAATTTTTGAGAATATAGTAAGTGGTAGTTTTATCAAGTCATGTATGTACGCCATGCTTAGCATGCAGTTTCTTGCTTGTAACCTGTTGCTAACTAGTTGTTCCAGCGGTTTCACCCGCTGCTCAACTCCTTTTCTAGAGAAAGGTATGAAAAATAGATGTTTTTGATGATTCTCCGACCTCCGACCCAGCCGTTTCGGAGGAGTATGGTAACTAACGCTGTGACACGAGAATTTTATAAATTAGATATAAACGATTCTATTTCACTATAACGTGAAGAGATTGCTAAAAAATAAAGTAGCAGTCAGTTCCACTGCAACATAAGCTTCATACAACTATGAGCTCGCAGCGAAATTACACGAAAAAAAAAGCTCAGTCTACAAAATTAACTTTTTCGAGTGGCGATGCCAACGGTAGCTAAGTTTTGTATTTTTTGTTGACGGAGTAAAAAAGTAAAGGTAGACTCGAGCATTTTTGATTTTAATTTGTTTTGACTAACATAACATAATATCACGCCAGTATTTTGAACGGGTTAGGCATAAATGTATCTAATAATATATGTACAACTCACCAATTATTATAACGTCCCATGTAATACGGAACGAGCCTACATCCATTCCCTCTCGTTTACAAATTACTCATAAAAAACCCAATATCACTTTACCACACCTGGAAATCGAATCCAGGACCTCACGCTCAACAGTCGCGTTTCCAGAACCTGTACCAAAGAGGCAGACAAAGGTTTTACTGACTGTAAAGTTTGTTGATATTTATTGAGAGGGTTTTCTCTATCTCTCAATATGCTATCATCATCTCCCTGCCTCTAAGTAATCAAATGATTTAATTGCTTTGGATTTAATTCTTAACATCTTTAGTGACACTAACTGTGTGCACTGAGTCATACATATGAATACTACTAGGAAATCTAGATCTGTTTGTTAATTGCTTACAGACGTACCTGTATCTAAATATGTAACGAGGATGGTAAATGTAAACAAACTGAAGCGAGGTCTCCAGGTGAGTGCGAATGTTATACAAAGCGAATAAGTCATTTTCTAATATAGTTTTCGCTAATTGCCATTCTATGAGAATTAATGACAACTTTCCTGCAGCTACATACAGCCTTTCAGCCTTTTTTTCTTTTGTCAGATCTTTGATCATTTAGGATGAAAGAGTAGGGCTTAAACCCCTTTTCACTTTCCCTAAAAACATCAAACCAAAGCGTTTATTTCAATTAGACCATTACAGGCACTTATGAATGTCAAGAAACAAAATGACGCTACAGTCTCGGTCACAAGACATAATAACTTGTGAAAGTACTGTAGTTGCCCATTCCAAAGTGTTAATCTCTATGGAGAAGAATGGGCAAGAAACTCCATGGAAACTCTTTCACACATCTAAATGATACTCTTTAATTGTTATTACCGCTGTGATTAATTTTATTTAGGCATCCGTTTAGTTAAAATTAGTGAAAATGGACATTAGACAAAATAGTTCCAGGTAAAAGGGTAAATTTGAGCTTATTATATCACTGAAAGTTTTGGGTTTTTGCTACTTATGCTCTGCGTACAAAGGGCTCACGTACTGATACTGTTTCATCGTTAGCGCAAATTACTGCCTTTGTCCTTTGAAGATTTAAGTAGGTACCGTTCAGTAATAACGTGGGAGCTACTCTACCATAAATAAAAGAGCTTTCAGCAACTCTAGCTATATCTTTTTACATCATTTAAAACGAAGTCGCTTCCGTTGTCAATTCGCTTAGTTCTTTTAAACTACTCAACAGATTTTAATGCAGTTTACAGCAATTGGTATGTATGAATATTTTCATAACCTACAACATCACGCTACAGGGAGACACTTAAGAGTTGAGCGGCGGGTTAAACCTCTGGACACAGTTAGTTTTAAATAATGCAATGCATTTATATCAAAACACTATTACTTTCCTAAATTACTCTTAATTTAAAACCTTTGAAAATTCGAACGCAGATATAAACGGTAACCCTAATTTCAGCTCGGTTGTAAGTTATAAAATCTTATAGTAGCTACCTTAAATACACGGTTTGTAATGAGGCCGATCAAGTCATATACCGATGGAAGTAATGTAACTGGCCAAATAAACACTTTCCGTGACATAACCGACAGTTACATCTTCACTTAACCGTACAGGTAAAACTATTTTTTAATTTAAAGCAAAGTGGGTCACGTTCTAGTTATGCTTACTGCGCAATTAGACGTATTTTTGGGTGACACAATTTTTTCGCGCATCGCCTTACAATCTTTACTAATATTATAAAAGCGAAATTGAGTTTTTTTGTTTGTTTGTTTGTTACGTCTTCACGCCTAAATGGCTAAACCGACTTTGATGAATTTTGGTACAAAGATAGTTGGGACCCTGGAGACGGATATAGGCTATGGGCTTTTTTAAGGGAGAAATTAGGGTGAAGGAGGGAAGAAAAGGGAAAACTTATCTTCGCTATTACAATAAATAATGCACAAGGGCAAAAATAACAGGTAGCATGTACCTGCAAATCAGGAAAGGGGAACTGTGTTACCCCGAATTTAACGCGAACGAAGCCGCGGGTAAAACCTAGTTTAATAATATAATTAGCCTCTAAAGGTGGTTAAGTCTTTCGTACGGCAGCCGTACTTAGTACAAGCGGTGGTAATGTTAGAGCGCAAATAAGCGCATTCCTTGCGTGATATAACGTTTGCGCAAACTATTGCGCAGTTTGAGATCCTCAAGTAACATGGCGGGTTATTGACATCTGATGCGATCCGTGTATGTTGTCGTCAATTATAATGATCAATTTGTATTTCTATAAGAATACGTACTGCATTTTATACGATAAATTATTCAAAATGTAATAGATGATGAAGTGGATACTAATTTATTCATAGCAAGATATTTATTTATCCTACTAATATTATAAATGCCAATGTTTGTGAGGATGCATGTATGTATGTTTGTAACCCTTTCACTTCAAAACGGCTGAACGGATCTTGATGAAATTTGGCACAGAGGTAGATTATAGTTTAGAATAACACATACGGTACTTTTTTTTGGTATGACGCGGGCGAAGCCGCGTGCGCCAACAAGTTTATTTATATTCTAGACCGAGTGTAGATTTAATAACAATAATTAATATGTTAAAAATTAACGCTATACTAGACTCCCGTTTTCACCTACTCAATTTGTGAAAACTACTTGTTTGTTTTTCGTGTTAGCCTATAAAAACAAAAAGCATTATAATTCCGAACATATTTATTGGAAGAAAAGTTAATGCAAAAGATTTATACAAAATCTCTAGACAAGCGCAATCAACAAGGAAGATATTTAGTTTTATGATAAACTAGCTTTTGCCCGCGGCTTCGCTCGCGTTAAATTCGGGGTAACAAAGTTCCCCTTGCGCCTTATTGATTTGTAATAGCAACGCTAAGTTTTCCCTTTTCTCCCTCACATCCCACTTTTTTCGGAAAAGTATTAGCCTATGTCCATCTCCTCGTTCCCCACTATCTCTGTACCAAAATTAACATAAACAAATAAACAAACAAACAAACTCACTTTCACTTTTATAATAAACTAGCTTTCGCCCGCGGCTTCGCCCGCGTTAAATTTGGGGTAATACAGTTCACCTTGCGCCTTACTGATTTGTAATAGCAACGCTAAGTTTTCCCTTTTCTTCCCTCTTTCTCCCTCAAATCCCACTTTTTTCAACAAAATTAGCCTATGGACGGGAACCAGGAGACGGATCTCCTGGTTCCCAACTATCTATGTACCAAAATTCATCACAATCGGTTTAGCCGTTAAAGCGTGAAGAGGTAACAAACAAACAAACAAACAAACAAACTCACTTTCGCTTTTATAATATTTGTAAGGATATTATATATATTATAAATATTATATATATAAATATATATATAGTAAGGAGTAAGGTTAAGGATTTAATATTACAATCTTTTTTTGTACGATTAACTCCGAAATGCATTAATAAACCGCAAAAACTGCAAATGACGTTAGAAGGCTAAAGATAACTGATCTAATAGTTATCATAGTTTTATTATGTAATGATATCCTGTGCTATACAATATTATGAATGATAATCACAAAACCAGTTTTTCTTGAAGCGTTGCTTGATATAATTTGCTCTAAGCAGACACAGGTAATTAACTAATCGGACTATGGGTCAGCACACACATAGATAGATAGTTGTTACTGAGTGTATGCATCCGTGTACACACAGGTGAAATAAACTGAATGGATGGGAATAGAGGAAATTGACATAGTTGTCACGTTCCGTATACAAATTGAACATCGCAATTGTATGAGTTTGTTTTGACTGTTTCTTCTCAGAATAACTGGCCTCTAAGCATGTAGTTTCTAAATCAAATTAAACATACAATCCAACAAAACACACCCAACGTACAAAATTGCATACAACTCTGGTTGGGATAAATTATTATGGGTTACGAAATTGAAGACAAGTAGTTAGTGTCCAGTGACCACACAATACAGGACTTATGTTCTTTATGTAATCATAACTCTCTTTAAATTGTTTATTTTGTTTATTTAGGAAAACCACCTATTACATACTATAAACGGTAAACAAAGAATTGTACGAAACTACATCAGTACGTTATCCACATCTTATATAATTAAAATTGAAAGAAATAATAATAAAACGCCTTCGCTTTATTAAAAGACGTTATATTATATAATGGTTCATAACGGAGATAATTTTATACCTAATAATATTCTTGGATACATAGATGAAGTTTAAATCTTCATTATTAAAATGTTCTAGAAGATAATCGTATTAAACATTTTCTTCCTGTTCACTTTTTTTTGTGGATTAACACTTTAGACTTAAATAAAACAACCGGTTTGTATTCAATCAAAAGGAAACGTTATGTCGAGATAAATATCAATTAAACGTTTCAGACATGAGGAAATTACTTATGTGAATGTACATATGTGTGTAACTATATAATGTCACCACGTTTCGTTCTGGAAACATCTATGACATTCTCTTGTCATGTAATACACTTTTTTTTTACCAAGATTTTCTCTTTACTAGTAGAGTACTTTTCTATTCAGCCTACACTTCTAGCTCAATGTACAAAAAGAAATATATGGTCTATTCCAGTTCCAGTATTTTGGGGTTGCGGGTTGTTCGAAAGAGATACCGCGGCCCCGGAACGTAAAGGGTTTTAGTCAGTACAAGTCTGACACTCCCCCTCGCTCCGCCCAGAGCGGAGGAATTTATTTGATGATTTCCCACCCCAAAAACAATAGCTCAGATGCAGTTGCTCATGTTTTATTATTTTTTGCTTAATTATAACCACATTTAAATACTGCTACTGAGAATTAATTAAAAAAACTTAACAAAAAAACTTATTACCTATACGAGTGTCGGCCACTCGCAATATAATTTAGATAAATACAATATAGCCTTTGCCCTCGGCTTCAATGTGATGATAGGAATTATACTACTATACCAATAAAATAATAAAAAAAATATATAAAAATTTGTTAACCTAGATAGTGTTCCATCTGTGAGCCTCATTAAAATCCGTTCAGCTATTAGGGCTTGAAAAACTAATAGCCTAAACTCATATTTGAATAGTCAAGAAACTCTTACTTGAATATTCATAATATTAGTTTAGATTAAGACTAGGTTTGTTTACGTACATTTAATTTAAGAAACTAAAAAATATGTTGCCAATAAAAACGACAGTATTTTTTCGGACACGAGTACGGAAACGTGACCAGAAGGTACTCACGACCATGTATGTACATTGCAGATTGTTTGCGTTTTTTACCGTTTAAGCTTTTTATAATGTATTACAGTAGTTCAGCAGATGGTTAATACACATAGACAAACAAGACTTAAGGTTTATAGCAAAAAACACGCCAATATCATCGGGAGTATTAGCGATGGTGCTATCTAGCTTTGCTTTCGTAACTTTTTATCATGACTATGGGCTTAAATTTATGATGAATTTATGCAAGTCTGGTAGCCATTATTATTGGAAATTCACCAAATAAGACCACTTGTATATGAAATACATTAAGTAAAATGTATATTTTTCAATTTGTAACAATGTTTTTACTCACTACTCTTCTTACTACCTCTGCAACGGTCAATGGAATATCTTGTTAATCGGATAATCCATCAATGGATAACCTGTTATCAAAAAGGGTCAGATAGATAACCGATACAAAGATAAGCGGGTGATGTTGCAACACACGGATCACGTAAAAACTCGTCGGCTGTAGAAAGTGGCGCTTGGATCGAGGCCGCGTGTGCGCGCGCGCACCGTTGCTCGCCAGCTGAGTACAAGCAGGATTGGATGATATGAATCGAACTTGTAGTATTTTGATGTAGATACCTATTGGTAGGTGCAATATTGCATTTGCTATTTTGATATAGGTGAAGGATATTTCGGTACAAAACGAGAAGACGGGAAGATAATGTGACAGAGATAACGATGAGAGAGAAGCTGTGAATATTTGGGATTTAGGGAATTAATTCACGACTTTAAGTGAAGGAAGATTGGCCATTGATGTGATGTAGGATATCGACCTGATACGTATCTTTACCACCTTTATAATGTAATTTTTTCTTGAGGATTGATTACGTTAATAATATTGAAAAGGGTAAACAGGGCGAAAATGAGCACACTGGTAACTAAAGTAAAAGTATGTAAGACTATATGTATTACCAACCAGTCTTGCAGTAAAATCTATATTTAATGTTGGAAATGAAGTTATTCTGAGGTAACCTGTTTTTTAAGTCAGTTTGTTTACGTTGAAGACAAACTACTTTGTTTGCAAATCCAGCAATGTGCATAAAAATACAATTTTATGGACCTTGCAGCATTTATTTTGAACAGAATTCGTACAGTTTTACATAATATTTTCTGTTATCTGAATCATTCATAGCTATTAATGTTATCAATGCGAAAGTAACTCTGTTTGTTACCTTGGCACGCCATAGCCGTCGGAAGACGTATGATGGAATTTAGCACACTGGTAGATAGATGAGGTCACAGATTTTTATCACAACTAAAAAAATATCCGTATTTGTTCTTTCCCTGGGGAATTTCTTCCAACATAAGGGCGGGCGCAGCCGCGAGAATCTGATACGTACTTAATAATCATTATTCCCATTAACACGTATTCATTTTATCTTATCTGCTACATTAAGTCACGATGTATTTTGATCTACCTAATTGTAAATTCTGCGTTAGTCTAAATCTGTCTAAGACCAGTTATGTAAACCGTACACAGAATTTTTTTAAGCCAATCAGAAATTATACCAAATTCTCATAAGATTGAGAAATATTTATGTAAATCGGTAAAGAACTGCTATATCAATCTATAGTTATTCTAATTAGCTCTACACGTCGTGATATGAATGTATGAAAGTATAAGTGGACTTACTTTTGAGTAAATGTTCAGAATGTTTTACTTGTATAGGTACTTTTTTATTCCGTGCCTAAACCAATGTTGGAAGCCGAAGTTGGTCCAACTCGTCGTTTACCTGCCGCTTGCCTGTTACAAACTCGTTTATTGTTTTCTTGGTAAAACTTCAAACTAAATCAAAACATTTTCGTTCCCAATAGAAAAAATCTGACCTAAAGGTCGTTGACTCTATAAAATGGGCTGGTCGTGTGTGAACTTATGAATATTAAGTGCTTATCTATCACATAACGCATTCTTCGACCTCGTTCACGCGTATCTACTGCCGCGCATGTGCCCTTTACAAGACCGTTAGTTACACCGACTAACATATGTTCAACTATTTAACAGATGGTTATGATCTGTGCTTGACAATTATTATCTTCGTCAAATATTAGCTTCGTCAGATAAAGTTGGATTATTCTTAGAAACCGATGAACGTCTTCAATTTAAATTTAATTTATTTAGTGAACTGTTTGTTTTTAATCTAATAAATTTATTGGAAAAAATTCTTAGATATTCAAAAAAGATGCAACAGTTTGTGACGAGTCTAGTTACTTATTTCTTTTGCTGCCTGTAAATATTACTAGCACGTGGGCGTTTACTAAGCATAGCACATCGCATAAACAGTCTATAATTTTCTCACAGCTGAAATTCCTCCTCGGGTCCTTTCTATGAGATGGAACTTTGATCCACCACGCGGGCTCAGTGCGGGTTTGTAGATATCACATATCCAAAAACCTTACAATAATACACCTCTATAAAAGAATAAGGTTAATAATCGTAAATAAGAGAGCCCATACGTTTTGCAATGTCTATGAAAACGAAAAAAATAGCCTTTTCTTTTCCGGAACCATATTTGATCGTAACACAAATGTCATTCACCTCTTAGCCGACTATCTTTATATGAAGAAGGTGAGTCAGGCATATTACATAATTTTTCACAAAGACCAGGTACTCTTTAGCACAAATACGGTGTAACCCACATACCTTCAGCCGAGTCGGTGCAAATTACATAACACATCAAATTATATAAATTGTTTTCTAAGAAGCCTTCGACTGCTTTGAACTTCTCGGAAACTGATGAAATGATAAAGTGGGCTTATTGACTGTAATGATAGGTGTTATTAAGGAGATGTTTGGTCTACTTAAGTGGAATTAGTAAAGTCGCTAATTTCTTCAACAAATCAAAACGAGGGTACCGAATTAGGTAAATAAATAGGGTAATTAAATTAAGGTTAGATTGATATACAGGGTTATTTGTAAAACACCGGCACCCTCTCAGGACCATGTTACCAGCGTCATAATCAACAACTTTTGTTCTATGACATTTAAACATTTATTATATTTTAGTTCATCAGATTTTCATACAAAAACAAAAATATTTAAATTGAACGCTCTAAATGTTACGAAATCTATGCGAAGCAAACGTACCTACGGGGTCAGTGCGCGGCAGGTGTAGGTATGTAGGTACAGCAAACGGACGGAGTTGAAATGTGTTAGATAGGACAACGAAATCTTGATGATTTGTTTTTGGGAAATGTATAAAATTTTGTAAAAAATCATAGAACAAAAGTTGTTGTTCATGATGATAGTAATACAGTCCTGCGAGGTTGTCGGTGTTTTACAAATAACCCTGTATAGATATATTATAGTAAACTTTCTGCGAGTCAAAAGACAAAAGGACGTTCCCTGGTATTTTATATTTTATTTCATAAAATAAACCGAGTCAATCTAGGTAGTTACCTATTACTTATGCAATTTACTTCAAAGATTACCGCTAGCACTTGCGATAATAATTATGTAGTCAATATTTACTGTTATGATGATAAGAATGATGAATGGATGACATTCTACTGGCAGTAACAACAAATTAAATCGTTATTAATAATATATTTTTTACATTATGCAAAGCAATGGTCATTCAGGCCGCACTTCCCTAAATTTTATTTTAATAAAGACCTTTTTACAAAGTTTTATGACATTTAAGCCTTTTTTGAACAGCTTAATGATGTTACGTACTCAGGAAACTGTGTTACTATGACGTAACAGCAAATACAATTTTCGATGAATCTTTAAGCTTACATATTTACAAGTCATTATGACCTTTTACACTAAAGAATTACTGTTTAAAATGGCGTTACGTGTGTAGAAAATTGAGACGTTTCCGCATTAACGAGCTCGACGTAGAACAAGTTTTAGGGTCTACGAAAACTATTTGTAAAACAAAATGGCTACATGAAACTTTTTTCAATTATCGAAATTTTACTAATTGTGTCTGATTCATACGAAGGTTGACTGGTGAGAATACGTTTTGGAAGTGTAGCCTAATTGATCGAGTGATCGCAATTACTGGGCTTGTGGTACTGGGTTCGATTCCCAACCATCAGGAGTTTCTAAATATCAGCCAAGGTCTAGATTTGTACCCAAATTTTGCAAATATATACTATTCTATTCTATTCGATACCCGGTTGATGGTAATAGGCTCTTAAACATAACTGGCAAAATTTGGGTGTACTATTAGGTACAATAGTGCCTACCCCTACGGACATTACAGGCGTGGTGATGTGAATGAACAGAAGTTTCACCCGCTATTCAGCTCCTTTTTTGGAGGTGTTTTGAAAGGTAGTAGCCGATTCTCAGACTTCCTGAATTTGCATAACAAATTTCATAAGAATCGGTTGAGCCGTTTCGGAGGTATGGGAACGAACATTGTGACAATTTTATATATTAGATTTTCAGCAGTTTAGGATGATCCCTGCTACACGAATAGAGACAGCACATGGAAAAACGTCGTTACGATCACATCGGAGCACGAGTGACGACTTCCTCATTTCCATCAATTGCCGCGCACAGCTTGTGCGGGGCGATACGCGACGTCTATCTATGTACTCGTACCTATACTACCTCTACATACGTATTTATATACTCGTTGAATTTTCCTGTTATTTCTAAATTGCTTACTGTAATGTATATGTTGCAATTTCAAACAAACTACAACCGATATGTGACCGTTTTACCTTAATTAATAATACACCACAAGTAATAATAAGCAGTTGTTAAATAATAAGTACCTATCGATTATATTACTACCTACCTAAACAGCCACTTAACAGTATTGCTTACAATTGATGCTTAAAGGCATGCTTACTTAAACGGCAGAAAATGTATAATAATATATGACTCTGTGACACGTTTCATCAAGATCCGTTCAGCCGTTTTGACGTGAAATAGTAACAAACATTGAATCGCTGTATGATAATACCTATTAGTGTGACACTTACATTTATCAACAGAACTATGTGGTTAAATATTCCATCTGATGTTCAACACAAATCTTTTTAAGATTTAATCTTAAACTAGGACTTAACTATTAATTAATCATATAAAGTTACGTTCCTCAGATATCATTGCCACTCTTTATGTATTAGTGTTTAGAATCAACCACACATTTCTATCATTGAATGTAAAGTTAATTTATACATATAATGAATTATGAATGCTGACCACAGTCTGACATAATTGTCTGTATCCGAGTGCTCAATATGACAAGCACTCCATCAGGATGTTGCGACGTGATCTAACCTCAGATTATATTTGTATGAATCACAAAGATCGCATCTTATAACGTTTATTGTTATTACAAGTTGTTGTTATTTGCGAATAAAACATTACGTCCTACGGTTGAAAGGAAAGTATTGAAGAAATCTCTTTTCACTTTAAAAAACTGGCCAAAGGTTCTGTTCAAATTTATGACATTAATCGGCGGTTTCTACTCACATAAGGTTAAGTCAAAAACCGAGGTTTACAGGAGAGCGTAATTTGTGTTCAACACGCCCTAGAAATAATTCTATGAGCAATAATAAATATTTTCTTTCTACAATATTTAACAGTTTTAAGAGCTTTATGATACCACTAGCTGTTCGGTTTCACCCACGCTACTCAGCACCTGTTGGTCGTAGCGTGATGTTATATAGCCTATAGCCTTCCTCATGAAATGGACTATCCAACACTAAAAGAATTTTCCAATTCCAACCAGTAGTCCCTGAGATTAGCGCGTTCAAACAAACAAACAAACAAACTCTTCAGCTTTATAATATTAGTATAGATTTACAAATAAATATTTTATTTTTTCAAGTCTTCTTAGAAAAAACTGAGAGGTGACCGTTTCTACTACACTTATTCGTCGTATTTATAAAACTTGTTCTCTTATACGATTTCTAAAACAAGGTAAATAAATTAAATAAAAATCGTATGTCACCATGTGCACATTGATAATCTAAATCCAATGAGACAAAAAAAAATGCCATTTTCGACATGTCTTTATGTAAGTAGGGACTGTCGATGGTCATATCTAAAAGGGGCCACAGACTATGTGGTATACTATAGTTAAAAGTTCTACTGGATACCAACTACTCTACTATGACGTCTTAAAGCAGTTCTTATTCCATTGAGGGAAAGAGACAGAGCTATACAGGGTGTCTAGCACCATATCCTTCTGTACGCGTTCCGAAATAAAGGATCTTGACAGACAGATAGACAGACAAACGGACAACAAAGTGATCCAATAAGGGTTCCGTTTTTCCTTTTGAGGTACGGAACCATCAAAAACATGATATATTATTCAGGAATCTCTCAGTTGCAGTCTGGATTCGTGTCTGGTTGATAAAAAGTTCGTCAAAATATCGGAGTATTATTAAGTATGTCTGTGCGCAACCCTCTGAAGATTACAGGCGACACGTTATGTAATTGATATCTTCTTTTGGATGATTTTCTTCTTACTTCCTACTATCCTCACTAATATTCTAAAAGCGTAAGTGAGTTTGTTTGTTTGTTACCTCTTCACGCTTTAATGGCTAAACCGATTTTAATGATTTTGAGATAGTTGGGAACCATGAGAAACAGACATAGGCTATTTCTTTTTTTAAAGTGGTATGTGAGGGAGAAAGTAAAGGGAAAACTTAACTTTGCTATTTAAATAAGGCGCTAGGGCAAATACTACGAGTAGCAGGTACCTGCAAATCAAGAAACTGTATTACCCCGAATCAAACGCAGGCGAAGCCGCGGGCAAAAGCTAGTAATATTATAAATACGAATGTTTGTGAAGATGGGTCGATGGATCAACTCTTTGTTGTTCTGCTCAACCGGACTATAAATTGTCAAAACCGTAACCGTCATAATATATCGGACATCGTTCGGACACGTCCGCTGACCGGCTACAGAAGGGAAGTCACGTGGCACGACTAGGCGCCGCCTCTTCCGGACACACGCCGCACTCACTACGCAACGATTTACGACGCCGCGCCGCGCCGTACACAATTACACATGATTAATGATGGGATGGGCATCATTACAATAATTATACGGGAGTAACATTCTAATTAGGATTTTCGTAATTACAAATTCGAGGGAAATATTAGAGAACCCCGGGAAAAGAGTCATTCACCTTCTCGTGTAAGTGAATTATTTATGTGTTAAATTTATTTTATTTTATTACCATTATTATCCATTTGTCTAATGTTATAGAGATGAAAAGGGAAAGAGTGTTTCAGTTTTTTTTGTTAAAAATTGTAATTACCTACTAGGTTTAGTTTACTCTACATCCGTTTGCTTTAACAAAATATTTTGTAAACCCTATTTGATACTCACTTTATACATAACAATTCGGTATAGTTTCGACGACACAAGTTGTAACCAAATACGAAATACGTTTTGTTTCAATGTTATCAAACTAGTTGTAGTAGGCTCCTTGTTAACATGCGACTTATCGTTTTTTTTATTGGCAACTTTGGTTTGATAAACTAATTAGAATTATAACTAATTGATCTCACTCTTCGCCATTTCTCGCGTGACCACGGCATTGATTTATTTGCTAGTTTTGTAATGCAACTATCAATCAAGATGAAATCCTGTTCAATCTTCAAAATAATCAATCAACTGCAAAATAATCACAAAACATAATCGAACTTTATTCGACCCCGGATGGTCTTCACCATTTTTTTGTATTAAAACATCACTTAACTAGAGTACAGTAAATCTGTTCATAATTATGTTCGTAAAAAACTATGGTCAACACATGCTTTTCAAGATTTTTTTTGAATAAACAAACATTGTGAAGACTTGTTTTTGTATGACCACACTATGACGGTGTGTCCTGAGTGTGGTTGTGCAACAGTTGTATAAGTGTTGTGTAAAGGTAAGTTTATTTGTTAGCAAAACAAATGATGGGTTTGGGAACACGGTTTTTCGGCGATGTGCCTACTATTTCAATGCCTATTTATTACATGTTCTATTTCTTTTGTAGAAAGTGGCATCAACTGGAGAGGCGGTATTGGCATGTGTTGCATAACGTTTGCAGTTACTGGGGAAGCGATACTGAAGACATAATTATCATTGTTCGTAAGTAGTTAC
Organism: Ochropleura leucogaster; assembly: GCA_958449745.1. NCBI lineage: Eukaryota > Metazoa > Arthropoda > Insecta > Lepidoptera > Noctuidae > Ochropleura > Ochropleura leucogaster. Next base: position 20,451,463 of record OY288203.1, read on the forward strand.
GTACGTTTTCTACATAGTTGTTGATATTATAATATATTACGAATAAAGTGCTTATTTTAAGAACTTCAAACAGCTCTAATATCAATAAGATTGTTTCTTTTAAAAGTTATGGAAGAAATTTACAAGATTAAAATTGAGCTCATGTTGGTTTCAAAATGTTGAAAAATTGAACAAGGAAGTGATTGGGTTGAACTTTTACGGAAATAAACAACTATTTATTATTACATCCATTTTTGGATGGTCGACCTTTTCGATCGATAAGCTCAGATATAATTGTGAAATTATGGTATTTTTATTGGTCTTTTATTTTGGGATGCACGTTACCTTAAACGACCCCAAAATACTCGTAGCTGGAAAATAAATAAACATAATTTATATTTTAAGAAAATATAATTTGCTTATTTTCTCCGTAACATCTCTTTAGAAGTTTTTTGTAGTAATCTTAGAAAATCCCAACTACTTACTCATATTAACAAAAAAATCACGTGTCTGAATGATATTTGAATGGCAGAACCATTTACTTAAATCAATAATATGTTCTCAGTATTTGGCACAAGTATAATCTCTAAAACTTATTCAATATTTGTCTATATCTTATAGTCTGTCAGTTGTGTCACAGATTATGTATTAGTGAGTACATCAACACTTTGACGGTATATCACTGTCTCAAAGTTAAGACAAAACAAATAAATCTAGATACTTGGAACAATTTAATTTTTGCTGTTAAAATCCTCTATTCGGAATATTTTAGTATTTGATTTGCATAGTTAACAAACCAGATATGATTAGTTCTCTGACGTCATCAAGTTACCAGTTAAAAATAGTTAAATTTAATAATATCATATAGTTCATTAGGTTGTTATTAATGAGGATTTAATCGTTTAAGATTTAATTCAAGGTTTAAGTTTGTAAAAAGGTTACCGTCTTCGACGCCTAATACTTATCACTAACATTTAAATGTGTCAGAGAACATTGCCTTTCACTGGCGTACAGCTTGTAAGCATAGCATTTATCACCTATGTGTGAATTTTCACAACTGTTACTGAATGTATGTTGATTTCTATCTATTTTGTCGAATCTTGTAAGACATTTTAGATTCTTTTAAGAATACCAGGCAGCAGTTCCTTTACAAAGCGGTAAGCAGAAGTACTCTTTTCCGAAATTCATTTCAAATTGAAAATATACGAGCACTCATTCAAATAATCTTCTGTTTTTTCACAAACTAGCCTGACCGATATACATTTTCATGGAAACTGGAAAATTAACCGTTTGTTTTAATTAGGGTAACGAGTATTGGAGAATCAAAACGAAAGTAAATAATCCTAGGACGAACTAGTAATTCAAGAATTGAATGAGCGTGTCGTTGAGTCTATTATTGAAAATGAAGCCTGGTATATTAGTCAGCGTATATATTATCTTTGGATCAGTTTCTTTGATTCGTATTACTCAAATACATGTTTTGATTGACCTTTCGCGCTGAAAATGGCAAAAATGTGCCGAAAAGTCGCTGCCTAAATAGAAAATAATATTTCACTAAGGACCCCAGTTTAAAATTACATTCCTTTTTTATATCCAAACCGATCATCCTTCGCACTTAATAATTCGTGTAAATATTTTAAACTAGTAATGCTATTTTCGAAAATATCAAGATCATGGAAATGATTGAAACAGTCTTTTGATTTGCATTAACAAAACTTGAACTTATTAATATGGACTTTAATTTAAATTTATTAGCGTCAATAAACTCTACCACTAATATTATGGTGTACGTGACTCCAGACAGCACAATAAGTTTTCAAAGTCTGCTATAAACAGATTTGGAAACCTCGTCTCGTTGAACACGTAATAAGCATTCCTACAGAAAAAGTTGGATTTTCCGGATTCCGTTTTTTAGATTTTCTTAAAAAAATAAAAATATTCTAACAGTATTCCTGAGTTACACACTACGTAGGTACCTTACCATTATATCAGGTAAAACAAGGAAACTCCGAAATATGCTTACCTGAAACAAAAAGATACATGTTAGAATAATTATGGTGGTTTTCAATACGAACAACATCCTTACTATATATATATATATATATATATATATAATATATATATATTATATATAATATTATAAAAGCGAAAGTGAGTTTGTTTGTTTATTTGTTTGTTTGTTTGTTACCTCTTCACGCTTTAATGGCTAAACCGATTGTGATGAATTTTGGTACATAGATAGTTGGGAACCAGGAGACGGACATAGGCTAATTTTTATTTAAAAAAAAGTGGGATGTGAGGGAGAAAAAGGGAAGAAAAGGGAAAACTTAGCGTTGCTATTACAAATCAATAAGGCGCAAGGAGAACTGTGTTACCCCAAATTTAACGCGGGCGAAGCCGCGGGCGAAAGCTAGTTATGAATAATGCCTTGTGTATATACATATATTATTTAGGGATATAGGGGGTTACATAAACATGACATATCGACGACAAATGGGTACCTTTTTAATCAACTTTGCATTTTGTTAAGCAGAAATTCAATTAAGCAGATGGTTAACCTAACCTGCATTTATGTATTCTAATAGCAGAAAAAAGGCAACACATTCGGGAATATCTATAAGTAATTGGCGAAATACGTTCTGTTTTTTTTCATGTTTTTAATTAAATTACCCGCAAGAGGTACACAAACGGTTTATCCAACAGGCATTTCTCAGTATCAACCCGCTGCCTAAACCTTCAGGAATAACCCGCGTGATGCAATCTTCTGGAATTATATTAACCGAATGATCGACCCATCCACACTGTACCGTCACTACTCCAACCACCCAAGTCATTACAATCTGCTCCAGATGCTCGTAATTTGCTGCGATTTACTGTGTATGACTGCAGACAACATATGTATGACCAGTGTATGTCTGTGTATGACCCACCCAAGGTCTCCACACGTCAAGCAATGTTTATAGGATATAAATGTTTATGTTCGGTGAATCATGGGAGTGTTTGTTTGTAATTACGATGATATAATAGTAGTATTGTCTATTTGTGAAGTCTGCTCGACGCGCGAGTCATGCGGGCGAAAGCTCGGTTTTTATTTTACAATTCATTTATACACAGTAGACAATACAGGGAAAAACAGGCAAGTGCAAGTCGATCTCTCACACAGAGGGTTCCGTACAAACTTGCAACATAAATGGCCAAATCTTTTAACTGGGTTGACTTAGAGATATAATTTTCCACAACTCTAAGGGACCACGGATTTGAGTATATGGTTTTATTTTTAACTTCCTTCACGCATTCCTGGGATAAAGGGTCTTGAGTCAAGACTCTTGACAGTCAGACAGACGGACAGACAACTGATCAAATCAAATCAAATCAAAACAGGCTATGCTCGAGAAGATTCATGAATGTTGTATAGAGATGCTGTAGATTTTGAAGAAAGATTAATAGTTCATCGAAATCCGTGTTACAAAAGTAACAACACATTAATTCAGTGTTGGCTATTTGTTTGTGTGAGCGTATTTCACGTTTCTTTATTTGCATCTCCTGTGTAATTTACGAGTTAAATGAAACGTTATTTGTACTGAGTATTTTTACGGCATTGGCACTACTTTTTAACCGACTGCTAAAAAAGAGGAGGTTATGGATTTTACCAGCACCTTTTTTATACGAATTTCTCTCTGTCCCATTTTCGAGATTATTATTTAATTGGTGATTGAATTGCACATTTCACACTACAGAATATCATTAATGTCATTAATGTCATCATTATCACGAATTCTTCTATCGTTATGAGGACGGTGCTTCTAATCAGAGCGTCTAGCGTTTCTTATTTTGCTCTTTTTATTATAAAACAGTCTAGTTAGTAGTTATTCCGAGCAAATTTATCCGTAATGTCGACACCGAACAAAAAGCTGAGTCTTAATTAATTTACTGAAAAATGCTATCTCATTATTTTTATGCTCTAGCGTGTTTTTCTTGCAGCGTATTCATAATATTGTGTTGTGACCTAGAAACGCGAACAAAGTTATAACTATACAAAAAATATGTGGCGTCGGAACCACGTGGCTGACTAATTAAATACTTATTACACCTGCTTGACATCATGTCCGCACGAAACCACATCCATTACAAATTAACACTAATATTATGACACCATTTCTCACAACAGCAATTTCATAGAAGCTTAAAAACATACGTAAAAGTATAAATGTTATGTTGTTAAATGGTAAGCTTAGCGTTTATCAGAAAGTAGAGGATTAACTAAAGATCGAGCACGTATTCTCTTTAACGATCACCTGGACGCAACAAATACCTGCATCGTATCGCAAACCGTATCGGAGGAGAACATTGTAATAAATCTGAAGCGGCCACATACTAGCCCTTATACAAGTTACGAGGTACTTGTAACTGAGAACACTACATTACATCGTAAAGGCTGATTCAGACTACAGGTAGACGCGCGATACTTTTCATTCGATTGGCATCTGTTGTTTTTGGAACTACTCGTATTTGTTAATTTAGGAAGCCGGAGCTTTCGATTGCACATTCATATTAGTAAATCATAAATTGTGCTTACAGATCGTAATGAGATTTTGATCTGCTGATGTAATACTCTCCCACTGCATTCATTTCACTTCTCGTCGTTTCTGGTATCTGGGTTGACTTGTCTTAAATCATGATGGTTGCCTCACCACTTCAATATTCCACACACGTATTCACGCCTATGTTTTGATTTCGCAGTCGCGTGACGGAATGCACTGGCGCCCATAGTACTTACACTCGACTCGTGCGGAACGCTTGTCTGAACAAGACCTAAGCTCTGTCGGTGTAGAAGCTAGCAAAAGTAGGCCGATGGCCAGTTAGCTCCCCCTACAAGCAGGATATTGGCAGTCGATGGCATCGGTGTTATGTCAGACTGATCAGGCGATCGCATTCTATCATAGAAACTACTTATTAACGGAAAGTACCGTCTGCAATGCGATTTTAGTTCAGCACGTTTCTTATTATTATAAAAATAGTTCGATATATGATACATAAGTATCTAATTGTGATAATTGTTTCATTCTTTAAAACTAATACAATATTTTTTTTTAATTTCAATTAGAAATAGAATTTAATTTTTTATTCTAATAGAATTATTTTCTTCTCATTAAAAGAATAAAAATAGTTTATAGAGCCTCTTACCAGTATTTTCAAAGGTTATAATAACACCTAGTTTTGTAATTTAATGCATGAGTATTAAGTGTTTAGTAATTAAATGGATATTAATCAATATTCTCTTGTCTTGCCTATCTTCACCACACGTTACTGTTATTCCTTAACAAAATGTTGGGATTTACATAAAGAATTGGCGCCTAAACCTTCGACGAACCTTCGAATACTTATTAGGTCTCGCCTCTATCACAATGTAGAGCCGTTTTGTATGTAGAGCACAGATAGAGCACATTAGCTATGTGCTCTATCGGCTTCGAATATTACGAATTCCGATATTTAAGTATTGTTATATATTAACTGTACCGAGATAATTGCTTTTACTGTTACGATTACTTAATAGTATCGCTAATGTGTTTCTTTGTATTTTTTTTATAAATAATTAAATTTTGGTATTCGACTTAATCTTCTTAAAATTAAGTTTGTAGGGAAAATCTTGTATGCAAATGACAACCACAATAAAAAAAGACAATTTTTATCAAAAATGACGTCGATTTCATACGTATCTTATTAATATTTTGGAGTTGAAATAGGTATTGTGTTTCTAAATAACATAACTAAGTATCAGAAGGAAACAAAATCTCAAAATATGTTTAATGGTAAAACTGGTTTTAAATCAAGTCTAAACCAGTTGCTACGTTGGTCAATTAATGACGAAGTTGAAACAGAGTCGACAGCAATAGAAGATAGTTACGATATATTAATACGTAGCGCTTTCTCGAATATTGGCAAATATACAGATATTTTCGCTATATTCGATATTAGTATTTTCACCGACGACGGTGATATATTCAAAATTAATCGAGATGCAATGTTTACTAACACGCAATTAAGACGGGTCATCGACCTGAAGTTATAACATGACCTTCAGATCGTGTTTGGAGCCTAAGTTCGGGCACAGGTATTCAAGGTTCGTTAGCGTTTTAATGTCCCACACACTTTTTTTCAATCCAACTTGTGAAAAATTGTGGTATTAAATTAAATAAGGGCCTTCGAAAACTAATCCGCTACCAATGCTAAAAATGGTTTTTATACAACGAATTATATAGGTAATCACACAAAAATCAGACGTTATTCTTGATTTGAATTCAAAAGCCATGTGTTGAAGTTGGCAGTTTTTAAAAGTAAAGAAAAACATAAGACTGCCCTCCGCCACATCTTGCTTTCACCAGTTCCTGGTGTTTGAGGAATGCTGAATACATTATAAAGAGCTATTCGTAAAAGAACATTCTATGTCAAAAGAAGACTACAATTATTCAATTGGTGATTCTGTGACACCCGAAGAAACAATAATCACATTATTTTTCTTATTATTTCCTGCTAATGTTGATGAAAATAAAATTAATTTAAAACAACCTAAAGATCGGTCTGTTTACATTCTTGGCAAAGTTGGAAACATTCAGGTGAACACAAGTACGTGTGCTGAATGAGGGGAAGGAAATCTGAACGCTTTGGCATTTGTTGGGCGATCTACGGAATAAGTGATGGAAAGCTGTTAAATTATGTTTGTTTTGCAAGTAGGTATTTACAAAAATATTTACATGTCGTTTATTAAAAAAAAACCGATGAGGCTAGTATTTAACATCCGATACAATTTCAGAGGTAGTAGTACTCATAGTCTCTTATAAGATGCAGACAAAAATCTTGGTCAACTTACATACTATGTCGTATGTCGTCGTTGTGTGTATCTTTTTAAAAAAGCACCACACAGTTTTTAATGGACCTGTCCAGTCAGTTTAACGTGCATTTGTCAGTTATCGTGTAGCTCGACTCATAAACTCATAACACAAAGAGCTCAACGACATGACGGACAATTCCAATTAAAAAATTACCAATAAAAAAAAAGAATTACATGGTCAAAACAATATAATAAGATTAAGAATTATTTACAAATTGAAATCAATGAGATTATAAAATGTCACACATCAAAATAATAAAATAAAAATGTTTCAAAGTCAAATTCACGTCATATCATTAAATGTCAAAGTGTATAAAAGACAGAAATAAATAATAAACAACAACTTAGTTGTTGGCAACAACTTTGTGCGAAGCATGTTGAAGGAAAGTGCGAAAGTTTGACTACTGTTGGCAACGTTTAAAACGGTGAGAAGACAAGGATAGTAAATAATAAGTCAACATTTATATTTGATGAATTTTGTAATCGATTTGGATTCAAACATGCTTCCCCTTATGACTGCAATTTTCAAGAGGTGGAACCACATCGGCTATAGTATAGTACTAATGTTTATACAATAAAGTTTTAAATTCCACTCTTAGGTATTATTTAATAATTAGTAAACAATTAAAACTTAAAATCATTTAACGCTACTATTATAACGTTCTCGAATCTGATCGCTGTTCGGTCGATTAAGCAGCGCACAGTGGGCGGAGCTCCTGGCCGGTAAACGTAACGGGTTCGAAGCTGGCTTATGCACACCTACCTATTATATCACAGGTAACTATTATTACTACAAATATTAAAGCTATCCTCGGCAAACTTCGATTGCGATGGGCCCTTACAGTATGCGAATGATAAGCACAATAACATTGACTGATGACAATAAAACGGTGGAAGGAGAGAGTAAAAGTCTAAGCCACCAAACATACAAGTGTTTACGATGTAATTAACGGAAATACATGAATTTCTTGGCTGCCGCTTGTACGTCGGAATTACAGACACAATTAAAAACGCATTGTTTCTCGCGTAGATCTACGTTTTGACATACAAAAGGTTAAACTTGTTTCCAAGTGTACACAGGTTCATAATTGATATTTCTTTTTGCCTATGTAAAGTTTGTGAAACACAAATCAAGGTCACCACAGTCCAGGGCAAACAGTAACTCAAACCTAATGGACAGCTCCAATAACTATTTAACAATATTATCATTTGTTATGCGTCCATTCAACGAATCTAATGTCTTTGCCATCTACTATATTGAGTCCATTAGAGAAATTAAATCTGACATTAATGTGATGCATTGTGGCTTCTCCCGTAGCATGCCGATGTTTAACCTTTGTCATTATAAGAAAACTGTCATGTTCAGTGTGTATAATGGGCTAAAGTTAAATGGCGGAAATATATTATTAACTAGGTCTTGCCCGCGACTTCGTACGCGTGGATTAATAGTTCCCGTTCCCAGGGTTATTTCCGGAATGAAAACTATCCTATGTCCTTTCTCGGGTCCCAGACTATAGCTGTACCAAATTTCATTAAAATCGGTTCAGTGGTTTAGGCGTGAAGAAGAGACAGACAGACAGAGTTACTTTCGCATTTATAATATTAGTTTACATTAATTATATCACTAAAATAGTTTAAATAATAATATTACCAGCCTATAACTGTCCCACTGATGGCTCATACCGAGAAGGAACGAGCATTGATCGAGGCGCTTAACCTCTGGGCTATCATGACAATATAATCTTAGTAATGGTTGCAAAAGATAAAAAAAAATGTTTTAGTTCATTAAAAAAAAATCAAAAATACTCGGTCTCTCGAGTGAATTCAATAGTTGTGATAGAGATAGCAACAAATAATTAAAAACAACAATTTGTTATCTAGTCATTATATATTTTACCATACCATACCATAACTTAATAACAATAAATTAAGATAAACTATCAACAATTGACTTCAAATAATTGGAAGCTTTTGAAGACAACAAATTAAATTAATACTGATTGAAGCTACGAAAAAAACTATCAAGTCTATTTTAATTTGGCAGCGGTTATTATAGATTAATCACAAGACAAGTTTCTATTTTTATTATGGTAACATATAGTTCCACGAATTACCTAAGAAGTTATAAAATTGACAAGAGCTTGTCTCAAAATAGCAAATAGCAATTAATTTTTTTTTTTTTTATTTTATTTATTTGGGACAAAAAACAGTTATACATTACAATATTAACAAAAAGTACTTATATTACAAAACTTATAAAACGTATAACCCACACTATTGTCCACGGAGTGACACCGGAGTATGAAAACGAGCGCGTGTTAAATATATAAGGACACATTTAAAAATAAATATTATACAGACAAGTTGTAGGAAATGGATGACAAAAGAAACCTATTTATTGGCGACTTGCAAGAAATTGTGAAACCAGTCTTTTAAATTTAGATTGCGACAGCGCGAAAATATCAAAATCTGTGAAAAATGAGTTGTAAGTTTCTAAAAGTCGGCGGATAGGAGCTCGCACCCCGGCGTTTGTTCTACATCGAGCAGTGTAGAATAGCCGAGGAGCGCGTGCCTCCCGCCGATTAACAGATCTAGGTACAACATAACACAATCTATTAGTGAGTTCGGTACAATTAAATTTGTTATTGCATATACCGTACAGCATCATAACCATAATCAGTAAACGTCTAGAATCCAAGTTCAATATCCTATGGTGGCTTAGCAAATCTGCATACGGAATCCTTGCACGGAAGCACCTGTAGTGCATAGCACGAAGAAATTTTTTCTGGACCATTTCTATAGCTTTCTTGTATCTATCATAATGCGGGCACCAAATGGGTATCGCGTATTCCAACTGTGAACGAATTAGTGTTTTGTATAAGAAAAGAAAAGTAGAAGGCTTCTTGAAGTCTTTGCAAGACCGCATGACAAAGCCATACATCTGAAAGGCTTTGTTAATTATGCTATCGATATGAGAGTCTAAATGTAATTTGCTATCAAGTAGAACGCCGAGATCCCGCGCGCACTCAGATTTTTTCAGTTGTGTGTTGTTCAGTGTGTATGAAAAATTATTAGTATTTTTATTTTTGGTGAAAGAAATGAAGTGACATTTTGGACGACTAAGGTGTAGTTTATTGACTAAACAGTATTGGGAAAGCCTGTGTAAGTCGTCTTGTAATAGCATACAATCCCGAGGACTCGCACAGGCCTTGTAGATTTTAATATCATCGGCGTACATTAGGAATTTGGAATTGATGAAGCAAGATTTTATGTCGTTTATAAACAAGATAAAAAGCAGTGGACCTAACACGGATCCTTGAGGCACACCTGATTTGACGACAGCAGAATCAGACTCGAATCCATTGATGACGACCTTTTGAGTCCTATGGAAAATATACGAAGCGAACCATCTGAGCAAATTGCCTCTTATGCCATTAAAAGCGATTTTATCGAGAAGCAATTTATGGTCCACCTTGTCAAAGGCTTTCTGAAAATCAGTGTATACAGCATCAACTTGAGTGCGCATGTCCATGTTTTCAAACAGAAATTGAGTGAAAATGATTAAGTTTGAGGTAGTGGATTTGAATTTAACGAAACCATGTTGCTCAGGTATAATAAGGTGATTTAAGTGAGGAAATAAGTGACTGTGCACCAGACCCTCAAAAAGCTTAGACAAGGTGGACAAGATAGATATGGGCCTATAATTTTCGACGTTTCCTTTATCACCGCTTTTGTGAATAGGCGTGATAAAAGCCCTCTTCCAAACACAAGGGAAAACCCCATCCCTCAGACATTTGTTGAATATTATATGTAACGGGACACAGATGGTTTGTGCAGTGTTTTTAAAGAAAGATGGAGGCAGGGCATCCGGACCAGCTCCTTTGGCTAAATCTAATGATGTAATTGCCTTATATATAACTCCTTTTTCAAGGTAAATATCGGAAATGCATACAGAGTTCTCGTCAAGTGTTTGTGGGGGTGTCCAGGTGTTGGGGTCAAAGGTTGAGGACTCGTATACTGAGTTGAAGAAATCAGAAAATAGTGAACATATCTCTTCGGGGCTGTTAGATGTTTTATTTTTATACCGAATATTGGCTGGGACTCCAGAACCTTTCTTTCGGTTAGAGATATACGTCCAGAAGTGTTTCACGTTAATAGGTATGCTTTCTTCAACTGTTTGCATATACTTACTATAGCACTGTTCACAGAGTAGTTTGAAGCGTTTACGCAGAATGGAGAACTTTTCGTAATCGGATAAGTTACGTAGTTTTTTCCATCTAATCCACGCGCGTTCTTTATTTTTAAAAGTTTTAATTAGGGACGCGCTAAACCAAACGGGAAATGCAGTTGATTTTTGACGTGACAGTGGGACAAACAGTCTGACGATTCCATATATGTAGTCATAGAATGCATCTACGGCCTGTTGACTGGATAGATTAAGAAACAGTTCATCCCAGTTCACTTTATTTAGCTTAACATTAATTTCATGGTAATTAGCTTTAAAGAAATTGTATTTTAATGTAGAATGACGCTTCATAGGTGTGAATAGGGTTTCCAGGGAGGTCAAAACAGAAAATGGAGGGTGATGACTATCAGGCTGCATCAGTAGAATGTCGGACTGTATCTGGCAATCGGTATTGCTGATAAATAAGTCCAAAACACGGCCCAAAGTATTTTTAATTGTATTGTATTGAGTAGCATTCGTAATAGCCATTAAATCCAGTAAAAATCGACCTGTATTATTATGTGATTGAGTACTCAAATGACTAGTACTGCCTGACCACTCAATTTCGGGTAAATTGTAATCACCAGCTATATAAAACGATTCTGTACAGGAAGCCATAATAATATTTTCGAGAGTGGACAGATGCGACAAGTAAACATCTTCCTGCGTACGTGGTGGTATATAGGCGGCGCTAATTACGTGGTAAGTATTGGAGCGCGATGCGGGCACCTGGATCATAACGTGTTCAATGCCAGTAGGAGAGGGACGCGTTAATATCCTTACAGGCCGAAGCCCGCGCAGCACGGCTACCAGAACACCCCCACCCTCGCGCTTGTTTGAGGCGATGCGGTCACGATCTTCTCTAAAAACCAAGTAGCGATCATCAATGAATTCTTTGTCCAATATATTAGGTGTTAGCCATGTCTCAGTTAGTATGATCACGTCAAACGACAAAGAGAGAATGTTGGTGTAAAGTGTGTGCAATTTAGTGCGGATTCCTCTGCAGTTTTGATAAAAAAAAGATAAATTTTTGCTACTAAGCATTGTGTGAGATTAAATACAAAAGGAGTAAACAACAAAAAATAGGGAAATTAATATTATTAGGTTCAGGTATATTTAAAAACTTAGATTCTGTTCGTAGTGGGTAGCGGTATAATGTTGAATTACATACGAGTACATGGTTATGATGGTTATGAGTAATAACAACAGCTAATGAGCGAGTTTTAAATAACAAGTTCTGTAGACAAATTATGGATATGTATGGTTTATTATCAATGGCGACATCGTTTATGTTGTACGTATAAAAACACAAATGGCGAGAAACATTACAAACCTGTGAAATTAAATCGACTTCCATAACTATAACAATTAGGGCACACTGATGGCGTAAAATATGCGTTTTAAATATTGTTTTACAATAAATTTGTGCAAGTTTTTGTTTAAAAAAGATATTTCTGCAAAGATAACAAAAAACTAAATTATTCATTCTGATGAGAGCACTGTGCAATTTTATTAAGATCATTTTGACAGCGTACAGCAAATGTTTTAGAGCCATCGGTAGCTTTAACAAGTACAGTTGCGTTTCTAATCCAAACATACTTGACATTATGTTTCCCAGCCATCTCACGACTTTTACGAAATAAGGTTTTGTTATAAAGAGTGAGATGCTCATTAACATACATTTTACGGGGGGTTCCCGACATACCAATTAGATCGGACGTAACAGTTTTAGCCAAACGATAAGCACTTATCACATTGTCGCGAAGGGTGCGTGAGGATAGTTTCACAATTACGTTTTTCGGTTTGTCACTTCCCTGTGTACGTGCGTGGGGAACACGGTGAACGGCTAGTACTTCTTGGCGAGAAATTGGGCACTTGATGGCAGCACCGATTTTTTCAACGAGCCCGAGAAGGTCTTCGTCCCGTTTCTCAGGCAGGTTGCAGATCTCAATGTTATTGAGTCGAGCTTGCTGTTCCAGCGACTCAATTTTTAGTTCCAGCCCATATAATTTGTCATTCGTGTCGTTATCCGATGAACGAGATGTCAGCTGTAATTCTTCAACTTTACTCTCTAGATTGTTTATGCAGGTTTTGTAGGTTAGGTTTTCCTATATTTCCTAAACGGTATAGGTATTAAAAACCTATTACCGTTTTAAGTTAGGTACTAAAGCACATTTTATATTTTACTAGCGGTTATAGTCCAGCGGTTTCACCCGCTGCTCACTTAGGGGTATGAAAAGTAGATGTTGGCCGATTCCCAGACCATATTTATGAAAATGCATATAAAATTTCACAAGAATGAAAGCCGTTTCGGAGGAGTATGCTAACAAACACTGTGACACGAGAATTTTATAAATTAGATTTAAAACAAGCTACACCACGCGGATTGTCTACGTAGACTGGGTTACTATACATGTAAACCTTCCTCTTGAATCATTCTATACATTGCTGAAATGCATTTAAATCCCTTGAGTAGTTCAAAAGATTTAAGCGAACGGACAGCGAAAGCGACTACATTTTATTCTATGTAAAGAGAAAGACTAGCTACCGACCATTTGCAATGCTTCATTTCCTATTCACTATAATCTTGTATATATATATTTTTTTCTTTCATGAGAACCTTCTGGCAATAATAAAAACAACAAAACACCCGGACAAGCGCGAGTCGGATTTGTCAAATGGTCATATTTTTTGACTGCGTGGACTTTGGGATAAGAAATTTCTACAACTCCAACGAGCCACAGATTTAAGTACTTATATGGTTTAAATTTCAACTCTATACCTTCACGCGTTGCCGAGATAAAGGGTCTTGATACACATACAGACACACAACAAGGTGATCCAGTAAGAGTTCCGTTTTTTTCCTTTTGAGGTACGGAACCCTAAAAAAGGCGAGATTAATCCAGCCGTTCACGCGTGATCAAGAAAACTATTTTTTTAAATATAAATTGCTTTTTAATCGTTAATACACTAAAATCAAATGTTTTTAATTTCACCTTGAAATCATTTTATCGATATGTCATGTAAAATAAGGTCAGCAAGTTCCATCAGCGGCGATATAAAATGAAACAATATTTAAGAAAGATATCCTTGCTCTTTACCATCTTCCTATGTTCCGATACTGCAGTTCCAAGGCAGCACACTCTATGGACCAGGAAGCGTTTCCCCAACAGTAGGCCTACCATGACATGTTAAAGCAGAACTTATTCCACTGAGGGAAAGAGATGGCGCTAGACACCCTATATAGCTTTGTCTCTTTCCCTCAGTGGAATAAGTTCTGCTTTAAGACATAGTAGGGTAGCAGGTATGACATCTCCGTGAAACAACGGAATGCGACGACTCCCGTCAAGTTCGTCCACTTTCACTCGCGCCTTTTATCGTGGACAGAAGAAATTATCGACATGTCTGCCGACGAAAAGGGCATCGCTTGTTAAGATTAATTATTCCTGCAATCACTTCCTTGATTCACTGGTTTTTGTGTGTCCTTTCCTTGTGGGGGAATTTCAAGGACTGTTCGAATTGTAAGAAATTAATAAATAAACATTCAATGGAATATTTTTGTTTGGGTGACATCATCTCGGTTGTCACCGTGTAGCATATTTCGATGGATTCCAAGTGTGATCGGTTTTATGAATCCAGTTTCAGCGGCCGTCTATTAAAATCAACCGATAGCTTAGGTGTTTCTAGAATCAATTGATGAAAAAAGACGATTTAAAACGTAGACCCATCGACCGGATTTAGAAATCGTCATACCTAATTTAATAGATAATATTATAGCGAATCTATAAACAAAAAATATCACCCCAAACGATTCGCACTTAGCTTTTTTCCAAAACAGTTTAGAATTGATATCCTTATGTTATTTTTAGAAACAGAAATAAAGACTTAATAGTAGTAATTTATTTGTCCGACTAACTAAAAACAAAACCTATAGTTTTTGTCAATGTTTGACTTGAGTACAAAAAACTCGAAGAACCTGAAAGATACTATAAAAATAACTGAGCTAGAAACAATATTTTATAAAACTTTAGCCTTTTTTATGTGACTTAAAATTTGCTAGTGCCTTGTTTCTGCTCCTTACAAAAGCTGTAATTTTTAAAACGACTCTGGAGAATGAAATACACGAAATATATTCGAATCGGTAGAGATGGACGGTATCAATCCATACCTACAACAGATGCCCGACGCATCACGATGCACTAGTAGTCAGGGGTAGTCACATTAAATGAGTCATGACAATAGATGACATTAGTGTGCGCGGTCGGCACATGTGTAGTCCCTTGACGTCCAGACAATGACGTCACAGACACCGGTAAATCTTCAGACCAATAATGAGTTAAACCAGGGCTGTCCAAACCATGGCCCGCGAGCCGCGTGCGACCCGCGGTTTTGATTATTGCGGCCCGTAGAACCTTTTTTAACCGACTTAAAAAAAAGTTAGGTTCGGTTACACCGACTACAAACAGATCTGTAGGTACCCACTGCATATAATATAATAATACTTTTTATAATGAATAATAGCTTTAACTTAGTTTTCTTAACTTTATTTAAAACACGCACTGTGCCAAGCTACCACTAATATTGAGATCGATTTTGACAGAATTGTAAAAGGCAAATTAATGAAAAAGTAGATTATAAAATAACGATATTATTATTATCTTTTATTTAGTTTTATAAATATTTTACCGCCCACCAATGTGTTTAGTCATTTTGATTGGCCCTGGGTCCCATCTAGTTTGGATACCCATGAGTTAAACGATACCAGCGCGGCTTTGCAACAACTCCAAACACAAGATTATAGGTACTCTATTGTAGCTGGATCGTGAGTAATCATAGCCGTTGACGTAAAACTCTTATTATAAGCTCTTCATATAGATACTGCGATAGCAAGCTAATTACTTAGTTAATTCACTGTTTGATTTCCAAAACATTGACTCCCAATATTGGTCTTTGGCTACAGAATTTCCAGGATTTTGGTGTCGCATCTTTAGCGTCACATTCAAAACATTTAAGTATTAAAAACGAGTTGCTAGTTGCTGGTATTATCTATTTTAACCATCACTTCAGAAATACCACATAATTATAGACAAAGGTTAAAACATAAACTTAATTATTGCACCAAAAAAAAATCGCCAACAGGAAATTACACTAGTAATATATCAAGCTTTTTAGATGACTTGCAAACATAAGGCTAAGATTAAAATAATGACAGTCTATGGCAAATTGCAAAACTGCTGTAAGTAGTTATTGAAACCTCCCACATTTGCCATAGAACAGTAGCTACTTAATTGACAGCTGTAGTCTTTAATACTTGTTCATTCTTCTTTTAATGAAGTCAAGTTTACACCCGAGGACTGTTGACACCAAAAACTTAGTTTTTTTTTAATCTAAAATACAATAATACTTTATGTACAACAAATCATGGTTCATTTAAATAATACCTGTTTAAATTCTGTAACAGCTGTATCAAATGAAATATTTGAAGCTCAAACAATGACTATACTTACGGTCGTATCTTTAAAACATTAAACGAGACAGAAATCCCAAAATAAAAGAATACATGAAAATCGATTTTAAGAAACTTATTTTGGGAAAAGAGACGTGTTTGTTTCAAACCAAAGAGTGCATTAAGACGTCTTATTATGAAGTATGAGTAAATACGTAAAGACAATGGGTAAACATTAATTTGTTGTATCATTTGTAAATTTGTCATTGTGACTGTCGTTATGGTCACACGCATCATTCTCATATTATGTTTTTGTACCAAAGGAAATATTATTTCATCATTACCCAAATAATCATTAACTTTCAGAACTTTGCTCTTTTCATCATCATTTGGAAATTAACTTATATCCTGTTTAGTTTCAAAATAAAGAAACATCTAAAAGTTGAATTATCGAATACAATTAAAATGGTTGACTCGTAGAAAATCCTTCATAACCACGCACGGAGACATTTTTTGCTTGAATCCTATTCTTGACACAAAAACGAAACTTTCTCTAAATTATCTTTGTTCTCGTAATAAGTACTATCAACTACGTTTTCAAATATACCTACTTAAAATATAGTTTATTGAAATAAATAAATAAACTGAAGGTAATATATAAATTGAGACCAAGGAAGAGAGGTCTATCAATACACTAAGCAAAGTTTAATTTGACCACGGATAACGATGTTGTATCACAAATGCGGCATTATGCAAAGACTCCTTTATATGAAGACAATTTTAACATAGAAACAAATAAATATAAGAACAAGAGTAGGCTTATGAAAATAGGTGATGGTTACCAGATAAAAGAATAAATTGAATATTCCAATCTAATGAAGCTGGCACAAAAAATGTATTTGTGCCAAATAACAAGGTAATCCTTCAGATTATAGTGTTATCGCAAACAAATAATACTACGATTGAGAATGATGATTATAATTATCTCAAATAATTAGGTTTTTAGTTTAGTTAGATTGTGTTGTTATGCGTGCTCAAATATTTTCAAGAAACACCTTTATTATTATCAAAATTAAATATGAATTGGAGCTGTTGGTTTATGGTATAACCAGCATAGATGTAACAGAATCAGACCATCAAAGTTTTAAAGAATAGTATTTGGTTTATAAGTTTTAATAGATTCATTCGTAAGTAAATTAATTAATTTAAGTGAATCATCTTTATCTGAGAGGTCAACTGGTAATCCTAGCGATGAATAAATTAATACCCTAAAACTTTATTCTTGTTTGAATTTATATTGGGTTTCATCCTTAAAGTTATCAAATTATGAAATGGTTGAAATACTTCGGAGTATAGAATAGCTGTTTTCATCATTTGTATTTCTACCCGTTACTTGGTTTTTGTTTCGGCCAAAATAACTGTAGAAGTTTTGCCATGTAAAGGCTGACTATAACTGATGAATAGAAAAATATTTATTGTGGTTTAACATTATCATAGTTTTACAACTTCTCTCTATCAACATTTTATAGAAGCTGTTTCCACAGGCTCCACAATATGAATATTATTCAAACACAAAACTAAAAGAATTTAGAAACAACATTTGAAAGATCTATACATATTCATTACAAAACATTTTTATTCGTAATTTAATAGGCTTAGAAAATGTTCCAGATTCTTTCTTAAGCACGAAGCAAATCAAGTTAGGTGTAACAATTCCTATTCCAAGCGTCACTGACGGTCAGGCGGTTTTATACATCTTTTTTTGCTGTGTGTGCCTTACCATCAGATCATTTCACCGATTGAAAATAGGTCAGGCTTCATTGCATGTGCGTATTATTCCTGTAATCTTCAAAACGTTTCTATTGCTGTTTATATCTTCGCTATCACTGTTATCACAGTCATGTTCGCTGACCCGGTGCGTTGCCCTGTCACGAGCCCCTATTATCACCGTGCCCGCTGGAAGGTGAGCCAGTTCAACATACCCCACTTAATTACACTTCTACAACATGTACGTGACAGTATTATTCGTAAAACGTGTTTTTTCGCAACGTTCTTGTGAACCTCAAGTTATTGTTCAACTTGAGAAAAGGTTGACGAGACAGGGTGTGCCTTATTTTATTATTTTCTTTGCAAAAATGTTGTCGGTGTCAAAGATAAAAAGGTATTTTACCTCTTGAAAAAAAGAAGAAAAGAGTTGTTAAACAACAAAAGTTACAAGAATATTATGAACCAGGGATATTTTTTTTTTTGTTTATGATTTGAAATAATATTTCTGTTTAACTCGCTTCCCAAACTTCTCAACTGTCTAGTTCTAATTAATATGAAAGACATTTCTCCGCAACTCATTTACAATCTCCAGTCACACGTTATATGTAAATCAATTTCGCACGGTAGGCGATGAGTTCTCATTCAAACCTGCGATTGATTGGACGCGATCGCGTCAAGTTGTCGGCAACTATAATATCACGTGTGTAAATGCTGTTATATCTTATAACATAATGGACTCCTGGTACATCGCCTGTGCGTTACATCATGAATGTGTAACGAGTGTAAGTGCTGCTGTTACGTAACCGAGGATTAAAGTACGGCTAGCGGCTTGTCGTATGTTTGAAATACAAATAGACGAGATTTAGTTTGATGACCAGGGATCATGATGTCGCGTTTGATGTTGAAGAGAATGATGTACCTGAAACCGCACAGCTAATTGATACAAGTACTGTGGAACAGTTTTGTTGAAATGTTATGTTACTATTAGTAAGTACTACATTATCATTATCAGCGACTGATTACCGAAAATGTACTAATAGCAAGTAATGACAAGCACTTATACAAAGTACCAGTTCATGTGACAACCATGATGATTTGTCAATTGCTGAAAGTTATACATTTCGGAACATTGATCAAACAAGTGCTCATTCGACTCATTAGCTTTTATCTGCTTTATGATATGATCGAATCAACCTACGAATTATACCTTTTTCTATTTTATTAGTTTTCTTGTCACGAATAGCATCTCTTTATTTTTCCTTTTGCAGTTATATTTCATCACCAGACACAGGATTATCGTCATCGCAAACGTATTATAGAACACGCACAAGTACACACACGACATAAAGTTTGCAAATAAATAATACCAGTGTCATTCATTAATACCACCACTTTACTCGTGTTTACGATGGAGCGTTGTTTTTCAATCATTTGTAAACGTTCGATTTGAAAGAAAGTACTCTATTGCAATGTTCTTCGTAAATAAACAAGCGCCAGTGCCCGTTGACAATTCCTCTGAAGAGGGAACGTGTCTTGTCGTAGATACGACGATTGTAAATTGAATTTATATTTAACATTTTAAGACTAGTGCTAAAAATATGAAATAAAATTCAGTATCAGTAAAATTGGGTTTTACAAATAGATTATAAATTCTTTTCTTATCATATCTGTGGTTGCAACAGTTTTGTAACACTTCATGATAATAAGAAGCTCTTTGAGTATCGTGGGAAAATTGATAAGATTATTATACAACTCAATACTGCCTAGGTACTACAACCGCTTCGTATGATTGCCACACTCTAAGCAAATAGCAGCTAAATATAATGTAGTGATACTATTTCTTGTTCAAGAAAAAGTTAAAATTACTTAGCATAATATAAGTATACACTTACTAGCTGGCGCCCGGGTATGTATTGTATCTATTTATTATTCTAGACTATAATCTAACTCTGTGGCAAATTCCATCAAGATAAGTGCAGCCGTTTTCACGTGAAAGAGTAACAAACATCTATACATCCATCTATCCATCCTCAAAAAAAATCTCATTTATATGCCAGATGATATCCTCCAAATCTAGATGTTAGACTTGTTTGGAAACATCATCGTAACTAGTTTAGCCTGTTCCGACAAGGCATACGTTTTGTAATTAAAAAGAAACCTTATGCTAAAACGGCAGAATGCTTTTTCGATTTTTTACATCTAAGTATATGTGTTTCTAATTTAAAATTTATCGCAGGCAAGGTGAAGGCAACCACAAACCGGAATGAATTTAGTATTGATATGTACTTGTTTGACTATTTTGTTCATTGAATTTGTTTGTTTATGTTCTTTGTTGTGTTGTATTGCTGGGCAATTTTCTATTTGATTTTATAAATTCACTTCTCCTTATAAATGCATCCCATTCTATTTTATCTCAGTACTTATAAACTTGTATTTTATTATCGTCATAAGATATCATGATGATTTTAAGAACAAAGCGAGTTTCCCACATTTAAATTCAACTAAATTAAATAAAAGACGTTGCGAAACGATGTAATGAATAATAATAATTTAATAATCCTGTGAATCCTTTTACGCTTGTCTTAAAACTGAATGTTTCTAACACATGCAAATATATTTGTGTGAGAAATCAACTTATTTTCATGCACGCTTTTTTTAGACTACATAATATACCTACAACAAATTAATTAATTTCATAGCTTTTTGTGCATACGTTGAGATGATAATAATCTTACTTAAATAACAGGCGTCGTTTTGTTTTAAATTACTAAATTACTTTACAGTAAAAAATCCTTTTATGGTAGATTTTCTATAATTAAAATTGATGAATATTCGAATCAAGAGTTATGTTTGTCGCAACTCATAAAGATAAATTTATGATAACTAAATAATCTAACTGTTTTCGCATAAAAACGAAGGTTCAACAAAGTCCCCCGACGACTCTGCCTTACCCTGCAGGCCATTCACGACCGATGTTATGTTAAGTGTATTAATGTAATTTAATCATTACATACTTTGTATTCAATCAGTTGATCCCAAATGTAATATAAACACCAACTTCACACATAAAGGTAAGAATAATATCAAAGTTTTCTTTTTATCGGTTTTGTTATTCACCTGTACAGGTCATAATAATCATCAATAAAGATTTTATGATCAGGGAAGTTGTTTATGTGTTTGTCCTCCGTGTCCTTGAACACTCAAGGGCAAAGGTGATCAGAGGTGTTACGTGTATGTCCATCTCCTCAGACGCAGTACTTATGTAGCTTTGTGATACAATTGAGTACAACAAGAAAATATGAAGAAGAATAATTTGCGGATGTTGCAGGGTTGCGGGTTGTGAAGGAAAAGGTCAATGGAAGGAACATGGGTGGGCTTTAGTCAGTACAAGTCTGACACTCACCCCCCGCTCCGCCCAGAGCAGAGGAAGTTATTTGATGATTTCCCACCCCAAAAAAATTACAAAAAAGTGAGAAGAGACAACGTGATATCTGGCATTGGAGGATGAACGAGACGTCGCTAAGCAACATGGGATAATGGCAGACGATATAAGTCTTACTCTTGACTGCGAACCCTTCGCATGGTGTTCTACTCCTTCAGTAGGTATTTGAATGAAATCAACTTCACCTTTCAGCTTCTTTCTACGCACTACATCAACACTCCGTAGCTTATCAGTTAATAAAGCCGAGTACATGCATCTCTGCAGCCGCCGTAACATTGATTATGTGTTAACGTTGCACCGCGCTGGCACACAACTGCGCGGCGCGAGTACTGATTACTGACTAAGTGTTAATTATTATGTAACGGAATACAGTCGCTTGTCTAGATTGTTGGATGTTAAAGACATTCTGTAAGAATTGGGTTATAAATGCCGTTGAATGCCGTTTTTTTAAACGTTACCCCGCATTAGGATTTTTTCTTGTATCGGTCTTTTCACACAGATTCAAACATAGCCAAGCCCTGTTGACAATACACATATTTGTTACGTGCGGGTATCGAACTCACGACAGGCAGCGCAGCAGCCAATAATTTAGCCATCGTGCGTTTGTCAGGCTTCTTTGACGATATCGAAGACTATGATAATATTTGAGGGAGTGTGTACACACTTTGGACCCTAACTCTCATAATGCTTTAATGAATATTGCTTATCTAATAGCCATGTTAATTAAATCTTCTATAAACAATACATATAAATGAAAATCCAAAGGTGTACTGACGTTATAGAGCCGGGTTTCATTATCTTATCTATTTGAACCTCTTACCCGAGCCATTAGCGACGAGCCACTTAATTGTTGCTTTGCACTCAACTTATAATAACTAAAGTAATTACGATAGTTGTGATTGTGTTCATAGTCTAACTTAGAACCGATTCGCATCCATAGGTTCAGTGATAAGAACCATTTTTCCACGCTGTCGTCGTGAAAAAAATCGTGAAAATCGTCTGTGATTGCACACAGACGATTTTTAAATTGAAATGATGCAGAAAAAGTCGGATACAGATCCCAGGACATAGATCAAATTTATTGATTAAATTTTATGAAACATTCGAAAATATATTTTGAATAAATGAATTATTCAATGAATATTTTAATAAAAATATTCTAAAGCTTATGAAACCAACGTGCGACTTAATAACGAAATGATACATGCCGACAGTGGTACTAAATTGCAACACAGACGAAAAAATATTGTTCTTGAAGAAGTTCAGTCAATATTCTTACTTCTTATTGTTCTAGTGGTCGCAAGTTCTATGTAGGATATTTTTATTACTAATACAGTATTACATGGGACTTGAACCTTATTAAATAAGATATATGTGGGTACATCTCTGCCCAGCCCCTTTGGGGAAATATAGATTTATTTATTTAACATTTCAAGCACCAAGTACAGGGGCGGACTTAATTCTTATCACCAATGCAATAATCCTCAAACATAATTACATTTGTAAGATAGTAAGCTATGTAGCTTAAACTCGCACCAAGTCTCTCTCGTACAATTATCGCGGGCAATGTTACTCGTATTTAACGCAAGATGGCGCGATTACTGCACAGGCAGACTGCAGCCCGGTGCAGCGGTGCCCAGGCCAGTTTGCACAGATTGTATCTGTGCACTTATAAATCGTTGACAAGTAGCCTTCTTTGTGAGGTTCACGATCGTGTGTTTGTTTATGCTTTTACTGATTTTTGTTTCGCAATCACCTGTGATATTTAGAGTAGTCGTTTTATTTTTATTATCAGAATCAATATTTATGAGATTATGTGAAACCTCTAATAGCACCTTCAGGAGTTAGGATGTCCGAAATTAGAAAGTCAGATCCACCAGTAAACTTCCTGACTGATTAATATTTCTATTATTTATTGAGAGGTTCTAGTACACGAGAGAAAACTATTAAAATATGTACCTATGTGACCCAACTCTAAAGTTTATTCCAAACCTAACGATTGCAAAGCCTTTATAATCTCTACTCAAATGTGAAATTATAAAAGTTTGTTAATCGCGTGCCACGTTACTGAACATAAACTTGTTCGTAATCCTTCATTTGAATGATTATTACATAAATAGGATTGTACATACATACATACGTAGGTATATACGTGTGCACAGACAATGAACGATGCTAATTTAATTATAAATTATCCAGGTTACGAAACCGATTGCACTTGTGTACAATATTACGAAACTCAGACTTGCTGCGTGCACGAAAATAATTAAATCGTCAATAATTTGTTCGAGTAGTTACAATAGGTACTTGAAATGTTCTACGTACGTGGGATTTTCTATTTTACCAATCTGTTTAATGAAAAGTTAAGAACTACGACTTGTGGCATTTTCAGAAGTAAACATGCATTATGTTTAGTTGTTTATTTTTTAGAAAAGATTAATATGTAAACAGCTGGCTAAAGTTGTAATTTATTATCATATCCCTAGAGTCTGCGCGAGTGTTCACAAGTTAACACATTAAACTTGAATGTAATGATAAATTCAAAGTTAAGCAAATACTATTTTGCTTAACATTAGACCTTTGAATCCACAACCAGAAAAATCGTTACAATCATTCACAATAATAACTCAATTTACAAGAATTAATTAAATAAAAAAAAAACCGGTCAAGTTCGAGTCGGACTTGCGCACCGAGGGTTCCTTAGAAACGTGAGACATAAACGACCATATCTTTTGACTGTATAGACTTGGAGACTGTATGGACTTAATTATCACAGCTCCAAAGGACCACTGATTTGAGTATATGGTAGTTATTTCAAGTGGATAACTCCACGCATTTCCGAGATAAAGGGTCTTGATAGAGAGGTGGACAACAAAGTGATTTTGTAAAGGGTCCGGTTTTTCTTTTTGCGGCATTGATCCCTAAAAATATCTAAAATAAACGAGACCAAGGTTTCTATGTACTCAATAAAACAACAACATTATACTAAGAACAAAATATCGATAAGGAAAACAATATCCGTGTAATTTAAACAATTAAAAACAGTTTTAATTAATAGGCGGTATGTTTTCCTGCATTTTATTCACATTGTACAAACGTGCGAATAAGTTGTGTCAACAGTTGCGATATGTCTGCTTGCACTTATTGTTGCACCTGAGTGGCGCGGTGTACGAAATTATCCACGGTTGCTTAAGTAGACTATTGAATTGACACATTACAACCATGCAATACACTGAAAATACTGAAGATAATTGCTGTAAGAATATAACTGGTGTGTCACAGCTCTAATTTTATTTAGGTAACAGTCGCACACACACCCTCTATTATATGGGAATAAACATAAGTGGCGAAATGTGGGTGTACAGCTATGTACACCTCTGCCTAACCTTCGGGGATTACAGGCGTGGTGATATGTCTTGTATGTTATGCTACAGTGGCTTTAATATTTTTTCAATACTCTCATTCGAAAACTAGCCTTTATTGTATTGCGATTAGGTTCAACATGGAACGAGTAAGTAGTTAGTATCTAAAAAAATGTGTTTATGATGTAACGGTTAACATTTTAAATCTCCTTTTGTTCAATGTTACATATACACACTTCTGCTAATCTATTCGGAGAATATAAGCGTGATGGTGTATGTAAACAGATTTAGTAGTTGATGCACATAAGTAGCTACTATAAAAAGGAAGGGTATGTCGAATCAAACAACAATTTCTTCTCAATTCTAGAAATAGAAATCGCTAAAATATCTAAGATTCCTTTCATTCTTCGTTGCTATGTTATCGCTAGCATTCGTATTTGTCAACTATCGAATTAATTGGTTATAGTTGGAATGCCGGAATATTTCACGCTCATCGGCCGATTCTAATACAAAGCAGAAATATTGGATTTCACGAGAAAATTAAATGTGGATTGAGAAACTGAGGAAAACGTGTATTTTTTTTATACTTACTTACTTTCTTTTACCCTGTACCGCAGCTTATGCCTAGCTGCGGTACAGGGTAAAAGAAACCGATTCATTGGAACTTTAAAGAGATTCAGATTTTGATAATCATATAATGATGAGTAGTTTACAACAAGTTCACATAGATGATAGATGGGGCTCTTTACATTGTCACATTGTCAAAACTGTTGTGAGTTATTCATATTCAGTGAAATGATTTAAAAAGTTTGTTGCTATTTTCAGAGCTAACAAATATGTGCCCAACCTTGTTAAATGAATAACAAATTATGATGCTAAGAAACATGTTAATCAAACAGATTTTAACAGACTTTGCAACACAAAGTGTTTACAATCTTTGTTGCATTTGTATGGCAAGAGTATTGCGTGTGCGTGTATCTTTTTATTAAGAACTTTGTTTTTTTTCTATTAACTCAGGAATTTGCTTTATTAACTATATGAAGAACATGTGTTGTCAAGTTAAATAAGTGAGGTAAACACTTGAAAAGTATTATATGAAAACCGCCTTGTAAAATATTATAATAAGCAATTTGTTTTCTTTACTTATTCAACAATAAAAATAAATAAGAGATAACCTGCACTTAATTTTCCTTCACAAAACAAGTAATTAATGTATTTCATGATGTACAAAAGAAATAATTTCAAAAGTTATCCTTAACAAACCCAAATCATAAAGAAAAAATAATGAGTTTCAAAACATAACACATAAAAAACACACCAATTTAATACTTTGTGCGTGACATTAGTACCTGTTTGTTTATCGAATTCTTATAACAACGACCACAAAAGTAAGTTCAAGGATAAACACAGGTAAGCACACACCGAGATACAGGTAAGTCGCGAACTTGTCGAATCTCTCACACAACTGCGACACATGTCACGTAAACCGCGGCAAACAAACATTAGGGCTCAAGTTTAACGAGCCCATTGTTGCAACGTTTTAGAGAAACAAAGCCAGCTAGAAGGGAGCACTTAACTAAACAATGGGAAATGTTTAATAACCGAAGAACGTAAACATTTTACCGCGTCCTTAAATGACCCATGCATGTAGAAGTTAAGTTGCTTTCGTCAAGTTTCTGCAGGTATTTTATATCATAGTTCGCAATATACCTACATAGCACATAATAAGTATAAGCCTCTACTCATACACAAACAACATTCAGGCCGGTTGCACCAATGATCACATCCAACGTCCGTGGTCAACGTTTATAAACCGTAAGTTTCTGTCACTTGTTTGAAGTTAACGGAACGATGATTCCATCAAGCCAGTTTAAATGTGAAAAAAATGCATCATGCAAACGGACTTTACTCCAGGTTTCCTTGCGTAGTTTTCCTTTACACTGTTAGTTATTTTTGCCAAAAAAGCAAAGCATTTATAATTTCGTGTTATTTTTGTACACACCTGTCTACTTTCGCAGCAGCAACCTTGCGAGTTTCCACATCAAGCATTCTATGGCAACACACCAAACTAGCAACCGAACTGTTTCGTCCCAAATCTCAGAGAGACCTCACAAATGCTCTACGAGTCTACGGTAGATATTCTAGGCACGTGCTATTTCAAAGCTGCATCACATTAGAGTTGCCTCAGTGGCTCGCGCCAGTATGAGGCGACCTTCACGCCGTACTTTCTAGGGGCAGCCAGCCGTGACAGTGCGTACTAGAGGTCGTTTTACATGTGTAAGAAAATACGATGAAAATATGTATATTATAGTATGTAGAGCAGATGTCTTCAGATAAAAGTTTCTCTGGTGATTTGAGATGCAGTGTTGCATTCATATTCTGATTTCTGCCATTTGTATAGGCGAGGCACCGAAGTACACTTCAGGACAGCCTACAGTGTCACTTTCATTTTATAGAATTTTGAATTTACTCACCTGAGCACGAAACCCTGATTTATTGTTATTAATAGAGACAGTGTGATAAATTACATGATTTTCTAACTAAAATGTTGTTCCTACTAAAAACCTGCCAAGAGTGAGTCAGACTCGCGCACTGAGGGTTCCGTCTAAGCTTGCGACATAAACAGCCATATCTTTTTAAGTTCAAGTTTGTTTTCAGATCACGATACTTCCAAGCGATCGCTAAGATAAAGGAGTTGACAGACAAACAAACAGACTGATAGACCGACGGACAATAAAGTGAACCAATAAGAGCTCCGTTTCTTCCTTTCGGAACCCTAAAATTGTAATTACATCTACAAGTAGTTGTAGTTCCACGTCGGGGTATTCACAGAAACCACAAACATTAAAAAGGATTCCTTGTTCATATTCACTGAACTGTAAAAGGAAGTCGTCCCTAAAGCATATGCACCCAAGTGTAATAAAATGAAGAGTTATTTAAATGAAGCCAGTTTAACGGCAAGTGATACAATAAATAAAACTTGTTTATAGATAACCAATAATTTTGAAAACGCGTAGCGATGATCGTTTACTCGATATTGCAATAAAACCGTAATCGGTTATTATAGGAAGTGAGCATTACACCACTTTATGAGGTACTACAAGTGCTTATGTACCTGCCCGGAGAAGCCATTTTAATGGGCTGCTACTTTACAAGCCTGTACTTGGTTATAATCTTGGTACTTTATCGTTAACGTGTAAATATTTTGTAATTTCACGCACTACAGCTAAAACGTGTAACTAATGTGCAAACGATGCATACATACATATAACTAAATGTATATATATGTATATAGGTACATACATTCAAAAAAACAAAAAAAAATAGACAATTGCAGATGAAAGCACCAGCAATTGAAAAAAAAGTGAAATTCATCCGGCCAGTACAGTCGGAGAGAAATAAAAAAAAAGTTAGCTCGTGACGGTTGCACCTGCTGGCAAGTGGGTTACCATCGGTTACCACTCGGTTACGATAACCGCTCGGTTATCAGCGGCAACCTACTCGCTTGCATGCAAATATCGAGGCTACGTATCTCTCAGTTAGTTGTTGTATTACTGGCTTAGGAATGTGGAGAACTTAGGAGGTTTTTAATAGAATAGTTCTGTTCGCACATCCTGAATGAATTAGTCCTTAATTCTAACAATGGCTGCACCAATGCCATGATAGATTCTTCTTCTTAGCGTGGTGAAAACAAATTCAAATCCTTACTAATATTATAAAAGTGAAAGTGAGTTTGTTTGTTTGTTACGCCTTCACACCTAAATGGCCAAACCGGTTTTGATGAATTTTGGTACAGAGATAGTTGCGACCCTGGAGACGGACACAGGCTAAAAAAGTGAGAAAACGGAGAGAAAGAGGGAAGAAAAGGAAGAGAAAGATATTTTGTTTTTCGATCATCACGCGGGCTGAACTCAGCGTTAGCCCAAAGTAACTATGCCACGCGGACGAAGTCGCGGGTGGAAGCTAGATAAATATATTTGACCCAAAATACAGCTACGCGAAGTCCGACCGCGGATGCAGTCATAAGATCCGCAAGTGCGCAGGGGCCTAAGTCTGCTATTACAATAGTGTCAGAATGGTCGATCACTGATCGCACAATGGTTGATTTTGACAAGTTTGGTAATCTACTAATACACTGTCGTCATTATGACATTCCACTGGTCAGTCACTGACAGTTCATTGAAAGAAATTGCTTAGAATGGTAATCTCGTACATAATGACAAACGAATGACTGACGCTTGCGGTAATCTGCTAAAATTTTGACAGTTCCTTTGATCATTGATCTACCATTACAAAGTCATTGTGCAGTCATTGCTTTTAGTAGCTCGGTTTGACAAAAAGTGTTTGCTATCCATCGTGTTTGTGGAGTATTGATTGGAGAAATATGTTCACGACGAGCTAAAGAATATTTATTAAAGATATTCATGCCCTATAAAGTGGATTTACGTGTCCAAAAACCACATTTTTCATGATTTTTAGCGTCGACCTACACTGCCATCAAAATTGCGATGATCGTAATTTACGGTCTTGGACTTTACAAGCGTCTTGCTCAATAACTCAAGAACTTCTAATGACGTTTACATAAGAGTTTTTAATTCTATTATCTTAATTGATGCACACCCATATTATTTTTTAACCAGAAAATAAAATATTTATAAAAATAATGAGGTGGTGGTGTGACTTGAATATTCGACCCCTTTCAGGGTCAGTACAGTACCGAGCCAGCGGTGGTTTGAATGTCAAGTACCTGAAGGGGTCCGTATATAAAATGTACTCTGTGGTCTATAAAGAACTATATGGTTAACGTTAGTTGCTTACTGACGTTAATATCACATTTGACTGTGACAGCTAAAACATTATTAGACGGGCCTGTTGATCTAGTGGTTAGTGGCCCTGACTGCTGAGCTGGAGGTTGTGGGTTTGATTCCCACCCAGGACAAACTTTGTGTGATGAGCATGATTGTTTGTTCTGTGTCTGGGTGTGATTTATCTATAATATGTATGTATTTATAAATTATATAAGTATGTATATCAGTTGTCTGGTTACCATAACACAAGCTCTGCTTAGCTTGGGATCAGATAGCCGTGTGTGAGTTGTCCCAAGATATTTATATTTATTTATTATTGGGTTCTTTTACAAAAATAGTGTTACTTATAAAGAGGGATGCCAAGCCGCCATACTTAGTGACTTAAGGCCCTGAGTGCCCACAAGCAACATTGAATGTTGATATTAGTATGCCCCCAAATAATATAGTAATAAAAGAAAATTAATTGAAAATTATTGAAAAACATTGGAGTTTCCAAACTATAAGGTTATTTTTATGTGCCCTACACAAGTATTGAAAACTCTTCCTACATAAAATATAAAAGCTAAATATACTATTTCAATATTACAGATAGTTGAAAATAAAACAATAATAATGTATTAATAGAAAACATTTAATTCATCATAAACTAAAACATTGTCAAAAATTGAGTATCACACAGACAGGCTGCAAAAAAAATTTATATAATGTTAGCCTTTTAACATTTTAGAGCAATCTTACTGCATTCAATAGGATTCTAAAAATAGTATAGTTTGTCTTCTTATCTTAACCTGGTTGTGGTGCAATTTGATATGCAATCACATTCCTTATTTGGTTTACCGTTGTGGTATATCAATGTTCAGCAAATATGCCCTTTGCCTTAGAAGAGAGGTGCCACAGCTAATAGAGATATGAATGTGGACAACAATAACAAAATGTGGACTGTTGAGTGTTGACTTGTTCCCTGACTGATTTTATTCCTGCTTTGGTCCAACATGCATGGCACACCAAACTATCACTGTCTTGTAACGGACTGGAAAAGAAAAAAACAATATTATGTATTTATTTGCAAGGTATCGTAGTTTAAATCATATTTGCATATTATCATTACAGTTGTAGACTTGTTATAGTTAAGTACCTGTTGATGTCCACAGTCCAACCCATGTTTTTACGTGAGATCAAACTTCGACAATTTCCAAAAGGTGTCTTCGCAATCTTGATATGTTAAAAATTACAATTTATTTACACAGCGTACATATCCACTTGCAACAGTTCGCAGTGAAGAACTCGAATCGACATCAAATCCATGTTATCGTGGGAGTTGTCATTATCAGCAAGAGCGGAATCCATATTCAAGCCGTGGTCGTCAGGTATAGGAGAATCACCAGAGTCAGTATTCATGGTCAAAAACGGCGATTTTAATAGAAAACGAAGCTCACTGTGATGCAAATGTAAACAAAGTTATGAAATGACATTTCTAATATTGTCAACTGCCAAATTTCAGTGTTGGATTTGTTAGGATGCATTATGTAGATCATTTTAAAATCATCATTTTATATTTTTTAAGTTGACTAAACGTGTTAACATAAAATGCATCGGGACAGGAAACATATATTAAATAAATCTGGCTTGAATAAACGTTTAAAATGTGGTAGTAGTTTTCAAAAAACATTTCTACCAACGGGTTTTATAATAATGGCAATACTACAATGTCATTCTGCTACGATTCCATTACGAGACCACTGGCCGACCAATGATCGACCATTGTAATTTAGCAGATTACGAACTTTTAGCACAATGACAGTGGGATCGTGTTGGAATGATTATGTTAGATAAAATAGCAGACTTGAGGCCCAGGTGTCAGGACTGTCAGCAATGCAGCGCTAGATGGCAGGTGGACCATTGTACGATCCTCTTATGTAATGATGATCTTATGTAGCAATTAATAAAATCGCAATGGCAAACTGAATCCTATTGCGGTTACTAATCTGTTGTTACTTTGATCAACTACCAATGTAACAATCTGATTATAAATAAACCTACACCAAATCAAGCTCACTGTGATTCATTTAATTAAATCATTCAATTCATTTGTTCCGTATGAATGATCGGATCAGTACCTGTAGTAGGTACATGCACACATATTGGAGTAACAATTATGATGTAATTGAATCGCGTTTAGCATATTAATTACGGTATGAATGTTAAGCAGATTGTCCTATGTAATGTAATCTAGTAGCGCGTACAAACGTTACGACAACTTTAATAAATTGTGAGGAACTAAAGACATTTTTACGTTTTTGCTTGGTCCTTAATTGGGAGTTGGGAGACAGCAAAAAAATGCCAACCTTCCGAACATTGCATGATTGAAGGTAAACTGGTCAAAAAATGGTCGGTTAAATATAACCGGTTATGTTAATTTTAGTTTAAAACAGTTTTTTAAGTATGCAAGCGATATATTTTGTCAAAATTGATAAATGTTTTTTGCGTCACTTTTCAAGTGATTGTCGTAAACAAGAACAACAAATGTTATATCAGGTTTTACGGTCAACTTATATTTTTATTACTTACAGTTAAAAGTTAATTAATAATAAATATTATATCGTCGCAAAATTAATTAGTACACTTAATTAATTAATTAAATCATTAACTTAACTAATTACAATGACACCAGAAAAATGAATAGTCAAGTTTTAAAGCTAACAATTAAACTTTTTCAGTTCCATGAATGCTATTATTTTTTGTTATAGTTTTGGCACCTACTCTATCAATTGTTCTTTTTTAGCGACCATTAGTAATTTGCATATTTCAATTCACAAATTCAAGGTTATCAATTAAAATGCTGAATAGCGACACAAGACGCGAACATTTTGGCCAAGGGTACGCACAACGCCATAGAGCACTGAAAGTACGACAAAAAATCTTAATAGTTGTTATAAAGCACGTTACCCACGATGTCAGTCACGGTTTTATTACCAAAATGATAGTAAATTCGTGTCGTTTTGTTTCTTTTATTATAAAACTTGCTCGAATGTGTACGAGCTTAGAATTACGTGTGTTCCGTTGAGTAACAACTTTTTGAATTAGATTCGATTTGATGGAGAGAACGGTTTTGTTGGCCTTACGAAGGGTTTAGGTTTTATAAGGTAATATTAAGTACTTATATAATAATTGGTAAGAGAAGATTTAGAAAATGCAAAATATGTAAGTTTAAAAGGTATCAATTAAGTGATTGGTGATTTTTTGTGAGTACTAGCAATCAATGACTTTTTGGCCACACACTAATTGAATGAATTTAAGTAATTGATTGACACCCAGAATTATAAATCGAACTAATCTTAATAACGATTGCCTTCAATCATATCCGACAAAAAAATCAATAACAATGTTTTGTTGCGTATTTTCCTGTCAAACTTGCGGTTTTTTTTACGAAATTAATTACCAAGGTACAAAGCCACAAGTATGGTCAGGAAAAAATGGGTACGAAGCGAAGCATGATAAACACCATGAAATTATCATTAGATACAATCAAGTACACTTTTAATGATTGCCACAAGAACGCTTAAATTACTTCTAGAGATTAAACTTTCCTTTAAAAAACTAGAAAAAAGTCCATTTTAAACAACTTTTCACAAGTCGAACGAAATGACACATAATAAATGTAACGACAAACATAACTTCATATATTATATATCGAAAATTATTCATAAAACTCTGAAGATTACTGGCAACAACAGCAGAATTCCATTTAGAAGATCTTAGCAAACGGTGAACGTTTCATTACAATTTACTAGTACATTCATAATGAAGAATAGCGTTAACAAATGCTACAAAACCAGTAGACTAGGGACAGCCATCAGGGTAATGATACAAAGGAAATTAGGCTTTAATCCCTAATTGATAGAGCTGATGTGGATGGTAGATATAACGCAGGTTGGCTTAGTAGACGCCGCCGAGCGTGTCTGTGGGAGCGACCGAACAAACAATGATGCTTGGAATGCGATACGAAAAAATAGTGAGAGCGAGAGGCTGTGTGCAAACGAGACAGAGAGCAATCGTGCGCTTCCGCTGTAGCATGGGGTCTAGTCTCAGGTGGAAGTAGAAGCCATAGCATAGTGTGTCAGGTCCGTCGAGGGGAGATATCCACAATCTACATGAGCTTGCAGCTACACAAACTCGATGATAAGGAACTAGTTCCTCTTACGTTTATTTATTTATTTAATACTGCGCACTCTAACGATTTATTCACTAATACATTTTTATAAGTAACAATCATTCTTAGAATCTAGAGTGATATTTTTAAGTTTGACGGAACGGTTGGCGCAGTGTCTGAGCGATTGACTGCTGCGTTACGTGTCTCGGGTTCGATTTTCGCACGCAACATATATTAGTTTGACGTTGACGGGCCTGTTGGTCTAGTGGTTAGTGGCCCTGACTGCTGAGCCGGAGGTCGTGGGTTCGATTCCCACCCAGGACAAACTTTGTGTGATGAGCATGATTGTTTGTTCTGTGTCTGGGTGTGATTTATCTATAATATGTATGTATTTATAAATTATATAAGTATGTATATCAGTTGTCTGGTTACCATAACACAAGCTCTGCTTAGCTTGGGATCAGATAGCCGTGTATGAGTTGTCCCAAGATATTTATTTATTTATTTATTTATTTTATTCAAATAATTGTTTCGGGTCTGGCTTTTTGTGTATGTGAGTTTAAATGTTTGTAAACGTACCCACGATTCAGAAGAAATTGCTAGAGTAGGGCAACGTTTCTAAAAAAAATGATACTACTTACAGGTGTGCACAGCACTTAATGTTCTCATTCAGAATGCTAAGATTTCAATACGTGATACCTGAATCAAATATGTTTTACAACCAGCTTGCGTTTAGTGAAGTTACAAAAAGTAAAATTTAAAGTTTAAATCCAGAAAGAACAAACCTAGCGGATTTCGATGAACACTATTTGGTGTTCAACGTAAAAAAACCGGCTTTCCACTTGACTATGTCGCCGAAATTTATTAAAGTATAAATAGACTTCACCTCTTAACAACATATCAAATCATGTAAACTTTTTTATTCTCATCGGGCATGTGACCTAAACGATTATACTACAATAATGGAGACAAAAATATTATCTAAGAACAATAGAAACATTAATACTAATGCGAATATAATGATTATAAATAAATATCATAGTACAGCTATCATATGATAAAAGAAGCCGGATTGCAAACGGCGACCATAGATATATCATCATTCAGATACAGCCTTGGAGATCATTGCTAAACTTTTGGAAGAGAGATAGACACTGAACCATAAATTATTCAAGTTTCTTAAAGGCATGTTGCAATAACAGCAATATTTCACATTCTCAATATACCTAAAGAAACATACATAGAAATGGAATGTTCTATTCGAATGCTATTTCTTGTTTTGTCAGACGCGCATCTCACACGCGCAACGGTGTTTCGAACATTTATATGGTAAGAGCAATTAACGGGCATAGTGTGCATTTAGTAGGTTAATGTCATTGATAAGATAAAAAATCTAAATTCAAACAACAAGAGATAGTTCTCACGGCCAGGCAGAAATAAATTTATTTCAGTTATCATTAATTTGATAGCAAATAAAAATAAATCTCGGGTCAAAAGAATCTTCGAAATAAACAACTTAAGAGACAAGAAACAATAAGATTGTACACAATGGATGATAATTTGTTTACCCACGTAGTTTTTACTGCAGCACTATACATGACCTTGAATTTAACATTGAAAAGTTCAATGTTTTATAAAAAATCGAAGAACGCGAAATATCCAAAAGATATCAATTGGCGTTAAAAAAACGGTGTTATGAACATAAGATGTA
This sequence comes from Ochropleura leucogaster, assembly GCA_958449745.1. NCBI lineage: Eukaryota > Metazoa > Arthropoda > Insecta > Lepidoptera > Noctuidae > Ochropleura > Ochropleura leucogaster. The sequence continues at coordinate 20,487,242 of OY288203.1, forward strand.
CAGTGAGTGTCTTGTGGCGTGTCCGACAATAACCTGTTCAGCGTAAACATTGTAATAGCAGTGAAAGGCTGGTCCATGCTCATGGTGGCTTTCGAGCATTTCCCTCGGTCCACGCTAATAACCTACGCTTGAATGAGAAAACGGAAATTATAGCTAATACATTCTGTAATGCCTTTCTTTATCGAATCAGCATCCGAATTGCTATCAATTTTAAAGGAGATTGTAATTTGATGTTTGCTACCTTATACTATTTCTAGCTGTAATTCAGAACATACTACTAGAGAGAGTTAAGTTGGACCTCAAAACAGGTCTAATTACCGGCATGGTATGTCCCAAATCCCAACAGTATAATTATTGACTTTAACATTCATTAACCAATTAACATCTTAACGAATAATTGGACGAACTCGAAATCGCGCTTGTGTCAAAGGTAGAATTAACAAAAACATCCACACGATAACCTCACGTGAAAAAAGAGCAATTACCACCATAAATCACAAGAAACTCGTCAAGTGTGTGACTAATGACCATAATAGGTTTAGCCATGATCTTAACATTCTGCGCAGTTAAGCTTATCTCATAACACGTCACGTATGATAAGAATGTAAACGATCCTCGGATCAAGTAAAAGTACATTAGGATGCACTGTGTAGATGCTGCAGACTTTCACTCGCGAATAAAGTCCACGTCCAGGTTGACACCAATTCTGATCACAATCTGTTATGTCCACTTCATTGACTACTACAACTTTCTTTGGATCAGGCTGATTTAAATTTTTACTTTCTTCACTGGTATTGTCAACCTATTTTACAGCAGCAGATAATTCTCAGTTGTTATTAAAAAAAAAAAAAAATATTTCTTCTCCCTTTAACATAGTTGAAGGAGACACCGATGGAACAAAATCTTATATGCCATATAACTCTCCTCTAGCAAAATTGAGCTGATGTAAACATTATAAAATATTGTCGTTTAACAAACAATAGGAATAGCAATTGAATTAAGAATATCACGCCATCACAACGAACGCGAGCTCAATAGTTTTATAAAGATTCATCAAATAAAACGTCTTGTTATAAAAAATAAAAGATGAGCAATAAATTGACGTGCATGTTATTAAAAGGAGATGTGACATCGAAAGGCCGCGTGCAAAAACGTATGGATACATAATTTATCACAAAATTGAAACAAGTCCTAATATTTTGTCGCATTTACATCTTCAAATGGAAATATCAACACTTGTCCAAATAGCGCGTGATCTTCACCTACTTTTTTTTCAATTATACATAATCATTCCGTAAATAAAAAATGGCGGAATTCTGCTGCATGGTCATGTGATAAGACGTTGTTCATTTGTTCAGTTTCTCTTGGAACGTTTCGGACATCTCGCCAATTAGCGGACACAGCGACGCATGACAGATGCGTCTAAAACGAAAGTCTCTTACTGATTAACATCGACATTCCTTTCGCTTTGTTCGATGTATTTATTTAAATTACATTTACGTCTCGTGTTTACATAGGTACTGCTCCTACGTTGTTAGTTTACATTATCACTTAGCAAAGAAAATGCTAAAATGTTTAAAATATTTTTATATCTCTTGTAATGTCTAAAGATTGCTTGTACAAATAGTTTGGAAAATAGATTGGTTATCAGAGGTCTGGAGTTGTGTGTAACTTTATTTGTTTTTTGAAATATTGCAGATATTCCATTGAAATAAGGTAAAGATTTGTCAACAAAGCTGTTAGTCGTTCATTGGCACGAGCTCTTAAGCTTTTATTGACGCAAATTATACGCATAAAAACTATGTAGGTGCGAGTGAGGAATAGGATGAAATAATATGTTGAGTACAAAACTTCTTTCATTCAGAAGTAAATTCTGGCAGTTTTAATATGTTTGCATATATTAAAATAAATGAAGCAGCAATTGCATAAATAGAGTCAATCAAATCAGCTTGTGGCTTCGTGCTTGTAATAGACGTTCAAATGTCGGATATCGCTTCAAATGCATTATCAATGTTTAATATTCGCTATTTGGAGTTAATTTACTAATTTGGAGATCCGACCGTTTTGCTCGGCCGATTCGCCTTGGACCACTTACGCAACCCCAGTTACCGACAATTCTATTGATATGACTATAAAAACTATACACCATTACTTACTTAGACCTACATAGATACGTTTTCTGGTGCCCATAGGTACATTATTTACTTCTTGCGTTTATTTAGTAACAATGTCTTCTAGGATTAAGATGAACATTTGTTTGGTAACTTCCTACTGTATCTAATCTTTTTACAAAAACCTTAATTATGTTACTCCATACAGGTGCGTTATTGTAATTTGTATGAGCATTTGTGTTGAAACCAACCCAATACACGGAATTTGCTCATTGGAATGTGGCAACGGCCCGGTGTTTCGAAGGAGACTAGCTTGGGATCGCCGCTTTTTAAGTGTTTTACGAAATGACCTATCAAGTGGCCGACCTAAATAATATATATGATACAGTTATCAGACGAGGTATTTAGGTCGGCAAATTAAGATTGAGCAACAAATACTTTTATTTGGAGATACCGTAAGTGATAATATTATCTAACAGGCCGTTGTGCCGGCTGGTGAGACAGAGCGTGACGGGACTCGTCTGTTACCGAACCTAGGGTAACCGTTTCGGTTGTAAAACGACCACTAAATGCCAAAATTCACTTTTATGTAAACTTGACAACATTTTTAAATCTTTCTCGTTAGGTAGAATTTATCTTTCTTGCAATTATGTATAGTGACTGAGTGAAACTTACCTCTAGCCCAGCCGGTGAGTACATTTCCGAGATACGCCACTTTGTACACTGGATCGGGATCACTAATGCGTACGCTGTTTGTTCGCCGGAGCAGCTTCCCGATACCTCTGGATAGCCGCCCGATCGCACGAGCGGTGAAGTCCTTGCCGGACGCACCATCCGCCAAGCATACTTCCGCCGGCAAGATCGATCTGGTTTGTCCGTTCTCCTGGATCTTGTGGCCGATCAACCTCGGCATCGTCAGCGGTAACGACTTTTTTCTTTCTGGAGTCAGGGTCTTTGCCTGGTTCACACTATAAACGTTACAGTTCTTTTTAAAGCTCTGGCCGTTTACTTCTTTGGTGTTATCAGCTTCATCAGTCTTATCGGATTTGTCGAACTCGGTCGTTTTTATTCTACCATTGAGGTTTTCGTTTAGGTTGTTGTTATTTAGATTGTCGGTGAGTCCGTCACTGAACCGGCGTTCGGAACTGGAGCGTCTCTTCATGAGAGACGGGTTCCTCAGCAGGATGCTCGTTTCGCTCGAGCTTCTGTTCTTGAGAATGTGTATCTTCTTGACTCGTGATACAGCGCAGTCGACCTCGTCAGCGCTGACCATCCTTTCCGTTTTTCCTTCCTCGTCTAGAAACCGCACTCTAAGTCCATTCGATTTGCATTCACTAAGAGTTTTTTCCGACTCTTGGAGTCGTTCTGATTGATTTTTTGCGCCTGCGTCTAAACATTGGCGCTCGTTTTCACTCAGCGTTCCTCGAGCCATTTTTCTGTTGTATGTGTCGCACTTTTTGTCGGCACTATTACATTATGGCTAGCAGGCTCTACGTTGATTGAGTTCACAAGTTTCCAGTTACTGTATGTCACTATTTACTGCAAGAGAAAAGCTTTACACTCCGAGACCCGAACCAGTCAGCACCCGATAACTTCTAAAACACACACAGAGTAGTACACACCTCGTCCATTAAAGAACGACACCGGTTTGGAATGTAGCCTTCTCCACTTACTCAATGCACTTGTCCGTTTATAGGAGAAAATGTTAACAAAAAGGCGTATCAATTAAAATACCAGGCGATTGACTTAATGAAGAGACTTCTGCAATCTGAAAGTAATTACGTTTATTACACTAATCAGTCACTTTGGGATATTGTATCGGAGCGAATGTCCGTAGCGCGCGGCGCGTGCGCGGGCGCTGGCTCGCGGCGATGGAGTGGCGGCGAGGCGGGCGGCGCGGGCGAGCGGCGCGGGCGCAGCGGTCACTTGATCCCGGCTTTGATTTTAATGATCCGACTACTTGTATCGTCGCGTTAACGCATCGCTGTCCGCACCGTCCTCCTGGAACAAATAAGAAATGCCTCTTTAATAGAGTCGAAGAGGGTGTTTAATTAAACAGCAAAATACATTTTTATAAAGGCAAGATACCGTAATCTTGACATATATTTTTGACCAAATATCTGCCAAAAGGCATGTCTATAAAATCATATGTGATCACAGTACAAGTGGGAGCCTCACTGAGGTGATATAATAATTTGAAAACAGGTGCTTGTTGACAGTTGTCACATATTACTGCCCTTTTGGAATTTATTAGTTGATTTAATTAAACAATTAGCCATAGTACCTATAGTAACGTCATATTACGCACACAGCCACAGAAAATGTGAGTAACGAATTGTCGTGGTACTACGTGATGCGGACGTCACAGAAGCGGATAGATGAAGGTGAAGGATACAGAAATAAGAAGCTAGTCTGCGCCTGTTTATTGTACACATCACCTGGAAAGCCGCATGGACTTTTAAAAGTTAATAATATACTAAGACCACTATAGTGACGGCTACTAGAGACGCATAAGAAACGATAGAGCAAAAATATGCGCTTACTCTAAATAAACTGACATAAGAGTTTAGAATAAAAAACTATAAATTTAATCCAATCTGGAAAGTTCTAGAACAAACATAAAATACTCTTTCCTTTATTACCTCAGTTAAGTTAAGATCTTACATAACTGTTTACCTTCAATCAACTGGTTAGCCTCTCTGCTTGTGACAACTTTTTGTACATTTTGTTAGTGTGCAGCAAAAACACAACAATTACTAATAAATTGAGACTCTCTAAAGAAATATTTTTTTCCGGGTTTTTCAATAAGTGTCCTTTCTGTTAGTCACAAAATGTTCTAACTAGTTCCTGGCTCAGCAAATAAAGCTAAACTTTTCCTAACGTATGTAAAAAATGTTCCGTCTCTATAGTTTCTAGAACTCTACCCTAAAGTCATCAAGCAGTCTATGGAATATAAAATATGGACGTAAAACCACGCTTGTAAATACGTCTATTTTAACATTAAAATGCTTCTTATTTTAATAATCTTAACAATTTATTCATATCTATAACTAATTGCGCTGCTTAATCCTTATTAATATTATAAAAGCGTAAGTGAGTTTATTTGTTTGTTACGTCTTCACGCCTAAATGGCTAGACCAATTTTCATGAATTTTGGTACAGAGATAGTTGGGTTAGGACCCTGGAGACGGACATAGGCAACATTTTTTTTTAAAAAGATTGACATATGAGGGAGAAAGAGGGAAGAAAAGGGAAAACTTAGCATTGCTACAGGCAGCAGGTACCTTTAAATCAGGAAAGGGGAACTGTGTTACCCCGAATTTAATGCGAGCGAAGCCGCGGGCAAAAGCTAGTAAATAAATAAAATAAATAAATTGTGCTTGTTGCAAACAATTTAGCTAAAATGCCACAGGATAATTGAATTTTCGATTTACTTTACGTTAACACCGCGTACTCGTGCTAACGCCTCTGAACGGGTACACAGACGTGTATTTCCAGCATTTCGCCTGTTACCTGACAAGTCGTGTGCATATAATATTAGAAAATGGAATCGAAGCCTTGTTTTGGAGATTTTCACAAATGAAAAACTTAAATAGGTAGATGGACAATGTTGGACACAATGTTGGCTGTAAAGCAGGGGTCGGCAACCTCTTGGCAAGCAAGGGCCACAAGTTGACAAAATCATCTTAAGGCGGGCCGCAGTTATTATACTCAATAATTGGTCATATTCCATAAAAAATAAAAGTCATTAAAAATTGTTAAAACATAGGGAATTTAATTCGTAGACGTAATACTTACTAACATTATGTTTGTTTGGGCTTTATAGCTATAAAACAAGAGAAAAATAAAGAAATGCAAACAAGCTACCTTCCTAAACAGGAAACCGACTTTACACAAATTTTAGTGTGATGTCTGCGGCGGTAGGGCGGAGGAGGTATTTCGTGTATGTTAGCAGTCATATTTGTCGTGGCAAATCGTAGAATAGCTCTTTTTTGCCGATGGGAAATCATCAAGTTACTTCCCCCGGTCTGGGTGTAGCTCGGGGAAGTGTCAGACTTGTACTGACTAAAACCATATTCCTTCTATTGCCCTTTACGTCCGGGACCGCGGTATCTATTTCAAACAACCCGTAAGCCCTGCAGGCAATGGCCCTGGCAGGTCCATCTGCTTTGCTGACATCTCTATGAGGCGCGCGTAGAAAACTAACGCGCCATCGACACCGCCTGTCGTCAATAGACGGACGGAGGGTGAGCTACCCATTGCTCACCGTCCACAGGCCCGCATACGGTGGCCGGGAGACGTCTCGCGGCGCCCGGCGCCCGGGGCGTCTCCCGCGGAGGCTGGGTTGGCTAGATGTTCTCTCCCTCAAACGCCCGGCCACCTCCTTTGCTAGCATTACTGCTTCGCAAAAGGAGGTGACCGCTTTTCATTCCCTCTCGCTCCGGACCATGGCCTGAACCAGGGCCGGACGCGAGAGATCGCCGCCGCCGATCGCCTCTACGAGGGCACGGCGGTGCTCCGCCCAAGCTGGACAGACTATCCCTGTGTGGTCCACCGTGTCCTCCGGGCGATCGTTACAATGGTGCCTGATTATGTGCAGGAACCTCCCGAAACTTCCGTGTCGTGCGGTCCACCCGGTGTAGTGCCTCCGCGCCGCCTGAGGCGCGCGAGGGCTATTGCCTCCAGATCTCACGGTGGCAATTCAACAAGAAGGCTCGCCGCCTCCTTGGAGATCGTGCGGTATTATCCTAATGGCTACCACCTTTTGGGACGCGTTCAGTTAGTAGGCGGCGCGCCGCCCTAAAGAACGTGCCATGGACCGCACGACTCCGGCATAGAGTCTACGGCAGGAGGCGTTTGCCCCCCTCAGATTTGGGCAGGAGCCGCATGAAAGCAGCCCTACCCCGCTCGAGTTTGGGAGCCAAACGTCAGAAATGCTAAACGAAAATCCCCCGGCTATTGAGAACGATTTTCAGAAACGATTCTCAGAACTTGAGAACGATTCCCCCCGCGGAAACTATACAGGTGCTCCGCAAGATCCGGCCCCGTCCCCACAAAATGCCCGACGAGGCGGTTTGCAATTACTCTTTCAAAGAGCTTGCCCACCTCGTCAAGCAGCACGATGGGCCGAAATGCGGACGGAGTTCGCAGGGCGCCTTGGCTTCTGTATGAGGACCAGCTTCCCCGTCTTCCAACGAAGTGGGAACTGGCCCCTCTCCAAGCATCCAAGCATCTTAGAAGCCCTAGTAGTCGGGGCCCGAGAGCCTCCAAGGCCAGGACCCAGGCTTTGCCGTGCAAGCCATTGGGTCCCGGGGTGGTATTTTTGGCCAAAGAATAGTGTTCAAATGCTCATCTGTAAGACGAGAAGCATATTTTATTTTTTCTATAATTGACAATTGAAAAATTGTAATGAACTCCTTGGCAAAACTTTTACATTTCGTCAAAATCAGATGGCATTTAACAAGATCATTGGATTCATAGGAGCTTTGAGCATATCAGCTAGTATGACACATTTCAAAGTGTTGCCGAGCAGAGGGGTTAAAAGGCGCGCTTACTTAATGCGTTGATTTTGAAAATAATTATGACTTATTTACAAAACATTCACGGGCCGCAAGGAAGACGTCCGCGGGCCGCATGCGGCCCGCGGGCCGCGGGTTGCCGACCCCTGCTGTAAAGTCGTCAAGTATACGTCTACAGTACCTCGCTACGAACTTCTCTCATTGTTATCATAATGGGTGCCAATAATGATATCGTATGTTTTGCTATATCTCTTAAACCCACAACGAGTGATGAAAACAACCAGCTATTTGGACAAACATTGTGATTTATGATGATTTAATCTCTGACTCTATACAACAGAGCATTTTTATTGAATTTTGTACTCGTACGAGTAGCTACACTAAACAAAGGCTGGAAATCCTTTTGACTTCTAAGTACATACTTCCCATTGTCTTACAAGTCGCCTAAAGTACAATAGTATATATACCCTTCAAGAAAATTGATTTATTTGTTTAGGACTTGAGATTGACGCGCCTTTTCCTCTGTACTACTATTTTGTTCCACTCAGAGACTACAGCAAATATAATATGCTATTGTTATGTGATACCCACATATTTTAATCTGATTCTATGATACATTTATCAAATCTAAATCTCGCAAAAATGGTTCGTTAGGAGATTTGTATCTGAACACTTTAATTATGAGAGCACTAGTTTTTTCAACAACCAATTTTATTTTTAATTTGCATAAATTAAAAGTTTTACATTAGCATAGCAACCACGAAAAGTTTACGTGTTCACAGAAGACAAAAAACCTAATCACGCGTTATTCAGAAAAGATCTAAAGTTTTTGTCGTGTGCATTTTTCTCGCCATACAAAAAATAGTAAAATGGACGCCACGATATACTTACAGACTATTAGAGCTGCTACAAAAAAGTGCGTGTGTGGCAATTTTAAAACAATTTACTTCATTTTTAATGTTTTACCTTAGAATTGTTTAAAAGTTTTCGAGCCATGTGTAGAACTGCGTGATCATTTCAGAGAGTAAAATAAATGTATGTTTTGTATAAATTTCGTTGGTGGCTTTTTCTGAATGATCATCAGTAAAGCATTTCAAGTCTTTAAATTTAATTATATAACATACTAACTTTTGCCCGCGGCTTCGCTCGCGTTAAATTCGGGGTAACACGGTTCCTCTTTCCTGATTTGCAGGTACCTGCTACCTGTAATTTTTGCTCTTGCGCCTGATTTATTGTAATAGCAATGCTAAGTTTTCCCATTTCTTCCCTCTTTCTCCGACAATTCTCTTTTTTTAAAAGTGAGCTAATGTCCGTCTCCAGGATCCCAACTATCTCTGTAACAAAATTCATCAAAGTCGGTTTAGCCATTAAGGCGTGAAGACGTAACAAACAAACTCATAGTCAGAGAAGTTTCGCTTTTATAATATTAGGAAGGGTGCTACCATTTAAATTTAACCTTAGATTTATTAAGTTAAATTAGTTAAATCTATTATGATTGCTAGCATAAGCAAATATGAACATTACCTACAATATTTACAGCAATTGTCGGAGTTCTGAACAAAACTTCATTTCACCCTTACGTAGGTATTATAGATGTATGAAAAAGATCGGCCCCTACGTTATAACGAACGGATATCTGATTTCCCCCGGGGGCGCGGGGGCGGAGGTCAGACAACAGTCGTTCCAGTGATGCCACAAATTTATATGTACACTGGTACTCCAAGTTTCTAATGAAGCATTTAGCTATCTAGCTATTTTTATTATAACTTTTGGTGAAATATTAATTATTTTTTTAATTCTGTCTTCTGGTATTTAAACAAAACAAAAATTAAGTGACCACTTACGCTGTTTGCATTGCTGTTAGTTACTACACAATTCAGTTACTATGTAGAAACGCAAACGTTGACCAGTTCAAAAATCATTAAATTTTTCCTTAATTTTGATCTAGTACAATATCGATATGATAATAATACAGTTTATTCTTTATTAAACTTATAATCATTCAAAATACAAACTTTACAACAACAACAAAAAACAATTTTGTCAAGCCGTTCTCAAATGCATCAGCATATCTTTATATTTATAATTCTTCTGTGAGTGTATATGTCACTGAACTTCTCTCAAACGACTGGATCCATTTTGATGAAATTTTTTGTGTGTGTTCAAGGGGATCTGGGAATGGCTTAGATTCACAATTTTGTCCGGTAGATGGCGCTGCATCACATTTTTTTGTAAATACGTAGCGAAGCAAGTACTGGGCCGCTAGTCTTTATATATATAATTCTTCTGTGAGTGTGTATGTCACTGAACTTCTCTCAAACGACTGGACCGATTTTGATGAATTTTTTTGTGTGTGTTCAAGGGGATCTGGGAATGGTTTAGATTCACAATTTAGTCCGGCAGATGGCACTGCGTCACATTTTTTTGTAAATACGTAGCGAAGCAAGCGGGCCGCTAGTTATTTTTATATAAGTAGACTTTTCTTTTGAAGTGTGTAGGAACACTTCAAAAGAAAAGATTACATAAATAAAAATAACAACTATGAAATGGACCTATTGATATGATTTGTATGTATTTATAAAAAAATATTGGCCATCTTAATTTAAGCTCACATCAAATTTAAATTCAAAACCGAAGTAATTTTCTACGTTTTACATTTTAATTTGTGAGATGAAATTGTCTAAAAATATAAAAAAAATAAGCAACAAGTATGTAGTGTGAGGATGTTGTTACTAATCTGTGGGACCCCGTATTAAGCAGACATTTGACGTGCAATCCGTTGGCGTGCTCATGTGTATGCACTACAGGACACATTAACAATTGAATAAATGATGTAACAATGCGCTTGTAAGAATATTATGATTTAATAGAATCCATGGAGTTTTTGTCCAATCTTCTCCATGGAAATTTACACGTTTAAATGAGCAACTACGGTACTTTCATTAGTTATTACTATGCTTTGCTACTGCAACTGTAATTTAATTCTGCTTTATCGTTTTGTTTTTGAAATTGAAGTGTCTACAGCAGGTTCAAATGAAGTAATTGCTTTAAGTTTGACGTTGAATACCCAAATAATAATTGAACTGTTGCATGTTTAACACTCGGAGCCGACGTTGCGCTTCTGAACTATTCTTTCAATCGCTTTGGTGCATGTCGCCTAGGGATAGTAAAAAGGGGCATAAACATTTTATATTACGCATTACCTGAAGATGTTATTAGTACAAGTAGAATGTTTGTGAAGCGTGTTTGTGTAAGTTAGTTAGGAGCCTTGACCGCCCTCCCCCCCTCGCCCCTCTCATTACTTCTTCAGTGAGATCATTTGACAAACACTACACGTTGGATAATCACTATTTTATTGCATAGTACATAGTACGTCTTCAAACGTTGTTTACACGTTTGCTAAACGTAGGACTTGGCAAAACAGTGAGGCCTTACCAGATAGCAAATAGACTGTAATGTACCTACTTAATGCTAATCGGCCTCGGCGCCACTCATAGAAATAATGCTCAAGACTGAAACTCCAAGAGGCTCTATGCCTTTTTTCGGGACATTGTGGTGTTTTTTTTTTATATGGGAAATTATCAAATAACTTCTCCCGCTTTCGCGGAAGGGAGTGTAGGACTTTTACTGACTAAAACCTGTTCATGTCCCTTTTGCTCTTAATGTTCCGGGACCGTGGTCTGTTCTACTTCCAGATTTTAGAAACTTAGCTAATAAGTTAGGGATGAAAACCCTTAGTGACAAAGTTTACACACTCGCTTGATAGATAGATGGCGTTGGCGTCGGCGAATAAATAGCACGTTGAGGGGATTTCGATACGCTCAAGTAACGACGTTTTTAAATCCTCGAATCCTCAATGATTAACTCGCCGGCATAATTCTAAATTCACTCGATACCTAAAACCTCTTATAGCATAATACAATCAACCTGACTCCGCTTACGTTAACCATGTTTTTTTACATGAGTATGCAATAGCTCTTTACGGTATAAGTTAGTGAAAAAAACTAGTACTCAGGCTATGAAAACAAAGTATATTATAGTTAGAATAGGTCAGAGCATATACTCTGCTTAGTCATACATTCATTACTCAATAACATAAATATTTAATAAATTCAGCACGTGTAAGAGAAAAATAAAACACAAAAATTGCTTAATTTGCTGAACAAAGTAATAACAGTAAACCGAGCAGAATGAGGGAGTAGTAACGAGTGTATTCAGGAGATAATTTAGCATGGCAACACTTTTGTCTTTGATTTTCCAAAATATCGTGGATATCTACTAGTATATTTCGCAAACCAGGCATATCATAGACGTGACTAAATACTGCTACTGTTTCTGAATTAGCCTGCGGATAACACTCTAACTCATGGTTTTTTTTCTTCTACAAAAACGTTAAATCAATAAACTTAATATCACGCTTGTAATACTTGAAGAGTACCCGCAGAGGTTTACCTAATGGTACACCCACATTCTGTCAATTATGTTCAATGTCCAATTCCATATTGCCATCAACAGTTCATTCGGGCACGAATCTAAACCGGCAGATGGTGCTACTGAGAAATTCCAGATAGAAAAACCCAGTAACACTTTGCCGACCTGGGAATCGAACCCAAGACCTCAAGCTCAGTAGTCACGCTATCGATCACTAGACCAACCAGGCAATCACACAGTGAATCAATAAACACGAAGGAAATCGCTTTTGAATGTTGCTAAGTGTATATATTTCATTGCTCGTGAATATACATGGCGCGAATCAGCGGTCAAGAAAGCTGACCTTCACACCAGTTACGGTGTGGAGGTTACCACGATACCCAGTAAGCAGACTGCCTGTGACCGGTATGCAAATCTACGGCCAGCCGGGACCTTCGGCTAAGCTTAAAGATCGTGCGTCTGTTATTATTTAAACACCCTCAACCCCTTCAATATCTAGTTTTGTTTACACAATTCAATATATTGTATACAATCATATCATATTGAAAGGGAAACGTTTGTCTTGATATGGGCATGTAAAGAGGAGGGACGAAGCACATTTGACTAAAAGAGTAATGGATCTGAATGTTGATGGACGAAGAGCGAGAAGAAGGCCAAAGAAAAGATGGATGGATTGTGTAAGGAATGATATGAAGTAGAAAGGAGTAAATGATGCCATGACTCTTGATAGGGGAGAATGGAAGAAGAAAACGTGTTGCACTGACCCCAAATAGAACGGGACAAGGGCAGGAAAATAATGATGATGTATACAGTTATATTATCAACTATATTGCATACCAACAAATAACTTCTGATTATTATCAGTTCCACACATAAAACTTTTGCAACGCACCTTCAAACCTGTCTGTATTGCAATCGTCAAGGGCTCTACATCTCTCGTGTTACGATTTCTTTCATTTGAGTCGCGGAGCAAGTCTGTCGCAACATGTCCTCATCTCTATAAAACGCTTTAGAATTAATTGTGTAGCTAATGTACGGAACACGCATCTTTTGCTTAATCGGAGTTAGGTACACGTTGTTTAGCAACTCTTATGAGTAAACCAGAACCTTCTGTCAGCAGTCTTTTAATTTCATTACTATTTTAAACAGTACGTTATCTACAGTCAAGGAACAGCCTTAAACTTGTATGACCTGACCGATTGGGTCAGATAATAGAATCCTAGTATTTTCTCAAAATCATCTTCCTTAAACCTGGATAACCTAGCGAACTTGATTAAAGCCGCCTAGAATGTTATTCTTTGACGGTTGAATGGTCGATGAGGGACAGTAAATTAGATCACCTGTGTCATGGTCAGGTGGTAGAGAGAATGACGGTGAATGGTGATGGATAAACGTGATGACGGACGGTGAATGGTGGTAGGGTGGATCAATTACAACTGTTCAAACTACAAACCGAGATGAATCCAATAGAACGTAACATCTTGAATCAAAAAGCCAAATTCGTCACTACTTGTCACACCAGCCAATAATCATCATTCTAAAAAGCCATTTCTTCGACCATAAATATCAAAATGCCGTATCACGATATTTCTAGAACTAGTGTTACCCCACGTGTCAGTCTCGGCACGGTCTAACAACATCGTGGCACTGACCTTGACCTCGGCTGATAAAACAACTAGCACACCGCATTCCTTATACAGGTAGCAGCTGGGTATCACTTCCGACTACTTAGTAAGGTGCAGTCCATTATTAGACATGGGTCAACTTAGATGGCTATCAGTGCTTCAGTGGATGAATGCGTATCGAGAAAATTGGTGACCGAGGAATATATTGGGGTGGGAAGTTTGAAAAAGTTAGTATCACTTCCCCTCCCCAGGGAATAGAGATTTCTGCGCGTCTAAAGAAAAAAAAAGCTAAACAAGAAAACGAAAAGGTATGACTCACACATTACAAAACAATACAACAAAATAAAGTAAAAACCCTAAAAAATATTTAAAATTGAAACTAATTGATATAGGGATGTTCATATCCGTAAAGCAGATACTGAACCAATTTAGAACCCTGAAAAATGAAATTGCATCATTATATTATTTCGTTCCAATTCTTAAACTTAATGCCTCTTTTAATTGGTTGCGGGTTGTTCGAAAGAGATACCGCGGCCCCGGAACGTAAAGGGCATTAGAAGGAACATGGGTGGGTTTTAGTCAGTACAAGTCTGACATGCCCTCCCGCTCCGCCCAGAGCGGGGGAAGTAATTTGATGATATCGATTTATTAATTTGATTGATTACTATGATATCTACATCCTACCTATTATTTTATTCTCTAGCATTTTTCCTCAAATTCTGTCAATTACTTCAATAATGTCATTTTATGAACGTGTAAATTTGTCACCTGTCTCGAGTGATCAGCAAGTAGTCAGTCCGTCCCTGACCTACCGCCGACCATTGCTGAGCAAACTGCACTGCATGTCATAACCATGTCCTGGTAATAATAGACCTACCTGTGTTTATATTAAGATTGGAGATCGACAGATCGTGTCCGAGCATTCGAGATGCTCGTCTGTTTGTTTTGCACTACAGTAGTGATTGTTAGCGGGTACCGTGGTTACGAGAAGAGTGTTTAGAAGTTTCTAGAGAGGTTGGTATTATGATGATCGGCATGCCTTGATTCATCAAGTTTCAAATTTCATCAAAACATCTCCAATGTTTTGATGAAATTTCATAGAATTGCGTTATTTCCGTTTATTCATTTTTATACATATTTTTACATTTTTCTTATCAAAATTGAATATATATAAAAAAAATAGCCCCCCGATATCAGGAACAAGGTCCAAGCTACCGCGGTCAAGGCTCCAGGGAAAGGAACCTCCTAACAATACGAGCCGGGTCCAATAGTACTGCTTTCTGTATCAAACCTATGATTGAGCTGTCTAACGAGAGCCTCCTCAGATGTTGGTCGAGACTCTTGGCAATTAAGCCGTTGACTCTAACTGAATTGAAATTCAATTTTAGTAGCGTCATCTACTAAAGAAAATTCAGAAGAGGAAATTGTTTTTTTAGACAGTTAAAATCAAATGCAAAGTAGAAGACGCAGAAACTGACAAAATAGAACATTAATACAGGTGAATTATTCCAGGGAAAACCTTGGTAACCAAGATATAGTCAAAGCTACTGTAGGTATGTCACATTATGCTAAGGTTCTTACAAAGTTCAGATCAAGTCTCTTTCAGAGAATCCCAAATGAATGGCCGACAGTTCTTACTTGATGTTTTCATATAAATCATTGTCTCGCCATCATGTGAACAAGGGAAAAGTATTGAATCGACAATGACAATGAAACTTGACAATGATGTGAAAATCAAACTATAATATGTAGTGGTAACGTGTCGACATTTAAAACTGAAGGTACATCTAATTGTGAAGAAAACATTTTACGACGTATTGTTTGAGAACAACAGCTCAGATACAAAGATTACGTTCTTATTATAGAGATGACTAGTGTTACTATTGTCTAGAAAAGTGGATAGTGTCGTGACTGAAGACATACCATGAGTTACATCACTAATCGAACTGCGGTCTCGCCTGGTCACCTAGCGAGCCGTTTTCAAAGTGTTGAGATCAGTTTCCAGGTGAACTCTAGATGTGTTTGTATGATCAACTGTAGTCTTTTACACAGAGGGTTTGGCCATCACAACTAATTCGAACTATAGTTAGTACAATATTATCAGCTAACGGAAATAAATGGAGTATTATTCACATGCCCTTAATCCAAGTGGTTCGCTGGCTACATGTTTTCTTCTCACGTAAGTGTTTACCATCAAATAACAACAAATATGTCGACGGTCCCTACGTACATAAAGACATGTCGAAAATGGCATTTTTTTTATTGTCTCATTGGCTTTAGATTATCTATGCGCATATGCTGACATACGATTTTTATTTGTATTTAATTTGTTTTAGAAAATATTTATTATTGCTCATAGAACTATTTCTAGGGCGTGTTGAACACAAATTACGCTCTCCTGTAAACCTCGGTTTTTGACTTAACCTTATGTACGTAGGAACCGTCGATGTGTTTACTGACTTTCTGTATAATCCTACTATATCCTGCTATCCTACTATCCTTACTAATATTATAAAAGCGAAAGTGAGTTTGTTTGTTTATTTGTTTGTTTGTTTGTTACCTCTTCACGCTTTAATGGCTAAACCGATTTTGATGAATTTTGGTAGAGAGATAGTTAGGAACCAGGAGACGGACATAGGCTAACTTTTTTTTTAAAAAAGTGGGATGTGAGGGAGAAAGAGGGAAGAGAAGGTAAAACTATAACAAATCAATAAGGCGCTACCGAATTTAACGCGAGCGAAGCCGCGGGCAAAAGCTAGTAATATTATAAATTCGAATGTTTGTGATGATGGATGTTTGTTACTCTTTCACGTCAAGCGGCTGAATGGATCTTGATAAAATACTTTATAATAAAATTGGCACAGAGGTAGATTATAGTCTGGAATAACACAGGATACTTTTTTTTCTGATAACACGCGGGCGAAGCCGCTGGTGCCAGCTAGTAAAAAATAAAAACAAAAAAAAGACAAACGTAGCTACTTTTATTTTTACAAATTTAACGGGATTTCAGTTTGTTCTGAGAAACATTTGATGAAGACATCAAAACAGTTTTGTGAAATGGATTTCAATTTAGATAAAGCTAATCCAGTAAAAAACTTAATAACCGTTTTGAAACGCCGGATTATGATATAAACATTCCTCAGATTACTCGTAATTAAGAGCAATAAAAATTAAAATCATCAAGTAATAATCACGAGTCGTAATTCGAATGATGTAAGAGTGTTAATAAATTCACTCAAGACCCAGAAGACATTTGTCAGAAAATATGATGTTAACTTAGTATTAGTACTTATAGTAGGTATAGGAAAAGTCAATAGTAACCGTAAGCTTTGAAAGTGTGATGAAATTCAAATGGTTTCAAATTGTAGTTGACTGTACATACACATTTTAACAACGAGTTTTTCTTGAGAGTAATGTAATGGTTTTTGTGCAGATCCCAGAGGTTATTTTCAAATTAGTCTTAAAACAATTCTGAACAAAAAATACAAATGAGCAGTTTTAAAAGTAATCAAGGTAATATTTTTTTCTGATATTAGTAAATAAGAGACGAGAAAAAAGCTTCCTAAGTACTCATCTTCTGTCAAATGTTTTGTTGTCTCAATTTTGATAAAAAATAACGCTAAATTGTTTGTTGTATAGCGTCGAAATATAAGATACAAAATAAATATTAAACCTTTGTAGATCTAGATTCCGAATTGATACCCAGGTTGGGTTAAGTATTATTGGGTTTTTCCAGCAAGAGTTTCTCAATGGCTACCACTAAGTCCGGATGTACTACTACTACATATGGCTTAAAACATAACTAAACCTTCGGGAAGTAGTCGTGGAGTTGTGGTTTGATCATGGTGTGTTAAAGATCTAGTATTTTCTTAAATACCAAGCTTGAGAGTCCTGCCGGGGTTGCGGGTTGTTCGAAAGAGATACCGCGGCCCCGGAACGTAAAAGGCAATAGAAGGAACATGGGTGGGTTTTAGTCAGTACAAGTCTGACACTCCCCCGCTCCGCTCAGAGTAGGGGAAGTTATTTAAAAAAAAAAAGACCTTAAGAGTTGGAATGCCAACCACCAACTGCACCAACATCTTCAATAACAACAATAATCGGCTTAAAAATAATCTAAAACATTGCATTGCGTAGATCATACGGACCCAATTAGTTCACCTCCCAATAACGATGTACCTGCTTATGGGAGAGAAACCACATTGAATCGAAGTTTAACAAAAGAATTAATTGACAATGCTTGTGCGCACACCTGCAATTCAAGGCATTGTTGTCATGGCGGGAAACAGCGGAGAGAATGACAATGTGCTCCCGGAGACCGGAGTGTGCCAATATGTGAGAGATCTGTCGCTACATCGTATGAATGTACTGGGACGGTGTTGCTAAGTGTACACAATTGGATGGTATTAAAAATTACCGAGTCTTCAATGTATTGGGCTCATCAAGTAGTAGGAGGACTTTGGATTGGATTTGATAAGCAACACTACACAGTAATAAATTATTGTAAGTATCTATAAAGCTTATTAAACTACAAGATGGAAATAAGGCTGCATAGTCCGCGTCTGGCAAATGCTGTAATCCCGTATTCCGCGGAATTCTGGTCACCGTAATAAAGAGAAGAGCCCTTTGGGACAGTTATAGGCTGGTATTATTATTACTAGATGTGCCCAGCGGTTTAACTCGCTGCTCAGCTCAATAATGTCGTATATTGATTTGATATGGTATATTAATTTTGCCTATGCCAAATTTCAAGTCAGCTCGACCAAGAAATGTCGTTTTCCCATACAAACTTATGCGGATGGAAAATTATCAAATAATTTCCCCCGGGGGAGTGTCAGACTCCTACTGACTAAATCCCACTAATGTTTATTTTTTTGCCCTTTATGTTCCAGAACGTTCGATCGGGGTTGAAAAACCCGCAACCCCAATCCCATACAAACTTTGCCACCCTGTTTTACCCAATAGGTTGGGGTTGAATCTTGCACATTAACATCTTTGTGAACGCCTACGTCCCATTCCAAATTTGGACTTTCTGAGATTTCAGGATGATTGAGTGATTTTCAAATTATATATCTATATATATAAATTTCTTAATAAATATTAGTACAACCAATATTTAATTTATCAAGTAATTTCTAATGTTTTCCAAAAACATAATTTTAATAAAGAAAACGCTTTAATACGAGTATTTATTTTATCAAAGAAGAGTCATAATGTGCCCGCTAAAATAATTAGCTCCGTCCCGAAAGCAATTTGCCGAGTTTGAAGCATCAAAGACTGAAATAACTGGCACTTGATTATTCATCAGCATTTTCTTTAAATACGTACAAAAATATTATTAAAGAGAATTAAAGTAAATTGGAACGATTTGCAAATTAGGTTCTTAGTAAAAATGTCATTGATTGATGTCCGTTCTCTAACAGAACGGACATTAAGTGATTTTAGATTTTATTTAATCATTTAAGCGCTGAAATGTTTGAAGTATTTCTCAGGGCGGTATATTAGATCCATTATTGTTTCAAGCACCTTCTTTAGATTTTATTAGTCTAATCTAGACAAATGTTTAAATATAGAATGTTGGAGACATTAATGAATTAATGTCAGGTTGAAATCAACGCCTACTGAAAATTACAAATTCCAATTTTCAACTACATTAGTAATAGAAGGGTTTACTAGAAAAGTCTATTTATTGAATTGTATCGTGACTTGGCAACACTGAGCGACGTTACACAAGTTGTTTGGGCGCGTCGACGTGAGCTGAATGATCACGATGTGTGGTTGCGACTTGCGTGATGGTGTCGCCATTCATACATATTTACATTTTACTGCTGACAGCTCGAATCTGTGACGTCATTTGGATGTGCCAACAACACGAACACGTCGTCAAATAGGATTGAGCTACTTATTTACGGGTATTTTTTTGGTTGTCGTATTTGCGATAGGTAATTTCTGAATGCAAAGTCACTGTGTCGTACCATCGATACGGAAAGAGGAAGAAGTTTAAATCCTCCTTGAAATCGTAAAGATGAAAAAAAAGCTCCTTTTAAAATAAGAACAAGGGGAGAGGATGGAGACAGGTGTCGGTGTGTTGTGCCCGGAAGTGGAACAAAACAAGATCAAAGACTGTCATTAGGTTAAATGTGTTTAGCAAGTTTTGTGTTGCTTCGATGTCTACTATTAACCTGATAACATACCATTCCGCTCTTGTGTCCCACCTTGATTTTTTCCTCATGTCGGTTTATGTGGGTCAACCCATGTAGAGCAATCAATGTCTTTCGTTCGTGATAAACGTTCCTATTAGGTCATTGCTGCTGTATATTGCCGCATAATAATGTAATTTAAGAAGTAAACAAAAGCTTTTCAATTGTTGTTTTTAGTAATACTATTTCTGTTTAAAGAATTATTGTAAGTAAGTAGTTATTTGGCTGACATATGATACTGAAAAAATAATTTCGTGAAAAATTATATTGTATAAAATCTAGTTCTTCTAACTGGAGAATTTTGTTACCACTTTTACTTCCCAGCTAAAATACTAGAAAGTGGCGAAGTGCGGGCGCATTGGTGGACTGTTTCTTCAAATGTTGACGTTCAATAAGTGCTAATTATCAGCATTATTAAAACCCCGTCGTGTGCGGGTGTGATTAGATCTATAATCATGGATAAACCAAAAGGATTTTGGTCTGTCTACCCTCATGGGAATAAAGCAGTAGTACGTATAAAGCAAATAGTTTGATCACTAGAATATTATTTTCCTAACAAAGACAAAATGTGGGCAAAGAAATATTCATACAAATTAAATAAATCCCTTGGCAAATTTAGAAAACTCGTAAAATGTAATAGCAGCAAGCGACACAAACTAAACGACAGAAGTTCAGAACAACGGATATGTGCTGTAAAAAGTCACAGACAGATTTACGGACAAAAAAGTGATCCAATCGGGGTTCCGTTCTTTTCCTTTTACAATGCGGAAAACTAATTACACCAAATATTTAATAATATATTTGCTGACGTTTATTGATTCAATATGAATATTTACTTTGTTATTTGTTAATCGAATGTGAGGACCATTTTTTCGTTTCGTTTTAACAATTATCTGTCAGTTTGAATACTTATAGAGACCTACCCAACTGTCTTATCTTTGAGCTCGTTGAGTTATAACAGACAAATGCTTGCACTGACAAAGACAGACAGAAGTATCTCCAAACCAAACAAAACCAACTCTTCTTTAAACAAAATGTTAATGTTGGTCATGTAAACGTTGACAAAGGCTAGAAGTGATTAACATTTTTTTTTTATAAATGTAACTATTTGTTCGTAAAATCAAACACCACAGACTACCTACAGTACTGTATCTCCTCCTTTAAATCCATCCAAAGGTTGTCTTGAAAAGATCGCTTTCAGCGATAAGACCGCCCATTGTGTCACCATAATTCTTACAAGTTTTATATATTTTTATTCTTGTCATTTGTATGGTGTACATAATTTAGAATATTCTATCTATCTATCTAATAAACAAAAGCGACGTCATCAGTGAGTGTGGGATGCGCTCCTTACTTGCATATCAGAACCAATTGGAAGTACTAAACAATGCAGTTACGTCAGTACCTTGGTTAGTATTCGACGCAAGGGACAGAGCTTCACGAACATGTGCGATACTTGGTATTCGTGGCCTGCATTACTGTTACTTACTTCATGATGTAGTGCCTCTGATCTTCTGTGTATGTGTGCAAATAAATCATTAATCAATTAAGTTTTCGGGATTAACAACTTAAACAAGTCCTATCACATGACAGCCAACCCCACGCTGTTTTGCTTAGCGTATGTTTCTATTTTTAACCGAATTCAAAAAAGGAGGTTCTCAATTCGATGGTTTTTTTGTTTTTTTGGTTTCTCTGTCGATTGTGGGCCGATTTTCAAAATTCTATTTATAATCTAAAGGGGTACCATATTAATGAATTGAAATGAGCTTTTGTGCGAAACCAATCCCACCCATGGAATTTCTCCAGTATCGTGGTTGTGTAAAAATGTTTGTAAACATTAAAAACATTTATAATTATAAACAAAGAGATCCGGAACAAATATCTGTAGGTCATACATAAAAAAATCGTGAGGGGATAGAACCCACGACACGCAGCGCAGCAGTGAATCGATTAGCAGCCCCTGCGCCAACCGTGCCGACAATCAACAAAATGGTAACGCAGTTATTTAACTATTTTATGCCTCCCCCCCCCCCCCCCCCGATTGCTTCCCGAACGATCCTTTACTAAACAATTTTAAGTTCGAAGAGTTCATACAGGAGGCAAGGCCGGCTTTTATTTAAATCTGAAACCAATTCTTCATAAATTTTAGTGGCGTTTCAGTGACCAATGAATGCGACATTTTCTCTCTGGTACATACAAGTTCAAACCGTTCTTGTTCTTGTTAAAGGAAGGCAGGAAGTATAGAACACCACCTTTTTGATTTTTTCCCATTCACACATTTGGTTACCCACGCACGCCGGTTAGAAGTACCTGATCTGACCTTTCTAAAGACTAATAAGTATCAAAATGGTCAGTGGATATCTTTCTGGTTGTCTCCTCTCAACGTTTCCACTCGTATCTGTTTTGCGTTTTGTTGGTCTCTTTTCAATCACCCTCTCAATAAGACCAAACTATTAAAAATCTTCCATCAACTATTTCATAACTACAACATAATATAATCCAACACAACAGAGGTTATTAATATTTCCTCCTTGGTGTACATTTGTTGATAACAGTAACTGCCATATGAGGATATTGCAGCTCATCAACTAATAACATTTTATTACAAGCCTTTAAAACATGTATAACACTTTCCTCGTTATCATTTCCTTTAATTTTTCCCTCACAAATACTCCCACAATAAATAAAACCAATTTTTCCTTCACCATCTCCATTCACAGAATGTTGCTACGAACGCAGCCAATACGGACCGCATGACATGGTTGTAGTACAGCATGTGTATTTACTTGTAGAGGGAAATATGCCAGATCGCGTGCCACACATAACTGCGTATTAGCATTGGTCAATTTCATAAACCCTCTTTTTAAACTGGTTGGCATATCTGCGGTTTACTATAAATAACTACAACGGTAGGCATTCGTATGTAGAATTACGCTAAGCAGTTTAGTGCTGGAAGGAAACTAGCTGTGACAATGTAACGATGACTCAAGTGCACTTTGTACATTATGAGTGTACATTTTACGAGACACCGCGTAAGATTCGTTACAATTGCATATAAGTGACAGTGATGCAGCGTTTACAATGTGTACACGACTTCCAAACGTCATATGCTAATTCATCCCATCAAATATAATAAAAGTTTTATTAGGTAAGTATTTAATAAGTATTTAAAAATAGAACAAATATAAGTTTCAGTAGTTAAGTATTTAAAAATAAAACAAATATAAGTTTCAGTAGTTAAGTATTTAAAAATAGAACAAATATAAGTTTCAGTAGTTAAGTATTTAAAAATAAAACAAATATAAGTTTCAGTAGGTAAGTATTTAAAAATAGAACAAATATAAGTTTCAGTAGTTAAGTATTTCAAAAAAAGAACGCTAAGATAGTACTATAATCAGAGTCATAATAACTATAGAGCGCGTAAAGTTAGTTAACATTGTTGCGCAAAGATAATAACGCGTCAAAATGGGAAACTAAGCCGCCATCTTGTATTTTTTTTCAGTAGGTACTCACAAATCGCACAAATGTTGACAAACGTCGAAGTGGAGAACTCTGCCATTTAGGTTTTACCTAAACGTTTTTATAATTCGCAGATGACCGTCGAAACCCCACACGACACTCAACAAACCAATCAATACTTAACTTATTGTGCTGAAACAATACATTGTGTACAAACTTGTTTTGTATCTAACCGGGTGCAGGATACTATACCTGCATATTAAATACATATATACGTAACAGAGATCACCGTCTGATCCTAACTTATGACTCCTAACGCATTATAATGCACATGATCTGAGAAAATGTTGCATAACTAATGTCCTTTTATATAACACATGATAATTGAGGAAAACCGGTGTCTATGTGGTGCTAGTTTTTGTAGGTATCATAATGCATAGGTATAACTGTCTGGTCTGTCTATCTTTAACTAATAATGCATAGTGCTTGGGATAGACTGGTGCATTGTTTGACATATCTTTCTAGCTGGGTATGAATGTTTAATTTCATATCAATGCCAAATTAACACTAGGAATTGCTCCTGAATCGTGGATGCGTTTGCAAGCATTTAAACTCACATACACAAACAGCCAGACCCGGAACAACTCTCTATAGGCCATACAAATATTTTGTATCGAACCCCCGATACGCTACGCAGTCGATCGCTCAGCCACTGCGCTAACCATGTCGTCAGGAATTGACGAATTAAGAATTGGGTAATAATTCTAGAAGATTGTTCCAAAGACAATTCTTAAAAAGAGCAATTTCATTGCAAGTACCATTGATCTCATGACCTTCAAACTGACGCAACAATCGTAAACTAAAAAACTTGCGAATTAAGAAAAAATAACTAGTCATTTTTGTTTTGCATGATTCTTTTTCACATAAACAGGAAATATACTTACAATTATACACACCTAACCTGTATTTATTCCGAACGCAAATTAAAAGTATCTATAGACACAAAAAGAAACTAGACAATCCAATTAGTCACATTGTTTCCCATTTTCTATTAATATTCTCATAATGCAGTGTTGCAAGCAATTTGTACTAATTTACGAAATGTTACGAAACTAGTCCTTTGCTGGAATGAAAAACTGCAGGAAACAAGTTGACCTTTCGTCTTTTGATTGAATTCGTTTTTTTTCATGACTTTGAAAGTAAAGTTACACAGCAGCGTTAGTGATAAAGACCCGGCCAAGAGCGAGTCAGGCTGGCCCACCGTTATGTACCGTACTGTATATCTTCTTACTGCGTAAACTTAGACGGTTGATTTTTTCAGAGTTCCAAGAAACCACAGACTATAATTTGAACATGATACTTGACTTTTCTACTTCTTTCCGATTTAAAGGGTCTTAACAGACAGTTATACTAACAAGAAAGTGGTTGGGTTTGTTTTTTTTTTGGAATTATCAATCAATTAAAGCGTTGCGTATTTTTTTATATACGGCGGCTTGAAATTAGCTTTTTGACTTTCCACCAACGTTATCGTGACAAAATGTCTCGTATAGATCTTTGTTAGGTCCTAGGTAACGGGGTTGCGGGTTGTTCGGACATATGTGGATTTGAGTCAGTAAAAGTCTGATACTCCCCCCGCTCCGCCCAAAGCGGGTGGTTATTTGATGATTTCCCACCCGCAAAAAAGACCCTAGGTAACCCTCTGTGTTTCATTTATATTGCAAGTACTGCGTATTAGGTATAGCATCACGAATAGTTCGTAAATTCTACGACTTACAATCGGCGAACAATATTAATAACGTATTCGATTCTTAACTTACAGAAACATGATTGGATTCGGCCCAACGTCGGAAAACTTTTGAATATCGAACAAGTTTGGAAAGTATCAAACGTTCCGTCTCGTGCAGTATGTAGATCTGTTTTGTTTTGTAAGTTCGCTTTGGAAAAGTTAATTTAACCTAGACCGAGAAGTTGTCGAGGAAAAACATTATCTTTGTTGCAGGTTTTCTTACCTACTTGTTTAAGAACTTTCAGATAAAACTAATTTGGATAATTTTTCGTAAACAAACATGAGCACAAGAAGGTAAAATAATATTTTTAAATTAAGTTTTTTAATGTTATGTTGTCGTAATATTAATTTACAAGTTAGGATGTATGCATTGATGAAAGATTTTTACTCCTTCACGTAAAACTTATGCATCTCAATGACATGCGGGCTATAATTTTTAAAATACTAGCTTTTGCCCGCGGTTTCGCTCGCATTAAATTCGGGGTAACACAGTTCCCCTTGCGCCTTATTGATTTGTAACAAAGCTAAGTTTTCCCTTATCATCCCTCTCTCACAACCCAATTAAAAACTTCGAATGTCTAAATTGACCGGACTATTGTTGGAACCAGAGACGCGCCTTCATACTTATAATCTTTACTAATATTATTAAAGCGGAAGTGAGATTGTTTGTTTGTTACCTTTTCACGCTTTCATGATTAAACCGATTTTATTTTGGTACAAAGATAGTTGGGAACCAGGAGACGGACATAGGCTATATTTTTTTGAAAAAAGAGGGAAGAAAAGGGAAAACTTAGCGTTGCTATTACAAATCAATAAGGCGCAAGGGGAAATCTGTTACCCTAAATTTAATGCGGGCGAAGCCGCGGGCGAAAGCTAGTTTTATAATAAAACTAACCATTTTGCTGAAAATTATGAAAAACTATTTTTTTTACCTTTGACCTTATCTTTCCCCTGCAAGGAAAATATTTTATCAATATTTTTTTTTCCTTACAGGGGAAAGATGGGGAACTTTAAAATTTTGTTTTTATTTATATTTTAAACAATCTTACCGATTTTCAGCTTGGTGGGAATTTATGTAACTTTACTCTTATTAAAAAAAAATTCTTCTTATAAAGTTACCAGTAGTAGAGATTGAAACCTTATATTGATTTGACGAGAAGGACAACACAGTTGTCATTCTGGCGGAACGTCGAAGAAACGTCAGTCAACCACCGTACCGAGGCAGTTTTGGATGGAACGGTAGCGTGGACTAGACGGTTACGACGAATCGCCTACGTTCCAAATCGAAATCCATTTTCATCTAAGTTAAATTAAGTGATTATTGTAATTTAAGTTGTGGATCGTGATTATAAGGCTGCTGATCGATAAGCTGTCAACTTACTTCTAAAATACCTCCTGCGATTACCCATTTTAAGATGAGTGATTCTGATACAGGTACCCACGTGCCAAGTATTACAATTATTTACGCGGAACAGTCTAGCTAGACAATTTACTTGTCAACAGTATACGACTAATTCTACTACTTCTACCTTGTTATTCTTACTGAAACCAATAAATAAACCGCTTATACAGTGAAATGTAACAAAACCATCGAAGTAAGTAAACAGCAGACAGTTTGAGGCCGTGAGAAACCCCATAGGTCGCGCATCTGTGGCAATACATTAGTTATTTATTAATCAAGGAATATTCTGGGCTAACCTACAAATTAATTATAGAACAAAAATAGATCAGATACATCTACTTATTTTGTTATTTCAAAGTTCATCAATGAAAAGGTTACTGCCACGTCATATCGTTCAAATCGATCAGAGTTGGAAATTTTTTCTTAAATTGTTCAAGTTAAAGGGTCATAATTATGATAAATTCGCTTTAGTATCACCCAATTCAAGGAATGCATTGAATTTACAATCACTCTGTAGATACAATCACAAAGAGTACACGTGGGTACTTAATAATGTCAATTTCCTCCTCGATCATGTTCCTCCATTAAACTCCAAAAAAATATGGCGGTCAACCTCACGTTATGAGAAAAACGCGAAAAAGGCTATAAAATAATGCTGCCATCATTTTATAGCCCTTGTAATAATATTGATATATTGCATACTTTTACCCACCTAGAACCTATATTATTTACATAAGAAAAGGCCTTTGCCGCGTCCGGACACGATAACAGACTGATATTATTTTATAGTATTTTTCTGGACAATTTTGCGCAATTCTGCGCGCTATAATTTACTTTTCTTCAAATCGTTAAAAAGTAATTGATATATTTTAAAATAAGTAACTATAATATATTAATAAGTAGCTAAGTGAATGATAATAAACCAATATTTTCCTTAATCACGGAGCACAAGGCTAAGTATAAATGTTTTCTGACACAAGCTACTATGTACGACGATAAACGATATAAACAATATTATACATTTTACGATGATTTTATTGTAATAACTAATTTCAGTGAGTACCAATTGACAGTAATTAAGTATTTACCAATATACCTACTATTAAAAAAAACTAAATATTACAACATTTATGGAATTGATGTACGAGTATTTTTTTTTTTAAACGTTGCCCCACACTAGGAATTTCTCCTGTATCGTGGAAGCGTTTACAAACATTTAAACTCACATTCACAAACAGCCAGGCGCGAAACAACTATCTGCAGGTCATACAACTATTTGTTTCGTGCGGGAATCGAACCCGCGACACGCAGCGCAGCAGTCGATCGCTCGGCCACTGCGCCAACCGTGCCGTCAGCAACCGTTTGACAACTAAATACCCGGAAATCCCTTATCACAGATGGTTAAATTATACAGTAACGAAGCTATAGCCAAAACTATCATTTTACCGGACAATACGACGAAAAAGTGAAAAATAAACTAACTTTTGAAGGCCACTACCACAAAACGTAGCAATTATAACACTAGGTACTTTTGCAACTAAATAACAACGCTTTCTCGCCTATTTATTTAACACTTGATGCCCAAACATTTACCACATGTAGCCTGGTGCTAAATGGTGTCAAAGTCAATCCTAGCCACTACAAAGGATAATAAGGTTGGAAAATAACAGCGTATTAACTAAGGTATTTTAGACTATTGACAGCTTTTCTTATAATGTAATATATTGAACATGTATATAAATGAGAGCGTGGGACGATAATGTTATTAAATGAAATGTCACAGACAACCGTATTCAAATGTTCTTTGAGACTTTGTTTTTTGGGTAAACTCGGGAGAAGTAGAACTATTTCTTACTAGCTTTTGCCCGCGCCTTTGCTCGCGTTAAATTCTATTTAACACAGTACCTGCTACCTGCAGTTTTTGCTCTTGCGCCTTATTGATTTGTAATAGCAACGCTTAGTTTTCCCTTTTCTTCCCTCGTGCTCCCTCATAACCCACTTTTTTAAAATAAAAATAACCTATGTCCGTCTCCTAGTTCCCAACTATCTTTGTACCAAAATTCATTAAAGTCATTAAAGCGTGAAGAGGTAACAAACAAACAAACTCACTTTCGCTTTTATAATATTAGTAAGGATTACTTTGCTAACAAGGTTAAGGCAAATTAAGTACCTATAGGGAATGTTGTAATGGCTCGCATTCCGCTTAAGAGGCCGTTTACTGTATCTGATTCTATTTTCGAATCGGAAATGTATTTATTACTAAGATCAACTTCCGGGTTATCCATTATCCTAAGATATTTTCCAAAATTCCAGTTAATTTACAGGTACTTAGGAGATTTTTAGAAAATTTGTAAAGTAATTAAGGTAAGATATGTTTTACACTGATTTGTTGCGAGAATCTCTTGAGATTCTTATTGTGTATTTATTTTAAGAGTTGAAGCCATTGCATTCGTTTCACCCCGACTTACCTTTTTCAGAAATAAACCATGTGAAAGGTAAAGCTTGTAGTTTCGTAGCGGGTAATGTAATTACTTTCTGCTCCGCGCTGTCAAGTACCTACATACATACATACGAGTCAGTCAAGTAGTACTTACATATAGGATCATTATGTTTGAAGCTTATAATGGCCATTTTATACTAATAAAATCCTTGTATTTGTCAATATTACAAACAAACATTTTCAGAAATGTAGTTTTTAATAAAGGAGCTCGTAGACAGATAATAACAGCCGCTCGTTTCGATCTATAGGTTAAGCCGGTCTTACTTAAGTTGGTCTGTAGATGGGTGACCACCCATTACATACCGAGATTCCAAGTCATTTGTAGATCTTTGACAGTCGTTACGGAAAGTCAATGTCCCGAAATTCCGACAACCAGTCTTACCAAGGAGTATCGTATTACCCAATACCAACCTAGAGGTAGTGGCACAAGTAAATACTGGTATTCAGCTGCATCCAGTTAAACTAGAAGTAGAACAGATGATGTAGTATTAAATCAAGCAAATGGCTTTTTTTGCGAATGGTAAATTATCAAAATCCACCCATGTTTCTTCTATTGCCCTTAACATTCCGGGGCTGCGGTATCTCTTTCGAACTACCCGCAACCCTGGCAGGCGCTGATCCTGGCAGGCCTTTCTGCTTTGCTGACATCTTTTTGAGGCACGCGTGGAAGTAAATGGCTTAACAAATGGATTTAATGATGGACCATTATGTGACATCATACCGACAATGGAAAGGTAAAATCGCTAAACCACCATTGTAATTATTAACATAAACGACGAGTTTATACAACTGTGTGATTTTATTTGAAACTAGCTATCCCAGAACAGCGAAATCCGTTTAGCTGTTACGACGCACGTTAAATGTACATACATATAGTCAGACAGATAGAAAGACCGACAGACAGAGCTACTAACTAAGTATATATGGATTTATTGATGGATTAATCCTATCATTGCGACTACGCAACATACCGAACGCGATTACGTTATGAAATCAATTATTTTAACTTTTGAGTTCGCCTCAATTGATTTCATAATTGAATGATTCTGTAGCTCGTAGTCTGCATTCTGAAATAATTAACTACATAGTACCAAAAAATACGACTCTCGACCTCAATGTTGCCTAAAAGCAACACTCCCTAATTTAGTGTGTTTTTTATTTCTTAAAAAAATCCGAGTTTATGGGTGAAAGAGGGGTTAGCTTATTAATTCAGACTGAATTTCGGCACAAATATGCGGATTAATAAAAATCTCCAAATTTTCATTTCTAATAAAATCATGAACAACAATAGCAACATTTCTCGTTATATTTCATATTAAAGCAAAAGTGGCTTTTTATGTGAAAACTTGGATTGCGAGAGATAAGTCACCTTTTTTACGTTTTCTGGTTATCGAGAATGTAATTTTAGAAGTACACCTGCTAAATAAAGCAAAACATATTTGTGAGATTAGACTTATGAGATTGAGGTGTGGTGTGATTTGATGAGATAACTTTGTTTGTGTTCGATTTCTACTAGTACCTACTAAGGGGCATTAATTAAATGAGGTTTAGAATTTCCACTTTTGAACGAAGAAATACAAAAAAACAGTCCTTTTTTTGGATGGTTGGCAACACATTTTGCTAGTTAGCTTAGGTATTGATCAACACGATATACGAGTACGTGTCACCTCGTGTGACAGTTGTGCTGGCACCTACTAACTCCACCATGATGTCCATAACCAACCCCCTCACGGTCCAGTGCTCGACGGCGTACAATCATAATTTCTCCGTGGTTCCATTCGACTGCGACCACTCATGACCACCGGGTAACCACTGGGTACCCTCCACGCATCGCTTCCTGTTTTCCATCGACAATTTCCCGGCTTTCCACTTGGGCTGGGGGGTGGGTGCGGGGGGTAATCGAGCGTGTAGCGGACTGGAGAGCCTACTTAGTGTTTAGAGGGCTTTGTGAATGATTAGTTTATTTGTAATGGTTGGTGTATTTTTCTAGTAAGTTATTTTCTAGAATGATATAACCTCAGAAAAATACTTGCTGGATCTACTTGATTTGTAATATTTTCCGATGTAAAGTTTTCAATAATACAACATCAAGCCTGAGAAGTTTATATACCTATGTAAATAACTAGCTTTTACCCGCGGTTTCGCTCGCGTTAAATTCGGGATAACACAGTTCCCCTTCCTGATTTGTAGCGTGCTACCTGTAGTTTTTGCCCTTGTGCCTAATTTATTGTAATAGCAATGCAAAGTTTTTTCCCTTTCCGTCCCTCTTTCTCCCTCATATCTCAATCTTTAAGAAAAAATAGCCTCTGTCCATATCCAGGGTCCCAACTATCTATGTATCGAAATTCATCAAAATCGGTTTAGCTATTTAGACACGAAGACGTAACAAACTCACTTCCACTTTTATAATATTAGTGAGGATAAAAGAGAAAATCAACAAAAATAAAGAAACAACAAAGTGTTAAGAGGCTCAAATTTTGAATGGAGGATTCCTTTTAGGAGAGGAAGGGAGGTGCTCAATAAAATGTCGTGAGATTTGTAACTTCTAGGTAGGCGTGGTTGTGTATCACAACAATACGGTACTCTTGAATGAATTTTCAATCAAATATATGGGTATGAGAGGTAGACCAGCTGCCAGATGTACTGACGACATTATACAAGTGGCTGGCAAACAGTGGATGGAAACAGCGAAGAGCAGAAATGTATGGAAATCTCTAGAGGAGGCCTTCACCTTCGAGAAAAACGAGGGGTTCTTACAAAAATAGTAGCATAATTTTAATATTAAATTTAAGAACAGATGTAAAAACATATATATTTATATAAATGTAAGTTTATCTTTTTTGTATTATTTTGTAAGAAATATAAGGCTTTTTTATTTTTATTTTATTTATTTATTTTGTATGGGTATGAATGCCTTTACATGGGCCCAGCGTTGGTGGATGTCTTCTTCACCCAGCTGTAGCACAAAACAGAATAGGTAAAAAAAGTTTATTTTGACATTATTTCGTAACAATAACCAGTTGTAATAATGTATAGAGCTACACTTGTAACCCTTGCCGCGGTACTGTAGGACACGATCTGAGGTCAGGAGACACGTGCCTGGCGGAGATGTCATCAATTAGTATTAATGAACGTTCGAGCTTGCGGTCTGAGTATAAGCCGCGCGGTTCCTGATTTGTTGTATCACGTGTAGTATTATGTAGTAGTATAGTGCTTACGTCATACCTAACGTAAGTAAGTCGGGATGCGCTTTTCACTGTCGAAAAGTATAAATACCATACTAGCTGGCTTCTTTTTGGATTCCAGTAATTTGCTATATGTTTTAAAATTGAAAACCGTTGCATGCCCATGTGACAGTAAATTATGAAGAACTTTAATACAATAAAAAACACATATACAGTACCCATTTTTGCAAAAAAAATAATGATTTGATTTGATTCATTCATCAACACGCTCTCCGGTTGCAATTATATCAAAATGTGGGTGACGATAGACGTCTCCCTAAAGCACTTTAAATTAATTTTTTTAGCAAAAAATCATCGAATTTAATGGATAAATCTAGTAGCAAACCTTGCCTATTTCAATAAGTAAACTGCTGTTTCCATATAACATACGTTGGTACATTTATCACTATTTTAGGCCCAATTGACGACACAACAAATAAAATAGCTTTACCTACTATGAGCCGACCTTAATAAAAGTGTGTGTGTGAACTCTGAAACGTTGTAATCTCTCGAGAGAGGAACGTGCCTCGGCTGTAACAAGTAATAAAGTGATCCTGAATTTTAATACACAACCGATTAGGGAGAACGTTTCTATGGTCAAGGGAATATTTACTCTATGAATAGAAAGTTTGAAATTAAACTTGTATTTGCGAGTGTAATGAACAGTTGCCATGTCTATAACGAATGGTTCTGCATACTGATCGAAGCTTTTAGAGATATTGGGACCTGTTCACAGAATGAACTTTTAACTTTTATTGATTCAAAGGTCAGATAGATCTTCTAAGCTCAACTTAAGATTAAGTTTTATAGATGACGGAGGGACAGGGGGCACATATACATATTATATGGTATACAAGATACAGGCAAAACGTGATTTATTTGATACCATAGGTCCATGCATTTAAAGGGCTTACTTACTATAGTCAGCCTATGATGTTCAGAGAGAACATCACACTCTGCGTATTAATAATCAAATAGAAAGTCATTTACGTTAACATCCACGTTTTAACGTGAGCGCTAATAACTTGAACACCGCTAAATTAAACAAAATTTGCTTTTGACTACAAAAGAATTTTCTACAAGATATAAAGACTTATAAACAGCTATTTAGAAGCTGGCAGCTCTGTTACTAACAAATTGTTTCATAAAGGAACGCGTC
This sequence comes from Ochropleura leucogaster, assembly GCA_958449745.1. Classification (NCBI taxonomy): domain Eukaryota; kingdom Metazoa; phylum Arthropoda; class Insecta; order Lepidoptera; family Noctuidae; genus Ochropleura; species Ochropleura leucogaster. The sequence goes on from OY288203.1 coordinate 20,520,655, forward strand.
AGCCATGATATTACCCCCACAGCCGCCGGTCAAATGCCGGGAAATTGGTTTCTTTATGAAGTTTGTACCTCAACAATTATGTAGGGGCAAAAATTATGAAAGTTCAAGACGAACAAGAGAGTCAGATGAGAAGTTTGGGAAATTTGAACTTCGGACCAAATAAGCCACCAAGTTAAATACCACTGTGTACATTGTCTACTAATGTTGGAGTATTTTGTGTTGTCTGTCTGACCTGATCCAATAATTGATTCCTGATTACGGTAGATATTGATATTGACCTATCACCCGTCGCGGCGTCGGTAAGATTAATGTTGCCCAAAAGTCCAGATTCAAATGGAGGTCACAAGGACTGTTTGGATTAGTGCAAGTTCAGCTATAAATCTTCGTCCTATAAACAATATAGTTTATGGTACCTACATTCAGACTAGCCAAATTTAAGTCCTCTTTATAGGTATCCACATAAAATGGAGAGCGCTACCAGTCGCTAAGGAAAACAACGAAAAATGTTAGTACAAATAAAATCATAATAACGTTTTGACGTAATCTTTTTGAACAATCTACAAAAGTTTTAAAAATAAGGCAATTTTAGCGATATAATCTCGACATTTCTTTAAGAAAACAATTTTTTAACTATGATAAGTATTTTCCCACGCACCTAATACCGTTGCTGGCCACGTTTACATTTGAAGATAAAAAGCATTTAAAGATATTTAGGTAAATCCTAAGTACAAACGTGTCTGTCCCATTTGTACATTTTTACGCATAACGTGCGAAATTTAATCAATATCGGTTCAGTAGAAACCGATTTTGATTAAATTTCTCAGATGGCTTGGCAGGAAGAGCTTATTTGAAAGAAATATCTCGCGTGAGTAGCGTCGAGAGACGAGATGAAAACGACGTCATGACGATAAGACGTGGCGGGATATATGCATAACACAGCTACTAAAAGTTTTAGGGTTTGTCATTAAATATGCTCAAACTCACAAACAAGATTGGGTCCAGAACCCCGTGTTCAACCGTCGTGCTTGATACTGACGCAAGTAAACTACCTTATATGTATATAAATTCGCACTTCCACCAATTACATCACGAACGTCATAGAAGCCATCGCATTTGTCCGCCCACACTTGCCGCTTCAAACAATAGGTAAGAGGCCAATGACCCGCTGACATAGACCATCATCACCACTAACGGTCCATTGTAGACTAACGCTGACTATTAGAGGTTATTAATATTACTACTTGGGACTAATATTGGTCATTAGAATATAGGACAGGTACTCGTTGATCTAATTTAGTTAATAGCAGAATGACGATAAACATACGAAACGATATGATCAGCTTAAGTTAAGTCCTAGACTAATAGGTGCTTTGTACATAGGGACTTGCTCTAAATGGATATTAGTAGTTTATATTCCATGGATACCATATGGATCCATTTGCCATGAATTAATCAATTTTTTGCTGGTTTCATACAAATAGAATATGTCGACCAGTAATTGGTTAGCGGAGGTCAAATTGCAGTCGCTGTGGGTATAATATGATTTATAATATTGCTCCGCATGTCGTTCAATTGGAAGCCGATATCCATTACTAATAGGTACCAAATATACGACATAAAAACTGGAAAGTGTAGTAGAAACTTACATTGCTTATACTATACCTGTAAGAAGTGCCCCTGGAAGATTAATTAGCAACGTACATCACGGAGATAAACAAAAAGGCCTAAAATACATAAAATCACAATGAGATCTTCAATATTACAGGTCTAATTTAAATTCATGACCTTTACACTCATCCCAATACCTTGACCGTTGCACAATTACCGCTCTAATATAGGACAAGGATATGGCGTAATTGGGGGAATAACAAGCACGGCCATCGCTTCCAGACGATAGTAAACGATATGACAATGAAGAGGGATAAAGAGTTTTTCGCCGAGGGCAACGTAATCTAGGGATCAGCTTCGAGACGTTTTTGGCGCCAAATAATCACTGGGAGTTGGAAACATTGAAAGGTGTTCAACATCATTATTCAACCCCAAATCCAGAATCAGATAGAAAGATGATTGTAGCACATAGTATCCAGCCGTTTAGCTACGCATAATTATCACAATTCAAATTGTCGAAGTGACGGTAGGTACATGTACGAGGAATTTTGAACACGTGGCCAAAAATCGGAACTAGCGCCGCCATTTTGTTGTTTCAATTTAATTTCACAACAGCCTTCTGTCAATGTCATGCAAGTGTCAAAACATCCTTGCAGCATTACAATACAGCTCGGCGGCTCTTCGTTTGTTTACTAATGAGACCGCAAGAAAATAATTATCTATTCTAATGTGATGGCGCCATGATTGTGCCAACCTTTTCTGCGAAAAGATGTGCACAGAATTACTTATCAATTTATTCGTCAATTTCCTCAAGGGATTTTCCTTAGAGATTACAACTATTTATAACGTAACTACCTTCCGCCCGCAACGTGGTCTGCGTGGCAAAAGGGGAGAGAAAGATTTTTTTTGATCTTTCTCCTCTTTTTATCACTTTTTTTTAGCTTATATCTGTCTCCAGGGTCCCAACTATCTCTGTACCAAAATTCATCAAAATCAGTTTGCCCCGGACCTCGGACTGCACCAGGGCAAACATAGTCAGTCTAATGGCGGTATTTTCAAAACAAGCTTTAGTTTGGCTCCCAGACAAGCGACTGACAGCCTACAATGTACCTACCTACTGCTGGGACACAAGCCTTGGTTCTGTGAGAAACAGAGAGCAGTGTATAGACTAAGGCTCGCGAGGTATCCTCCATATTGCGGATTAGTGTATTTCACATATCTTCGAATGTTGGCTCTAGAGACTAGGGCATGCTGGTGCCCTCACGATATTATCCTTCGCCGATTAGTAAGCTGTAGTGACAAAATAATGTACCTCCTAGATTTTAAACTAGGGGTCCCAGATCGAAGTCCTTCGGTCACCTAGGTCCCCTAGGCCACAGCTGTTCAATCACACACCCACATACGTTTAACTTAGAAAGGTTTCCAACCTACACGAACATGACCCGAGTGTACAAGTCAATTTGGAACATCATTAAATTCAATTTGTGTACATTATATGTATATTATGTTGTACATAGTTGGGGGACGTGCCCCGAATCCGATATGCAATTAACTGCGCCATTCTCCCCATACTGTATCGTTTTACAGCTTGAAACATTCGAATTGTTCAGTAACGTAAATTCAGAATGTTAACATAATTGGAATACCTACTTTGTTTATATTCGTACTTGTCAACAATAATACTGCCTACTGTTTCTTACGGTATAAGATACCTACTATAATTCAATCAAAATAATTCAACACACACAAACAACGACAAAAACGTCGAAAGATAAAACCGAAATAAAGTAAGTTTAAGTTATAAGTAAAAGTATATTATTTATTCATTCAAATATAATCCTTACCACTTTTTTTGTTTGTTACCTCTTCACGCTTTAATGGCTAAACCGATTTTGATGAATTTTGGTACTGAGATATTTGGGAACCAGGAGACGGATATAGGCTTTTTATTTTAAAAAGTGGGATGTGAAGGAGAAAGAGGGAAGAAAAGGGAAAACTTAGCGTTGCTATTACCAATCAATAAGGCGCAAGGAGAACTGTGTTACTAACTTCTCTGTCTTGTCTACAGGACATCAGAAAACACACTGTTTTCACATTTTACGAGATGTAAATAAGCAGCCGTAATTACAAGCAAGATAGTTAAGATGGCGATAAATACGAAAAGAATAAAATGCTAACGTTTGTTTTAGGTCAAGGCCATGTTTGGGTAGAATCGGCCTTCCGACACTGATTAGGGCCACACATTCGCCACTAAATAAATATTGTCTCACGGAGTTTTTCGGCTTCACTCGATGGTATTTTTTTTATGTGAGGGATACGAACATTTTTTATGTCTGATTCGTAATGTCCTCTAAAGTACAGTGTAAAGAAATAGTACACACATTTCACCAATTATGTTTAAGTACCATCCATGTCTATGAAACGCTGAATCGAACCCAAGACCTCACAATCAGCTGTCGCACTAGTGACGACTAGAGCTACGAGGCTGACAATTTTCAGTTATTATGTACTAGCTTTTGCCCGCGGCTTCGCTCGCGTTAAATTCGGTAGCGCCTTATTGGTTTGTAATAGCAACGCTAAGTTTTCCCGTTTCTTCCCTCTTTCTCCCTCATATCCCACTCTTTTTAGAAAAAAAATAGCCTATGTCCGTCTCCTGGTTCCCAACTATCTCTGTACCAAAATTCATCAAAATCGGTTTAGCCATTAAAGCGTGAAGAGGTAACAAACAAACAAACTCACTTTCGTTTTATAATATTAGTAAGGATATTTAATCTTTTAGAAATGTATTTTCAAGAACACACTCCATTTCTGAAACTATCATAAATGTATTGTTTTTACTTTTATTGTAATAGGTATAAATAGAGTGTAATAATGATTTTTTTGAAAATTATCATTTATTGCCTGGGTTAGTTAGCCTTTAATGTTACATGTGAGTACGCAAATAAATAAATAAATAGCGAAATAAATAAGATGAACTAACCTTTCTTTTCGAAGTATTCTATCTATATCTTTGAAAACAAGAGAAATATATATGCAAACGCAAATTAAATATCCGCAGCGACATGATGCAAAAACTACATTAGTATAAGAGTTCCTTCAGTCCTCGCTCTCCCCGCGACGACGCGCGACGTGCGACGTGTCCGCAGCGCGCGCAAACGCCGACGCTCCTCTAATGCATACAAATGTCTGCCAACTACTATGAGGAACTACTCAGCATTCTACTGGGAAACGGAAACTCCTCTTAACTGGAAGTTTTGTTACCCTAGTACTTACCTAGGGTACGTATTATTCATTCAGTTTAAAGAATTTACTTTTCATTTTACTTGCGGAAACTTGTCGTTTGCTTGTAAACTCCCACGTATACTCAAAGAGCATTTTAAGAACCTATCCTATTAGCTTGAAGACCTTCACTGTATCAAGCACTTCCAAATGCCATTCTTGGCCCGTTTTCGGTAGTGAAGGTTCAAATGCTGGTTAATTTAGTTAGAGTTAACCTACTAACCATTTCTGTTAAAATGTAATTACATGACTTTTTCCTTGTACAGCCCCTAACTTATCCCTTTTCACTTCTAAAACCAATCTACAAAACCGTACTTGACACCACCCATAAAATTGAAACGGGAAAAAATTTTGTGTTTACCAAAAATACTGATCGTGCACCAAATATTCTTTCCTGAATGCTAAAAAAATGCGTAGGTTAGGTTAGGTTAAAACTGCGACCCCCTACGCACGAGCCGAGCGAGCGGAGCGAGCGGTGCCGCGGCAGCGGCCGGCGAGTGCCAGTAACGACTTGCATTAATAGAAAATGGATAAAGATATAACACTTTTTTATTGTAGTGCTGTCTTCTAACAGTATAGTATAATTGATTTATTTGATGAGCAAATTTAGTGTGCAATTCAGTATTTTTGGTGATAATTTCGAATATTTTGATTGAAAAAAGGGGATTTACAGTTAAAGTATTAAATACCATCCAATTGAAACTACTTCTTTACATACGTTGTGGTTGGCAGCTCGAAGGTCAAGTCTCGTGGAGTACCAACTTGAAGCTCTGAGCGTCCCGCGTCGGATCACACGAGTATTGGGTTGCGGGCTCACACCTACGAGTTTTACGACTTTTGTGTTCGTCAAAAGCTCGCTGTGGGATTTTCAACTGGACTTATTACAACATTTATTTAAGAGCAACGCACAAAGTGTTATGGTGAAAACGGACAGTATTGTTTATAATAATGTCATGGGAAATGCGCATGGTTTTATATAGATCCCTACGAATGATTTCTACTGAAATTAAATCAAGTTGTCTTGTGTGACGTGTGTGGGCGTATAGTGGGTGAAAACAAATGAACTAGTTTCTAAATTGTTCCCTCTGCTCTGCTGATGACATGTAGGTAACACCAGTCTCTCACAAACGTGGAATATAGCTGTGACATATTTTCTACATTTAAGTTTAAGGCAGCATTGCAAAGATAGAATAAATGACGTTTATAAAGATAAATATATACTAATAAGTAACACGAAAACATTTTTCTTATTTTTTTACTGCTACTGTTGCATTTCATACCTTTTGGTATTATATGCCCTTATAAACTTCAGTGTGAACATATAAATGAACCCTCGGAGGAGCAGATGTTGACAACAGACCGATCAATATAAATCACAGCAAACTTATATAACAGACACGAAGCTAGCCAATCAATCGCATTGCTTCTCAACAACTTCATAGCTTCTCAACAATGTTTAACAATCATTAAGGCCTCGTTAAAATTGTTGGCAGAGTCAAAGTCTTAATTACGAGCACACAGCGAGTGGATTTAATGAATAGACTCGAATGTTGAAAAATAATTAATTGATGTCACTTGGAAATTGTAAAAAGTTAAATTTAAATAAAATTTGTAGTATAAAATATTTTTCCTAAAAACATAACCAACTTCCAAAAATAACTCTTAAAAGTTGAAAATAACTTTACCTTCGGAAGTTAGTGAGTGTTGTTTGTTTCAATGACTTTTTGGCCTTCGACTCTTTTTAATTGGGCTATCTAATTGTCGAGTATCAATTGGAACGACACGGTTGGCGCAGTGGCTGAGCGATCGACTACTGCGCTGCGTGTTGCGGGTTCTATCCCCACACGGAACAGATATTTATATGGCCTACAGATAGTAATAATTCTGTTCATTTCTTCTCTATAGTTAAGTATGTACGTATTCTTTATATAACAAACACAATTTAACTGTCGTGAAAACAGTATTATTTTCATCTGAAGATATCTATAGTTAGCTGAAGATTCTTAAGTGCGCAATAAACGACATATAATCCCTAGATCACATCGGCTCATTAGTAGCGCTAATCCGAGATTATTATTTATAGGGCCTTTTATGTAGAGATTAATCGTAAGTAGTACTACTTGGCTATGATTGTCTAACCTAACTTAAATAATAACGTATATATACTTAAGTGTTATTTTTAACACAATGGGAAGCGAAGCGGGTTCCCGTGCGCCTAACAGGCGTTCTTTACCTTTTGCAGCAAGTAATCGATAGTTGAACGTCGCGAACACTGATTTGCATCACAGACAAGTACACGGCTTCGATGTTTCAAACTATTGTTTACTGATTAACAAAGTTTTTTTTGGCCCAAGTTGAGATTCCCGTGATGGTGAACAAAATTTCACTAAAACAGCGCAAAGCGATTGCACGATACACTCTGATTACTATTAATTTTGATAATTTAACAACATGAATTGCGTGCATGGAACGTGATGGAAACCAGAGAACGCTACCAGTTAGGATCCTTACATGGTCGTTTCAACTCGTCGACTTACATAAAGCTGGTTATTTAAAATGCACGTCACTTATGTAGACCTAGATCACCAAAAAGTTAACTAATAAATACTTTGACTTTGAAATTTGTAGGATAGGTATTATTAAATTCCTTTAGAATCCAAATGTGATAGGAAAAGGGTTGCAGCGTAGGATCCCGGAAAAATACCCTTAGATTTACCAACCGTGATAAACCATCATCATCACCATCTCACAACAACTACTAACAAATAATAAGTACAAACGACTTTTGAATAACTTTCTTTTCCTTTCTCGAACCTTTTAAATGGTAGACTAAGTTTTAAAATTTTCCTAAATATAATAAAGAAACTAAAGACTAGAACATGAACTGAGTACTGTAACAAATACATTTACAGCTGTTAAATAATTCATTACCGCGTCGCTTTGCCAGCTTCCTCGAAGTTTTGATCTGAAATATTCAAATGACTCGCTTTCCGTCGTCATAACCTGATTCACAAACCGTCAAACAGCTAAATTTTCTGGAAAATATTATCTCTTTTTACAAAACATCTTGTAACTCGGGCTAATTGAATAATGTCAGCATTATTCAGTGAGAATCACTGGTTGGAACACCGTAGTGATGCGTGTTTTTTGGAACGAAGTTCCTTATCGCGCGTTGTGAAAGGGGGCTAGACGGACAAAAATCTTACGAAAAGTTGTCACGTCACTTTTTGCTATAGTAAGCTATTGTAAGCTGTGCGGCGTCGCATGTTTCTCTGTCTGTCTGTCTGTCTCTCTCTCTCTTATAGAAAGCAAACCAGATATTTTCATTTCTATAGGAACTTCGTTCCATCCGGGTGTCCCTTGACACCTCTAATTTTTTTTTATATAGGATTGGTCAATCTTTATATGCTATATTAATTTTAGATCCACCAAACCAGTGCGAATGCTTTGCTCTTGACCGAACCCCGTTGCTTTTGACCAAATCAATCCCTTTTTCTAAAGACTCACAAAACTGAACAGACAGCAGGATCATCATCAACACTATTGTTCCATTTTCATAAAACCTAGAATCTGAAAAAACTGTTTAACTCTTTAGTTCCGTGACATAAACAACCCCAGACGAGTAATTGAGCCTTAATACAACCCACGTAAGCGTCGCGCGAAGTGTCGGACGGAGTGGAGATATTGGCAAAGTTGTCCACATTCATTACTGTGCGCCTGCTCGGCGACCACTCGCGAACTGCTGAGATGGTCCAGACTGAAGCACCTAATTTATGGTTTATGTACTACTTCGCCATCTTCTTGTTACAGTTTTAGATTGATTGCGGTAATTTTACGTGTTTGAACGAATCGGCTTGGAATTTATTTTGAATCAATTTATTGCGGTGACCACTGCTAGTCGCACTAAGGGTCTGGCAATGGCATTAGAAGTGTTCCGTATTTCAACAATGTGTTTCGACAGAAGTGTTGATATTGTTTTTCGTTAGCTTATGTCACTTTAATAGAAAAAGTCTGTGACTTCACTATGCCATCGACTTGTCTATGCCATATACGGAAACGCAACCAACTAACTACTTTATTAATTAGTTACATATTAACAGGACCTGATGGCGCTACTCCAAACGCCAAAGTCTTCGCTAATTTTGGATTGACTCAATTTAGATTGTCATCAACACGCTAAAAGGAGAAGTTAGACATTGAACATATTAATGAAACACCACTACGGTTACGCCAGTATAACATCATAAAAAACGACGTATCCCTAGATTGTTCGAAACTTCCTAACGCCACTAAAACCCGCGTTACAAAAGAGAACTAAAGACAAAGTTTGGTACAAAGTAATTGTCGCGCGGTGTGCGGCGCGGGTGGCGACACAATCTCATAACAGTTAACAGCACCACTATACACTGGGTGCAGGCGGGAGAGCGGGGCCGGGAACAAAGTGAGCCAGCTGTGCAGCCCCGCTCCGCAGCCACTTCCAATTAAATTGTAGTTACGGAGAGGCACCAGGGACTGAGAAACATGGAACAGTAATAGTGTTCAGAACGTGTCGTGTGGTAACCGAAAATATGTATAGGTGCTTTTGTGATCTCACCGTTGCAGTGCTTCAGGGAACTGAAATTTGCTAGAGCGGGGAAGAGAGCGGGAATGTTATCACCGCGGCAGAAAAGGATAGGTGTATGTCACGGAATTCCGTGCTGCTGGATGAAGCGTAACCCTTAACCAAATCATAACTATTTCTTTTTTGTTACTTTTGTTTATATGATATCACAACAAAGCGTCAAAATTCACATACTGCAGGATCTAGTCCATTTCATCTGAAAAACATCGTGTTTACAGTGCTTAGCTGTCCAATATTGACCAATGTCCATGTGGTTTCTTGCCCATTTTTTTCCATAGAGATACGCAATGGGCAACTACAGTCACATTTCATGGCAAGACTTCTCAGAAAACTGAGAAGTCTTTGCCATGAAATGTGACTGAGACTGTAGCTTTATCTTTTTGTTTCTTGACATTTAAAATTACCTGTAGCGATCTCATTGAAATAAATGAGATCGCTACAGGCAATTTTGAATCTCGTCAAAAAATTCGAGTTTGAGCGTTTGCACAATGTATGCGGATTGAGCGATCTATGATCAATAGTGATCCTCCAATGTTCTGGAAGTTACGTGAAGTTACCAAAAGATGATCAGTTTCTCTGCAGCACAGATATTCGATCTTTACAGCGACTGTCATTGATCACTTCTATCAAATTTAAACCTCAACTCAGTACCCAGTGTCTACCCAAAAATTCACCATTTTACAATGTACGCTCCAACCCAAATATAATTCGTCGAAACTTTTTCACCGGCTCCCGGTTATTTGCGTCCGATACATAACTCGATTCCATACGTTTTTTATAACATGTCGAACGCGCTCTGAAAACTCTAAAACAGGATTTTGCGAATTTCCACAAAACGAAAACACGAAACAGTTTTTGTTTATTTTATGTTGGTAACAGACTTATGACATTGCTGGGCATATTCATGTTTTAGCGGTCTTAATAATTATTATATATGTGGTTATTGGATATTTATGTAGAATAAAAAATATGCATAATCATCATCGGACCTAGTTCGGCTGTGTCCTAAACCTCTTAAACATCTAAGTGTCTACATCAATATAAGTGTTTTTTTTTTCATGACTGTTGTAGTCATAAAGCAATGAAATTATAGTCACAATATCAGTAAACTTCCACGGGCGAACACGCGCCCCTTAATGACCGGTACTGCTCGTCATAGAGGCAAATTGTAGTCCTATTACTGAATTATGTCCGAACGATGATTTGACCACTCACGGGTTGTTCGTCATCGCGACGAACAAACATGTTTGTGCACTAACACAATTGCAGCTCGTTAGTGCGCGATACTGTGTACAATACCGACTCAACGAGGCTTCTATACACAAGTTTTATGTACAAAGCCTTTATATCAACGCTTATTATGATAACAAATATACATGATGAAGCTAATATAAAATGAAATGATAATGGTCATTACATTATATTTACCTACCAATTATTTTTCTGTTAAATTATTACTGTGGCGCTACAGTGCAAAGGCGTCTCCCAATTTTCAGCCCGGGAAGTTTTTTCAAGCTCCGCCGCGAACCTGTGGTCGAGGTATTTAAGCATCACTAATGGTATTTTCTTTAGACTATCGACTATAAAACAAGACAAGGTCTTAACATATTCTAAATTCAGAAATTGGGTCCTCATCCTTTAAAACAAATGAATTTTATATTTAATATGCGATTTCTTTATTAGACTGTCCTAATAACATTTAGGAAGACCGATGACAAGATGGATCGAAGACATGATTACGGTAGACCTGATTGACAGGAAACAGACCAGACTGACGTAAACGGGAACGAGAAAAAAGCTGTGGGTGTTGATCGTTTTGTAGAAATGTTTCCCAGATTGTATTAATCAGGCTATTATTTTATTAGAGCTACTGAAGTTAGACTAAAATAAAACATGTGTGAACTGAACAGAGTTGAAATTTCAAAAGAGATAACGCCTGTAACCCCCAATGAGATAGGCAGGGTGGTATCTAAAGTACACCCACATTTCTACAATTAATTGTTAGTGCCGTACAATAATGTGTTACCTCCCCTACCTATGTAACAGGTTCCTATTGCCATTAATCAGGCTCAAATCAAAACACTAACCTGTTTTATGATAGCTGAATACTAAGTTTATAAATCTTCTCAAATGCTCCTCATGGGGTCTCGTGTTGAATCAACACGTGACATTGACAGTGACCTTACACGACGCGCGACGGTCGGAATAACGTGAACTGCGCCACTACTGCATGTCTATTCATAGCAATAGTTTCGTGACCGACTCACATACTGATAAGACAGTGCGCTATCATTACAAACAACCACATAATATAACGGCAGGAAGCCTTAGGTTAAGGTACGCAAGGGTATATGGTGCACATACCATCTGCTTGGTCACTTATGTTTTGGATGGTAAGCTTTTTGCTATCAACAGCCGAGAGCCAAGAACCAGCTTTAATTCAGACTTTCTTAAAAAACGCAAGTGGAGTCCAGTCACAACTTCAACTTATATACGTAGACGCAATATCACGCAAAAGCTGTAACAACAGCCGTATCACAGATAGCGTCCAGCAACGATTAACTAATCCAGGTATGCGGTGTGTGTTTAGAAGTCCAACTACTATTATACATGCAAGAATGGATGATTTGATGCTAGTCACACTTTGATGCAAAAAACTACTGAAGCGATTTGGATACTTTGCATTGATGATTGTTTAAATCTAGATCAACACATCACGTCCTTTATTAACAAATTAATCTCTTGTACATGCACTACTGATGTAGTGCATGTACAAGAGATATTGAGAAGATTGATCCCATAGGACTGTTACTGAACAACATGCGGACAATTTCACGGGCATAAGCTAGTAAAGCAAACAGTGTCTGATGGCTTATTTATTAATGGCCTGACTGACACTTCGAGATAGGTCAAAGTGTGATTACTGCTCGACTAGACACAGTCGGCACAGAAACAAATCAATGTGGGTTTATTGACAAAGTCAACCCCTACCTACTCTAATAAAACGGAAGCCTAAATCCTTATCCAAACGAATGTATTTAAATGGAGCAGCGAGTTTGTTGACATGCTTATTTGTTCTACTTTCACCACCATCGTAATTGGAAGACGGATTATATGTGATTTGGGATAGACAGTGACATCTTGGATAGCCTCCCAATTATTAGATAAACAAATTTATTTAAAAAGGTTGGTGAATTGGTGTGTCTTAGGGCTACAATCGGGCTGCATCCAATATAGCGTGTTGCCGACCGTACTGTTGATGACGGCTCTGAGCGGTTAACGAACATAGGAGCAACTGAAAAAGTGCGATTCCATGCGGTTTATATAAGGCGAACCCGGTATCAGCGATTTCAGCCTGACAGCTTAAGGATGAACAGAACTTATATCAATAAATAAGGACCTTTTGTACTTTATATCCATTGATGTCCAAAGTGATACCAACATCATCATCATTTGTGTGTCACGGGCTATAATAAGGTCATCCATAAAATGGCCGGTGCCACAATAGAGCGCGCGCAATACCTGACGTATGTCATTCAGGTACATCGCCAGGGTCAATGTTATCTAGATCATCACTATTTATAACAGTTTCCCTTCACGTGAAACAGCACGCTAAGTCTTTTTAACCGACTTCGAAAAAAGGAGAAACTTCTATGTTCGACCGTTTTTTGTATTATATTTTCACCGATTACTCCGCCAACTGTAGATCGTTTTTCAAAATTCTTTTTTTGAAATGGTCTCGATTATTCCGCCAACTGTAGATGGATTTTCAATATTTATTTTTCATTCGAAATGGTATACTTCTGAGGTGGTCCCATTTCAATTTTATTTATATTTCTTGGGTAATTTATGAGTTATCGTCTATAATACATATTTTACTTCTATGACTATATGGATGATCTGCTAATAGCTTTTAGCAACAATGGAAAATAAATTATCAATATAAAATTGTGTGAGGTATCATCATAACATAACTAAAAATGCTGAAATAAAAACTTTTTTTTGCAAAAAATACGACTTCCAAAAAAGTACTAAAAGTGGAAAATAATTTTACTTCCCGAAATCGGTGACTCTTGTTTGTTTCGTTGTATTGACTTTTTTGCCACCTTTTTCTTTTACAAATAAACTATATCAGTGGTTTGAGATAAGATTTTAGCGAAAAAGATAAAAAAAAAACATATCTCCCATAAAGTCCACAAAGTGTAAAATTTGCTCATTTATGTATTTATTATGTAATTAACAACGTACTTTGGGAGTTCACAAGCCCAATCATATTTAATATACTTCATAAGGATGAAGTGATGTCTGAAACCGTATACAGAGGATATAAGATAGGAAAATGAACACCCAACGCATCCAAATGATTGCCATTAATTGCCACGGACGGAGTGTCTGCTACAAGAGCCGAGACCTTCATCGGAGACCGCGGCCGTGTGACGAGCCACAGACCTTGGATGTTGTCCGCGAACTGGTGGCGTCATTAACTTGGCGGGGACTACCCAAACAAATGGACTTGAATGATTGATTGATACGCACCATCATTATAGCATTCAACTTTGATTGAGTTAATTTGTTTAACACAATACGACAACGTTATTACTTTATGTGAGCTGTTTTTGCTGACAGTTAATTGTAGTAAGTTAAAAATTATAAAAGCGAAACTGACGCGTCTGTCCGTCTGTCTTTTACCTTTTCACGCCGACAGCAACTGAACTAATTTCGATATAGAACGCCGATAGAACATGCCCGGATAGAATACATGAGTTTTATGTCGATAGTCCTTTCCCGACGAATAATTTTCAACCACCACGCGGGCAAAGACGCGAGAGAGAGGTGTCACGGGACACCCGAATGTAAAAAAAAACCTGTATACACTTAAAAAAAAAAATCGTCGCGACACCACACTGTTTAATGCGAAATAGAAAGACAAAATGAAAATAACTGGCTTGCTTTCTAAGATAGAGAGAGACAGACAGAGAAACACGCGCACACCACACATAATCTAGTAAAACTAGTAAAAAGTGTCGTTACAACTTATAGTCTTATTTTTTCCGTCTAGCCCCCTTTCGCAACGCGCGATAAGGAACTTCGTTGCAAAACATTTTTTTTTACAATTACAACAATGATAAAAATAAATGTGATTGATTAAATACGACCGCCTTTTCGCGGAAGTAGTTGTGCAAGTTAATGGAAGATCAAGACCTTTAGATACGAACTTGATAACAAGGAAAAGTCAGCAACAAATCCAGAGAATGAAGCCCACTCTGACGAGGTTCGTTGTCTGTGTTTGTGTTACACCCACTACCGTTACTGGGAATTGTTAACTCACTACATTGGATATTTCCGCCAACATAAAGACTGGAATTAGATATTTTTTTATACCTGTAGGTATTAAACTAAGGTGAGTATGTGAAGGCTAGCTAAATACCAAGACAAGCGCGTGGTTCATAGTTTCAGTCGTGGTTTTATCTTATTTTCCATTCCATGTCTTGTGGCGACACTTTCGGACTATATCCAGCAGTGGAAGTCATTCGGCTGATACGATGATTCACACTGTAGCCACCGCTCTATTTCAAAGCTGGCGACACTGTCGCTATAAATGGAAGCAGTTCTAGAGCATCCATTGTAGTAGCGGTCACGGCGGCCATTGTAAGTAGTTCAGTCGGCCGCTTCCATCTGCGATTGGCTGTCATCAGTTGAAAAGCACACAAATCCGTCTCCATCGTATCGTGCAAGGGTATTAGGGTGCATTATGAACAACAATGCAACTAACATTGACACTGACCTTCTATACGAACACGCCACAGAGTGCATGATATCATAATATCCCGTAGTCACCTGCTATGTAGTCGAACACGTCATGTGTGTAATCTTATTAACTTGACACGAAACTGGTTATGCATAAAAACTGTTCATCAATAATCATTGACAGAAATATAGAGAAAATTCCACGAAAATGTCCTTATAAGAAGTTGACCTAATAATCAACAATTTTCAAAGTTTTTATATTAGCCATTATGTAAAACGCCGAATTACTTTTAATCGGTTGTAATAAATTAATGTCAAGAATAAAATCTTACACTTCTAGCAAACCCACTCGTGTTATCATTCTTTTCATTTTCACAACTACCTTTCTTTTGATGATTTTCGTCCAGATTCAATGAGTTAGTTAAACATATCCCTATAGACTGGTATTATTTCTTTACAGTAGCATGGTGTAATATCTATATATTAAGAGTTGTATCTTCACGTATGTTCACGTCATCTCTGACGGGATAAAGCCTTGTGTTCACCATCTACTAAATAATATCCCTTTGTCGTGCTGTCATGACCTTCATGAATGCATGACACCATACCACAATACACGTATTAGCATTAACATACAGTATGTCAACTAGGAACAAATGCTCGGAATCGACTCACACACGTGAAAAGCAATTATATTAATAATTAGCTTTTGCCCGCGGCTTCGCTCGCGTTAAATTCGGGGTTACACAGTTCCCCTTGCGCCTTATTGATTTGTAATAACATCGCTAAGTTTTCCCATTTCTTCCCTCTTTCTCACTTAAAAAAAATAGCCTATGTCCTCCTGTGTCCTGTCTCCTGGTTCACAACCATCTCTGTACCAAAATTCATCAAAATCGGTATAGCCATTAAGACGTGAAGAGTTAAAAAACAAACATACTCACTTTCGCTTTTATAATATTAGTAAGGGCAAAACAAAAGAGTATAAAGAGTGACACCTCAAACACCCACGTGTCATAATCTGGCTACCTTTAACTGGATGCAGCTTAACACCAGTATTTTACACGGAGCGACTATCCTATCTGACCTCTACAACACAGTTAGCACTCGGTCGTACGATAACCCTAGGAAGGACTGGTCAACTGATGGGGATTATTATTATTTAGTTACGAGCTCTTCACAACTAACACCCGTTTTTAATGGCCGAATTGATTTACTGGTAATCTGCCATTGTCTCTGTGACCAGACATCATTGCAAACGCGGTATAACATTTTATGAGCTGATACAAACCAGCTTTATTATACCTATCATAAGGTTTTATTTGCGGTTTCATGTGTTATGGTGTCGTAAACTTTCGGTGAGATAGTGTCATTAGACAGTTTTCCAGGGCATTTGTTTTGGTTTAGTTTGTTGTGACATTACTATGGCTCACTGATAATGCTTTTGTTTTGAGTTTTGGACAATGCGTTTGAAGGCCTTTGAATGTTCTGTTTTAATTCTCATGAACACTCTGAAACTATTTTGGTCCATCAACCAAAGACAAATTTGACACAAATGTAATATTAATAACCAAAGGAGGCTGACATGTTGTACCAGTATTAAATAAAGTCCTTACTAATATTATAAAAGCGAAAGTGAGTTTGTTTGTTACCTCTTCACGCTTTAATGGCTAAACCGATTGTGATGAATTTTGGTAGATAGATGGAACGAGGAAACCAGGAGACGGACATAGGCTAATTTTTATTTTAAAAAAGTGGGATGTGAGGGAGAAAGAGGGAAGAAAAGGGAAAACTTAGCGTTGTTATTACAAATCAATAAGGCGCAAGGGGAACTGTGTTACCCCAAATTTAACGCGGGCGAAAGCTAGTTAGTTTATAAATCTCTGCGTTTCACACAGAATTGTGTCAAGTATATCTCCCCCAGAGAACCCAGAGCAACACAAAGTTAGTTCATGACAAACACTTTGTCGCGAGCCGCCTTGTACGCTGAGGAAGCGTGCACGTTACAATAGAACCTCTCGCATATTACATGCTCTGTGGTTTCAGGACTGAGATATTGTCGCTGTATATAAGCTGTATAAAGTATCTTGGAAGTTTTGTACACAGCTTAGTTAACAAAAGTTGATAAAACTATGTAGCAATACATTAATCAATGAACTCAGTTTATTCCAGTCCACTGTTGGACAGACATAGGCATTTCCAAAGATATTTAAGCCTTTCTATAATCTTTTAACTCAGAAACGTGGCAACACAAAAGGCCTTCTCTTTGTCTTTTTATGGTTCCGTACCTCAAAAGAAACTTATTGGATCACTTTGTTGTCCGTTTGTCTGTCTGTCTGTCAAGACCCATTATCTCGGAAACATTGACATATTTCAGCTGGATACCTCCACCTGGAGGCGACTACAACAACCAACCAACCCTCTAAGTCCACGCAGTCAAGAGATATGGGTGTTTATGTCGCAAGTTTGTACGGAACCCTCGGTGCGCGAGTCTGACTCGCTCTTGACCGGTTTTTTCTTTTAAATTATAATTTCACATACTGAACATTAATTTGCATATCAATTTAACAGCAAATGTGCACGTTCTGGCGTCTACCATAAAACAATAATCAACTTATTTGAATCCGGCCATCACCGCACATCACATTAAGTTGTACGTACAAGCAATCTGGCTGTTTATACAACTCGCAGAGTTTCAGACATAAAGCCGATATATCCATGATAAAAGGCAATGGGTTTGTTGCCCCGAACAGCGTCAGGTAATGGTTCGCGCTCGGAGTACTGCAGCTGACAGAGATGGATCGAGCAGTCAGTGGCTTTGAGTGACAATAGCTTCTCGTATTATAGTGCATCCAGTAGTCTGCAGTTTTCCACTACAGCCGCACTGTATGATGGTTTTTAAACAATGAATGACTGGGAATCACCCATCTTGATGTCGAGATTAAATTTCAGACCATTTAGAGGCTTGCTGACTGCCTGGCGATTAGTTTCTTATAGTTAAAGCTTTGATTTACATTTTGCATTCATTACTTTCCAATAGAAACTGTTTTTTTTACAAAACTACTTGACCTAAACTCGTATATAATTTCACGCCTGTGTACTTATCAGTACAGCCACACTTCGATTATTCTTAATTGCCATATAGTTGGGAGCGAGCCTGTTGCTACCAACCGGAGACCTGAGGATCCGCGATTAGTCCTAGCCCTCAAATTAACAGTCGTGCTTGCGATCACTAGCCCAAAACGACAATCACACTATGCTAAACTGCTTTTTAACACATTAATAAACACTAAGAAGCGGCATATTTACCATGTTTGTTATTTATTCTGAGTTTCCGATGACGGTGTTGGTACCGAATGCAAAAAAAAACTTATTCGTTTTTTGCGTAGAATCCGCCCCCGCAACAACTTTAGTTCATCTGTGATCATGGCGTTTCAACATCTCCGAGATATAACTGACATGGTCACTAACCATGTCAGTTTAAAGACTTATGCTTTATAAGAAATGCAAATAGAAATACACCACATTAGTCAAACCCATTTATTTTTTCAGATGGGAAATCTTCTCTTGATCTGGGCGGAGCGGAGAGTTAGACTTGTATTGACTAAAACTCATCTATGTTCCTTTTTTCCCTTTGTATTCCAGGGTTGCATTATTTCTTGCGAACTAACCCCTAAGTAAACAACGTTTAGATTTAGTAAATCTTTCCATTGAGCGCACTGTTGAGTTGTCTTGTGTTGAACTGGACCGATACATTATAATTTGTGTTTATAGACCCCCTTCTGGTGATTTTACTTCTTTTGAGTCTGTAATGGAGGATTCACTTAATAAGTTAAAAGCTAGTAATAAAAATATAATTTTATGTGGAGATTTCAATGTTAATATTTTAGATGTTACTCCACTAAGTATTAGGCTTCTTAACCTGTTTAGATCTTTTAATCTAGTTAATTTGTTTTTTGAGCCAACTAGGATCACGGCATCGTCATCGACTTGTCTTGATAACATGTTTAGTGATTGTGATGCTGAAAATAAGTTAGTGTTAAATGATTTGTCATCAGATCACTGTGGATTAATAGCCAGCTTTCCTATGCCATTATGTAAAAAGTCTCGCAAAATAGAGTGCAGGCCTTATACTGCTAGTCGTTGCAATAAGTTTAAGAATAATATAGCTCTTAAAGTTACACCGTCATTAGTAGAACACGGGAGTCCTAATGAAATCTATGAAGCCCTTTTTAATGTTGTGCAAAATGAGTACCAATCTATTTTTAAGAGTAAGACTATTAACTTTAGTGGACCTTCCGTTGGCTTCAACCAATGGGCTACGCCAGGAATTTATAAAAGTCGAGCTAGACTATATGAGTTGTATGGTCTGAAACGATACAGGTTTGATACTACTTTTCTAGAGTATGTTAAAAAATATTCAAAATTATTTAAAAAGATTTGTGTCATTGCAAAGTCTAAATTTTTAAGCGATATTATTAAAAATTCTAATAATAAAGTAAAAGCCACCTGGAAAATTATAAACAATGAAACGGGTAAATCGGTTCAGCGAGAAAATCAAGTTGAAATAATGGTTGATAACAAATTAGTTAACAAAGCAGCGGACATAGCAGAGGCATTTAATATTTTTTTTGCTAGTATACCAATAACTACGACTCGCTCCTTAAATTCATCCCCGTCTAAAGCTCAAAATCTTTTGCAAACTAGCGTGCCTAAATGCGATCACGTATTTATTTTTGATCATGTAACACCTCGTGATGTAGTTAATGTTTTTAATTCTCTTAAGTCGAAAAACACAGGTGATTATTGGGGCATTTCTATTAAACTTTTGAGTAATATTATCGACATTGTCGCCCCTCATCTAGCTATTACTTTTAATAAATGCGTTGATTTAGGTACTTTCCCTGACCTTATGAAGAGCAGTAAAGTGATCCCTCTTTTTAAATCTGGCAATAAAAATGATATGGGTAACTTCAGGCCAATTTCTATTTTACCTGCCTTCAGCAAGATTTTTGAAAAGTTAATACTCAAGCAGTTGTTGAGACATTTTAATTTAAACAACGTTCTTCACAATGATCAATATGGCTTTACAAAAGGTCGTTCGACAACAGATGCGGGTGTTGCTTTGTTGAAGCACATATTTAATGCGTGGGAGAACGCTCAAAATGCAATCGGTATTTTCTGCGATCTCTCTAAAGCTTTTGATTGCGTTCACCATGACACGCTTTTACGGAAACTACGTCATTACGGTGTTCAAAATGAAGCCTTAAATGTAATAGGCTCATACTTACAAAACAGATTTCAATGTGTAGATGTTAATGGCGCGAAATCTTCTGGGCTACCTGTTCAGCTAGGAGTACCTCAAGGCTCGATACTGGGTCCATTTTTATTCTTGGTTTATATTAACGACCTACCATATCATTTAAAGGGTATTTGTGACGTTGTACTGTTTGCTGATGATACGTCTCTTGTTTTTAAAGTAGATAGAAATAGACAAGATTTTAACGATGTAAACAGCGCGCTATCAATGGTCACGGATTGGTTCACGTCAAATAACCTTGTTCTTAATGCCAATAAAACTAAATGTATTAAATTCGCTCTACCCAATGTTAGAAATCTTGGTCCCAACATTGTCCTTGGCAATGAGAAGCTTAAAACTGTAGACTCGGCAGTGTTCCTGGGTATAACAGTAGATTCAAAATTACAATGGGGTCCACACATATCAAGCCTAGCGGGAAGACTAAGTTCGGCCGCATACGCCGTCAGAAAAGTTAGACAATACACTGACGTTGACACGGCACGATTGGTCTATTTTAGTTATTTCCATAGCGTCATGTCCTATGGTATTCTGCTATGGGGCAAAGCCGCTGATATCCAGAATGTATTTGTTCTGCAGAAGCGAGCGGTTCGTGCAATTTATCAACTAGGTGCCCGGGTTTCTCTGAGGGATTTTTTTAAAGAGATTGGTATTCTCACTGTGGCTTCTCAATTCATCTTGGCCAACATTTTATATGTTAGGCAGAATATCCATCTATATAGTAAAAACAGTGATATTCACAACATTAACACTAGAAATAAGCATAAACTACGTGCTCCCTTCCACCGGCTTCATAAGGTTCATAATTCATTTGTAGGGCTTGGTATAACTTTTTATAACAAGCTACCTGCTTCTTTTCTAGATTTGCCATTTAATGCATTTAAAGCTAAAGTAAAATCTAACCTTTGTTTAAAAGCATACTATTCTATTAACGACTATTTAGATGACAAGCATAGTTGGTCACTGTGTTGAACTCAAGACGATTATTATAATTTTTTTTTTTTTTTCTTCTCCTTCATGTTTTTTCGCCAAATTAGCTTTGATACGTTACATGTCTTCGTCATGTAATTTTATATTTTACTTTTTTTCTTTATATACCTACTTGTTTCATTTTGTGTGTTTTTGTTATTGGCATGTGGTTAACTAGTGACCTCGAACATTGACTGAATATAATTATTTATATTTATCTTTTTTATGCTTAGCTTATTTCTTTTGCACTATGGTCCTAGTTTATCACCTGTGACTTCTTCACTGCACGTGTAAGCGGGCACACCCGTTAGACTGGTTAATTTGTTATTTAGACTTGGGGATAATTTTTTTATTTTTTTGTTTTTATATATAATTGGTGTTTGCTAGCTGACAAGTGACAATGAATGAATATTTTTTTATGTTTTTATATTTTTTTTTGGGATAATATAAAATGTATAAAATCTGGTTCTTCTAACCTGACAGACAGATGTGTTGCTGGGGAGTTTGTTCCGCCACTTCTTCTTCCCAGCTAAAACACTAGGAAGTGGCGAAGGGCAGGGCGTTTTTGTGGGACTGTCTCTTGTAATGTGACGTTCAAAAAGTGCTGATTATCAGCCTAATTTGAATAAATGACTTTTGATTTTGATTTGATTTTGATTTTAAGCCCTGGCAGGTTAGTCATGCCCATAAAAATAACTTATAATATTCAAACTTCCTTTCCTTAGCGCCGGGAGTATATTCCGTTCGCAACATCAATATCAATTACCAAACTTTCTTCAGAAAAACTACGTTAAACGTAAATGAAAGGAATGGAGGAGCTCTGCTAATAACGGTTCCCTATGAAGAATAACCCACTGCCTTCCCTGACTGTACTCGTACATGGTCTTCTTATAACGTTAACATGTCCCATTTTAGTTAAATTAAAACCTTTAATGGTTGCTGTAGTTCAGTAACCTAACTACATAATGATATATATTAACGTGTATGACTGCCAGGAACATGGAGCCCCACGTTATATATATACATAGACACGCATCGCTATGGTACCTTAGATTGACCATAGATTAATATAACGTCGTAAAAGAAAAATCTTTTAAATAATTAACAGTATTTTAAAATCCTTACTAAAATTATAAAAGCGACAGTGAGTTTGTTTGTTTGTTACGTCTTCACGCCTACATGGCTGAACCGATTTTGATACAGAGATAGTAAGGGCCCTGGAGGCTATTTTTTTTAAAGATTGAGATATGAGGGAGAAAGAGGAAAGAAAAGTAAAAACTTAGTGTTGCTATTACAAATCAATAAGGTGCAAGGGCAAAAACTTCAGGTAGCCGGTACTGTGTTATACCGAATTTAACGCGAGCGAAGTCACGGGCAAAAGCTAGTAATAATATCATATTGAGGTGTACAGCTACCAGGAACGTGAATCTATAAACACGCATCGCTATGGCAGCTTAGTTTGACCATAGATTAATATAACGTTGTAAAAGAAAAATCTTTTAAATAATTTACAGAATTTTAAAATAAGTACATAATCACTTCACATAATATCATATCCAGGCAGTAGTAGTGGTGTGTGCAGTAGAGCGACCGTCGAGCTGCCAAGTCATAGGTCTCGAGTTCGAACCTCAGACATGACATTTATCGAAGTCATGAGCGTATTGTATAATTATTATTACTTGCTTTCGGTGAAGGAAAACACCGTGAGGAAACCAGCATGCCTGAGAGATAAACTCTGACACCAGGTTAGAGAAGTAGACAATATTTTTTCACGTTCAGAAACCACGAATTAAAAGTAAAGTGAAATATTTACCTACTAAAGTTAAACAGTACTTCTATACATTATTTTTAAACAATGAAATAACTTCGAATAAAACTGAACACAATCGGATTGAAAGCGCGGGACTTTACTCATTCAATTCTGTCGAAAACCCAGTTCAAATATATATTCAGGGAAATATTTGAACATTTTAATATCAGAGGTCATACAAAGTGTTCATTATTATGGGATGGTAATTCATTTGCGAGGTTTTAAATAGTTTCGAGTGATAATCAAAACCATGACTGATCAGATCAGTTTTCGTTTTACCAACAATACCTGCAAATACAAGCGGGTAATTTTCAGTTAATTGAACATAAACGTAAAAATAATTTTGAGCATTAAAATGCCTGGTAATTACCACAAATAACCTTAAACACCTCCTTTGATGTAATAAAGGAATATTCTGTAAACCGATTATATCAAAGGATTAATTAGTTAATAAACTTACCCTTCTTTAAGAAAACTTTAGAAGTTCGCTACACAAACTGTAAACACGCGCTAGCTACGGCGTAGCTTCGTAGCAGCGTAGCACGGGCGGGCGGCGCGCGGGCCTACGACAGACTGGACTTGCCGCGCTTGAGCTTTCACGCATGGCCCAAGTGTCGAATTAAGAGCGGTTAATATTAATTTAATTGCGGCGAATAAGTTTTGATTACATTTTTAATTGTACATGTACACTTTGTATTTGGGTCAATGTCTCCAATTTTTTATATTATTTCCAGAAAAATTAACCTTCTAAATGCCTTGACTTAATGTTTTTGTTTTGGTTAGAAATTAATATGTTTGACCTCGTGTAATTAAAAGCTTTCAGAGAATGAACGAAAGACTTACATTAGAGAATTACATTAGACTATTGTCTGTTATGTGTCTCATTACTCAGTAATGACATAATGTTGGGGAATTAGAGGTTCGTTTATGGATTCAAATTAACTTTGAAATAAAAACAAAAAACCTTAAGTGACGTTTAACGAAGAAGATGGTACTCATGAGCCATTCTGATAACTTGACATGTCGTAAGTGAGTCTTGTAGGTATAAGTGTGTATAATTTAAGTGCGACTAAGTAACTTCGTTTAGAGGAGGAGGAGGAGGTATAAGAGATTTTTTCTGAGATTACATTGAACCTATAGTCAGTCTCAGGTTGGGAGCCCGCTCAGTGTGCACAAGCGATGGGAAATTGGTATCTATGGAAAAACAAACTGCAGTGTTAAATTCGTGATACTCCCTCACGTGGAAGACTGTGGAGCGAACATGGTTAATTATAACTTAGTCATGCTATTCAATGAGATTTTTCAACCATATATTCCTAAGCAGGTGTATGTTTCCCACTTTCTAAATATTTATATTTTAAAATCCTTTGATTTTAAAATGCTTTGACATAACTATACAACAATGCAAAAAGTGCAAAAAAACGTTTTTTGTGAACGTGTTCATCAAAGACAACTTTTCAATGAACTACTTTATTGTCTTTGTCAATGACATACAAAATAAGAGAGTAAAGTTCAGAGGTTCAGTAGCACGAGCCAACACTATCTACAAACACCTACGTCGATGTTATTTGTATGGAACAAATATTTGCCAAAAGAATACTCTATACATAGGCGAATAGATATATAAATGACTAGCTTTCGCCCGCGGCTTCACCCGCGTTATATTTGGGGTAACACATTTCCCCTTGCGCCTTATTGATTTGTAATAGCAATGCTAAGTTTTCCATTTTCTTCCCTCTTTCTCCCTCACATCCCACTTTTTTCCAAAAAATATTAGCCTATGTCCGTCTGGTTCCTAACTATCTCTGTACCAAAATTCATCAAAATCGGTTTAGCCGTTAAAGCGTGAAGAGGTAACAAACAAACTCACTTTCGCTTTTATAATATTAAGTAAGGATTCCCCTTTACTAAGAGCTAACGCTCTCAAGTCATTCACAGTTCGAAATTAAATATTTAAAACGTATGTATTTGACTTGGAGCGTTTTGAGTTGTTATGTAGTTTATTCATTTTTTTTAAGTGCGTTAGTGACTTATTGTCTAGATTCGATTAGGGATATAAGCACCTATTGCGAAATTATTTACATATTGTTTGACTATGATAAGAAATTGAGAAATTGTTTAACTATATGACTTGCCTTGGAATTGTGAATATGAAAACTGTGCGAGGCTCTATATTTAGGATTCCATAAATCATAAGGAAAAAACGGAACCCTTAAAGGATCACTTTGTTGTCCATCTGTCAAGGCCCTTTTTCTCGAGAACGCGTTTAGGTATCGAGTGGAAATTAAACCACTTGTTTATATTAGTGGTCCCTTGATGGTGAGAAAATCAATCAATCAGTACATTTAGTACGCAGTCAAAAGATATGGCTGCTTATATGGCAAGTTTGCACGGTTATGTTGACTACGGTTATAATTGTCTAAACTTTAAAAGAGACTTTGACTTTTTTTCGGCTG
The DNA here is from genome assembly GCA_958449745.1 of Ochropleura leucogaster. NCBI lineage: Eukaryota > Metazoa > Arthropoda > Insecta > Lepidoptera > Noctuidae > Ochropleura > Ochropleura leucogaster. The sequence goes on from OY288203.1 coordinate 20,546,460, forward strand.
TTTCTTCCCTGACTAGTCAGGGAAACACGGGCCTCATCACTTGACGTGTTAAAGTGTTTGTTAAATCAATTTACAAAACACACGTCGTTTATTATACACAGCAGTAGATGAACAAAGTTTTGCAACGGAAATCTCTTAAAATTACTGTTAATTAATATTTATCCCCCTCCCTTTATAAATATATATATTTTTACAGACACCCGAGCCGAGCGCTGTTTGAACAAATAATTTACGATACTATAATTACTTTTATACGTAATTATAATGATGTCCGTAAAACATCGGCGGGTCAATGCCAGACCCTAATCTTTTTTGTAAATAAAATTTATAGACTTTAATATAGGTCAGTTTGGCCATTTCGGCTGCTCTAGATTTTTCTTGTCCTAAGCCTGTTCAAGGGTAGATGCGTTTGATACTCGACTAACTACTTCGGAACTAGGCAAGCATGTAAGGGCAGATTCTTTGGTCGATAGTTGGATTGTTCAGATTAGATCGAACTCACTCAGGGATTAAATACTGGAATCTGCTCTGTTTAAATTAAAAACGAAAGCTAATAATATTTCTACGTAGATTGATAATTGCGCCAAAACTTAAAATGAAAAAATTCGAAACACGATTAATCAAGTTAAAGTTAAGCCGGTTACACCTGCAATCCACGTGTTTTGTTTGATTAAACAATAATATTTGCATTAAAATATTACAGATACTGACCACAATGAAAGATACAACGTACTGAGCAAGGGCTAATTCCGTCAATGCATATTTTTATATAGGTACAAAAATGAACTTTAAGGAAATGTTACACATTAATCTAGTGTTTTTAAATCTGTTTACGGAAAACAAGTTCCTTAAGTACTCAGCTGAAACAAAACAGTAAATATATTTGCTATTCAATTAACGAAACACAAACAAACCAGCGCCGAATGTTAAATTACCTGAATAACAAAGTGCGAGTACACCCGGTGAAGACATTTTAATTTATTCCTCCCATTTCTGCCTTCATTCATTTGTATAATCCAATTCTCGTGAGTCAAAGAACGATCTAATCTAATTATTCGAATATCTCCTTGAACTTTCCAATATAATTTGTCTAGTTTATCATAACATTCGAAAATAACGTAAGATTTTCGATGCAGTTTATTTACGGGATTACTTTTATGAAGAGTGACGTATTCGGATGTGTATTCACTGGTTGTAGAAACAAACACAGCTATTTCAATAATTTATGCATGCAGCGCTAGTAAATTATATTGTTTTTAAACAAAATCGGACGGAAAGTAATAACTTCGGTGGGAATACGTGAATGTTTGACATTGACTTTGAGAATCTATATTGAGAAATATATATTCTTTACTCAAGTCTTGGTTTCCAATTTATTTATTTTCACTTACATAAATATAGACTTTATATGAGTGTAAATTGAGTTGATTTCAGAATGGCTCCTAAAAAGTCAGAAATTATTAAAGATGTAGGTAACTGTTTAGTTCTGAAATTAAGTTTACGTATATTTATTTGAGTGAGTAAATATACTATTTACAAAAGGAACTATTTGTTTATCTTTTAGGGAACACGATTGCGATCGCGGGATACCTAATATTATGTTCTGTCCCGAGGAGCCAATAACAGTGGGTAGCAGTGTATGGATGAATAAATATGAGAATTCATATTCGAGTATCATATTGAATCTTTTTCTTCAATATTCTGGCATTACACATAAATATTTATCTTTTAACGAACACAAAAACTAGAAAATTATTCATACGTGGCACATCATCTACTGGGAGGCTGCACCTGATAATATACTTGCTTCTTGAAAGTCTCTAATAGAGAAATCATTTATCAACATATAGTATGTTAAAGGTGCCAAGCACCCATATCGAAGGTGAATGTCACTTGTTTTTCCAGTAAATACATCTTTTAGTTACGGATACACTTGGGTCTAGGAGTAAGTTTTTTTTTTATGTCCAAGTTATATTACATCTTAAATACATCCACAACCCCATCAGCATAACGTTTTGAGTGCGTAACATTGAGTTTCCTAGCAATATATTTTCCGTAGAGATACTTTGTTTGATATACAGAATGCAGGAATTCATTTACTTTACACCCTGTATATGGCGCAAGATGAGTGCACATCAACATTACCTGCCCAGCTTTTTTCAACTATGTAGGTATGTTGAAGTCGGTTTTCTGTTCAACTAAATGCAGCTGTATTATAGAAGCGAGTGTCTGTCTGTCCTCCACAATCCAGATTTATGTAGGTATACCTGCTTTTATAATCTAGTTTTTGTTGGTCTATCTAACCATTTTACTCTCATTAACTATTAAATGGATCTTGTTTTCAGGATCGTTTGGAGGATTAATTCCGAGATGTTTATTAGTATAATACGCCAATTCCAAACTAAAATTACATTAAAAACATGTTTTGTAAAATTGCGAACTTCTTCTAAACGCACTCTAAAGAAATTTAATTTCTATAAATCCAGTAGTTTTTGCTAATGTTCTCAATTTCTTGCTCTTTCATTAAATATTTAGACTGTGCCTCCACGACGCGCGACACTAAATAGTAGCAAACAAAGATTTCTCAAGAAATTGTTTTTTGCTCTTCGTTTGTACAATTACTGTCCGTAAAAGAGATTTATTTATCTGAAGAAGAAATATTTGTGTGGGCATTATAGAATTAGAAATCCCAAGTGAAATGTTCGAACTTCAGTTGGAAAGTTAACAAAGATGTTAGTTTGTAGTTCCCAGTGGGAGTCTGATGGTCGACCGGTCGTTGTGCGGTCTGTCCGTTGTTGCTGCCCACAATTTAGAGCTACGAATACACAATAGTGTTGTGACGTACCGGAAAACGCCTAAATTCTAAACGCCACCTACTACGTTCTGTAGCATGTTTAGCAGACAATGTGTCATGTCAACTCTCATAAGGTGATAAATATAGTCATTCTGTAAGACCTACGTCGTGTACATTATCTAAAACGAGTAAGATTAAGTGGACAATAGACAAAACATAATTAATAACAGATCTTGAATTCGATGTAGAAATGTATATTGTTTTCGTAAGTATCTTGAAATCCATTAGACTTGTGGGAACGTTGCCCCAAGCAACAACAATATTATATTCTGTTGTTTTTAGGGACCAGCCTTATTTACTGTGCAGGAAAGCCTTATGTACACAAATGTTCCGCAAGTTATTTGAACGTGTACACACATTTACTGTACAAATAAACATTCACATACATACTGAGACCGTTACGATGTATAAATGTGCGAAACTTTACAATGGGGCTCTAAATTCAGCATGATTGCGACTTTTTCTACTTCACAACTAAATATATGTGTCGTGGAGAGATCTTTGAACTGATCACCATAATGTGGCAGACCATTTCATGAAGTGGAACCTAACATAAACTACCACATCATGTACTTCTGCATTCTAAGACCTGGCCACGACATATATATGTACATAGCAACACAGTTATAACCTGCGACAACACGCAGAGGTGTACTTATCAGTACACTCACATTTCGCCAGCTATATTTAAGTGGCATACGTGAGATAACGACTAATAGATGAGTACAAGACTTGCTTAATGTACCTACCCCCAAAATATAAGCAAACGTAATTATAGGAGAATGACGATGAGTGAACGATGTTAGGAAAAATTGATGAAATCGTGAACTAATAGCAGTTAGCAATAATAGAAATGATCAATTTTCTAAACAGAACGCTCTTATCTTGTATAGGAAAAGATTTTTCACTGAGGTGGGACAGGTAACCAGTAGAGTCCAGTATCATTAAACCTCGCAATACTGACAATACAAGCGCACACTCGTACCTTCAAATCATTTTGAAGTACTTATAAATAAACAAATACATCAATATACAACGTACATAACGTCAGGAAAACGTAACTTATCCAATAGTACAAGTAGTAGCCGTTGCTAGTAGAAACACGTGCTAGAACTCCTTTGGCTATAAGACGTAGCTCGCATTCAAAACATCGTAATCAAGGTCGGCCATCACCTGAAAAATAAAAGTCTTGTCGAAAAGAAAGGGTGAGTAATTTAGAGAGCAATTGTATTTTCTTAACGACTTACTAGTATGTTTTAAAGGAAACTTTAAACAACAATTACCCAAATATATTTTAAGGGCACTGGGGAAAATCAACATACGCCCAAGACAATATGTCTGTAGTACACTCGGGCAGGAAAATACTTTCAATTTTCTTTTTTGTGATCGTCTGCTTTTATATTTCCGTAAAGTATCTTTGCTCTCAGACCCCTAGCTATAACCTCCAGATATAAACATTATTGAGGTACTAAAGGTAATGGAGATACAGGTAGGTAGTGATAGGTAGGGGCGGGGGGTCTACCCTACTGCATTATCCCTCGCCGGCGCCCGGTACACACAACCGGTTCTGTAAAAAAAGGATCTAATCATCCGGTTAAATTGGATCATTGTAAAGGGTAATGTTTCGGTAATTACTCGCCTCACAAAAACGTGAAAAAAAACTAAATACTGGATTTGGATTGTCGCCTGTCCTTCGATTCATGGGCAACTCATAACACCCTAACTGAAAAGGGTTATTTTTTTCAAACGTTCTACTTTCGTACACCTGAGGCCCTGAGGCCCTAGCACGAGCGCGCGTGTAAACTTCGCGTAAAAACGATTTTCTTTTAAATTAAAAATACAATTATCCTTTCGAACTTTAGTTGAATTGTTTGCAACAAGCACAATCTGTATATCTATGTCATGAGTATTTTATGGGTATTATTATATTAAAATCGACGAATATACAATAATATATTTATATTAAAATCGACTTAATTCTCAAAGTTTAGATTGGGCGCTCGTGGTTAAAATTAAAATATTTTCATGCCGCATAGTCTTACATAACACTAGTATCAGAGTATTTAAACTCATTATTACTTTAATTTTATTTTTAATTAAGTTTTTAATTTAAGTGAGGCTAGGTTTACCGTACCGATCAAAGTTAACATGTTGACAAATATCGACTGGACCTACATTGGTAGGTTTACATTGGTTGCTTTCTACATTGGGACAATAAAGTTTCCTTTATCTAAATCAAGATCCATATGGAAAAAATATCTATCTAGATTTTCCCGGCATCTTGATCGTTGCGCGTCACTACCCACCAGAGGTCAACGAACTCAAAGACGAAGCTTGAAAACAAAAGTTATCAGAAAGGTCCCGAATGATCTAATTTTCTTGAAAAACAAAGAATTATTCTGAAAAGTTCCTACGGGTTATTAACTAAATGTATTTGTGTTACTAGCATGTTTTCTTGTAATATTGCTTACTTACAAGTAGTTTTAGATAAATTACTTCATAGTTTAATCACGGTCAAGAACTTTGCTACATTAATAACTCTCTTGGTTAGTTTCTAAACTAAACAAACTTCAAACAATAATATATAATTATCATTGAGCGTCATACTCATAAACCAACTATGTGTATTTATGCAAACGAAACTTGAGGAAAACTAATCGAGTTTTTTCAAAGAGTTTTAACTAAACATGGTAAAGGCTATTCCTATACAATACTATTAAATGAGAAAAAATTGTATCGCATTAAGATTGTTACTATTTTCTTGTGCCCAGAGCTAGGTGGGGGGAGCAGGAGTGTGACCAGAAAAGCAAGGGTGTTTTTAAGGGTAAAGTTAAAAAAAATGTTAAATTTTACCATCTATACCGAAAGTCGAATTACAGAATCCAAAAGGAAAGGAGCTGTAAGAGCGAGCTCAAAAATCTTTACATGCCAATCCAGAGGCAGAAAATGTCATCAGGCATTCATCAACACATAGTGGGCCTGCCCCACCCCCTCCCCCCGCTGGCGACGCACATGGTTCGATTACACATTGTAAATAAAAATGAGAACATTGTGAAATCAAGATCTATAATTTAAATTAGGTTAGTGATCAGCACTTTTTCAAACTTTACATAAGACAGACCCCTATATAAATATCAGCCCTTTATTATTTACTAGTGTTGATGTCTAGATCCTAGTACCGATATACTATATTTATTTTACCTGTCACATAACAAAGATTAGCCGCGTACCCACCTAGCGAACAGGCTCGCGCGGCAGCCTCGCGAGCCAAATGCCTCGGCTGGTGTGGACGTGCCTCGGCCTGCCTCGGGCGCGCGTTTGCTCGACCGAGCACGGCTCGGCCCCGAGCCATGTGTTGTCGGTAAACTTGACGCGCTCAAAGGTGCCTCAGCGAGCGCTGTGCGTTAGGTGGGGACGGTTATGTTTTGGCTCGCGCGCGAAGCTACTTCAAGTTTGTCTCTTGCCGTGTTTATCTTGTGTAATTTTTATATCATGGGCAGTCAGGAGGAGTCCATTCGCTTAATCCAGAAGCGTCTAGGTTTTTTCTTGATACGTGACTGTTTTCGTTTCTTTAAACAATAAGCAGCTAGGAAAATAGCTGCAGCTGAAAATACACGACTGTCCATTACGAATACTCTCGGACTTATGATGGCTCAGCCTGCCTCGCGAGGCGGCCTCGTGTAAATTGAACAAAACTACTGAGGCTGCCGAGGGAGCCATCGCTCGCGATCCGGACACCGAGGCTGCCGCGCGAGCCTGTGCGCTAGGTGGGTACGCGGCTATTCATTCGTTGTACTCTTTCATTTTTTCAGATTCAGATTGTTACTACAAGTTTAATATTACTTACCACCTAAGCGTATACATGATTAGCCGCGTACCCACCTAGCGCACAGGCTCGCGCGGCAGCCTCGGTGTCCGGATCGCGAGCGATGGCTCCCGCGGCAGCCTCAGAAGTTTTGTTCAATTTACACGAGGCCGCCTCGCGAGGCAGGCTGAGCCATCATAAGTCCGAGAGTATTCGTAATGGACAGTCGTGTATTTTCAGCTGCAGCTATTTTCCTAGCTGCTTATTGTTTAAAGAAACGAAAACAGTCACGTATCAAGAAAAAAACGAATGGACTCCTCCTGACTGCCCATGATATCAAAATTACACAAGACAAACACGGCAAGAGACAAAACTTGAAGTAGCTTCGCGCGCGAGCCAAAACATAAGCGTCCCCACCTAACGCACAGCGCTCACTGAGGCACCTTTGAGCGCGTCAAGTTTACCGACATCAGATGGCTCGGGGCCGAGCCGTGCTCGGTCGAGCAAACGCGCGCCCGAGGCAGGCCGAGGCACGTCCACACCAGCCGAGGCATTTGGCTCGCGAGGCTGCCGCGCGAGCCTGTGCGCTAGGTGGGTACGCGGCTAATGAGTATTGTATCGAGTCAAATTCGTTAGTCTTTCAAATAGCCTGCAAATATAAAGACAACTGGAAAAACAACCTTTTAATTTTAATCTCTAAATAAAAAATCAGTGACGACAAGATGATTTTATCAGCCAATCATTGACACTGTTGTAACGAATTTTTTCAAATATTTTTCAGTACATTTTTTGCCATTAGTACAGAGGTCAGACGTGTTTCAATTACCGATAGACTTCGCTAAATAATGGAGCCATTTACGTTGTTCATGGAATTAGCTTTTACTGTATAACTTGTCCCATAGCAGTTAATGTATTTTTTTCATATCGAATTTCATGATTTGAATATTAAATTCAAGCTTGAATTGTCCAATAATACCTTTTTTGACGACTTCTTTGACAGCCATCAATATTATGGTGACACTGTTCTTTGCCATAAATAAAGTGTGACTACAATATTCCCAATATTAGTTAGTGTTTTTACTGGAAAAAAAATTGAACACAACGCCTATTTCAGTAGGTACATACATTTTTACCTGTATCTCACCTACATTGTCTCTACAACCGTATTAAGTGGTTAGGTACACCTGTACTGCACTGTAATTATGAATTTTTCGCTTGTCAGGCAGCGCCATCGCGACAGTACGCTGCACCGCCATGCACGGGCGGTCAGCGCGTGCAGCGTCACCGCCGCGTCGCCTATCACGCGGCGAGCCTCGTGTTCCACCTACATTGTTAATGTCTAAATACACTATATTTTCTTCAAAATGCACTCGCCGCGACCACCGATTTACTTTAGTGTTTTCATCGAGAGAATCTCTTATACGATCCTACTTTTTTCAGGATGCTTATTCGGCAGATTGTGACGTTATGAACTGCAATAAGATTAGTCTGAGTTAGCGCGAGTAGTGTTAAAATAAGTTGTCCGGGGTGCGTTTATAATTAATATTATCTGTTAACCAGTCACTAACTCAGTCTGTAGATCGAAAAGCCATTCGAGAGAATCAATGGCAACGTAGACATAAAACATATTATATAATTGTGTTGGGGTGGTAAACGTTTTTCGTAAAAATAAGTAACCATGCTTGTTTATGCTCTTAGATGAGTTTTTACCAGTTTATTCTGCTGACCTGCATTTTTATGACAACTATAGAAATTACTAACTATAACGATTATGATTATTATTTTTAATGTGAATAAATTTTAATTCTCTTATTATATTCATCTAATTTCTATACTTATCTTGTTTTTAATTGGCATGTTTTCTTTTCCCGCGTTGTAATAATTTTCAATAATTTTGAAATAGTTTACAATTTTGACTTTGTTAACACCTATATGTGCATGCTGTGGTCTCCTATAATTGAAGGAATTAAAACAACCGATTGTATAATGTATCTGTGTATCCTTTGTTGGACATCCAAATAAATAAATAAATTAATACTAAAATAGTTTAAATTGATGTACAAACAGACAGTAGGTTAAACCGATCCTCTGTATAATATGTGAGGATTGTGAGGGCACTCCGAAGTTCGTTTTAGGAATAATTTTCGGTTCGTTACATCGAATGTTTCTATTGTTGTATAAATCAGATTAGTGAAACCTTCTGCCACTTTCATTATATTTTTAATTAAGAAATCTTATAAATGGCGCTAATTTGTGTGTTTCAATTATACTAACTGACTAATGACTTAAACTGAATTTTGTCACCATCATCAAATCACAGGCATGCAGACTAATAAATATTATACTAAAACTAATTCAATTGCTCAAACACGAGATTAAATAAGGGAACTTTTATTTAAGTTTAAAATGTTTGCAATCCATTCATTTGGAAGAGATTTATTTAATCGATTAACATTTGCTTTCAAAGTCCAGTGACAAAGCTTACTACGTATTTACGTAAATATTGTAGATTTTGTTTTCTAAACCATTGTTTCTTTTATAGCCGTTAAAATAGCATGACATCCTCAATCAATGTTATGTAATAGGTGATAAATCTTGTTTTTTCTACTTTTATGATTCTCTCAAGGGCAGAGAGGTCATCGAAGATCAACTCAGTTGCTGAGCTGATCTATGAATAAACCAAAATGATATACGAGATACATGAATCAGTTATATTTGGATTGATCATACTTTCTTCGAATTTAATAGAATTTCGTTTGCCGGTGTCAGTTCTAAGAAGGAGTAACTTTGTCAATATCCCTATAAAGAAATGTTTACCATTCGAGTGGAATTAGGATACAAGAACAATCCACATCGCAGTTGATAGGTTTTCTTTCGTCTAAAAATAAGGAAATTGTGTTAAATTATGAAAAAAACGTTATAAACAAGAAAATTTTAGCATTCCATCTCTGATATATGATTTCTGTGTACAAGTTCGAGATTTCGGGGGAAGGGCTTTAACCCCCAACCCCCTTATGCAAATAATATACTTAATTGTCATTACCATTACGTTTTAAAATAACTTTAAACTGTACAAAACGATGACCTCATAACAACAATACCAACAATAAATAAATCAACAAACAAATCCGGGCAGGGCCGGATTTAGGGGAGGGCAACCGGGGCGAAAGCCCGGGGCCTCCACAAGCAGGGGGCCTCCACAATAGACTTCGGAAAAAAAATCTTTCAAATTTCAACTAGTAAACCTAGTTAACTTCTTTTCCTTTGTTATTTTTTTTTCGCTTCTACCTTTACCTACAGCCTAAAGTACTTTATACATACATGATTATTTGATTATATTAATCTTAAATATTAACAGAAACAGAAATCATTAATCTATTTTTGTTCACTCCAATCAGGCAATCAGTGAAATATCAAAATCTCAAATGGCCCTGATAAGCACTTCCAATTTACTACCCATCTTGAGGGAGTACCCCAATGGCTCAATGGCTCAGTGGGGTGGTACTTGCCCGCAACCTCGGTGGTTGGGTTTTCGATTCCGTGTCTCGACCATTTAAAAAAAAGGTATATACATATGAATTAATTGCAGTATGTGAACAATTGGTGTTCTTCAATTTTAAACTCAATTCTAAATGATTCTTGAATCGGCAATGTGTGCAATCATTGAAATCATTCGTGGAATCCAAACGAAATGATTTCGATAAATACGAGGAAGCAGCCAAAAAAATATCCCATACTGATGAATACGTACAATCACACACCCGCACCAGAACGAGAAATGTGAGGTTGAATCCACTCGATTACGGGAAAGCACAAAACGCAAATCTGTCACCCAAGGAGGAATACAAATCCGCCTTCATCCCAGTGGTTGACCAGCAATCTGTTTCTCTTACTGAAATATTGCATGCCTATGAAACTGTACGTTCGAGATTTGGATTTCTGAATCACATCGAAAAGATGGATGCTGAAAATTTGCACGCTGCAGCAGAAGCATTGGTGAAAGTGTATACGGATGATTTAGAGCCTAGTCTTGGTAATGAGTTGGTTCAATTTGTATCTTTGATTGATTCATACAAAAAGGACTATGGAAAAGATCAATCGCCGGAACTATTTTGTCTATTTTACTACCAAATTCTCGAAGATCAAAATTTCAGAGCTACATTCCCAAACCTCGAAATTGCACTGAGAATGTATTTGGTTTTGATGGTATCAAATTGCACTGGAGAGCGCTCATTTTCAAAAATGAAAATTATAAAAAATAGGCTTCGAACCACGATGGGACAAGACCGTCTATCGAAGCTTTCTCTCCTGAGCATTGAAAGCGATTTACTCCCAGAAATGGATTTCAGCGAAATCATCAACGATTTTTGGGCAAAAAAAGGTCGAAAGGTTCCGTTCGTTAACACTAAAGTTTAATTTCAAATGATTCTTGTTTCCGATTATATTCATATGTGTTTGTTAAATACTAAGAGAATCTACTTGGTTTCACAGTAAATTATTTATTGAAAAACTCGACTGAAAAAAATTGTTCATTTTATTTGGAAAATTATTTGGGGCAAGGGGGCCTCCACTTCTTTGTTGCCCCGAGGCCTCTGGACCCCTAAATCCGGCCCTGAATCCGGGTAATGACCATTAATACTCACACGCCACGTCAACTCCAATCATAAATTCCTGATCTATTTAAAAAACAATGACCTCATTCGTGCACACCTACAGTAACAGGGTTAAGGTAATCGCAACACTTACGCACACATGTAGCTTGCACACCAATGCTTGTACGTGTGTGTGTCGCCACGTGCCGTGCTGCCGCAACTCCACGTCCTGTGCTCCTTGACATTCAATATGGCGGAGTTGACCCGCTGATCTAGAGTTCAAACTTATCTATCAATTTAATTTCTTGCATAGATATCTTAATTGTATGAAAGATCTTGTGGATTCCAATTCAACATTTCCAAGAATCAAACATTTGTGGCCATGTGACATCTAACAAGCCGCCTGTGGACTTAGTTTTACTCCCTCTCACAAAGTTGAGGCAGACATTCAGACCATGCGTGATAACATTACAAGCTGGTTTTATTGTATTATTGGCTCATGTTTAATCCTTGGTGATATGTAAAGCATTATTCCCGACATTTTTTAAGATATTTAACAATCTGGAATTGATTATCGAAATCCAATCGATGTCCTTATCCTATTTCAGCCCACCCATTGTTGAAGTTGAAGATCCTAATTCTCAAATTTTCTTACAAATACAGGTGACTGCAATCACAATCGTTCTATAGGCAAGGAACTTAGAAATAAACCTCGATTGTCTGTCTACCAAACTTTGATAATGCGGCCCTTGGTTCTATAGTTATTTTATGGTTAGACTGATTACTTCACTAATGCAGCTAGTCACCGCTTTAGAGGTTTCTGCATTATGTATGAATCACCGTCTCATCATGTACTGGAGCTACACGTGCCTATAAATAAAGCAATGTCACAGCTAAGTGGGCTGGAGCGGTCCGACCCCGGTCAGCCCCGGTGCAGGCCGTAGGCGGCCGGCTGAATACCGGCCACTCACGTACTCGATTCAATTGAGTCTAACTGATTGTCGCTCCACTAAGGAAAGTTCTGGAGACCAACAACATATTGGACATATAGTATTATCCTTTCATCCAGTCCTTCGGTCATTGCCCTAGTTTAGTGTCAATAAGTATAAGATCGGCTGCCGGATAAGATGGGCTATTTTGATATGTTGGTATTATGGTTATACTAGCTGTTATCTTTTATTTGTAAACAATTGGAAGATCAGCATCCAATTGGAAATAACTGCATCGCAAACTGTAAGAATATAACATTGCAACTACTCTATTTTATCAAAACAACTCAAACACCGGAAGATAACACAATATACGAAATGACTGTAATTTGTTCAAGGAGCGGGCTACTGCGCGTGTTGCGCACGCACGGGCGGCGTCGGCGCACGTGAACTACAACGACAGAGCAGCGGGTAACGTCTCGAGAGGTAATGACTGGCTTCAGCATAAAGTCACTACGGATAATAACTTAGTACTTCAGCCGTCACATGTATGTAAATAGCGTCCACGAGCCGCGACACTTAGTGCATCCGGGACAGGTCACTCCTACCACCAGCTTGATGAATGGACAGGAAAATGCCTGCAATTCCCAATTCCAAGAGAGGGAATCTAATTAAACCTACATGTTTATCTGGCCTGGCTACAGTGAACAAAGTACAACGTAGTTTATTTATTACAATCAGATAGAATAGATATCATGGCAGGTACCTGCAAAGAAAAAGCCTGCTTAAAATTATGAACTCATAAAATGAAACTTTTAAGTGCTGTAACTTCACAGAGTTGTGTTTCATATTTCAAAGGAAACTTGAAGATTCCCGAGATTCCGAGAATCAGCTAACTACTAGCCATGATGTCAGAAGCGAGAGCTTACTTGGCAAATTAAACCATTGAAAATTACAGAGAATTTTGAAATTACAGAAACTTTGTATTTTTAAGCGGTTTCATTGAATTCGTAATGGAAAATTTATCAACTCAACTGTAATAACGCGAAAATAGTCTTATTACGTGTGATAGGAAATGATGTTGAATTCTTATATTATATATGTTTTAATGGTATACATATTAAAGATGTAAATACATATGTACAATTGAAGAGGCTGGTGATTTTGTTTATGAAAGTATTGAAATTTGGCTATGTTTTGACATATTTTATTTAAAATTTATGATCAGTAGTGGTCACAGTACATTCTTTATAGCGAACCTTTTCCATTACGGTGTTTACGGGATTATTCAATGCAATCCTTAAAAGTAAAGATTTTATGCGCTAAAACTTAATCTTCATCGAAGTGTAACATACTCGACCAGTGTGAAGTCCATGGCCGAATTTGTTGGTAAATAAACAATAAAGTGCTAGAAGCGAGGCGTCCCACGCGGTCAGGAATAGAGCGAGGCTGACAGGATCCCGCCAATTCGGTCGGCGGCGTGCGTCCGCGCAGCTATTCTTAGCGCGCTGACATCCTTCCCGCCATTATCCAATCCCGCACCTGAAGGCATAAAATGCTGCATGTTTGTGTCAAACTGTGTGATACCATAAGAAAGGAGAATCGATATGGTCATACCTAAAATGGTACATTTCCGTGCATCACGGCTGATACAACAACAGTTTGCCACGATGCCAAACCCAAAGAAAAGAAAATTCTGTCCAAGTCCTCTCTCAAGCAACCAAGTACTTACATTCTAAAATCTCAATATGAAACAGAAAGAAGACTTAGTGACAAAATTAGAATTGAACATTGTACCTATATACAAATGTATTTTACTTCAGTAGTTATGTATGGTATTGTAGTGTAAGCGTCATTTTATCGCCCACTACTACGCAAAAGTGCTCGTAATTGGTCTGTTTACGCTCCCTCGGGAACATTCTCTAAGGCTCGCTATATACGACTGACAACGCAGACCGCTACAGGATCGCTACGTTGTGCTATAAGTACATAGGTAATCCAAGATATTTACAAGTAGTACCTGAACAGGATTTCGAAAGGTTAACGTAGATAATCTAATCTTAGTATGCACTTCGAAACTCATTTTTTTTTTTTTTATAATTCAAAAATCCTAGAGGCATGACCAAGTTCAAAGTGCTGTTGTGGTACATTCAGAAGCATTATACGTATCATCGTAATCACATTATCATTAGTCATTACCTACCTTCGCACGCAACTACCCTTTCGTCAGCAATGAGACTACGCTTGATTCTGATAATGAAACTCGCTGTTCTTGAAAAGGGATCTTCCAGCTTCCGGGAAGGACGTAATCCTACGATAATCACCTTGTCATCATTGAGGCTAACTCTAGGCCGAACTCAACGAGCCTAGGTAATGATAATCAGACCAGATTACCTAATAGGTCGCGCGTCTTTGAACTAGTCACGGTAATGAAGTCAATTGAAAGGTAATCTTGTTCATTGGCAAGCCGTCTTTAGCATTCATTTGTTAATACTATCCACGGGAACAATCGACTGGATTAACTAACTAACTAAAATATAACGGGGAGCTAAAAAGTGAATATATGATATGATATGACATACATACATGAATATGCTAGTAATTTTATTCTCGTAATTTACACGTGTCGTAATACGAGAAGGCGATGTGTAAATGAAATAACCTAGCAAATTTTGAAATGTTGTCTCCCGGCCTTATACGTGTAGGTAACTAACTGACTGAGCCGTCTCCCACACAATTTGTAATGTTACAAATTACATTTTACTCATGTCAATGTAATGTGTCTCAAGGTTTTTACATAACATTACGTGGAAAATTCAAGAAAACACAGCACTGACGAATGAAAATATAGACCAAATACACAACTTGTTGCGGGGAGCTGTGTTATGTAACTTACTCAACAATATAGACCAAACGTTTGTCCTCAAATGATAAATAACAATACAACAACGAATAAGGTACAGCTTATTATCGCCGCACCCAGAGTCTTTACTTATCTAACCATGTATTTTCTTTCAGGGTTACAACAAATGGGGTTATATAAATAGTAATATCAATATAATACAATATGAAGTTTTAATTTCAGCAGCATCCTTATTAGAATCAAACCTCTAGAGGAAAAGGCTAAACTGTCGTAGAGGACAGCTTAGCCTTTTCCTCTTGAATACATGTGTGAGTTATCGGAGTTTGTGACTTACTGCAGTTTTTATTTATTTAAACCAGCAAGGAACAATTGAGTTAGAGGCCAAAATTATAATCACAACACTTATGTATCTTAAGTAGATGGATTACTCCCAATTTTTGACAATGCTAAGCGGTAATGCGTTGCTATCGCGCACTAGATAAAAAAGGTTTAACTTTGCTATCTTTATCCTCATAATATTTTGTCCACCTATTTGTAGAGCCAAAGCATAGATTCTTGTTGCCTCCTTGCTTGTTGACTGTGAATTCGGCGTGAAGCCCCCGGCGCAAGTGACACAGGTGCTATTGTCTAAAACGTTGCCTGCTCACTCTGACATGCCAGGGAGCTCACTGCTCATCAAAGGAAACGTATTGTGTCGCTATCTGCGATCTGCTGGACCCTCGTCCTGCCCGCGAAGTGACGAGTGACGCATGTTGACGAACGTAACGCGCTTGTGTGTCTATAGAGGTATCTACCTTACCTGCGTGTGTGCGAATATTCTGGGCACATCAATGTTCACGTCATCATCATCAACATCGTAAGCAGCCATGTTTTTCATACGCCCATACCCAGGTAATAGGCGTCCTCTATTAGCCATGCTTTCTTTCCGTTTTGCTTTGTATTATGTGAGTCTTATCCAGGTTTTCCAAGACTCGTTAACCTATCTAGCTGCTAGTCTGCTAACACAGCTACTACCATCTCTCGAAAACAACTGTGATATTGCTCGAATGCATTAGCATCTTCTAAATAATGTCATCTCATGGTTGCTAATGAAAGTATAGCGCTGCTATGCATGAAGGATGAACCCGGAGATGTTGCCTGGTTGCTAGTTTTTATTTACACGCTATAAGCTGACTGAATTCAATCAGAATTCATATTTTTTATTTAAACTTTGCTTTAAATTGCGTTTGTGGAGTCCCAATGTCGAGTAACTAATTTAGTAAAGTATTTACACCTACAATCATATTTCTTTAAAATCAGTACCTACTTACAAGTAATATTAATAGATTTCTGTTTTAATTGCATGAATTAATTTAGGTCGAAAGGTCTCAATAGACCGAATCATATATTCAGCACATAGTTATATCCCCCCCCCCCCTCTTCTTAATATTTTTTCGTTAGACAGGTACGTCCTTCCCAACAGACAGACTACCCATCTATTTTATCTACAAGTTCTACTTACCCCGTTAGGCAACAGCGCGAAGATAAGGGTCCATACAAACAGAGTGACCCAGTGGTCGACAGCGCGAACTGGAGCGCCAGCCGCCAGCCGTGACACAAATACCTACTTGGACAGTATCGATTGCGCGCCGCACAGGTATCAATATTATATGCAGCGTTTGGCAGGCTGCAATGCATATATAACGGACATAGACAGACATAAAGAGAGTATCAAATGTTTTCTGATGATTTGATAGCAAGGTGGAACGCTGGAGTTCAAAACAATTTCCCATCCTTACTATTCTTACTAATATTATAAAACCGAAAGTGAGTTTGTTTGTTTGTTACCTCTTTACGCTTTAATGGCTAAACCGATTTTAAAGAGTTTTGGTACAGAGATAGTGGGGAACCAGGAGACGGACATAGGTTAATTTTTATTAAAAAAAAAAAGGTATGGGATATGAAGGAGAACGAGGGAAGAAAAGGGAAAACTAAGCGTTGCTATTACAAATCAATAAGGCGCAAGGGCAAAAACTACAGGTAGCAGGTACTGTGTTATACCGAATTTAACGCGAGTGAAGCCGCGCGCAAAAGCTAGTTTGGTTATAAAAGCAACTTAATGTTGTCGTAGCTCTGTGCTCATTTAATAAATAACACATTCTTTTTCAGGAGTGGTTGTTTACAGGTTGGAATTTCTGTCCAAAAAAAAACTAATTAAATATTATTATATTTAATTACTTTTTTTTTGGACAGAAATGTAGTTACCTATTCTACATTCTTAATTTGGTAAGTACCTAATCTTAATTCATATCATCAAAATTGTAACTGACAATAACATTAGACAACAATTCCTAATCAATGACAACTAATATGAATTTATTAATTTGGTGATTTTCAAAAGGATTCCTCCCTTTAAGTTGGTCCCACAACCCATATCACGAATATGTCACAGGACTCCACACTGACATGACTTATCTATCGAACTGACTCTTGTATGAATGATACATGCGACAACAACGGGAGAAAACAACTTACAGTCACAATAGTTCAGTACCTTCAATAATATTATATTCTGTGGACACAATCATTTTCTGATGGAGAACTAAATTATGCTTGCACTGTGAAAATTCTCTTACACAGTCGTTTAGAATTATTTTGTTTTGAGAAAGTTTATGAATATTATAAAAAGTTGAATGGTTATCTAAACAAGCGGAAGCCATTTCTTGCTCGTTATATGTATAACTACATTTTAGATTCAAAACGACAAATTTCCGGGAATAAGTAGGTATGTCATAAGCTGGCGCATGCGGCTTCATCTTGATATCGAAAAAAAAGTATCCTTTGTGTTATTCCAGACCATAATCTACCTCAAGATCAGTTCAGCCGCTTTGACGTGAAAGAGTAACAAACAGTCTCACAAACATTCGCATTTATAATATTAGTAGGATTTGAGGTCTATCTAGGAAGATGTGAAAGGGCCGTACGAACGCATTCATGCATCCGTTGGTCGCAGACCCTGCAGCGTGACCACATAGTAGATAAACGGAACAGAGACAAAGCTTCATACAACCGCACGAATCGGTTGCACCACTACAAGCACGCGGAGCATGTGTGCGTGACCACTGGCCGCCTGTCGCGTACGCGGCGAGACTGGATAAAACCGGTTTACGCAGGCACAGCCAGTTGACAATCTCAGGGTTCGTGCGACGCACGTTTTTTGTTTTGTTATTTGCATTTTGGATATTTTAATATAAAACGTGGTATTTTATTAATAATAACGGTTGTTTATTGTACTGTGTGTATGAATAATACTTTAAAAAATAAAAATATTTCATATTTTAACTATCCCAAGGAGTATAATAGGTAATTAAATATTTGATTATTACTTTTTCAAGTAAATACCTTTATTGTATTACATGATCCTTTTTTTAATAAGAAGAGGATACTATACGGTGTTTTTTTACCTTTTTATTATTATCACAAGCTTTTACTAATTATTCGTAGGTATGTGGGTGGGCAAATTATAAAAAGAAAATTATTAGATTAAGTAATTTCTAAAGTATTATATCATACTGAATAATAAAACGATTCAACAAATATTTTTTCTTTATTTGTATTAACCTATTGTGACAACCCTACGAAAATAGGTAACAATTTTGGCCGTTCTTAGGAAGCTTTGTCTCTGTTCCGTTTATCTACTCATGTGGCGTGACGCTCCGGTAGCCGCGAGACCACGCCGACGCACTTTCCAACAGCTGACCGCTAGCCGCCATATTGAAATGTACTCGCTTCTATCTACGCACTATAATAATAATGCTGTGTGGTCGAGCTGTATGTTTGTATATTAGACAAGAGAAAGTAGCTAACTAGCTGGACTTATCAATGTGCTGAGGTGGCCAAATACCTGCTACATTCGGGTCGGCGCGCACTATCTTAATGAGAATTACAAAATCTTTTTATCCGTTTGTTTGGGGTTTTCTCGCACAAGTTGATCAAATAGTGCTGCTCTGATATTATTTATAAATAATTTTAAGAATCATCGACTCATAGAAACACTTTTGGCCAATTGATTTTCTTAATCATAATAAATTTGAAAAAAAATACCTTAAATTTAAGTAAGCGTCTTAATAATTAATAATAAGTTTTTCAATAAAACAACTATGACGCCCCTATTTTCTTTTTCGCATGGGAAACCATCACATCAACTTCTCACGGTCTGAACGGAGCGGAAGAGAGTTTCAGACTTTTACTGACTAAAACCCATCCATGTTCCATCTTTTGCCCTTTGTGTTCCAGAGCAGCAGCATCGCTTTTGAACAACCTGCAACCGCGGCAGGAACCATGACAACTTAAGAGGAATAAAGCCTGCAGTTTATTAGGCTCTAAAACGTAAACCAGTTTTTATATATTTTAGTGAAACTCGATACTTGACGTCATTGTTTTTTCTCTATTTCATAGTTGACGACTGACAGAAATCGATTAATTACAGCACTTTGTTCTGCTTTCTTATCATAGTGCATAAATAGTTTACCTACTTCTAGAAATCGAGAGGACGTCTTTTATTTTGTTTATTTTAATCCATACTACCTATCTATACTAATATTATAAAGCTGAAGAGTTTGTTTGTTTGTTTGAACGCGCTAATCTCAGGGACTACTGGTTGGAATTGGAAAATTCTTTTAGTGTTGGATAGTCCATTTCTTGAGGAAGGCTATAGGCTATATAACATTACGCTACGACCAACAGGTGCTGAGCAGCGCGGATGAAACCGTGGGGAACAGCTAGTTAAATATAGTTTCTTGCCAGTTTTTCTCCATAGAACCCGAACCGTGCTGCCGTTCTCGATGTTTTATATGGATATGAATCCATATAAAACTCCGTCCCGTCCTGTATAAGCCTATGTGAAATAAAATATTTTGATTTTGTTGACAATGACCATCGATGTTGCGATCATTTTGGTACAATGGTAAATTATTACGCATCATCGAGTACCTACTATTATTTATTCTTTGGCACCATGTCATCATACGTAACTGAGTAACTGCTTACCCAATTGTTGTCAGCTCCCTATAATGTTAAAATTGAAGTTGACAGCGCGGATTATATAGGCAGACTTTGGGGCTGACAGCTCTGGCAAAGTGGCAAGGGTCTACTGAATACCTCCAAGTACAACGGGATTGGAACCATAGGATAGGTAAGTACCTAATTATTTAAACAGAGAACCGATTACTTGTGACTCATTGTCATAGAATCATTTTCGGTGAACTAAGATCAACGATTTTTTTTCAGGCATCATTGTTGTTAAAAACACATCAAAGATTTTATGTTAACACATGGGAACACACGCTCACGTGGCGAAACGCGTGCGCACGTTACCTACAGTCTCACGCACACACATGCACATCACATGTGACGTGGATAAGTACCCAGATATTATATCACCATTTAGGTAGGCCTGACCATAATGTATGGTCCATGACGCGCTACCTCAACTACTTAATCTACAAACTTACATTAATTTTGTCAACTACCATTATTACTTACGTACATTTCGTGTGACGTTTTCAATTTGTTTAATTACCATTGAACAAGTCTTTTACATTAGAATGTAAGTAACGTGGCTATTATTCGCACAGTTCAAGTGATTATCACTGAAGTCAATTACCCTTTGTGTTTTTGTTGTAACTGTCATCTTCGTATTTTAGTTTATGGTGTGAAACGAGTGCTGCATATTAACGACAAAGTATCTAAGTAGGTATAATGATTTGAAGTAAACACTTAAGAGTTAAGCAGTGTTGGAAACTATAGCCACATATATGTACCTACAGCACTTTTATTTTGGGTGTGGCAAATAGTAGGTAGATACGTAACCAATTAATTTGTCTGACTACGCCTACCTCACAATTTTCATGCATTGAGTTTTATCCCATACCAATGTTATTTTTCCGAATCAGCAGTTTTGTTTATTACATGGGAATTGTGCCGATGCGACGCGACGGATGTATAGTATGTAGGCAGTTGCATAACGATGACAAGTTGCTACAATTTCATTGAGTAACGTCCCTCTATGGTACGCAGCCTGGTTGTCTGACGAACCTAACAATGTCTTAGAACGTGCATAATTTTTTATGAAGTAACCTTTTTTTAATCTGTAACTATGCGTCCACGAAAAGACAGATCGTCGTCATAGGTGAAGCTGCAATAAGTTAATACACTGAAGACTAAAAACAATCTCTAATTCGGACTACTATCCCGCCATTCGAATATCAATAAAACTTCCGTCGTCACGTACGGTTACCACGAGATCAAGCATTATAGCAATACTTAAAAGAGATGACCGAAAATAAAAAATATAATGAAACGTATTAAGTGACAAATCAAATTCAAATAGATTAAAACGACGTTTTGTTTAGAATAGAATAGAAAAATATTTATTCGAAACAGACACAACACAGCAGCAAAAGAAAAATAAAAAAAAAGGTGCACAGAAAAACATATGGACAAGGTTGCGCTGAGCGTGCCCATAACGAAAGGGTTACCAACTCAGCATATGCTAGGCGTCAGACACCCAACGCTGGTTTTCAGTTGGCACCCGCAGCAGGCGTCCGTCACTCGCTCAAGGCCACGCGTTTTATGCCTACCGCTTCGTGTATCGCCGGCGATACAACTGACAGTGGGCTGTCGCACGCCTGTTTGAGTGCTCGCACGTCACGATTACCGCGCTGAGTTTTAAGATGCCGAAACCACGTAATTTTTGTGCAGTATATGGGTGTCAAAGTAAAAAAACAAATGAAAATTTGTCTTTTTTTTCATTGCCGAGAAACGAACAAAGGTACGTTAAGAATTATTTAAAATTTTTGGTTTTTCGAATTACTTTTTTTGGTTCCTTCACAATTTATCACCATGTAGGTACTTATTACATATTCGGTAGGTACCTACATGGTTTATATAAAATTTATATAAAACAACACTTTTATAATACCTGAACTCCTTAATTTACGACGATTATCATAGTTGTAATCGTGAATTCAGAGAAGGAAAAAAAATTATTAGTCATTTTATTAAACTGAAACATATTTGATTCTACAACATTCGTTTTATTATCATTATCATCAATTCATCATACGTACAACCCTAGCACATACGCTCGATGACGCGCCCGCACGTTGGTCGCGCGGCGGGCAATACAATCTCAACTCTCTTTGTGCGTACTTATGGTGCATTTCTTTTTGCTGCAAACAACTGGTATTATTATTATGATTTTGTAGGCTATTATAGCGTAGGTATTTTCCTTTTTGTATTGGAGTGATGTATCTGCTACGTAGTAGCTATTTAGTAATCTGTGCCCGCAGTGACACACGGACGATGGCAACAAGTACAAATAAATAAGTAGGTACTCAGTGATAAAATAATAATAATATAAGTGTGAAATAACGATATAATTGTGATGTAAATAAGTAATAATAATAAAAGATAAATAGAATAGTGTGGATCTGAAAACATTACCGCTAAATTCATTCTTTATTTAAAGAAAGCAACACTCCGTCGTGGCGCATCAGTCGACCAATAGGAGGCTGACGCGCCAACAAGACGCCCATTCTTTTGTCATTCCGTCTGAAGCGGCAAAAAGCCTGCCGACACCTTGGACAAAAGTCAACAGAAATACATTGCTTTGAAGAAGTAAATAATATTAATTACGTATAAAACACAAGGACTCAATTAGTGTAGAAATTAAGAGAAGATAACAAAAAATAAATTAAATTAACCTAATATTTGTTTATGGCGTCAGCCTAAAATAAACAAATAAGTTCAGTGCAAGTACCCACACTGCTTATGGCGACACAGACGCAGCCGGAGTCCGGAGCTCTGGAGCATCACATTTTACGAGCTTACCTACCCCCACTAATTACCTAGAATTCGGAACATAACTCTAAGGTGAGTGGCTTATACTAAATTACCATTTCTAATAATTAATAAAACAACATTGAAGATATTTAGATATTCATATTTAAAATTGGAGATTGAATTTGAATTAGCAAATTAGATAAAAATTGGAGATTGGATTCGATTTAGAAAATTAGATTAAAACTGAACACATACCTACTTATACAAACAAACAAAATATACTTAAATTATAATATAATTATTATTTGATTGAATTATATAAATGATTCGTCAACATTAATGTCATTAAATTGTATTTGCGAATTGAGAATAAATTTCTTAAGAGTTATCCTAAATGTGTTAACATTGTTTAGGTCTCTAATCGGTGGGGGAATATTATTCCAACATTTGGAGGCTGCGTATCGAAAACTTCCACGAAAGGCCGCAGTTCGATGATGTGGGGTAGCCAGCTGCTGGGCACAACGCCTAGCTTTGTGCTGCCTGTGACTATTTATCCACGTTAGCTTCGAGTACAGGTATGACGGAGATTTATACTTTATGACGCCGAAGAGAAGACAGGCCAGATGCAACTTCCGACGCGAACTTCGATCGCGCGTTTATCAACTAAGTATTATTATTTTAAAGTGTTTTATTAATTAATTAAGCGACAACTGTATTTTTAATTATATAAGTACCATGTTTTTATTTTAATTATTATCAACTAGATAAGTACCAACCTATTATTATTTTATTCTAACTTTTAATTTGTTTATTTGTATTTATTTAATGTCATGTTTTTAGCATTACTTTTACAAACATTAAATAAACTAAAAGAGACTGTGGTGTGTAAATTTAATTTTATTAAAAATTATGTTTATTTTTATTTCTGGGTAAGGTACCTACCTACTTACTTTACTGCATTGGTCTCATCTAACCACACACTTTCTACTACCTTCCTGACCTGCCGTCATGGTTCGATCATCACAAAGTGGAAATAATGTCACAAATAGACGATAGGTACCTGTGCAAGATGCGACGTATTGTCGAACGGAACAATGCGGTAACTCGGAATATTCCATGAATCTATGGGCACCGTGACGTCACGCTATGATGGAACGTTACATGATTACAGAAAGTAACAATAGCGACTTATTATGATGAAACTAACAACAGAAACTATGTGTTTACTGCAGGCGGATAGATTGCGGCGCACTGCAGGTTTACGGGCGGGTAATGCAACATTAAGCATGGAAAATGTAAGTAAAACGGTCATTATGGGTTAGGTAAACGTTTATGTGCTGTAAACATTATTATGGGTGGGATTATTCGGGTGGTCCAGCATAGTCATATCGACTACACAACTAGTTCTACGTTCAATGTGTCTTGTGTCTCTAATGGCCTAATTGAAATAAATCGTTCGACATTGACTTTAAATGAACATGAATTTTACAACACGGAGAACCTCTTTTCTGTAAAGTTAATAAGTATGTACCAAATAGAATTAGCAGGAAAAATAGTGACCAAGCCAATATTAGTACTTATTATCATGTAGCATCTAATTCAATTAACTATTTAGCACGTTTTATAATTAAGAAGTAATGAATCAACAAAATGGACAATAATTGGGAAACCGCGACGTTTCTACTTGTTAATTATAGAGTTATTGCTAATGCTAATGTAAGAATTGGTGAGCTTGTGTTAGCAGTTAAGGACACAGCATGAGGGGATAATGGGTAGTAGTGGCAATTAGAACAACGAGTACAACTATGCATTAATTAATAACATGAGATGAGAATGAGAAAACGTAAAACATAATACCACGCCATGGGTGTAGCGTGCAGGTTACCTAGTTCACACGCCAACACATCAAGCAATACATTTCTAGTAATGTATGTTCACTTAATAAAGACTGGTTCCTGATAAGGGGCACCTTTTCAAAAATCCCGCTCCGGGCTCCCTATTTGAATATTGTCACCTAATCTCGCGCCGACGACGTTCTTTTTTGACCAATCATTAAAGCTTGAAGCACATTAGCATTATTTGAGTTTTATACCGCCATTTTGCCTGTCAATGCACGCCGTTTTTTATAATGAATGGCCTCGTTGGCGTGGACGGAATGACTTCGCTTTGCATCTGAATGTGTTATGTTTCCTTAGGGTGCTAGTATTCCTACTGCTCTCCTGTAGGAGGGTTAAAGCGTCATTAGAAGTTATGAGAGTATGCCTAGGACGACGAATCTTACTAATTCGCGACGGCTCGTATCGAGCGGCCGATGCGAAAAGAGGGTTGTTTATCGCAGACCGCAGTCAAAGAAACCCTTGGAAATCCACCTCTTGAATTAATTGAAGGACCGTTGGGATTTTAAGTCAAATGCAGACTGTCATTACTACTCCCGTGATTTTCCGTAAGAATCGGTTTTGAAGGGTCTTCATCTGCTCCTTTAGATAGAATATCGAAGGTTGGAGTGGGCAAACACGATACAAGCTTGTGTCACGACGATGGGACGGATCACCGCGGTATATACCTAACTATGTATGTATAAGCAATTTGCACATATGGGACCATTTGCTCTTTGTCATGATCATAGAGTGTACTTTTGGCAAAGGCAGCTCGTGATCGAGCTGCTTTGATATGTGCCCGGAAGGACAAGTGGCTATCGAGGACCATCTAAGTACTTATTTGGCTTACTTCTCCCAGGGCATAGGTAAGCTTGCCGTGCATAGTGATCGGACTAGCACGTCATGCCGCGCCGCGTAGGTTGTTTTTCAAGTTTTTTGGGCTTATGGCAACTAATTCATTTTTGCAAGAAAATATATATTTTAAGAAATAAGTAACATTTCGGCGTGGATAGTGAAAGTAAGGTTCCCAATTCGATTGTACTTATTTTTTTATGTTTGTTAGCTCAGTACCTACTTTCCCCAGGGTGAACCGATTCTTTAAGTTCTTTTTTTTTTCAAAACTCGCTTCGTGTAGATCCATTTCAATTTGGTCCAGTTCTGAAAATAGTACCTATCTAGGAGAAAACCATGTTAATAGTTTTTTCTGTTATACCAATGGATAATGAATACTCGTTATGAATTTGTGAGAGATACCATCAAACCACAACTGGCTGGGAAAAGGCTGAAATAAAACTTTTTAAAAAAAAATAAACAGACTTCCAAAAAAACTGAAAATTCGAAACAATTAACTCCCGGAAGTCGGTGGCAAAAAAATCGATGAATCAAACAATTGTCACCGTTTTCCGAGGATAGCGGAAGTTTCTAAGGAATTGGAATAAGCCTTATTGAGATCATCTATTCCAAATAACATTGAATCCAAGCAAGCATTAATTTTCATTTAAATTGAAATACCTACCTACTTATTTCTTAAAAACAGATCTTTAAGGATTTGCAAAAACGTGGCATTTATTAGGCGAACATAGGTACCTAATAACATGGCTTCACTTTTGTATAGATTACCCTATACAAAGACAGATCCGCATGAACTGGTTTTGAATAGCAGGATTGGTTGGTGTGTGTACAACACCAACAATGACCAAGATGTAGCCTACAAAACAGGCGGGCCTATTACTTCCTTTTATATTAGGTATACCTAGTAGGTACTCTGTGCCTATTACCATAGAGATGTCAGCAAATCTGAAGGGCCCGTCAGGGCCATTTGTTGCCGGGGTTGCGGGCTAGTTCGAAAAAGATACCAGAGCCCCGGAACCCAAAGGGCATAAGAAGTAGGTAACATGGATGGCTTTTAGTCATGTCTCACACTGCTTTCTACTCCACCCAGGGCGGAAGGAGTCATTTGATGACCTGCAAAATTCTAGTGGAATTATCCAATAACGTTTTGCTCGAACTGCGAACAAGACGTCATGCTCAACAACAGTAGGAAAATCAGTGGACCAACGAGGTAGGTGCAGTTAGCAATGGAGATATGTATCCAGGTAAACCAGGCAGTCAGATATAGTTCGATTTCTTAGATACCGATGGACGTATTCAACTTAAATTATACTTAAGTATTTAATTAACTGCTATTTTTTCCATGAATTAAACTTAGCTTTATTCAAAAACATTCATACAATTTTAAGAAACTTTCAACTATTTCCAACGAGACTGGTTACTTAGGTATATCCTTTGCTGATTGTACACATCTCCATAAATACTATATATAGCCTTTTACCTACCAATTTTTCTCATTTATATGTAGAATTTCCATATCGTCCAACTATTTTCCTTGAATTCCTCACACATTCCGACCCTCTGTCCTATCACTTCTCATTAGCATTCAACGTTGGGCGATATCTTCATCCCACGCATTTCTGTGCTCCCTGTATCCAGTGTTTACCTACTTACCTAACTGTATCACACAGTGCAGATGAAAACTTGATTTAAATTTAGATTTTTTTACCGACTAACCAAATCGGGCAATTGGATTTGTTCACTGTTTTGCGAATTTCTCAGTAGCAGCCACAAAGTCTGGTTTTCGTCCAGGTTGATGTCAATAGGCTCGCCCCTATAACATTTAGATTAAGCTTATCTAGGAACATATGCGTTAAAGTATATAAAACTGCTAATAGTACCTATGTAGGTATTAAGCATTGGATACGAAGAATTGCAAGTCCCTGGAAAACACGTACTCGCTGCCAATTAATACAATGCTGAATTATCACAATGCAAGACCAAGACCGAAAGGTATGAACGTAGCTAGCCACAAAAATGTGCTATCAATGATCATAAACGCGGGCGCGTGGCGCTCGCACACACGTGCCTGCCGCTGCGCGACCGCAACGAGCCGCGCCGCTGCGGTTTGTGGCGTACCTACTTGTACTATGTGTAGTATAAATTAACTCCTTGCTTTTACTGGTGTTTAACTATAGGAAGAATTGTGTTCCTGTTCAAAGTCAATCCGCCAACTGGATTTGAACGTAAAAGTTAAGGAGAAAAACGATTGTTGTGGACAGTATTTTATCAATGCAAATGGTTAGATTACGCCAGTGATTTGTCTGACTGTGTCTTTAGTTGCTGCCCCGCTCCCGTTGGTAGTAGCGTGATATTGTATAGCCTATGTTACTTCCTGATAATGTAGCTTCCTATTAGTGAAATAATGGTTAAAATCGGTCCAGTAGTTTTGGAGCCTATTCGATACAAACACTAACAAATATTTTCTCATTATAATATTGGTATAGATACACCTCGGCAGCATTACACACAGCAGTTAATAGGCTTGCTAGTATAATACCGTTGTGGTAAGACCTATCATGCGTGACCAAACTATTTTAATAAAGTTCAGATGATAGGTACTACTTAAGTACTGTATTACACACATACTTGTTTATTGTTTAGCAAAGAATGTATAAATAATGGTCGTTATTTGCAATGACAGACTAAAGAATTCTGGGAATGTCTCGGACACAAATATACATCGAATTCCTAAGAGAAAAATACAAATTGATACAGACAAAAATTCCTACGGAAGAGAATGTGAGCGGCCGGCTATGCCAATTGCCTACAGAACAATACGAAATTGCAAAAGACAAGTTTTTAAAAACCTACATATTGTTTCTGATATTATTGGACTTAAAAATGTCTGAATTTTGTTGTGTTATAGGAAAGGAATAAGTAATGTACTTCAGGCAGCGAGTGCACTTTGGCTAGAACTGCGGCTGTTTATTGACAAATCAAATCAAATCATTTATTTCAATTAGACCATTACAGGCACTTTTGAATGTCAAGAAACAAAATGAATCTACAGTCCCGGTCACAAGGCATAATAACTTGTGAAAGTACTGCAGTTGCCCATTCCAAAGCGTTGATCTCTATGGAGAAGAATGGGCAAGAAACTCCATGGACACTCTTTTAAATTCTAATATTTTTACAAAAAAAGTATTTACATCATTCGTGTTGAGATTATACAAATATGTGAGAACGATGTAGAAAGACGTGCACAGTAAGAGCGTCCAGAGTAAATAAAAATCAAAATTCAATTTAAATCTAAATAAATTAAAAATGACCGTGGTAGTTAAAAAATGACCAGTCCCAACTGACAGCCCCATTCAGCTCGACCATTTTGAAGGGAGCTAAATGACCCGACACACCCGCCACCATCAGCGAGACATTTAAGTGAGCATGACACTATTAACCACCAGGGCTTCGTCAAGTCAATGATAATACATAGCACTCACATATGGGCTTAATAATTATACAATACTAGAGAATTGATTCTATACATTGCAAAGATAGTCTTACAATCTTCTGCAGCTTCCACTATAGCTTCGGATACTTATTAATGACTTTACCCCTCTGCTTGAGGAGCAGGACCAGCATTGAGCCAAGCATTTTTATCATCAATATAATCCCCCAACTTATAATATGCTTGCCTACATAGTGTGCGTTTAATACAAGATTTAAATTTCGTTTCATTCAGTTGAAGAATGTGGGGAGGTATTTTATTGTAGCATTTCAAACAGTACCCCATGAAAGATGAGTCTACTTTAGCTAACCTGAAACCTGGTTCAACTAATTGGTCCCTATTTCTAGTATTATAATTGTGTCTGTCACCTCTTTTACTAAAAAGATGCGAGTTTTTCCTGACATACATGATGTTTTCATAAATATATTGACAAGGTACTGTCATGATGTTAATATCCTTAAACTGTTCCCTTAAAGAATCTCGCCTACGTAGGTTATATATGGCTCTAATGGCTCTTTTCTGCAGAATAAATATAGACTTGATGTCTGCAGCCCGTCCCCAAAGTAAAATACCGTATGACATTATACTATGAAAATAACTAAAATAGACTAGTCTCGCGGTATCTACATCAGTAAACTGACGGATTTTTCTAACAGCGTATGCTGCTGAACTAAGGCGTCCTGCAAGAGATGTTATATGCGGACCCCATTGTAGCTTTGAATCGAGTGTTATTCCCAAGAAAACAGTTTTTTCGACGAATTCTAGTTTCTCTTGATTCAATACTATGTCACACTCACTGTTTTTGACATTTGGTAGAGCAAATCTTATACACTTCGTTTTTTTCCCATTTAATACTAAATTATTAGCGGTAAACCAATTATGTACCTGCATTAGGGCATTATTTACGTCGTCAGGATTTGTGGCACGTCTGTTTATCTTAAATATTAAAGAGGTATCGTCAGCAAACAACACCATTTGTGGTTGGTTTTTAAATAAATGGGGTAGATCATTAATATATACTAAAAAGAGGAAGGGACCTAATATCGATCCTTGTGGTACACCCATCTTTACATTTAAACCCATTGAATTGACACCATTTATTTGTACTTGCTGCTGTCTATCATTTAAATACGATTTTACTAAACTAAGGGCAAGTTTCCCTAGGCCGTAATGTTCAAGTTTTAAGAGAAGGGTTTCGTGGTTCACGCAATCAAATGCTTTTGAGAGGTCACAAAAGATCCCTATGGCATCCTGTGCCTCTTCCCACGCAGTAAATATGTGTTTTAATAGGGTGACACCGGCGTCAGTGGTACAACGTCCTTTGGTGAAACCATACTGCTTTTCATGTAATATTTTATTGGTGTTAAAGTGGTTGAGCATTTGGTTAAGCATTACCTTTTCAAACACCTTGCTGAAAACCGGCAAAACGGATACGGGTCTATAATTATTGGTGTCTTTACTGTCCCCAGATTTGAAAAGCGGTATTACCTTGCTGTATTTCATAAGGTCCGGGAAGACTCCTTGGTCCACACACAAATTAAATATAAAGTGTTGAATTATATAACTTGATTTTAGTCGTACCTACTTAGATAATACCATACAGTCCACTTTTACGTCATCCTTTCATTCATACCATGGCCGCCTTCCTATTTATTTCGATGTTAGTTTTTTCTTAACTAGTAGCAAATAAAATCTTATAAAAGACACACGTTTGTTTCGTTCCTACGCCTGTACAACAACCTAAATAGAACTCTAAAGTCATACAACATAATGGTCAAAATCGAGCCGGATTGTTTACGCAGTGAATAGACGAGCCGTACCGCGAGAACAATAGGACACCGCATTCCTTAGAGGATTAGAAGCGATCGAGTAACCAACTTTGCAATAACAAGTCATTAGTGGCATTTACAAGTAAAAACATTCGTTTTTGTGTTACATCGATCTTATTATTGAAGATTTACGTGTCTTAAAATGACTACTCCTGAACAAGTGCTTAATATTTTGGAAGATACGGCCGAGTTACTAAAGAAGACCCAAGTTAACCTACGAAAATGCCCAAAACAACGCCTTACAAAAGGATATATACAGTCAAGAATACAGTGCATTGAAGAATACTGGAAAACATTTAGTAGTGCTCATCAAGAATTAGCGAAGATAACACCACGTGATAAACGCAGTGTAGTATCGTATTTTGTAAACGAAGAGTATTTTATATACGAAGATCTTTATTTGTGTTTGTTGGGTGAATTACGAGATATGTTGGCGAGGTTAAACACAAAACCGGAATCGACGAATATCGATGATTTAGAAGACAGTCACCAAACACAAGTGAAATTACCAAGAATAATAATTCCAACATTTACCGGTATTTATGATGAGTGGCCTACTTTTAAAGACTTATACGTATCATTAGTGCATGATAACAAATCATTAAGCCAAGTTCAAAAGTTGCATTATTTGAAGATGAGTATCAGCGGGGAGGCGGCAACTTTACTTAAACATGTGCAAGTGACTGAAAGTAATTATTTACAAGCTTGGGAGACATTGAAAGGTCGTTATGGTAACAAGCGATTAATAGTTAATTCATTGTTGAAACGATTGTTTACACAAAGAAAATCTACAAGTCAATCTGCCAGTCCACTTAAGTCAGTTTTGGATACTACGAATGAAGTTCTCAATAACCTTCAAAACTTAGACGTTTCTACAGATTCCTGGGATCCTGTCATTATATTTCTCGTCGTGCAGAAGTTGGACCCGGAGTCTCATAAAGACTGGGAAGAGTATGCTTACAAGGGAAACTCGGAAGAACTCCCTTCGTGGCAAGACTTGAAGACATTTTTAGAAGGCAAATTCCGTACTTTGGAATTAATAACACCTAGTTCTTCAACAAGTTCACGCGAAAAACCTAAAGAACGTGCTTTACATGTTTCCGCTCCCACTGAAAAATCTACTATTACTTGCACTATGTGTAAACAAAATCACACCATGAGTCATTGCAAGGCGTTTGCTAAATTACTACCTACGGAACGAATAGAATACGTGAAAACTAATAAGCTCTGTTTTAACTGTTTGGCACTGGGACACGCAGTTTTCAAATGTCGTGTTCCATTGTCCTGCCGAGTATGTCACCGTCGTCATCACACTCTTCTGCATCAAACCAAGAACACGGATACTGTAGGCTCACCGAGTACTACACAACCTATGGTATCAACTCAAGCAGATGTAGAAGAAAATATCCAAGTTAATACAATGATTGCGTCGTACTACACTGCCAAACAAGATATGGGTCTCTTAGCTACTGCACTGGTCACAGTACAAAGTGAACAAGGACATTCCATGGTTCTTAAGGCACTAATTGATCCAGGATCACAGGCGAACTTTATTAGTGAGAAAGCTGCTCAAGCTCTAAAGCTCAACAGACGATTTACGAATAAAATCGTTACAGGAATGGAAGCCATGAAGATTGCTGTCAAGCAAGAAGTGCAAATAGAAGTTCTATCACGATGGGATTCAAACTACAGTCTACCTATACAAGCCTACGTGATGTCCAAGCGCTTGACAATACAAATTCCTGCGAGTACGTGGTCACCAAAAAAATGGCCACATTTGACGGATCTAGATTTAGCGGATCCAGATTATTGCACATCAGGCATCATTGATCTGCTCTTAGATGTCAAGGGATATGCAAAAATATTACAAGAGGGTTTATTCAAGGGCCCACCGGGGTCACCAATAGCTCAAAACACCAACCTCGGCTGGATTGTTTTCGGAGAAATAAGCATCAAGACAAACCCAAAAGAAAAATGTTTTATGACATTTAATGAAGATACGGATGTTAAGGATTTATTAAAAACAATGTGGGAAATTGACACGGATACAAAAAGAAAATTTACCAAGGAGGAACAGCTTTGTGAAGAAATTTATGAGAATACACACACGAGGAATAAAGAAGGTCGATACATTGTAAAACTACCATTTAAGACTGACAAACTTAAGTCGCCAGAAGGTAAGACTCGAGAAATAGCGCTGAATAGATTTCTACAACTGGAGAGAAGACTGGAAAAGAATCCTGAAATGAAAGAAGAATACACAAAGGTTATAGAAGATTACAAAAGGTTAAAACACATAGAAGAAATACCACATAATGAAATTAAAACAAAAAACCGGCCAAGAGCGTGTCGGGCCACGCTCAGTGTAGGGTTCCGTAGTTTCCCGTCCGTCACAATAAGTGTTCCCAGTTATGAGGCCAACCGAACAATTCGGTAATACCCGATCCAATGTAATAAGTATCTACAGCGCCATCTCTCGGGGAATTGGGTTACTAATTAATACAAAGACGTGCAATTTCGGTGATAATTTTGGATTGCGAGAACCGATTTCAATAATTCTTTTTTTGTTTGAAAAAAGATACGTTCAGGATAGTAAAATATGTAAACAAAGTTACAAAAAATGCTTGCATATACGATTA
This sequence comes from Ochropleura leucogaster, assembly GCA_958449745.1. Classification (NCBI taxonomy): domain Eukaryota; kingdom Metazoa; phylum Arthropoda; class Insecta; order Lepidoptera; family Noctuidae; genus Ochropleura; species Ochropleura leucogaster. The sequence goes on from OY288203.1 coordinate 20,580,014, forward strand.
TACTACAAACTTAGTCCAGAAATTATTTTGTACAACTTTTTGTCTTTTTTGTACAAAAACTGTTGTGTCAATCAAGTTCAAAATAATTTTCATAGAAAGTCCTTATAAAGTTCTACTTTTCAGATTTTTTTCATATTTTTTAGACTTATGGTTCAAAAGTTAGAGGGGGGGGGACACATTGTTTTTTACTTTTGGAGCGATTATTTCCGAAATTAATGACATTATCAAAAAATGATCTTAGTAAACCCCTATTCATTTTTAAATACCTTTCCAACAATATATCACACGTTAGGGTTGAAATTAAAAAAAAAATCACTTCCCACTTTACATATAGGGTGGCTACCTTAATAAAACATTTTTTTCCAATTTTTATTTTACTACTTTGTCGGCGTGGTTGATATTCATATTGGCACCAAATTTCAGCTTTCTAGTGCTAACGGTCACAGAGATTAAGCGAGGACGGACGGACGGACGGACGGACGGACGGACAGACAGACATGGCGAAACTATAAGGGTTCCTAGTTGACTACGGAACCCTAAAAAATCAGTGTACTTACCCCACCACGCCGTAGTCCGCGACGATAAGGAAACCACGAAGACTCGCGTCGTATTTGATGCTTCTTGTAAGGGTCGCAACGGCGTTTCACTCAACGACGAACTAATATCAGGTCCGGTATTGCAGGATGATCTTCGCAGCTTGATAATAAGATGGCGTACACATGCAATATGCTTCGTATCTGACATACAGAAGATGTACAGAATGATTCTTGTGGCCAAAGAAGATACAGATTTCCAAAGAATTTTATGGCGAAACAATTCTTCCGAAGACATCAAAGATTTAAGGCTTCTAACAGTAACCTTTGGTACAGCCTCAGCACCCTACTTAGCTGTTAAAACACTTATGCAGCTAGCTGATGACGAAGGGGCTCAATATCCAGAAGCGGCGAGGGTACTACGCGAAGATTTGTACGTTGATGACGTCATGTCAGGAGGAGATACGTTACAAGAAGCCATTCAAGTCAGCACAGACTTGAAGAATTTATTACATCGAGGTGGTTTCGAGCTTAAAAAGTGGTCTTCCAATAGCTTGGAATTTATGAAGACTATAGAACCGAGTGAAAGATCTCAGAATGCCCACCTGAATATAAACATTGACGGTACTGTGAAGGCACTTGGCGTGCAGTGGAATCTAGGTACCGATCAATTTGAGTACAACCTGAACCTTGCTCCACCTGCAGCGGCTGTAACAAAAAGAATCATCTTGTCAGATCTCCAGAAACTTTTCGACCCACTCGGTTGGATTGCGCCATGCATCCTACAGGCAAAGGTTCTTATCCAGAAACTTAGGCAAAACAAGCTTGGTTGGGATGAAGAGATAGATTCAGTTCTAAGGGAAGAATGGACAACTATACGAGCAGACCTCATCAACGTTAACGGCATACACGTTGAACGATGGCTAGGTACACAGAGGGCGAAAAATGACTGCATACAGCTTCACGGGTTTAGTGATGCATCAATGAAAGCGTACGCAGCTGTAGTTTACTGTCGCGTACAGGATTCAGAAGACAACATGCAAACTGCAATCATAGCTGCAAGAACTCGCGTCGCTCCATTAAAGACTGTGTCCTTGCCACGACTAGAATTATGTGGAGCTCTTCTGCTATCGAGATTATTGAAACAAATTTCAACTGCTATGAGAATCTCAGCATCCCGTACTTTTGCATGGACTGATTCATCAATAGTTATTGCATGGATAAAGGGAGAACCTAGCAGATGGAAGACTTTTGTTGCTAACAGAGTGGTTGAAATTACAAGTAATGTACCTGAGGAGCAGTGGTACCACGTACAATCCCATGAAAACCCGGCAGATGTAGCATCCAGAGGAGCACTAGTGACAGACATAAAATTATGTAACTTATGGTGGAAGGGGCCAGAATGGCTTTCAAGCAAAGATATTAATTTCACAGCACCAAAAGTTATTGCAACAGATTTAGAACAGAAAACAATTTTACAATTAACAATAAATGAAACTGAAGAACAATATAAAAGCTTATCGAAACAATTTGAACAATTTAATTAATTAACGGAACTAGTGAGAAGCATAACATTGTGTAGAAGATTTTTAAAACAAAAAATATTAAAAGAAGACATTGATGGAACAATTACAACAGAAGAGTTACAAAGTTCATTAAGTATTTGTATAAGAACTGTACAGGCTGAAGAGTTTACAGAAGAAATAGAATCGTTAAGAAGAGGTAAACAAGTTAAGAGAGCAAGCATGTTGAAAACATTAGATCCGTACTTAGATGAAGAACTGATTCTCAGGGTGGGCGGACGCCTCAGACATTCAAATCTGACAGATGAATGTAAACATCCGATCATCTTAGGTATCAAGAACAGCCTAACACCCTTGATTATTGCAGATGCACATTTAAAAACTCTGCACGGAGGAATCCAATTAATGCTGTGCTATCTTAGAACTAAGTACTGGATTATCCGAGCCAAGCCTTCAGTCAGAAAACATGTTCACCGTTGTCTAGTATGTGCCAAACACAGTGCTACCGTCAAAACACAAGTTATGGGCGATTTACCAAAATCTCGAGTAACACCAGCACGGCCATTCTTACACTCTGGCGTTGACTTTGCTGGACCGCTTCAAATACTGCAAAGCAAGGGTAGAGGAAAGCAGACACACAAGGCTTATATATCTATCTTCATATGTATGGCTACTAAAGCCATACATTTAGAATTGGTAGGAGATTTAACGTCTGAAGCATTTATCGGCGCATTTAAAAGGTTCTGTGCACGAAGAGGAAAATGTGCACATTTGTGGAGTGACCAGGGCAGGAACTTCGTTGGCGCTAATAAGGAGCTGGTAGCCCTGTGGAAGGAAGCATGTCTTGAGTTCTCTGGAGAAATCGCAAATTCACTTACCTCTGATGGCACCCAGTGGCACTTCATTCCTCCTTACAGCCCAAATTTCGGTGGCCTCTGGGAAGCGGGAGTCAAATCCGTGAAGTTTCATCTTAAACGTATTCTAAACAGAAACTTGACGTTTGAGGAGATGACTACAGTGCTCTGTGAGATCGAGGCTTGTTTAAATTCCAGACCGCTGTGCCCGAGAGATGATTTGGATAATGAAAACATCGAACCACTAACGCCTGGTCATTTCTTGATTGGAGAATCGCCGATTGTTATACCGAATCCAAACTTATCAAATGTTAACGTGCATCATCTGTCGCGCTGGCAGTATACAAGAAAACTATTAAACGATTTTTGGGCCAGGTGGCAACAGGAGTACTTGAGCAGACTGCAACAACGTCCAAAATGGCTTAAACGAGATAAGGACTTCGAGATTGGAAATATTGTTTTGATAAAACAAGAAAACCTTCCTCCCGGAAAATGGCTACTTGGACGGATAACAGCCAAACATCCAGGGCCAGATGGCTGCACTAGAGTATATAGCGTCAAGAGCGGGGACAGTGTAGTGAAGAGATCTATTACTAAATTATGTTCATTACCTGTCAATACTGATTGTGATTAAGTTTTGCGTTAGGTACTTATTGTTATTTTGTTTCTTGGCGTTGCATGAGTTTTTAAAGGACTAGTGTAGTCCTTTGGTGGGCGGCATGTTGAATTATATAACTTGATTTTAGTCGTACCTACTTAGATAATACCATACAGTCCACTTTTACGTCATCCTTTCATTCATACCATGGCCGCCTTCCTATTTATTTCGATGTTAGTTTTTTCTTAACTAGTAGCAAATAAAATCTTATAAAAGACACACGTTTGTTTCGTTCCTACGCCTGTACAACAACCTAAATAGAACTCTAAAGTCATACAACATAAAGGCTAAGTACGGTGCTATAGTCTCAATGATAGCTTGACAAACTTTAATTGACAATCCCCAAAGGTCTTCGGTTAATTTGATTTTAATTTGTTTAAAAGCTTTAATGACTACAGTGGGGTTAATATGCTTAAACTGAAACTCAACCGAGCATGGTAAAACGTTTGCTCTTAATAACTCAACAGAAAGCAAGGGTGAGGAATTTAACGTTTCTGTAGTTTTAATTGGGATACTAGTAAAGAAATCCACAAATTCTTGAGCAACTTCGTTTTTAGTGGTTAGAAGACCACGTGAAGACTCCAGTGTAATATCATTATTATATTTTCTATTTCTATTAGTTTCGCTATTGATTATTTTCCAAACCGTCTTAATTTTATTATCAGCGGATTTAATCTTGTTGCTTATGAATAAGGCTTTAGCTACCTTGCAGGTGTTTTTAAATATTTTTGAGTAAGTAGCAACATAGCGATTGAATGTTTCCGAGTTGATGTGAGGCTTAAGGCCGTAAAGCTCAAACAGTCGTTCCCTACTTTTTCTTATACCCTTAGTTGCCCAATCACTAAACATAAACTTTGGGCTAATAGATTTAGTTTTTATTTTTAGCGTATCAATCAGCAGACAGCATCTTCATTCTAGACAATAGTAATAGTCGATCGCGAAAGTGTGCAAAAGGCGATCGACTATTAGCCCAACACCATTAGTAAAACAATTTCTTTACTAATAGTCTTTGGACCATGTCCCAGTATTTAACATGGAAAAGAAAAAGTGGCCTTATAACAGTTGCAGATACAAGAAAATATTACGATTCAAAAATGCTGACTATTTGTTGATGAAGAGTTATTTTTCTTGGGTTTGTACTACCATTAGATTTCTTTCTTAATTTCACGAGTAGGATTTAGAATTTTTAGAAAAACAATGTATGTAATATTATTTTTAAATTCATTTTAATATTAGAGTATTGAGTCAAATTATTATGATTACAGATGCTTCGCCACATGGACTGATCGCATCTGATGGCACCGTCAAAATTTAAATGACCTACACTCGCGAGCAAAAGTATGGAATCACGTTTATTCCCATCTGCCCCCTTTGAGCTTGCCACCGGGGTGGTGGTTACACAAAGAGGTGGCGTTTACCACCCCGGTGGTCAATGGTTAATGCAATCAATATTTAGTTTCGTCTGCCCCCTTCGTAGTTATAGTACAGGGGTTTATTCGCATTATCAATAAAAAATTTAATAAAACATGAACAATGAAAATGTTTAATATTTTTTTTATAAATAATAAATAAATAAATAAAATGAATGTTTTTATAATTACTAGCAATTATTATTGCTACTTACCTACTTATTATACACAAAGTTGGTAAAACATAACACCAATATTGTTAGAAGAAAAACAATTTTAAAAAGCCTATAATTATTGTAACATTAACACACAAGTTGTTAAAAATAGATCTACAAAATCATGATAATGTTTTTGTTTTGTGATGCGCTCAACTATTGTCATCAAGAACGAAAGTACTTCGTGCTTTGCAGTATTTTTCCATAGTTTACCCACTCACTTAAAATAGTAGCCGACAAGACACGGAACAATGCATTGTTTTACGACTCCACTCCTTTGTGCGAGTGAGATCATAGGATTCATCCCTTTGCGCGAGGGAGAAAGCAGCTTGCCCAATAAAGAAACATAGAAGTTTAAAATTATTGCTTAAATAGTGTATAAATAATGTAAGTAATGATTTTACAGCCATCTTAGATTGTTGTAAGAGTACTGTTATACCAATATTGATTCTTTAAATAATTTATCTATACATCGTGTAAATTGTTTTTATAATTATAAAAGAGTTCCAAAATTATTTGCCATTATTAAACTTATTTTTAATTGCTTATGATATCCAGTGATGTTATATTTAAATTTCTATTGATAATGCGAATTAACCCCTGTACTATAACTACGAAGGGGGCAGACGAAACTAAATAGGTACCATTGACCACCGGGGTGGTAAACGCTACCTCTTAGTGCCAACCACCACCCCGGTGGCAAGCTCAAAGGGGGCAGATGGGAATAAACCCTTACGAATCAATGGGCGCTATCGTTTTCGAGTTCACCAGATGGCGCCACTAGAGAGTAAGGTCGTGTCATAAATTCTATTTAGTACCTACTAAGAATCTTATAAAAAGTTTATCAACTTAGTGGAATTACGGTACATATTATTGCCAGCAAGAAACGTTTAGAAATCATTCTATTCGAAGTACTAACAATTTAGATCCTTTTAACTTGTTATTTAAAGTCTTCATGTCATAATTATTTAGTTTTACTTGACCACAGTGGTGAATATTTATTAAAATAAGTTTTAAAAACACGAACACCTCTAGCGGCGAATTCAGGTAACCCCCTTCTGACCACATTAACATGCTAATTGTACAATTGGCACGCAAATGCTTGGTAACACAAATAACGCCAGTTTCAACTCAACAGAATTATTTTCGTCGTAATAAACCTCTGTCGGGTCCGGGATGGGAAAATAGGTTGCGTGAATTGCAGCCGTCTGCGCTGTCAGGCCCTCGTTAGTCTGCTAAACGCCTTGAACATTCCGAATTACTCATGCGTGAACTGGGGCACATCTACAATTTTATTATATTCAGAAACATGATTTATTATATGAAGAAACTGTTTTCATTTAAACCGGTTTTTCGTTAAGTGTAATGCAGCCTAGACACAAAAGATTGCCAGAATCTTTTGTATGCGGTGAGTTGACATACCGAACAGGCTACCAAATAGTGTTCTACTATCTGATCTGACAGATTTCCTTATTACAAAAAAAATCTAAGCTAGTTGTGAACAGTGCTTGATTCACAAATATAACATGATGCAACAGGGTACTTTCTGCATACCGTCAACAAAGAATTTAATTGATTCAACTCTTAAACCGAATCTAACAACAGTAGTCCAACCAATTTGATCGCAGATCATTGACTTCAGTAACACTTCTGACATAATTTCAAGAAAATAATATTACCTGCTGCTATCTTTGCGCCAGTTAGGGTATGGTTTGTACTTCTAAAGAAAACTGTGTTTTAGTTTTTTTGGGCTTTTATTTTATGCTTATATTACTTAACAGGAAGGTTTTTAGATCCTGGAGGGGTACAACATCTGGAACAAAGATAAATTAAAGGTTATTTACCAGTTATTGATGATAGTAGTTTATCTTGCAAGGTAAATGGTATCAGTGAAATTTTGACCACATTTATTTCAGGTTTCAAATGTCAAAACATCATTTAGGAATGACAAGAAAAGACAAAATAAACTATCCCAGTAAAACATATAAAACTTTTGCACTTATACTAATGAGAGAATGAATGGTGGTTTAACATTGCTCGGATGTAAGAGAGAAAGTTAGCAGTAAGAAGTAAAGCTGTACTGACCACACGTATCCTGTGTCCCATAGCCTGCGCAGGCAGGTTGGAGCGGAAGCGTGCACGCACACCACCAGAGTTGCCATGGGGCCTGGTCACCTTGCCCCAGATGGCACGCAGCTTGGTTTTCTTGCCACGGGGACCACCAGCGATGGGCGTCCTCTTCTTGGCACGGTACACATACACACAACGCTTGCCAGCATAGAAGTCTGCATCATCACGGCTCCTTGCACCTTCAATCTGCAATTAAAATCAGATACCTTTAGATCTGGCTGTTCAAAAAGATACCCTGAGTAGTAAAGAGGGGTGTATTCAGTAGGAATTTTGTCCACACAGTGGTTCAGGTTTCAAATGTCATAGAGCATCATTTAATTTAAGATACTGATTCAATTTATGTTCAAAGATTTTTTTTATATCTTCTTTGAGTTTTGAAGGATTCAAATACACAATGAAACCATTTGCAAACTCAAAATCAAAAAAACAAAATATTTTTATTTCACATAGGCCTACATGGGCACTTATAAAACGTCGAGAAAAGATGCACGGTTCGGGTTGGTCGTTTTCTATGGAGAAGAACCGGCAAGAAACTCCATAGTTACTCTTTTAAAATCATTTGGTTTTACAATGTTGTTGTTACAGCGTTAGCACTTAAGTATGAGAGGTCAGCGTAGGCCCGACAATAAGTCATTGCTTACTTTACAAAAAGTAAAATAAAACGTTAACATAAGTTAACAAGCGTCCAAGAAAAACTCTTTCATTGGCTTTGTTTAAATCTTGAAAGGTTTAAGCGGTTGAACAAGATTGGCAAAATAGGCACATTTTATACAGGCTCTGCACTGTCATTGTGTATAGATACAAGATAATCCCAATCATGTATCACACAAGATAGTCAAGATTCAAAGTAGCTATACTTCTCAGCAATTATGGAGAAACTTATCAACAGAGTTTCAACAGCTGATGATATATACTCAAATGGCTTGGTAATGTGCTATTACTTTTAATATTAATATCAGTACTGACTAGGCATGGCACATTATTCACTAAAAGCTGTGACTCTTATTGCAGTATAAAGAAAGGAAATGTTGTGAATGACAACATTCTTAATGTAAGAAATAATTTAGTTAAAATATTTTTATACTTACTAAGTTTCAACACAACAAAACATCAACAGTGTGGGATCAACATGTGCCTACTTTGAAAGGACTAGCCTGATATAGTTAAACTGCTAGGCAACTAATTAATACTGGAGATTACTAACCTCATGGAGACTTAACACCGACTATATAAATCATTTTAAACTTACCTTCAGGAGTGCTGTGTTCTCATGCTGGTTGCGCAGACCGCGCTTGTATCCTGTGAACACGGCCTTGGCGTACAGCCTGCCGTGGCGGGGCTTTGACGACACTTTACGCACCGCCTTTGGGGGCTCCGCGGGCGCCGCAGGGGCAGCCTTGGGTGCCTTCTCTTTGGGTGCCTTAGTCTTAGGCACTTTCGCCTTGGGCGCTGTTGATGGCGCTGCGTCAGCCATTCCTAAAAACACCAAAGTAAGCAAAAGATGATCAACCACCAACTTAGGAAAATAGGTTATGTTGACAACCGACACTAATCTAGATGTATCTTCATGACTTAAATTAATCTAACGTTTTTGAGTACTCCGGAAGATTCATCCATCATTATACTATTTGATTAAACACTTATTTTTCATCCATACCGAGAATATTTAGGAAATTTTAACAAATTCTAACACACTAACCGTTTATTATTTTCTTTAGGAAATGAAAGAAGGGCTTAGGGGTTGCCAGGAACTATAATGAAAAACTTTGAAAAATTTGACAGTAACTTTTTCGTATTTATAATTTTTCTCTGAATTGTAATGAAAGAATGTGAGCGGATTTTTACAAAAAAAAATTGATTCCTTATAAATTAATGAAGATTAATAAATCATAGATACGAAACTTAACAAGAACTTTAAAACTATATTTTAGAATTTTGATACATTTTGAAAATCATGGCAACTTTATATTTTCGTTCAGAAACAAGGAACTTGGAGTTTGTGTAGACCTCGAGCTTCATGATGAATAATTTATCGTAAAGAATTTTATTACTAAAATGACATAATCACTTTTATTTTGAATAAAGTTTATTTCAAAGATTTGATGACGATTTTTCAAAAATATTAGTTATTGTAATGGCAACTGTACGTTTGTCTACCCTTGTTGTCTGATTTGGACCAATCAGAAAAAACCACGAAAAGAGACAAACGAAAGATGGATTGTGGCTCTGTCAAATAATTATTTTGTATTGAAATTGAATTGTTGTGAATTAGCTAGTAAGACTGCTGTAATTAAATTATATATCAAAAATGGACTACTTAGTGAATATCAATTGGAACAAAGTCACACCATGCCTTGTCTTATTAGTGCTAGAAGTAATGTTAGAATGTGTGTATTTTTTTCGAATAACCTGCACATTTATGGGTTTTCTTGTTGGTTTTTGTATGAAAGTTCGTGTTTTGAGTCGTTGGTGTGTAGTTTCAGAGTGTGCGACACCGGGGGAGGTTAACAAACACCTGGAGCTGGGTCGCGACTTCCTGGCGCGCGGACAGCTCTCGGATGCGCTAACACACTACCATGCAGCCGTGGGTAAGTGCCTGCACCGGAGACTTACGTGTCCTGTGACGTCCGCACTGAGCGCCAAGGTTATGGTCAGACTCTTTAATTATACTCTTGTGGTCAATGTAATGCACAGATTTGCAGGAACTAAGAAACCTACCTATTTTTTGATAGATCACTGCAGGCACTGCTGACCCATTAAAGAAAAAAAAATGAAGTAAATACAACTGAAATCATGCTATCTGCTATTGACTGCACTACCTGTATATTAAAACTTGTACATATCTAATCAGATAAAACTTAAGTAGAAAGTACTCATTTGAAAAGGCTCAACATTTAACTAAACAACAAATTAAGATTGCAGTCATTTAGCATAATATAGTCAAATCAATGCTTAAAATGAAGAGTGACCAAAAACCAACACCTGTTCCCTGTCTATTGCAATTATATTTGTTTCACATGTATCATTGTCTGCAGAGGGAGACCCACATAACTACCTCACATACTTCAAACGTGGAACAGTATACTATGCACTTGGGAAAGCCAAGTTTGCACTACAAGATTTCAGTAAGGTAAGAGAGTACTTATCATCATGTGACCATATTGAAATGAAAGTTATGTGAATGGTGTAATTCACATTTTCTTTTGTTAGAACCAATGCAATCAATACCAGTGTCAGTCTTGGAATCCATCAATTTATTCACAAATCTGCTGCGAAATGTAGTATTTTTTTTTTAGTAATTTGCCGTATCTTCAAATACATATTTGCAAATTAATAAATATAATTTTTTTGTATCTCTGTGTGACAGCTGAATCATCTAACTACACAATGTGTATTGATGTGGTTTTCACCAATACAATTTTTTTTAATGTTAACTTGTGTTAACACCCATGTGATCGGAGGTTAGTTTTAAATTAATTACATCTTGGTACCTAACTTTTGTGTCATTTTCAGGTATTGGAGATAAAGTCTGACTTCACGGCGGCTCGTCTACACAGAGCCAATGTGTACCTGAAACTGGCACAGTATGTAGACGCTAAAGAAGACTACCTACAAGTTGTGAGTATCATCTTATCTATGGGTCATATAGGCCAAATCACTTATCTTTTACTAACAGTTACATCTGAAAGTTATTAAGTATGGTATAAGTTGCATCAGACTTAAATTTTGTAGTTGATTTCCTGCTATAACAAGTTATAAAAATAAAGAGTCATCAAGTTGTGTTATTCAAAGTTATTTTGTTGTGGGCGGACATAACAGTAATAACTGATAAGATAAGGTTCTTTACATTATTTCCTCATAATCATTCCATTGTCATTGTTTAAATTTTGAATGATGTTTTAATCAAAGACGCCTTTCTCCATAAAAATATAAATGTTAGAGTACATTTTTATTTTTATGTTTTTCAAAATATTTAATAAATAGAAGAAGTTTTCAACGCTTCCAGTTTAAATTATGGGTATCTATACTAAAATATAAAAGCAAAAGTGAGTTTATTTGTTACCTCTTCACACCTTAATGGCTAAACCGATTTTGATGAATTTTGGTACCGAAATAGCTGGGACCCAGCAGACGGATAAAGGCAAATTTCTTAAAGTGGGATATGAGGGAGAAAGAGAGATGAAAGGGAAACCTTAGCTTTGCAATTACAAATCAATAAAGCGCAAGGGCAAAAACTGCAGGTAGCAGGTACTTGCAAATCAGAAAAGGGGAACTCTGTTACCTCGAATTTAACGCGGGCGAAGCCGCGGGCAAAAGCTAGTATTAAAATAAATCAAACCAAAATAACTACTATGAGAGTTGCTACACACTAAAATGTAAGTGTGTCACATCAGTTTCATGTTCAAAAACCAATTGGTCAAACTGTGGACCTAATTAGTGCCTCTAAATGACAAGCCAAATCTGGGCAAACCAACACAGACAGGGTATACTCCATAATAAGACTAAAGAAAGAAAGAAAGCTTAGAAGCTTTCAATATAGAAAAGTTTAAGACGTAGGGAAAAGGTCTGCATTAGGACACCACATTTTTCCCCTTATTATAAAATGTATCTAGACTCTCAGAACAGTATTATTTAATCTGCTTTTTAATTAACCGTGACATTATATACTCATTTAATTTTGTAAAAGTACCGTCAGTTTTGCCTGACTGACTTTACGACAAAAAGGTAATTCCAATTCGACAGTGTGGAGGTTTTATCAGACTTCGGCATTGACGTCAAATTAAAAACTTTAAACAATATTATGATTGTAATATCAGTTGCAACATTACGTGGTCATACATAGTGTGGCGAATGTATGTTGTTGCTCAATTACTCGTGTTGCAACACCACATTAGGCACGACGTGTTTCGTAACACCCCTAGATAATTTACTTTAACTTTTACTTAATTTTGCATGTTACTTATTTTTTAAATCAATATTAATTTCTCAGTAGCAGACAGAGTTTAGATTTCTGCTTGGTAGATGGCAAAAGGCTCGCCCATATAACATGGGACTTTATTATACTGGCGGAATGTGGGTGTACTACTACTGCTAGTTACACATCTGCTTAGGCCTGCCTGATGATATGATAAACTATCTGTTCCACGCGGTTTCACCCACGCTGCTCAGCACCTGTTGATCGTAGCGTGATGTTATATAGCCTATAGCCTTCCTCAAGAAATGAACTATCCAACACTAAAAGAATTTTCCAATTCCAACCAGTAGTATGTGAGATTAGCGCGTTCAAACAAACAAACAAACTCTTCAGCTTTATAATATTAGTATAGATCTACCTTTATTATTTTATTCTTAGTTCATATTCGATAGTGTTGCATTCCATAGACACAAACTTTATTCTGGTTATGGATTCAGCATAGAACATTTTTTTTTGTGCATTAGACAGATTGTACCTCGATGACCTAGTTGTGAAAATGTCAAATTGCATCAGTGTACTGTTGACAATGCGCTTTACTATCATTTGTGTTCTACTTGCGTTTGATCAGCTGATCGGATGCACGTGCGTAACAACAAAAGAACTCAAGGTCGGCAACCTTGACTTCTTTTGTTATTACTCTACTTTGCGTTTTAAACTATCGATATCTAGTCGGATTCCTATTGATTCTTTGATTTCATATTTAAATTATACGAAGGAAACGGTTTGTTTCACTTATTAGTTTCTTTTTGCCCTTTGCAATGGAAAAATACAGGTTTAATGAAAAGTACCTATTATTATGATTTAAATGATGGATTGTATAACAAATTTAGAGTTGCATAGGTAATCCATTATGTAATTTATACACGCCCGTTTTGTTTATAATGAGTTCCGTGTGAATGAAAACCTAACTGTTACTGTACTGTAGACGTCTGTGCGTCCTGGTAGTTTTTTTTTTGTTTGATCTATTTAGTTATACTGAATATTGTTGCCAGTGTATATAAGATTATTGTGACTTTACGAGTAAGTTAATTATCCATTTTTAAATAAAATTGAGTCATAAAGTTTAAATCAAACACTGAAAGACTTAACTAGAGAACTTTCGCTGCTTTTGACATCACGGATTATTAGGATTGGTACCCCTTGCCGAATTGGCGCCAACTAGTGGCGTAAATTTTCATGAAAACCTTCATTCGTATGCGTTAGGTTCTCTTTTTTTATTAAGAGGTTCTTAATTCCATTTCTGGCTTGCATTCGTTACCTGACATCTCCAGCATTATTGCTCCTCTAAGGCATGTCATGACAGTTGAGGAATATAGATAAAATAGAATATCACTAACCCTTATAAATTATCGGCGTATTATAGAGCTAGAGATAAATATTAGGTGTACATCCACAGAGTGATTTCTTGCACAAAATACTATTGTTATTTAACAAGCGTCCATCAAAGTGATCAAGCTGTAACATGTGTTGTTTCTAGACTACATTATATATAATGTATGTATAGTGTATGTATTAGTAATATTTATTTATTTAACATCTATAGAAGACTTACAGCTAATAAAACATTAAAAATTGTAAGTGAAACCGACTACAATTGTGAATAATTATATTTAAATGACTCCGCAAATACCTAACTTACTGATACTAAATCTTATTTTAAAAAGCTAAAGCTATGCTAATTAAAAAACTGAGGCATTTTCTGGCCGAGGACACAGTTTTTTACAATCGATTTGATTCGATTGTTCACTGAAAGATCGGTTTTGGTAGATGTACCATTAGTGTGTAAAAGGCAAGATAACCATAGAATGTCATGGACAGGACTGCACTAGAGTTGTGGTTGGAAATCTTAAAATTTTTCCTGTTTTTGATAACTTTCTGAATCGTGTTTCACTTGTCTGCAGACATACGCGGAGCCTAACAATGAGGAAGCGGTCAGTCAGTACCACAAGATCGACGAGTACATCGATGACCTGCGCCTGGTGGAGGCGTACTACCGCGGCGGAGACTACCGCGCCTGCGTCGAGCTCGCCACGCGCCTGCTGGACGTGTCGCCCTGGTCCGCGCAGCTGCGCCAGCTGCGGGCCGAGTGTTACATAGCGCTGGTACGTACCGTGCAGTAGTACTACCGCGCCTGCGTCGAGCTCGCCACGCGCCTGCTGGACGTGTCGCCCTGGTCCGCGCAGCTGCGCCAGCTGCGGGCCGAGTGTTACATAGCGCTGGTACGTACCGTGCAGTAGTACTACCGCGCCTGCGTCGAGCTCGCCACGCGCCTGCTGGACGTGTCGCCCTGGTCCGCGCAGCTGCGCCAGCTGCGGGCCGAGTGTTACATAGCGCTGGTACGTACCGTGCAGTAGTACTACCGCGCCTGCGTCGAGCTCGCCACGCGCCTGCTGGACGTGTCGCCCTGGTCCGCGCAGCTGCGCCAGCTGCGGGCCGAGTGTTACATAGCGCTGGTACGTACCGTGCAGTAGTACTACCGCGCCTGCGTCGAGCTCGCCACGCGCCTGCTGGACGTGTCGCCCTGGTCCGCGCAGCTGCGCCAGCTGCGGGCCGAGTGTTACATAGCGCTGGTACGTACCGTGCAGTAGTACTACCGCGCCTGCGTCGAGCTCGCCACGCGCCTGCTGGACGTGTCGCCCTGGTCCGCGCAGCTGCGCCAGCTGCGGGCCGAGTGTTACATAGCGCTGGTACGTACCGTGCAGTAGTACTACCGCGCCTGCGTCGAGCTCGCCACGCGCCTGCTGGACGTGTCGCCCTGGTCCGCGCAGCTGCGCCAGCTGCGGGCCGAGTGTTACATAGCGCTGGTACGTACCGTGCAGTAGTACTACCGCGCCTGCGTCGAGCTCGCCACGCGCCTGCTGGACGTGTCGCCCTGGTCCGCGCAGCTGCGCCAGCTGCGGGCCGAGTGTTACATAGCGCTGGTACGTACCGTGCAGTAGTACTACCGCGCCTGCGTCGAGCTCGCCACGCGCCTGCTGGACGTGTCGCCCTGGTCCGCGCAGCTGCGCCAGCTGCGGGCCGAGTGTTACATAGCGCTGGTACGTACCGTGCAGTAGTACTACCGCGCCTGCGTCGAGCTCGCCACGCGCCTGCTGGACGTGTCGCCCTGGTCCGCGCAGCTGCGCCAGCTGCGGGCCGAGTGTTACATAGCGCTGGTACGTACCGTGCAGTAGTACTACCGCGCCTGCGTCGAGCTCGCCACGCGCCTGCTGGACGTGTCGCCCTGGTCCGCGCAGCTGCGCCAGCTGCGGGCCGAGTGTTACATAGCGCTGGTACGTACCGTGCAGTAGTACTACCGTGCTTATGACACCATATACTATTAAGTACTAACATAGGCTAAGAATTTTGTTAAGTACTAACACACTGGACCCCTGTTGTCTTCATAATAAATAAATATATATATCGTAGGCAGTGTATCGCGAATTCGCGACCTTAGAATAGTGGCACAGTAGTGCACAATTTTGTTAAAACCTGATTTTTCTGTCATTATATTTCTTTCAAGTAATCGATATTTTGTATCGTTTCTGGTACTACAGTTCAACTGCGGCTTCGCTAAGACTTGCTTGTTTTTTTTTTCAAAATCAAGGTTTCGTAATAAGATGTTTTACGTTTCCACATTATGAAATACTAAAAATAAATATTTAAGGAACAGAACTACACATTCCATCAATTGTCATACAGAAACCATAGTTTTACTAATTCTGTTGTATTAATGGCATGTGAAATGTGTTTTTTTTATTTTTTGAGTTTCGTAACGTTTACGTCGTCGTCGTTAACGTGTCTGTCGGTATGTTCGTATGACACAGCCATTTAACTCTGAAACAGTTGGCACCAAATTTATGAAAGTGTTGTCAAATAATGAAAAAAAAAAAGTTAAATTCGCCTTAGATGTGAAAGTTGTCAAAAATTAAATGTCAATAATTCTGGAGCCACTTTTGCGTATTGCTCTCACCTCACTAAAACAAAAAATCCAGATTTATTAAAGAAATCAGTACTGAAACCAATATCTAAAACATAGGATAGCACTCAAAAGGACAATTACAAACCCGTGACTTTGGTATGTATATTTTCATTTTCATTAAAAGCGCTCTTTGCATTAATAAAAGAAATAACAGACTGTATTGATAAGAAAATGCCTGTTAAGTTTTGTTCTTGTATATGAGTAAAGCTTTTGATCGAGTTTCTCAAGAACGATTATTGAATAAGGTTTCCAGAAATGGAGCCAGAGGAACAGCATGTATTTGGCTATCAAAAGCCCAGGAGGCGATCAGTGGAAGTTACAAAAATTTAATGATCAGACTAAAACATTAAAATCATTCCAATCTTAGTTAATGTTCAATATAAATGGTGGTGTGTGATTATTATTTTTCATGATTATAAATTAACATTCAATTCAATAATAAGTACAATTTTGATGGGATTATCTATAATTAATTCATTTAAAAGCCGAATAAAGATCAATATTGTCCACTTAACAAGTTGTATCTACCTTATTTAAGCAAATAAATGATTTTTAATTTTTTTTAACCGCGCGGCATGTGTACCTGTACGTTTTTTTATAGTAATGGTTAAAAATAAGGAATTTAACCGTGTAGAATGTCCATTTAAATTTAGTTTTTTTTTTTACATATATTTTTTTTCTTCTCGGGCCAGTTCGCTATAAAAATAAGATCAAAAAGGAGTTTACTAATGATAGAGAATACAATACATAATTTTCCGATGCTCTTGGCTTCAGGGCCAACAATGTATGGGCGCAGAGCAATGTCCTTTGAAGTATTCGCCCTTAGTTTAAGAAATAAAAATAATGCTGGTAAGTTTCAAGATGTCCCGATACATTTTGCCTTACGATATGCAAATTCATTTAAATATACATTTAGTAGACAAACAAATTAAATTAAAATTGCAAAAAAAAAGATAAAAACTTGTTTAAAATTGTTTTTTCATCGGGTAAAATATATTAAAGCAATTTTTTCATTGGATTTTGCGGTAGTGACGTGTCACTTGCTCTGAACCAAGTCTTAAATTTGTAACAATTTGATTCGGACCTGAACCAGAAAAGGCAGAAACGATCGACTACTGAAACATAATGACACAAATATTGCCTATAATGCTTTCGTTGATCTGTTTAAGCTATTTTATGATCTTTGCTTTCCATTTAAACATATAACTATTTATGCACATCGTAAAGCTAACTGGATAACGCGAGGAATTAAGGCCTGTAGTATCAAAAAACGTGATCTCTTATGGCAATACAGAAAAAAACCTAACCAGGTAAATAAAACTAAATTGACACAATTTACAAAATGTTTTAAAAAAGTAATAAAGTTAACCCAGCGCGCACAAAATAGTCATTTAATTAACGTGTCTGATAATAAAAGTAAGTCAGCATGGAAAATCATAAACGAGCCCAAACAAAATGTACCAAATAATACCATACCTACCATTAAAATAAATGACCAAACAATAACTGACCCTTGTGAAATATCTAATGCTTTTAATAATTATTTCATTGATAAAATAGTACCTAAGGATGATTCACTTCACGCGCAGTATAAATCATATATGTCTAGTAGGCAAAAGTCTATGTTTTTGAAAGCATGCTTGCCACATGATGTATTACATATTATTAGGAGTTTAAAAAATACAAAAAGTGTAGGTTATGACGGCATATCAACTAAAGTTTTGAAATATATGGCTACGATTATTTGTGCCCATCTTGCTTATCTCATAAACCTATCTATTGAAGCTGGAATCTATCCTGATAAATTAAAAACTTCCATCATTATACCAGTCTTCAAAAAAGATAATAGAGAATGTCTAGAAAACTATAGACCCATTGCTCTAGTTTCCATTATCTCCAAAATATTTGAGAAATATATTTATAAAGAACTTAATAACTATTTAGAAAATAACAATATTCTAGCTAAAGAACAAAAAGGTTTTAGACACAAAAAATCTATAAATATGGCGATATATGACTTTCTAGACCAGGGGTGGCGAACCTTGATGAACCAACGTGCCAATTTTCCTAAATAAATGTTAAATGAGGCCACAGATGTGCCATCAAATAATTTTGACTAAGTGATTGTATTAGGAAAATAATTACTATCAATTCGAAACTTTTTTTACAGACTTGTAGAGTCATCGCCAAACGGTTTGTAAGCGAATTAATTTTATTCGTCTCTGAAAATAATGAATCGCTCCGGCGGCGAGTTAAAAAATGATAGTAAGGATAAAAATATGATTAAAATTGTTTGCGTGCCCAATTCGTTTTGTCGCGTGCCGTCATTGGCACGCGTGCCATTGGTTCGCCATCTCTGTTCTAGACTATGTGATGGTTAATGTTGACAAAAGAATACCTGTCTGCTCTATCTTTATGGATATGACACAAGCTTTTGATTATGTCGATCATGATATATTGCTCGGTAAACTTAATGCTTATGGAATAAGAGGTAATGTTCTGAAATTATTTGAAACATACCTTAAAGGCCGTCACCAATACACTCAATTGACTCAAGTGAATATCCTAACAAAAAAAGAAGAAACCTTTAAATCTTATGAACGTGAACTATACTACGGCGTTCCACAAGGCTCCGTCTTGGGGCCACCACTTTTTATATTGTACATCAATGACTTACCCAATGCCACTGATAATCCTATTGCTCTTTTTGCAGATGACAGTACAGTAACGATAAAATGTAAAGATATAAATACTTATGAATATGATATAAATAATACCTTGAGCTCAGTCATGAATTGGCTTAATGTAAATAATTTAAAAGCCAACCTAAACAAAACTAAATTAATGTATTTTAGACAGCGTTTACCAGCACCAAATAACCTTAATATAAATTTTAACATGAAAACAATAGAGGGAGTAGACAGTTGTAAATTTTTGGGCTTGTATATTGATGATAAAAGGACATGGAAACCGCATATTCAACAATTACGCAAGCGAATTAGTAAATCTGCTTATGCCCTACATACACTTGCATACAAAATAAACACCAATACCCTTTTAATTGCGTATCATGGACTGGTGGCATCTGTTCTCAGATATGGCATAATATTTTGGGGGAATTCCACCGACAAAGATCTCGCCTTTAAGGCACAGAAACAATGCATTCGGGCTATGTTTGGTTTAAAATCAATAGAAAGTTGTGTGCCTCTCTTTAAAAAGCACAGTATCCTACCATTACCTTCACTATACATATTTGAAGTAGCGATGTTTGTTAAACAAAATCCTTATTTATTTACATTAGCATCTAAAGTTTTCAATCGGACACAAAGGGACGAAAGTCGTCTGTATATTCCAAAAACTAATACTGCCTTAATGTATAAAAGTGTCTTTCATATGGCACCAGTTATATTTAATAAATTGCCAAAAGAGCTAAAAAAACTACAAACTAATCAATTTAAACAAAAACTGAGAAGCATGCTGTGTCAAAAATGTTATTATTGTGTATCAGATTTTTTTAATAGATAAATTTTGACATCTTATATTTCAATTTTTTGTAATATGTAATACTATATTATTATTTTTATCTCTCTTTTTTAAATTATTGTAACTAACAAACCTAAATCATTTATTCAAATCAGAATAGTTTTTGACATCTACTTCCTAATAAATATTGTGACTTCTTTGATTTAATTGTTCCTAGTGATTAAAATAACATTCAAATTGTTTGTGTTAATTAATTTATAATTTAGTAACAATAACTTTTATTTGATTGTATAATTTGTATTTCACTATTTTTGTATGCTTGTAATAGGCTGATCATAGCGAACTTTACCCACTGTACGTAACATCCACTGTACCTATGTTTCACGAATAAATATTTCTGATTCTGATTCTGATTCTGAAAACCGGTTTCCTAATACATTGTGCTGCTGTGTGTCGGCTCCCCGCTACCGACTGTAACGCACGGCAGCTCCACACTGCAGACAACACGAAACGGAAACCAACTATTTGACTGCACTTTTTTTGTTGTGCTAAATAGGCTTGCGTTTGGCCGCAACTCGACTGATGAATACCTTGTCTACTATGATAATTAAAACTGTTTATTGAAAAAATCTTATTTAAGCATAGAAAACGTTGACTCCCTTCAGTCGACTATATTTTTTTAAATAGCGAGTCATACGATTGATTGCAGAACGACCTATTCTCGGCCGTATCAGACATCCGGTCGGTGAACCGACTGCAACAGGACTCCACGGACGGGTACTACCGCCTCGCCACGCTGCTGTACCGGCTCGGACACGTCAGCGATGCGCTCAAGGTAAATATCATTTATGTATACTGGAAAATATTCTAAATCTGGATCTACCTAAACACAAGCTAATACCCAAACATTAGTCACGTATATATCGGTTATAAATACCAATTATGCCTTTTTTTACAGAAACAATTTACTTACCACCAACGAAAACTAAACAGTTTTGGTAGGTTTATGTTTAGAAGCATGATTACTACAGAGCCAAACTGTAGTCGTAAATTGAAACAAATAAATTGAAAAATTGGAAAATATCAAATTGTCAAAGAGGATGTTTCATACTCTGCCATCACATGTACACTTATCTAACTAAAAAGAGGAAAAATTCACAAAATGAGGAAAATTATTGTTTTGTGGATTTAAGCCTGATTTGTTGTGTACAAAAAGTAATAGTTTTGCAAATATTGCCATGTTTGCTAACATGGTGTTTCATAGTTTGCATATTTTACTTTTTGCTCTCCTGATATTCTTGAAAATGTTGCTCCTGACATTCTCGACAAATGGACAATGTACTTAGTTGATCTGCCACGCTGGCATAGTTCTGATAAACAAAGACAATTAAATTACAAAAAGTATGTGTAATTGTATTATTAAAAATAAATTATTATTACTCTCGTAAATATATTTTCGACTGACTAATCGTTTATTCATTTTACACCTATTTTTTATATTTTTACATATTTTTTTTTTAAGTATACATAAAACAAAAACATTTAAAAATACAAGAATAGTAGCCCACCAGTATCGGGAACAGGTTCCAAGCTACCGGCGGTCACGGCTCCAGAGAAAGAAACCTACTAACAATAGTACCGCGCGTGTCCAAGAGTACCGCGCGTGTCCAAGAGAACCGCGCGTGTCCAAGAGTACCGCTTTCTGTATCGAGCCCTTGATCCCGCTGCCTAACGAGAGCCTCTTTAGGTATTGTTCAAGGCTCCGGGCAATGAAGCCATTGGCAGAGACGACTATCGACACAATGATGTCTGAGTCCACATCCCAACTGACGTGCGATTTTAACTTTTATTATTTATATTTTACTTCCTACGGCTTTGGCTTTGTATAACAAAATCTATCTCTAGGTTAAGTAAACGTCATCTCTACAACCTGTCATGGCTACCATAATCCACTCGATAAACGTGAAACGTTTTTAATTTTGTACATAAACAACATAAACCATTATAGATATAGTATTATGAAAAAAAGAATACTTTATGCTATTCAGGGGTTAGTTTTCCAGCTTCGATTCAGTCGTTTTTGAGTTAAAATATTGTTAACTAACACTACTTTCTGTAATAAATATAGGTTATGAATCAAAAATCAAGTTAAGGTATAACTTGTGCACTCATGTCATCAAATATGTTCAAATCTGTATGTGACAGAAGGCGAGTCTAAAGCCATCAACAGGACTCAAGACTGGGTCTGTTTCAAAGAAATTCCTAATGGAAAAACCCAATAAAACTTACATGGAAATCAAATCCAGAATCGTTTGGAACCACTACTTTTCGTAACTAATCCGTTTCTACTCTTAATAAAAAGAATCATTCATCTTATCAGGAAATCCGCGAATGTCTGCGACTAGACCCGGAGCATAAGAAGTGCTTCCCGTTCTACAAAAAAGTGAAGAAGATAGACAAGCTCCTACTGGAGTGCGAGGAGCTCAGCGAGGCGAGGGACTTCGTGGGCTGCGCGGCCGCGGCTAACAAGGTGCTGAAGCTGGAGGATGACGTCACGCTCGTCGTGTTCGAGGGACGGAGGTGGCTGTGTAGCTGTCTCACTAAGGTCAGTACTGAGCTGAGACACGACCAAGCCATAGGGGTCACCTCGAAAGTATAGCCATATCGACTGGTCCCGTACCTTTTACACGGTTACACAAAAAAGGTGCGAGTAGAGTTGATAACTTACAAATGCTGATTATGTTTTTGTATACCCTCATGTGAAACCATAAGTTGTGTCGCAGGACGAACTGTACACGGACGCACTGGCGGCGTGTGGAGCCGCGCTCGACATACAGCGGGACGCGCGCCTGCTGTGCGAGCGGGCTGACGCGCTGCTGGGACTAGACATGTTCGACGACGGTGAGTCGCACGACACACTGTAGCACATACAGCGGGACGCGCGCCTGCTGTGCGAGCGGGCTGACGCGCTGCTGGGACTAGACATGTTCGACGACGGTGAGTCGCACGACACACTGTAGCACATACAGCGGGACGCGCGCCTGCTGTGCGAGCGGGCTGACGCGCTGCTGGGACTAGACATGTTCGACGACGGTGAGTCGCACGACACACTGTAGCACATACAGCGGGACGCGCGCCTGCTGTGCGAGCGGGCTGACGCGCTGCTGGGACTAGACATGTTCGACGACGGTGAGTCGCACGACACACTGTAGCACATACAGCGGGACGCGCGCCTGCTGTGCGAGCGGGCTGACGCGCTGCTGGGACTAGACATGTTCGACGACGGTGAGTCGCACGACACACTGTAGCACATACAGCGGGACGCGCGCCTGCTGTGCGAGCGGGCTGACGCGCTGCTGGGACTAGACATGTTCGACGACGGTGAGTCGCACGACACACTGTAGCACATACAGCGGGACGCGCGCCTGCTGTGCGAGCGGGCTGACGCGCTGCTGGGACTAGACATGTTCGACGACGGTGAGTCGCACGACACACTGTAGCACATACAGCGGGACGCGCGCCTGCTGTGCTAGTTCTGAGGGTTAAGGTCTGTTCGTCAATCGTCCGACCAGCACCTTCGCTAGCGTGGCTGCTGTGCATGCAGAGGGGCCCACTCCCCCCCCAGGGGGCGCGCCCGCGCGGCCCACGCTCACGCTGATCGTGTCCCCCTCCTGTTAATTAATTATGATTAAAGAACATCAGTTACATTTGATGTACTTAATTGATGTTCCTTTTAATCACCGACAAAATATGTGGATCAAAATGACGTATTACTACTACTGACCTATTGACTCTGTAAAGTAATAAACTTTTAACCGTCGATTCAAAAAACAGATTTATATAAACACTACACTGATCACAATGTTGTCGTATTTTACCCAAAGGTTGACTGGTAGAGAATGCCATAAGGCATTAAGTCCGCCTATGTACTACTATTGTACATAAAGTTGAAATAAATTAGCAGCACTTACTAAAAGACCATTATGATACAAAAAACTAATAATTTCCTCTTTTCAACCAGCCATCCAGTCATTCAAAGAAGCGCTAGAGCTAGAAGAAGGCTTGCAGCGCGCTAAGGATGGACTCAGTCGCGCGCAGAAACTACAGAAGCAGTCCGAGCAGAGGGACTACTACAAAATATTAGGAGTTAAGAGGTGAGAGCACTTTATTTTGGGCTCGAGATAAATAGATGATCACGTGATATAATATGGATGTTCTGGAGCACTAAAATGCAACATTAACCCTAGATCACTTACCTTATTTTACAACGCTTATTAGGCTAGTGTAAGTGTTTTTGAAATAAAATATATATGTGATTTATTTATTAACTAGCTTTTGCCCGCGGCTTAAATCAATAAGGCGCTACTGAATTTAACGCGAGCGAAGCCGCGGGCATAAGCTAGTTGAATATAAATTGTACCGACCATAATATATTCATCGTATCTTCAGTCTTTGACTTCATAACCTCTTGGGTTGTTGCAACCTCAACTCATCATCATTTGCCTAGTCTTTTCCTAACTACGATGGCTTCCAGTCTAACCGGTTAGTCATACATGGAACTACTGCGTATGTTGGTACAGTCCGGCACTTTATATGACGTTACTGGCGATTAGTCAATGTTGGCATGTTGTATGTCCAGGTCGGCCAGCAAGCAGGAGGTGATCAAGGCATACCGCAAGGCGGCACAGAAGTGGCACCCCGACAACTTCCAGGGTGACGACAAGAAGCTCGCAGAGAAGAAGTTCATCGACATCGCCGCCGCTAAGGAGGTACAACTCTTACACTATTCACCACAAATAGCCTATACTAATATTATAAATTAACTCTGTTACATGTTCATGACTATGTGGCTGATCCGATCGTAATTTGGAAAGGAAATGGTTTCTATCTGGGGAAGAACTTGGTTATATATTATCACGCTAAGAATTTAGGGGGTAGAGCAATATTGCATTATATCATATTTTAATGGCGTGAGTCAAAAGTACTATCAGTAAAGTTTTTTTTTATATTTGCCTAATGTGTTTAAAAAAACAAACACATAAGTGAAGTAAATATAAGACCGCCTGACTCAAGTCCCAAGTCCGAGTCATAAGTGTAGGTGGACATGCAAGACAGCGAAAGCCCTCTCGGTCTAGGTCTAGTCTCTATATTATAGTTTCCCTGTGCCAAATTTCATGACGATAGAACCCTGCCAAATAAAGTGATGTTTTTCCAAAGAGCATAGTGGTAAGTGTAGTGTTGGTGCAGGTGCTGACGGACCCGGACAAGCGCGCGTCGTTCGACGCGGGCGCCGACCCGCTGGACCCGGAGGCGCGCGGCCCGCAACACAACCCCTTCCACCACTTCCAGCACGGCTCGCCCTTCCAGTTCAAGTTCCACTTCAACTAGCGCACCACCCGCGCCTCTATCGCTGAGCTCACTAACTTTCCGACCACATTTGCTAAATCCATAAACATCCCTACCATATATTCACCATTCTTATTTCGATACACTTTATTCTGAGTAACTACAGACGGTTACGGACGGAAATTGTTTTGGAGCTCCGTGATATGTCAAAGTACCGCGCGTAGGGACGTCCCGACCTCTGCGCTGACAGTGCACTCGTCGGCAGATGCACGTCGTGTGTGATACAGAGATGTCGGCGCTGCATACTTGTGCTGTACATGGCTTTTTAATCTCTTGACGAAACTTCTCAAACATAGGATTCAGTATCTACCCATCTAATTACTTTAACACTATGTCACGCTCATTTATTAATTGTTTTTATTTATTTAATACAACCATTAAGAAGTTTTACCAATAAATGAAAAAGCCAGTACAACATGAAAAACGTTGTACAAGTACAGACCAACACCACAATACTTGTACTGGATCTTACAATATATTGGTGTTGCCATGTACTCGTACCTATAATAATCGGTGACTGTCTATATTGTCTAACATCTATCACGAGTTGCTGATTACATTTTATTTATTTACATTATGCCATACTCAGTTAATTGTTGTCGCGTACAATACTTTATTAGACTACTTGTTACTGTGATATTGTAAAATAATATCAAACATTCAAATACAAGCATCTCGTTCAGATCAATTGTTCTGTCGTCCACGGAATTGTAAATATTGTATAATTACTAATTCGATTGTAGCTATGTAAAGAGGTGTGCGTTTTGTTACAAAGAGGCTTCCATCGTTATAACGTGTAAAGATATCGTAACTTGACACGTTCACTTTTACTTTGCACGTTGTAATGGCGACGACGATACTCCAAGCCACCATGAAATTAAGGTTTTTGCGATAAATAATTATTATAAGGATTATGTTAGTCTTTTAATTAGTTGGGAGCGACCATTGTTATTCGTATACTTTGATCTCCAAAATAATTTGAATATTGTTTAAACTAATTTCGTCACGCTAGATAACTTTTTCTATATAAAACCGTGAAATAATAGCAATTGGTATACTCTCTTAAAATGCTTTATAATATTTTTTATTGGAATGTTTTCGTACTAATAAAATAAGTATTAACACTTACAAGTACAAAAGGGCATTTGTTATAATCCGTACGAGTCAATAACTTGTTATTAATTTACACATTGATCAGTCATGGTTTCCCGTGCGTATGTGATGTGGACCTTACAATACTGTCAGTAGATAGCATATCGCACGCCATGCGCCAAATTACGAAGTGTCCTTCTATGTACCGTCTATATTTTGAACATGAATTATATTGTATACTTGTGGTACTTATCTACGTTATACTTGCTTTGTCGTTGGAGCGTTGATGTCACTTGAAATATTAAGTAGTACTGTAGCGATAAAATGATGTTTACCTCATTTTGTCGCTGGTATTCAAACCCAAACCATAAAGATATCACTTAGCTGAGGTCAGTTCTCTACCATTGTTCAATGTTTAGTCCAAAGTTGGTTCAGACAAGGACCTTAAATGTTAGTTCCTATTTGAATGGAATATTGAAACACTTAAAATTGTAAGCTACGAGGTCCTTGGCAGTCGATAAATAAATAAATATTTATTTATTAAGTTATTTTTTGTTGTGATTTCTTAAAACTTTGTAAATACTATAGGAATATAAGATAGTGTAAAACGTTCATGTTTATTTATTTATTTCATCCATATATTTAAATTCGTTTACAAATATAAGCGTTTTCATCGAACAATTACAACTTTGATGAATTTAACATCGATACTTGAAAACGCGTAAATATTCGAGTATAAGGTAAGATTAAGATTACAATAAATATTAAATCCTAGAAAAGGTAAATAGACACAAAAATATCCTATGTTATAAAGTCGGAGCGCGTCTCACGAGTCCCCGTCCCATAAAATCTTTGGTTTCCGTCCTTCCCTGAGTTTTCGGGCGACCCTCTCGATCTCGTTGCTGAGCTTGGCGCTATCGGGCTCCTTCTCGCAGATGTACCGCAGCCGCAGCGCGCAGTCCTCCCCGCGGTACGTGCGTCCCCCCTCCCCCCGCGTCCACGCCAGGCACCGCCCTGTGCCCGCTATAGGCGCGGCGCCGGTGGAGTTGTTCGCGACGGGCCGCGCCGAGTGCGACCAGATCCACAGCAGGCCTGGGTTCAGACCACCCGTCCAGAAGTCTCCTGAAAAATCACGGAATATCATGTAAGTTAACTGATCTACACTCTGTATTTTCGGGAGGCAGGGATAGATGCGCGACTGATAAGTGAGGTCTCGATTTCGAACCCGAGCGTATTGTAACCATCACTTGCTTCGGTGACGGAAAACAGCATACAAGTTACCCACACGATAAAAAAATTATTGTCAGATGTCAGTAACCCTATTATAGTTATTAGGGAAGTTAAGAAAAAACAATTTTAATTTGAGACATCTTTTTTATCTACTAAGACATTTTAATGCATTTCTGCAGCTGGCAAAACAAACCCACAACACAAATGCTAACAGACAACTTAGGTCCCGTGCACTAAAATTAAGTAGGTCCTCTTATATACCAATAATAACGTACGTACCATGGCACAGTGCGAGGCGACGTCCAGTGATGACAGTAGATAATTCAATGGCACCTGCGCTTGCTTGTTAAACATACCTGACCTATTTATTCCCTTCGAACCTCTCGCAGCGAATGTTAGATACTACACGCACGAATGCGTGACGCGATCTCACTTCGATTACTAAACTATATTGTACCGGTACCTCCCCGCGGTAAATATAGTTATAACCTGTATAGCTATTGACACTCATATGAAACCCTATTATGGGTACGAAATATTGTTGATTATTATAGTATAGGAGCAAAACATCATTGATGATCTACTTTGGCAATATAATTTATGGAGTTGAAAACATAAATAAATAATAATTATATTGAATGCTACGTATTTGTTGAAAGTCATGAATAAATTAGTGGTTGCTATTCATTTTACGAAATGGAAAAAGGATCGGCGATAGACGCACAGATTTGGACATCTTGAGCGAGGCTTTAGCGAGTCTGTTGGTTAGTATAATATTGGGGATGAATCGTTGAACTACAAACAATAACGCAGAATACACAAACGTGGCCAGCGTTGCGTATGCGACGACCCTGACCAGCTTGTACAACCAGATACATTTAACAAGCGAGCACATCTTAGGCACTTTTCCTTTAACGCATCCACCTCCGCCGTTATATGGCACTTCCCCAGGATTTATAAGAATAAATCCACGGTTTGTGTTAAGATCTCCTTTCGCAGCAGAAAATTACACAAAATATTATTAGTTATCAAATAATATGGTAGGAAGTTCAATCGGGGCTTGCAAGAATTTCTGGGTTTGTCCATAGTCCCAAGTGTCAATTGATATTGAATAGGCTTAAGCTCACCTTTAAGTTTGTTGTCGGCGAGGATGCTAGCAGCGAGCTGTTTGCCCTCCTGCTCGGTGTCGATCTCCAGCATGCTGCTCTTGAGGCGGCGGCACCCGTAGTTGGCGCCCTTCCAGTTCAACGCGTCCGAGGACACGTGGTAACAGCCGTCGCCCACGCGAGTGAAATTCTCCGCGCACGGCTCTGATAACATGTGACATTTGTGTATCTACCTCACGAGACTTTCTCTTGGATGAATGGCGAAAGCGTTCTGTGTCTGAATCATAATGTTACATTATGTAGGTTATTCAATGTTGTTTGCTTGGGTATGTTGTAATCATAGTAATAGCAGCAAAACAAGTTTATTTTAGCATAATCACTTGTGAGTCAGAACTCTGGCCAGGGTATGAACCCAATAGCCCAGACTACGGACGTGGAATCCATTCTGAGTAACTCACAATAGTAAGGTACAAATTGCTGTATGAAAAATTATCCTCACCCTCTTTCGTGTCAACTCCAGCCACCATCAAGTGCACGCTCTCCTCCAGCTTGCGCAGCCTTTTTTCGAAGAGATCAGCGCGCCATACCAGCTTCTCGATAGCGCCCAGCAAGTAAAGGTCAGTCTCGGAGACCTGCTTCTGCGGCGGCTGGCGGTTCTCGTCCACGCGGTCCACGGACTGACTGTGCACCGGGATGGGTTGGTTGTGCACTTGTGCAGGCTGTAAAGGACAAAAGGATTAATGAAGCATTGAGAGTATGCGGGCATAACTGCTCGCGCTGGAAAGACACCAATTCCGTCTGAAGATGGTTTTATGAAGTGTTGCTGAGGCGCTTCTCCATCCGACCCTAACGTGCCCATTAGAGCCGCGAAGCCGAACACTGGTGTAAATCTCCCGCCTACACTACACCACTTCGGCAGATGACATCGTAGCGTACTACGTCAGAAGCTTATGTAAGCGGGGAGTTGTGTTGCTGCTGGAGTTGCGTCGCAAAGTCAACTTTAAGACATTTGTGATAGGATGGCTTTTGGGTAGGTATTTATCTATGGGTCGAAGTTGCAAATAAATTAATGTTGTTGTTGTAAGTACTTACATTTCTGGGAGTGCAACCATCACCTAAGAAAGAGAGGTATGCATATCCACCGTCTTGTAGTACACACCTATATGACTATACGGGACTCGACTGTTCATGAGAAGTACACCATAAGTTAGTAGTAACTTACATATGCTGGGCTCGGCTTGAACTTATCCTTGTACGGGTTGGGCGGCCTGTTGACAATCTTGCCGGCGGTGGGTGGCTGCAGCGGTGAGTGCTGCCACTCGTCGTAGGGCCGGCCGCCGGGGGGCAGCGGGTGGTTGGGGTTGTTGGGGTGGTTGGGGTACTTGTGCGGCGGCGGCGGCGGGCTCAGCAGCGCGCCCTCTGTGCGGTCCGACACGTAGTAGCCTTGCGCCGGCGGTAGAGCCATTATGCGACCTGGAAACGTTAAATTTAATGGTTTAGTTTATACAAATAAATCAAGTTCGATGACTCTATTTTGTCTAGCCGATCCTGACATAAAATTAAACAATGCGCGATGTTTGAGGAGCTCTTAGCTATAAGTAACCATATTTAACTTCAAGTTCGAAGTCACAATAAATAAACTGGGCAGATACTCACCCTGGCGCTCTCCATGCTCAGGTGCGCTCAGTGCCCACTGCTGCAGCACGGACATCCACGGTCCGTCGTCATCATGCAGGCCGCACACGTGTTCCTTGCCGCACCAAGTCTCGTCGACCAGCGAGCTGTTCTGCTCAGCCGATGCGGTGCCTGCCAGCAATAGCAGGGCGGCCGCCGCGAATGTAAGCCGCGACATCTGAAACACGAAGATAACCGAACGTGCTACAAACACGAAGCTTTGTCTCGAACATACGTCTGAGTACACAACTCAACAAGCAACAGCTGCACTTGTTTCTATCTAGGACAAGTATTATTTCGCGTCACCAAAACTGTCTAAACTTTTTACATAGCTGTCAAATATCTCACATGGTCTACCCACATCCGTAAAGCCTCGATTTGTGTCTTTCTAAATAAAGTTAATGACACAGCACGCGGCTACCGGGACGTTATCTATTACGTGGAATGGCCGGTGCAGGGTCACAGGGTTCACGCGGCTATTACGCAAGCGCAGCCGCACCGCAGGTGAAAGCGCAGCGCCGGACGTCAGACCCGGCCCGCCCGGTATACAAGGATTAAATGGATCGTGGGGTATTTCCAATACGACCAAACGCAAGCAGGATGTTGTGAGTGCACTACATTTACGTAGGTAGGTATACATTTCCTCGATGGAAGTGTGCAGAGCGTGCAATCGATTCGATGAATTGATTTCAAATAATCATTACGATTTAACATTTAAATAGACATATATGGAGCCATGATTTTACGAGAACGCCTATGGATTTCTATAAACACAAACTGGTTTCTTTGAATTACAACATAAGGGAGAAAGGTTAACAAGATCACGACCATGTGCCTTAAATACTTAACCTTGAGCTGTCCGGCTGGCTCACCAGGCTAACGCCGAGCAGGGAGACCCTACATGAGATGGGAGGATGAATAGAAGATCGTAGGAACTAACTATTTACAAACAGCAAAAAATAAAAATAGATGAAAATTGTTGTAGGAGGCCTTAACCAACAGGGGTCCATGCTAAATTAGAATGTTAATATTATTTCTATAGGTAAGTGTTTGTATTACTAGTGGTTGTATCCAGTCTACTATAGTTTTTTGCAGTCTCGGTAATTTTTAAGGTTCCGTACCTCAAAAGGAAAAACGGAAACCTTACAGGATCACTTTTTGTCCGTCTCTCTGTCTGTCTATATGTATTTCAAGACCCTTTGTCTCGGACACGCGTGGAAGTATCGACTTGAAATTAAAACCAACCTTATGATTAGTTAGTTATTGAGTTCTCAGTTCGACATTTAGTTTTTTTTTTTATTAGGTACGTTATTTCTCCGTCAATTGTGGGCCGATTTCCAAAATAAAATTATTTTTATATTACTTATATATTAATTTTAATTATGTTGCTTCCATAGTTTATGAGTCTATAATACATATTTTCTAATAATATCTATTAGTAGCAATAGAAAATGATTACTCGATAAGAATTTGTGTGAGATGCCATCAAACAACTAAAAAGGCTAACATAAAAAAATACTTTTTAAAATAAACCGACAACCCAAAAAACCACAAAAAGACGGAAAATAAATTTTCTTCCGGAAATCAGTGGTCAAAAATTTATGAATCAAACAAAAATCACCGACTTTCGGAAGTAAGTTAACTTTACGTCTTTTTTTGGCTGTCAGTATTTATTTGCAAAAAAGTTTTTTTTGTAAGCGTTTCGTGTCAGGCAGTTATTATCTTCGATTTTATTAGTCTTGATATAAATGAATGTCACCCAACACTGAACGTAAAATAGTTCTTATCATTTTCCATAATTCTAAATGCCCTGAAACTTTGACAAAGTATTGTATAGAATCTATGAATAAACCATACATGACAGACTTGTTGCTGCTGACCGTACCGGGACTGTCACCGCGTTGTCGGGGCGCGGATATGGATCGAAAACATTTGACAAAGGCTCTATACATATACTATACCACTTATCTATCATAATATCAAATCTACCTATTTACTACTCGCATCGTACCTATACGATGCAGAATAAAATCTACTATTAGTGAAATTAGAATCTTATAAGCTTGCTAAACACGCAAAAATATGCAAAAAATAATTACACACAAACTCACATAGACAAACTTTCATTTCGATATGCATACTTAATTAAAAATCACGAGTCGCAGAAACGTCCAGAATTGGAAAGTACATACCTTGCCTTCTAAAGCTGGTGAAACACTGTTATTATTTGGCAAATAATATCACTTTTACTGTGTCAGCGACGCGGGCCTCGACTGTTCTGCCGGAGGCTGCGAGTTCGCCGGAGTATCGATCGCCTGGTCTGTTCGCCGCGCACTGTTGGTACACGCGGAGAAATTGCCGCGCGTGTGCTGGTAGTGGTAGTGGTACCCCGGACGCGCAACAGAGGAGGTGGGGAATATTGCATGTATACCTACAGACATCACGCACGTATGCTTATGTTTTTTCCGAATCTCACGGATGCATCGGCAATGGTAATGTTGAATGGTGTCGATGATCTTACTGCACTTGGCATTGACAACCTTTAAGAAACGATAAGTTACAAACACATTTTTCGAGACTGGGCTGTCAAACTTTTTAATTTCAGTGCCTTAAACAGTTAATAATTAAAATTAAAACCTAACGAGCTATATATACTATTGTAAAACAGATTAAAGCTTTCTAAAGTGACTCGAATAGGTACTTCCCAAATAAGTTTTAAATAAGAGTCATCAAAATAAACCCAACACGTTTAGTCCCTACTGTGCCACGCAAGCAAGGAACAGAACATGCGCCAAACACAAAAATGGAAAACTGCGCGGAACATCAGGAAAAATCTTTTTTCCATCTATGTCAAATAAGATAACAGATAACGATGCTATGCTGGTAGCATGTTAGTATTGCATAATGTTGGCATGTTAGCATAATGTTTTGACACAAATACTCGCATTCAAAAGTATTCGTCATTATTTCTTGAAAAATTGCAAAACAAACGCAAATAGAACCGAGTTTACCGAAGTGGAACCTTAAGTGTGACTAATGAACAGAACTTGTAAAACCAATGTCGAGCGTAATTGCAATTTTTTGAAAATTTGGAGGATGCAATTCTACGATCTGAATACCATAGAAGGATGTCATATCGATAGCGACTTAGAAAGTGTGTAATTCTTATCTAAACTAAGGTCAACTAATGTTCTTAGGACCTTAGGATCCACATTGTCATGTGGACATAACAAAACATAACTTCGTTGCATAACGTCGAGTACGTACGCTGCTGCTTGCTCCCGCGCATTTCAATGAAACTGAGTTGCGCGCGCACTGTAACTGTTATGCAACAACATTACAACAGCGAACAACTTTCGTTACAAGGTCAGCCTCGTCTGACGCATCGCTTTGTATCCTGTCCTTACTGCAATGTGCTTGCAAGGGGTACTTGCGAGATTTCACCTCATAAAATGAAAGTTTCGAGATTAAGTAGATTACCAGAAGTTTATGTTTCCTGCAATTGTTTGATTTTAAAAAGGGATTTTATCATTAAAATAATACTGTTTTAATAATGTCTGAAACACTAACCTACCGGGTACCAATACCAACTCACTGTCCGAGAGCAAGCCGATTATTTCCAGAACAAGGTTTTTTGACCTCTACGATGTTAACATTGTTTATGTATAAATTTCGATCACATTGCTAAATTCAGACTCACTAAGGAAATACTTACAAAGGTTAAGTTTCGCGAGGCCTTTCCTCAGCTGTGAATGTGAAACGCAATATTTATTAGTTCCGCTTCAGCCGAAGAAGGTAGAGCTCTAGTCTCAATCTCAATGTTGCGTCCTTTAAACATAGCTCCGGGCGACGGGCGCCGCGAGACGACTCCCGGCCACCGTAGATGTGGGCCTGTGGAAGGTGAGCAATGGATAGCACACCGTCCGTCCGTCTATTGACGACAGGCCGTGTCGACGGCGCGCGACACGGCCGCCTTTCACGCGCGCCTCAAAGAGATGTCAGCAAAGCAGAGGGGTCTGCCGGGGTTGCGGGTTGTGGGTTGTACGAAAAAGATACCTCGGCCCCAGAAAGTAAAGGGCAATAGAAGGAACATGGTTCAGTTTTAGTCAGTACAAGTCTGACGCTCCCCCCCGCTCCGCCCAGAACGGGGGAAGTTATTTGATGATCTTCTTCCTTCTTCTTAGCCGGTACGCGCTTGACAGAGCGGTCGTGATCGCTATGAATTTGTAGTATTATTGGAGGGGGCAGATGTGATGCGCTTCACGATGTTTCGCCATTGCTGCATGCTAGAGGTCATCTTGCTGCACTCGTTTAGTGAACTTCCAACGGCTGACTTGATCTGGTCAGTCCATCGCGTGGGTGACCTTTATTTGATGATATCACCACCCCAAAAAAATGTATGGATTCAAGTGGGATTGTAGTAAATTACAATCAAAATAAAACCACTCAATTAAACAAAACATTATTATAACAGTTCGTACATACTTATCTAAATAATATAAATATTTTAACACAAAACGTTCTTACAACGAAATTTCTTGTACACAAGATTTGTCATCTAGTGTTGCCACGACAAAACTTTACAATGTGGCAAAACAGTGTAGAGGATTTCCTGTTATAAAATTTATTAAAATGCTAAAAAAAAACTAAAATCTTACATTTCCTGTACTTAGCTGGTATAAAACTATTTACAAATAATTTCACTTATAGTATCAATTACTTAATTTTACAAAATCTCAATAATTAATGCTACATTCGTTTTCTCAGTAGTAAATACAAAACTTGAATCAGTTTAATAATAAATCTCAACACTTAAAATATTCGTACCTATATTACTTCTTATATTATACAAATATTTGGTAAATGGTACAAATCTTACCACAGCCTAGCTTATGAAGTTAATTGTAGTTTTACAAACCAGATACCTACTCGTATCTATTGGCCACAACAGGGGCTTAGAAATTTGTTAAGCATCAAGATGAGTGTTGTTTTAGTCTTATTACCAATAAGCAGACAATAAAATTAGATTAGAAGTCGGTTCGGCAAGGCAAACAATACTCTAGATATAAATTTTCCTCGTAATTTTTTCCTCATCCTTACTAATCCTTACTAATATTATAAAAGCGAAAGTGAGTTTGTTTGTTTGTTACCTCTTCACGCTGTAATGGCTAAACCGATTCCGATGAATTTTGGTACAGAGATAGTTGGGAACCAGGAGACGGACATAGGCTAATATTTTTTTGAAAAAAGTGGGATGTGAGGGAGAAAGAGGGAAGAAAAGGGAAAACTTAGCGTTGCTATTACAAATCAATAAGGCGCAAGGGGAACTATGTTAACCCAAATTTAACGCGAGCGAAGCCGCGGGCAAAAGCTAGTCTTTTATAAAGAATCCATCCATCCTCCTGTATCTCACAACAGTTGGTACTGTTGACTGTTGGCCACCCCTCTTCTCTTGAACACGGCGGGTCTGATGTGCATGGTGCGCAGCTTCTTAGGGTCTATCGTGGCGTACGCTGGCGGGAGGCCATTGGAAGTAAGAGGAGACGGTTCCTCTTCGTATAGCACTGGGGCAGTAGGAGGTGTTGTATATCTTTGATCCCTCGGAGAAAACTGACTACCGGCTATAATAGAAATAGGTTGTTGCTGGGACGTACTTGGATAATTAACTATTTGTTGATTACGATGACTAGCCGGTAAAGCATAGTTGGATGGTTGATGGAACAGGGCCGATTGACTTGAAGACTGAATAGGATAAGCTATAGGTGTTATGTGATGTATCGTCACTGGTTTACTCTTAAGCTTGCTATTGGCAGGAGGTTTGAGGTGCTTTGTACGTTTGGCGTTACTCGTGAGTAAGATATGTGTAGGAAGGGGACGGCTTCTTGTTGATCTCGAATCATTTTCAAATACGATGGCGTGACTAGGGTGACCGGGATGGCCCATAACCATAGTTGGATAGTTAGACGGTGAAGATGGTTCACTTAAACCGGGGATGTAGTAATTCGCAGCCGAAACAGGATGGTTTGTGTATAAATAATTGTGTGGTAGGGAATTGTTATGCACGGGTATCCCAACAGTGTTCAGAGCATCTATTTGTTGATTATTATTTGCTGAGAAAGTGTAATTTGCAGCGGGATCATTTTTTATTGCAGATCCTGGTAATGGAACATCTTTGTGAACTTCAATGTTATTTTTGTGAAAACCGTCTCCAGGTTGTATATCATTATTATTTACTACATTTTGGTCTTGCAAGGGATGTTTAATTTCAGATGAGTTAGCTACATTTGATGACACATTTTTACCATTCAATCCCCTGTTTGCTTGAAAATCAATGTTAAATTTGTGATTTGTATAACGATCATTTATAGCCTTGCTATCGTAAGTTTCTCTATATTGTATACGAGTCTGTTCTGGTATATGAGTAGCGTGTTGTCCATTTCCTACGTGCGGTAAGTGAGCACGCTCAGCGTCCCCGGCGCGGCCGGTCAGAAGTACACGGTCAGGTTCATGTGCTCGGCCACGGCGGGGTTGGTCGCGTCCGTCACCTCCTCCCCTCTGTCCTGGAAATGTACTTCTGTTATACACACTTTACGATATTTCCTAGTTTCGGGAGGGGTTAGTAGGTATAGACATGAAAATTAGTTGAATATGGACTTCTTGGTTAAGAACAAAGACGCAATAATAAATGAAGAAGTATACAGTTGGGTTTGTAAAATAAATCTTTTGAGTCAAATACACTTGTTTATGAATGTAATGAGCGTTTTGGAAGTCAGCTCTTAGGTTATACTATAGTAGGTTTGTTTCGAGCACCTTCTGATGTCCGTCGGGCGCGGCGTCGTCCCAGCTGAGCTTCTTGACGCGCGCGGGGATGGTAGCGGAAGGCCACGCCACCCCCGAGCGCCCCGCGCCGCCCCCGCGCGCCCCCAGGTGGTCGCTCATGAGCGCCACGCCGCCCGCCCCCGCCCCCGCCCCCACCCCCGCCCCCGCGCCCGGGCTGGCGCTGGGCGGCAGAGGGGCCACCTTGCTGCGCGGGAAGCGCTGTGACTGACGACCTGATGATGCGCCTGCTGAAAAAACTCAGCAAGTAGCACCAAACTTCTTCATCTTCCTCAGTATCACTATGTAGTGATTCGGAACTTAATGTGTGATAACAGAACTGACAAACTGAAATATAACTTACTATGATGTCCACCATGCGACGCATCCTGCTGCAGATCTAAGCTAGATGTAGAGTTAGCCAAGATAGTGCTGGCTCCCGCGCTGACACTTAGCAGCGAGCCCGATGAGCCTGCAGGTCGCAACACCCCCACCCCACTGGTGGGGAGCACTCCGGTGACCCCTGTGCTCACGTGGGGGCTGCTGGGGTTGGCAGAGTTGTGGTGCGGCGTGGGGGCAATTGGATCTGCCGGTGGCTTCTCGTGCGTCACGTAGCCGGTGCCCGACCCGCCGGCGCTGCGCTTCGATCGACGACGACTGTAGGTATATGATTAAGGTCATTTCAGGTTAACAGTACAACAAGAAAAAAAAGAAGTAGTTTGAATTAGAAATATTAAAAGAAAATACGTTCCAAGAAACAAAATTGAAGATGTGTGCCGTGCCATGCCGAATAGTCGAGGGTGCGCTGGACGTACAACAAAGTATCGCTTGTCGCATTCCTACTCACACTCTGTAGATGTACCCGAGCAGCGCACACACGAGCAGCGCCAGCGCCGCCAGCGCGGCCGCGAACAGCGCCAGCACGGCGCCCGCGTGATATAATGTAACATCATTCCCTACTCACACTCTGTAGATGTACCCGAGCAGCGCACACACGAGCAGCGCCAGCGCCGCCAGCGCGGCCGCGAACAGCGCCAGCACGGCGCCCGCGTGATATAATGTAACATCATTCCCTACTCACACTCTGTAGATGTACCCGAGCAGCGCACACACGAGCAGCGCCAGCGCCGCCAGCGCGGCCGCGAACAGCGCCAGCACGGCGCCCGCGTGATATAATGTAACATCATTCCTACTCACACTCTGTAGATGTACCCGAGCAGCGCACACACGAGCAGCGCCAGCGCCGCCAGCGCGGCCGCGAACAACGCCAGCACGGCGCCCGCGTGATATAATGTAACATCATTCCCTACTCACACTCTGTAGATGTACCCGAGCAGCGCACACACGAGCAGCGCCAGCGCCGCCAGCGCGGCCGCGAACAGCGCCAGCACGGCGCCCGCGTGATATAATGTAACATCATTCCCTACTCACACTCTGTAGATGTACCCGAGCAGCGCACACACGAGCAGCGCCAGCGCCGCCAGCGCGGCCGCGAACAGCGCCAGCACGGCGCCCGCGTGATATAATGTAACATCATTCCCTACTCACACTCTGTAGATGTACCCGAGCAGCGCACACACGAGCAGCGCCAGCGCCGCCAGCGCGGCCGCGAACAGCGCCAGCACGGCGCCCGCGTGATATAATGTAACATCATTCCCTACTCACACTCTGTAGATGTACCCGAGCAGCGCACACACGAGCAGCGCCAGCGCCGCCAGCGCGGCCGCGAACAGCGCCAGCACGGCGCCCGCGTGATATAATGTAACATCATTCCCTACTCACACTCTGTAGATGTACCCGAGCAGCGCACACACGAGCAGCGCCAGCGCCGCCAGCGCGGCCGCGAACAGCGCCAGCACGGCGCCCGCGTGATATAATGTAACATCATTCCCTACTCACACTCTGTAGATGTACCCGAGCAGCGCACACACGAGCAGCGCCAGCGCCGCCAGCGCGGCCGCGAACAGCGCCAGCACGGCGCCCGCGCCGCCCGCGCCCGCCGCCGTGTCCGCTGTCTGCAGCAGGCGCTCGTTCAGGTGAACTGTCACTGGCACTGATGTCTGCCAACACACAACCAAATTACTTTACACCTACGCCTCTTCTTCTATGAGGGGGATAGGCCGCCGCGGGAGACGCCCATGGCGCCGGGCGCCGCGAGACGACTCCCGGCCACCGTAGATGCGGGCCTGTGGGCGGTGAGCAATGGGTAGTTCACCGTCCGTCCGTCGATTGACGACAGGCCGTGTCGACGGCGCGTTCGTGTTTCACGCGCGCCTCAAAGAGAGTCAGCAAAGCAGAGGGGCTTGCCAGAGCCTCCGCCTGCCGGGGTTGCGGGTTGTTCGAAAGAGATACCGCGGCCTCGGAACGTAAAGGGCAATAGAAGAAACATGGGTGGGTTTTAGTCAGTACAAGTCTGACATGCCCCCCCGCTCCGCCCAGAGCGGGGGAAGTCATTGGATGATTTCCTACCCGAAAAAAAAAGGGGGATAGGCCCGAATAAGAGCACGCGGTACGACTATATCAATGATGTGGAATAGTCAAAAAGAGGGATCCAAGGATATTTCCTTAAGACACTCCTGATTCATTGTGAGCAGATAAATGTTAAAACAGCACAAAGCTTGTCGTTTTTGTGCGAAAAGATCTGTGAGTGACATATTTTTTCAATGTTTTCAGCCATTTCTGTCCCCCTAAAATCATATTGCTCACATTTTATTTAATAATGTATGTTTCTTATTATTTAACTGTGTCAAAAGCATTGGTCGTATCTAGAAAACATAATTATGACATTGCATGGTGATTTGTTGGCTATTAGCTAGCGGTGTTGACTTGGCTTGAGTCGAGGTCAATAGTGTAACGAGTGAGCGTACCTGTCTGGGTGGCGCTCCGGAGTCCACAGCAGTAGCGACGACGTGCAGCACGGACGAGTTCAGCGAGCGAAGTGCGCCGCCACGCAGGAACATGTCGCCCGTCGAGTTGATGTACAGCATGCTGTAACATGACCAAGGGTTTTACCGTCATTATGATGCTGAATGTAACTGGCCTGTGGATGATCTCTCTCCGAATGAAAGTGGAATAAAGAATGCACTCGTGTCTGCGCACAAATTTGTATATATCGCTCTCTTAGTCTTCCCTGACAGTGGCTGCCAAAAAAACGACCGAAAACTGTCAGAAGTACTATAAATATGTATGTGCAAAAGCACTGACTTTCTATGTTATCTGGTTAAATAGGACTTACTCAGCTCCGGAACCCCTGAGCGTGAGCGTGACGGTGTCCTTCTTGTCTCCGTCAAACACGTCGAGCCTGCCAACAGGCAGAAGCTCAACGTCGCCGTGAGGGTCCTCGTCCACGCGGAACTCATACTGCGGGTAGCGGAACCGCGGCTCCCACTCGTTCACGTTCAGCACCGTGATGTTTATTGATGCAGTGTCGTTCTGCAATTAAATATAAAATATTAACACATCTTTATATTTTTTATAGATATCGTTTTAATGTGTTGTACTAGTTAAAAAAAATGTAAACAAAGAAACGGACATTTAATTTTTGGGTAGATAACACAGTCTTACCGAGACGCCGTCTGTGACCATGACCTGGTAGTGGTACTGATCGCTGGTCTCGTAGTCCAGCGGCCGGCGCAGCACCACCTCGCCCGCGCTGTTGATCGCGAACTTGTCCAGAAACGAGCGGTCCGACACGTAGAACTGCAGGTTGTTCTAAACACCGAGAAGAATTAAAAAAAATTGAGAATTATTTCACAAGTTTAGATTTGTTGGGTTAGGGCATTACGAATCCACCTATACGGTAATCCACCTACCTACCGGTAGGGCCTCTCGGTCTCGAAAATTGCGAGTCTCGACGATTTTCTCGTAATTACGATTCTCGAGACTTTTACTTTTGCTCCCGAGAAAAAGAAAGAAAACGAAAATATCGAGACAAAAATATTTGACGGCGTGGTGTGTAGCGTGAGCAGCGTGGCGCCGGGCGCGGCGGCCTCGCTGACGGCGGCGGAGTACTGGCGGCGCCGTGCGCGTGGTATCTATGTTACATACGTGTTGCATGTGCACGGGCGGCGGCGTGGTGTGCAGCGTGAGCAGCGTGGCGCCGGGCGCGGCGGCCTCGCTGACGGCGGCGGAGTACTGGCGGCGCCGTGCGCGTGGTATCTATGTTACATACGTGTTGCATGTGCACGGGCGGCGGCGTGGTGTGCAGCGTGAGCAGCGTGGCGCCGGGCGCGGCGGCCTCGCTGACGGCGGCGGAGTACTGGCGGCGCCGTGCGCGTGGTATCTATGTTACATACGTGTTGCATGTGCACGGGCGGCGGCGTGGTGTGCAGCGTGAGCAGCGTGGCGCCGGGCGCGGCGGCCTCGCTGACGGCGGCGGAGTACTGGCGGCGCCGTGCGCGTGGTATCTATGTTACATACGTGTTGCATGTGCACGGGCGGCGGCGTGGTGTGCAGCGTGAGCAGCGTGGCGCCGGGCGCGGCGGCCTCGCTGACGGCGGCGGAGTACTGGCGGCGCCGGAAGCGCACGCCAGCGGCTGCGCCGGCTCCTCGGCTGATGCTGAGCGTGGCCAGCGCGTACCGATCCGCATTGTCTACCTGAGTCGCCTGTAACCACGGACATATAGGTACGGGTTAACATTTACATATTTCAATTTCCATTACACCTACTGAATAAGACAGACACTCACAAACTTCTTATAAATCTTAAAGTTTTCATTTTTGTAATGAACGCAACACATACATTTTCACAGTAATTTACAAAAACTGAATTGCTCTAGGTATACAATGTACCTTTATAACGATGGTAACAGGCTGGCTCAGCTCGTCGATGAGCTGCTTGGTGGCAGCCACCTGTCCGGTGTCTTTGTCCACGACAAGCAGGCGCCCATTGTCGCCGGTGGCGGAGTACGCGAGCGGCGCGTTTATGCCCACGTCCTGGTCCACCGCGGAGATCGGACCCGGTAATATGGACAGTATCGTACCCTGAAATACCAACCACATATTTAGTTGAAGCTTGAGGTCGTCGGTTTGGTTGTCAGGTCGGGCAAAGTGTTATTTCAGTTACAAACACAGTAGCAGCCACGGGGCATGGATTTATCCCCTTGTTCCACGATACTTGGAGTAGTCACCGCTCTCTCACTCAAAATAGGTATTCATTGCAATCCATAATGTACCCTGTACAGCTACATTTTGGCTAAGTACGTAGATGAGTAAAATATCTAATTTATTTTTAATTAGTTATTTTGAATCTGGATTTTTGCGAACTATTTTGCTGTTTGTCGTATGTTGGTAATAATTCTTTTCAGCTTTCTTAACATAAAACGTTTCTTAATTTTCATAAACATTTCTCTGGTTTCCCCGGTTTTCTCACTTGCCCACACAAACGAGTGAATGAGTGTATGCCCCACGCAAACTTTCCATCTTTCGTTTGGTCTACCTCGCCCTAAGTCCCTATCATATCTATCGTCATTCAAATTAATCACTCTTTTAGTATTATAAACATTACCTCTTTGGCATCATCAGGCAGTGTAGCAGTGTAATGCTCGTGCGTGAACTTGGGGTTCTGGTCATCAGCGTCGAGTACTTGCACTTGCAGCACCGTGTCGTTGTGCAGAGGAGGTGTCCCCGCGTCTTGTGCGCGCAGAATCACGGTAAAGTTGCTTAGCGTCTCGTAGTCCAGAGGTTTCTTCACCACTAAAACGCTGTCCAACTCGTTTGGGAAGCCCAGGTATTCCTGACGATTGGAAAGGTAGGGTAGGTATGGAAATTATACAATAGCTTGGTTAAGATTTTTTATTTACTTCACTTTGTATTTTATAGGTTTTGTTTTATTTAACGCGGTGATGATATAACCCGTCTTAATAATATACATTTCTTCTATTCAACCGCAAGTCAAGGAGTGTCTGCCAACATCAGGTAGTTTATGTTGGTATAAGTAGTCTTACAGGTCTCGATTTTCGATATTTGACAATACCGGTAGTCAGGAACCAAACAAAGGTGTTCCCGAAGAGTATTGTATTATCGCAAATGGGTTTTGCAGGTTTGACTGGACGCCGACCCCAGCACAGTTGGGAGTCAAGACAAGACTATGATAAAGTGGTCTCACATGGTTGGGTCCGGGCAGCACGGAGTAGTGTATGGTGGCGTGCGGGCCGGGCTGGTCGGCGTCCGCGGCGCGCGCGCCCACGGCCACGCGCGTGCCCACGGCCGTCAGCTCGGACAGGCGCACGCGGTAGGGCGCGCCCAGCCACGCCGGCGCGTTGTCGTTCACGTCCCACACGCGCACCGACACCGGGATTATGAAGCTCTACAACAGTACAGCAGCTGTTAGTGTAGCTATCCTGACACAGCAGTTATGGCAACCGAGAAACTATTGGCGGTAGCATTAGATA
The DNA here is from genome assembly GCA_958449745.1 of Ochropleura leucogaster. NCBI lineage: Eukaryota > Metazoa > Arthropoda > Insecta > Lepidoptera > Noctuidae > Ochropleura > Ochropleura leucogaster. The sequence continues at coordinate 20,623,471 of OY288203.1, forward strand.
GTTCCAAGTATCGTCATTACGGCAAAAACAAAACAAAATCGTTTGACTGTGCGAGAGGGATAGATGAGAGGAAGGATGGAGAAGGGTCAAAATTTGAATTTAAGCTATCATACTGTACGCTCTTACTGATACATTATGTATTTATACACAAAGCAAACGCGCTTATTTAATAAAAAAAAAATGCTAGTTATTTCAAAATAGCTATATTACCTATTGGTCAGATTGGGATTGGGTTTTGGTAACACCAATTACGACGAGCTTTCACGGATCACAACATGTTGTAATTTAGGCTTCTGATAGGGAACACTAATGGAGTATAACATTTTAAGGCATCGCAATTCCCAGTGATGGTCAGTCGTGTTGTCATTTACAGTGTCTTCCACAAAATCACAAAACTCAATTATAATGAAATGTCTGCACCTATTGGTAATTTGTAACTAACCGGATCAGTGGTCCGTCTCCTGTCACAGCGCACGTTCACGTACACATTGGAAGGGCCCTTCTTCTCCTCGCGATCTAACGCACGCAGCAGGGTTAAGTTCTTAGTGCCGGGCGCGATACCCACGGCCGCCCCCTTCTCCTGCAGCCGTAGGGTTATGTCGCCCTGCTCCTCTGAAGGATCGCCATTTACACTCAAAGTACCTGTAACGTACATAAAAATTCTAGATAAATAAATTCTTTATTAAAGGTAACTTCTCTTTTTTGGCTAATAAATCAAATCGTAATAATTTAATCAGCTTTACGAGGCATTTATAGTAGGTACGCCAGCGTTCGCCCGCGGCTTCGCCCGCGTTAAATTTGGGGTAACACAGTTCCTCTTGCGCATTATTGATTTGTAATAGCAACGCTAAGTTTTCCCTTTTCTTCCCTCTTTCTCCCTCACATCCCCCTTTTTTAAAATAAAAATTAGCCTATGTCCGTCTCCTAGTTCCCAACTATCTCTGTACCAAAATTCATCAAAATCGGTTTAGCCATTAAAGCGTGAAGAAGTAACAAACAAACAAATAAACTCACTTTCGCTTTTATAATATTAGTAAGGATATAGTTTAATTATTAAATTGTTTGGCAACAAATTATTATTATTATTATATAATGGCCTTGTTATCTAAAGGGAACTGTATATTGCGTCTTCTTACAGCAACAAGATAAAGAATGAGTTCGTTGCAAATGGAATGAAAGTCGAAAGATGTGGAAATAAATAAATACATACAATAAATGAATAAAGTAATGATTCTTGTAAGTGCATTCATATTTGGCCTTCTGTCTGGCGATCGACACTGAGTAGGAGGTAAAACTTGCTTTAAATGTCAAAGTGTTCGTTTATTGAGAGCCACTTACCAATTACACTTCCGACGGGTGTATCCTCGCTGATGAAAAAGCTTTCCACAGCACCGCCGTTCATCAAGTAGCAGCGACTGTCCTGGATGGCTGTAACACAAGCAATCATCTGTCATAAGGACACCTCGTTGTGAGACTGGCTTATTGGCGCAGCTTTGCAGTTGCAGTCACAGACAGCGACTTATTTTTTTTAGCGCAATTTTACTGATTTTCATCCCTCTAGAACATGCGTTTGATTTAACTTATTGGTTTACCTCCGAGCCTCTCTGCGTGTGCTGCACAAACAAAAAGTTATATTCGTTACACATGTTGGTGATTCATTGAAAAGTGATCTACTACTTACCTCTACGACTACCTTATATTAAATTCAGAGGGAGAGCTGAGTAACGGTGATAGCAAACTATTCTAGAAATACTGATGCGGTTATTGGCACAACCATCCTACAAGGAATCAGGAGTGACGAACATCTCAATAAACTAATGACTAATCATATTTACTTCTCAATACATCGAATGGAAACTCTATTTATTCATATTTGATAATGGTCCAAATGTGGGTCAGTATAGTAAGGTCTTTGTCAATGAAGTTATAGATAGCAGATAGTGTAGATACATCGATATTATAATGTTTTCAGTTTTCAGGTCGCGGCGTTACCACGTCCACTTATCTATCCAGGACAATGGGGGTGGGTGGGAGCGGGGAGGGAGGTCATTTCCTCCTTGTAATGGAACGTTTACCCACTTTTATACTTACTGACTTGAATAAATGGAAATATGCAAATGACTTTACCGTTGGAAACGGACTTTCGGAATCAGGTGTTTAAAATATTTTGAAGACTTCGTTAGGGTTTATAGTGCCAAAGCTTTTGTTGGTATCAGCTTATTCCTTATTTGGCAAACGTCCTTTGCAAGTGACCCCTAATAGATCGTGCTGTGGATATGAACCACTGGCACTCGTGAGCCCGTGTTGGTCAATACAAACACTTGTTGAACTTAGTGCAGCGATGCATAATGATTGCTATATGACTATACGTTAAAAATCACTTCCAAACGTTCGCAAAGGAAGTTTCAAATTTTGTAATTTCCTTTCTTATGTGTCATGTGAGTACGGTACGGCATTCAACAAGTTCATTAAACAGGTTTAGAGGTGAAAAAAGCGGGGATGGCACAAAAAGTGGGATTTATGAAGCGCCGCGCAGCGGAGCGAGACCGCGTGGCGCGGCGGCGTATGCGCTCCGATGTGAGTCATTGTGCAGGCGCAAGACGATGTGCGCCCGACTGCGGGTCACGATCAGACATGCTAGACATCACCTAGATCTAGCCTAGCGTAAGCAGATTTCAATATAATAACATTTCAAATATATAAATAACATTGCAAAACAACACTGTCTAGTCTACATTTAGTTACTACACCATTCACAATGGTTCTAAAATATTGTCTCCCTTACTTATTCAGAATACGCATTTTTCTTTACCGGCTGTAGAACGTGAAAATAACGTTAACTGCCATTATCATCATTACAGCTATTTCCTCTGCGACCTATCACGAATTGCACACGAACGCGACCTATGACCGCACGCACCCAAAGTGACCATCATCGTTACCTCATCTCGGCATATCAACCTACTACATACATTATACGTAGCAATAAACTACTATAATAAGTGGAGGTGTTCACAGTTCCATCGCGAATGATGACCGCTCAGTGAAAGTGAGTCGAAAGCGTCCGGTGGACTAACAAGCGATTTTAAAATGTTAATTAAATATTGTATTACGTTTGCAAATACATAATATTATAAACGCTGATGTAGGTACTCTGCTACGTGGTTCTCTTACAGAGTTATAAATTATGCCAGTTAACATGAAGCACTACCTACACTATAACGTCTGCAGCTAAAGGGGCTTGTCCAAATAGATGTCCAAATAAATCCGTTTTCTGCGCTTTTTTTAATGGCATCTTGCAGTTCAAGCAGGAGGTTGTCGTCTGCTTGACCGGATAATTCCTGTGGTTTGGTTGCCTGGCAATTAAGGCCTCCAGGCAGGGCAAGAAACTTACAAACTAAGAGACTAAGCGCCAAAGGCACCCCCTGTGAGGTACGAACCTCGGCTTAGAACGTCGCTGGGTGGGATAGCAAAGGAACAGGCTGGATCTGAGTAATCAAAGTTGCGCTCATGGTCACGCGCTTTTATAGTGCGTTACCACTCAAGAGATGGTGTGTAGCTTTTGCAATGATTCGCATATTTTTATCAGGCCCATAAACACTAATATCTGGTCTGTTCGTGTTTCTATCTTAAGCACCTGTCAAGATGTCCCTAACCGCAATGCAACAATCTACCAAATAAAATGCAATACAATATTAGCCAAAAACAATAGTATATAATATGTAGTAACAGTAAAATAATTTTCTCTGAAAAAGCAGAGAAAACTACACTTAATAGGTCATACACGATGCACGGTCAAGGAAAATTATTTTCTGCTTTTCTGCTAACCACGGTCACGCAATTCTGAGCTACAAGGGTCGACGCCCTGTGGGGTTGTTGGTACTTGTTGCTCATAGTCTATGTGGCGACATTCGTCCAGTTTCAGCTTCATCAGACTCCCTGAGAAGTTGAACGTTTTAAACAAAGCAAGAAGACTAAGTAGAGGGATTGGAAGATTTTGTTGAACTATTTCTTTTTAGTCGCGAAGAAGCGGTCACGCATTGTGTCCATATAAGTTAATAGCTGGCATCAATACAAACAAGTAATTATTGTATGAGACAAAATCTTTTAAAGTGTACTATTTCCGAAATATTAGCCACCAAAGACGTGCTGATTGCGACATTTGTAACTTTAATGGCCTATATAGAAATATCTCGTAAATGCGCTTTGAAAGATTTCCTCTGATATAAAACTTGTTTGTATTGATGCCAGCTATTAATTTATATAAGTTCTATGAGTGAGTGACTAATAAGATTAATGTTGTAGGTACGAAAAGATTGTAACAATTGTGTAGGTATATCTTGAAAACGTGACGCTTTAGAAGATTTTGTACCATACACTTATTAGTATTGATAACATCTATTGAATACAATTAAAATAATACAGCGGAAGTCAGGCAGGCCAAACATTAAAAGTTCTATAGGACATCATCGGCCAGGATTGACCAGAGCATTGACTAACCGAGATACTTGGAGGAGGTGAAACAATCTAGTACCGCTAAAAAATATTATTTTACAAAAAAAAAACGTTTCTAATTAGTAAATTGACAGAAATTGAAATTGAATACTACTACGTGAACCAGTGCGAGACCGCAAAGTTTCATGGAGGTTGTTGGATGTGGTAAGCACAGAAACGCCAACCGGCTGGTGTGATGATGTGGGAGACAATTGGACGTCTTGCAGTACAATGATAATGATTATAATTAGTGCAAAGGTAACGATTATGATTACATAGGATTATACTATCCATCTTCAGTGCTTCTAAATACGTTGCTTCCTCTACAAAACTACGTGGCATGCACAAACACTAGTGAATACGACACTACACGTATGGAGGTCTGGTGGAGTGCGCACCGCGGGCTGTGCTCACTCACCGCGGGACTTGATCGACAGCGCTATGGCGGCCACGGTGGGGGGCGCGGGCTGCGCAGGCGCACCGCTCGCCGCGTCCTCATCCTCGCCCTCGCCCACGCGCCACGAGAGCCGCCCTGCATCACCAGCCAGGGTTACAATGATTTAGGAGGCAGTTGCTGGTTGCTGCACGGAGTGTTGGCGACTGGCTCCCCCATTATATGGTAAGTACACATAACTGGCGACATTTAGATAAACTACAACTACCTCAACACTGCAGTGAAAACTGGCATGCCTATTAGGTTTATCGCCTGCTTTTGCACTTAATAACATAAAACATTACTAAAAGTTTGTTGAACTCTCCCAAACTTTACGATTTGACCTTTTACATGAACACCGTACACAAAGTGTACCGAAATATTGTAAAAATCATAACTCTCCCGCGGCTCATTATCGTAAATTCCCACGCTTCCGTCGGCGTCCAAACAAAATAGTGAAACAAAACAATCTGTGATAAAGTTAGTCAAGTTAATGAAACGTTTTCATGGCAGGTGCGCAGAGCGGCGCAGGGGCAGAGACAAGTGGGCCACCGGAAGGCGGTCGCGCTATAAATCCCCCTCGCCACTTCCGGCGGCTCCGGACAACATGGCGAGTCCATAATAACTGAATGTGGGTCGGACACTCCTCGGTCCCGTCATTCTACAAAACCATACAGCCTTCCCTCTCCAAAAAAACATCAAAACTTTCAGTTTTGTTTTCGTATAGCAGGCTTCTGAACAAACATGGTACGGTTTTAGGTGCAAGCTTACAGTCAGTCAACCAATAGATGTTCTGCTTAGCAAGTTATCCACCTCTCATTTGACATTGTAATTCAACCAGAGGCGTACGGGCGGCATTAGAACTCTGAAACTGGGACACATGCTGTAATCATCATGCACATCATTATTGATTATTATTATTGATACGGATGATTGATGTGTACAGGAAGGATATAGTACAGTTCTATAAGAATTGATCATTGACATCTTGATCAAACTAGGTTTCCAAAACCTGAAATGCTATGAAACCATTAATCTAAAAGGAAATTAATGAATTCACTTATACATTCCACTCTTTTATGTAGGTTTTAATTTACTATGGCATCCCCTTAGTATATATGATAGCTTGGGGTTTCAAATATTAATATTGCACTTGCAGTAATTGCACGTGAGCCGACCCGACCATTAGCGTGCAATCCTAATGCTTCACACGCAAACCTGCTTGTTCCGAAGACTTCGTTTGATTGTTATACTATTTGATTGTGATAAACAATTATAATTTTCGTTGCCGACCTAGGTAATATTTTGCATGCACACAATAAGAAATTTTATAAAGACCTGTTGTATCTCCGAGATCAAGAGGGAAAGCCATCTTTTCACTTACAAGCTGTGCTGACAGTTAGTTTCCAATAATTTCAAGGACAATTTATTCTATAAACGACGGTTACGTGCAGGCTGCGGCCTGTGGCTGGGGAAAGGCGGACGCGATCTCATCGAGATGACTATCAGTAGAATTACGAGCTGACGATAGTTTCCGATCTGATTCGTCATCTCCGACATTACTGCATTACGCGCCTTATTACCAGATAATGGACGCTTAAACGATTTATCTTTACTTTCATCTCAATATACGGCGTGTTCATTGTCAGCTTGTAATTATGTATTGACTTATTACTTCCATTATTGTTGGACGTACGTAAGAGACTTCGTGAGTGGTTATTTTTATTATATTATTTTGTAAAACAGCTTTCGAAATCTCCCGACTATTAAAGCAACAATTTGCAATGGAAAGCTTCAACAATTGCTCCGTGTCCGGTATTAATGTCTTCATTTTACATCGTGTTGTAAAAGTTTGTGGCACAGGGAGGAGTGTTGAAAAATGTCGTTAAAACTTGGTAGATGTGTGCGTGGCAAGTGGCGTGCGCGGCGGAAGCACGCATGGCGGCGCGCGACCCCACCGCGCACCGCGCACTGCGCACCGAGCACCGCCCGCACTCCGCTACTACACGACCACCAGTGAGTTGGGACATGCCACCGAACTGACCACCTTACCTTATAATATAGGGTAGCTTTTAAAAGAGAGTTTACTAAGAAAACAATATGAGCATCTTTGAAAGCTTTACCAGCACCAAGGTTTCTTATTTCATTCCATCACCAGGTACACCGGTAGGTATATTTAACTTTGAAGTACCCTGTTTTACTCCCTTCTCTGACCTATTAACTGATCACGTTTCTAAGAGTATTTCCGTCTGCAAAGTTTGTGTTGTTAATATATTGCAGCCTTTGTGCTACAGACTGAATGAATTGTACAACTTTGCAGGGCAGGATTGATTAGTTGTCACTGTAAACCGTGACATGATTTTAATTTAACGTGTTACAATCAATTTTCGCCGCTATCTATTTGTAATCTGTGAGAACTCATAACCGCTATAGTTAACTGCCCACATCAGAACCTATTACTGAAGATTCTCCGGTCTATATTTGAGTAATGAAATGTCAATTAACTGCAAATGACCGTCGCATTTACACCATGAATATGAATCGTCTTCGCAAAGAAATAGAGTGTTGCGCCGGCGCACCGCGGCGTGGTCATTATGTAACGGTAAAAACAAATCAAATTTAATTCAGATTAGATTGACAAATTAATTTTGATTCGATATTCATTTTGCCGTTGAGCTACATCAATCAATTTGAGTTTCGACTTGCAATGTTGTCTAAGAGAAATATTATGTCGGTAAATATTAAGCTCTGTGGGGTTAGTATGACGTACTAAACCACGAGACGCTGTATAGCTCTGTCTCCTTCCTACACTGCACATGGTAGCCCATCTGATCACAGTTGTTAGACGTAGTTAAGATATTACAGGGAGATAGGATGTAACATGTATGGGAACTTTTGGGCATTAAAATATAGACATCGTTATCTTAAAACTACAACTGAATGAGACGAACTCTAAAACTTGTATAAACGCACAGAATGAAAATCATGTAACTAAGATAAGAGAAAAATCATAGTATAATTAACAACTTAAGACAAGTTAAGGATTTCCTCCGCCTAGTGGTGGATAAGTACCGTATTCCTATAACCTCGAGCACCTTCATCAGTTGACGCATTAGAAACAAAAGGAAGAGTCTGTTTTGTTAGCCGCTGATTATTAACGACGATTTGGAGAACAATGAATTTCCGACAGCTTACGTTAAACGTACCTACACGATTATTATCTTGCTTCACCAATATGTTTCAAGTTCATATGTATGTACAAGTAGGTGCATACGAAGACACCCTAAAGATACCTACATTTACTGAAAGAACCGCTGTCATAACTGAACTGCACCGGCAGGCAACTTATGAAAATATTATATGCTACTCCTTATGCAAAAATCTTTTTACAATCTAAAACCAACGTTGTCAACATGAAAAATGGTTATGCCCTGAGCCAACAAAGATACACGGAAAATAAGTTGCGACTTCAAAATACAAGCCAGTGAATATTATAAGTGAACTGAACAATTAGCGGCACGTCTGGTGCCTGCGCCTGCATCACGCCACACTAGAATGAACGTAAGTTTCAAAAACATTAGTATGTAGACCACGACACGTTGCTCCAATTTTTACCTCAATATCCATATTTCATACCTTTCTTGCGTGCCACCTAAGAATATATTACACGATTGAAATCTTAATTGTTATTTAATTTTTGAAGTGTTAACGTCTAACCATGTTTGCACGAACTTTCCATGAACTTATATTGAAAGATAAAGATAAAGATAAAGAGATAAAGATATATTTATTTTGTAAAACATGAGTGTGTATAAAGATGATAAAATTTGTAAAGTTGCTACATGTTTTGCCATCTAGGAATGGCGTACAAAATTTTTTGGCTTAAGCCATGCGTTGAAGTTAAAATTAGACATAAAATTTATAAAAAACAAAAACATAAAAATAAACAAAGATATAAAACGTAGCTTAAATTTACAAGAAATGTCGTAATTGCATTTATTTGTTTTCAATCATTTAAAAATTCTGATAGGCTGTAGTAACATTTGGTTAAAAGGAATTTTTTGAGTTGTATTTTAAAGACTCTATTTGGTAGTTCTTTAATAAGTTTGGGGATACCTATTTTGATTGAATTTTTATTATATTAGATTGAACCCTAGGAAGTAATAGACCTTGCATGCCCGCTTCCTTGTGTGCTTAGCAAAGTAGAGCACTCGGCTTAGTTCGATTACATTTTCATATTAAATCGACGATTAGATTGCAAGAACACGTTGTATCATGACTAGGTTCAATTTCATCTACATACCAAGTGACTTGCGCAATCATATTACAAATTCGACAGCTGGACATACCTATGTATGGTGTATTAAGTAAATGCATGTAGAACAAACGACTACATGCATTTGTAATGAATGTATCACCAAATTCTGGGCATAAAATGTGTTGCGATATTTCCCGTGGTCGGTTGTCTTGTCACCGCACCGTTACCTCACTGGGTATGAAGCCGGAGGAAGTTGCGACCTGGACAGCGGTCTATGAACAATGGAGCACCGCGACCGATCGGACGATCGCCCGCTAGCCGCTAGTGAAGCTGTTGCAATGTTGTGACTTGAGACGCCTAACATGTTGCTAAGGCGTACAATAACACTGTACTGCTGTATACTAACCTACATCAATATTTATCACTTTAAGATAATATTTTGACTGAATACTGACAAATTAAGCCCTTGCGTGAATCGCAAGCGGATCGAAGCGAGACTGCGTCTACGTGTGAACAAATTATTGAACCACATGATATCATTAGAAATGCTACATTATTATGGTCTATAATCGGGACTGTTACTTCTTAATACAGGCTATTTCATAGCTTAGCAAGAAGAACAGCACGTCACCCACCTGATTGTCAGAAATCTATAACAACCCACTTTGTGAAACCTGTACTACAATCTGTTTTTATATAAATAAAGAATATTATTATTATTATAATGAGTACAGGCGTTGGCGTTTGGCTTATTTCACGGAGGGAACAATTAAGTTGAGCCCTTTAATTTACGTAAACGAAGTGTTCGCCATCCGGTGTTGGCTCACAGCGGGACTCGGTGCCGGTGTTACAGTACCATTATCAGTTTCTTTAACTGTCATAGTTGTGATTGGCGCAATTGTTAATTGTACCGATAGATCACAGCTGTTGATTGCTGCACGGTATTCACTATCTCGACTGGATTAGTTCGTGTCGTGTAGCTCGTGTGTCGTGTTCAAGGTTCACGCTTTTCTCCCCGACATGCTCAATTATAATCTTGGCGTTACTAGTGGCCAGTTAGATAGAACCATTTAAATCACGTATAGTAGTTTTCTTTTATTGTTTCATACACCATGCACGGGCCAACGTGGTTATTTTTACGTTTTCTACATTTTGACTGAACACAGAAAGGTTACGTGCAGCTGAAATAAGAATATAAAGATGGATACTCTATTAAATAGAGATAAATAGATACCTACGATAAACTTAAAGAGCTGAAATAAAAATGGAAATCTGCTGTCATGGTTCGGACATGTGATGTGGTGCAGAGACATGCAGGGTATGTCGATGTCATGACGAATGTTGGAGAGCAAACGTGAAGAAGTAAGTGGAGAACACCAAATACGCGCTGAATAGATTATGGTGTAAGTGTTATGACTAGATTTTTTTTTAAAGCATAACCGTGGGGTAGGCAATGCTTAAAAATACCTAGGATTTTCGTTTGTATAGTGCATCGGCAGCACACATTAATTAACAATAGCAGTGCAGCAAGTGCCGTTCTTATTCAGCGGTCGGCGACCCGCCCCCGCTGCCCGCCGCCGCTCCTCCAGAGTTCGCCGGGCGCCAGCCCCACTGGCTCATGGCACGCGACACTACACCACGCCACGAGGAAACCATTCACTTGCACACTGCTAACACAATCAGTGCAAGACAGTGCTAATAGAACGACGGAAACAGATTCATGCAAAATGTGAAATAGGAAGAGTCGAGGGATTATAAAATATGATACGATGCAGAACTTTATCGGTGACAAACCAGTGCAACCTACGGATCATATTACGTTCGAAGATAGTATTGATTCAACCAATCTTTCATCATTGTTTAAATAATAGCCGCTATTCATATTACGGAGAACTTTTTATAGTCAGAATCACAATCAATTTTGCTTAAAATATTATCTAGAACATAAGATTAGACAAAACCCTGACAAGAAAATCTGTGCTACGTTAGTGAGTACTACGTGGAAATGTGTCAACAATTGCCCGGCAGTCGTAGTGGTACCGGCAGGGGGAGAAAGGGGGGCGGTCAGCGAACCGCCCGCGCCCCTTGCCGAACGAAACAACTACCCTTCATTTGTTTGATCGGGCCTCGTTTTTACTGCGATTTCCTTTGTTTGACACACTTCCCTAAAATACTACGTTTAAACAAAAACATAGATTTGTTGGAATTGTTCCAAAATGTTATCTGGCTTGTATTTCTTTTCGAGTGACAAAAATTAAATTGGCGATATGTCAGTTTACAATTCATTTATTTGGAAGAGTATTCTTTGCAAAACAAATGGAACTTTTTTTGCGGATAGGATGTCATGAAAAGGGTAAGTTTCCCCTGCTCTGGGCAGAACGGGGGGGAGTGTCAGTCTTTTACTGACTATTACCCACCCATGTTCCTTCTATTGCCCTTTACGTTCCGGGACCGCGGTATCTCTTTCGAACAAATTGCAACCCCGGCAGGCGCTGGCCCTGGCAGGCCCCTCTGCTTTGCTAACATCTCTTTGAGGCGCGCGTGGAACACTATCGGGCCGTTGACACAGCCTGTCTTCAATAGACAGACGGTAGTCGTCTCGCGGCACCCAACGCACGGGGCATCTCCCGCGGTGGTTGGGTTGGTTTGAGGTTCTCTCCCTCAAACGCCCGTCCACCTCCTTCGCTAGCATAACTGCTTCGCAGAAGGTGTATGTTGGTATGTGCAGGATCCTCCCAAAACTGCAAAGGGAATTCAGACTCAAATAAAATAGTCGAATATATTTCGTTCCTAGGAGGTCGCAACTATAATCTAAAAAACTTCGCCTCGCTTTTGTAAAGAAGAAACTCGTATACTCGCAGACACTTGATCCGCTATACTAGAATGTGATTGCGAAAGTATTCAGCGAGGTATCAAATGGCTCGAGTTTCCTAACGAGGATAATTTGGCGGCGCGCGGCGGCGGCGGTGAGCGTACATACAATACAGAATGGATGCAGAACGTACCGCGCCAAGTTTTGAAATAACAACGAGAGTAATGCCGGCCATTACATCTTTACTTAATATTATAAAGAGGTACGAAATGGTGGTACTTATAATCTCTGGATATTCTGAAATGATTGTACCGAAACCGAACCGTTATTTGTGAGTTTCATAGGCTATCACGCTGCGAGCTACGGGGGCTAAGCAGTAAGTTACGAGAATGCGGGTAAAATTGCGCGGGGAAGAGCTAGTTGGCTATATTAATAAACAGAATGTGCTTATTATATTGGAGAAATAATTAAGATCTAGACGATTCTTAAAAATCCGATTTGATGACGTCAATGTTACCTGAGATTTCTTTGTTTTACTGATGGGAAATCATCACATAACTCTTCCCGCCCTGGGCGGAGAGTATCACACTTATACTAACTAAAACCTATCCATGTTCCTTCTTTTGCCCTTTGTGTTCCGGGTCCAAGGAATTTCTTTCGAATAACCCGCAACCCCGGCAGGCGGTGGCTCTGGTTGGCCTCTCTGCTTCCCGCCTGGAACACGAACGAACCATCGACACGGTCATCACTGAACGAACGGACAGTGTGTGCATACAAACCCAGCCCTTACTCAACGTCCACAGCCCCGCATCTACGGTGGTCCCGAAACAATGTACGCAAAGCCTGACCTATCATATAATAAATACCATAATCCACCTAATTCGTCACACGAGCTTTGAGCAATCATGTAGAACCAATGCTTTCGGTCGCGCGGCACCGCTGTATAATTTTCCGACTTTCCACCCAATTACAATGGATTTGAAAATAAATTTGCGCCAATAGCTGTGATAAGCCACAACGGCATGCAAACGGTCCGAGTAAGCGCACAATGGATCACTTAACGTGCGTCACGTGAAGCTCGCTCAGCGCTCTCCTGGTCAATCATCAACGTTGTGCTGCGCTTGCAAAGCAACGGCCGCGTCGCACGCGCCTTACTGCTGTTATGTCTAAAAGTAGCAGCGTGCTAATTGTACGAACAACTCAATAATTACTGTTCCACATTTAAAACAATAATGTCAATTGTTTCAAAATTATTGCAAACGTGCAAAACTGTTAAAAACAATAACGCAACTGTGAATAATTGTAGGGGTTATTGTGAGAGGTGCTTACCAGCCGCTAGTCGACATTCACAATTCGACAATCAATCGTTTGCTAATTGGAAGTTTGGATCTGCCAAAAGACAGTAGAAAATAATTTCACGCAGCTATTTATTATATAACAATATTTAATTTTGTTTTTCAATACAAAAGCCGTCAGTGATTGTGACTGTAGAATACGAAATAATTGAGCAGATAACAAACTACGAAGGATCATCAGAGATTGCGACACTCATAAGGGACCTAGACAGAAAAACCGGCCATGAGCGTGTCGGGCCACGCTCAGTGTAGGGTTCCGTAGTTTCCCGTCCGTCACCATAAGTGTTCCCAGTTATGAGGCCAACCGAACAATTCGGTAATACCCGATCCAATGTAATAACTACCTACAGCGCCATCTCTCGGGGAATTGGGTTACTAATTAATACAAAGACGTGCAATTTCGGTGGTAATTTTGGATTGCGAGAACCGATTTCAATCATTCGTTTTTGTTTGAAAAAAGATACGTTCAGGATAATAAAATATGTAAACAAAGTTACAAAAAGTGCTTGCATATACGATTATACTACAAACTTAGTCCAGAAATTATTTTGTACAACTTTTTGTCTTTTTTGTACAAAAACTGTTGTGTCAATCAAGTTCAAAATGATTTTCATAGAAAGTCCTTATAAAGTTCTACTTTTCAGATTTTTTCATATTTTCTAAACTTATGGTTCAAAAGTTAGAGGGGGGGGGACACATTGTTTTTTACTTTTGGAGCGATTATTTCCGAAATTATTGACATTATCAAAAAATTATCTTAGTAAACCCCTATTCATTTTTAAATACCTTTCCAACAATATATCACACGTTAGGGTTGAAATTAAAAAAAAAATCACTTCCCACTTTATATATAGGGTGGCTACCCTAATAAAACATTTTTTTTTAATTTTAATTTACCACTTTGTCGGCGTGATTGATATACATATTGGCACCAAATTTCAGCTTTCTAGTGCTAACGGTCACAGAGATTAAGCGAGGACGGACGGACGGACGGACAGACAGACATGGCGAAACTATAAGGGTTCCTAGTTGACTACGGAACCCTAAAAATGGCCAGTTTAACAAAAAGTTCGTCGAAAAAGATGAAAATGCCGTGTCACAGGATGTCTTGCGTAGGGACGTTGCGGCATCTCAGTCTACAGACACGTGTCTAAGGACGGTTTCACCAGTAGATATATAGCATAAAGTGATGTACGCACCTTGTGCATCGATGTCCGGCGTCAGCACGAGAAGCGCGAGGCACAGCGTGAGCGCGCGCATGCTGCCGCTACCGCTTCGGACACATGCCCGCGGCGCGCACGCTTATCCCTCGCACCACACTGTCACTGCAATAAAAGAAAGGCAATTCACGTTACAAATCACTCGCACAGGTGCACAGGTGCACAGGTAGCAAGCAGCTCGTGGAACTGCTAGAGCCACTTATCTTCATCATCCACTGCTCAACCATGGCAACAATGTAGCTGAGTGCATACGTACATAATGCACCCATCATGGCATGGTGGTGCCTTGGCAGAAATGGAGATATTGTTTTTCTTCCTCATCACATAAAAACACAAAGATTGCAATAATTCCTTTTCTATTTTTCAGTCCGTTACGGCACTTCCATATATTCCGCAGCTCACACAGATGGCTCTCTCATGCGTAAAAAAACTTCCTTACTACAACGCTTGCGTAACAATCGTAACAGCAGCATCCTGTTAATAATTGCTGGTAAGCCAGATTGCACCAACCAAAGGCACTGGGTGAAATTTTCAGGTTCATGTAATTAAGTAGTACACACTTATGCACATTCTGCTACTAACAGAGAGTTAGCAGAATGTGAATATACTGCTTGTGTTAGGTAAGTACCTATTAGTTTCAAGCATAACAATTTATTGATTCTATTGAGTCTGAAATAATTATATATAATTTTGATTTTATAGTAGTATTCAAAGCCCTTACAATATCTGGCACGTACCTACTTATAGTAAAATATTTATGTATACAGTTTGCAAGCCGAACCTCTCGGGGCTGTATTTAGAAAGCGGAAAAAACATCAGCATCAGCGGAGCCATCGCTGGCTCATTTCGCTTTCTTCAACCGTTGCCACATTTACATGTGCGCATTGTTTTGGATCACTCTTATATACGGTTACGTATTACCAAAATCATGTGCGGCATTCCTTTCAGCTGAAAAAAATACTATGATATACACAATTGATAATGCAGAAATATTGGAGTTAATAAAACCAACTCTTTGATTACGATCGATCTTATGGTTGCAATTCCGAAGAATTAGGTGAAAGTCAGTGGAATAAACTTTTAATTTAACCGTGATTGATTAGGACTTGGTCTGGACCATAAATGATTGATATGATTTGGGTTTTAGGTAATAATCTCATAGACATTACATTAAGTAGAAACTAATTCAGATTAGATACATCCGTAGAAAAGAATAACAAAGATCAAAAGAAAAAGTTATCGGTTCACATCAGAGTTAACTGTCAATTTGTGATGCTCGTTAACATCTTAATAGCATTGTAGTATCGAATTGTCTCCATATTGGAGAAATGCTGAGATAGCTTCATGCTACGGGGAGGCATACCTAGACGTAGTAAGGCATTATTCAATCTGTCGTCGGAATGTGAAGCAGAATGGGCCGTAGCCATGGGAGTCGAGAGCACGGGGTCATTGTCTGTACTGCCGATAGCATTACGGGATCTGCTCGAGCTGTGTCACTGGGCCACATTACCACATGACATGTAAGCGTAGCAGTATTAGCTGCTGGTACTTCAGAAAGGATCTTTTTAGTATCTATCTATTTAGTTGTCAAATAAAAAGTGTGGTGCTTTCTTCGCATACCGAGCTCCAGCTCCACGACCATAGATCTAATAACTGCCTGTTCTTCCTTTATTGTCTCAACGTTAGGTCAGGTCACATATAATGCAATATAACATGATTAGCTAGCGATGTATTTATGTCAAGGGTTCTCGGATCATATTCCACGTAAAGTCGAGCATAAGCGAAGGATAATAAAACCTGTTGGTACACATGAGTGCGCAGGCGCAGCGCAGCCGATCGGCTATCGAGTGCCGACAGTCGAGGGGCGTCACGGACTTACAATTTCATCTAGCGAATACCTTGCGCATCGAGCAAAGGCACATTGAACATGAGTTTTTTACAGTCTATTTATTTTTTAAACAAATATCTAACTACCAATAAGTATGAACCTAATCCACCATTTTTTTTTATGAAACTGAATAAGAATCGAGACAAATATCTCATTGACTTTGACATCCTGAAAAAAACACAATCTTGTGATATACCGATATGCCTATCCGAATGTAATACGAGTCGCTGGTTTTATACTAAAAAATGTTTCAATTTATGGCGTGGTGTATGGCATTAACATGGGCACCGTGGGCACGCCAGTTAACGTAACAGTGTTTCCGCGCGAGCTGCCAGCCTGCCACTCGGAGGCACGCGGCATCGCGGTAGCGGTGCGCAACGCGGTCGCCACAACCTGCCGAAGATTCTAGTTATTACCTTAAAAGCCTACTGCAGCACCAGGCGGCACTGCACCTACCTACCTACCATCTTCCTGCCCTTGCCCCATGTTATTTGGGGGCGCCGCCCCAGCCCAAAAAATCCGTCAATCTATTTTAGTATTTTTCTCTCTCCATATAGATGTAGAAACAGAGAGATAGATTGATGAGATGAGATGAGATGATATTTATCACTCTTTTAAGTACATGTGATTTATCCCACGTCATCACATTGTCCATATTTACATATCAAGATATACGATTTTCTGTAACTCGTGCATTTTTTAACTCATATGGTACAACTATTATCTAGTCTGTGACGGCACTCATAATTATATACTTCAGGCTATTTTTTAGACAGCATGTCATCATTATCATTCTCCTGCCGTCATCCCGCTTTATTAAGGTAAGCATGACTTCTTCTTCAAAATTTCTCGGTTACTTTTCATTACATTATTTTTAAACTGCATGTAGATATTGGAGGCAAATCTGGAGCTTAGACCACAACAGTCCCCGCCCTATTTTTTGTTGGACACGTAGGTAAGAGTGAATGTGTACTCTGTGTGTCCTGACAAAATAGGATATTTTGGATGGGATGTTGCATATGGTTGAATACCCACAATCCACATCAGCCGTCAGCAGTGCACGGAATGATGAGATTATACTAGCCGGAGTAGCTTATATTTGTGAGGATATCCTTATTCGAAATTGAGCTAGTACTTAGCTTACGAACTAGCTCATTGGGTCATTTCTAAAACGATTTGACGTCTTATCTGATGTAAATGACTGATAAATAATTCAGTGTAACTGATCATGTCGCGTGTAGAGACGCGGCGCGCAAGTATCGGCGCGTGCTGGAACTGGGGCTGCCCGTTGTTCGGCGCCGGCGCAGCGTCACGGTGCTGCAGGTTTTTACTATTACCTACACCTGTGGTACATACACACACCACCCACTGCCACCAGACCGCGATATTTGTTTTTTCGTTTATTCATTTTAAATAGAACGGCCGAAGCCAATTACTCTATTTTAACATTTAATTTATTCAAGTCAGTCATACGACCGTTCTTCTTGATGCACGACAAAAGCTCCAGGCGAGGTATAAACAGACGCCTGACCACTTTTTAACCTTATTATTCAGAGCAAAAGCAAGAAAAGTGGTCAGGCGCAAGAAGTGTCCTCGATGTGAAGTTGTAAACACTACCTATTACTCATTTTCGCCAACTTAAGAAGTTTCTCCGACTTATATCCGGCCACTATTGGGTATGGCATTTCGACAGGTATCCAAGAAATAATGCTTCTCAATCACTTTTTGAGGCGTAAATGTCGTTATGTCCGGTAACAAAACATATATTTATACGAGTATATAGTATATATATAATATGTATAGAACCCCCCAGCTAAAAAAAATCTTACTTTTTCTACAATCAGTCTGGCAGCAATGACAATAAGTCCTATTTTTGTAATAAAACAAAAACAATGATATCATCAACGGGCAAGGTGCACTGCAAAATATACAGATGCGCTGCGGCTGCGCTCGACTGGCGACAGGGATACCGCCACTTGAGCGGGTCTCTCCTGTGGGTTACTCAGCGAACAGTAAGGGTGTAACCTTTATCTCCTTATTAAATCTTATCACTAGCTAGTTCCGCTACGGACCGTGGTTCGCGGTGTTGCGTCTTCACACAATAGCTCTTGTTTGCAATACACCATTCTACTGTCACGACTTCGTAAATATAGACTTCGTAATATGTACATGCATACCTACTATGATACAACCTAGAACAGCACTCACTTGTTTTTCTTACAGTTTTTTTTTTATTATTATACTAAACAATTTTAGTAATGTTAATAAATTGTATTTACCTACGCACTCCTTTGAAAACGGTTAAGTTTTTAAAATTTCAAACTTTCTGTATGAACTTTTTCAAAATTCCAAGGTCACTTTTTCACATAAAAATGTATCGATTCACAGTATGAACCGGTAAAACACTATCACAAAGTTCCTTCTTCAAAATAGATGTATTACATACACATCGAGAACGCAAGGTTGCGTTACGCGTGAGTTCGCGGGTCGTTGGCGAGTCCGCGCGGGGCGACGCCGGTGAGCTTGTCGGTAAACTGACTGTTGGCCTGCCGCCGGAGGCCCACGCTGCGGCTCGTGACCGCGCGGCGGCTAGCGAGGGCGGTTGCGTTGGGGGTGGGGACCCGCCATCGCCACGGCCCAATGCCCTCGCGATCTTGCTGTGCTGTGTCTAGTGCGCAACACAGTGCCTGTTCTACGGTGCTCGAATACGACTTATGTTGTTTCCACCGCGAGCTCGGAAACTTAGATTGTTTACTAACAGCAGAATTTTACATTAGCAGTATTATAAATAACAGTATTTGTAGTACTTTCTATAAACAGGCAATAGATCAAGTACCTACAATTACAAACACCAAAAAACAAACGATCATCACTAATAAATAAAAAAAACATTAGGTAGGGTCAGGTACGGTATTCGAATAAACTTCCTTTCGGTTTTTCTGTTACTATACTTTTATTTTATTGTGCATATTAAGTTAGTATACACAATAAAAAAAGTATAGTTCCGATATGATCGAATCGGACTGCATGGGGTCTAATCTAAGTTTGATTTGCAGGTTGGGCAATATGTAGGTACCTAATTGTTTTTTTTTGCAATAGTCGTACTTAGCGGTATGAATCTGGAATAGGTGGAGTTGGATAAGCTCACCACCTACGAAATAACACCTATAAGCACTGGATTGTAATATTGTATAGACCTATCTACCTACGTAAATAATTATACTAGCTTTTGCGCGCGGCTGATAAAATTCGGGATAACACAGGCAAAAATTACAAGTAGCAGGTACTTGTAAATCAGGAAAGGGGTTTTCTTATTTACAGGTACCTAACTGCTACTTGTAGTTTTTGCCCTTGCGCCTTATTTACTGTAAAAGCAATGCTCAGTCTTCCCTTTTCTTCCCTCTTTCTCCCTCACATCTCAATCTTTTTTAAAAAAAACCCCAGCTCATTGGTCCCAACTATCTCTGTACCTAATTTCATCAAAATCGGTTAAACCATTTAGGCGTGAAGAAGTTACAAACAAACATATTTACTTTCGCTTTTAAAATATTGGTAGGTAAGGATTATGGTCGTAGACCGTATACTGCAGTACCGGTACTTGCCGGGGTTGCGGGTTGTTCGAAGGAGATACCGCGACTCCGGAACACAATGGGTAAAAGAAGGATTATGAATGGGTTTTTGTCAGTAAAAGTCTGGCATTCCCTCCCGCTCCGCCCAGAACGGGGTACATGGTAAATAAGCCCCTGCTCTAAACAACCACTCTCTTTTTTCCCTAATAATAAATAAAAAAGGTTTTCAGCGTAGCTTATTAATTACGTTACGTTTACAAATTGTTTAAATTAAATGTTCCTAATATTATGTTCGTATTAATTCAAAATAATTAGAACATAAGTGCAGTCTTATTTTTATCTCTGTTCAGAAAAAATGCGTATAAAGAAAGTGAGTATACTTATTTTCCCGTTCCCATCCTAATGTCAAATATTAACAAGTGTCAGAGTCAATTGTTAACGGGGAAATAGACAGCTTTGCTTGAGTAGAAAATGTCATTCGCCTCGTATGCATTTTGTTTTTCTTTTGTAAAAAATAATAATTGGCTTGATAGTATTATGTGATGTCAAATAAGTTGAACAGTCTTCCATGTCTCTAATTTCCTTTAGTTGTACTTTATGTATTGATAACTTATAATCGACGGGGGTCGAATTTGAACGTGTTGTAGGAATGGCCGAAACGAGTACAATGAACTCCGATAATAAAGTGGAGCAGATAGAGAAGAAGGAAAACGTGGAGAGCATCAAGGCGGAGGTGGACGTGCTGGTGAAGCACGAGCAGCTGGAGTGCGTGGCGTGCACGTCGCGCAGCCGGGAGTGCGTAGACATTCACTGCACAACGACGCGCGCGTCGGGCGCCAAGCTCAGCACCTACCTGCACAAGTTTACGCATATTGACCTGGCCGGTCACACCGCCTCCAAGTTCATGTGTACGAGCTGTTACGACCTCATCAACGTGCTAGAGGAAGCCGAGATCGAGTACGTCAAATTGAAAGAAACTTTCGAAGCTATTCTCGCGAAGAACCCCTTGTTCGACCCAACTGTGCAGCCCATCCGGCTGACGGATGTGAAAGCAGAGTTCGACGCTGACGATGACGACGACTATGTGTGTGATAATATGGACGACGACGACGACTCGGATGATGAACCATTGGCCACTCAGAGCAAACGAAAGAGATACAAAGTTGAGAAAAAAAAGAAAAAAATATCCACAAACAAACGAAAAGTGAGAAGTAAAGCAAATAGTGACAGGTAAAGTGATATTGTCATTATGCTACAGGAATGTTTACATTCATGTGAAGAATTACATATGACACCTTTAGGTTCATTCAAAGGAAAAAAGTGATAATTTCATAATCCCTACCATAGTATAAAAGAAAGTTGCTTCTCGGGTCTGTTCTAGAGTTAAATAATTAGGTTTCTGGTAGACTTTCTTTGGAAAGGAGATATTGCTTAAAAGGTCTTCAGGTTAAATAAAAGGTTAGATTAAATGGCTTAGATCACTCATTATGTTACACATGGTTGATCTAGTAAATATAATTAGAATGTAGTACACTTGTCAAATAAATTATATTATTGTTTTAGCTGGACATGTGAAGAGTGTGGAGTAAAAGGTACGACAGGGGGTTACATAGGGCTCACAGCTCACAAGCTGGCTGCGCATACCTTAGAGGACCCTAATGCCTTGCTGCCAGAAGTCAAGATCGAGAACTCTGCTGAGGGGTATGTAAATACTCGACATCCATACTAATATATACGTATATGTGAAAAAAAATGGCTGATTGAATTGTAATCAATTTTGGCAAGAAGTTAAATCCACCATATATTATCTATGCTAATAGTTAAGGGGGATGAGCAATATTGCACTATGTCCATATTCATAATATGGAATTCAACTGGTCAACAGCTAACAACAAACATGCCTCTAGAGAGCCCAAAACAACATTCCTAGAATCCTTTTATTGGTGCACCGGTATGCTTCAAATTCAGGAACAAAATTGGTTCAAGTCAGTACAATTTTTTTAATAAAAGTTTAAATGGCTATTTTAATGATTGTGCAATGTATTATGGTTCCAGATCACAAAGTCCTTTATACAACAATGGCTTCAGTAACTGTTTAAAAATAGAAAACTTTGATGATGACGATGACAGTTTAGGTGTTGATGACCTGAGCAATGACATGCAACCTATCAAGAAGAAAATAGGAAGACCAATTAAGAGTAAGATTATACCAGCACAGCCCAGGAAAAAGAAAAGCAAAGTGGTGCATCAGTGTGACCAGTGTGATGCTAAATATACTTCTCTATGTGAGTGTAGTCACTGGTATCTGAATACTTTCTCATGGAAATTACAGTCCGCTAAAATGGTTATTGTTGGTGCGACTATTTAATAAACTAGCTACCAGTCAGAATATAAGTATAGTATCAAAACTTACTGGTCAAATTATTCACGATTTAGTCTGAGGTTCAACTATAAAGTGGCGCAGTGTATTTTATTTATCTATTTAACAATTTATATACACAAAGTAGACCAGACTAGAACAAAAAACATAAAATTTTAGTACAAAGGTACTGCTTATTTTTTATGAAATTATGAGTATTGCAGGTTTCCCATTTGATCCACTTGCAATTTCATAACAAACCCCACTTAAACATAAGCTTTTAATAAGGTGATCAGGATCAAAGTCTTGAATGTACTTAATACAAACATAACATTCATTTGCTCACAGACAACTTTGGTCTATAAATAAATACAGAGTAACATATTTAATTTTAATATCGTAAAAATACAAATCCTGTTATTAAATAGAATCTTCAAAAAAAGCTGAGTGAGAATCGGACTCACAAAAACATGCTTTTTAGCATCTGATTGATGCTTCGAGTGTGTAAAGTATACAGTAACAATATTTGTAACACTCATTCAAATTAAATAGAAATGAACACTTAACCCCAAACCTAAATTTGTTGTTCATAGTATCTCAATAATTAATAAAGTTACGGCTGCGGTTTGCAGTGGATACTTAGGTACGCACGAGTCGTGTCGTGTGTCAGTGAGTGACGTGAGTGTCGCATGTTGCAGCGCGCCTGGAGCAGCACAAACAGAAGCACGACGGCTCCAAGCCGCCTTACATCTGCGAGGTGTGCGGCGCGCACTACAAGCACAAGCGCGCCTGCGACATACACATCGCGCTACATAAAGGTCACAGCTACACGCACACATTACTGCCTCTTCTGCAGAATGATCGCTAGACTTCTTAACATTGCGGTATATGTATAATTTCAGGTATAAGTGATTGGAAATGTGAAGAGTGCAATAAGTTATTCCCGTCCAAGAATGCACTACAAAGACATAACAACATACACACTGGCAAGTTGAACTATCAGGTATGTTTTGGTACATGTTGTTACATTTTCTGTAGAATGTTTCTTATTTAAAAATGTTATATGTACAAGCAAAATCGAATCAAGTCTTTGACATTCTTTTATTAAAGATATTTCTGACAAGTTCCTCGAAAGTTACGATCAAATGTAAAAAAAATGAATGACAGAAAATTAAGCTTAAAAAAATATGAAACAGGATTTCCAGAGTGCTGAATTAAATATGGTTACTGGAGAAACAACAACAAAACAAAAAAGAAAGTGTCGGGTTTTAGTTTTTTGTAGTTTCTTAGACGCTTGCTAACTTTTGTTAACTTCTTATCTTACCTTTTGTAAAGTAAGCAATGACTTATTGTCGGGCCTACGCTGTTCTCTCATACTTATGTAATAACGCTGTAACAACAACATTGTAAAACCAAATGATTTTAAAAAAGTAACCATGGAGTGTCTTGCTGGTTCTTCTCCATAGGAAACGATCAAGCCGAACCGTGCACCTTTTCTCGACGTTTTACAAGTGCCCTTGTAGGCCTATGTGAAATAAAAATATTTAGAATTTGATTTAAGGTAAAGGATGAACATACAGAGACATACATTCATAGCCTGTCAAAATAAAAACCCTTTTTTGGCTTTACCGTAGTCGGGTAAAAATGGCATGTTGAGTATTTGTGTGTGTCGGTTGCAGTGCGACCTGTGTGGCAAGTCGTTCATCCACACGTCGTCGTTCAAGATGCACAAGCTGTCGCACTCGGGCGTGAAGCCGCACGCGTGCGACGTGTGCGGCTTGGCGCTCATGACGCGCTCGCACCTCAAGCGGCACAAGCGCGTGCACAGCGGCGAGAAGCGCCACGAGTGCGCCGTCTGCGGGAAGCGCTTCTCCGAGAGGTGCGTACCAGGACTACCCCTACCGGCCGAGGGGACAAACATTCATTCCTATGACATACGATTACAAATTACAACATCAGTCATCTTTTTAAAGACATGGGAGACATAACTGGAATAGACTTGACTATGCTGAAAGTGATAACAAAACCAGTCTAAGTCTCCCCACTCCCAAGGAACGCAACAAATGTCACGTACGCTTGTGAGTTTGGTGCTATCTGAGACATCTATCTGAAGATGAAGGCTTCGAGAGCAAACCATACACCAAATATCCCCTCCCCCCATACATATCCTGAGTAGATGTTAACAGGACGTATTTTTCCAAAATCCGTTAAAAAACTAATGTCATCCCTGTTTTTAACAAGTGCAGGCAGCAAAGAGGCAGTGGCAAGCTATCATGTGATATTTTGTTTCGAAGGTACTTGAAAGGATAATTAAGAACAGATTAGTGAAATTCCAAAGCGCAGGCCACACCGCCAGCTAGCGGGCGGGCGGGTCCGACGATTCCAGCGAAGCTACTCGTTCACCTCGTTGGCGTGCCCGCGGGAGGACGGGCGAACGAACCGGGCGAGCTAAGCTAGCGAATAGCTTAGCTCGCCCGGTTCGTTCGCCCGTCCTCCCCGTTTCGAGTAGACTAGTCGACGCTCGTCTTTCGAATAGCAGTGTAGTGTCTACGTTTGTGACAGATAGAACGCTAACCTCTCGCTCTCCCATCGGCTCTCCGCCCGTCGCTCGTCTGTCCGTAGTTTTCGGTGTAAACCCCATAGTTTAGCTCGCCAATATTTCGCGTAGTTTGTATAGTTTCCTTCGTTCGCTTCGCCCACCCGCCTAGCCCGCCCGCCCGCTAGCTTGTGGTGTGGCTTGCGCTTTATAAAATAACAACATCAGATCACCTAAATCCATTATCTACAACTGGCTGTATACATTCGCAGAACTTATTGTGTGTAAATTAGATAATATGTAAAATGCTTGATTATCTTTGAGACCTTCGGAAGGTTTTGATACTGTGTGCCCTCTAATACTAATATGGAACATACAGTTATGGCCATTTTATAACTATTTACAGTATCCATACCGGCTCACACAGTGGATTTTAATTCTTGATTATGAAGACAAACAA